>OY720409.1:13442510-15842510 GCA_963082905.1 Oligia fasciuncula
CAAAATGTTGTGCTCTTGTACACTCACTCACTCACTACAAGAGTGAATGAGTGAGTGTACAAGAGCACAAAATTACATACATAATTTACAAATACTGCTAGTAAATACTATTTAACAGTAAACGTATAAAAAACTCAAATACACATTTAATTTTAAACCCAGTTAAACTTTAACAAAACGCATAAACTTCTACAAAATTACAGCATGAAAATCGTCAAAACTTTTCCCCAACTAGATATTATGAACAATTTAGGACCAATTCTGTGAATGGTGGCAACCCTAGCTTTTATGGTTGCCAGCCAATAAAATGCAAAGCGCAGAAACTTGCAAGTAACGTTATGACAAGCGTCCAGCTGTTTTATAGCTTCACGTAATATGTAGCCGGCGCTCGTTCAGCTATGAAATTGAAACCACCGCACACACTATGCGACGTGCGACTGCGTCAGCTACGCATGCTCGACTTTTATCGGGTGGTGCGCGTGCTGCGACAAGTAGCGAAAGCGTGCGACTAGCCTGTGCGGAGCTTTGAACAAAATATATGAAAATTGTCGCAGTCTGTCGTATAAACCGACCCAGGCTGACTTAAAAACTAAGCGATAGTTTTTAAGTTTTTTAAGCTCAGGCTGGAGGCCTTAATTTATTGAGGCATCCACAGACAAGACCGGTTAAACAGCCGGCAACCTCCTAGATAGACATGCGAGATGGCATTTATAAAAAATAAAAAAGCAGCCTGTCGTTGCGTCTAGTCGTCGTCAGTCGCATGTCGCATAGTGTGCGCCTTGTCTAAAGTAGCTTGGACAATATGTCCGAATTGTTCACAAGGACTAGAAACTGGAGGTTTATGGCTCAACTCGTTAAAGTGTTCGGGAAATATTTTAGATTAACAAAAATATAGGTCGAGAGAAAAAGTTATGGTTGTAGGAGCTGGAGCAAAGTTCTAACTTTAATTTCAAATAGACTTAGATTTATTTTTAATTGTAAGCTCATTACTCCGTAGTCCTGAAACTACAGTAGCCTCAAAAAGTTAGTTGACATTTTTCCACTTGATTATTTTTATGATAAGTCAAAGGTAGTGGAATTAGTCAATAAAAACGTTATCAGTTCAAACATTTGGAGAGTTTGAGTTGAGTTAAAAAAAAAGTAAAACCATTTGGAGTGTCTACTACGAAACACATAAGGATACCTACCGACGACGGAGAGAACGACGTTTATTCAATAAACACAGACTTGCCTAGTCAAGAACACCTAAACTTACAAATGAACATTCGAACAGTTCTTTCCAGAAACATTTCCAGGAAATAAGCCTCTTTTCAACTAACATGTCCAACAATAATACGAAGTGTAACAACATTAAACCTTCGAGACCTGACTCAAAGAAGCACCAAACAAGTTTTCTCCATCGGAAACAGAATTACTGTTAGTAATAGAGTTCGTTCAAGTCATAGGCTTAGTACTTACTATAGACAACTATAGACTTACTATAGACAAACAACGTTTTTGGCGTTGACACAGTTTTTGATATAGTTATTGGATGTGTTATTTTTTTATGATATTTTCTGTGGATCTAAGGACCAAAGTTTTGATGAGAATCTTAGTTTAGTAGGTTAAGAATATATGGCATAAGAAACGCAAAATGTTGTTGCATAATTGTTTGCTATACATGTACTCAATCAACTCAGCATATTGCAGTCCACTGCTGGACATAGGCCTCTCCCAGGCTGCGCCACAACACCCTGTCCTCCACCTTCCGCATCCCGTCAATCTCAGTTACTTTCTTTAGGTTGTCCGTCCATCTGGCTGGAGGACGTCCGACACTACGCTTGCCGATACGCGGTCTCCACTCAAGGACTCATTCCACCGGGCATCGGTCCTTAGACAAAAATGGCCAGCCCACTTCAGTTTGCAAGCTATTTCGGTAACTCCGGTTCTATTCCGGGCAATTTCATTCCTGATTTTATCCTTCAAAAGACTCCGAGCATAGCTCGCTCCATAGCGCGCTGAGCGACCTTGAATTTGCGAACCAGCCCGACCGTCAGTGTCTACGTTGCGGCACCATATGTCATGACGGGCAGGACGCACTGGTTGAAGACCTTATTCTTTAAACACTGCGGGATAGGCGACGAAAAGACTTGACGGAGTTTTTCAAATGCTGCCCAACCCAACTGGATCAAAGGATCCAGTTGACACAACTTTGAGAAAGAGGCTGACAAAAGTGTCGGCCTCTTTCTCAAAGTTGTGTATACCGAGCTGGATTACTTGCCCTAGGTAGACGTAATCCTTCACAACTTCGAGAAGCGGCCCTTCGATGTGGATTGGATTCGGAAAGGCATGTATTATTGATTGGAAATTCCAGCCAATCGGTCAAGAACAAGCATCACGCAACCATTTCTTATCTAGTTTGACCATAAACAGGTAAAAAATGTATGTGATAATATACTTGCAAACTTTTGGTATCATTATCATCATTTACGCCGAAAGACGGCCTATACCTGTTTTCATTGGTCCACCTTGTGGGAGGCCTTCCAACGCTACGTCTTTCGGTACGCGGTTGACACTCCAGAACCTTTCGGCTCAGATGGCTGATAGCCATCTGCTCTGCGAGCAATGTGCTCACTGCCAGTTTTGGTATATACCTTAGTAATACTTTTTATATCGTTCATAGCAAGTTGTCTGTATTATTGGATCAAAAGTATAAACAAATAATTCCAAAGTACTGAACTATTCTAGAATGTAACCCAAACTGTTAAAGCCAAAGGAAACCATCAAATACACAACTATCGTTCCATAAAAACTAAGTTGAACTAAAAACGTTGTTCAAGAATCCATTTCGTATTGGAAGTGGGAATTGCAATACTGAAACTAGTAACAGGATGACTGGAACGACGTTATATTGAACATTGGTCGTCTTGAACGACTTGCCAGGAAATAATCAAGTCACATTCGGTTTTTTGTCTCTTTGTAACACCGGCTGTGTCACAATGTCAACTAAAAAAATGAACCAAATGGAATCTGTTGAATAAATGAATAATAAAAAACAATGTGCTGTCGAAAATACATCTGCTATAATCTGCGAACGAGGCCGAATTTCTGATTTGTTTGATTTATTATCTAGAATAATATCAAAGCAGCTGGTGAAAAAGAAAAAGCGATATTTTGATCCTTGATATTTTTTGCTATATCATTTCTCACCACTAGACAAAATATAATCCTGAAAATCTGAAGAATGATTGTTTGAAATTTATTATCTACACTTATAATAAATCTGTAGAAGTGAAAATTCTGTACATTGAAAATATCAAAAAAATAAATGGCAGGGGGTGTTACTAGACCGACACCGAACCCAAAAACGTGATTAAAAATTTTTTTGTCTATCTGTCTGTCTGTCTGTTCAGGCATCACGCAAAAACTACCCGTTCGATTACGATGAAACTTAATATAATATTCTTTAATATCCTGGGCACCACACTGGGTACTTTTTATCCCGGAAAAGTATCTATATATATATAATTCAAAGTCCTGACTGACTGACTGATATATCAACGCACAGCCTAAACTGCGGGTCCTAGAGACATGAAATTTGGAGGTTGTGTTGTTTGTGAAGAGTAGGTGTCCACTAAGAAAGGGTTTTTCGAAATTCCACCCCTAAGAGGGTGAATGAGGGGAGGGTGAATTTTCACGCGGACGAAGTCGCGGACAGAAGCTAGTTAATTAATAAATCTAATATTAATAAATTAATTTATCATTCATCATTATCCACAGCTCGACAGCCACTGCTAGGCCTCTCTTTTCTTGTGCTAATCCCCATGCTCCTGTGCCAGCCTCATCCAGATTTTGCCCGCGTTGGCCACAATGTCATCTGCCCATTTCGCCACCAGGCGACCAACAACTCATCTTTCAGTCTTTGGACGCCACTCTGTCACAGGCTCACAGCCTATGTTATCAATGACCTCCCAAGCTCCGCTAATGAGACACAATTGATTTTCTATTGTATCGTACTACATAGGGTACGCACGGAGCTTGCCGTAGCCAATATATGTTCAAGGCCAAGATATTTGAGTAGGTACTGTAGAGCTGTGCCTATTTGGGGCTTACATGAAACCTCGAGTTAGTTAAAAGTTATTGGCATGAAATACAAGACTAACATGAAGTTAGTTTAAGATTTATAAGAGATTAGGCGTCAGATTTGGCTGACAAGCCGAATGAAAAAGTTATAAATTACGTAGAATGATTTCTAGGAATAATTATTGAACGTACGTTATAAACTGTGGTTTAGTTCATTCCTCCTCAAAAGTTTCACAGTACCTACTGATCTCAAACCTATAGGTTGGTACTTGGTAGTCGTAATTCTAAGCTCTTCTACGTTCATTTTCACACCAAAACTAACTTCACTAATACAGAGTCAGAATTATGCTTGTTTGTGCAAACTTTGACAATGGCCGTTCCCGAATCATAAAATAATTTGGTCTCCTCTTTATGAAATCCTAGGTGGACTTTCATTCCTACTTTCATTTCGATGGTTCCCAACAATCGTAAACAATGAATTATTTCCATACCTAATAAGAAAACTTGTTGGTGACTAATGATATCAATTTCTAAGTTTTGGCCCAAAATGGAGTTGTTTGTTCTAAATTTTGTAGGACTTGCAATATTGACGTAAGTAAGTTTTGGTTTATGCTCGGTTCCTATAAACGAAAATGAATCGTTTTGCTTACCAATGGCAGCATTTTTACCGCCAAACTGGCCATATAGATAGATCCGTAAACCAATTTTATTGCAAGGTCTAATGCAAATCAAAGTTACTTGCTTCATTATTGGTAAAAATACAAGAGACGGTACCAATGACGGTCCGCAAATTATAGGAATTGGCCATTAGGTGAACGTCCACTGGTCTGCACCGGCGGCAACGGATTTTCGGTGGACGTCCACGGATCCAGATCAGTGGACGTTCACCTTTATAGTAATAGTGAATTTTCCTTAGAATTACTTCAATCAGATCTTCGTTCCACATAGAATAAGAAATGTCTAGCTCATTCATGAATACTATTATTGTCCTAAATATGTTATCTTCTACGCCATTTTGTTGATAGATTTGCAAAAGCTCTAAGATGGAAATAATAAGTCAAGTCAAATGATATGTTAATGGTTGTGTTAGTTTTAAATACTTGTGGAAAATACTCAATATTATTTTCTGTATATCCACACATTCTTACCCGAGTCCGTTGTGCCGAGTAAAGAAGCCTGTAGAATACATAAGCTACTCTAAAACTACCAATTGAATTGTTAAAACCCATATGGAGAAGTTAGGATTCCAATACGAAGAATGCAAGTAACAGTATCGAAATCGTATAAACGAAGAATATGAAATGAAGACATCAATAAAATGCCAAGGAAATGCTGAATATGTGAATTTTAGTGTGTGAGAACGACGATGAAAGTTTGTTGGAGTTCGAAGTGGCGTGTCATGAGAAACTTATTACAGAGGCAAATGAACCGATGTGTAGGGACGCCGGCGCCGACCAAAGAGTTGGGAAAAGTGTTTAAGTGAAAATGGAGCATTCGCCAAAGTTTTAAGAACAGTTTAGAATAAACTTCTCCGTGTTCTTCAACAACCTTATAAGAAAGATTGTTTCTTTGATCTCGAAACTATCCTATATTTAAACAACGTGGCAATGCTGCCAGCCTTTTGCACACATTTCCTGTTGACAACGATGCTGACAAATCTTTTGATGCCCTATGATTCTTTCCTTTTTATTTACTGGAAATATTTATTTAGAGAAAATTTAACTACATATTCACACTAGATATTGAATTAAGATACTAACTAACTTACTACACAAATAAATACAAAATCAAAGGACACTTAAGTGTCGAAGTACTCGTCCGTATTGCTGTCATCCGGAAACGTGCCCAGAAGACTGGCAGCATTGCCACGTTGACTGGCAATGCTAATTCTTTGGCCAAAGAACAACCCAGCCCTCTGGTCACGAGAAGTGTCGACCAGCCAGCGAGAAATTTCCTTAAAAAGGAGCGCGCACTTGGGCCCCATAACCCAAGCGTTTTGACCCCAAACGGCTCAAAGCTGTAGTTGCCCATTTTATTTACTTGTACGTATTATTATTTTAAGAGTCCTAGATCTTAAGTTCACTAAAAAAGATAAAAATTATATTAAAGGGTATCATGATTTATGTTACAATGATTTGACGGATCTACATATTGGGTTTTAGGAAGACAGGGAAAATGTATTAGCTTTCACATTCACATGCCAATAACTCGTCACAATGATCGACACATGAATAATGTTTTTCTACCCTCCGGGATATGAAGCCCCGTCTCATATAATATCTGGTCTTCAAATCCGCGATACGGATAAAACAGATTGAAACTGATAAATTACCAGTAGAATATAAATTTTATACCAATTTATTGTGCACAAAATTATTTAGATCTTAGCTTAAAGCAAAACCAACGCCCATTGTCCATTTTGGGTGTATAGTTAATAGCAAAAGTGTGAAACTTGTTATGAAAGCTGTAATCAACGCAGCGTTCCGAACGCGGCAGACAAACGCGCACACTTAGCACCTTTTTTGTTAATCACTGTAGGCATCACGATGCAAAAAAAATAACACGGTTTTATGCAAATATTCATTGATTTTAAGTCTTGCTTGTTATAAATGGCAATTTTGACCAATCAGCGTTTTAAAAATCACTTTACATTTTTACATTGCTTATACTAAACTTAAAGCTAATTTCCTTATCTTTAACGAAGGTAAAATGGTCAGAGATGGTCCGAACTAGTTTAAAAAAATAACTAATAGATTTGTTGTAATAATACCAAAAACATCTGGATATCCTATTGCTTGCAAATAAACTCAAAGGCCTTCTTTCAATTGGCTTACAAATCACACCAAGCCAATTGAAATTGTGTTCCCTAGGAAATAATAAGAATTAAAAATTAAATCAAAATTAAGTAGGTACCATCACTGACCACTTGCCACTAAAAGTACCTGGTGAACAACGCCGCGAAGAACCACACTAGCGCGCAGATCAGCGTCGCCCTTGTCTTGGTGCACACGTACCCGGCGCGCAAGGGCTCGCAGATCGCGTAGTACCGCTCAAAACTGATCGCGAGGATCGTCAGTACCGATGCGTGAGTGACTGTCAGCTCCACGAATGGTACCGCTAGACCTGGAGAAAAATACAAAATTACCTATAAGTATGATTTGGTCTTTAGTTTTAAATAATTTTTACCGTTTACAACTTGGGTGGTCTTTTGGTCCGTAACTTAGATTACATAACAGAACACACCGGAACATCACGCCTGTTTTCTCCAAAGGGTTTAAGCAGAGGTGTACATTATAGTACACCCTTGTTTCGCCAGTTAAGTTTACGTCTCATGTAATAGAGGGCAAGACCTTCAAGACCTTCAGCCGGGCACAAATCTAGACTGAACCACTATCTCCCATGGGACCAACATTGTAATCGCGAATAAAAATTCAGCCGTCCCGTCCGACATGTTTAGGTCGAGTAGGTATTGAAGTTGTTAAATTTTATAAATTTTATATGTAGGACAGTAATTGATAAATTTTTCGCGATTACTATATTGGTCCCATAGAGAAAGTTGTTCAGTTTGATGGTCCGTACCACGCCCTTAAATTTGACTGGCCTTTGAAAATAAACCCTGTATTTATTTTCACTAAGTATATTTGAATATTTCCCTAGTTTTCAGTATGGTACGAAATAAGCTAGCTAGACTTATTTGTTTAACCTTTTAACCTTTCTATCCTAAACGCTACCAATTTTAGTGCAAAATCATGTTCTATTAGTTATTTTCTGCTTTTTAGGGGGAAAAATATTCTTACAGTTTTGAAATCTAACATGCAAGACCCGTTGACGTCTTGCATAAGCGAAGGCTATATGTACCTACATTATAAAGGTATTCCTTTCGAACCCTGTGGTGTTACTATGAATGATAGGCTGAGGACTGCTATGACAAGGCAACGTTGCGGTTTAAAAGAAGATGGAGTGACAAAATTGAAGAGTAAATGCTGAGATGGTTTGGTCATGTTTAGAGGATGAATGTAAGGCGACGAACAAGAAGTATTTACAAATCAGATGTGAGTGGAAACGCAGGAAGGAGACAGCCGCATGGGAAGAAGGTGTCAGTTCATGTATGTATGTAAGTACAGACTCCATTCCTGGTATTAACATCGTAGACCACTACATCTACATTGGCTCGCAAATCTGCAATGATGGTAGCTGTGTCCCCGAGATAAAAAGGCGTATCAGGATGGCCAACGATGCTATGACCCGTTTAAGCAACATTTGGAAGAAGAGAGGAATTGGTATCAAAACCAAGATCAGATTGATACGAGCCCTAGTATTCCCTATCTTCCTGCATGGAGTAGAAACGTGGACGATTTTGGCCCGAGAAAGGCAAAGGATCGATGCATTTGAAATGTGGTGCTGGAGACGAATGTTGAGAATACCGTGGACTGCCAAACGCACCAATGCATCGATCCTAATCCAGCTTCAAATAAAAACCCGCTTTTCGACCATATGCCAGCAACGCATTCTCTCCTATTTCGGCCACATAGTGCGCAGAGGCGATGAAAGTTTGGAAAAATTCATTGTGGTTGGGAACACCCAAGGCAAACGATCGTGCGGTCGTTCACCAACACGATGGACCGATCAGGTGAAGGAATCATCGTCCACTAAATTTTACGCGGTGGTAAGGGATGCGCTGGACAGAATCCGCTCCAGGTGCAACTCCGAAGCTGACCACGATCCTCAGACATGAGGGACCTACTACAGAGAGAGAGAGTACAGACTCCAGCAGATCAAACTACCCTAAACTGTCAAATTTTCACATGACAGATTGTAGTAGCTTGATGTGCTGGCGTCTGTACCGTAAAGCCGTGTCTTCACGTTACACAACAAGTTACACAGTGCAACTTGCATCGGAACTCGTTCTTTCTTCTTTACATATTGATTTGTTCGCGAGTACAATTCATGCGGACTAACTTTGACTTGCATGTTGCGTTGCATTATGTATGTTGCTACCCTTACTTTTAAATATGCGAGTGAGTCTATCCATCTGTGTATTTTTGGACGTATCTACTGCGCCAGTTCGCAAGCCTTTTGTTCAACTTTTGCTTTAAACTACTGAACTGATTTCAGAGGTTTTAGGTAGAATGTAGTCTTAAATGCACGACTGGATTTGGTTCTTATTAGTTTGGAAAATAGGAATCGGCTATACTATGTATATGTATCATCATAATCTGCCTAGCCTTTTCCCAACTATGTTGGGGTCGGCCTAACCGGATGCAGCTGTGTATCAGTATTTTATATGGAGCGACTGCCTATCTGACCCCCAAACCCCCGTTACTGGGTAATACGAAACCCCTTGGTAAAACTGATTATCAGACTTTCGGACTTCTGACAACCCGTAACGACTGTCAAAGATCCACAAGATCCACAATGTCAAGAATGGCCTAACGTGCTTGTCACGTGCGTTTCGTGCGTCAATGACCGAACACGATGGTATGTGAAAACGATGTAAAAAGACATGCAGTTTAAAAGCGTCCAGAGCAAAAAGTAGACAACAAAACAATAATTCTAAGACAAAATATGAAATCAAAATGAGCTGTGGCAGCTGTGAGATTGGTTCAGGGACATGCCGGCCGATGATGCTCATGATGTTTTCCTGAAGGAAAACGGTGAACCCTTTTGAGTTTTCCAAAAACTCGAAGTCGTGTATTCTCCAAACCGCACCGGGCCCGCGTGGTTGATTATTGCCACCTTTCTCTCAAAGAGATGAGGCCTGTGTTCCAGCTGTGGAAACAGTATAGGCTGATTATGCTGCTAAGAGATGACCAGTCCCTACTGACGGCGCCCTTCTTCACGCTCAAACGGCTGGACCAATTTTGATGGAATTTTGTATGGAGGTAGCCGAAACCTTGGATTAACATATGTACATATTATATGCTACTTTTTATCCCGGGATCGACATTTATGCGGGTGAAACCGCGGGGCGCAGCTAGTTACACATAAATGCAACAGAGAAGACCTTGTAACTAGTGAACTTCATGTTTTCTGATTAACTGTCCACCCACATGCTCTAAAAGTCAGATGCCGAGGGAATAACTTTGTAAGAGCACTAGTAGCTTTAATTTGTGTCGTGGAAGGCCAGTGCAACTTACTGAATATGACGTCATTTTGAATTTCAGTAAACGTATGTATATACCGGATGATTGTTTTTACCGGTTCCAAATTTTTACAAGGTGTTCTACCTATGAATACGAACAACTTTCAATAAGGGACCAACGCTGAAATCACGAAAAAAAAATCGCTTTTGGAACTGTCTCGTTAGTCTAGTGTGGGATTCCCAGGTCGGCAAAGTATAATTGGGTTTTTCCATCAGGAATTTCTCCGTAGCAGCTTGGAGTCCGGATTTGTGCCAGGTTTGTGCTGGCCCCCCCAATTACAAGGGACTTAAACATAACTGGCGAAAGTAGGTGTACTTTAAAGGTACACCTTTGCCTACCCTTCGGGAATTATAGGCGTGATGACACCACCACAGACCAACACCACACACCCACACAGACCCATAACAGACTATCAGCGCCCAGCGGTTTCACCCGCATAAGTGTCAATCCCGTGGGAATATTGGAATAAAAACTATCCTATGTCCTTCCCCGGGACTCAAACTATCTCTATACCAAATCTCATCTAAATCGGTTCAGCGGATTAAGCGTGAAAGGTAACAGACAGACACACTTTCGCATTTAAAATATTAGTATGGATGGATACCATTACCCCTCGTGATAAAGAGGTAGGTTTTTTTGCCAGAAATACAAAAAAGTTTTTCTTTTACCCAATCGAAAAATAAGCACTTTACTGATATTGTCCAACATCTAAAATACGGCCTTATTACCGTCCATATCCACAAAAACATACTAAAATCTGTGGCAGCTTAGCTCATAAACTCTAACATAGGGCTAACATAACTTCCAACAACCCAAACTAATGTCCGAAATAACAACAGAGACCATTACGTGCCAATCTGGATTCGACGATTCTCGATATGTATTTTGCAGGCTAATAATCCGCAAAGGGATGGCCAAGGAAAGTTATTCCAATGAATAAAATTGACGAAATTAATGCAATAGACACAGAACTACTTTTTCATTATGATGTATCATCGATATTGTCCCAAAGAGTTGGCGTGTTCCCAGACCTGGCTCCAAAAGGACATCGTAAAAAGAAATGGCGGATAAACAACAGCATTTGGTCCTTCTGGGCGCGAGAATTTTGGCGAAGATTGGCACAAATTCAAATGTGTGCCTTGTAGTGGAGGTGAGGAAAGTCTTTGGTGATTTATTGGTAGTTTCGAAGCCGTTATAGCAATATATGGAGTCCCTGTTAAATTAAGAGGTGCTGTAAATTGTGATTTGGGAAAAGTATAGGTAACCCTGTTTGCACCTGTGGGCGTCGTAAACGGTGACCGGTGACCAAGGTATTAAATTAACTCTTGCCCGCCTGCTAACCACAACATACTGCGTTCACTAATCCGTGGATCTACCCAATCCTGGGACACAGACCTCTATGAGAGACGGAGTAGGCCGTCATTCACCACGGCCCAGTGCGGGTTGGTGGATGTCACATGTTTTTGGTATTTTTTTAGTTCTTGGACATGCCGGTTTCCTCACGATGTTTTCCTTCGTCGTTTTGAGAGCAGTGGTGATGAATTAAATACACAAACGTGTATCTCCCGAAGTGAAGCCTGTCTGGGTTCTCACTAACGACCTACAACTCGTAATTCGGGGTCGATACCACTAGGCCACATAATCCGTAAGCCAAACGTAATTCACCGTCGTGTGCTCACGGCGGCGATCTCTCGCGTCCAGCCCTAGTCCAGGCCATGATACGGAGCGAGAGTGCATGGGAGGCCGTCGGCTCGTTCTGCGAAGCAGTAATGCTCGCGAAGGAGGAGGCGGGTCGACGGCGCGTTGTGTTCCATGCGCGCCTCAAAGAGATGTCAGCACTAACTGACGGGGTCTAGAGCCGATGCCTGCCAGGGTCGCGGGCTGTTCGAAATAGATACCGTAGCCCCTGGCACAGGCAACTGAAAGAACACGGGCGGGTTTTAGTCAGAAAAAGTCTGACACGCCCCTCCCAGAGCGGGAGAATTAGTTATTTGATAATTTCCCACCCAAAAAAACAAGCCAAACGTGAATAAGTCGGTATAAGTCCAATGCTCTTTAAATTTTACGAGAACCCTTGTTTTCGGAATGTTAATATGGAACTTATACAGGGTGGATCGACGCACAATCTGTTACCATGGTAGGTGATTCTAGAACCCCTTGCGTATAAAATTTCGGCGGTTATAAAAAAAAAACTGCTGTTTCATGAATGCGCAATACCGACGCGGGCTAATTGTATCGAAGAGCTGATTTTTTTTTTAATAACCGACGAAAAATTTCTACGCTAGGGTTAGAATCATGTGCTAAGTTCATGGTTACAGTTTGCATGTCAATATCGCTGCCAACTTGTATATTTAATTATTTTAGGTCTTCTAAAATCTATACTAATATTATAAAAAGGTAAAGTTTGTATGTAGGGGGCAATCTCTGGAACTACCAGTCGGTTTAAAAAAAAAATTGTCTTTGACAGCCCAATTCTTGAGGAAGGCTATAGGCTTTTTATTTATTATTTAACATCACGCTATGACCCTTAGGAGCCGAGCAAAAAGAAAAAAAGTCAGAAATAACGCTAAGCAAAAACGGGCAGGCGATGAGATGCGACGGGGTGGGTCGGGGGAACAAGAAATTTCACGCGGACGAAGTCGCGGGCAGAAATTAGTATTTGAATAAAGAGGAAGACCTTGACAATAAGTCACATGGAGAAACCACGAGGCCCGTCAACAAAATAGATTTTACGTGACCCAAAAATACGTAGATACGGCATTAATAAATCCTACCCGCATTACTACTAATAGTTTTTACATTATCCACTAAATAGAGGCTTTTCGGTTCAACGTGATTTATTGCTCAGAGATAAACGTGTTTTTGTTAAATGGTTACGGATTCTTTCAATATAGGAATACATATGTTGGAGAAATAAATAATTTTTGATATTTAATTTGATTTTTTTGACATAATATTGAAACGAGTTGTTAAAGTTAGGTACTTCCTACTTAAGGCGAAAGCGCCAGGGTAGCCCGCGAAATTCATTTTTTTTTACTTTTTTTGCAATTTATGTTCAGTATTAAGTTGTACGTTGACTAAATAAAATATGATTCGCGTCCGTAACAAATACGTATTTACAGAATTATAATCATTAATGTCATCAACACAACTCTCCAAGACCAAGTAATCCCCAAGAATGACTTTTACATGAAATCTTGACATTAGGGGATTATACTAACTTATCAAGTTGTATTACTGATTGTAATAATTATAATTCTGTAAATACATATTTGTTACGACCGCGAATCATATTTTAATCAACGTACAACTTAATACTGACCACCAAATTGCAAAAAACTTAAGAAAATTTAAATTTTACGGGCTACTTAAAGGAAGCTTATCAGTACCTATTAAGTTGTAGGTACGTTGACTTGATTAATATATTATATGATTCGCGACCGTAATAAATACGTATTTACAGAATTATAATCATTAGAATCAATACAACTTGTTAAGTTAGTATAACCCCAAAACGTCAAGATTTCATGAAATAGTCATTCAGTAGGATTACTTGGTCTGAGTAGACGCTCTGGTTCTTTAGAACTAATCGATTTTATGTGAGTTTGCTTTTATATAGCTTTGAAAAATGAGTTAAAAAAAAGAAAATATGCAGTAAAAACATGACGCAAAGAAAAAACACGAACAAAAAAGAACAAGTTGGGGGAAAACATGCGTCACATGCACGCAAAAGGGCCATCGCTCGGCATAATGCTAAGATCCTACACGATACGAGGACAGATAGGATTTGGTCTGGTATTTGTTTGAGGCAAATTAATCGGGCGATAATAACACAAAATTGTGTTACCAATGCCAAGAAAATTTTACCAATTGCACTAGGGCCGAGTGCTCATCGAATATTTCGGGACATCGCGAAGCGGTTGGTTGACTCTACGCGTGACCAGAGCTGGCTTATTTTTAGCCAAAGAATAAGCATTGCCATTCAACGTGGTAATGCTGCCAGCCTTTTGGGCACTTATCCCATTGACAGCGATGCGGACGAATTTTTTGATGCCCAATGAGCTCTTGCTTTTTTTTCTTTTTTTTATTATATTATACTTGTTTAAAAAATATATTGTTGTGTCTTTGTGAATAACATTTTTTAAGTATTGCCCAAATCACCAATTTAGATTGCTGAAAGTAGAAACTCTTAAAAACAATAAAAAGTAATGACATAAATATTTCTCAGCCTCACAAACGAGATAATTACTTTAATCATGTAAATTAGAAACAATCTTTATGCGCTGTCCATGTTGGAATTCTATTAGGTAGATACCATTTATAAAGCAGTTCATTCAACCCTTTAAATATCATAAAATTCCGAAATTAATTTATTCCAAGTTATTCCTCCTACGGAACACGGACCAAAGCCATAAGATACTGTAACTATAGTCTTGGGACCTAAATATCTTGTTTCCAAATGTATACTGTTATAATATTTTAGGTTAACTTCTTTAACACATCCTTGAGCTTAAGAAATGCGTGGGATTAACCTGGGCCTCAAGTCTGCTATTACAATAGTGTCAGAATAAATAAATAAATAAATGTTTTATTCAGTATTAACATTGGTAAAATTTACATGAAGTCTTAAAAATTATTTACAAAGATATAATAATGTTAGAATGGTCTATCATTGATTTCATATTTTTTGATTTTGACAAGTTTGGTAATCTACTAATATAATGGCGTCATTATGACTTTCCAATGGTCAACCACTGACACTCCATTGAAAGAAATGGCATAGAATGGTAATCTCGTACATAATGACAAATGAATGACTGACTTAGGCGGTAATCTGCAAAAATGTTGACAGTTCCTTTGATCAGTGACCTACCATTAGAACGTCATTGTGCAGTCATTACGTTTTAATTCGTTACGAGTATCGTTTAAGTTCTGTGCCATTGACCGACCAATGATCGACCATTATGAATTTTGCAGATTACGAACTTTTAGCAAAATGACAATGGGATCGTGTTTTAATGACGAACTTATAAAAATAGCAGACTTGGGGCCCTGGGTTTCTTGCTGTTTAAAGGCTCCCGCAGGCAGGCGCGACGCGGCTCTGATAGAACCATTTCTATAAAAACTTCATTGATATTGTTCTACCAGAATCGCGTCTCACGTCGCGTCGCGCCTGTCTCCGGGAGCCTTAATATGGGTTAGCTTTGGTCTTCCTTGGGTGGATCATGTTCGAGGAATACTTAGTATGCCTTGCACGACAACTCAGTAAATACAATTAGCAGATTATACTAAATAATTAATCTTGGTCCTTTTTAGGTTGTCGTAGCCAAAGGGTGGCAACGGGACCCTATACTAAGACTCTGCTGTCCGTCCGTCCGTCTGTCTGTCAGAAGGCTGTATCTCATGAACCGTAATAGGTAGACAGTTGAAATTTTCACAGTGTGTATTTCTATTGACGAACGACGATTTATATTATAAGAACAAATAATAAACATAAAATAAAGTTAAAAATTAAAGGGGAAAACACGTGTCTTGTACCTATTTAAGATTATTATAAGAAACGTATTTTTCTCTGCGTTTTTGGCCCTGTGGTACGGAACCTTTGTGTGCGAGTGCAATAAATATGCATGCAAGATCTTAAAATAAGAGTGGCTCACGACATGTCTGCCATTTTCAAGGCTTAATGGTTAATAAAAAAAAAAATTGCTGTACCTACCATACATTTTCACCGCGTAGGTTGACATTGTTTCCTATGAAACAGCAGATTTTTTGTTTGACAACCGACGAAAAATTGCTACGCTAGAAACGTGTGCTACAGTGCGATTCTGTAACCATCTCACCGTGAAAACTTAGGTGAAGTGAGCGTGGAGTGAGCTGTTAATAGTGTCAACTCCTAGCAAAACAAGCAAAACAAACTCACTTCACCTAAGTTTTCACGGTGAGATTTTTACAGAATCGACCGGCTGAATCATGGTTATTTGGCGCGGCGATATCCTTGCCACTGTATACCTACCTGTATTTGCGTCACACACAAGACATCAATATCAACAAAAAGATATTGGATGACGTCAAACAGCTTCCTAAGATTAACTTTCATAAAGACACCGAATGCCTTTAAAAAGGCTTCAAACCCACGCACTAATTGGCTATTAATTGATAAGACTCGATTTCTTGTTTTCTAAATAAGGCATTCAATAAACAAAATTGATTGAAACTAATATTATTTTTTTACTTTCAACTGTTCTACTAATTTGGTAGCGTGAACAAACTTTGCAAACAACTTTATTCTGTACTAACTCCTGCCCGGGACTTCGTCCGCGTAAAATTTCGCCCCCCGGCCCATGGCGTCGCATCTCCACTATTACGTTTTAGCAAAACATTTTCTCTTTTTGTTCGACTCCTAAGGGCCCTAGCGTGATGTTAGCTTATAGTTATGTTCGTGAACGGGCGCCATCAGTAGGGACTGGCCATCTCTTTGCTGCCATGGCTTATTTTAATTTAATAGGTATTTGAATTGTTTTTTTTTAGCCTTTTCATTACGGACGCTTTTAACGTTCTGCATCATTCTCACATGCATAATTTTTAATATGAATGATGTAAACAAGACTTTGTAACCATATTATTTTGATTTAAAAGAGTGTCCATGGAATTTCTTGCCCGTTCTTCTCCATAGGTACCTACGCTTTGGAATGGGCAACTAGCTTCATATTTTCTGACTGACCGACTTCTTGACATGGGCTATCAAATGCAAAAAGGATTCTCAAATCCGAGTGATAATTCCAGAGATCAAATAAATAAACAAACAATCTTCAGCTCTTATGAGTACCTATAGATCACACAGATTGCTAAAACGGAGTTGGCTTAAAATGTTAACATTAAAAGAAGTTGCAAGATCCTGAAAGCCAACCGGTTAAGAATTGAAGGTAAAGTAAGTTCTAAGATAATTGAAATACATTTTGAAAGGTATTAAAACCATAGTCTATTATTTTTATTAATACCTAATTATCTTACAATTTAACTCTAAAATATACATATTATATAGTATATACAAGTAAACCATAGTAACTATGTACTTGCCAAGCACAATTCACCATAGCTTCAGGCCATACGTTATCAAATTCCTTCGCCCAATTGAATGCAGTGTACAATGGTCCGGTTGCTGTTCAAGTGTTCCCAGTAACGTCGCCAAATACTCCTGTTTCAGGAAGATCTATAGTCTTGAATATTGGTTGGTTCTATTTATTACCTACTAGCTGCGCCCCGCGGTTTCACCCGCGTAAATGTCGATCCAGTTGGAATATCGGGAAAAAGTAGCCTATATGTTAATTCAGGGAGAGTCAGTCACCTCCATACAAAATGTTATCAAAATTGGTCCAGCCGTTTGTGCGTGAAGAAGTAACAAACATACACACACACACAAACTTTTGCCTTTATTTAGTTTACCTACTAGTCTACTTTAGTGTGACTAGGAGAGGTTTAAAAATGCCTTAAAGTATACCTAAATGAGGGGTATAAAGGTGGCTGTTACTAACAAGGTTATAAATATGTAATGGACTATCTAAGTATACATTTAATAAATTAAAGTATCTTTTCGAGTGTGCAGTCTGTGCGACCGCGTTGGGCGTGTGCCATGTTGTTCTTCTAGGTATAATATACGCGTTGAATTTTGATGCGGTTTGAAATCACCAATTTAGAGAATATATTCCCGAACGTTTATGCGTATAATAACTTAAGGCTGATTTTTCCAACGCCAGATAATTTTATCCGAGGAATAATTTTGAATTTTTGACAGTTCTTCCATACTAAATCTGTCAGACGTCAATTATGTTCCACGAATAAAAATTATCTGTCGATTGAAAAATCAGCCCTTAGTTATTTAACTTAAGGCGATTAACCGCCTAAGAAATCTCGATGTTTTGTCAAGTCACAAAATAGGTAAAAACCATTCGAAGCAGGGACAGCTTGTTATTAAATTAATTTATATGAAAGGAAGTTCGCACACTGCTTTAACAAACACGCTTTCATTGAAACTCAGCTGGGCTTTTCCTAATTTGCTCCAAAAACACGATAAAAATTGTAATGAAATTCTTAGAATTCCCTCAATGAGGATGTCATTGAAAACAAACAATTATCAATAAGGAAGCGAGGCACTTCTTCATTCATGGTTTATTTTTCAGATTACTATATTTAGGATCATTATCAAATAAAAACATTCGATGAAGAAAGGCATCCGAAATTCCGCGTAAACTAATAATGTTGTTGTATTTTAAGGAATTTCCATGGAGTTTCTTTTTTGGGACCAATAGGACCAAAACCAAACCATCATCACCATCATTTCAGCCGAAAGACGTCCACTGCTCGTGCGGACGTACCAGAAGACGTAGCGTTGGAAGGCCTCCCACAAGGTGTTCTGACGACCTTGTAAAGGCCGCAGGAACCCGTTGGATGCGAGAAGCACAGAACCGGTCGAAGTGGAGGTGCTGGGGGAGGCCTATGTCCAGCAGTGGACGTCTTTCGGCTGAAATGATGATGATGATGTAGAAATACAAGAAATGGGCTTTTGTTATCTCCACTATAGTTAAAACTGTTTCGACTGTGGTTTGCCTACCTAGTAAATGTCACTGAATCTGCCAATAGCATTCAATACAACCACCAACCGCAGGCACGTGTAAACACAGTCTTTTGGCGTCTGCACTGCGGTGTGCACGCGTGTGTGCTTTATCATAAATTAGACGCAGATATGCAAATAGGCATAATTGCCGCTTTTGCGGCTAGATTTGACGAGCGGAATTGGCTTAGTGAAGAGGCCTTGGCATTTGTCAGCGGACGTAACGTTTTAGAAGAATCCCTATATTATTCGATACCTGCCCTATTCTTAATCGTCGTTGCTAAGTCAAACCATACTATTTTTTTGCGTCTTTTTTTAAGTAAAAAGTTCTATAGGCGCGTTGGGCATTTTTGGAGATGGGAAAAAACCATTGAACTCGCGCCACTGTTATCGTAAGCGACACCGCGTGTATTTTATTTATAAGTCGATTAAAAAAATACCTACTTGCTTCGGATGTGTTCGGCAGTCCTCGGTTTTAATGTCAGTGCGTGATGGCAAAGTATTCTGTTTGTGTTTTGTTACTTCGGTCGGCACTCCCGGAGTGCCACTGTTTTTTTTTTTCACTATCCTGCTCCGCCCCTTTCCTGGGCAAAACCCCTTCCTCCACCGCTTCCATTTTTCAACTTATCCAGCTCGTCCCGCTATCTCCATCGGTCTGCCGCGACCCTGCCCCACTGTCTCAGGGCACCAGTTCTGTGCTATTTGGGCGCACAGTTTGTGGCAGACATGTCCTGCCCGGTCCCATTTAAGTTGGGCAGCCTTTTGACCCACGTCAGCTATCTTTGTTTTGGAGTGCAGTATTGTGTTTTGTTTTGCGTCTTATGTGTATTTTTTATGTATATACTAGCTTACGCCCGCGGCTTCGCCCGCGAGGTATGTCGATAAAAACTATCCTTTGTCCTTCCCCGGCATGCAATCTATCTCTCTGCCAAATTTTATCGAAATCTGTTCAGGCGTGAAAAGGTAACATACAGACAGACAGACAGGCAGAGTTAATTTCGAATTTATAATATTAGTATGGATGGAAATTTAAAGCATGTTTTTGGTAAACAAACATCATTATCACTTGATCCCTTGGGCGGTTCACTCAATACGTCAAAAAAGACAAAGATAGTTAACTCACTCAACTCCAAAATTAGGTGAAGAATTCCGATGAAATAACAAAAGCTTCTAAACAAAGGAATATAAGATAAGATATCAATCAATCAGTTATGATATAAAAAGAAAAAAAAGACGAAACAATAAATCCAGACAATCTATTGAGAAATCTCAACTGAATTTAATACAATCGTCCCAATAGATTTATTCTTTGACAAATCCGCATTTCCTTTGGCAAGGCAATCTTATGCTCACCGCAGAATTTAATACAATTGGCGTTCATAGTGGGACTCTCTTCAAAAATATGTATTGTTGCCAAATATATCTTTTAGAACGCTGGTAACCGGCGCCGATATGGCGCAGGCAGTTTTCTTACCAAATCAGCGGGAACCATAGATATCCGTGACGGGAACCACCAACCACCTGTCTAAGACCGTCAACGAAGATACGGCCGTCAAAAAGTAGTAACTTGGATTTATATTTCATCCAAATTCGCTCAGCCGTTAATGCGAAAAAATGTAACAAACAGACGGACAGAGAGACAAACATACAAAGTTACTTTAGCATTTATAATATTTGTATCAAAGTATGACTTGTAGCTTTGTATATCCATCCAAGGCATAGTTATATTATTATTTGCTATTATTTTAAATTGTCATGCAATTTGTATAAGTCGTCAGGCTCGCTTTTAGAACAGACAAATTACATGGCCAATTGGCCACCCACAAACCAATTTATCTCAGCAGTCTAATTCATATTATTATCACTAATTACTCAAAAGATAGGCAAATTGTTTCTTATTTTTTAACCGACTTCAAAAATAGAGATTCTGTATTCGACCCGTATGTATGTATGTCCCCGATTTTCTCAAAAACGAATGAAGCAATTTTGATATTTTTTTAAGCGGTTGATGGCAATACGCTCGCCTCCAATACATGGGATTTAAGCATGACTGGCGAGCTGTAGGTGTAGGTAGGTAGGTAGTATAGGTACACCTCTGCCTTACCCGTTGGGGATTAAAGGCGTGATGTTATGTTACTTTATAATATACCAGCTGCGCCCCGCGGTTTCACCTGCATAAGTTTCGATCCCGTGGGAATATCGGGATAAAAACTATCCTACCATATAATATCCTATAACTAGCCATATGTGTTAATCCTTGTTATATAAACTATCTGTGTGGCAAATTTCATCCAAATCCGTTCAGTAGTTTGTGCTTGAAGAAGTAACAAACATACAAACGCACTCACACACTTTCGCCTTTATATTAGTGTGAAGCAATGTGAAGTTTGTCATTTTAGATTTTTCTACTACTTAGAAGAAAAATCAAAAATGGCAAACTATTTCCCTGCACGATTTATTCCGGTCTGATCCCCTGAACCACCTCCCCACCCCCTCGATCCCCTGCTAGTTCTATAACAATCAAACACACACACACACATTTACAAACATTTTGTTTGACCAATTACAACTTACAAAGGACAGCATACCATTTAAGAGGCAATTTCGTCTAATCGAGTAACACTCAAATGTTTTGGCTATTTAGCTATAAATCCCTTACTTATATCGATCCCAGATGTCTTGATTAACAGACCTTTGTCTAGCCAGGGGGCCTAAAAAGGCCACTTTGGAGAATCATAAAAGGATAACATTATGAATTATAAAATGGCGAAGACAGTCCGTGGTTTTCTTTTTTTCACTGCACTACGTAGGTACAATCAAAGAGATTGGGATTGGATTTTGATTGGATTGATTGGTATTTTAGCACAGACAAAAGAAAATAACTCAAAAATGCTTCACCAATGGGATTTGATACTATTAACTTAATAGTTAACTGTCCATTCAGTTATCCTTTTATGATTCTGCCAATGTGGCCTTTTTAGGCCCCCTGGTCTATCCTCTCCCTCCTTTTGACCTAATAGTGACATGTCGATGAAATTATGGGGACTACATAACAGAACCTAACCGCAAAAAACGCAAGTTTTATAATGCCTAAAAGTATACGAGTATGGTCGACTACAGTTAACTAAAATCAGAAAAATATACCTATGATATTTTTCAGGATATATGCTAGTTAGATAGTGTGTTGAAAACATAATACAACGAATTTGATACTATAGAAAAAACAAACTCAAACTCAAATCATTTATTTCAATTAAACCTTGTACAGGCACTTTTGAATTGTCAAAATTAAATAGTCTGTCAGTTAGTCAGAAAGTTGAAGCTAGTTGCCCATTCCAAAGCGTAGATCTCTATGGAGAAGAACGGGCAAGAAACTCCATGGACACTCTTTTAAATCAAGATATTACAAAATCCTGGGTACATTATTCTTGTTGCTTCTATATGTGAGAACAATGTAAAAAAGACAGAAATGAAGAAACAATTCAAGACATAAGATTAAAAATAAGCCTTGGCAGTTAAGAGATGACCAGTCTCAACCGACGGCGCCCGTTCACGAACAACATGAAGATACCTCTAAAAACTTTATTTTTAAGAATAAAAACCATACTAATAATACATACAATCATTCTGATTTTTTGTCAGATTATTCAACAAGCAACATATTATAGCACTAGTGTTTTATTTTTACCGACTTCAAAAAAAGGAGGTTATCAATTCGATACGTATGTATGTAATATTATTGGAATTGCATTATATTCACATATGACAATCTATTAGGGCTTCCAAACAAATATACAAAATTTTATAGACGTATGTATGTATGTATGTATGTATGCATGTATGTATGTATGTATGTATGTATGTATGTATGTTTGTCCACGCATATCTCCGTAACTATTAATCGGATCGTGACCATTCTTTTTTTATTGGCTTACATTTACTTCAACTTAGGGAACAGTGCAAGTTTCATCAAAATCGATTCAGTAATTTTCAAGATATGGACTAAGACGTGAAAGTGTGACGGCCTGGCTTATTGATACGAGCTACGGGTGTAGTGTCAAAGCGAAAACATCTCAAAACCTTGGTCAAATTCTAGTACAACAACTAAAAATTACCAAATAAAAAGTAATTTAAAAAAATTAAACCGACTTCAAAAAGAAATTAACTCAAAATTATGAAATAACTTTAATTTCGGAAGTCGGTGGCAAAAAACTAAAACTAAAATACAGATCCCAAGACACCGACTTCCGAAATTAAAGTTATTTCATAATTTTGAGTTAATTTCTTTTTGAAGTCGGTTTAATTTTTTTAAATTACTTTTTATTTTAGTCTAAACAATAGATCTTTTGTAAATAAATAATTGCTTCATATTTTGCAATAAATTACCAGGGTTGTATCATCGCGCTTCTCTTTCTTTTCTATGCAGTCCGATGGTGACCGCGCTTTAGGTCATGTAGTCCCCTTAAGTGCCTACTAGCAGCCTAGATGGTTTAAGTACTGCTATTAAAATGGTACAGTCGGCATAATGATAAGTAGGCCTGGCTTTTTTCTCTCAGTAATTTTACAACTTCCAAATGAGACTGAGAGAAAAAGAAGTCTTCTTCTCTTGTGTAGGTAATTTTATGTAGTAGCGCCCCGCGGTTTCACCCGCATTAGTGTCGATCCCGTGGGAATATCGGGATAAAAACTATCATAAGTCCTTTCCTGGGACTCAAAGTATCTCTATACCAAATTTCATCTAAATAGATTCAGAGCGGCTTAAGGTTAATGGATAGTGGTAGACCGCGAAATTCAAATTTTCTTACGTTTTTTGCAATTTGCAGGTCAGTGTCAGGTTGTATCTTGATTAAAATATGATTCGCGACAATAACAGGTACATATTTAGAAAATTATAATCATTAGAATCATTAATATAATTATATCATTAATTAGATTTCTACCACCAACCACCAATATCTTATGGAAAAGTGTTAATGGTAGAAATCTAACTTAGAAAGATGAATGATTCTAATGATTATATCTGGGAATTATTTTTTCTTCGCGGAACCCTAATTCTTTTTCTAAAATAAAAGTAGCCTAAGTTACTCTTTGTAACATCAGCTATCTGCCAGTGAAAGTCCCGTCGGCGTCGGTCCAACCGTTTCTAAGATTTGCCGGAACAAAGAGACATGCAGATAGACAAAAAAATTAAAACTTGTTTTTTTGTTCTAAGTATCTACCGTATTGTATACTTTCATATGAATTCCGTAAAAAGCTGTTATTTTGACATTAAAAACAGAAACTTCAATTTTATTTATTATTGAATTTTTTGTTACATGAATAGATAGATGTATACATAAATACATGAATAGATTTGATAGCGAACGAAATATGTAGTTTACACACTTTCCTGTAATATACTGCACCATTTATTAATCATAAAAACTGACAAATTACGTAACATCATACCAACTACTTCGTTGCTATCTGGCGTGAAGGCCATTAACTTAACGATGATGTTGCTAAATCCGTGACCACCTCATAATATCCACTTTATATACCTGAAAGAATATAATGGCCACTTAATAAAAAGCTCGTAAAAACAGCACTTCGTTTCCACGAACACTTGTTTTGATTTCATCCGGCCATGTGGCTTAGGGTTGAAACACATTATGATATTAAACAATCGTGTCGTCGTTGTTTTGAAGACAGTGTGAGTCTTCATAATGTGCACTTAACCAAATGAGGGAAACATAGCTTAATTTTATCGACGGAAAAAATATTTGAAAAAATAAATAAAAAGTAATTTAAAAAAATTAAACCGACTTCAAAAAGAAATGACCTCAAAATTATGAAATAACTTTAATTTCGGAAGTGGGTGTCTTGGGATCTGTATTTTAGTTTTAGTTTTTTGCCACCGACTTCCGAAATTAAAGTTATTTCATAATTTTGAGGTCATTTCTTTTTGAAGTCGGTTTAATTTTTTTAAATTACTTTTTATTTGGTAATTTTTAGTTGTTGCACTAGAATTTGACCAAGGTTTTGAGATGTTTTCGCTTTGACACTACACCCGTAGCTCGTATCAATAAGCCAGGCCGTCACACTTTCACGTCTTAGTCCATATCTTGAAAATTACTGAATCGATTTTGATGAAACTTGCACTGTTCCCTAAGTTGAAGTAAATGTAAGCCAATAAAAAAAGAATGGTCACGATCTGATTAATAGTTACGGAGATATGCGTGGACAAACATACATACATACATACATACATACATACATACATACATACATACATACATACATACATACGTCTATAAAATTTTGTATATTTGTTTGGAAGCCCTAATAGATTGTCATATGTGAATATAATGCAATTCCAATAATATTACATACATACGTATCGAATTGATAACCTCCTTTTTTTGAAGTCGGTAAAAAATATTTAAAAGGATCTTTACCTGCTAAAGTATGGTGATTGCAAGGCCTTTCTTTAACAGGTGATTGAGTTCTAAACATGGTATTTTTACGTTTAGAAATCTGATACGATGGAGAATAATTTAAAGTAATAAAAAAGGGTAGGTAATCGGGGCTTTTGTTGAGTAATTTTACAATTATTGTAAAAAATTATGAAAAAATATCAGATTATTGTTAAAAAAAAACATAATTCTCAATTGAGGGCGATTGTTTACACTGGGGTCACAGCAGCGAACAAGAATTTAAAAAATGCTACAAAATTATTATTTTTTTAGTTTTTTTTAAATATTTTTTCCGTTTATAAAATTAAGCTTAGTTTCCCTCATTGCGATATGTGCACATTATGAAGACTCACACTGTATAAATGACTAGCTGCTGCCCGCGACTTCCTCCGCGTGAAATCCTAACTAATATTATAAATGCGAAAGTAAGTTTGTTTGTTACCTTTTCACGCCTAAACCACTGAACCGATGATCCTGAAATTTTGTATATACGTTATCAGGTGTACAGAAACGGATAGGTACCTTTCATCCCGAAAAAAAGTGCTGTTCCCGAGGAAAACAACAATACACGTGGCGCCATCTATTATCGTAAGGTAGGTAAAGGTACCCTATGTCCGTTTCTGTAGACCTGACAACGTGTAAGCAAAATTTCAGGATGATCGGTTCAGTGGTTTAGGCGTGAAAAGGTAACACGCAAACAAACATACTTTCACATTTATAATATTAGTTAGGAAGGATGCTATATTTATATAATTTAATATAATTAAACACTAGGGCTTACATAGTCCGACAGTAGGGCGTTAGTAGACCCTAGAACAATTTGCCCGACCCGTGAATCGAACCTAGGACGTCACGCTCAGCTGTCGCGCTTGCAACCACGAGACCGATGGAGCAGTCAAACTCATAATCTACCTACGTAAACTACGTATCAAAGGATGAATTCATGAGTGCTAGTCTCTATAAAAGTAACATTACCCTCCTAAGCCAGTCGGGTAAATATAAGGCTGTTCTCTTTGAACAGAAACGTGGAAAGCCAGGCAGTATTTGGCCAAGGTCTTCGCTCACGTTTTTAATATAAATGGTGTGCCAAACGATAGCAAGGTACTGCTTGTACGTGATTTGTGTGTAGAACTATTCAAATAAGATAAGAAGTAATATCATGAAAAGCTTTGCTCGACGGGATTTCCCATTGGAAAAAAGGACGAATTTTCATCTCCTATTTAAAAGGTATCTAAAGGGGTTTAGGGGATGAATTTCAAAACTCCTTCCTTTAAGATAATTTTTGCTATTTATTGTACTCTTGAAATAATAAAATTTTTGTATAAAAAGAAAACAACCGACTTCATCTTCATCACCACTTCTCTCAAAACGGTGAAGGAAAACATCGTGAGGAAACCGGCATGTCCTAGAACCAAAAATTCGAAGAAGTGACATCTGCCAATCCGCACTGGGCCCGCGTGGTCAAAGTCAAATCATTTATTTCAAATACAAAACATTAAAGTCAGTCTTGCTTGTGCCGCGTTCCGATGCGCACGTGTTTGCATATTTTGTGTTTTGACTAGCGCGGCGCAAGCTGTCGCTCGTATTCTCTTTTCGCCATGAGTAATGAACTTGTGGCGAATGAGCTGCTGGCGTTCCTGCAGCAGAAGCTGGATGTGATGGACGAGGTATCCGCTATCCAAATCTGCTCAACGAACTTCAGCGAGGAGGACATAGCTGCTGCCAAGCTCTTGTTGTTCAGTGTGCTGAACAAGCGCGACCAGATGGTGTCCCGCCGGCGTGACGGGACTAAGAGAAGCCTGCAAGATATCATCACGCTGTTCAAGGAAACCGACCCGGACGACGTGCCGACGTTTGTGGCGAAGGAGCTGCACAAGCTGCCACCCGTCACCTTCGACCACGTCGATGTAACAAGCCTTCTGAAGGACATTGTCTTTCTGAAGGCCCGTCTTGTGGATGTTCTAGCGAAGTTAGATGCATCCCAAAACACCGTCGTCGATTTGCGCAAAGAATTTACCGAGTTGCGCAATAGTATGGCGGTAACTAGGTCATCAGTCGATGCATCTAACGTAAATATGTGTCGCGGAGCCGGCCTCGATTTATCGTCGCCAAATTCCGCGTCAGCAGTTTCGTCGCCAGCGCACCCGTCGTTTGCTGAGATTGCAGAGCGCCCCGCCCGCGTGCGCCGCAGCCCCGCGCCCGTCAACGCGGCTCCTCCACACAACGCCGCCCGAGCCCCTCGCCCCGTCCCGCTGCCAGTGTTTGCAGCCCTGGCGAAGCCCATAGAAAAGGAATCCGCTAGCGTCACCGCGAGTGCCCCAGGAGCTCCAAGTAGGAAGCCTATGCCAAAAAAGGCAACGAATAACGATGATGAGGGTTTCGTGACGGTGCAAAGGAGGAAGCGCCGGCCGCGAGCAAACAAGAACCACTGCGGCAAAGCTCCTACGGAGCCCGAAGTTAGCTTGCGTGCCGCAAAGCCGAACACACCGGTGTACATCTCCCGCCTCCACTACACCACTGAAGTGGAAGACATCGTGACGTACGTGCGCCAAAGGTTGAAGTACGCGCTGAGGGTGCAGCTGCTGGAGTCGCATCGCAACGTCAATGCTTCCTGCACCTGGTGATGAAAGAAAGCTTTTGGCCGCAGGATGTGGTATTCCGCCGCTTTCGCGGACAAGTGCCACCGGAACGCACAAAGACTTCGACTAACATAGTTATTAAGTTTTATTTACTAACAAAATTGTTACTATAATTATGTATACTTAGGTTAAGGTATGTATCTATGGGTCTTTGTTACCTGATAATAAATGGTTTATTATTATATATTATTATTATTAAAGGCACTTTTGAACGTCAAAAAAAAAACTAAATAGAAATGATTCTAGTCGCCCATTCCAAAAGGTAGTTTTCGTATGGAGAAGAATGGGCAAGAAACTCCACCGTTATCCACCGTGGTGGATTACGGTCCACTCCCTCTCACCGAGAGGAGGCCCGTGTCCCAGCAGTGGGAACATTATAGGCTGATTATGGTGGTGATGAAATCATGCACGATCTACAACTACCACTACAGCTCTATGAAAAATGATGGTCATTAGCTGGTAATAGGTACAGACGCCAGCATATCAAGCTACCCGAAACTATCAAATTTTCCCAATCAACTTTGAACCTTATTCTCTAACGATAAAGTTGAAAATCTATTAAATAAATTTGACAGATTGTAGTAGCTTGATGTGCTAGCGTACCTTTACCTAGTGGAAATAGTGACTTCGTGCTTTTTATGTTACAGCACTCTAATTAATGGTCAGATACTTCTATTTGTTTAATGAAAATAAGCACGAAATGGAAATAAAACAATACCTCAGAATGCCTTTGAGTCAATGAATGCTCAGTAATTACGGTACTGCGTGATGAAAGTATATTATTTTCACATTTTTACAACATAAAAACCGGAAATGTATATTAACGTGTTTGTTTCTCTGTGAACTCCGAATTCAATTACCATAAAATAATGTAAAAAAACTGGACAAGGGCGAGTCGGACTCGCACACGAAGGGTTCCGTACCACAAGGCAAAAACGCCGAAAAAAACACGTTTGTTGTATGGGAGCCCCCCTTTAATATTTATTTTATTTTGTTTTTAGTATTTGTTGTAGCGGCAACAGAAATACATAAATTTCAACAGCCTGGTGACAGACAGACGGATGGACGGACAGACAGCGAAGTCTTAGTAATAGGGTTCCGTTTTTACAGCAGTAATTGTTATCAGAATTTGCCTGTTTTAGAATCAATTTTAAATGGTCAAATTAGTGTGTCTTGAAAAAATACATCCTCGTTCTTGGCAAATTAACGGTCCAAAACATGATAAATTGTAATTTGCTCGATAAAAAAAAAACCGAAACAGGATTGATTTCGAAACCATTTTTCGTTTCATTTCGGATTTACTATCATGAAAATCTTGAACTAACTGCCTTGTCAGTATCCATCATTATAGATTAGCTACAAGATACCATAATAATGTATTGTCATCAGAAGTACACCAGTTAGCAAAATTTCAACTAAATCGGATAACGGAAAGTTGATAAAAAACCGATCACAAGATTTCAACTACATATATTAGTTAAACTAGCTTCTGCCCGCGACTTCATTTCCCCGACCTACCTCGTCGCATCGCATGAATCGCATCGCCTGCCCGAGCTATTACTTCGTTTTCTAAGCGTTCTTTCTGTTTTTATTTTTATTTTTGCGCAGCTCCTAAGGGCCATAGCGTGATGTTAAATAGCCTATAGCCTTCCTCAAGAATTGGGCTATCAAATGCAAAAATAATTTTTCAAATCCGACAGTTAGTTCTAGAGATTAGAGCGGTCAAACAAACAAAGAAACTCTTCAGCTTTATTATTACTAATAGTAATAGACACAGTATCTAGAATTCTAAATAGACGAGCAAAAATGCTCCAATTACGTGTTCGTAATTGGAGCATTTTTCACACAAGCGATTAAATTTCACAAGTGATCGCCGATACAAAATCGTGCGACAAAAAGTCGCGCGTACAATTCTTCGCCGAGCGTTTACTTTATTACACATAATTAGGGCGTTTCGCGGTTTCGGCTTCCCAAACCAATTTACGAAGAAATTCTCACCTTATTGGTTAAGAAATAAGAGTAGTTTTTATTTGTGGTGTTGTGTTTGTATCTGGTTGTATCGGTCGCTTAGCACAAAGTCGGCGGCATGTGCTTCGAATGGTCACCTATTTAGTGGGTGTCCATTACAAGCGAGTAGCGGGTATTGTTTTCTTTGGCTCATAGCTATCTACTATATTTTTTTTAATGTCACGTGATATTAATGTAGGAATAGGTACAGTTAGCAACAAAAGTCGATTAACACTTCAGTTTTTTTAATCTCAGTTATTGAGCAAAATGTTAACACTTCAGTTTTAATAATCTCAGTTATTGAGCAAAATATTTGTTAAAAATTGCATTGTACTTCTGCTACAATTTTGAACAAATATTTTGCTCAATAACTGAGATGCTGTGAAACTGAAGTGTTAAACCAATTTTGTTGCTGACCGTACCTAATACTGAGAATTTTGAAAGTCAAACTACATTCTTTGAACGTTGTCGCGGAGTAGTCGATTTCAGCACGGGAAAATGGGCAAAGCTACTGTTTCAAGTTTTGACGTTTCTGGGAACGTCGCATAAATGATTATACCAACTCTTGAACTGGCTTGGGTTTCATGTCATTCCCCTGCCGGTCAAAGTGTTTTTTGGGTTCTAACTGCAGGACATTTTTAGTAGGAGCACTTTTGAATTGACAAGAGGTCAGAAAGTTGAAGCTAGTAAGTTGCATTTCTCCGTTTCTGGTTGAAACTAGCTTTTACCCGCAGTTTTGCCCGCGTGCAGGTCAGAAATTATCTCACGGGAACTTAATACCGGGATAAAAAGTGTCCTATTTGCTAACCCATGTCATGATCTCCCTGTGTCCCAAATTTATTCGAAATCTGTTCAGCCATAATGCGTGAAAAGATAACAGACAGACAGAGTTACTTTCGAATTTATAATATTAATAATAATTTGCCATTTTTATGTTTCTACCAGCTGCACCCCGCGGTTTCACCCGCATAACACTCGATCCCGTGAGAATATCGGGATAAAAACTATCCTATATCCTTTCCCGGGACTCAAACTATCTCTATACCAAATTTCATCTAAATCGGTTCACCGGTTTAAGCGTGAAGAGGTAACAAACAGACAACACTTTCGCCTTTATAATATTATAAAGGCGAAAGTGTGACTTTTAGGCGGTCTAATAGATAATCGATATTTAACAAAAGTCATTTATGAACTGAAAATAAAATATCGCTGTCACAGGAACCCCAACCTTAGGTATAAACAGTCGTATACAGAACAATACCAGCTCCAATATGTATATCTATGAACAGTTTTATTCTGATCGCGTAACGGTTACAGTATCGCTACAATATAGGATAGGGATGTTATCTGGGGGCACGGGAGTGCCCCGCCAAGGCGAGCCAAGCGAAGCGCAAGGGCACTACCTACCTTTCCTCGAAGCACTTTGTCGTATTTTTGAACCTTCATAACTTGGGTTTGGATTATACCAGATAAACAAAATTTTCGGCATATGATGTTAGTGGTTGACTTATTAATCCTATAAAGTTTCAATTGCATAGCTCTTACACTTTAGATTTTATTGATAGTAAGATTTTAGTCAAAATATGTGACTTGGCCGTTTTGCTACCATCACGTAAGGTGAAAAATTTATTCACTGTTCATTACTTTTCTGTTATACAATAGTTCTTGTTGTAACGAAACGGCCAAGCCTCATATTTTGACTAAGGTGTAGAGTTTGTGAAGTTAGGGCGTGTAGAGTCAGAAGCTTAGCTCTACATGAGATCTGATAACTTTTTGACAGTGCGAGCCATATGTGGTCTCGTCTTGGCAACATTTTACATGAAAATGTTTTTGGTGGGATTTATATTGCTTTTAGCACTCAGTAATGTCACGTTGTTCTGTGCACCGGTGCTTTTTAGTGGTATGCACAGCTTTATAACATACCATCACGCCTGTATTCACTGAATGGGTAGGCACAGGTGTACATCACACTGTCACACTAATATTATAAAGGCGAAAGTTTGTGAGTGTGTGTTTATATGTTTTACTTCTTCACGCTCAAACGGCTGGACCAATTTTGATAAGAATTTTGTATGGAGGTAGCTGACACCCTGGATTAACATATAAGCTACTTTTATCCCGATATTCCCACGGGATCGAAACTTTTGCGGGTGAAACATACATCATATCTACATACTTTACAGTCAGCAACAAAAGTCGATTAACACTTCAGTTTTTTTAACCTCAGTTATTGAGCAGAATATTAACACTTCAGTTTTTTTTATCTCGGTTGTTGAGTTGAGCATTTCAAAAGTACCAAAAAGTTGAGAAAAACCTCAAAAATAAAAAGTGTTTTGCACGAATTTTTATCTGAAGGCTAATTCTCGTAATTAAAAACGTTCAAAATCTATATTCGCAATATCATCTCAGCGACAATCAATGTCAAAAATTTCGGGAAAATAGAGGTATTTTTGACAGATTGACACTGACATCAGACCGTGAACGTTCTTAAAATTACGAGAATTGCCCTTCAGATCATCTAACTAGGTAAGTACCAGTGGCGAAGGTTCCATACAACTCGATTCCTACCGGCTTCTCTTTGAAAAATGGCACAGTCAGTATTCTACAGGGGGTGGCCAACTTAGACCCAAGATCTATTGTCTCTGACGACACCCTGTGCGATCTACCAATTACACACTTCTTGAAATCTCTTACGAAACAGCATCAGTATTTTTTATTTTATTAACAGGGAGCAGTGGTGGCCCAGTGGTAACAACCGCGACTTACGAGTTGTAGGTCGTAGGTTCGAACCCAGACAGGGGCTTTACTTTGTGTAAATTATTCCATCACCACTGCTCTCAAAACGGTGAAGGAAAACATCGTGAGGAAACCGGCATGTCCTAGAACCAAAAATTCGAAGACATGTGAAATCTACCAACCCGCACTGGGCCCGCGTGGTGGATTTACGGCCCACTCCCTCTCACTGAGAGGAGGCCTGTGTCCCAGCAGTGGGAACGTTATAAGGCTGATTACGTTACGTGATAAAACTGAAAATTATTCTTAGTAACTACTTAATTAATATTAATGTGAGCATAGTTTGAGTATCTTTCGCTAGATTAGCAAATCTGGTTTCATCATCATCTGCCTAGCCTCTTCCCAACTATGTTGAGGTCGGCTTCCAGTCTAACCGGATGCAGCTGAATACCAGTATTTTACATGGAGCGACCGCCTATCTGACCTCCACAACCCAGTTACTGGGTAATACGATACCTCTTGGTAAGACTGGGTGTCAGATTTTCGGGCTTCTGACTACCCGTAACGACTGTCAAAGATCCACGAATGACAGCCGGGACCAACGGCTTAACGTGCTTTCCGAGGCACGGAGGGGTCACGGTATGTAAAGATGGTCACCCATCCACAGACCAACCGCGGCAAGCGTAGCTTAACCTGATCGATCGACCTGTGCGGCTAATATAATTTAACCACGGACCCCTCTCCATACCACGGACCCCTCTCATCAAGCAAATCTGGTTTGTAGTTGTTAATATTTTTTGCCTTGCCACGATCGACCGGTTGGCCACCCCTGCTATAGACAAATAATATAGGTAATCATATTAAAGATAACTGCTCCGGCTTACCTCTTACAAAAACTGACCCTTCGCTACTGGTAAGTACATAATAACAACCTATATCTACAACAAGGACATTCTAATAGCCTATTTTGAAAATGAGCCTCCCGATAGGCCAATTTAAAAGAGACTCCGCTACCTTATTACCGAATTAATTTGAACTGCGGAACCGAGGACCACTTACATAGCTAGACAAACGTAGCTGAGAGCTCTTTTAAAGTCTATTATTAAAATAATTACAATGCTACGGAGTTAGGGACAGGAAATCCAGACATCTCTTTCGAAGTAGGGACCATTTATACAACATTATTTTTAGTCTATGCGAAATCCGAAACACGTGTCTAGTATTTTTATATAAAGAATCTATATACAAAATTTCAAAACTGTATCATGAAAAATCACAAAGTTATTTAAAGCTTTTTAAGCGGTGCTATTCTGTAAAAATCTCACCGTGAAAACTTAGGTGAAGTGAGCGTGGAGTGAGCTGTCAATAGTGTCAATTCCTAGCAAAAACAAACACACTTCACCTATTTTCACGGTGAGATTTTTACAGAATCGACCGAAAGTTACCTATTTGTCCGTACAAAAACATGCTCATCCGCGCCGCACGCGCCGCGCCGTCTTGCGCTCATTGATAATAGTACCTAGGTACCGGAGTCACGTCGCGCTGCGGACGCGTCGCGCCTTTGCTTATTTGAATGTAGAAACTCACTGGTATACACTCCTTTGGAGTTAGTACCTACTACCTACTCAGATTCTGATGATCACAATTCTTAGTATTACCGCATCTACTATATTAAGGATGCGTAGCGAGGGATGTGTGAAACCAGCCAGTAAAATCGCTTCATTTTTATAGCTTGAACTAAGTTAGCGTTGGTATTGGTTAGTTTCACACACATCCCTCGCTACGCATCGGACCCTCGCTCATCTCTGGTGGAAAACCAGCCTTAGTCGACTCTTACGGCTTAAAATATACATCTTAAAGAGGACTTGATGATACTTTACAGTTATTCATTAAAATAAAACGGTTCCAAATTACTCGGAACTCCATTCATATTTGTTTATGGAAACATCAGATTTATTCCACAATTTGCGCAAAAATCATAATTAAGCCCTTCCATATAAGGGAATTTAATGTTAAAACACAATAAAAATAATAAATAAAATATTCAAAAATATAGGGTGGTCAAGTCGGTAGTAGAACGCTTAAAAGATGGCTACCGCTTTTTCAAAAGACTTTAATGGACATTCCAAGAAATAAAGATTGCGTTTTAATGTTAATATAATAATATTAAGAGCACTGTGGCTTTATCTTGTAACCATGGCAACCGGCAATCGATTGCGGATAAAATCTTAGTTTAACGAACGGCTGTTTTAATTAAATGAAAGCTGGTTTTAATGAAGTCTTTATTAATTAGAATTAATTGTTGAATTTTATCTTGAAATTAAATTAGTAAACAAGACATATGGATTCAGACTGTATTTTTTTTTAATGATATTGAATAAGTATGTATTTTTTTAATGTTTAAAACCATTTAAATTGCAATGCCATAACAAGCAACTAAGTTCTAAGAACCCATCTATTGTCACCTATCTTCAAAATTCTGTACACTTATTTTCGTCACAAAAAATAATAAAGAATTTAAATTTGTGCAAAATGTATGAAACAGCTAATTTTTCGTTAATAACCGACGAAAAATTTCAACGGCGGGGGGGTTAGAATCATGTACACTGAATCCATGGTAACAGGTTGGGACATCGGTGTCCCGCCACCCTGTATATTTTATATAAGAAAAGTTTTTCAAGACAGCACAACACCTTGAACCGTGTGCGGAGTACAATTCAACTCTTACTGAATCTTCTTGCTCTCTTCACATTGAATACAGTTGCACTTGTAACGCCCTTAGCAAAAGCGGGAACTTTATACAATATGAAACGTGTTCTATCATCATGAATGAAGTAAGTGGCAGCGCCCTCTTTGAGCCACTAATGAGCTTACGTCTAGCAGGTTAACACAAAGCATTTGTGAGAAGAACATAAAATGTATGTAAAATGCTAAAACTTCGTCCGCCATTCAAGATAATTATGTTCATCAGCCTATAATATTTCAACTGCTGGGACACAGGCCTCCTCTCGATGAGGAGCTCTAGAGGAGATCTAGCTTCAACTTTCTGACTAACTGACAGACTATTTAATTTTGACAATTCAAAAGTGCCTGTACAAGGTTTAATTGAAATAAATGATTTGAGTTAGAGTTTGAGAGGGAATGGACCACGCGGGCCCAGTGCGGGTTGGTCATTCATTCAAGATAGTTATGTTGATGGATATTTAAAACTTGTAACATATCGTATTAAGTATTTGTATGCCTTAATGTTTATTTAATGGCCCATAGCTGGGAGGATTGACCCTGCATATGCTTACTTACATTGACGAGCTTTAAATATACAGTTATACTTGAGGAATATGCTTTTGAGAAATATACTGTTGAGCATAACGGGACGGAAATAATAATATATTATGTATCTTCATATTTTTTGGGATACATTAAGAAGCCTCCTCGTGTAGCGCAGTTTGTTCCGCCAGTTACTCAACTGAACCGAGCGCTCGGCGCATCCTGGACAGTCACACCCAACACCTTATTTGACTGGCCAATTCTTCCCTTGCGGTGGTAGGGCTAACGCCCGCTTGGCTTGCGACCACCCTCCTACCGGAGTCCGCAACCTGTTACCGTGAATTCAGTATTATGATTCTAAAACCCCCTTTTTTTGGGTTTGGAATATTCTAATAACATCTCCCGCTGTGGGCGGAGCGGGAGCGTGTCAGACTTTTACTGACTAAAACCCACCCGTGTTCCTTCAGTTGCCTGCGCCAGGGGGCACGGTATCTTTTTCGAACAACCCGCAACCCTGGCATCGGCAGGCATCGTCCTTAGCGGACCCCGTCAGTTAGTGGTGAAATCTTTTTGAGGCGCGCGTGGAACACAACGCGCCGTAGAGTGGGCCTGGTTCATACCGGACGGCGAGCTGCCCATTGCTCGCCGTCCACAAGCTCGCGCCTACGGTGAACGGGAATCGGCTGTCGATTCCCGACGCCCAGGGCGTCTCCTGCGGCGTCTAGGGGAGTAAGGGCGCAAAGATATTCAGAACCCCCTTGCGTTGAAATTTTCGTCGGTTATTAACGAAAAATTTCTAGGCTAGATGGTCTAGAATCATTTGTGCTGAATTCATGGTTAGAGTTTGCGCATTGATTCGTATAAATGAGCTCAAAATGAGTAAATACCACCCTGCATATAAATGAGTGGTGCAATCAATTAGGGTCAGTCCTAAAATAAACGACAATTTGCTCGCCCTCACCTTATAACAAAATATTATCTACAAAGAGACAAAAAGGTAGTAGGTACCGTTCATTTGTAGTCGCAGACACAGAATAACTAATAGTACTATGTCGCGGACCAAAAGACCCAAAGAACCCATTACTGCTGATAGTGTGTGATGCAATTATCCCGCTGTTTACTGTTTCCTTTTCTTTATCATCAGAAACTAAATGAGTGTGCAATACTCACATAACTCCTTTCCCAGCACCCACGTCTCCGGCTTCGAGTTCACCTCCACCAGCACCGTCGGCGTACACACCAGCAGCACCATCAGATCCGCAATACTCAAGTTCACCAGAAAAATGTTCGTCGAGTTCCTCATATCCTTCGTCTTTAGTATCACTATCGGTACCATCACGTTCCCTATCACACCGAGACACATTATCACTATACAAAACGTCATCGAGGTCGCTTTTATGTAATACGGGATCTCAGCGTATTCCGTAAAATTGTCATTTGACATCGCGTATGTCGCATTCGTGAAATTCGCCTTCCCGAAGCCCGAATTCTCGTACTCGTCCGCAGTTTCGTATGTACAGTTTTGTGTTGCATTTTTGTAATTAAATGTTATGTTCCTACAGTCGTAATGTAGTGTGTTCACATCTATCGGTGTGTGTGTGAAGTTGGTTGTTGAAATCATGTGTGTGTGTCAGTTCATAATTTCACATTGTTCCTCTTTGGTGTCTGTTAGGACGGTGATATTTTTTGGGTCATCTGTAACAAGGAGAAAGTGCACATTAATAAAGGAACAAACAATATACTGTCAGGAAAATTGTTTTCAAATTGACAAACTACTGTCAAAGAATTTATTTCCCTGACTTTTATTTACTTAGCACTAGACAACGGTGAAAAATTTGGTAGATTTATATTCATAGAGAAATGAAAGAAAGGGAATCCGAGAAATACCTACGCTAATAACATACAAATCCTGTATCTATGTACTAAGTTATAAGCCCGCTCTTACGCACTATCTAATAGATTTGACCCGTCTCAGTGCAGTGCAGTGAGGAGCCATTATTTTTAAAAGAAGGGCTTCATACCATTGATATTATAAATAAACCTTTTTACACTTATAATATAATTGCTTCATACCTTGACCCTTCTTTCAAAAAACGGCAAATTATTTCTGTCAAATTGCTTTTTGTTATAAAGTAAAGATTTATGCATTTTAAAATTGAAATGTATCACCAATATAATAATTATTTGTTGATAATTATATTACTTATCATCGTGCCTTTGAAGATTGAGGTACTAGGGCTAAAGAAGTTGCAACAATTATCCACAACGCTTCAACAACATGTCTGTTGCTCGACAAATTCGTTAAAACAGTCTGTTGTTCCTCTGTAATTGTATAAATAAATTTATCGTAAATAGCAAGCTGTTACATTTAGGTGTCTTGGACAAACTTTCATTTCCTTCTTGTTCTATTTATTCTTAATTTAGTCCGTTAGTTTTTGTTTGTTTGTAAAACATTGTTTTGTTTTTAATGTTTGTTTTGTTTATTTTTGTATGTTTATGTTTTTTATTTTTATTGCTTTTTATTAACTGTCTACCTATTATGGTTCATGAGATTATGCCTGCTGACAAATAGACAGACGAATGGACGGACAGCGGAAGCTTAGTAATGGGCTCCCGTTGGAACCTATTCATAAATTAATTTAAACGAATCAAAAATATTCTAGCATTTACACTACGTTTTACAAGCTTTTCGTAAAGCAACGTATGCACACAAAAATCTTCTAATTACACTGTGTTTAACAACCTTTTCTATCTAAGGCCACGTATGCACATATATCAAAGTTATTTCAACCCAATTTCAACCAGAATTTCCGTCTTGCTTCCCTCCTAAAAACAAATTACTCAACTTAAACGTTTAAATTACAAAATTCTACTGTAAATTACAAAGCAAATTAGAGTAGGTACTGTCGACTGCACGCATGTGGTAACACTTTGACACAGTAGTACAGATTTTCAATAGACTAAGAGGAAAGCTGAGCAGTGGTGGCCCAGCGGTAAAGGCCGCAACTTACGAGTTGTAGGTCGTAGGTTCGAACCCAGACAGGCGCTTTACTTTGTGTAAATTATTTCATCACCACTGCTCTCAAAACAGTGAAGGAAAACAACGTGGGGAACCGGCATGTCATGTGACATCTAACAATTACGGCCACGGATTACGGCCCACTCCTTCTCACTGAGAGGAGGACTATGTCCCAGCAGTGGGAACGTTTTAGGCTGATTATGCTAAGATGCCAGGTTATACTGGTTTTGTTCCTACTTATGTAAGGCCTACTGTATCGTAATAACCCCAAAATTTAGGTAGGGTGTTATCCTTCGATCAATATTATTGATCGAAGGTGTTATCATACAAATTAGTTTCAGAATTTAGCACATTACGATGGTGAAATTCATCTTGCTTATAACCAGACTTCGCGATAATCTACGAGCAAGGGAAGCAATTTAGGGTTGTTTATATTTAAAACTTGGGTACCTATACATTTTTGGATAGACGTCAATTTTGAAAGGCTTTTTGCTTCCTGAATAAAAATTGTCATCATCAACATCATCTGCCTAGCCTTTTCCTAATAATGTTGGGATCGGCTAACCAGATGCGGCTGAATGTCATATTTTACATGGAGCGACTGCCTATCTGACCTCCACAACCCAGTTACTGGGTAATATTATGATAACCCTTAATAAGACTTGTTGTCAGATTTTCGGGCTTCTGACGACCCGTAACGACTGACAAAGATCCACGAATGACAGCCGGATTCAACGGCTTAACGTGCTTTCCGAAGCACGGAGGAGTTTTGTTATGTGAAAATGGTCATCCATCCACGGACCAACCGCAGAAAGCGTAGCTTAACCTGATCGATCGATCCATGCGACTATTATTACTTAGCCACAAGTCCCTCCTGAATAAAAATCGTAAAAAAACAAAAAGCTTTTGGGGTTATAGTCAGTCATGCTACTCCAAGACTTGATCGATTTAGCAATAATCTACCTCCAATTAAAACCCAGAAATTGTTATCTGCTAAAAGCCTTGTGACTTATTACTCAACTACGAAAATTCCAAAAAATAATCCTAATTAGATTAGTTAGAATTATCTTTAAAAATGCAAACCTAAGTTTGTTTGTTACCTTTTCACACCTAAACCACTGAACCGATCATCTTGAAATTTTGCATATACGTTGTCAGGGGTGCAGAAACGGACATAGGGTGGGTACCTTTCATCCCATAAAAAATGCTGTACCCGAGGAACCGATTTAGATGAAATTTGGTATAGAGATAGTTTGAGTCCCGGGAAAGGACATACGATAGTTTTTATCCCGATATTACCACGGGATCGAACCTTATGCGGGTAAAACCACGGGCGCTGCTAGTCTTCTATAAAACAGAATAACCAACTGATAAGAACAGTAATCATTAAGATTAATGAAGTATCTACGTATGGACGCCTATTAGTTTCAATGATCCTCAATTTCAAAGAGATGGTATCACAATCTTTAGAACTAGTAACTGATATACATCTTCCTTACATCCGTCGTACGACGCAGCCGGATCTAATAGGCCATTATCGTTTTCTCGACATACAGTAAGTAGTTTAGGCGAATATTCGTAGATATTAAGGCCTGTAGGTACTGTTATAGGTATCCTGTTTCAATATTATAATCATTAACGGCTATAATCATTAATGATTGTGGGCGTTTGCTGGTCAGACTGACAAACAGACAGTTATGGCTTAAACAAAGCTTTTTTTTAAACCATTACTGTATGTTAATACGTAGAATATTTTCAATAATATTTAAGGCATGGTTTTGCTTAACTTTTCTGTTTCGATGCTCTGTCTATGTGACTGCTGTCCGTAGTCCGTACCCTAAATAAATGTTGCTGGAAACACCAACAAAGGTTCGATGACAGTAAAGTTGGATAAAGTACCTATGCATACTTAGGAATCCTAACTAATATTATAAATGCGAAAGTAAATTTGCTTGTTACCTTTTCACGCCTAAACCACTGAACCATCCTGAAATTTTGCATATACGTTGTCAGGTGTACAGAAACGGACATGGGGTAGGTACCTTTCATCCCGAAAAAAAGTGCTGTTCCCGAGGAAAACAACAATAACGGTATTATGATAATAGATGGCGCCACGTGTCTTTAGAATCAAAAACAGGACCTCGTCTGTCGGGTCAGCTAGTTGTAGATAAATGTGGACTTCTCGATAAAAATATATCCATTCCTGATTAATAGAATCTGTTCTGACACAACTTCCCCGAAACCAACACGCTTCCCAAATAGATTGTTGCCATGGTTGGTACGTTTTTATAGCATCCCAAGGAAGTTGTACCTAGTCAGAATATTATAGATTAGTAGCAAGCCCTTCCTACTTTTTTAAGCAAACTCATGTCCTATATATATGGGTTATTTATTTCAGTTTTTCATTAATCACAATACAACACACACACATGTATGTCGCAACATTTTATTTGATTTTGTTAATTTATTTTAACGGACACACACATCTCTATGTGTTTATTATTCCAGCGTATGGCACTCGTGGGTTGCAGCTGAAAATCAGCGTCCCGCGACAGCACCTTGTGTTGTCATCTGACATTATGCTGAGCTGAGGCCCTTTTGGCATTAGGTATAATCTTTGTTTTCTGTTTTTATAGTTTTAAGGTGTATTTATTTTGATGTAATGCCAATAAACGCATTTTTCTTTCTTTCTTTTCTTTCCTTATATCCTTACCTACTCTCCAAGTAAGTGAAAGTGTGCGTGCCGGACTAATGTAGGGAGAGATGGGTATCCGTGTCTCTGGCTTCCCGGATATCTGGCCAATTAGCCCGATGTTGGGGCATTAGGCAGGTCCATCTCATAATAGTTTCCAAGGTTGGGGGTTCCTAATCTTGATGAAGACACTTTGAGAGGAAATTGAGCGAAGAGATAAAAGTTTTGTTGTTGTATGAAGATCCTGCTGCAAATTGTTAAGTAAATGTGAAAAAAAAACGTAATTGTTGAAGAGCCTATTATATTCAAACTTCAGGTATGGTACTTGTTGCGAAACATGACTTCGGTCGTTCGGAAGGTTTCTGATTAGTCAAGGGCAAGATCATTTTCGAGAAACTCTCGATACTATGAATCATTTGTAAGGAACACTAAAAAAAAATGAAAAAAAACTCCATAAATACAGTTAATTCATTTTTATAATATACTTAACTCTTCTTTTACAGTAAAGAAGAGTTATCAAAAAGAAAAAAATATCGACCAAATTCTTTATTCCGCTTACAAAATTGGCCCCGTCGCCTACCAATTTTCGGCCGCAGAGGATAGGGAGAGTGGCCAACGTCATACCAACACTCCTCTTCCCCTGCGGCCCCACCGCGTCCGCCATCGAACGGTGGCGACCCCGTCAAGGCCGCGGAAGGTAGGGAGAGCGGCGCACCGTAATACCGGCACTCCTCTCCCGCCGCGGCCTCCAACCCTCAGCCGCGATGCCTCCGGTACGACATCGCGGCCCGCCTCAGTTGCGATGTCGCCCAAGCGGCACCGCAACCTACATGTTGGCCGCTACGTCGTCGGCTTGTCGGCAAAAGCCCTGACGAGCGGCCCCTCCTCGGGTTCCTCTTCGCTTCACCGTGGGTGTCCAAACTGAGCCCCCCGCCTCGACAATGCGGGAACCCACCGGGGGGGTCAACGGTTCTACCTGGGCGAACAACATGGAATTAATTCACTTTCGTCTACGCCTTGCTTAACTTGCCTAATACATTTATAATAAGCAAAGTAAATATATGCGCAAAGGGAATAAACGGAAGCAAATACACGAAACACATCGTTTCCGGGGTGGTCGGAATTGATAGAGGAAATCTCTGATACATGGTCAGATGTTGTTGAACTAATAATTTGTAATAGAGATAAGTCATCTACCATTTTTCGCACTATTGTGGTTTCAATCTCAGGTAAGAGGGTATACTTATGGGGTTCAATAAACCCTTATTAACCGAGCCTCCAAGAATGACGATACAGTTCAACATGAAGTTCACGTAGAAAACCATGTTACTATTAGCGGATAATCCAGTGCACTAATAATATATTATATCCCGTACAGCTCATAAACGATATCTCGGCCAAAGGCTATTCTCCGTTGAGATTGGCCGTGGTCGAAATACGGTCTGGAGGACTTTAATTTACACTGCATAAATATTTACTATCCATATTAATAATGCACAGAAGGCTGCCGATTCCCTCAGAGTCTTTTTCCAACACCCACTCACCAATCGCTTCTTACTATAAATTCGCCTACTCTGACAGCTCCCGAACTTTAAGACCTGCCCAGACAAAGTTTAGTGCATTGCGTAGGCGAACTGTGTCTAGACGAAACTCGGTTCATTCATAAAGCTGCTCCACCAATTGTAATAGTCTAGTCTGAAATTAAGGCATTTTGTAGCTGCGGTTTTAAATTGTTTGCTTGGTAAAGGGTAAGAACTTATTAATTCTTGTTATTTAGTAAGGGTTTAGACAAAATATTATTTTGCAGAAGATACGTAGAATAAAGGTTGGGTTCGTTTGTCCTTTTATTAGGTACTAGCTGCGCCCCGCATAAGTTTCGATCCCGTGGGAATATCGGGATAAAAAGTAGCCTATTATGTAAATCCAGAGTGTAAGCTACCCTTATGCCAAATTTTATCAAAATTGGTCCAGCCGTTTGAGCGTGAAGAAGTAACAAACATATTAACACACACACACAAACTTTCACCTTTATAATATTAGTGTCACACTGTTTTTTGGTTAGTTATTACGTCGATGACACTCTTTCTCAAAAGACTGCAGGCAGATGCTGGATGCGTTAAGCTGAAGACAGGGCGCTAGCGCTCATTAGGGGAGACCTATGTCCAGCAGTGGACTGCTATAGGCTGATGATGATCACTTTTATTTTGCATCCTTGATATTGTATAATAACTTATTACTTAGGTGCTTTTTCCAGTTACTTTGGATTTAATTGACTAGGAACAATTCTTACATGTGATCACTTTTATTTTGCATACCTACTATTGTATAAAATCAAGTTTTTCTAACAGAACAGACAGTTATGCTGCTCCACTTGTTGCGCCACCTCTTCTTTCCAGCGAAAGCACTAGGTAGTGTGGACTCTCTTATAATTATGTAACTAGCTTCCGCCCGCGACTTCGTCCCCGTGAAATTTCACCCTCCCCCCATTCACCCTCTTAGGGGTGGAAATGTGGAATTTCGAAAAACCCTTTCTTAGTGGATACTCTTCACAAAGAACACCCTCCCTCCAAATTCATGTCTATAGGACCAGCGGTTTAAGCTGTGCGTTGATATATCAGTCAGTCAGTCAGGACTTTGAATTTTATATGTATAGATTTTGACGTTCGAAAAGTGCTAATTCACAGTCAAAGAATATATGACTTTTGATTTTAGTAAACTCCGTAAAATTGTCCGATAGCAACTATTTTAGCTACCTAACCTCCTATGTTCTGAACTAGAGGGCGCTTCTGGCACTTTCTTGGTACCCTGAGCAGGGTTTACAGCTCAACATAAAGTGGTCTGCCAGTTACTACGAACATAAAAATCTATAGGAACTCTAGCTATATATTGCAGAACTGCGAACACGCGCGCCGCAATGACCGGGCCATCGTCGCATTAGCCGGTTGATCGAGTGATTTACTGCCGGCCGCAGGGAGCAAGGGTTACTTGGATCATTTAGCTATAGTTATTAGCTGGCCACACCACTCCGGAGAGATATTGTTTTCTTATATTTTCCTTTAGTAGCTGTGCGTAGATGGAAATTGGGTGACCCACTTTGGGTTTACGAGTTAAACGGCATTTATGTTTAAATCTGTTTTAAGCTGATGCGTCTGCAAAAAAAAGATTTGATGCATTTTCATTTTCAAGTAGTTAATTATTATCTTTATTTACCAATGGAACATAAACAAAATGCACTTATCCTAAGTTACATTAACTCATTATAATTTAGGTACTTCACGAGGCTACTGATATATTTACCTTTAAAAAAAATCAGCAGTTCCATACATTTTGTCGATTTAAGTGAACACAAATGTATGGAACAGCTGATTTTTTTTTCGCGATTTCAAGGTTGGTCCCATAGAAAAAGTTCTTCAAAATGATGAGTACAATGACCCCTTTTCGGGTTTAGTATAACCAAAAACAAATGTTTTATACTCTTTCACGCAAAAAACTTTTTTACAAAAAAAACAACCGACTTTCAAAAAACACTATAAAGTGAAAAATAACTTTAATTTCGGAAGTCGGTGGCAAAAAACTAAAATACAAATCCAAAGACACCGACTTCCGAAATTAAAGTTATTTTTCACTTAGTGTTTTTTGAAAGTCGGTTGTTTTTTTTGTAAAAAAGTTTTGTAAAAAAGTTTTTATTTTTCACTTTTTAGTGGGTCAGTTTGTAATTTATCTAAGTTACAATAGCCTAATGTCCACTGCTCATCGCCTTTTACAAAATATTGCTTTTCCCGATGCAGGGACGTTAACTGTTGAGGAGTTCTCCTGGTAAGAACCGGGAAAACTCCTCAACAACCACTCACCATACGCATTGTGACGAGGATAAATCGTTTAGCAACCTTAAAGTAATCGAATCGCAACCCGTGAAATATTTGTCATTGCGTAGTTCCGATGGGCATCTGTGGTCTTCATCATCAGCTCCACTTTACCAAATGATTATTTGCGAGAGCAAATGCTCAAGTTACTTTAAAAAATACCCAAATCGATATAGCTTTGCCTATAAAATTTAAGGGTTTCCCTCGATTTCCATGGGATCCTCTCGATTCCAACTTGATGATAATGGGACCAACTCGAGAGTATACCCTTTCGAACAAAAAAAGAATTTTGAAAATCGGTCCTCAATTGGCGGAGTAATCGCGTAACAAACACACAAAAAAATAAACATACCGTCGAATTGAGAACCTCCTCCTTTTTTGAAGTCGGTTAAAAACTACTGAACGGATTTTGATGAAACTTTAGTGATATAGCTTATACCTACATCAGAATAACATAAAGGATACTTTTTATCCCGATGTTCCCATGGGTTCGAAACTATGGGGGTAAAACCGCGGGGCGTTGGTAGTGAATTTATAAAACAGTGAGAAACAAAATTCATTCTACGCAAAAATATGGTAACCAAAATTTTTTAGGCCAAAAAGTTGAAATGGCTGCATTAATATAGATAAGGAGATACGGAGCTTAGTTAAAAGTTTTCAAAGCTCACACTTTATCTTTATCAATTCTTTCATAAGAAAAGTAACAATTTAATATTACCAGAAGAATTTCGTTCAAGAACTTTTAAAGGGACTTCATTATTTGCGGGACAATTAAAAGCGATTTACAGAAAAAATATTACATTTTCTTGTGTATAAAGAAGAGATATCCGTGCCATATGCTTCTACTCCGTTTACCTTTTTACCGACCTCAATAAAAAGCAGGTTATCAATAAAATTCGACACGTATGTATGTAATATTATTGGAACTGCATTATATTCACATAATGACAATCTATTAGGGCTTGCAAACAAATATACAAAATTTTATAGATGTATGTATGTATGTTTGTCCACACATTTCTCCGCAACTATTAATCGGATCGTGCCAATTTTATTGGCTTACATTTACTTCAACTTAGGGAACAGTGCAAGTTTCATCAAAATCGACTCAGTAATTTTCAAGATATGTGTCCAATTCTAGTGCAATATTTAAAACAACGGAAGTCGGTGGCAAAAAACTCAAATACAGATCCTAAGACACCGACTTCCGAAATTAAACTTATTTCATAATTTTGAGTTAATTTCTTTTTGAAGTCAGTTTAATTTTTTTTAAATTACTTTTTAATAAGATCGAACTGTTCCTAAAACATGTTTGATATAATTTTAGTCCTCCAATTTTCCATTTACAAAATAATAAAGCAGGCTGACAAGGAAGCTTCACAAACATCTGTTACGAACGATCTTTATTGAATGCTGTATGAAAGGGTGGATACCCCTGGATGAAAGGGTAACTAAAACTCCGACCAATATGTAGCGTCAGCACATTTCTCTGTGAAGTATTGAGTTCTACTATACGGTCTGTCCGAAACTAGTGATAGATTGCTGACCCTTACAAAAGAGGACATTACAATATTCTTAGGAGCATTCTTGCTCTTTGGGCAGTGAGAATATACAGCAGGAGTAAACTCAATATCATCTGTGTTTCCGGGTCTGGCTGTTTGTGTATGTGAATTTAAATGTTTGTAAACGCACCCACAATACAGGAGAAATTCCTAGCGTGGGTCAACGTTTTTTAAAAAAAAAAAGAAAAAAAGATCAGTGAACTTTTATTTGCTTGTACCAATTTTATTTATAGCTTGAGTAGACTGTAATGAATTAATTGGAAAGTAGGTCTTTAACGCAGCTTACGGTAGGACTAAAGTGGAAGAAATCGTCACGTTACGAAAAAGCGTTATGCCCCCTCCATGAATTTCCTTCCTGGCGGGAATATCCCACACGTTTTTTTTATATCTAACACTATCATATTTTGCCATTTTCTAATAAAATTCACTTTATAGGGCAGATAATAAACATCAGTTTCTTATTTAGGTACCTGTGCCTGCTTTTCGTTCGCGTGCATCTCGGAAAACAAATTGGATTTGAAGGGTTTTCATTTTTTTGCGAGGAACCCTAATTATTTTCTAAAATTAATTTTCTCCTTAGAACATCCGCTATCTGCCAGTGGAAGTCCTGTTAAAATCGGTCCAGCCGTTTTGGAAATTAGCCGACAGACAAAAATGTTTAAAAATTGTTTTTTATTATAAGCCATAGTTATAATTATCCTTTCACATACATTTAGTAAAAATCTTTTATTTTGACATAAAAAGCCGTACACAACGTTAATTTTAGTATAGGCGAAACCTGAATATAGTTTGTTCAGAATAAGTACCTAACTGAATCGATTCCAATAATTTTTACCCCGTGTTATATTTTGTCCCAAAAATATTTAAAAAAGGTTAAAAGTTGGACACCGAGCGACACTAAGTACCTAGGTTATCCAATCTCCGCGCCGAACGGTTAGGTACACAGGTACTATTATCAATGAGCGCAAACGGCACGGCGCGAGCGGCGCGGGTGAGCATGTTTTTGTACGGACAAACAGTAACTTAACAAGCTTATAACTTTGTGATTTTTCATGATACAGTTTTAAAATTTTTAAAAATTTATTTTTATTATCAGCCATTTCTGTCCCACTGCAGGGCAAAGGCCTCCCTTCCCTCCTTCCACTTATCCCTATCCAGTGCTGTTAAACGCCAATCCTTCTGAAAAGAGTCGAGCTCGTCCCGCCACCTCATTCTGGGCCTGCCGCGCCGTCGTTTACTGCTGTTTGGGACCCATTGTGTGATTACTTTAGCCCATAGTTCCTCCGGCATGCGACAGATGTGACCAGCCCAGTTCCATTTTAGCTTGGCAGCCGTGTGACCTACATCAGCAATTTGAGTTTTAGAACGCAGTATCAAGTTCCTTATACGATCAGAAAGTTTAACTCCAAGGATACTGCGCTCCATTGCTCGCTGACAGACCCCAAGTGCGGACTTTTGACGATTGGTTAGTGACCATGTCTGCGCTCCATAGCTGATAGTAAAATAATATTGTATTATGTACTCGTACATATTTGACGAGACAAGAAATAGACAAATATTATATCTAAGCAACATTAGGCTAGCTTTTGTTTTTCTTTGTATATTTTTATATCGATGATCGTGTTTACGTTTTTCTGATAAAGTTCCAAATTAGTCTACCAGATAAAAAAGGCTATTCCTACAATAAATCAGGCTATACGTAAACATTGACCACAAGTACACATTGCTTACTAGGCAATCTTTGTTTTCTTACAAATACGAATAAATTAGCCTTTAATATATCTTACTGTTGACTCAAGGAAAAGGGACGATTGAGTAGTATTTATGGACGAAATCAAATAACAAACAAAATGTTTTTGGTTGCAAATAAGTGATATTCATGGTACATTTACCTACATGAGTCTTTGGCTCGTAGGCTCAAAGAATCGTTGCTTTTATAAAAGCGTATGGGAAAGCAAGGCTCAAATTTTATTGACCTGTATTTAAACTTGATGAAATGACTTTCTGAAATAAAATAACAATGATAACGTATTTTCAGAATTTACTTCTGTAAATACGTTATCGGAATCACTTTTACACATAATATAAAAAAAAATAAGCTACATGAAACATGAAGTCGGTGTTTCCTATCCGACTACTCTGAGAAGAAAGGCCGAAACAAACTCAGAGGTCACCGTCTCTTTTAAAGTCCAGACATAATCTTGGCCAGATCATTTTAAGACCATGTAGATTGATATCCGACATTTCAGACATCAATCTACATGGTAGGTATTTTAAGGAAAGTACCACACAGATTTGAGTGGAAGTCGGTGCAAGCATTTGTCAGTAATCGTGAAGCTCAACTCAGAACGTGAAACAACCTCACTGCTTGATCGGCTCATGTATGGGATCTATTTAAATCCTATTAAAAATATGCGAAAACTAGTCGGATACCTTTGAAATGAGCATAATATGAATAAGACCGTAAATCATCATAAATTATTAAGTATTATGTTTAAATTCGGTATTTAAGATTTTAGAGGGCAGTGGTGGCGCAGTGGAAACGGTCGCGACTGTTCTAGAACCAAAAATGCGAAGACATGTGACATCTACCAACCCGCACCGAGTTGGCGTTGTGGATTACGGCCCACTACCTCTAACTGGGGAGAGGAAAGCCTGCGACCCAACAGTGGGAACATTATAGGCTGAATTTGTAGAATTCATACATATCTACGTAATGTTCTCAATCAGTAAACAATAGAAAACAAATTGAAGAAAACTACACTATTATTACAACAACAACACAACAATCAGTCCACAAGAAAACATTTAACAAAAACAAACCAAGTAACTTATGTATTTACAATCAGTTCAAGACTGCCGCAAGATTCGTTTGCAGAATATCGTGAACTCTAAACCAAGTTAAAACACAATTATTTAACAGCTGAACTAACAAGATAAACTCGAACTTAAACAATCAACAACAAGTTTAAAACAGTAGATTAAAACTAAAACAAGTTTTACAGCAGTTGTTCGGACTTCGGACTGCGCAACTGTGTCAAAAGCCTAACTCAATTCCATTGCAGACTGTATTTTTTTATTCAGCTGTAATGTGATTTGATTTGCATTTTCTACTTCATTCCTGATATAATTTGAATGCTATATTTATTGTATGTGCGGCTACACCTAGTTTTAGTCGGCCGAAGTGCGGCTACACCTAGTTTTAGCCGGCCACATGCGGTTCGTGTGTATATCGGGAGGCGACATAGGATGCAAGAGCGAGCGAAGGGCACCCCGAAGTTAGGTTTTACCGCACTAAAAACTGTAAAACTAGGTTTAGCCGCACTTCGGTCATTAGCCGTAACCTATAGATAACTAACTATTTACACTAGATACTGAATTAAATGATTAACTAACTTACAATTAAATACAAAAACAAAGGACACTTAGGCGTCGAAGTACTCGTCCGCATCACTGTCTTTCGGAAACGTGCCCAGAAGACTGGCAGCATTGCCGCGTTGAATGGCAATGCTAATTCTTTGGCCAAAGAACGACCCAGAAAATGATTTGAATTAACCTGTTGTTGGGTTTTTCTATCTCGAATATCTCAGTAGCAGCCCGGAGTCTACATTTGTGCCCGGTTGATGGTAATAGGCTCGCTTCCTATTACATGGGACTTGAACTTAGCTGGTGTCATCTGGGTGTACTACAGGTACACCTCTATCTAAACCTTCCGGTATTACATGCGTAATATTATGTTATATAAGATGCTTCGATCAATAACTATTATTGATCGAAGGTAAGATGCAATTAAATTCATTCTTTTAAAATGAGTCTTCATAACTTTATTTTGTGTGACTTTGCCTCACTATTATTAAGAAAGATCTAATTTATGTAGGTATTTTTTTTTTCAATCAACTCAGCCTATTGCAGTCCACTGCTGGACATAGGCCTCTCCCAGGCTGCACCACAATACCCTGTCGTCCGCCTTCCGCATCCAGTCCATCCCAGCCACCTTCTTTAGATAGATAGATAGATAAACCATTTATTTGGCGCACACAAAAAGACAGCACAACACACAAAATTACAATATAAGATGATAAGATGATAACCAAACTAACTACATAAAATACAAAAACAAGGTGCCGATAAAAAAAAAAAAAAACAAAACAAAAAACACACTTAGCGAAATAAAAGTGACACTTGACTATGACGAATCAAATTAGTAGGTAACGAAACGTACACAGTGCAGTGTGCGTCTCAAGGCTGCACCAAATGGGAGTCCAGCTCAGCATGTGTCAGGCAAATGTACCTGACGCTGATATTCTGCTGGATCCCTGCTGTGACACACGGACGTTGAGAAGACGAGATAAATTGGTGTTGGGTTTGAAGTTTTGTAACGTCGTCCATTCATCTAGCTGGGGGGCGTCCCAAACTACGCTTGCCGATACGCGGTTTCCACGGACTCGTGTACTACATCGACCATCGGTCCATCGACAAACATGGCCAGCCCACTGCCACTTCAGTTTGCTAGCTTACTCTGCAAGCTACGAGTATGTTCTTTTCCGGATAATGTCATTCCTGATTTTATCCTTCAAAGAGACTCCGAGCATCCGTCATCACAGTGTTAACTAATTTCTAGCAATAATGCCTTCACCAGGTCATCGGTCCACCATGTGGGAGGCATTCCGATGTTTCCTCTTCCTGTACGCGGTCGGCATTCCAGAAGCTTTCGGCCCCATCGGCCATCTGTTCTGCGAGCAATGTACTGCCGAAACTATCATCTTTTCCCAATCAACATAGAACCTTATGCTTTAGCGATAAATTTGAAAATCTATTAAAGACATTTGACAGATTGTAGTAGCTTGATGTGCTGAGTCTGTACTCTCCTATCGCAGGTGTGCTGGAAGAGATTTCTTAAGAAATAAGCATCACCTTTGTATGTATGTTTTTGCTTCTTTCTTATTGTCTGTTTATTTGTAGGTATGCAGGTACAGCCGACAGCACATTAAGCTACCCGAAACTGTCAAATTTTCCCGATAAACCTTGAACCTAATGCTTTAGCGATAATGTTGAAAATTTATTAAAGAAATTTGACAAATTGTAGTAGCTTGATATGCTGGCGTCACTATATAAATGGTTAAATAAATAAAATAAAAAATTAACTTATATCCCTACTGAAATAAAGTATGTATAAAATAATAGATGTTAACCCGAACAAATTATTTTTTTAAATTACAAGAACATGTTTTAAACAGCTGTTAGCTCTAGTGTTGCCACAGGAAAACAAATTGCAGTTTAACTTAAACAATCAAATTTAATTTAGGAACGCTTGATTAAAGCAGTAACAGCTTTAAAAGTATTCATTCAAACCGCTTAACTGTATAAAGCCAAACTTAATTCCAACGGCATTCTCAATTTAAAAAATCTAATTTGTCCTCTCCAAAGGAGGTCGTTTTTTCGACCTTTGTCTATACCCCACTTTCTTATATTCTTTTTATTTTTTCTCGCAATAAGGGAAATCTTCTATTACCACGAGCTGAAATAGTCAGATGAAAAAAAATAGGCTATACGAAGCACCTATTCGTCCTATTCAACGAACAACGACATCGCGGCAGGCCAAGGCCAAGATAGTGGGACGAGCTTGACTTCTACCGAAACAGTCATCGCGCATCTCTTTCTTTTCCGACAGTGACCGCGCTTTAAGTCATGTGATTTGAATATACAGACAATTTAATTTGGTAGTAAATTTGCTTAACAATTAATTTCCCTGACCAAAGCCATTACTTACCTAGTTTCACTAAGCAAGTACTTAATGAATGGAAAAGTGACATTGATTTTAATGCTTCCCGGGTTTTGAACCTGCAACTTGCGTCCTAGATTCATCTTTGCCGTTGATTTATTCGCGTTTCACCCCATTTCCAAAACAATTTAATTAATTCCTCGTCGTCTAAGGACGCACGTAGTCATTTCAAGTTTGGTACAAAATAATTAAATGCAGGTTTACATGGTGATAGTCTAAACATTTTACGGCGTGGCAAAATATTAATCTGGGACGGAAGGTGTTAGAGGCAGTAATTTAAAACATGACCTCTTATTTAAGATGTATGTAAACCCGGTATTTATGTTTACAGTAACCAACTTTAATTCTTCTTCATCATCGTAATCTGCCTAGCCTTTTCATAACAATGTTGGCGTCGGCTTCCACTTTAACGACGCAGCTGAATACCAGTATTCTACATGAAGCGACTGCCTATCTGACCTTCGAAACCCAGTAACGGGGTAACAAGATACTTGGTAAAACTGGTTGTCAGACTTTCGGGCTTCTGACGACCCAAAAACTACTGCCAAAGACCCACGAATGACAGCCAGGACAAATGTGCTTTCCAAGGCACAAAGGGCTTTCGATATGTGATGGTCACCCATCCACAAACCAACCTCAGAAAGCTTTACCTTCGATCGACCCGTGCAGTTGTAATTAATTAGGCCCGAGCCAAAAATCATAAAAAATTGAGCAAAAATTTTCGGTACGATTGCTAAATTTACCCAAAAAATCTTGTCCCCGATGTTCTTGTTACCTACTCTATTAGGTACATAGAACCGTCTAAGGATACTCGTACAGTCGGAAGACATAATCGTATAAACCGCGGGTCGCTCGAAGCCAATCCAGCGGACTGCTGCAGCGCTGGAACGATCTAATTTTGTTGCTGCAACGGATAATCCTAACGAGATTTGCGTCTAACGAATTTTACTAGAATTTTAGCTTGAAATAGTTAATAGCTTTAAGTTCGAAGACCCTGGTTATCCGGAAATATGGTAGGGTTAAAATGTTAACAATTTAGCTTTAGAAATATGCGAACCTGTTATTTGGAATGAGCCACTAGCTTCATCTTTCTGACTGACCGACTCCTTGACAATTCGAAAGTCATCATCTGCCTAGCCTTTTCCCAACTATGTTGGGGTCGGTTTCCAGTCTAACCGGATGCAGCTGAATACCAGTATTTTACATGGAGCGACTGCCTATCTGATCTCCACAAACCCAATTACTGGGTAATACGATACCCCTTGATAAAACTGGCAATTCGAAAGTGATGAGTGAAAATTATCGTGACAAGACCGGCACGTCCTAGGATAAAAAAATCAAAGACAAATGTGACATCTACCATCCCGCACTGGGCCCGCGTGGTGGATTGCCGTTCACTCACAGAGAGAGGATGCTTTGTGTCTCAGCAGTGGGAACATTAAAGGCTGATTATGCTATGCATGCTATTGCCATCAACCGAGCATAATCCAGGCCCTTACTGAGAAATTCCTTAAAAAACCCAATAACACTTCAGAGTAAATAAAATAGAATAATTTAATTATTGAGAATTTGCCTACCCCACTCAACCGTTATAAAAGGGCTGAAGAGATATTAATTTCCATATCGAACCAATATCAAACTTAATCTCAGTTGACATTTAGGAGCTTACGATATTAACATCGCTGGTAACTCATCCCGAAATCTCTTTGATAACAGCGAAAATGGGGACAAACTCAAAAGAGTCCGAAAGGGTTACCGCTGGCCCGGAACATAAAGGGCTAAGGAAGAAACACGGGTGGGTTTTAGTCCGTAAGAGTCTGACACTCCCTTCCGCTCCACCCAGAGCGGGAGGGGGTCATTTGATGAATTCCCATCCGAAAAAAAAAAAACAAAAAAGGGTCCTTCAAACAGGCGCGACACGCGACATAATCATCTTTGGTGCATCTTTGGTATCGTCAGAAGCCCGAAAGTCTGACAACCAGTCTTACCAAGGGGTATCGTATTACCTAATAATTGGGTTGTGGAGGTCAGATAGGCAGTCGCTCCATGTAAAATACTGGTATTCAGCTGCATCCGGTTAGACTGGAGGCCTTTTTTTTTTGACTGACGGACAACGAAGTGATTTTATAAGTGTTCCGTTCTTCCTTTTAAGGTACGGAACCCTAAAAAGACCTGCACGAGGCCAAAAAGGCTCCTATTAGTCCCGTGTTAGTTTAGGTTATAAGTCGTCATCTCGGTAGTCACCCCCTTTCTAACCTTATTCACACAGTCCATCGATCGTTTCTTAGACTTGTGGTACTACTTAAATCATTAAAAAAATCGCAACATTTTGCATCCGCGCCTAACCCATGCCTCGCTTAGACACGGCCTAGCATAAATCAACCTTTACTGGCATGCAACGAACATGTAGCTACCACTAAAACAAAAGCCTGCCTGAACTGAAAGTTGCAAAGTCTGCAGAACTGTCCCGAAAGGATGGTAACGAAACGGTACAAATTATTCCCTCACAGTAAAGTTTGTTATATTTTTGTTACGTAACTGCAACCGTGCCGACGCGACGTGTTAGTTTAATTAATATCTTTCAGACCAAGATGTGGTAAGGAAGGAATAATGTGGAGACGCTTTGGTTTCTCTGGCTAGTCCAATAGGGTTTACGTAATTTAATACACTGTGGAAAAGGACAACATACAATACTTTTTCTTTGACATTTTTAGCCCTTTTAAATCATGTCTTTCATTTTTTAAAGCCAATCCATAAACAAAAAAGTCCAATACGCGTTGCATGACCACAGTAGAAACAGACAAACGAAAGACAACAAAGGGACAGCTTGTATAAAGATTTCGCGATGTCAAAAATGAAGAGAGCAAAATGTCACTTTGTATAGAAGGAGATGTCTATGTATTATTAGAAGTGTTCGGGCTACACGGCCTATATAAAAAACTTTTTAATTCTGACATATTTTGCCCAATAATATTGTTGGTAGGTATTACAACTTCTAAACTATGTTAAGTTACATTAAAAAAGAAAAAAAATAATTTAAGTATTTGCCTCGCCCTCTGGGGCCCCGGGCACACGCACTTGTGCTTGAACCCAGTGCCCCAGAAGGAGGCTGTCCAGCTTGTGGCTGAGCACGTTAAGGATATAAAAAAGGTCGTTCTATAAAAGGTCTTCTTTCTGGATTGTTAAAATTTGCTATATAAATTGCTGTGTGTAATGGACGAATTTAAAATCAATTGATGCTGTGTAGCGTCCGACATCTTCCGATACACTTTCAGGCAAAACATGACTGTCATAATTATAATTTGATGTACCTAACATCTTGCATGCTATGTGTGTGTATACTCATGTTTTGGACAAATAAAAAATTATCTTATCTTATCTTGTGAGAGAAAGAAGAAAGTGTTTTTTATATATTTCTGTGTAGACATGTTGTTTTCGGTATGCCACATCCAGACTACATTTTATTCAACAGGAGTTTGCAGTTCGCATGTCCCACTTGTTGTACTCCGTCGGGTTAAAGTTTATTCACTCGTTAATTAATTTAAAATATTATCTGATGTCGTTGCATTCGCATAGCTGTATGACATCGGAGTTAACATAGGGGGGCGTTTACATATATCGCGAGCATTTGTTAGCGAAGTGCAAGTTCTGTCTGCACGCGCTGTGTGAATGTGATCGCCTACTGCTTCCGCCTATTATCAATATACTGTAATGTAATGGTTGCACTCATTCAATGTATTCAAGACTCAATTAGCTGCATATTTAATCACAAATAACACCCTTCCTAAAAGTTGAATGCATTGGATGGGTGTATCATAATTGCTACCGTAACGTCTGTGACGAACTTTATATAATTTACCATAAGCCATTGACATATATATTACTAGCGTAAGGACTGGGCTAACGGCGCGACTAAATGGCACCAACGCGCTGGCCCTAAAATGACGGTTTTAGGGCCAACGCGACTCAGTTGACAGTGGTGCGCGCAAACTTCGAACGAAGAACTTCTATGTAAAATGTTCAGACGGGCGTATCCTTACTTTTGAAATCATTGCCATAAGCATTGTTCTCATGTAAGTGACTTTGTGTCTTTTTTGAGAATAAATATCTTTAAACCTACACCTAATGGTACTCATGATTACTCTTCTGATTTGGTTATATACACGCGTTCATCTAATACTCGCCCCGCTTCAATATATTATCTTTCCGTATTCAATTTACTTACCCCATAAACGCATCACCGCCTGGCTTATTACCATGGCGAAAGTGAGCCGAAATGACTGTGCTCTTTTGAAAATCCTCACTAAAGAAACTTGGTGCTTTCGTGAGTTCTTTGTACCTAATGCTCGTTCAACATTACCCATTGCTCAAATGCTCGTAAGCAACTGCTCACCTTTAGAATGGTTAATACAAGGTTTTTAAGTCGTTCTCCCTCTTAGGGTCAGTTCACACCGAGACGCGACGCGACGCGCAGTTTTCAAGATAGGAATACAATTACAGACCTTATCTACTACACAAAAAGGTACACGATTCAGTGTGTGAGTCTACTCATCATTATGAACAACTTTTACTAGATATGGGACCACAAATGAAATCGCGAAAAAAAAAATCTGCTGTTCCCTACATTTTGACGAGATATGCGAACATAAATGCAGGGAACAGCTGATTTTTTTTTCGCGATTTCAGGTTTGGTGCCATAGTAAAAGTTGTTCATAATGATGAGTACAATGACCCTGAAGAGGACCAGAACGACTTAAATTTAAACGTGCATAAATTACATAAGAATAGAATTCACAGTTCAAAAAATGTAACTGTCATTTAAATTCATCGTTTCATCCAATCAGCGTCACATCCGATACTTGTCCGAAAATACAAAAATCTTCTTTGCTCCCTCAAAACTTATTTCCCGGCTTCTTCAAAAGTTACTCGTAAAGATTTTGATGTAGACACGCACGGGTAAGGTTTGCCGGTTTACGTGTCATTGGACTAAGAGGATCCGGTATAAACTTGCATAGGATATCAATCGAATGCCGTTATGATTCCTCTTGGATTGCCAGAATTTGGTAAGTGAAAAATTCCTAAGTTTTCTTACTGTGAGTGTGTTCTCAGATTGATTTTATTTTGTACAGGCGCCAGCTCATCAAGCTACCCGAAACTGTCAAATTTTCCCAATCAACTTTGAACCTAATGCTTTAGCGTTAAAGTTGAAAATCTATTAAAGAAATTTGACAGATTGTTAGAGTTTGATGTGAGAGCGTCTGTACTTTGTTTTTTTTTTACTGTGGTCTTAGAATTATTTTACTTTTTATGGTATGTAAATAGCTTTATGGCTCGTAGTGGCTTAGATCACAAGCCGCTTCTCAAAAACGAATTTGCCTTTTTTTAAATTAATCAATCTATTTTACGGTCACCAAAGGAGAGAAGTAACCAGAGTCGTCGGAAAGTTGAAGTTGAGTCAACTATATCCGACGACCCTGGTTACATAACTCTCTTGGTGACTATACCTACACTAAAATACCTTGATGACAAAAAAAGTCAGGAAATCTCGATGGCCCAAAATTATCCTGACATTATAACACGATTGTCACTATTTGGCCTCTGACAGCAGCAACCGAAAGCAACCTTATTGCAACAAAAATAAAGATCATTATGATTTAAGACAGACTTGACAATGGCAGCAACTCAATAGCAATCTTATTGCCACGACAATAAAGATCACTGTGATATTGATAGTGATGCTACCTATGAACAGACTGTTAATACTAAAGTCACATACCTCAAATTACACGCATTTCAAAACTGGAACACAGACATAAACGTTCCAATTTGTCAAACAATAGAAGATCATTCTAACATTGTTGTTTGTTGTTGTTGTCTATGCTTATCGACTGTATTTGCCAAACAACACCCTGGGGAATCTACGGGTTCCGTCTATTTAGATGTACACGGCATTTACATTTGCTCACTTGAGTTTAGGTATAATTGCTTTTAGTATCTACGGAAGAAGTGGATGTTATGGGACTGAATGGGTACCTAATTCTTAAATCATTTAAAAATAGAATAAATAATTGTATGCCTAATATCAAATTGATATCATTTGCGCAACTGTGAAAATGGTAAGTACAGTGTAATAAGCTGTAAAAATGATAGTATGATGAAGATTTCCGGATTTTTTTGTCCCTTTCGGTGACACGGATACCATGAGTCTATAGATTACTCTGTCTACGGTTGTCATTGTTTACGTATTACGCAATTACCGCTCTGGTCCGTATATTCAAATCACAACTGCCATTCTTTGACAGTTGGATACGGCTATAACACGGTAAATTGACGTAGGGAGGTAATTTACTTAAAAAAATATTTGTCTGGCTGTACATGCCAATATCTTTTCTTATTACAAAACAACATGTTTTTTTCTCTCAGTGGCTCAAGCTGTGCGTAGTCTGTCATCAGTCTTGTAAAGATCACAGATTCCAGCTTCCTCTATGATAATAATATTACCATATGGTAATATTGTGTAAACAAACCATTCTTAAAGTACGGAAATCTTCTGAACTTTTAATAATAATCAGAATCAGTAGGTATCTAATAATACAATAGGGTTTAGCGGCCTCGGGAATCATACTCGACTATAAATATAGGGCATTCCCGTTCTAATGTAGGAGTGAAAGATAAATAATATAATAAAAAAATACTAACGAAGTTGCCCGTTTATCTGTTTGTCTGGATGTATGTTCCGGATTAGCACAAAAACGGCTGAACTGATTTGGCTGAAGTTTGGCACAAGGATAGTTTATAAGCTGGATTAACACAAAGGGTACTTTCAATCCCGGTAGTACGTTCCCTATGTATAATATGACGAAGACAGTCCGTGTTTTTCTTTTTTACGCTGCACTACGAAGGTATAATCAAAGAAATTGGGATTGGATTTGGATTGGATTGATTGGTATTTTAGCACAGATAAAAAAAAATAACTGAAAAATCCTTCACCAATGGGATTTGATACGATTACCTTAACAGTTAACTGTCCATTATGATTAATAATAATATCCATTATGATAAAAAATCTCATTCAAATTCTCTTGAAATGAATTGTGATTTAATACACTATAGGTAAAAGGCAAAATATTATTTCTGCACGCAAATGTCCCAAGGCACCCATTTATCCTTTCATAATTCTGCCAAAGTGGCCTTTTTAGGCCCCCAGGTCATTACCACTTCAGCTTGATGAAATCGGTACGCACTACTTCTGTGACATTTCGCCAACTAAGTCAAAGTACCTACTGTAAAGGTTGTCCGCTAAAGTCAACCTTATGTAGTGCAGGGCTGGCAATAATTCAGCGCGGGTTCCATTGGAACAGACAATCAAGTTTAGAACGAGGTGTCAAATATTTTATTCGGTTTTTTTGTTTAGGAAAAAACAGTGTTAGTTTAGTCGGCAAAATGTAAAGACGTTCAGTCAAAATAAAGGTGAACAAATCGTAACGTTGTTTGATTTCTTAGTGGAGCTCATCTGGAGGGCAATTCTCGCAATTTAATGATCGTTCACAGTCCGGGGGCCTAAAAAGGCCACTTTGGCAGAATCATAAAAGGATAGCATTATGAATCATAATGGACAGTTAACTGTTAATCGTACCAAACCCCATTGGTGAAGGATTTTTCATTTTTTTTATCTGTGCTAAAATACCAATCAATCCAATCCAAATCCAATCCCAATCTCTTTGATTATACCTACGTAGCACGTAGTGCAGCGAAAAAAAGAAAAACATGGACTGTCCTCGCCATATTATGATTCATAATGTTATCCTTTTATGATTCTGCCAAGGTAGCCTTTTTAGGCCTCCTGATCTCAGTCTCAATCTGTCAAAAATACATGTAATTTCCCTCCATTTTAGTCAAGTTTTTGATTGTCGCTGAGATGAGATTACAACTAGATTTTGAACATTTTTAATTACGGGAATTGCCCTTCAGAGCTTCACAGTACGCGAAGTTATCATCTGCCTAGCGGCAACAGAAATACATCATCCGTGACAATTTCAACTGTCTAGCTATCATTGTTCATGGAGTCTTAGTAATAGGGTCCCGTTTTTACTCTTTGAGTACCGAACCCTAAAAACTGTACCAAAGTAGGTAAGTAAGTACTGGGGGTTTTCGATAAAAAATCTCATTCAAATTCTCTTGAAATGAATTGTGATTTAATACACTATAGGTAAAAGGCAAAATATTATTTCTGCACGCAAATGTCCCAAGGCACCCATTTCTCATTCAGATAAAGAAAGAACTTTGAATAGCATGCGTTTTATTCAATTCCAAACTATTGAAGTTTAGATCCCCCGAAGTTATTTTCTTTCAATGAAATTCAATTGAGTAATTTAGCTTGTGGGGTCCGTGGCTAAATAATAACAGCCGCACAGGTCGATCGATCAGGTTAAGCTACGGTTGCCGCGGTTGGTCTGTTGATGGGTGCCCATCTTTACGTAGTAGTATGGGTAGTCAATTAGTAAACACTTACATTTTGCCGTTCCGTAAACAACTAGTATTAATAATGTAATAACTTTACTTACGATATAAACACTGTGTGGAAGTTAAAGCTAAGTGTATGCGACATACGTGATATTGTTTGCAGAGTGATCAGTGACAGTATTATAGCAGAAACATAGAATGAACATTTAAAGAAAAGTGACTTTGCAAGTTCCAATTGACACGAAAGTGGGTGTTTTGAAAAAAAAAAACTTTGCCAACTTACTTCACTCTGATCGCTAATACTACGATTACGCACCAATACTTATATTTCAAAGGATAATTCCAAAGTGTCCGTGGCGGCGTTCGTAGAGCGAGGGCTGAGACTTGCGAGTTTCCGAGTTCGAATCCCAGTACAAGATTTACTTTTTGTTAGTTTTTTTATTTTTATATATTGTTTTTTTTCTTTTCTTAAAATGATTTGCGCTGGCTGTAACGCTACTATTCTCGTTACACAAAAGAGAATTAAATGTTGTTTAAGCAAATGTGCCCTTCAGTACCATTTGGAATGCGTTAAGTACGATGAAGCGTCAACACCTAGGACTAAATGGACCTGTCCAATCTGCGTCTCTGGCCGTCCTAAACTGGACAACACTAATACACCAGTCCACGCTAAAGGTCACACTGTACAAACTGACCAAGCGGCTCCAGTTGCTGAACCGGCTACAATGCATTCCTCTATATCGGGACCGTCTAATTGCCAAAATAAACCAATAGTTGGTCAGAGACTCACGCCAGCTGAGAAGTCACCACCAGGTAAGCCTCGAGTGGCATGCGTTGGCACAGAAGTTAACTTGCAAGACACAATACTTTCAGAAATTCGTAAGTTACGGCAGGAAATGAATGAAAAGTTTGATAGTCAACAGGCCTCTTTGGTGAAATTCGAATCCACTCTAGCTACGGTCCAAAGGGAAATTAATGACCTAACCATAAGATTTTCCTCAATGTACGAAGACTTGGACGAGTTTAAGAAGACTGTTACTTTTCTTTCTGACGCTTATGATGATCAAGTCGAATTAAATGCCAGCAATAAAAACTGTATTGCCGAACTCCTCAAAAATAACGCCGCGATGAGCGCTCAAGTGAGAGAATTGGAGACCAAATTGCAGCAAATTGATCAATTAGCGCGTGAAAGCAATATCGAGATACAGTGCGTTCCTGAACACAAAACCGAGAACCTGTTAACGGTCGTAAAACAGTTGGGTAGAATTGTGGGTAATGAACTTCAAGACAATGAAATCCAGTCGTTTCATAGAGTTGCCAAATTAAATGAAGAAACAAATCGTCCACGTAGCATAGTCGTCAAGTTGGCCAGTCCTCGGATTCGCGATAGTGTACTTGCTGCAGTTAGAAACTTTAATAAGAAGAATGAGTCTGAGAAATTAAACAGCAGCCATATTGGTATTGGTGGAGAAAAGCAGCCGATTTTTGTGACGGAAAATCTGACACTTGCTAACAAGAAACTACATGCGGCAACAAGAATCGCTGCTAAGGAAAAGAAATATAACTTTGTATGGGTTCGGAATGGTCGCATATTTGTGAGGAAAGATGTAACAACTAAATCTCTGCTAGTTAAAAATTTTGAATCTGTAGAATCTTTGTAGCTTATATTATTATTATTTTTTTATTAGTCGCATACTTTGCACGCTTAAAAGTGTTATAAGAATTTTAAATTCAAGTTTAAAATATATTATCAAAATGTAAGAGGCTTACGAACCAAGACAGAGGATTTTTATACTGCTGCTTTAAATTTTGATTACGACATAATTATCGGCACTGAAACTTGGCTCAATGATACGGTGTTAGATCATGAATTTTTAGATAACCGATACAGAGTGTTCAGGCGCGATAGGGCATCTACGGTATCCGCGACTACAAAAAGGGATGGTGGGGGGGTTTTTATTGCAACTCTGGACAAATATGAGGTCTCACGGAGATTAAATTGGGAGTCCCACTGTGAAGAATTGTGGATCACAATCAAGTGCGACAGTGGCTTAAGTATTAATATTTGTGCGGTTTATATTCCACCTCCAATCAAACAAGACTATATCGATGCACTATTTCGAAACTTTACTGAAGTAGTCAACAAAAAGAGTAAAATCAATTCTGTCAACTTACTGATCGGTGATTTTAATATGGGCAGTATCTCTTGGGAATATAATGCGGATTCTGGTCTATTGGCTCCTAAAGGATCTAGTAGTAATTTAGAACACATTTTTTTAGATATGCTAGCTTTTAATGATCTTCATCAATGCAACTCGATACCCAACGCTTCAAATCGTATTTTAGATCTAGTTCTTAGTAGTAGTAACAACAATGTGCTGGTTTGTCAGGCCTCAATTCCACTTATACAAATTGATCCTCATCATCCAGCGCTGGAGATCTCGTTTACATCTAATCATAGCAATCCTCTTGTGCAAAATAAAATCCCATACTTGAACTTTTATCTCTGCAATTATGAAGCCGTCAACGCTAAACTTGCGAAAATTGCTTGGTCTGATGAATGGAATTCTATAACTGATATTAACGAAATGTTGCAAAAATTCTATGATATTGTTATGCCTATTATTAAACTGCATACTCCGATTACAAAACCACGAGATGAACGCTATCCTGTCTGGTATAGTCGAGCTTTACTTAAAGTCATTAAAGAAAAGGCAAAATATCACAATATATATAAAAAATACGGGAATCCTAGAGATAAAATTACGTATGAATGCCTAAGAACGCGTTGCAATGAGTTGATAAAAGACTGTTATGCTAATTTTAAAAAGAACATAGCCGAACATCTGCGTACCAATCCTAAGCATGTTTGGAGGTATTTAAAGAATAAGCGGTCAGTTAGCAGTTATATTCCCAACAAAATGACTTGTAATGCCACTAGGTTTGCCAGGGGTGGCCACGAAATTTGTGACTTGTTTTCCGATTATTTTCAGTCCGTTTATAGATTAAGCAGTAACACGCACACTACAACGCCAGTTGAACCCACTCTCTGTAACAATAACACTTTCAGTCAGTGCAAACTTGAAGTTAAAGAAGTTTTTGATTACTTGTCTTCCCTAGATTGTGATAAAGGACCTGGGCCTGATTCAATCCCTCCGCTTTTCCTAAGAAAATGTGCAGCGAACCTGGCTGATCCACTGACTATAATATTCAACAATTCTTTGGCACAAGGCTTGTTTCCTGATCAGTGGAAATTAGCGCATATCACGCCAATCTTTAAATCTGGTAGTGTTGATGATGTTGCAAACTACAGACCAGTGTCTATTCTATCCGCTTGTGGCAAAATTGTTGAATCGCTTGTACAGAAAAAAATGTTTTCTCACTTTAAAAATGTGCTGAATGACAACCAGCACGGCTTTCGCCCCAAAAAATCGACACTGTCTAATCTAGTTGAGTATGTTTCATATATATCATCTGCATTAGATGACGGTAGAGAAGTTCATTCAATATACACCGACTTTAAAAAGGCCTTCGATTTGGTGGATCACGACTTACTAATTGCAAAATTAGAAAGTATGGGTGTTCATGGGTCGTTGCTTCGTTGGTGCGAATCGTACTTAAAAAATCGCTCGCAACTAGTGTATCTCAAGGGTTTTAAATCCAAACAATGTTACATACCGTCAGGGGTACCACAGGGGTCACACTTGGGGCCTCTATTTTTCTTAATTTTTATAAATGATTTGGGCTACAACATTGATTCAGAGTATAAACTTTTTGCTGATGATTTAAAAATATATAGAACTATATACAATGAATCCGATATTATTCAGCTTCAGTTAGATTTAAATAACGTACACAAATGGTGCATACAAAATAAAATGTCATTAAATCAAAACAAATGTTACTTCATTAAGTTTAGCAGAAAAAGGAATACATGTCAATATTATTACTCAATTAATAACAGCCCGCTCCAAGAAGTTGATACAATAAGGGACCTTGGTGTTTTAGTAGACAGTAGTTTAAGTTTTAGGAGTCATTACGACCAAATAATTAGTCGGGCATCTAAATTGTCAGGTTTCATCGTCAGGGAAATGAAAGTTTTTAAAGAACCAATTTTAACTATTTCCATTTACAACAGCGTTATTCGAAGTATTTTGGAGTACTGTAGTACGGTATGGAACCCGTTTTATCAGGTGCACTCTGATCGGTTAGAGCGCGTTCAAAAAAGGTTTTTATATCACTTGTGTTACTCGGATAACAGATGTCGTAGTCTGAACTCGTATAACTCTAGGCTGAATCATTATAAAATGAAATCTTTATGCGCACGTAGGAAATCTTTAGATTTCATGTTTTTGTTTAAACTAATAAATGGTATAATAGATTCTCCTGAGCTGTTAGAAAAAGTGAAATTTAGTATCCCACGTAGTAGTAGCCGCTTACTAAATCGAAGGACTTTCGTCCTGCCTCATAGTCGGACTAATATCGGTCATTTTTCACCCATTTGCCGCATGCTTTCTCTTGCCAACTCCTTGCGTGATGAAGTAGATATCTTTGCTGGTTCTGTAGCCTCAGTTAGGACTAAACTTAGAGCCATAATTGTATAATATTTATATTTTTTCATTTTTATCTTTATTATAATGTTCTTTCCCAAAACTTTCTCCTTATCTTTGGAAAAGTTCACCATTTTTGTAAATTTTGTTTAATTTTTGTTTTTTTTTAATACTAATTGTTTTACTTAAATTATGCATGCTGGATTCACATCTAGTAGATGTCAATCAGAAATATTATGTTGTAACTGATTTAATGCTTTTGTGATTGTACATCAGTTTTGTGAATTAATAATAAAAAAAAAAAAAAAAAAAAATACCGTGACCCCTCCGTGCCTCGGAAAGCACGTTAAACCGTTGGTCCCGGCTGTCATTCGTGGATCTTTGACAGTCGTTACGGGTAGTCAGAAGCCCGAAAGTCTGACAACCAGTCTTACCACGGGGTATCGTATTACCCAGTAACTGGGTTGTGGAGGTCAGATAGGCAGTCGCTCCATGTCTGATATTCAGCTACATCCGGTTAGACTGGAAGCCGACCCCAACATAGTTGGGAAAAGGCTAGGCAGATGATGATGAGATGACTGACTGACTACAGAACAACCTTATTCTAACTTGATAACATTTCCTCAAGCTAGCTCGGATTGTCTGCCCTCCTCCCCTACCACACCCCCTTTAGTCGTCCTCCAGACGTCATGCAATACTCAGCAAATGTTGACCGACTCAGTAGCAAGGAACTACCTCCCTTAGGAACCCACCGAGTACACTTGAGGCCGTGGGAAGTGGTCTACGGTTTATTGAGGAAGAAATATTGTAGTTTCAGGCGTATTGTACTTGACAAGGTATAGGTACTTTTAGGCCATAAAAATCATAAAAACAAAAAAAAAGTCAAGGCTGCCTAGCATAGGGCTTTATCTTAAAAGTAATAAATTAATAGTGTAGTTTCTATTGTCTTTCTCATTTACTTAAATTAAATCTATTTATATAAGTTAAATATGTTTTGTATGCAGTTACAAAACTTTCCTACTTCTATGTTTAATGCATGCCGTGGCAGCCTTTAATTAACTACACTATAAATGTAATAATAATATGGGTATTTTAACATGTATTTTTGGTGTACCTACCTATGCTTTGTTGGTTGTCCTTAAATAAATAAATGAATATCTTTTTTATTTTATTTTAGGTGCTTTAACTAATTTTTAATGACCTTAATTAAATGGAATATTTGCTAATGAAAAGATACTATAGTTTGTTTGTTGAAATTACATTGTTCAAGAAATTGAGTAGCATTTAGCCTATAATGTCCCACTGCTGGGACACAGTCACAGGTCTCCTCTCTTCGAGAGGTATCAATCAATCTGCCTAGTCTAATCCCAACTATGTTGGGGTCGGCTTCCAGTCTAACCGGACGCAGCTGAATACCTGTATTTTACATGGAGCGACTGCCTATCTGACCTCCACAACCCAATTACTGGGTAATACGATACCCCTTGGTAAGACTGGTTGTCAGACTTTCGGGCTTCTGACGACCCGTAACGACTGTCAAAGATCTACGAATGACAGCCGGGACCAACGGCTTAACGTGATTTCCAGAAGGAGTGAGCTCCACGGCTCCACCACGCGGGCCCAGTGCGGGTTGGTAGATGTCACATGTCTTAAAATGTTTGGTTCTAGGACATGACGCTTTCCCCACAATGTTTTCCTTCAACGTTTTGAGAGCAGAAAAAAGTTAGTACATAAATTATACATAGACAAGTATCACTGTAATATAGAGGTATGAGGAACAGGGTGTAAAGTTCACTCACACTCTATGAAAAGGGAGAATCCTCCGACCAGACGGGTGTTGTGTCTGGCGGGCAACTGCCCGATGATTCATGTCGGGCCGTTGTATCTATGCTAGTTGCGCGGTAAACTCTGCTTGCGCGATACAGGATTTTGCGTGACGACAGTATGACGCGTTGTTCGCATGTGGCGTTTTAGATACTGCTACAGTAACAAGACCAGAGAAGTCAGAATTCACGCTAATTAGTTTATGTTAATTACAAATTGAGTCAAAGGAAAGTTATTGTGGGCAGAATTATTATGAATCTTATTATAATCAAGCCCATGAAGAAAGACATAAAAAAAAATTGTTGTAAAGTAATCAGCATGAAATTATTTGTAAGCCGAAAAATTATGTTCGACAAAATTCTTCTAAATTACACCCAAGTTCACATTTATCGCTGCCTGTTTTTGAAGGCAAATATTCTGCTAATAAAAAAACTGGCCAAGTGCGAGTCGGACTCGCACATGAAGGGTTCCGTACCACAAGGCAAAAACGCCGAAAAAAACACGTTTGTTGTATGGGAGCCCCCCTTAAATATTTATTTTATTTTGTTTTTAGTATTTGTTGTTATAGCGGCAACAGAAATACATAATTTGTGAAAATTTCAACTGTCTAGCTACCGCGGTTCTTGAGATACAGCCTGGTGACAGACAGACGGACGGACGGACGGACGGACAGCGAAGTCTTAGTAATAGGGTTCCGTTTTTACCCTTTGGGTACGGAACCCTAAAAACGGCCTAGTGCGTGTCGAACCACGCAATGAAGGATTCAGTAGTTGGGATGAATTTATCCCAAAACTAACTTATCATTGTATTTGAAAACATGTTCTCCTATACATCGATATACGTCGAGGTCAATTCTTCAACTGCGAATGAAAGTTTGTCATCACAAAATAAATTCTATGTGAAAAAACTACAAAATCATTTAACATTTTTTGATATTAATTTCAACTTGATACCTTCACACGTTCCTGAGAAAAAGGTCTTGTTGACTGACTGACAGACAGACGAACAACGAAGTAAGCCTATAAGGGTTCCGTTTTTTTCTTAAGCGGTACGGAGCCGTAAAAAGCATGGTTGATATTATTTTTGCGTAATTTGCTGAATGCCAAAACATTATTATTATTTGTCCCTTGGCCTTTTGTAATACAAGTCCTACAAAAAAAAACTAACCAGTAAAGCTAGATCAAAACAGTAGTTTATTAACGAGAAATAACAGATAACCAGCTCAAGAAACTTAAATTGTGTTGGTAGACATTTAATAAGAAAGAATGAGACTCGCTGAAAGAATGAAATTCAGTGGATAATCTCAAAAATAGGCGCCAACAACACTTATTTCTGGATAGTTCTATAAAGAGCTGTTTTCCGTACACCAGTCTACCCCGCGGGGTAATTGCGTAACACACTCACAGGAGCAAAAAAAAAACTGCCTAGCCTTTTCCCAACTATGTATTTTGGGATCTTGTACAATGTCAATGAGATATTGATTTCTTTGTACCTACATTGTTTGAGAGCAGTGGTAGCCTAGTGGTAGCGGCCGTGACTTACGGGTTGTAAGTCGTGGGTTCGAACCCAAGCAGGCACATTACTTTGTGTAAATTATTTCATCACCACAGCTCTCAAAGCGGTGAAAGAAAACATCATGAAGACACCGTCACGTCCTAGAACCAAAAATTCTGGGCCCCCGTGGTGGATTATGGCCCACTGCCTCTCACAGGGGCAAGTGGAGGAGGCCTGTATCCCAGCAGTGGGAACATTATAGGCTGACTATAAATCACGTAAAATCGAATATAATTATAATTTCGATGAAATATCTACTAAAAGCCTAAACACATAAAAAACTCAGCTAGATATTTACCTGTCAGCACACAAAATATTCCTACAACAAAAACTCAAGACTACTAACTAAAACTCTAGTTTATGATAAATTAATGTGGAACACGAACACGTAAATAACAGAATAAAGTCAACGAAAGCAATAAATTACTCAGAACGGCGATTATTTGCTCACGAGACTTTCAATGTAACAGTCTCATATCTTATAGAGTGCTAAATATTGAAATGTAACTTTTGCCCGCGACTTCGTTCCGTTTCCCCGTTTTCGCTTAGCGTTCTTTCTGACTTATATTCCTTTTGCTCGGCTCATAAGAGCGTTTACGCCGAACGTCATTTCATACAAACTTTCAAGCCCTTGTTTTCCAAAATGAACGAACCGATTTTAATGAAACTTCATACGCTTAAGCAGGATACAAAGGTCTAAAAAGTTAGCAGAGAACATTTTCGAAAAATAGTGTTACAGCCAAATTAGACCGATTTTAAACTTTTCATAGAAACAGAGATTTCCAGTTTTATTTTTTTTTATAAGACATTTCGAAAATGTTCTCTGCTAACTTTTTAGACCTTTGTATCCTGCTTATGCGTATGAAGTTTTATTAAAATCGGTTCATTCATTTCGGAAAACAAGGGCTTGAAAGTTTGTATGAAATGCCGCTCTTAAGGGGCTTACATGACCTAAAGCGCGGTCACTGTCGGACTGCATAGAAATGAAAGAGGAGCGCGATGACACAACCCTGGTAATTTATTGCAAATTATGAAGCAATTATTTAATTTTAAAAAAACTATTGCTTGGATTAAAAAATTGAAAGACTAAACACTAAACGCTTGTAGAATAATCTGACAAAAAATCAATGATTGTATGTATATTAGTATGGTTTTTATTGTAAAAAGAAAGTTTTTAGAGGTATCTTCATGATTTTTTTCTATCGTATCAAATTAGTTGTATTATGTTTTCAACACACTATTTACCTAGCATATATCCTGAAGAATATCATATATTTTTCGGATTTTGTTTACTGTAGTCGATCATATACTTTTATTGTTTCTAAAACTTACGTTTTTTGCGTTTAGGTCCTGTAAGCCCCTTAAGAGTCGTGGCGTGATTTTGAATAGCCTATGACCTTCCTCATGAATTGGGCTATCGAATGCAAAAATAATTTATGAAATCCGACTGGTAGGTTCGGAGATTACACCCTACATACAAACTTAAAAACAAACAAACTTTTACCTCTTTATAATATTAGTATATAATAATATTAGTGTATATAGTTATAGATATAATTTATTATCCCAGCCGTGTTTTCGCGGCAAAAGATTTTGGGGCAATTTGGAAAATTTTGTTTTCTAATGTTCTTTTTCATTGTAGAATTGTATATGTCAGATGTATAATAAATGACATTGCTATGTTTTTCAAAATAAACAAATTATTTTGATAATTTATGCGATATTATAATAAGATTATTATAATAAGAGTTTACTACGGCTGAAAATTATGATTTACAATACCAAATTATGTTGAGAAAAAATATATTTACTTAGTGTTTTTCCCGCGGCATTAGTTTATCAGCGTCACAGTAAAGATATGAACAGTACGGAAACTACGTACTAACGTTCGAAAGGGCACACTCACAGAGACGCGCGCATCTACAGTAGGTAGGTACCCCTAAGCGGCAGCCGTGACTGAGAGCACCCGCGACTATCGCTTGCCTTGTATATACCGATGCAATCTTTCCCGCGCTGTGGTATTTATTTTTATAATATCGCAGCATTATGCTGAGATAGCCTTTTTGGCCTTGCACAGGTTTTTTTAGCTTATTAATTTTTTGCTTGTTTTTAATGTAACTTTTTCGTTTTCAATGCTCCTTTTCAAAGGGTAAAAACGGGACCCTATTACTAAGACTTCGCTGTCTGTCCGTCCGTCCGTCTGTCTGTCACCATGCTACTCTCAAGAACCGCGATAGCTAGACAGTTGAAATTTTCACAAGTCATGTATTTCTGTTGCCGCTATAACAACAAAATACTAAAAACAAAATAAAATAAATATTTAAGGGGGCTCCCATACAACAAACGTGTTTTTTCCGGCGTTTTTGCCTTGTGGTACGGAACGACTCGCACTTGGCCAGTTTTTTACTACCTATTTGTATTTCCTGTGCGTGTACCAATTTTCTTTTTTTTTCTTTCTTATTTTACATTACCAAAAATAAAAAAAACCCGACGACACACATGACAGTCACAAGTCTAAACGCAAAAATAGTCTTCATAGGTTTATTGGCACAGTAAAACAATAGGAACTAAATTAAGCTATGGCAAACAATTGTTACGACTTACTGCGAATAGTTTGTCACATACAGCTCAGCTTCGTGTACATACTTAGTTTTTGGTCATCTTTTTCCCTGACAGAAAGATTTTGTGACGTCGTTAAGTGAAGCTCATTAAATTCGAGAGTAGTTTGCGATGACTGATCTAATAAAGATATGCTACTTAAACTACGAATGTGCCATAAAATGAATCATCTAAAATGTCTTAAAAATAGTGTAGTAAAAATCTCAAGTTTAGAAGTCTATACTACACAACATTATTTTTAGTATATGCGAAACCCGAAACACGTGTCTAGTATTTTTAACCGACTTCAAAAAAGGAGGAGGTTCTCTATTCGACAGTATGTTTTTTTTTATGTAAAGAATCTATGTACAACATTTCAAAAATGTATCATGAAAAAATCACAAAGTTATAAGCTTTTTACCTGTTTGTCCGTACCACGGATGTCTATAGTCCGTACAAAAACATGGTCACCCGCGCCACGCCCCGTCTTGCGCCATTGATAATAATACCTAGGTACCTAACCGTTCGGCGCGGAGATTGGATAACTTACTTAGTGTCGCTCGGTGTCCAACTTTTAACCTTTTTAAAAAAAAAATTGTGACAAAATATAACATGGGGTAAAAATTATTGGAATCGATTCAGTTACTTACTTATTCTGAACAAACTATATTGAGGTTTCGCTTAAAGTAAGAATAACGTTGTATAATAATATTATAAAGAGGCAAAATGTGTTTGTCTGTTTATAAGTATGTAGGGAGTAATCTCTGGAACGACCAGTTGTATTTGAAAAATGCTTATTGCATTATAGCCCAATTTGGCTATTTAACATTATGAGCCCAGTCACGACCCTTAGGAGCCCAGCAAAACAAAACAAAGTCAGAAAAAGAACGCTAAACAATGCGATGCGATGAGGTGGGTAGGGGAACAAGAAAGTTTCATAAAATACATAGTGTAATAAAAATCTAAAGTTTAAAAATGAATCATAAAACGCAGAAAGACGCAATTGAGCTTTATAGGTATTAAAATAACAGTCGAGAGGTGTCGTGGGACACCCGCGGGGTAATTGCGTAAGTCACTTACAGTAGCAATGGCCTTTCATTTTGACAGTTCAACAACATTCATTGCGTTATTTACGTTGTAGAGCAGACAAATTTTCCGAACATATGAAGCAATGGATTAGCAGTATCCTTCAAAATTATTCAGGTTGAGATTGATAGGGTGTTACGCAGTTAGGGTGCCTGTTGAAAGGAAGTTCCTTTTGCACACTTGGCGAATGGGAGCTAGACCGAAAAAACTGTAACATTTTGACCTTCAAGCATGACACTTTCGTTACGTAACAAAAGTTTGAAATGTATAGCGTGCCATGTAGGTACTTCATTCCAAAATGTATTGACTGATTTCAGCTACAGAACACTTACACATTTCTTCTTCTTCTTAGTGTATCAACAGCAAAAAGTTCAAACATCTTTGGCACAAAATTCAGCTGCGAACTTTCATAAGATCGTACACACCTAGGTGAATTTATTTGGCCTCCAGTGTACACAAAATCACACAGACACATTACGTAACAACCAAATCGCTAATACCAACACAATATACGAAAAATGTGCACAAAATATCGGCTGTCCCATTTGGAGGGCCCGACGTGTAACGTAACAAAGCGGACACAGTAACGCACTTAGCTAGAACGTTACTGGCCTCTGTTAACAGTGTACCGCCTGGGTGTTCCGTACACTTGTCTTAATGATTATTTACGGAGCTTTTGTATTTTGATTTATTTGGATTATATTTTTCATGAAAATCGAGAAGACAATAGAAAGACAGGCCAACTGTAACAACCAACCGAACTACCCTGTAAAAATCTGATATGATTTTAATGATGAGCTTAGGAACATCCTGATTGTGTAATAGAAAAAAAACACTACAAACTGAAAAATAACTTTAATTTCGGAAGTCGGTGTCTTAGGGATCAGTATTTTAGTTTTTGCCACCGACTTCCGAAATTAAAGTTATTTTTCAGTTTGTAGTATTTTTTTTTGGAAGTCGGTTTTTTTTGTTAAAAAGTTTTTATTTCTCGCTTTTTAGTGGGTCTATTTATAATTTATCTAAGTTACAATAGCCTAATGTCAACTTGCGCATCGCCTTTTTATAAAATATTCCTTTTCTCGATGCAGGGACGTTAATTGTTGAGGAGTTCTCCTTTTATTAGTTTTTAGATTAGATGCTGATAATCCTGGCTGCAGCATCAGGCCAGACTTATGTCAAGATTGCATTGAATATAAAATTAGTCCTGTTTAAAATGAGCCCAAACACGACTACGGTGCTGTAATTTCAAGGTTTGTACTTTTCTGATGCTCCTGGCTTCAGCATCAGGTCTTCGGTGTTCCTCAGTAACAGTACGTTTATCCACACATCGAGCCCTTTTCAATGAGCCTAAACACGATATATCTGCTGTTAGTTGTCGAGGAGTTAGGTACTCTGCAGACTATCCTGACTGCAGCATCAGGTCATGACTTGATGATCATGAGACCAAATGTGGCAAATGCCCTATCAAACATCAAAACAATTTACTAAAACAGTCCTTGCCTGTTCGAGTAACTTCTTACTGTTAAGGAGTTGTACCTTCCATCATCAGCCCAGCTACCTGAGATGGTGACAACCATACACAAATACACAAGATACTTCATAAAATATGCGAAAAACAATAAGTGAGCCTATAAAATTTGAGGGTTGCCCTCGATTTCTCTAAGATCCCATCATCAGATCCTAACTTGGTGACAATGGGACCACCTCAGAACTATCTACTTTCGAACAAAAAAAGAATTTTGAAAATCCGTCGACAATTGGCGGAGTATTCGATGAACAAACATACAAAAAAAAAAAAACACAAACACCCGAACATAGTACCTCCTCCTTTTTGTGAAGTCGGTAAAAATAGAAATAAAAAATATTTATTATCCAGGTAATACAATAAGTAGGTGGTTTACAGCAAGTTAAGACGACATGAGTAGCTTAAAATATTACATATAGCTAGGTTACAATAAGAGTATTAACTAGTGAGCCACAAACTAGACAGTTAGTCTGTATCTTGGGGCTCGGAGTACGAATTCCAGAGTGGAGACTAGAGAGGTGTTTTCAGGTATGGTATGGTATGGTATACAATGCGTAACATAATGAACGCAAGACCTCATACACCCCATTAGAGTATTGAGTTAAAAGCATAATACAATGATCAAAACAATTTTTTTTAAAGCTAACTATTTTTATTAAGTAAATTGTGTTGACCCTATCATTACTTTATGCATTCAAAATTGAGTCTTATTGCCTTGACATAAGATTTAATTTTCTTAGGCTCAATCGGCGATCAGTATGGCAAAATACATAATTTAAAAAAAAATACCTATCTTAAATGTTACCGAAATTGATTCAGTAATCAATTATGAACAAACTACTTTCAGGACTTGCGTTTATTCTGTTACACCTTGTATAATATTTATTTCGCTTTCGCCGTAAGTTTAGTAACTTACTGTAGATTTAATCAGCAAGCTCATACCACATTATTTTTAGTACCTATATGCGAAACCCGAAACACGTGTTTAGTATTTTTATGTAAAGAATCTATGTACAAAATTTCAAAACTGTATCATGAAAAATCACAAAGTTATAAGCTTGTTAAGTTACCTGTTTGTCCGTACAAAAACATGCTCACCCGCGCCGATCGCGCCGCGCCGGCTTGCGCTCATTGATAATAGTACCTAGGTACCTAACCGTCCGGCGCGTATGTCCAACTTTTAACCTTTTTTTAAATATTTTTGGGACTAAATATAACATGGGGTAAAAATTATTGGAACTGATTGTTACATGTTCTGAACAAACTAATTATTCAGGTTTCGCGAATTTTTAGACACGTGTTTAGCATACTTATACTAAAATAATGTTGTAGGCAGACATGATATTTATCTACCGATCTGTAAAAATCTCACTGTAAAAATTTTGGTGAAGTAAGCTTGAAGCGAGCTGTCAATCCATCTAATGCTTGGTCCTGACAGCTCGCTTCGCCTAACTTTTCACGGTGAAATTTTTACAGAATGAACCGGCTGATATATTCTGTCTGTGAAATAGACCATAGTAATATTTCTTACGAACTTCGTGGGTTCAAATCAGCCCACGGATATCTATGAATCAGCCTATACTGTTCCCACTGCTGAGACTCAGGCCTCCTCTCTATGAGAGGGAACGGGCCGTAATCCACCACACGGACCCATTGCGGATTGGTAGATGTCACATATCCACGAATTAAAAAACTTGAACAGTTACGTGTGTATTTTTTTAAATCGTCTTATAAACAAAACACGCGTGGTGTCGGTTACGGTAACAGTGTCGCGAGTTCAGTGGTTTTTTTCCGTCTCAAAAAATGCCCAAACGCGCCAAAATAAGTTTTCACTTCAAAAAATGAATCACCGGTTGTCCACCAGACATGACACCCGTCTGATCGGAGGATCCTCCCTTTTTCATGGCGGATGAGTGAACTTTACACCCTGTTCCTCATGCCTATAAACTATTATTGCCCTGGAACGGTTTTGGGACTTAAAAGTTATAAGTAGGTATCCAATTTAGTTTGAAGCGAGCTTGAGACATTTATATGAGCTGGGTGATTAAATCTGCAGTAACTTTGCTAAAGTTATACCGAAGTCAAATGTAACACATTTATTTTAATGATCTAAGTTTGAAATCCCTTACCAAGTTTTAAACATAACTATCAAGTTGTTTTAGTCATGATGCGGATCTCTATGTAATGTATGTATGTATACATTGTATACGTCATCCTAGAATCTTTCACTGAAAGTAAAACTCGAAGCTAAGCGGCCATTGGAGCCACGCGGCGGGCCGCAGCGCGCCGAAAATGCGCCAACGCACATTTAGAGACGAGACGCGCGGTGGGCCGCACCGCAACGCAGTAATTGTTTCAAACGTATTTGAATTGTTATACCTACCGCTGAGGTAGCAGCGCGGTGCGGGATGTAATGACGTGATGCGAGCTCACCACCCCTCCCGCAACACGCAACTTCCTCAGGAACCATCTCAGTTAAGCGGTAGGCCTATAGAACTGTTTCCTGTCTGGCAAGCTACCCGCCGCGCGCCGGTGCGTTGTGCTGCGGCCCAAAGTGATGCATAAGGCCGCGTTGCGAAACGGCGCGGCCCGCCTAAAGCCACAAAACAATTTTAAATGGCAAAATCTATAAACATTTTACCTTCAATACTTAAGTTTTGTAGGATTTCGAAACTAAAACTAATACTAAATTCTGTGCAAAAACCACGAATTCGCGATTTGCCATAAGTAATGTAAGTATGTAAATAGTTTTATTTAATAAGTAAGTAAATAAAACTATTTAGTAGATTTTGACATGTTCTCAACTTAAAATTCTCAATGCAAAACTCGGGTATGAATTTGAAAATGAATTCATATTTGGAATAAACTCTAGTATAAACTGAGGTGAGGAAACCGTGATCTCGTAGGATCAGGAATTCTAAGACATGTGACACCAGCATTGAGCCCGTGTGGTGGATTACGCTCATTTCCCTCTCACAGAAAGGAGGCCAGCCGATGTATTCTGTAAAAATCTCACCGAGTAAATTTAGGTGAGCTTAAAGTGAGCAGTTATTCCACCTGGTGCCAGGGATTGATACTATTGACAGCCAATGACAGCTCACTTCAAGCACCTAAGTGTTCACAGTAGGAGCATTATAGTTACGTATTATTGATTATCTAATATGTGATTGTAGGCTGACTGCCCACTGCTGGGACACAGGCCTCCTCTCGGTGAGAGAGAGTGGGCCATAATCCACCACGCGGGCTCAGTGCGGGTTAGTGGTTGTCACAGTCATGTTTTTGAATTTTTCGTTATAAGGCATGCCGGTTTCCTCACGATGTTTTCCTTAACCGTTCTAAGAGCAGTGGTGATGAAATAATTTACAGAAATCATGTTTAATTTTGGCAAACTTTAAAATTTTGTTTAGAAGAGTTTCGCTGAAACATTTATTATAACGAAGTGGTTTTGATTAATTGAACATGACTTTCGAAATCACATCACCACAACAATACCTATTTAAAACTTGTTTCACGAATTCTTTATAAAGAATATTCTACTCACTTTTCTATATTTAAAATAACATTGACACATTCTGTTCTAAAAACAAAAGCTGTCGATTCACCCAAAAAGAATGCCGATAGTAAATTCATAAATTCCATAGACTCGACAACTTTTGCTGTTGATCCAACATTGAACTCTATTTTATGAAGCGAAGACACATTGATTGATGTTTTGGCAAAAAAGAGGGCGCGCCAAATTGGTCTTTAAAAAGATCTCACAACTTGGCGTAAGTTTTTACATTACACGACGCGTTGATTAGAAAAAATGACAGCTGACACAACAGAAATAAACTGGGATAGGATAGTGACGGACTTCAGTTTTGTTCATTTGTCTGAATGTTTCAGATTTTAATTGAGTTGACTATTTTTTGCAGATGGGATATCATCAAATGACCCCGTCTGCTCTGGGTGGAGCGGAAGGGAGTGTCAGACTCTTACTGACTAAAACCCACTCGTGTTCCTTCCTTAGCCCTTTATGTTCCGGGCCAGCGGTAACCCTTTCGGACAATCCCGCTGACCCGGCAGGCTTCGGCCCTAATAGGACTTAATTCAATTGAGGCAGTAGTTGAGTTGGATATTTAAGTTTCATATTCTGGCTACACATTGGAAAAAGATTGTTATAAAAACCAATGAGATTGCTTCGTTAAAGCTTCATTTATGTTATTAATCAAACCCACGATCCGGGAGAAATCCTATTTTGAACAAAATCTCATGCAAATAAAAAAATAAAATAAAGTCCTCCAGACCGTATTTCGGCCACGGACACCAATCTCATCGGGAGACTAGCCTTCGGCCCGGGAGTGCACAAGTATGTGTGCAGACACAGGTGAAATCCCTCTTCCCTCACCCTCATAGTCCGATGGGACGGCATTCCGACACGACCGGAGAGAGATCAGGGGCAGGACCATCGGCTTAACGTGCTTTCCGAGATACGGGGGTATCACACCGCCAACTTAACGTGCTTTCCGAGATACGGGGGTATCACACCGCCAACTTAACGTGCTTTCCGAGATACGGGGGTATCACACCGCCAACTTAACGTGCTTTCCGAGATACGGGGGTATCACAGCGCCAACTTAACGTGCTTTCCGAGATACGGGGGTATCACACCGCCAACTTAACGTGCTTTCCGAGATACGGGGGTATCACACCGCCAACTTAACGTGCTTTCCGAGATACGGGGGTATCACACCGCCAACTTAACGTGCTTTCCGAGATACGGGGGTATCACACCGCCAACTTAACGTGCTTTCCGAGATACGGGGGTATCACACCGCCAACTTAACGTGCTTTCCGAGATACGGGGGTATCACACCGCCAACTTAACGTGCTTTCTGAGATACGGGGGTATCACACCGCCAACTTAACGTGCTTTCCGAGATACGGAGGTATCACACCGCCAACTTAACGTGCTTTCCGAGATACGGGGGTATCACACTGCCAACTTCCAAACTCCGGGTTGTTACTAAAAAAATTCCTAATGGAAAAACTCAATAACACTTTGCCCGACCCGGGAATCGAACTCAGGACCCCAGGCTCAGCAGTCGCGCTTGCGACTACGAGACCGACAGGGCAGTTATGCAAATACCTAGTGGTGAAAACACAACTTAAAAATCGGCACTTAGTACAAAACATAGCCAAAATAGAACCGAAATTACAGCCTGAACTATCATATCAGTATATAATAGAGATGAGATTTTCATAATGATCTAAATATGTAAATCTAGCAAAGATTATGAAGTGTCGCATGTAGATCGTTCCTAAAAGGGTGGACGTCATATAAGTGGGTCGGAGAACGGTAGGGACTATGAGAATATCATTTACTTTGATGGTATACTAACACTGGTTAAAGAGGATGATAATTATGAGAGTAAAATTTATGGAAAGGAATTTCAAAGAAAATGTTGGTTAGTTTATTACTTAAATGTTTCAGTAAAATATGAATGCCATCAAAAACATAACTTGTAAAAAAAGCCAAGTCTCGCAACTCAGTTCTTCTACCGTAAAAAGTTGTGAGATCCATGAAATACCAAGTCGGTTAATTTATTCAATCCCTACTTAAGGAACCTTCTGTCTTAAGTTATTACATAATTAGCTAACCTAACAACATCTTGTAGTGACCATCAATATTAAAAATCTTCTATGTTGTAAATAAATAAATTGACTTGGCAATCGCACTGTGAGATACATTGTGTTTTCATGCGATGGCGATGGCCAAGTCAATTTATTTATTTACAACATAGAAGATTTTTAATATTGATGGTCACTACAAGATGTTGTTAGGTTAGCTAATTATGTAATAACTTAAGACAGAAGGTTCCTTAAGTAGGGATTGAATAAATTAACCGACTTGGTATTTCATGGATCTCACAACTTTTTACGGTAGAAGAACTGAGTTGCGAGACTTGGCTTTTTTTACAAGTTATGTTTTTGATGGCATCTCACTTCTTTTTGTAGATAGTCCTGCTTTTTTTCCTTTCCGGTACCTTTTTAACTTTTTATTTTTAACATAATCCGTTGACCATTTAACAAGTTACCTTTGAACATAATTATATCTAGGTGTAGGTACCTATATACACCTATTATTCCATTATATTGTTGCGCGCCACAATTAAAGCCTGGTACATGGTGACATTAGTTACCACTAGCGCCATCTAGTATCGAGTAGCAGAACTAGTCGAGTCACGATCGTTCTAGAAAATTCGATACTAGAACTTTGTAGAACTTTCTCGAACTATGGACACCTAGTCGGTCGGGGCCGGTATGTACTCGAACATTCTAGATGTTTCTACAATGGAAGGTTCTCGAACTATCTGCGGCACTATATAAGGCCGGGATGCGCGACGACCGACACAGTTTGGATAAAGCGACAAGAGCGAAAACATCAAGCGATCTTCAAGTGCGAATTAAGAGTGATCAGTAGTGTGATTGTGTTCTTTTATTTCTTGTTTTGAGTTGTAATTAGTGTTGTAAAATAAATTGTTATTTTTGGTTATTAAATCGGCAGTTTTTATTGTCACGAACCCGAAGCTCGTAACAATTGGTGTCAGAAGCAAGGATTATGCCGGTTTTACCCAAAGACGACACGGAGGGTACCCGTACCCGGAGTCAACGGCAGCAAGAGACGGACCAGAGGAGATTCGGTGGAGCAACGCCACAGAGGCCGGAAGGCCAGCTACCGACCTCGGAGGCCGGCCCGTCCAAAGCTGCTCCAGCATCATCAGCACCAGATTTGGCTGCTCTGATGATGATGCTGCAGGAGCAAGCTCGCCGACAGGAGGAACAGGCTCGTCGGTTGGAGGAACAGCTCCAGCGCGATAAGGAGGAACAGGCCCGTCGACAGGAGGAACAGGCCCGTCGACAGGAGGAACAGGCCCACCGACAGGAGGAACAGGCTCGTCGGTTGGAAGAACAGCTCCAGCGCGATAAGGAGGAACAGTCCCGCCGTCAAGAGGAACAGGCCCATCGATTGGAACAACAGCTCAAACGGGATAAGGAGGAGCAGGTGCGCCGCCAGGAAGAGCAAATGTTCCTCATGAAGGACCTTCACGCAACCTTCGGGAAAGACATGAAGGAGGTGAAGGAAAAGGTTGCCCAGCATGACAACCGCCTGTCTGAAGCTGAAACTCAGATCAGCAAGTTTAATGACGTCATTGCTGATGTGAAGCAGGAGTTGGGTAATCTTAAACTTGGGGATGGAATCGCAGCTCCCGTAGCTACAACACCTTCGCTACGTGGATTCAAAGTGCCACCGTTCGACGGAACTTCTTCCTGGTCGGCCTACAAAATCCAGTTTGAGGCTGTCATGAAGGCGAACGGGTGGAATAAAAGTCAGGCCATGACTGCCCTCACCCTGGGTCTGCGCGACCAGGCCTTAACTGTTCTGGAAGCTCTCGGTAAGGAAGTGACTTACGAGCAGCTCCTTGAGGCATTGGAGGCTCGGTATGGCGACGCTCACCTGGAACACGTGTTTCGTGCGCAGCTCAAGGATCGCGTGCAACGCAGTAACGAAAACCTGCAGCAGTGGGCCCTTGAAGTGGAGAAGCTGGTTCGTAAAGCTTACCAGTCCGTACCTGCGCTTATTGATGGGAACCTGGTGCAGGCATTCATCGACGGCATCCGCGACCTTGAAGTGAGAGCTGCTGTGAGGCTCGGGCACCACGGGACGCTTAAGGACGCCTTGGCCCACGCACTGGAGGTGGAAGCTGTGCGGCAGGATCATCGTTCCCATCGCGTCAGGGAGGTTGCAGCGGCTACAGTTCGCGACCGCAATAAAGGATACAGCCCAAGGTGCTACGGTTGTGGGGAAAGGGGCCACCTTCGATCCAGTTGCCCTAAGCGAACTGCAGAAAGAGAAGACGGCCGATCTCCAGAGGGCAGTGCGGCTAACAGCACCGCCCAGCACCAACAGCAGGGAAACGAGTAATAGCCAGGACTGCGGGGCGGGTGCTGGCTGAGGTTCAAAGAGCCCCAAGGGTTTCGATCACACAAACCCATGACGGGAATAGCCTAATCATCAAGGGCGAGGTCAACGGAACGCCGTGTAAACTGACCATAGACACTGGAGCTTCTCGCACGGTTGTCAGTTCCCAACTTACAAGTCGCTCCCTTGGGGACTCCGCATACAACCGAGAACGCATTAATTTGGTAACAGCCACCGGTCAGCGCATACCCGTCCATGGAGAGAAGAAGATGGAGTTGAAGCTAGGCAACAGAATCTACCTGCATAATGTCATCGTGGCCGATATAATGGACGATTGCATCCTGGGCCTTGACTTTATGAGGAAGAATTGTTGCGAGATTGACGTCAAGCAAGGTGTTTTGAAATGTGGACAAGAGGAACTTTTCGTGGAAGGGGCGTTGCCAGGTAATGTGTACAGCCTTAAGAAGATGGTTCTTCCGCCGAGATCGGAAACGATTGTGCCGGTTAGTCTTCCTCGGAATCCTAGGCAAACACATCGTTGTGTACTCGTGGAAAGGGTAGACAATGACCTTCCATGGAAAGTGGCACGAACTTTGGTCAGAGCCACCGACATCTCAGGGGTACGTGTGCTGAACCTTTGTGATCAGGAACAGATTATAGAAAAAGGCACACTAGTCGGTACTTGCGAGGAAGTGGATTGGTTGCGTCGATGCCAATATCTATCGACTGGGACCCTCAGCAAGGATGCACAAACGAAAGTGACCACACTTTTAGACGACTGCCGCAGCGCTCTGTCCCAAAATGAAATGGTCAAGGCGAAGAAGATGTTACTCAAGTACGCCGATGTTTTCTCGTCAAACGATGCCGACATCGGGAAGACTGGCTTAGTTCAACACAAAATAAACACAGGAGAAGAACTACCTATCCGTCAGCGGCCAAGGAGATTGCCGGTAGCACGTGAAAAGGAAGTGGAAACCATGATTGAAGGAATGGTGAAGGATGGTGTTATTGAACCTTCATCTAGTCCATGGTGTTCACCTGTAGTGCTGGTAAGAAAGAAGGACGGCAGCATGCGGTTTTGTGTTGACTATCGTCGTCTGAACGACGTTACAAAGAAGGACAGCTATCCTTTGCCAAGAATTGATGACACGCTGGACATGCTTACTGGAGTAAAGTCTTTTAGCACGCTGGACCTGAAAAGTGGCTACTGGCAAGTCGAAATTGACCCTAAGGACAAGGAGAAAACTGCATTCTCGACAGGAAAGGGTCTGTGGCAATTTAAAGTTATGCCGTTTGGATTGTGCAATGCTCCGGCCACTTTTGAAAGGTTGATGGAACTTGTACTTACTGGACTAATTGGCGATGCCTGTTTGGTCTACTTGGATGACATCATCATCGTAGGCCGCACGTTTGAAGAACATCTTCAAAACCTGGAACGCGTGCTCATGAAGATCCAGAGTGCCAACCTCAAGTTAAGTCCGAAGAAGTGTTCACTATTCAAACGACAGGTTAGCTTTTTGGGATATGTAGTGTCTGAAGAAGGTATCCGCACGGATCCAGAGAAAATCGCCGCTGTCAAGGATTGGCCAGTTCCAAAAGACAAGACGCAGGTCAGAGCATTTTTGGGTTTGTGCTCCTATTATCGGCGATTTGTCAAGAACTTTGCAGACATAGCCAAACCCCTGCATAAGTTAACCGAAGAGAAGCGACATTTCTGCTGGGATGAAAGTTGCGACATCGCATTCCAGGAGCTAAAGGACCGTCTGTGCAAAACACCTATTTTGGGGTACCCTGATGCGGGCAAGGAATTTATAATTGACACAGACGCAAGTGACATAGGACTTGGCGGTGTGTTGTCTCAACGGAATGGTGATCAAGAGGTTGTGATAGCGTACTTCAGCAAGTCGCTGTCAAAGCCGGAAAAGAACTATTGTGTCACGAGACGGGAATTGCTTGCTGTGGTAAAGTCATTGCAGCATTTTAGCAAATATCTTCTGGGGCGGAAATTCCACGTACGAACTGACCATGCTGCACTGAAATGGCTATTGCAGTTCAAAAATCCAGAAGGACAAGTTGCGAGATGGATTGAGCTACTGCAGGAATACGACTTTGTGGTCGAACATCGCAGCGGGAAATCACATGGCAACGCAGATGCGTTGTCAAGAAGACCTTGTCCTGAAGACTGCAAGCATTGTACTAGGCAAGAAAGTAAAGAAGTCGTACCTGTGAGGATGCTCAAGACAGACCTCAGCAACGAGTGGAAGGAAATCCTACAACGTGCACAGCAGGAAGATTCGGACATCAAGCCGATTCTGGAGTGGATGAAGGCCAGAGCTCCTAAGCCCAGGTGGAGTGACGTCTCAGCGATGAGTTCGATCACCAAAAGCTATTGGGCCCAATGGGACAGCTTGGTGATTCAGGATGGAGTCCTGTGCCGTAAATGGGAAAATGCTCGGGGAGACAGCTGTCATTTGCAAATGGTTGTCCCTAAAGCTCAAGTACCGGATGTTCTACAGCTGTACCATAATGGTTGTTCAGGAGGTCATCTGGGAGTAAAACGGACACTAGTGAAGATACGAGAACGGTTTTACTGGGTCCACTGTCGGGACGATGTCGAGGACTGGTGTCGCAAATGTACAAGTTGTGCAGCTGTAAAGGGACCTCAGACTCGCAGTAGAGGTGCATTGAAATTGTACAATGTTGGTGCACCATGGGAGAGGATAGCCCTTGACGTTGCGGGGCCGTTTCCGGTAAGTGAAAGTGGCAACAAGTATTTCATGGTTGTGATGGATTACTTCACCAAGTGGCCGGAAGTCTTCGCCATTCCAAATCAAGAAGCTTCGACAGTTGCAGATAAGTTAGTTCATGAAGTCTTCTGTCGTTTTGGAGTACCTTTAGAGATTCACAGTGATCAAGGAAGGAATTTTGAGTCACAAATATTCCAGGAAACTTGTCGAGTTATGGGTACTCATAAAACCAGAACAACTTCTTACCACCCACAGTCGGATGGAATGGTGGAACGATTTAATCAGACATTGGAGAGGTACCTAGCCAAAGTTGTGGAAAATCGGCAACGAGATTGGGACAAGCACATACAACCGTTTTTGTTGTCATATCGAAGCGCTGTTCACGAAAGTACATCGGTGACACCAGCTTCGCAAACTTTGGAAGAGAATTACGGCTGCCTGCAGACCTGATCACCGGAATACCACCTGATGCCCCACGCAGTATAACCGATTATGCGAATGACTTGCGGAACAAAATGAATGACATTTATGAGCACGTCAGACAATCGGGCCAGCAAATGTCTGAAAAGATGAATACCCGTTATGACCGCAAAATGAACAATAAAGGGTTCGACGAAGGTTCACTAGTGTGGTTGCACAATCCAGTCCGCAGCAAAGGGAAATGTCCTAAGCTTCAAGCTAAATGGGACGGACCGTACCGGATTGTGACAAAGATCAATGACGTAACCTACCGGATACAGAAAGGTGCAAGAGGTACTCCTAAGATCGTCCATGTGGATCGACTGGCGCGTTATTATGGGGCCGATAATGCTCGGGACGAGCATGTCTTAGGAGGGGGCAGTGTTGCGCGCCACAATTAAAGCCTGGTACATGGTGACATTAGTTACCACTAGCGCCATCTAGTATCGAGTAGCAGAACTAGTCGAGTCACGATCGTTCTAGAAAATTCGATACTAGAACTTTGTAGAACTTTCTCGAACTATGGACACCTAGTCGGTCGGGGCCGGTATGTACTCGAACATTCTAGATGTTTCTACAATGGAAGGTTCTCGAACTATCTGCGGCACTATATAAGGCCGGGATGCGCGACGACCGACACAGTTTGGATAAAGCGACAAGAGCGAAAACATCAAGCGATCTTCAAGTGCGAATTAAGAGTGATCAGTAGTGTGATTGTGTTCTTTTATTTCTTGTTTTGAGTTGTAATTAGTGTTGTAAAATAAATTGTTATTTTTGGTTATTAAATCGGCAGTTTTTATTGTCACGAACCCGAAGCTCGTAACAATATTATATACTAGCTTCCGCCCGCTTCTTCGCTTGATAAAAAAACTACTGCAAGTCCTTCCCCGGGATGCAATCTATCTCTCTGCCAAATTTTATCGAAATCCGTTCAGTGGTTTAGGCGTGAAAAGGTAACATACAGACAGACAGACAGAGTTACTTTCGAATTTATACCATTAATATGGATAATTGTTATTTTCCTCGCTAGAGAGCTCCGATAAACGCGTGCGATCGCTGCTAATCTTAAAGTGCTAATAGGGCGAAGCGCGTTTTTGTTTTTTGACTATGGCATCTCGTAGATGACCTTATTCTTTTTCTTAGCGTGTCGATAGCAACCTAAATGGACTTGGCCCAGAATTCGGCTACTTGTTTGGCGCCTTCACCAGCGTCCATCAGTTCCTGTAACGTGCAGCTGACAGGACACGCAGGACACGATATTAAGTGTCCCATCGTTCGTGGGACAGCACCACATTTACACTCCAAGGCGGAGTCGTCTATGAATCTCCACCTGAACAGGTTTTCCTTGCTTCGGCCAACCTGGGTCCGGAGTCTGTTTAAAGACTTCCAGGTTACCCAAGGTAACTCATGTCCAGGTGGGAGGTCTTCAGCAGGTGGGAGGTCTTCAGCGGGTGGGACGAACGGTTTGGGTAAGGAAGCACTGTCTCGCCACAGCTTCAGTCTCTCTTGTGATGGTTCGCCAGTGAGTGGGACGACACACTTTAAAAAACTGTTTCGACTTTTCAGCCTTTGTGGCACAAGGATCTTGTCGTGTGTCGGAGACCATTTGGCTCTTTTGCTGGAGCTTGCCACCGCTCTGCAAAGCACTGGTGGCGCTATTCCTGCTAGTGGATACAGCATTTGTACCGGGGTTGGTTTTAGGCAGGCAGTGATGATCCGGCACGTTTCATTCAAAGCTGTATCCACCAGCTTGGCATGGGCAGAACGGCTCCACACGGGGCACGCGAATTCTCCCGCAGAAAAAGATAGCGCCAGTCCAGTAGTCCGCATAACTTCATTCGAAGCACCCCATTTCGATGAGACCAGTCGACGAAGAAGACTGTTGCGAGTGTGCACCTTCTGCTTGATATTTTTGCAGTTTTTGCTGAATGTTAAAGACCTGTCCAGGGTAATACCAAGATATTTAGGGGAGTTGCTGAGCTCGAGGTACACCCCACCCCAAACGATGAGAGGTCGTGACTACTTAACCGTACTATCCTGTCGTTGCCTTAGGTAAACTCACCAGCGCAACCGCTATGTCCCTACATTTTAAATCTGTAATATCTTCAAAAATATTCATTTAAATTACATGCTTCAAAGGGCCAAATTGATCTATAGTAATGGCACAATGTATTTAAGGTACTTAATTGGATATAGATTAATGCTGTATTGTTTAAAATTGCTTCGTAAACAAGCCACTATTTCTCGTAAAAAGTAAAGGATAAAAAATGGTTATTGTGGGTTATCCCTAACAGATAGACATATACCATCGCGGACTTTTTTGTAGACCTTTTTAAGGTGTGCAATACTGTAGTACATTATTTTGATCTATCTCGTAGGGTTCAGCTAGCTTTTGCAATATAAGCGCAAGAAAATCTGTTTATTTACGACATCACATTAGAAACCTCTAAAATTATCAGTGTTTCTCTACTATATTATGCATGTATTATACAAATAAACCTTCCTTTTGAATCATTCTATCTATTAAAAAAAACTGCATCAAAATCCGTTGCGCAGTTTTTAAGATCTAAGCATCCATAGGGACAGACAGACAGCGGGAAGCGACTTTGTTCAGGTAGACTGATTCATTAACTGCAAATGTAACTTTGTAATTCTATATATTTATATGGGATTACAATGTTATTTATGCAGTTGGTGTATCTAGAAAACTGGAACGAAATTGCAAAATATTTTAGTTTTTCCTTAATTTATACACTAAACGCTAATTGTGTTCTAAATTTGAAGCTTCTATGTCTGCTAGAAGTGCCTTAGATTTTTGATGATCGGTCAGTCAGTCAGTCAGTCAGTGAGTGACAAAATTAAGAAACTTTGACTAGTTATAATTCTTAAACTACTGGTTCAAATTGAATGAAATTTGAAATATACCGTGTTTATACAATACCTGCTTGATTACTGAAAATTCAGGTCTCTAGTTTTATCCACAACGAAGTTATAGGGGGTCGAAAATGGCCTGAACTGCTTCGAGAAAAGGATGGTACGGCCTTGCCGCTTTTTGCTCGACTTGGCGGGGGCACTGCCGTGCCCCCCGATAATAATTTACTCAGTGTTTATGTAGGATGCAGTTATTCAGACATTACGTACCTAATGTTAAAAATCTACCCTTTTTAGGGTTCCGTACCTCAAAAAGAAAAAACGGAACCCTTATAGGATCACTCGTGGGTCTGTCCGTCTGTCGGTCACAGCCAATTTGCTTCTTTCTTTAAATTTTCTTCTTTCTTTCTAAACGTGTAACGTAAATAAATGAATTTAGAATATAATATTCATTTTTGCGGCAAATAGAAAATTTAAAAAAAAGTTTCGCAATCTGTACCGTGTGTCAAATGAAAGGGCTTACTGTGAGGATCTCAAATATACTTTTTTTCATAGTTTTATAGTAAATTGTATTAAAGTTATTTAAGAAAAAGGTAAGTTTTACTGTAAGTTTAAGTGTGTTTATATATATATATGTCCAATGCCGGCTGTAGCGACGCCGGAAACTGTGCTAGTCAGCCTACCACATCGCTTGATGTTCAGCTGGTGAGATGTCCACATTGCTCACAGGCACGCTTTTTTAAAGGCGAACGGGGGCTGAGGATACACTATGGCAAGATCCACAAATCGCATAGTGTACCATTGTGCCCCCCAGCCACATCCCCAACATCAACACCTCTAGAACAAAGTTTATGGAAAAAATTAGCAAAATTAAAAAAATCTACCCCTGTATTAAAGAGAGTTCCCCGGGGCGCGAGACGATCTGTTGCAGCGAGTTTGGCGCAATGTATCCGTCTTGCGACCCAGGAGAACTCACAAAGTGCCTGGGAGCAATTACTTACCTTCCCTTATAGGATTCTGCATGTTCAAAAAAATTTGGCAACTAAAAAAACATTAACTAACCAAATTAAAGAAAATTGTAACAATTCGGCCCTAATTTTAGATCCAAAATTACCTGCATTCCATAACTTAAGTCAAAAAGGATTATGTTCACATGTCGAATCCAAATTAAGTGAAGGTGACATCAGGGGTGCGGCCAGGATACTTTTCAGCAGCGATGTGGTGGCGCCTTACTCTCCAGAAACACTAACAGCTCTAGAGAGTAAACATCCAGCGCCTGCGGATGGTCTCACCTTTCCCGACCCCCCCGACCCTCCCGACCTAAATTCAACCTTCCTCAACGTTTCGGCCCCCCAGTTGTTTGCAGCCGTGAGCTCCTTCCGAAGTGGTTCCGCCGGCGGCCTTGACGGCCTGACTCCACAACACCTAAAGGATCTGTTGAGTTCAGGCGCCGGGGAAGCTGGTGAGTCGCTTTTGAAGGAGCTTGCGGCCATGATTAACCTCATGCTTACCGGTGGTGTGAACGAGGCCGTCGTCGATGTCTTGTACGGGGCCAATCTATGTGCCCTGCGCAAGAGAGACGGCGGCATTCGTCCCATCGCCGTCGGGTGCACCTACAGGCGTACGGCAGCTAAAATTTGCTGTAAGCTATACAGCGAATCGCTTACAGCTAAATTTCAGCCCCTGCAGCTTGGTTTTGGCTCAAAAGGGGGCTGTGAGGCTGCCGTACATGCCCTTTCAACATTTTTAAAGTCCAACAAAGGTGAGGTCATCCTCAAGGTTGACGTTAAGAATGCCTTTAACTCTGTGAACAGGGACACTTTGTTGGCTGAAGTCAAAAAGGAACTACCCGAAATTTATGGTTTTATGTGGCAATGTTACAGGTACCCTTCCAAATTATTATACAAGGACAATGTTTTGAAATCTGCAGTTGGTTGCCAACAAGGTGACCCTCTCGGGCCAGTCATTTTCAGTTTGGCTATTCATCCAATTATTCAGAAACTAAATTCAAAATTTAACGTGTGGTATTTAGACGATGGAACGCTAGGAGGTGACGTAGACACTGTTTTGAAAGATCTTCAACTCCTCAAACAGGAATTTCAATCTATTGGCTTGGACCTTAACCCCTCAAAATGTGAACTTTACCTTTCTGACATTACCGACAGACAATTGACTCTAGATAAATTTAATGCAATAGCCCCACAAATCAAAATTTTAGACAAAAGTTCACTGCACCTCCTAGGTTCCCCGATTTTCGAAGATAGTTTTACTCCTTTCATCGACGAAAAAATTCAAAATTTCAACGAGATTTCGGACAGACTCTCCAAAATTAATTTACATTCGGCATTCACCCTGATTAGATATTGTTGTTTTGGCCCAAATTTTATGTATTTTCTACGCTCTTCCACTTTATGGAAGCAACCACACCTCTTGGACAAAATTGACCAAATTATTCGCAGCACGCTAACGTCCATTCTAAATGTGGCCTTGGACGACCGAGCGTGGCTTCAAGCCACACTACCCATCCGTTTTGGTGGCCTCGGCGTCCGCAAAATTACCAGTATTAGCTTACCGGCGTTCCTGTCTTCTGTCCACAGCACTGAAAAGTTGACCGGGAAAATTTTAGCCCCTTGCCTAGTCGACTCTGAAGTGCCGTGCTTGACCGACGCGGTGAACGCCTGGAAAGCGGCTTGCCCGGATACAGATCGGCCCGTAAACCCATCTTCCCAGAGACAGTGGGATGAGCCGCTCTGCAGGTTGGTACGGAATAATCTTATTAATACGTCCACCAATTCTGCTGAGCGTGCCCGCCTGCTGGCTGTGGGTGAGTGGGAGTCGGGTCTCTGGCTTCAAGCACTCCCGTCACCCAACATAGGCACTATGCTGGGTGACACCACCTTCCGGCTCGCTACCTGTCTGCGTTTGGGCGCTCCTTGCGGGGCTCCGCATCGCTGTCAGTGCGGTGAAGCTGTCGACTGCCTCGGGCACCATGGCCTATCTTGTAGTAGGAGCGCAGGCCGGATAGCACGGCACGCCAGCATTAATGACATCATCCGCCGTGCTCTTGTCACCGCCGGGGTGCCAGCTGTTTTAGAACCCAACGGCCTGGCACGCGACGATGGGAAGAGACCAGACGGAATGACCATAATGCCCTGGAAGTTAGGCAGACCTTTGGTGTGGGATGCAACATGTGTCGACACCCTTGCGCCATCCCATCTTCCTAGCACGGTGGGCTGTGCTGGGGCGGCTGCTGCAGGTGCAGAAAACCTCAAACGGCGAAAATATTCCAACCTGATTGGGAGTTATATGTTCGAGCCGTTTGGGGTTGAAACACTAGGGCCATGGGGTCCGAGTGCCCACTTGGTTTTTCGAGATATCGCCAATCGGTTAGTCGACTCTTCACGTGACCAGAGGGTTGGCCTATTTCTTGGCCAAAGAATTAGCATTGCCATACAACGTGGCAATGCTGCCAGCCTTTTGGGCACTGTTCCTGTTGACAGCGATGCGGACGAATTTTTTGATGCCCTATGATCATTTTGCTATTTTTTTTTTTTTTTTTTTTCATATAAATGTACATATTATTATTATTTTAAATAGGTATTAGCATAAATTATGTAAATATTAAATAAAGCCCCTTTAAGAAAATAGAGGAAAATTTACCATTCCCCCACCAACGTTCCATTCGCTCTATTCCTTCCGTATTCATTCCCACATAATAAATCTTTACCATTCCAACATTCTTCACCATTTGTCTTGTCAACAAATCCCAGTGAATTGATCTTCAAACTGCGATCTACGTCAAACGACCTAAATTCCTGCATCTCAAATATTGAAATATCAATCATTTTTTATTCACAAAATACTGGTGTAAAAATGTAACAAAGTTATTTCATAAGTGACAGACGGACACATAATTTGACAACCGGAAATGGACAGAAGCGAGGAATGTTTTTTTTCAGTATTATTTTTTACATAAAGTAGTTAGCGTTATGACATGTCTAGACGTCGCAACCGACTGTGATGGGTTGATTCCATTGATTCCTAGTTGGCCGAATGTCATCATCATCATTAGCATATAGAACTCTACTGCTGGATAAAAGACTCTCCAGTTGCACGCCATTTTTATTGAGCCTTGGAGTTTGCCAAAGAACGATGAAACGGGAATCTCAGGTCAGCCATTTATAAATTACAAGTTTTATTTGAAAAATATTCTGGCTCTTATTTATTTGCAAGGGCCGGAATTTGTTAGCTGCTCATATCGATATTATTTGCAAATGAAAATGTTCATAAATGTGTAGAACGAAACGTGAAACGACGACGAAAACGGTGACGTGTGAAACGTGTGTGTGTGTCGTGTGTGTGTGTAGAATTTAAAGAAAAGTTTGCGTCAACAGAAGCCTTAGAAAACTCTCGACAATGTCCACTTCATAACATTTTGTCAACATTTCGAAATATGTGACTCGACTATTTAATTGTGAAAAAAAACTTCACCACAAGATATTGGAAAAAAACTGGCCAAGTGCGAGTCGGACTCGCACACGAAGGGTTCCGTACCACAAGACAAAAACGCCGCAAAAAACACGTTTGTTGTATAGGACCCCCCTTCAATATTTATTTTATTCTGTTTTTAGTATTATTTGTTGTTATAGCGGCAACAGAAATACATCATCTGTGAAAATTTCAACTGTCTAGCTATCACGGCTCATGAGATACAGCCTGGTGACAAACGGACAGACGGACAGTGGAGTATTAGTACAGTTAGTAGACAGCCCAATGGCTTAAAATGTACTTTCTGACACACTGAAGGGTGTCGATATTCAGTATCGCCCGGGTGTCACCATTGCCAGGATCGCCCAGAGGACACGGTGGAGCACACGGTGGAGGTCTGCCCCGCTTGGGCGGAGCACCGCCGTGTCCTCGTAGAGGCGATCGGCAGCGGCGGCGACCTCTCGCGCCCGGCCCTGGTGCAAGCCATGGTCCGGGGCAGAGGGAGTGGGAGGCAGTCACCTCCTTCTGCGAAGCAGTCATGCTAGCGAAGGAGGTGGCGGGACGGCTCAGGGAGAGAGCCTCCCGTCCCAGCCGCCGCGGGAGACGCTCCGGGCGTCGAGAGCCGCACGACGACTCCCGGCCACCGTAGGCGCGGGACTGCGGGCGGAGAGTAATGGGTAGCTCACCGTCCGATCAGGACCAGGCCCGTGCCGGACGGCGCGTACGTGTTCCACGCGCTCCTCAAAGACATGTCAGCATCGAGGAGGGGCCCCATAGGGCCGAAGCCTGCCGGGTCAGCGGGATTGTCCGAAAGGGTTACCGCTGGCCCGGAACACAAAGGGCTAAGGAAGAAACACGGGTGGGTTTTAGTCAGTAAGAGTCTGACACTCCCTTCCACCCAGAGCGGGAGGGGTCATTTGATGATTTCACATCGGCAAAAAAAAAAAGGGTGTCGATATGAGTTATTCCGGTCTGATCTGCTGAACCCCCCTTTCACCTTCCCTTGGTAGTTAATGCAATGGACCGCGGCAAGCGTAACTTTACCTACGATCGACCCGTGCGGCCTGCTATCATTTAACCACAAGCACCTTTCCTCTAAGGATATATGGCACAAAATTACATAAGTACCGTAATAAGCTCCACAGGGACCACAGGTATTATGACGGTAAAATGCCATCATGATTCTAGTGTGAGAGAGAAATGGAGCTATACATGACCTATAGCACCATCCCTTTTAAGGACTGGAATCATACGGCCCCAGTATAGTCAAGCACAACAATTCACTTTTATTCTGCATTCCCATATATCTTCAACCACTATAAAAACGGATATAAAGATCATCCGAACAGTAATTGTGAAAGTAAGCCGGTATAATCGCGTACAATCGTCTAGACAAGGAACAAATTCACGTCACCTTTAATATTTATAAGATCTGTGGAGCTATTAATGGGCTGTTACGTACAGTTACGTGCGAAAATGCTGAGCCATATAAACTGAACTGTTTTTAACACGCTTTTATTAGGTCGGCCTGTATGTACCTAACTAAATATGTAATGTAATCTAAGGTTTAATCTAATTTAACCATCTTCGAAGGGTCGTAGCGTACCTACTTAAAATTGGCAGCTGTATGTAGTTCTGATGACAATACAATAATATGGTACTGTCGCACTGATCTGATGATGGAGCCCGAAGATAGGAACTGGAACTTCATGATGGAAAATCATATCATAGCTGTTTTGGATTTCTTAGAAAAGACTTGTAATGAACTTTGTCCACGATTAGGTTTCAAGGTCTGATGATTTTTTTGTTTTTACGTGCATTTATAAAAGCGTGTTTTTCTAGTGTTTTTTAAACTATTAATTTACAGTATGCACTATGCAAGTGCACACAAGGACAACCCCCGGTTGGTGTTAGACTATTGCAGGATATGGAAACGTAGATATTGGATTATGGGTTTGGGTAGCTAAAGTGAACTGGTTATTGAGGACTATGGAAGGTATATATAGAGACTATAGACTTTTCACAGTCCTCAATAACCAGACCTGACTAATGGTTTGATAAGGAATCGCTAAGTGGTCATAGTGAATCCTGGCTCAGGTAACATGAGACAAATGAGAGATTCTCACAGAAACCACCGTTAATGAGAACTTGTAACCCAAACTTATTCATGTATAAATTAATTAATTAATTTAATCTTAGCGAGTATCGCGTGGAAACACGCCGATATAATCAGGAACTTTGTTCAAGGATACGCCGACGAAAACTGAGACTAATTTTTTGTAACAATCTTAAAAACTTATGAAGTAGGATCAACAAATTTTATAGGCATTTTGCTTTCATCTTGTTTGTCCTACTAAAACTATATAAGGCTTTTTAAAACCTAAGAACTTTCTTAATATTTGTAGCAGAAGAAGCAATCAAAACATATTAATTACAAGTAATACGCTTATTAAATGAAAATACTACAAGTGAGTTATTAGTAATTCTACCTGTACTGTCTTAAATAGGTACGACATAGAGTGAAAATATTTTTCATCGTGTAGCATATCTTATTTATTTAATTTTGAGAAAAAAAAAATGATAGAATGCAGCAATTGTTAATAACTGCCCGTTGAAATATGCCTGTATTAAATATTTTTTCTCTTTATTATTCGAACGCCAAAATATGTTGTCAGCACAGCAAAACCATTTAAAAACAAATTGCTATAAAAAGAAATCGAAGAATATGCTCTTGATCTTACAAAACAAAGCTTTATTACTTCTGAGTGTTAATGAATATAATTACAAAAGGAAATAAACTTATCAACAGTTTTAAGATTACATCTATATCTATATTAGTCTTTAAACTAATAATAAATGGTGGCCCAGTGGTAACGGCTGCGACTTACGAATTGTAGGTCGTGGGTTCGAACCCGAGCAGGCACTTTACTTTGTGTGAATTATTTCATCACCACTGCTCTCAAACGGTGAAGGAAAACATCGTGAGGAAACTGGCATGTCCTAGCACCACCCTTAATTAAAAAAAATAATCAGAAGCGAACAAAACTTTAGTACCTACGTAACATAATAAGTTTTAATCCTAATAATAATCAAAAATTTCATTAAAAAATTAAACAGAGCATTCTAATTTTGTACGAAAAAAATTAAAGCACCAACCAGTTCACATACAAGAAAAGAAAAAACAATAAAAACACTCATTTCGCCAGATCAAAAGGATCGCTATCAGCATCTTCAGATAGTTCTGACCTTTAGAAAGCGTTACATCGCGTTAAAAGTCTCATTATCTATCGACAAGAGTATTTTATTGGCACATACACACAATATATCGCTTTTTTTCGCGATAGCCATCGCGCGCGATTGTACCCGCGACAGACTGGCGAACGGCCAACGGTTTGATGTCGCCGAAACGCTAATCTAGCCAAAAAGGGGGCCTGCCATTCGTGTAGGCAATTGTTTTTTTCTGCGGCTGAGTGGTTTTAAATCGGTTCGTTATAGTATTAATGGTATCTGTGAATTTATTGTTTTTGTGTTTTCAGACAAATAATCCTATTTTTATTTCTTTCTGTTATACGTGGGACACACAGATTTTTTTTTCGAAAATTAGCCGAAGTTTCATGCGTCTGAACCAGTATTCGAAACACTTTTTCCAGTCCGCCGCAGACACCTCGTTTACAGCCTGCTCAAACGCTGACAGCGCATCTTCCGGCGACGAAAATTGTATTCCTTTGACCCGTTTTTTGATTTCCGGGAATAAAAAGAAGTCACACGGTGCTAGGTCAGGGCTGTAAGGAGGGTGACCCAGAAGTTTGACCGGCGTGCTGTCCAGGAAGTCTGTGCTATCCTCGTTTTGAGCGCGGTGTGCGAAGGCGTGTTGTCGTGGTGGAGCAGTAGCCCGCGGAGCCCTGTGTTTGGTCGTTTGTTGCTCAGAATAGAGAAAACTTCTGCCAAGCATTTGGTAGTATATCATTCAAAGTTAATGCTTCTTCGGTTCCGTAAAGGAATTGACACCAAGTAGCCAGTCAAATTGAAAAAGCTCTCGATCAATATCTTCCCCCCGCTTCTAGATCGTTCACTTCACTTCACTTTAGAGGCGTTGATTCGTTTTGAAACACCCAAACTGTCGACTGGCGCTTCGTTTCTGGATTGTATAAATCCAAGATTCATCACCTGTAATGATATCGTAAACAAGCCGAGACGAGCCTGCTTCAAATTTGTTTATCTTATCACGGCAAATTTCCACCCGGGCCTGCTTCTGAGCATTGCGTCGGTAAGGTTGTGCGGCACCCAGCGTGAAACTATCCTCCTCAAGCGAAGATTCAAGTGTAGAATTTCGTGAAGGCTTCCCGATCCAACCTGCAGTATGTGCTGAATCTCTTGATACGTAACTCGCCTGTTGTCTTTGATTAAATTTTTCACTGCTAGCACGTTTTCTTCCGTAACAGCCGTCAAAGGGCGACCACTTGTTTCTTCATCCCCCAAAGTTAGGCAACCGCGCTTGAATTCGTTATACCAACGATACACGGTTGTCTTAGAAGGGCCTTCGTCCATAATTGCCATTTGAAGTCGATCGTACGATTTGTCCGGTTTCAGGCGACGACACTTGAAATCGTAAAAAATCATAGCGCGAAAATTTTCCCAGCGCAGATACCTATATTTTTTAATGAGATACGATAATAGCTCGCAAACGCAAACAATGGGAGGGAAATTTTGAAATTGGAACGTACCTATTTTTACTTACAAATAATCATATTTTCAAAATAGATTATAACTGGCCAGTCTCTCATACATAAAAACTTTTTTTCGCAATACTTTCTGAGTGGCCTGGTATAACGCAATGAACGTCTTGAACTGTCAAAATAAAACCATTACGCAATTACTTCGCAGAGTCATACTGAACAATTGTACATTTTTATTGTAAAAACTATTGGTACTTTCTTGAAAACCCACAATCCAAACATATTTTTACCAAACAGCTCAATTTAGCGACACTTACGTCGCTAGATTTAAAAAATAAAATACAAAAAAGTACGTAAACTCAATTTTCTTAAAATGGTTCGCTACAAACAGTAAAAGCCTTTTTCTAAATGGTCTCTATGGCTATAATAAACAACACACTGTAACTCTTTACTGAAAAATAAAAGTCTGAAAAGCTTCAATCTCGTCATTTATTAAAAATCTCGTCCTTAAGGGGATTACAGGACCTAAACGCAAAAAAAACGCAAGTTTTAGAAACAATAAAAAAATATGATCGACTACAGTAAACAAAATTAGAAAAATATAATATGATATTCTTCGGGATATAATGCTAGGTAGGTAGATAGTGTGTCGAAAACATAATACAACTAATTTGATACGATAGAAAAAATCATGAAGATACCTCTAAAAACGTTCGAACTAAAATGTAGGGAACAGCTGTTTTTTTTTTTCGCGATTTCTGTTATACTACCAACATAATACAATTACCTCTTAAGAGGTTGTTAATGTTTTACCAATAACCCTGTATATTGTTTTAATGACAAAATAACAGCTTTTTAATCAGCTTACCAAAGTATATATAGATAGTACATGAGATTTTTTTTGTCTGTCTGTTTGTTCCAGCTAATCTCCAAAACAGTTGGACCGATTTTGATAAAATTTTGTATGGGGATCGCCATTACTTGGGAACCCTGGGGAAAGATATATAGGCTACTTTTTATCAAACGCGGACGGAAGCTAGTCACACTAATATTATAACGGCGAAAGTTTGTGAGTGTGTGTGTGTATTTATATGTTCGTTACTTCACGCTCAAACGGCTGGACCAATTTTGATAAAATTTTGTATGGAGGTAACTGACACCCTGGATTAACATATAGGCTACTTTTTATCCCGATATTCTCACGGGATTGAAGGGTAAGGCAGAGGTGTTTAAAACACCCACATTTAGCCACATAGGCATGTTAAAGCAGTCCCATGTAATGGCGATCCTATTGTCGTTAACCGGGCACAATTCCAGTGTCTAAAGGTCATGCCAATGACCGGCACCGCAACTGGGGCCCAAGTCTGCTATTTTTATAAATTCGTCATTCCAACACGATCCCATTGTCATTTTGCTAAAAGTTCGTAATCTGCTAAATTTATAATGGTCGATCATTCGTCGGTCAATGGCACAGAACATATACGATACTCGTAACGAATTAAAAGCAATGACTGCACAATGACGTTCTAATGGTAGGTCACTGATCAAAGGAACTGTAAAACAAATCAGCAGATTACCGCCTAAGTCAGTCATTCATTTGTCATTATGTACGAGATTCTATGCCATTTCTTTCAATGGAGTGTCAGTGGTTGACCATTGGAAAGTCATTTACGCCCTTATATTAGTAGACTAGCTTCTGCCCGCGACTTCGTACGCGGATGCTGTTGCTTATGCCAGCGACAACGGGGTCGTCAAAATCGGAGATCTGAAACGTCTGATGTCGAATTCTAAGAGCCCAGGGACTGAAAAACATCGGGATGCGCGAGACGATTCGAGACGTCATTTTCAGGCAATAATGAACCAATAAGGTGGTAAACTTGGCCTTGCACTTTGAATGTTGGCATAAATGGGCCTTCTGAAATCTGTTCTGCACCAAAAGATGTCATTTGAAAGGCATTATTGTACGAACGTATGTTATCCAAGAAATGTTTTGACTGTGGATGGTCACCGATTAGCAGTGATCTTAATATTTCTGGAGGATTTAGTAATATTTTAATATGTACTTTCCCACCTGAGCAACACATACCGTTTGTTTCTTTTTGCCATTTAACAGCTTCACAAAAAGTACAATTTTGAACCATACCTCCGATGGCGGAATATGTGGCGTAGTCAATCTTAAGAGTATACGTAAATGCACTCCGTTCCTTATCAACCCAAGGAAGGTCGCCATGCCCTACGGCTATATCTTGAGACACATCCGATTCTTCAGATGATATCGACATTCTGTTCAGAGAATGTCGAAGTCGTTCAGAATTCAAACGTTCGTTGCGCTCTTCTTAATCTGTCTCTTCATGCCGTACTCCAGCAATTCTTTCTTTCTCACTTTCTAACTGATTATGAGTATTTTGTTGTGTGCGTGTTCGGGACAATGTATGATAATCTCAAGTTCATCACTTGTTTCAAAAGACCTGTTAGTAGATGTGCGAATACGCTGAGAACTCAAGCGTGATTCTGTATCGGTAAACGTTTCCGATTCGCGAGACAATGCATGTCGCTCACGATCAGCGGACAGTCGCGCATCACGTTCCGCACTTGTCTCTAGAGACCTAGAAGCAGATGCGTAGATATGCTGAGAACTCAAGCGCAATTCTCTATCCGTGAACGTCTCCGACTCGCGAGACAATGCATGACGTTCACGATCAGCGGTCAGTCGCACATCATATTCTTCACTGGTCTCTAGAGACCTGGATGTAGATGCGTAAATACGCTGAGAATGCAGGCGCGCTTCGCGATCCGAAGAGGTTTCCACGGAGCGAGTTGCAGCCTGATGTTCTCGAACAGCATCAAGTCTCTCCTGACGCTCTTCGGTAGATTCTTGGGATCTTATGATCCGCAATCTTTTAGCTCCTTTGGAACATTGGAAAAGATTTGACCTTTTTCTAGGCATGGTTATAGTTTTATTGTGAAGAAGATACCTGATCAATTAAAATCTAAGTGACTGCTCCCCTACCAAGGGTGCCCAGACACGGGGTCGTCTGGTGCCCATGTGCTGGTTTGGTCCCTGGGGTCGTCACGGCGTGCTATGTGTTCTGGTGCGCCGGTGATGGGGAGTACTCCCCAGAGGAGCGTCCGGTGACGGACAGCCACGGCGGGTTCACGGATGAGTGCTAACGCGTGCCCATATTCCCGCTGTAAGCGGCAGAGGACGACACCGTGGAGTTTTAGTGGGTTAGAGTCCCACATAACTGTACTATCTCCCCGTGGTAGTGCAGAACGCATGAGCATTTATTCACGTTAAAAAAAAATGGGAGTTTTGGCCAGTAGAGTCAAATTTTCAATGATATACCATCGTCATCGAAAATCAGTCCTAAACTGTTACCGCCTTCACCGCGTGGAGGTGAAATTAGTGATAGTTTTGATTTCCACATCAGATGTTTCTGATCTTCGATTTTTAGGGTTCCGTACCCAAAGGGTAAAAACGGAACCCTATTACTAAGACTTCGCTGTCCGTCCGTCTGTCTGTCACCAGGCTGTATCTCAAGAACCGCGGTAGCTAGACAGTTGAAATTTTCACAGATGGTGTATTTCTGTTGCCGCTATAACAACAAATACTAAAAACAAAATAAAATAAATATTTAAGGGGGGCTCCCGTACAAAAAAACGTGATTTTTTCGGCGTTTTTGCCGTCTGTCTGTCACCAGGCTGTATCTCAAGAACCGCGGTAGCTAGACAGTTGAAATTTTCACAGATGATGTATTTCTGTTGCCGCTATAATAACAAATACTAAAAACAAAATAAAATAAATATTTAAGGGGGCTCCCATACAAAAAAACGTGTTTTTTTCGGCGTTTTTGCCGTCTGTCTGTCGCCAGGCTGTATCTCAAGAACCGCGGTAGCTAGACAGTTGAAATTTTCACAGATAGTGTATTTCTGTTGCCGCTATAACAACAAATACTAAAAACAAAATAAAATAAATATTTAAGGGGGGCTCCCATACAACAAACGTGTTTTTTTCGGCGTTTTTGCCGTCTGTCTGTCACCAGGCTGTATCTCAAGAACCGCGGTAGCTAGACAGTTGAAATTTTCACAGATGATGTATTTCTGTTGCCGCTATAACAACAAATACTAAAAACAAAATAAAATAAATATTTAAGGGGGGCTCCCATACAACAAACGTGATTTTTTCGGCGTTTTTGCATTGTGGTACGGAACCCTTCGTGTTGGCCAGTTTTTTTATAAGTCAACAGGAAATGCCCATCAGATCGAACAACTTTTGCTAAGACGTCATTCCTATATATGTTATGGTGTAGCTGGGCTCTTGGAGTTCCACATAAGGTGTTCCAGATCTTCAAATTTATTCTCTCGGCAGAAAATGCTCATCACGTGGAACCATTTTTGCTATGGTACCATTTTTGTATCTCTTATAGTTTAGCTGGTCTGTTGCGGTTCTGCATCAGGTGTTCAAGTTTCCAAGATAAATTATAGCCTATATGTTGCCCAGACATAATACCTATACAACAAAACAAAAATCATTCAAATCCTTCCAGTAGTTCCGAAGATTAGCGTGTACAAACAAACAGACAAACAGACAAACAGACAGAATTTTTTTTTCGGATTCGTACCCTATTACTGTTTCTAAACCCCCCCCCATTTTTTTTTTTTTTATATTTTCATTGTACAGACACAGTTTTTCTACTGTTTTATTATATGTATATATATATATATAGATTACCAAACTTGTCAAAATCAAAAATTATGAAATCAATGATAGACCATTCTGACACTATTGTAATAGCAGACATGAGGCCTTGCACAGCTGCAGCACAGCGTCGCGTCGCCTCGAATTTAGGCTACGGTTAGCCGCCAAACGCTGGCCGCGAGGTGCAAACTTGCTGTCACCGCGAACACAATTGTTAATTAGCGACGGTGGTGCGCGGGCGACAGCAGCGCAACGACGTTCTTTCGCTGGCAACTCGGTAATAAACGACACACAATTTAATGCTCTAATATGAATGACAAGTTAATTGCTGGGTTGGAGCGGTGCCGATATACCTATTGTGCGTATAATTTATGAGATTATAGAGGTATGAGGAACAGGGTGTAAAGTTCACTCATACTCTATGAAAAAGGAGGATCCTCCGACCAGACGGGTGTTGTGTCTGGCGGGCAACTGCCCGATGATTCATGTCGGGCCGTTGTTGTATCTATCTATGCTAGTTGCGCTGTAAAATCTACTTGCGAGATGCAGGATTTTGCGTGATGTCAGTATGACGCGTTGTTCGCATGTGGCGTTGTAGATGCCGCTACAAGACGGTTATCTATAAGTGAGTTAGGTAACATTAGTCAACAACACATTTTATATCTAGTAACCTAAATCTCCGAACCAAGCTTTCCTGTGCAAAAAATCGAAACCTTGTAAACGTCAAAATGTCAAAAGTTGCACATAAACAATTTCACGATTTACTAAACGATTGCGAGCGCACGAAACCGATGTAAATGAGGGATAAGCAGAACTCGAGGTTCAATGGACGGTAGGTATTCTGTTCCAACTCCAATAATATCTGAATGTTTCGTGAATTGTGGTACCTATAAGGTGGCAGCATGGTGTAGGCACAAGCAAGCGACATCCGTAAGATTTTATTTGATACTAGCTGACCCAGCGAACTTCGTACCGCCTCAGATTTTTTCCCATGTTTAAAATTCTGCTATTCGGGGCGAAGACAAATCCAACAAATAAAAGATCATAAAAATCGTTCCAGCCGTTCTTGAGTTATAAATGGTGTAACTAACCCGACTTTGTTTTAATAGACTTCATCACCTGCCTTTTTCCAACTATGTTGATGTTGGGGTCAGCTTTCAGTCTAACCAAATGCAGCTGAATACCAGTTTTTTACATGGAGCAACTGCCTATCTAACCTCCACAACCCAGTTACTGATACTACTCCTTCGTAAGGTTTACCTACTAAATGATAAAAATCGAACCTAAGAAAAAATAATTCGTTGATCAACTGCAAATATTTTATACTGTGGCATGAATTTTCCGTGAAATGGTCGTTGCAAGTAAAATAGCGTCAAAGATCCTGCATTTGAAAAGATTTCTCTTAACGCAAATAAAGTTGTTTGTCAGTAAGAAATCGCGGTGTACCCACCACGGCTTCGACGCCTACGCAGAACCAAGAGCTATTCCCTTCAAGAAATTCCGCTTTATATTCTTAGTCCTAGGAACTCAACCCATGCAAACCCCTACCTTGTTGTATGAATTTCTGAAGAAATAAGACCATTTTGCTTTCTTTCTTGCATGATAAATCTTTTCTACTTTTGATACGCTCATTCATTGCACAGACGAATGCTGAGATTTATTCGAAGAGTCTTTTTATTTCATTTATTTATTAAGGTACACCAACAGCTTCTATGTATAGTTATAACTTTAAAACTAGTAACAATTGCCTTGAACTTACACAGTCGCCAATAGGCTATTTGACAATGTAAAAAATAAGATCATAATTATTGACACTCGTATAGATTATAGCTTTTAAAATCGATTTGCATTAATTTTACTACAAAACAATGTATTATTTATAAAAAAAATCCCGAAAAAACTTCATCTTTTTAAATCTGGCGCCACGTAATCGAAAACGGTCTGGATTGGCTGAACTTAAGATGACGTCATGATTTAGTAAATTTCTGTCTATCGTTGACAGAACAGATGACTTTTGTCTAGTATCTCGACCGTTTCAACGTTTGTTTACGTGAATCGTGACGTCACGACGCCATATTGTTAAAGATAGCGTTTTGGCGGCTTATTTAAACAGTACATTTTGATTTACAATTTTTTAAAAGAAATACATTATGCAATTTGGAGTAATAGGTTTTTGTGGGCTCGTTAGGCACCATTAAATAATCTGAATAAAGCAGTACTTCTGGAAATCTGGACACGGCCTGCATTGTTAAAAGGTTCCTCGGAATATCGGGATAAAAAGTAGCCTATATGTTAATCCAGGGTGTCAGCTACCTCCATACCAAATTTTATCAAAATCGGTCCAGCCGTTTGAGCGTGAAGAAGTAACAAACATATAAACACACACTCACAAACTTTCGCCTTTATAATATTACTGTGATGGTAAAATATGTACTTCTTAAACTTAAGATTAATAAAATTACAAGACAAACAATATTGCAATTTTGCCTAAGACTGGTGTCCTTACGCACTAGCGGTTGGCCGCCTAGGCGGTTCGTTTGAGCGGTCCAACCGCTTATAACGCGGTTGCATCGCGGTTTCTTCGCGGTTGGCCGCCATGGTGGACCAATTTTGATAAAATTTTGTATGTAGGTAGCTGACACCCTGGATTAACATATAGGCTACTTTTTATCCCGATATTCCCACGGGATCGAAACTTATGCGGGTGAAATCGCGGGACGCAGCTAGTAGTAGTATCAGAACGCTATCCGCCCTCGCTCCGCCAGCCACTATGTCCCAGTCCCAGCCTTCAAACTAATCCAGATTACGTAGTAGGTACTATTATGTAGTCTGTGCCCAGATAAAACAAAGTACCTAATAGATCTAATATCGCGATAACATCGTGCTCTTCATATTTGTGGAAGTTTTCCAAGGTTTCGCTCGTTTATCATACGCTGAGCGTAACGCTAAGTGGTATAGCCTATACTGAACATAATATTCAGGGAATCGGTACTATTGACTACTAAAGTGTTATTGCCAATGACAAAGTACCGACATAAAAAAAACGTTTTAAGTAAATGTAAGTGAGACATCTGATTTTTGTGTTGCGAGTCTGGCTTGTTGACCTTTGTGCTTAAGGTGTCTTTGAGGCGATCTCTAGGCCTGTTTTAAGTAGGTTAGGAATCAGCAGGAGAGCTGTGGTGGCCCAGTAGTAACGGACCCGACTTACGAGTTGTAGGTCGCGGGTTCGGACCCAGACAGGCGTTTTACTTTGTGTTAATTTATTTCATCACCGCACACAGTGAGGAAACCGGCATGTCCTAGAATAAAAAATTCGAAGATATGTGACATCTACCAACCCGCACTGGGCCCGCTTGGTAGATTACGGCCCACTTCCTCTCACAGAGAGGAGGCCTGTGTCCCAGCTGTGGGAACATTATAGGCTGATTACGGTTTCCTGCTATAAAAAATTATGGAAACCGAAATTTTATTAAGTTTTCGTGGGGAAGAAACTTTTCCACATGCCTATAAATTACCTAATGTCACTTTTATATTTGACTTTGGAATGACTTATATAGTTTACTATTCACCTTTTATTTATTTCTTTCATGGCCTCTATGAATTCCTTAGCTTTTTCGTGAACTCCTGAAAATGCCTGAAGGCACGATGAAGGTACATTTAGGGAATTTTTTTGATTAACTTAAAAGGTACCTATTCAAATTACAACTGTAATTCGTAGATTAGTTGCATGAACTGGTTATATGTATAACACGGCAGTTTGACGTAGTTTAATTTGATAAACAATTAATTCCCCTGAATGTAAAAAAATGGCGAATGAATAGTACTCAATTAGTTCGCCTTTATTTATTTTTTCTTTCGTATTAGGTAGGTACCTCCAAAAATTACTTAACTTTGAACTCGAAACTTTATATCACGTAAAAAATTAGGTTAGATTAAAATTGCTTATTAGTTTTATAGGCTAGATTGTATCTAATTAAACCCGCAGGGTAATTGCGTACCACACTATCAGTAGCACTGGCTTTCATTTTGACAGTTCAACAACATTCATTGCGTTATTTGTGTTGTTGAGCAGACACATTTTTCATTATGGAGCAATGGATTAGAAATATGCTTAAAAATGATTCAAATTGAGAGTGTGTTACGCAATTAGTGTGCTGGTTCTTTTTAATAAAGGATGTAAAAAAAAAATTAACTCACGAAAATTCCGAAGACAGCATATGGTACCTACTAAAAGAAAAAGAAAACACGTTTATTTGCAATCAATAAAAAAGAACAACTTGGGTAAAATATGCGTCACATCCACGTAAAACGGCCATCGCTCAGCATAATGCTACGACCCTATGCGAGACAGAGAACGAACGCTGGTTTTCAGCGAAAAAAGAACGACGAAATAGCATTTATAGCAGTAGGATTCAGTGACCAGCACTAGGGTTCAAATATAAAACCCTGTCCAGACGATCATCACGCCTTATCACACACATCCCTTTACGATGTAGTCAAAACCAGTAACCAGATACATCGACAAACATATCTCAGTACTTTTACATCGAATTTAACGACAGTTATAAACAAAGAGAGACACATTAAAAAAGCGGTCATGAACAGTCGAACCACGCACAGTGAAGGGTTCCATAGTTGGGATGAATCTATTTAGTTCGAGGACATGTGACATTCCCCAACCCGCACTGGGCCCGCGTGGTGGATTTTGGTCCACTCCCTCTCACAGAGAGGCCTGTGTCCCAGCAGTGGGAACATTATAATCCAGACTCCGAGCTGCTACTGAGAAATTCCAGATGGAAAAACCTTAGTCACACTTTGTCTGACCTGGGAATCGAATCCAGGATCTCATGCACAGCAGTAGCCCTTGCAACCATTAGACCAATCAGTCAATTATAAAGCTTTTTGTATTTTCTTTTTATGATAAAAAATTGTGAGAAGCTATCCGAACACAGAACTGGGATTTAATCCGATTATCTTCAATCAGGAGTTTCTAGAACAATAATAAGTTATTCTAGTGGAAGATTAATCTGTTGTAGGAGATGACTTATGAAATTAAGGTCAGAAAAGATTGTTAGCCAGAAATTTAAATAAGTAGGTACTTAGGAACGAGTTTTTAAGAATTGGAAAGGATTTTCATCACTATTTCAGCCGTCTTTCGGCTGAAATAGAAACAAGAAATAAGATAAGAGATAAGATGAAACAAGAAAGTACCCTCCCGTGGTCGAAAGACGTCCACTGCTGGACATAGGCCGCCCAAGCACCGCCACTTCGGCCGGTTCTGTGCTTCTCGCAACCAGCGGATTCCTGCGGTCTTCACAAATTCACCTTGCCTTCCAACGCGAAATCATTTCAGTAGGTACCTCCTTTTTTAGGGCTCCGTACCCTAAGGGTAAAAACGGGACCCTATTACTAAGACTTCGCTGTCTGTCCGTCCGTCTGTCTGTCACCAGGCTCTATCTCAAGAACCGCGATAGCTAGACCGTTGAAATTTTCACAAATTATGTATTTCTGTTGCCGCTTTAACAAATACTAAAAACGAAATAAAATAAATATTTAAGGGGGGCTCCAATACAACAAACGCGATTTTTTTGCCCTTTTTTGCTCGATATCAATAATGGCAACAGGTAGGCACTTGAAATATTCACAATTTTTTTTTTAATTATAATATTATTAAAATTAAATAAATATTTAATAATATTTATTTTTCCCATACCACAAACGTGTTTTTATCGGCGTTTTTGCCTTGTTATTTTAATTCTTTCTTTCTCTCATTGAAATACTTGCACCCTGCTTGGATTGAACGAGTAGTTTCTGGCAAAGAATGAGTGTCAAAACCGTGATCGCCATTTGTTTTTATTTTCTGACAAAAGGCTCTGCCCTTCTTCTTGACGTAACCATTAACAATGCCCACAGTTAGAGAAGGGTTATCCTATATTTTATTTCAGCTAAAAATACACATTTTTTTTTGTAATATATCTCACATAATATGAAGGGTTTACTATAGCTTCACCCACATTTCGCCAGTTACATGTAATAGGGGGCAAGCCTATTGCCATCAACCGGGCACAAATCCGGGCTCCGGGCTGCTACTGAGAAATTCCGAAGGAAAATCCACTCACACACACACACACACTTCACACTTTTTTTATTTTTTACCAGCAGCGTCCCGCGGTTTCACCCGCATGTGTCGATCCCGTTGAAATATCGGGATAAAAACTATCCTATGTCCTTCCCCGGGACGCAATCTATCTCTCTGCCAAATTTTATTGAAATCCGTTCAGTGGTTTAGGCGTGAAAAGGTAACACACAGACAGACAGACAGAGTTACTTTCAAATTTATAATATTAGTATCGATTTATTGCTGAATGGCCCACTCTTGACCTCGATCACGCCTGATGGGAAGCGATGGATGAGGTCTATGATGGAACGTGCGTGCTACTGAGAAATTCCGTATAGAAAAAGCCAATCACACCCGGAACCCGGGAAGCGAACCCAGGACCTAGGACCCAGTCTAGAACACTAGACCAACGAGGTAGTAATATAAATTCAGTTTAGTGACCCTTTTTTTGCGGATGGGTATCATCAAATGACTCCTCCCGCTCTGGGTGGAGCGGAAGGGAGTGTCAGACTCTTACTGACTAAAACCCACCCGTGTTCCTTCCTTAGTCCTTTATGTTCCGGGCCAACGGTAACCCTTTCGGACAATTCAGCTAACCGTATGACCCTGACCCTAACCCTGATGACTATTTTCACTGATAAACTGGGTAACACTATACGTTTTGATAAGACTGGTTAGTTAGACTTTCGGGCTTCTGACTACCCGTAACGACTGTCAAAGATCTACAAATGACAGCCAGGACTAATGGCGTAACGTGCTTTCCGAGGCACGGAGGGCTCTGGATATGTAATAGACGGTCACCCATCCACGAACTGACGTCGGCAAGTGTTGCTTAACCTTCGATCGACCGGTGCGGCTGTGTTTATAAAGCTACGAGCCCACAAAGCAAGCAACAAAGCATGTAATTGGATCCTGATGAAAAACTAGTGTCCAATTATAGTACAAAGGTCACGCCGGTACGGTTTTTTGGTGTTTCGTGAAAAGTAGAAAAGCTAGCCTTTCGTGAAATTCAGGCTTTGTTGTCCGTCGAAGTTCCTTTGAAAGATTTATTGGCAATATAAGTTGGCCATACAAAAGTTAATAAAACAGCTGTTGAAAAGAGAAAAAGGTGTGGAAAGAAAAATTAAAATATAGAGAATAAGTACCGATGTGACTGTTTCAATTTTTATGTACAGATGCCAGCACATCAAGCTACCCGAAACAGTCAAATTTTCCCAATCAACTTTGAACCTTATGCTCTAGTGATAAAGTTGAAAATGTATTAAAGAAATTTGACACATTGTAGTAGCTTGATGAGTGCCACGTCTGTACCTAAAATATGAATTGAAATAGTCATATTGGTACTTGCCCGGTTTTGAACCCACAACCCAGTGCAAGAGAGGCGAGGCCAGAAGAGGAATTTCCGTAATTAAAAACGTTCAAAATCTAGTCGCAATCTCATCTCAGCGGCAATAAATGTCAAAAACTTGTAAAAAAAAATTGAAAACTTACAAGGTTTGACAGATTGAGACTGAGATCAGAATGTGAACGTTTTTAAAATTACGACAATTGCCTCTCTGATAGATAGGTAATCAGTCTGGTGTTTGACCATATTAAGCGAAACTATAAAACCCATAAAATCCAGTGGGCGAACCGGATTGCCAAATCTTGATTATTTAGGTATTCTCCTTAAGGGGACTACATGACCTAAAGCGCGGTCACTGTCGGACTGCATAGATAAGAAAAAGAAGCGCGATGACACAACGCTGGTAATTTATTGCAAAATAAAAAGCAATTATCTATTTACAAAAAATCTATATTTTGGACAAAAAAAAAACATAAGTGTTGCTTGTAGAATAATCTGACAAAAATCCGAATGATTGTATGTATATTAGTATAGTTTTTATTGTAAAAAATAAAGTTTTTAGAGGTATCTTCATGATTTTTTTCTATCTTATCAAATTAGTTATTGTATTATGTTCTCAACACACTATCTAACTAGCTTAAATCCTGAAGAATATCATATATTTATCTGATTTTGTTTACTGTAGTCGATCATATACTTTTAGGCATTATAAAACTTGCGTTTTTTGCGTTTAGGTCCTGTAGTCCCCTTAACTACAACAACCTTCACTCTGACCATATCGAGCACATCCAAATAGGCTCCGCGATTTCGATAAAGTTGACACAAACATACATACGTCAAAACCATGACCCTTTTAGTCATAGTCGGTCAAAAACACATTTGAAATCCCACTGACCTACTGATGGTAATAGAAATAAAGATAATACTATAGATTATGGAATTGTTTGCGTCACAACATTTGAAACCATGTTAAGGGCTTGGACAGACATGGCGACATATAGTGATACTACTAGCTTCTGCCTGCGACTTCGTCCGAAATGAATGAATTTTCGGAATCGCATCCGTAGTTCCGTTAAAACAGAAGAAGAACTAGCAGGGGATCGAGGAGGGGGGGGGGGGGGGTAGAAGAGATTCAGGGGACCAGACCGGAGTAACTCCCGAATATTACCCCTCCATACAAACCCACAAACTTTACCTCTTTATTAGTATAGAATAGAATACTCTTTATTATGTACACCATATAAATTACAGACATAAATATAGAAACTGTACAAAGGGTGACACAATGGGCGGTCTCATCGCTAAGAGCGATCTTCTAAAGACAACCTTTGGATGGATTAAAAAGAAAAGTATAGATCATAGAGTAGAGATTATCATACAGCCTACAGCAGTCCACTGCTGGACATAGGCCTCTCCATTTGCACGCCATTTAGTTCGATTCTCTGCAACTCTCATCCAGCTACTACCAGTCACCCTGCGAAGAAGGTCCACCTAGCCTGAGGGCGTCCTACCTTACGTTTGCCGATTCGCGGTCTCCACTCAAGAACACGTCTACCTCAACGGTCGTCGGTTCTACATTTCCACTTCCGGTTGGTTATTCTGTGAGCTATGTCGACAACCTTGGCTCTCTGCCGGATCACCTCATCCCGGATTCTGTCTCTCAGAGAGATTCCAAGCATAGCTTGTTCCATACCATGCTCGCTGAGTTATAAGTGATAACCGAACAAATGTAGATATTCTGTTGTCCGTTGAATGGCTGACGAATTTTGGTCAAATTAACAATTTCGTTACGCATGTGAAATTTGAAACAGTGGTTTCCAATTCAGTGAACTGAAAATGTTTCAAATATATTGTCAATCATAAAAATGTAGAGAATTTGTTGATAAAATAGTAAATACAGTCGGTTTATGTATATTACAGCCATCATCACCTGCCTTGCCTTTTCCCAACTATGTTGGGATCCAGTATTTTACATGGAGCGACTGCCTATCTGACCTTCACAACCCGGCTACTGAGTAAAACAATACCCCTTGGTATAGCTGGTTGTCATACTTTCGGGCTTCTGACAACCCGTAACGACTGTCAAAGATCCACGAATGACAGCCGGAAATATGAATGGCATATCGTGGTTTCCGAGGTTTGATAATGAAATTATTATAAAATATAAATCTGGTTTAATTCAAACAGATATTTATAACTATACTACAGTACCTACCTACCTAAAATAAATAATTATCATTCTCCAAAACTACAAAATATTAAAGTCCTCTCTAGTCCCTACAACAGATTTACTACAAATAAGTAAATTCCACTTCAAAATAAGCATAGCTCTTGCTTAAATAAAAAAAAACTCATTAATAAAAATAAAACCGCACCGTCGAAAAACGCAAGTCCGCCCTCCGCCTTAGCACAGTAATGGAATGACACTAAAGTGGATAATGCACGTCGCGCGGATCACTTTACAAATTCGCTTGTTGAGTGGTCACACAGATTCCTGATAGTGTTTACTGTGCTAAGGCAAAAAAGCACTAAGGTGCTGGTATTAAGAACAATATTATAACTTGTTTCTGTTGAGTTTGGGAAAAATATGTTTAGATTGTCAGCTGTTTTTAAAAAAGATAGATTTAGGTACTTGGGAAAAATATTTGCAAACTTAACGGGATTTTTAACAGACTTCAAAAGGAGGAGGTATTAATAATAATCTTAGTAGTAGGTATTAACCCCGCTAACAAATGGTAAAATCAATTGGTTTAAACATATATTTCAGACTTTGCATCTTGAACTGTCTCCCATTTGAGTTCCCATTTACTCTTTCGGTCCAATATTAGGTACAAAAGAATAGATAAAAAAACACTTGACACAAAAAAACGCGCCGTCAAAAATGCAAGTCCGCCCTCCGCCTTAGAACTGTAATGGAATGACACTAAAAAGGATAATGTACGTCACGCGGATCACTTTACAAATTCGCTTGTTGAGTGGTCACACAGATTCCTGATAATATTTACTGTGCTTGAGTGCTTGTATTGGGAACAATATTGAAGCTTGATTTTTGTTCGGTTTGGCAAAGTATGGGAAAAAGCTTAGATTGTCAGCTGTTTTTAGGCGGGATAACCTACCTATACACGGAAGTTTGTTTAGAAAATTGCAGCAAATTTTTATTGAAAGGTGATATTTTCATGCCAGCGATGATACAGAGAAAAGGGTTTTGTGGTTAAGAGGACAAAGCTTTGATTGTCAGCTGTTTTTTTGGCAAGATAACCTACTTATACAAGCAATTTTGTTAAGAACATTGCAGCTAACTTTAATTGTGAATTTATTTTCATGGCAGCTACGCGATTTAATTGCCAAAAATGTAAACAAATATGAATTAATAGAAAAATAACTTTAATTCCTACAAAATGAAGTTCAGTTCACGCTTGACGCTACAACTTTAAACATTTCTATAACTTTTTCAATAGTGCTAGTCACGCAGAAATCAACTTAATAACCATTGAAATAAAGTTGATATTTGTTTATCTTAAATAATATTAATTGCCAACAATAATTTGAATAGACCTTTATTTTTTATTTTATTTTTAGGGTGGGAAATCATCGAATTAATCCCGCTCTGGGCGGATCGGAAGGGTGTCCAGACTCTTACTGACTAAAAAGTAGTACCTAGTGACTAAAGTACTGACTAAAGTTCCTTCCTTAGCCCTTTATGTTCCGGGCCAGCGGTAACCCTTTCTGACAATCCCGCTGTTATAAAAGGATTTTGTTATTATGAACATGTGTCGGTAAAAACTATCCTATGTCCTTTCCCGGGATGCAATCTATCTCTCTGCCAAATTTTAGCGAAATCCGTTCAGTGGTTTAGGCGTGAAAGGTAACATACAGACAGATAGACAGACAGAGTTACTTTCGAATTTATAATATTAGTATGAATAAGCTTTACTCCGGTTGCAAAGCAGGCTTTTCAGAAGCGAATAAGAAATCAGTTGCTCCATGTAAAAGATTAATATTCACGGTAAAGTGTAGACTAGTAAAGGATAGAGTTACACCGCTTTTAAATTAAAATCGTAAACTAAGCTTTTAACTCAAACGTTAAAAACCTACCCACATACAATTAGCTCCAAAAACCCAGACACTTATTACACTACATTTATATACGACAAAAAAACTATTACCTAATATACCAGTCATAAAACCTTTAACAACACTATAACGACATAAAAACAACCTCATGTCGCATAAATGTTTTATAAAAGCATTATAACCAACATGTTATTCTTCCGGACATTTTCATGGGCCATAACGATTGTCCCAATCTCCTGCGAAGTAAAATTTCAGTCTACTTCCATTTTACAGGAACACGTTAAATTAATGTCGTGGAAATACAATATACAATCATATCCCAACATTATAGTATGTAGCGAAAACATGTCGTCAGCGTCGTCGGCGTCGTCCGAGCAAGCTGTTAAAATCAATCGAGAGAGAAATTTTAGTATGTGGTTTGTTTTGGTAGGCTCTGGAATTAAATAGTAGTAATTTTTGTTATTTCCTGCTGCAGGATAAAAGCTTCTTCTCATACAAAACATCATCTGAATAGCCTTTTCCCAATTATGATGGTTTCGGTTTTCAGTCTAACCGGATGCAGCTAAATATGAATAATGCGCCTTGACGACAACATTTATGGATACATTTTATAAACCCAGTCTGCTGAATAAGAATACACCATTTCCAAAGAAAATAACTAATGGATAATCCATTATGTAGATGGGAAGCTGCATCCGCTAACACTGATAAGATCATGCTGTGACATTAGTTACAGGGACATTTTGTACGAGAAAGTATCTAACCAGTTAATTTCATTGTATTGCATATTGTCTTGGCACGATGTCAGCTTTAAAACTATAAGTAAAATTACGTTACTTTAGGTTTTCCTAAAACATAAAATAATGGCGCCCTCTTAAACTTTTTAAAATGGCGAAAGAAATTATCGTAAAGGTATTTATAAAGGTATCATCTTCCTAGCCTTCTCTCAACTATGTTGGGGTCCGCTTCCAGTCTAACCGGAAGCAGCTGAATAATGATATTTCACATGGATCGACTGCCTTTCTGACCTCCACAACGTTTGGCTCATATGGAACTGTTTAAAGTAGTTCAGATTAATGTTTTTTCGTTTTTATTTACTGCTTATTTCTTTCAGTGTGCAAGTATGTCATTACGGAAAGGCCCCGTAACCATATCACCAACATAATGTCAAACATATCCTCAACTACACATCAAGACGTAACGCCCTGTTATCAGTAGCATTTCTTATCAGTTTGTCTTGTTGCAACGAGTTTTACGTGTTTTTAAGTAGCGCTCATTCTGTTTCGGAAATGCATAACGTTTCGATAAAACTGTGGATGGATATTGGTTTGTGGAAGGACTATTATGGTGGTATCTTTGGTTGTATTTTTAAGTTTTATGGAGTGGAGTATTTTTGAAAGAAGGTGGAATGAGGTGGTGCAATGACGAAAAGGGACATTTTTGAAAATATGGTAGCTATTACCTACCTACAAATAACCTGTATCAACATATATTATCTTGCAGAATATTTATTAAATATCTGTTCCATTATATTATTATTTTCTCTCTAAACAAATATTATAAAGAGATTCAAAAGATTTGATTTTTTTGTATATTTGTTTGTTACGCTTTCACGCTAACACGGCTGAACTGATTTCGAGGAAATTTGCCACATGGGTAGACCATGACCTGGATTAGGAGAGAGTATACTTTTTATCCATATATCCCCACGGGATCGAGATTGATGCGGGTGAAACCCCGGGGCGCAGCTATGCAAAATAAAGCTCGCTTAATTTTTTTAAGTCAATCTATACAAATATAAATTTAAAATAATAGTACATTATGATACATGTGTGCTATGTTGATCATTATGCACGAGGCGATATTATCGCGCGAGCCGCAGGCGAGAGCGATAAGAAAGCCGAGTGTATATTGATTAATGCACACGCGTTTCATACGACGTTTTTCAACACACTTGCGAGGAAAAAAACAGACTTGTATTGTTAAATATTAACTTGTATGGAAAATGGCGCGCTGGTTTTGTTTTCCCGCGCGCCGTGCTAGCCAGCACTAGCGATGCGCGCGCAACATTGACTCATTTTAAATATATTAATCTATGGCACAGACAAAACCGATACAGCCTATAGAAAAAATATAATAAACACAAACCTGAAAATTGCAAAAAACCTAAGAATTTCGCGGTCTACCACTGCGCATTCACCTTAAATTGTCTGTGGTCCCCTGCGAGTTCATTTTACGACCAAGGACAATACAGACTATTTAAAAAAAATTGAAATATAGCCCGCGGATTTTTTCTTTCGGCATGAAGTCTCTTTGGGCGCTTTCCGAATTAGCTATAATCGCTCACATCACAGCGCTCACATCATCTCCATGGACGTAATATTACGTCCATGCATCATCTCACATGCGTTCCGATTTAGATATTACTATTATGACTGCTGAGAGCTGGCAACAATTCGGAACACTCGTGAACGCGCTCACATGTAAAAAAGATAATTTATTACAGTATTTCTTTGTATAAACACCACATTTCTTCTTCAGTTCTTCTTCTTTGGTTAGGTGGCGACTGTCAGCCAGAAGCACAATTTCAAAAATGCCACGTTAGTTTAATTTAAAGATGATGCAACTCAAAACAAAACACACACTGACACAACCTCATACACACACTGTAATTTTTGACAGCGCTCACGGTGATATTATTCTAGGGCATGGTCGGCGTTATCGCAAGATGGCGAATGTCATGACGTCATCTATGACGATTCACGGGACATCGTTATCGTTATCGCGCTCACGCTAATTCGGTTATTTCCCAATTCGGAACACATCGATTATTTCCCAATTCGGAACGCAGGGTTTGATGAGATTAAAAAAGCGCGCGTCTCCAACTAGTAAATAGTTATCTGTGGTATTACAGAACATGTGGATTAAAGTAAAGAAAAAGCACGCGTTCGTAATACACTCCATTATGGACCTAAAAGCGGTTCAATAAGAGCCACTTTACGAGCAAGTGTGTTGAAAAATATATTATATGCTTACCTAAAAAAAAAAAAACAAACCTACGTTTCATTCTTTCAGATTTTGACAACGAATTTAAAGTATGTAGGTATTATTTCAAATTGTTAAAATTAGATCTGACAATCTGTGGCCTTAGTGTGAGTTTTTTCGACTCACGTTCGATTGCGAGCGCATTAGAATGTTGTATGGGAAATTAGGTTTCTCCTAGTGACAACCAGGTGGCGTTATAACTTTCCCTATAAAATTCTAACGCGCTCGTAATCGAACGTGAGTGAAAAAACTCTGAACACTAAGGCTGAACAACGTATCGAAATAACACACACAAAGAAACAAACAACCATCAAAACAAATTAAAAAGCACAACGTTCTAAAAACAAACTTCAAAAACCCGCCTAAAAGATTCCACATTGTCTATGTAGGTCAACTTTAATAAAAGGCAAAGGCGTTTGAACATACTTCTTAGATCTTTTTGCAGTGCATCGAAACGAGGTTATAATAAAATTGTCCGATGTCCGGGGAAATCTGCAACTTAATTGCTGGCCCGGGGCATTCTGTGCACTCTGGGGTATATATCAGCTGGTTTATTAAAAAATGGAAGGATTAACTTAAATAATTTTTAGTTTGAAGCACGAAACGGGCTCTAAAAAGACAGAAAGAGATTTAAAAGTGTCCTTCAGCAACTTTGGATGCTTAAATTCAATGGGATTATGCTGTTACCGTAAAAAAATGGTACGTATGCTTAATAGAACTGTGTGAAAGAGTAGATATACTCGTAAATACGAGTATGTAGGTATGGCCCGCACTGGGCTCGCGTTGTGGATTACGGCCCACTCTGTCTCACACAGAGGAGACCTGAGTCCCAGTAGTAAGAACATTATAGACTGATTATGTATGTAGTAGGTATGCAATCTATCCTAGAATGTTTCCTCCTTTTCCCAACTATGTTGGGGTTGGCTTCCAGTCTAACCGGATGCAGCTGAATACTTTAGTATTTTATAAGGAGCAACTGTCTATTAAACCTCCATAACCCAGTTATTGGATAACATGATATCCCTTGGTAAAACTGCTTGTCAGAATTTTAGGCTTCTGACTGCTCGTAACAACTGTCAAAAATCTTAGAATGACAGCCGGGACCGTGCTGCCAGAGGCACGGGGGGTCTCGATATGTAATGGATAGCCGCCCATCCCAAAACCGACGGCGGCAAGCGTAGTCATTTAGCCTCGAGCCCCTCTACAATGTAAGAATAATATAATTTCAAGGAATCCGTACATACGTATCTTGCCCAAAATATATTATCGTGTGCGACCAACAAGTGTTTAAAAACTTCGAGTCGGTTTGATCCTGAAATACTGCTACCGATTGTTCAGTTATACGTCAACGATTACAAAGATATACTGCTATACACCGATGTACTGAATTCAGTCAGAAGCAGACGTTTGTGTTGGTTTTCTGTAGAATTAACTAAATTTTAATTACATTTTATGCTATTATAGCAGCGACCCGCGGTTTCACTCGCATAAGTTTCGATCCCGTGGGAATATCGGCATAAAAAGTATTCCAGAAAATGAATTACGTGCCAATTTTCATCTAAATCTGTTTAACGGTTTACGCGTGATTGAGTAACAAGCGTCCAAACATCTTCACAAACTTTCACATCTATACATATAATAAAACAGTAGAAAAACTGTGTCTGTACATTGAAATCTATACATATAATAAAACAGTAGATGTCTGTACATTGAAATCTATACATATAATCTATACATATAATAAAACAGTAGAAAAACTGTGTCTGTACATTGAAAATATTAAAAAAAAAAAATGGGGGGGGGTTTAGAAACAGTAATAGGGTACGAATCCGAAAAAAAAATTCTGTCTGTTTGTCTGTTTGTCTGTTTGTTTGTACACGCTAATCTTCGGAACTACTGGAAGGATTTGAATGATTTTTGTTTTGTTGTATAGGTATTATGTCTGGGCAACATATAGGCTATAATTTATCTTGGAAACTTGAACACCTGATGCAGAACGGCAACAGACCAGCTAAACTATAAGAGATACAAAAATGGTACCATAGCAAAAATGGTTCCACGTGATGAGCATTTTCTGCCGAGAGAATAAATTTGAAGATCTGGAACACCTTATGTGGAACTCCAAGAGCCCAGCTACACCATAACATATATAGGAATGACGTCTTAGCAAAAGTTGTTCGATCTGATGGGCATTTCCTGTTGACTTATAAAAAAACTGGCCAACACGAAGGGTTCCGTACCACAATGCAAAAACGCCGAAAAAATCACGTTTGTTGTATGGGAGCCCCCCTTAAATATTTATTTTATTTTGTTTTTTGTATTTGTTGTTATAGCGGCAACAGAAATACATCATCTGTGAAAATTTCAACTGTCTAGCTACCGCGGTTCTTGAGATACAGCCTGGTGACAGACAGACGGCAAAAACGCCGAAAAAAACACGTTTGTTGTATGGGAGCCCCCCTTAAATATTTATTTTATTTTGTATTTAGTATCTGTTGTTATAGCGGCAACAGAAATACATCATCTGTAAAAATTTCAACTGTCTAGCTACCGCGGTTCTTGAGATACAGCCTGGCGACAGACGGCAAAAACGGCGAAAAAATCACGTTTTTTTGTACGGGAGCCCCCCTTAAATATTTATTTTATTTTGTTTTTAGTATTTGTTGTTATAGCGGCAACAGAAATACACCATCTGTGAAAATTTCAACTGTCTAGCTACCGCGGTTCTTGAGATACAGCCTGGCGACAGAAAGACGGCAAAAACGCCGAAAAAAACACGTTTTTTTGTACTGGAGTCCCCCTTAAATATTTATTTTATTTTGTTTTTAGTATTTGTTGTTATAGCGGCAACAGAAATACACTATCTGTGAAAATTTCAACTGTCTAGCTACCGCGGTTCTTGAGATACAGCCTGGCGACAGACAGACGGCAAAAACGCAGAAAAAAACACGTTTTTTTGTATGGGAGCCCCCTTAAATATTTATTTTATTTTGTTTTTAGTATTTGTTATTATAGCGGCAACAGAAATACATCATCTGTGAAAATTTCAACTGTCTAGCTACCGCGGTTCTTGAGATACAGCCTGGTGACAGACAGACGGCAAAAACGCCGAAAAAACACGTTTTTTTGTACGGGAGCCCCCCTTAAATATTTATTTTATTTTGTTTTTAGTATTTGTTGTTATAGCGGCAACAGAAATACACCATCTGTGAAAATTTCAACTGTCTAGCTACCGCGGTTCTTGAGATACAGCCTGGCGACAGACAGACGGCAAAAACGCCGAAAAAAACACGTTTTTTTGTATGGGAGCCCTCTTAAATATTTATTTTATTTTGTTTTTAGTATTTTTTGTTATAGCGCAACAGAAATACATCATCTGTGAAAATTTCAACTGTCTAGCTACCGCGGTTCTTGAGATACAGCCTGGTGACAGACAGACGGACGGACAGCGAAGTCTTAGTAATAGGGTTCCGTTTTTACCCTTTGGGTACGGAACCCTAAAAATCGAAGATCAGAAACATCTGATGTGGAAATCAAAACTATCACTAATTTCACCTCCACGCGGTGAAGGCGGTAACAGTTTAGGACTGATTTTCGATGACGATGGTATATCATTGAAAATTTTACTCTACTGGCCAAAACTCCCATTTTTTTTTTAACGTGAATTAATGCTCATGCGTTCTGCACTACCACGGGGAGATAGTACAGTTATGTGGGACTCTAACCCACTAAAACTCCACGGTGTCCTCCTCTGCCGCTTACAGCGGGAATATGGGCACGCGTTAGCACTCATCCGTGAACCCGCCGCGTCTGTCCGTCACCGGACCCTCCTCTGGGGAGTACTCCCTATCACCGGCGCACCAGAACACATAGCACGCCGTGACGACCCCAGGGACCAAACCAGCACATGGGCACCAGACGACCCCGTGTCTGGGCACCCTTGGTAGGGGAGCAGTCACTTAGATTTTAATTGATCACGTATCTTCTTCACAATAAAACTATAACCATGCCTAGAAAAAGGTCAAATCTTTTCCAATGTTCCAAAGGAGCTAAAAGATTGCGGATCATAAGATCCCAAGAATCTACCGAAGAGCGTCAGGAGAGACTTGATGCTGTTCGAGAACATCAGGCTGCAACTCGCTCCGTGGAAACCTCTTCGGATCGCGAAGCGCGCCTGCATTCTCAGCGTATTTACGCATCTACATCCAGGTCTCTAGAGACCAGTGAAGAATATGATGCGCGACTGACCGCTGATCGTGAACGTCATGCATTGTCTCGCGAGTCGGAGACGTTCACGGATAGAGAATTGCGCTTGAGTTCTCAGCATATCTACGCATCTGCTTCTAGGTCTCTAGAGACAAGTGCGGAACGTGATGCGCGACTGTCCGCTGATCGTGAGCGACATGCATTGTCTCGCGAATCGGAAACGTTTACCGATACAGAATCACGCTTGAGTTCTCAGCGTATTCGCACATCTACTAACAGGTCTTTTGAAACAAGTGATGAACTTGAGATTATCATACATTGTCCCGAACACGCACACAACAAAATACTCATAATCAGTTAGAAAGTGAGAAAGAAAGAATTGCTGGAGTACGGCATGAAGAGACAGATTAAGAAGAGCGCAACGAACGTTTGAATTCTGAACGACTTCGACATTCTCTGAACAGAATGTCGATATCATCTGAAGAATCGGATGTGTCTCAAGATATAGCCGTAGGGCATGGCGACCTTCCTTGGGTTGATAAGGAACGGAGTGCATTTACGTATACTCTTAAGATTGACTACGCCACATATTCCGCCATCGGAGGTATGGTTCAAAATTGTACTTTTTGTGAAGCTGTTAAATGGCAAAAAGAAACAAACGGTATGTGTTGCTCAGGTGGGAAAGTACATATTAAAATATTACTAAATCCTCCAGAAATATTAAGATCACTGCTAATCGGTGACCATCCACAGTCAAAACATTTCTTGGATAACATACGTTCGTACAATAATGCCTTTCAAATGACATCTTTTGGTGCAGAACAGATTTCAGAAGGCCCATTTATGCCAACATTCAAAGTGCAAGGCCAAGTTTACCACCTTATTGGTTCATTATTGCCTGAAAATGACGTCTCGAATCGTCTCGCGCATCCCGTTGTTTTACAGTCCCTGGGCTCTTAGAATTCGACATCAGACGTTTCAGATCTCCGATTTTGACGACCCCGTTGTCGCTGGCATAAGCAACAGCATCCGCGTACGAAGTCGCGGGCAGAAGCTAGTTTATAATATTAGTTGGATGTTACTGGCTTCTGCCCGCGACTTCGTCCCCGTGAAATTTCTTGTTCCCCGACCCACCCCGCCGCATCGCATCGTTTGTCCGAGTTAGTTATCGCTTAGCGTTCCTTCCGACTTTTTTAGGGTTCCGTACCCGAAGGGTAAAAACGGGACCCTATTAATACCTGCCGACCTGCGACTTCGCTGTCTGTTACCAGGCTGTATCTCAAGAACCGCGATAGCTAGAGAGTTGAAATTTTCACAAATTATGTATTTCTGTTGCCGCTATAACAACAAATACAAAAAAAAATCAATCAATCAATCATAAAAACAAAATAAAATCAATATTTAAACGTGTTTCTTTCGGCGTTTTCGCCTTGTGGTACGGAACTCTTCGTGTGCGAGTCCTACTCGCACTTGGCCAGTTTTTTTTCTTTTTGCTGGGCTCCTAACTGCTGCTGGGTGCTTTACTCGCTAGGTATTACATAATTAAATTAATTAAAATTGACAAACTAATCTAAACAGCGAAATATTTGACAGCTTTTTAAGACGTTGCCAACCTCTTAAAAAATAACTCCAGTAATAATGTGAAAACTTTTGTTTTACTCCAACAAAACAGCGTTCCCCGTTTACCAGAAACAAAAAAGCCAATGACCGTTTCGAGCCATAACGAAAAAAAAATGAATCCGCTTAAACCAAAGCCATCCGTAACATAATCAAGTAATTAAAACTTGAACCATAAAAATATATCGCCAGAAATTCCGGGGCGACCATTATTTTAAGTAAATAATTAGCAGAACTTCTTAATTTTCAGTCAATAAAAAACAGAAGTTTGAAAACTTAGTCAATGAGGGCAAGCTAGACGGTGACAGAAAATTAATCATCGCCAACTTTGGTAGCTTTTAGTAAAATTAACCCTCATTGTTTTAGGACAGGGCCCCGTGGCTAAATAATAACAGCCGCACAGGTCGATAGATCAGCCGGTCGATTCTGTAAAAATCTCACCGTGAAAACTTAGGTGAAGTGAGTTTGTTTTTGCTAGGAATTGACGCTATTGACAGCTCACTTCACCTAAGTTTTCACGGTGAGATTTTTACAGAATTGCATTACAGGTTAAGCTACGCTTGCCGCGGTTGGTCTGTGGATGGGTGAACATCTTTACATACCTTGACCCCTCCGTGCCTCATGTCATTGAAATTAAATGATTTTATTTTGTAAGTAGGTTTGTACAAACACTTTTACACGTCAATCATGTTTTTTTAAAACTAGATGAAGTCGGCGTTTCCTATCTGACTACTCTGAGGAGAAAGGCCGAAACAAACTCAGAGGTCACAGTCTCTTTTAAAGTCCAGACATAATCTTGGTCAGGTTATATGAAGACCATGTAGATCGATGTCTGAGGTGGTCTTTTGAGGAAAGAACCACACAGATTGAGAGGACCTGTCCAGTCAGTGCACGCATTTGTCAAAAATCGTGCAGCTCAACTCAAGACTTAAGGAGCTCAATGATTCGACGAACAATACCAAAGAAAGGACATTTGGGTAGGCCGCATAAACTACTCAAACTGCCAGATCATGATTAAAACTAAGAAGGAAAAAAAGAAATGACCCACATAGTCCTCACATTCACAATAATTAAATAAAAAATAAATTACTTACAAAGTAAATATTCATGTCATTGTCTAAATAGAATTCATCAATGTCAATGTGTATATAAAAAAAAAATCCGGACATAGTCTTTGAGGACCATGTAGATTAGTGTCTGAAATGGTCTTTTGAGCAAAGAACCACACAGATTGAGTGGACCTGTCCAGTCAGTGCACGCATTTGTCAGTAACCGTGCAGCTCAACTCAGAACTTAAGGAGCTCAACTCATTCTCATTCGTGGATCTTTGACAGTCGTTACGGGTAATCAGAAGCCCGAAAGGCAACCAGTCTTATCAAGGAGTATCGTTTACCCAGTAATTGGGTTGTGCCCCAAGTAGCACAAAACTGCATTATAAGATGTCACAAGAGGTAACATCGGTAATTTTAGCACTTATGAAGAGTTATTACAGTACACTCGACCTGCAATAGGTGAAAAGTGAGCTTTCACCTGAATAAGAACGTTATTATGCGTCACGGAGACCACAATGTAACGCTTGCAGCGTTAATATAGGTAACAAGTTCAGTATTATACAGCTTTAAGCAATTTAAAGGATTTTTGTGGACTTTAACTAAGCTATATTCTGAATTGAAGACCACAAGTGTACCCTTAGACCACTTGCATTTTAAGAAAGAACACGTGAGCTACTATAATGTAATCAGTTATTCTGTGGCTTCAAATAACAAAGATATAATGCCTTTTGCTGCACACGGTGGAATTTGTGTAATGTTAATCAGCTTGTTACACGCAATCGTATAATAGCTCTTATAAAGCCCACATGATCACTATGGGTGAACATATATGATGCTAAGTTAAAGCAAACTGCTCTATATTAGCTCACATGTTACCCATAATCTACACACATTACCCATAATCTAATCACATGTTAACCATACCTACAGTTATTTGCGTACATGTTACCCACTATCAAGCTTTACATGAATTTGTAGCTGACTTGTGTAAAACAAGAACCACTCGTAACAGCTCGTTACTGATTCATGTACCACGAGTGGACACTTAAACAGCTCATGCTGTTTAATTGTGGTTAATACGGTACACATAGCTTGTCTGCCATTTTTTAGATTCTAACCTATGTATACAATATAATAACAATTTGTTTTTGTTTAGTCAACGAAAATAACAACAGAATTTGAATAGAAAATGTAATGATTTTATACGTAAACAGCTTATTGTCAAATTACAAAGGAAAAATAAAAATACTTAATTTTTTATAATAATATCATCAACCTATTTTATACTATAATTTTCAAGTAAACAGTGATATTTTGAGAGCGCGTGAAAATTTTCGTCTATAATTATATAGTATTTGACAATAAACTCTCTTTCCCATTCGAATTTCATGCACATGGAGGAAAAAAACAAAGTTTTACTTATCGTTAACATATATTTGCCTATACAAATACTTTACAAAATGGTTCACACAAAACATATCAAAATAATAAGTAGTAGGGTGAAAATTATTCACAATTTTGCCACTTGTGAATTGTCAGATCCATAAAAGAGTTACAGGTATTCTGGAGTGTATTTTGTGCTGAAAAATAGGTAATAAGTACTCTATTATTCAGCCCTTGTGGTGTATAAAAGGTAACATATACCCTGATAATCAGTCATTATTCAGCTCTTGGGGCGACTGTTACCTTTAATAATATATATAGTGCAACCAGCTACATTATTCAGCTAACAGCTGATTAATTTGTGCCCAAATCAGAGTTATATCAGCTGAGTAGGCGCCTCTAACGCTCTTACTCAGCAGGTTTATTCAGCTGAAATTTCCATTGTGAACAGTGATTCAGCTACTATTCAGCGCTTCTGTGCTACTTGGGTGGAGGTCAGATAGGCAGTCGCTCCATGTAAAATACTGGTATTCAGCTGCATCCGACTAGACTGGAAGCCGACCCCAACATAGTTGGGAAAAGGCTCTTTCTTAACTAACCAGAACAGGTACGTACCACTCCTGCCAAAAACCGGTGACAAATTCACTACCGGGACAAATATTTCGGTTTAGCCAATATAAAATCTACACTCACATCCACTCACTTCTTCCTACATAGCACTCTTTATCCCCAAAACAAAGAATGTACATGTAAACTCACAAATACATCGGTAAACAAAACTACACAGAACTCCATTCAACATGTAAATCGTACGTTTGAACTAGCTACATGCATCTTACAAATCCAACTGTTATCGCTCGAGACACGTACGGAATACTTAGTTCTGCGAGATTCGCTAATAGTATTTACACATATTCCGCATATTAGAGTGGTGACTACACTTGGTAGGGATTTCTTCTGAATTACAAACCACTCCGAATTGAAATGGGGGATGAATTAAATAAGTGGCACACTTAAATGTACGTCCGGGGAACTCTGTGTAGTGCATTCACGGATTAAAGCCTGATTGTTGTTAGGGAAATAATGTAATTTGATCCTTTAAAAACTTATTGACCTTCTAATGATGTACGCTATTATTAATAAACGAGCTTTTTTTTAACTTTATGAACATTTCCCAAAGTAGTTCGTCAGTAACTAAGCTATGGCACCCCGACCAAATGGGTTAGAACTGTGACCAAACGAGCGCGAGACGAGCGAGCGAAGCGAGCGGTGCCGCGGCAGCGACCGGCCAGCGCTAAATCCAAGTTGGTCGCATTTACTTTGATATTTAGTATTTTTAGGACAGCAAAATGGGAATTATTCGAGGCTCACAAAATAGGCACATTAATTATATTAGAAAGGTCAATTTATATTTTTAGGAAATCAAAATGGAAATTATTTATTTAGGTTCGGTGAACACGAACATATTCATGTCAATATTATAAAAACTAATTTGATTAGTTCCGTGTCGATGCGACAGGAGAGTAAGCTTTTTTCTCCCTTCTCTTTTCAACACGGTTTCGTATAGGTATTATCAATGGCTAAATTGCGAAAGTAAAAAAGCTGCCGCTTATTTATTTGCTCCAAAAACTTTGAGTGAATTGATTAAAAGTTGATAAGCAGTTTATAAAGTTAGGCTGGCAATTTTTCTAAATCGCTTCGAACATAAATTTTGTTGAAAGTAGGTATAGGAACCTGTCATTAGTATAGCTTTGGAGGCTTTCTTGGCTCAAGCGATGAGGTTCGTTGTTATTTGGCGACGACATAGCATTATTAGATTCAGAAACTAATAACCTATTTAGAATAATATACCCGTAATAACCTGACCTCCGTAGCCTTTACGGTAAATACTCACCTAGTCTATATATGTATTACCTACTAGTTCGGTGTATCTGTACGACAGTATGACAGCATTATAAAAACTGTTGAAAAGGGGCTAGGGGCGTTTTGTTTAGGACTTGTTCTCACCGCAGTATCTTAGGTTTTACAGTGATATGCGTAAAAATGTCTCCACGAGTGTCGGAACTTAAATGTTTTTTTTTTTGATGTTTTTCGGAGCAATTGCTGCTAGTCTTGATGAAAACCACGGAAATGACATGAGAGAAAATTAATATTTGGTCACCTCCTTCCCTATAATAATCATCATCTGCCTAGCCTTTTCCCAACGGTGTAGGTTTCGGCTTCCAGTCTAACCGGATGCAGCTGAATACCAGTATTTTACAAGGAGCGACTGCCTATCTGACCTCCACAACCCAGTTACTGAGTAATACGATACCCCTTAGTAAGACTGGTTGTCATACTTTCGGCCTTCTGACCCGTAACGACTGTCAAAGATACACGAATGACAGCCGGGACCAACGGCTTAACGCGCTTTTCGAGGCACGGAGGGGACTCGGTATGTAAAGATGGTCCTTCCCTATAATAATAATAATATTTGGTCACCTCCTTCCGTATAATCCTTCTTCTTTGGCACAAAATTCAGCGGCGGCGCGAATTCCGCTTATTGACGCAGTCATAAGATCATCATAATTATAATCCTTTAAGGTAACTTATAATAAAATCCTCAGTTTATTCACTAAGCAATTAGGCAAGGTATCAGTTTATTATTTTTTATTAGTCCCTTTTGTAAATAATTATAAACTTATAAATATTCCATCAAAGGTTTATAGCAGTTAGTAATACCAGTTTCTTCATAAGGTAATAATTAACTTTTAAGATTGCATTCAAACCGGTCAAGTGCGAGTCCGACTCGCACACTCAATGGGTTCAGTACCACAAGGCAAAAAACGCCGAAAAAATCACGTTTGTTGTATGGGAGCCCCCCTAGATATTTATTTTACTATGTTTTTAGTATTTGTTATTATAGCGGCAACAGAAATACATCATCTGTGAAAATTTCAAGTGTCTAGCTATCACGGTTCATGAGATACAGCCTGGTGACAGACAGACGGATAGTGGAGTCTTAGTAATAGGGTCCCGTTTTTACCCTTTTGGTACGGAACCCTAAAAAGCAGGGCAAAATAATCTTGAAGTTCTCAAAATAAAGAAAAGAGAATAATAAAGGTAAAGACGAAGGTAGGTGCGAGGGGCTCGTGGCTAAATTATATCGCAGGTTAAGCTACGCTTGCCGCAGTCGGTTCGTGGATGGGTGACCAGCCGGGTCTCGATATGTAATGGATACATATCGAGACCCGGCTGTCATCAATAGGACGTATTCCACATTGGGTACCCGCTCAAATGGCACCTGAGTGAATGTGCCGCTGTGTGTCAGGTGCATTCACTCAAGTGCGTAAGCGGGTGCCTAATGTGAAATACGTCATCAATAGGTCTTTGGCAGTCGTTACGGGTAGTTGGTGGATGTCACATGTCTTCGAATCTTCGGTTCTAGGACATGCCGGTTTCCTAACGATGTTTTCCTTCACCATTTCGAGAGCAGTGGTGATGAACATACATTACACAAAGTAAAGTGCTTGGGTTCGAACCCACGACCTTAGAACTCGTGAGTCGGGGCCAATACCACTGCTCCTATTTCGTGCCATAACAGATCTCCACTCATAGGAAATTGGTCGTAAAACATAGGTATCATTCAAACATGTCATAACTTTCGTCGAAACATAAACAAGTCGTTACGTAAACGTATCTGTTAACGTTTCCACATATTCGTATATACAGTAATATTCCAATTATGAATATCATATGATTATACGGAGAACTGTTTTTGGCAGTCTTGTCTACTGGGTCATCTTGAATATTTCTTTATTTGAATACTAGCTGACCCGGCAAACGTTGTTTTGCCATATAAATTATTTCTAGCTTCCCGGCGCTCGTTCGCGTGGTGTCCTACCCCTTACCCTACCCTACCCTACCCTACCCTACCTCTACCCTACTCCTACCCTACTCCTACACTACTCCTACCCTACTCATACCCTACTCCTACCCTACTCCTACCATACCCCTATCCTACTCCTACCCTACCCCTACCCTACTCCTACCCTACTCCTAACCTACTCCTACCCTACCCTACTCCTACCTTAAAAAAAAAAAACATCCTATATCCGTATCCTGGTTCTAATAAGCTACCTCCCCACCAATTTTCAGCCAAATCGGTTGAGCAGTTCTTGAGTTATAAATAGTGTAACTAACACGACTTTCTTTTATATTTATAGCCTACATTAATTTTCTCGCCACAGCCTAGCAAGTTAATGTAGGGTGTTGTATACTACGTGGTAATCTCTACCGCTGAACATTATCATGGTCTTCAGGACTACTCGCTGCTCTCAACGACAGAGTTGTCAAGAATACACGGTCAAAATTATCTAGCGAAACACCGAAGACGTGATGGGTATCGACTATCGATATCTAAAAACGATAAAACAAAAACTGGCCAAGTGCGAGTCGGACTGGCACACGAAGAGTTCCGTGCCACTCGGGAAAAACGCCGAAAAAAACACGTTTTTCGTATGGAACCCCTCCTTATATATTTATTTTATTCTGTTTTTAGTATTTGTTGCGGCAACAGAAATACGTTATCGGTGAAAATTTCAAATGTCTAGCTATCACGGTTCATGAGATACAGCATGGTGACAGACGGACAGACGGAGAGTCTTAGTAATAGGGTCCCATTTTTACCCTTTGGGTACGGAACCCTAAAAATTAAAAGTTTTATTTTTTGGGAGCCTTCGACGGTAGTTAGTGTGGTCACTTTCAATATCAGTTTAAGAAAACCGTTTAAGTATTTGGTGTATACTTTACATACGTCATTCATTAGTATCGACTGTATCGAAACCAAACGACGATAAAACAAAACAGATTAACTCATACTTCAAGTAAACTCCAAAAAAAAACATTCAAATCTTTTTTATTTATCGTGTTTAGTAAGATGTCGATAACCATCAAGTCTGCGGAGTTAAGCTAATTTAATTTGACCCTAAAAAGATCCTTAAACAAACTCCAGGCAATTAGACATATCGAAACACACGGCAACTAGAATAAATTATTTTATTTAGAAATCATAAGGAATGGAAAAACTGAACCAAAATGCGCGTAAATGTCGAACCCGTGGGAATATCGGGATAAAAAGTAGCCTTTAGGTTAATCCAGGGTGTCAGCTACCTCCATACAAAACTTTATCAAAATTGGTCCAGCCGTTTGAGCGTGAAGAAGTAACAAACATAACATCACTCACAAACTTTCGCCTTTATAATATTACTTGTGATACTTTAGCTACTGGCAATTTAACAAAAAGCATATAAATTCTTATAGTCAGACTATGTACAACATATATAAATTAGAGACGATATATAAAATCCTTTGTATATATTGTAGTCACAATAACAAAAGTTTTTTTTTACGATCAAAACAAATGAACAAACTTTATGAGAAAACTCTTTTAGTTATCCATAAAATAAGTCTGTCTGTAGTTTTTATTTTTTACAGACCAATGATATTAGTTAAAAGTTTTTTAAAGTTTTTATTTTTATGCAAATGCAAAGGCGTATCATAAACATCGTAAATATAACATTGAAGATGCTGAACTTGAAACCTCTATCGTAAGTTATCGAACAAAAGAGTTTGAAATTCACTCATACTCGTATTAACAATGGACGTTAGAAACTCGTAAATAATTAAAAATCAAAATGGCTCACTACTAATTCTATAAGTTTGCTCAGTTAAGTTTGCCTTTGTTGTCTTCTTGTTTGTCTTTGTTTGTTTGTATGTTTTAGAAGAGCTTGAATATTTTTTACGTAGGTATTCGTGCACTGCCTGCTATCAACCGAACTTTACGAGCTGAACCTTTCTTGTTAAGGCTAGCGCAGATAAGGGTGGGCCGCAACGCAACGCAACGCATTGCCAAAATCCTCACACACTACAGTCGAACGGCACCAGGTCGCAGCGCAACGTTCTGGCGGGTGGTGGATCGCTTACTATGCGTATTTATGCGGCCGCTGTTATTCGTTGCAATGCGGCCCGAATGTGCGTTGCGTGATCAATGCGTCTCATTGCACTCGACTAGATACAGTTGAAATTCTTTGAATGTCTCTGAAACAATTAGGTACTGCGCTGCGGCGCGGCCCGACGCAACTCTTAATCTGATTTGGATTTGGAACAATTTTGCAATTAGCTGCGTAATATGCTACAGCTTAAGGTGTCAATGAGAAAACAACTTTGTCAATCGTTGAGCTCCTCAAGTTGAGCTGCACGATTTTTGACAAATGCGTGCACTGACTGGACAGGTCCGCTCAATCTGTGTGGTTCTTTCCTCAAAAGACCATTTCAGACACCAATCTACATGGGCTTCACATGATCTGACCAAGATTTTGTCTGGACTTTAAAAGAGAATGTGACCTCTGAGTTTGTTTCGGCCTTTCTTCTCAGAATAGTCAGATAGGTAACGTCAACCTCATCTAATTTAAAAAAATATGATTGACGACGAGTAAAAGAGTTTGTACAAACCTTCTTACAGAAATATATCATTTATAAATTCTATACAGCCTGTGAGCTTCTGCCTTACCACCTAGATGATACCTGTGTCGTCATGCGACATTTTCGCTAAAAGTTCCAGTCATGCTTCAATGAGCCACTACCTAACATCTTGCCCAACCAAGCAGGCAATAAGATAGTGTTATCTTAACTTTACACTTAGTTTACCTCAGGGTTCACGTATCGATAGTTTCTAAGAATAATGATGGTACTACCTATACCCTACTTACCACGGATATCTATGGTATAACTCGTCAAAATGTAGGGAACAGCTGATTTTTTTTTCGCGATTTCAGGTTTGGTCCCATAGTAAAAGTTGTTTTTAATGATGAGTACACTGACCTCTTAAGAGGTTGTTAATGTTTTGCCAGTAATCCTGTATATATTACAATGTTAGTATAGAAGAAGATTAAAGAAAAAAAAAAGAGAAAAAGGCATGAATTAATTATAATAATTAATTTATTCATTAATTTACTTTGTATTCTCTTTCGTTTTCGGTAGCCACAAGCCAATCGTCAAGATGTCTAAATAAATTCAACGAGGTTAGTAGGTAACCTCTTTTGTTTGTTGATTTGTAAGGATCGGCAGAAATGCTGTGAGATCTTTGTTCACGCAGATTTGAAGGTATTTTTGGTTTACAAAGGTCAAACAATCAACTTTTAGTGTTAAGCATTATTTTGTTGCACATAGTATCTAATTATATTGTACGGGAAGTATCTTTAAGTGCTTGGCCAGACTGGTAGCGCGGGGCGGTGAGCGGCGCGGGTTCGGGAACGCGCGCGATCTGCCTGTCCGCAGTCGAGCGCGGCTTCGTTCTGAGTGTTGTCGTGTCCAGTGTTTGTCAAAAATATAATATTTTATTTTATTTTATTATTTTTGGAAAACTTACAGCTAATCTGACACAATAGTTACTTAGTTTTAACATGATGATGGCCAATTACAACAATTAACACTTAAATAATTGTTTTCCTGACAGCTGGATTGGCAGAGATGGACTCATCCCTTGGCCCGCTCGCTCACCAGATCGGTTCCCTATCCATTTGCATAAAATTTTAAGACCTAATATAACTTGGCATACTTTTGTTTGTCCTAATTATATTTTCGCATAATAGTATTTACGCATAACAGCTTACGCATAATTTTTTACGCATAATTTCTATAATCATAATAATGATTAAGCAGAACATTCTAAAGCATAACTTTATTAAGCATAACATTCTGAAGCATAAATTTATTTACGCATAATGATATTAAAGCATATTTTATAGGCATAACAATGAAGTAAAATATGCCAAAAATATGCCTGAAAACACCTGAAATAATATATCATTTGCCATGGAAATAAAATGTATATAGGCCTTAGCCTTTTTGCCCGAAGAGGATATACCAATTTATTTCGACGATTGGAAAAAAACCATATCTCCTGAAGCAAGTACATAACATATTTGTTTTGAAAAATTTTGTAGGTTTTTTTCGTTGTAAGAAACATGCAAACAAGCATATACCATGCATGCAGCAAGCATGCAACATGTAAACAAGCATACATCAGGCATGCAAGCAAGCATTCAGCATGCAAGCAAGCATGTAGCAGGCATGTAAGCAAGCATTCAGCATGCAAGCAAGCATGCAGCAGGCATGCAAGCAAGCATTCAGCATGCAAGCAAGCATGCAGCAGGCATGCAAGCAAGCATTCAGCATGCAAGCAAGCATGCAGAATGCAAGCAAGCATGCAACATGCAGCAGGCATGGTTTCTGTCACGGCTCCGGCGCTGCGGGCCTCCGGCGGCCCCACGCGTGCTAATCGTCGCAGACGGCTTTCGCTCACCACCGCAGCTTCGGCTTGCTGGCCGGCTCCGCCGGCCAGCCTCAGCCGCGGCGGCTCGCTCCCAGCCGCCTGCTCCTCAGCCCGCGGGCCGCCTCGCCCCTACGCGCCTACGCGATTTTAAATTACACTCTAGGGGTAGGGCAGACAAGACTACGTGGAGTCGGTTTTGCAGCGATTCGGTTCTGTCACTAACTTTTGTAGCACAACATAATGAGTTTTTAAGACAATACTTTAATTTTAATTTAGGGTTAAAAATGGAATTAATGTTATGTATAATAAATAATTTGCATGAAAATCAAAAATAAATACGTAAAAATAACTCAAATTTGTTTCCGTAATTTCTATTAATTGTATGCCTAAATATGATTATGCTAATAGTCATTAGGCCTAGTAACGTTATGCGAATTAAATATATGCCAAAACAAATTAGCCTTATAGATAATTATGCCAACCTAAGCTGTATGCCAAAAAAAAATATGGCAAAGTATTATTATGGCAAAACAAATTATACCAAAAGAGTTATGCCAATGTATATTAGGAAAAAGAACATTATGCGAAAAGAAGGGATCCCCACCAGATCTGACCCTGCTGGACTTTTTCGTGTGGGGTCGGGCCAAGGAGCTAGTGTATACGAATGTGGAAATAAACACGAGAGAAGAACTGATAGAGAGAATGAATTCAGAGTTTGAAACAATGAAGCTGAAGATGATGTTGAAAATAACAACAACAGAAGTGAGAAGACGGAGCCGTGCTTGTATTAGAAATCACGGACAACATTTTGAACATGAAACATAAATAAATTAAATTCAAATGTTGTTTTATTTAGTCCGCCAAAAATTTAAAATTTCTCCCTCAAATTGGTTTTTAGGTCCTAATTTCAATAATTTGTAAGTTACCTCAATAGAAAAAGCGATTATCAAGCATGTTTTCAAAAAGGTATGAACAAAAAAAATTTTAATTTTAAAATGTTTTATGAACTTTAAATGTCTGTAAAAAAAATGTCTAACGACACCGAGGCCTAAAACATGTTTTGCTAGATTGCTTACACATTACTTTAATTAAATACAATAAAAATGAATTCGTTTATCATTCAATTTGGCCATAAATAAGTAGTTTAGTTAAAACTTTGGGAATTTTCGAAAAAAATCTTAAGAAATTGGTAAAAAAAAAGTGGTAGGTGGTTCGTCTAAGACAACCATGGCTTAAATGGTTCTGAATTGCCTGTACTATCTTCGCCTTAAAGCTTTGCACCCATCTTCCAATCACCCTGTATATAGGCTGATTATGCCTAAGATAAACCATCACACAGAGCGAGGCGCTTTTATCCGATATCCCAAAGTTAAAAACAGTAGACGTAAGCAAAATCTAAATCTCGAATCCGCCATCTTGAAAACGGTTAGTTCCATTTCAGAAGATTCGCAATCACTATCGTAATAACCCTAACTAGCTGAAGCGTCAGAGAGAAAGATGAAGTCAGTCAATGGGTTAACTTTAAACCCAACTTCCTTCCCAGATGACAAGGCATGACAGTTATTAAGAGTCTTACAACTTTAAATTACTTTATAAAATCGCAAAGTTGGATATTTTGAGTTGGACATTTAAGAGGAAATGCGGGGTGGTCTTTTCTCCATTGAAACGCTCTCGCCTGTTTTCTTTCTGGTCAATGACCATAAAGCAATGATTTTTTACAGAATAATAAATATTAACTAAGTACTTGTCCTACGTCCCTATGTTTTCCTTTTTGATGATACATTATTTCTATAAGCACTAGAACCCTCAAAATTGCCAATTTAAACAGTTTATGAAATATATTTTAATTTAAAAGATATTTCATAAACGGTCCAATATTGGAGGAGGAAACAGGCGAGAGTCAAACCTCGAATTATGTCTTTTTACTTAGGCTTTTCAAAAGTCTCTCCGACAGCATTTCCTCATAAAATGCTGGCATAAATTCAATCGGAGTTTCTTTTTATTTTTGTCTTCTGAAGTGCTTACTATTTTAACTTAAAAAGTTTAATATTATAAGTACTGTGTGTATCGTTGGTTCAATCAATTTGCCTGCTGGGGTCGGTTTCCAGTCTCACTAGATGCAGTTGAATACCAGTATTTTACATGAAGTGACAGCCTATCTGATCTCCACAACCAGTTTCTGCGTATTACAATACTCCTTTTTGTCAGACTTTCGGGCTACTGACGACCCGCAACGACTGCCAAAGATCCATGAATAACAGTCGGGACCAACGGCTTGACGTGCTTTCCGAGGCACGGAGGGGTCTTAGTCTTGGTAAAGATGGTCACCCATTACACCAACTGCGACAGTTTACACTGATCGATCGACACGTGCGGCTGTTACTACTTAGCCACATATCCCTGTATGTATAATTAGTTTTGAGCAGAAAAGGGATTCTCCCTCTTCTTTTATAAATGAAAACCTATGGGAATTTCTCTGGAGATTACATTTTCAACAACAAGATTTGCCCGAATTTTTAACAACAACTTAATGCTCACGAATTTTACGTTATCAAGATGTTATGATGATGTTAAATAACGCTTAAAAGCGATACAAAAAGCCAATCCTTAGAAGGGTTCTAAGGATTGGATTTTGTATCGCTTTTTATATAATATAATTAGATATTTATATTATATTAATAGTTTTATAAAGTTTTTGCGTATTTTTATATTTCAAAATATTATTTTATTCCTCAATTTTCCTATTACCACTGTTTTCCTCTGCATCACCCAAAGGTTAACAGGTAGAAAATGCCTATGAGATCAAGCCCCTTCTTTATATACGTGTGCTTAAAGTATTAAATAAATTAATAAAACCCTCATCTATGGAACTGTAAGTTTTCTTATAACAAAAAACGGTATTTCTGGCAAAAAAAATCCTAAAGTATTCTATCAATCTATTTTCAGTTTCACTTCTCCATTTGCGACAAAAATATCGTCTGGCAACGCGAAATTTGATGAACTAACAAAGTCTAACAAAAAATGGAAATCCTGACACTGCTCGACCCGAAATCCGATACAAATTCAATGTTAGGCGAATAAGTTACCCGAGATATCTCCCTATTGAGTTCATAAACTTACCGAAGTTATTTTTGGTAAGAATAACATTGGCACAATGCGTGTGGCCACGGACAAACTTCGTGATTTATTAAAGTCGACGAAGTCATTATCATATGTAAGAACATGGTTTTTGTTACACTAAAGGCTGATTTTTCCAACGCCATATAACTTTATCGGAGGAATAATTTTGAATTTTTGACAGTTCTTCCACACAAAAACTGTCAGATGTCAATTTTATTCCACGAATAAAAATTATCGGTCTATTGAAAAATCAGCCCTTAATAGAATATGGCAAGTGGAAAATTGAAAAAAAATAAAACCCGGACTGTCTTCGCCATATTACGATTCATAATGTTATCTTTTTATGATTCTCCAAAGTGGCCATTTTAGGCCCCCAGGACTTATTACAGTTAATCCACCCATCTTGAGCAAGCGTGGTGATCAATGCTCGTGCCTTCTTTGTATGAGAAGAAGCCTTTGCCCAGCAGTGGGACAGTTGTGGGCAGGAATTATTATTTTATTTTTTATTGGGATTACAAATGTTACCTACGATTAATTTAAATCATTATAATTTGTCACAGCAAGAATAAAACTGGCCTCTAAATAATGAAACTTCTTCGTATTTTTCGGAGGAGAGATTCATTAGTTCCGTCCTATATTTCGGAGTTGTGCTAAATCTGTTGTTCTGTATGCTAATCATAATTTCGGTGAACTCCGTCATTGGAAATTTTACTTCAATGATTTACGCGAAAACTTTGCTTGGAATTTTAGATTCTCCCTTGTTTCATTAGAATTAAGTAACTTTGGTATTGTTTTGATTTTATTTGTTTTTCTTTGTGAGATTTGATACAATCGTTTATTTTAAAATTCCCATTTCAGTGAAAATACTTGTAGATTCGAGTTGTTTATTATATTTTATTCCTTTTAATAAAACTTACACCTAAGTACATACAGTACATTTGAGTAGCTATGCAATAACAGTAAGTAGAAGACGTATATTGTATCATCATCATAATAATCAGCCTATAATGTTCCCACTGCTGGGACACAGGCCTCCACAGGTTCGAACCCAGACAGGCGCTTTTTTCATCAATTATTTCATCACCACTGCTTTCAAAACGGTGAAGGATATATATGTATATAGATTGAAAAATCTGCGAAACAGAAAGACAACCTTGTAAAAACTAGTACTTTAAAGAAAAAAAGTACAAAACATTTCACGAAAACAAACAGAAACCCAAAAAAAATGGTTAAAGAATTATTTACAGATTGACATGTGATTACATAACTTCATATGTTAGGGTCGGCTTCCAGACTAACCGGATGCAGTTGAATGTCAGTATTTTACATGGTGCGACTGCCTATTTGACCTCCAAAACCCAGTTACTACTGGGTAATACTACGCCCCTTTGTAAGACTGGTTGTCAGACTTTCGCGCTTCTGATGACCAGTAACAACTGTCAAAGATCCACGAATGACAGCCGGGATCAACTGCTTAACACACATTGTATTATTATAATATATAATTGTTAGTCTGTAAGGTATTTATCTATTTTATTTTATTTATTTTATTTTTAACAAAAAAGGTCGGTACAAAATACCTCTAACATAAATTAGGAAACAAAATTAACATAATAAAATAACACATTGCTATGGGCCAAAGTAGCTTGAAAATAAAGGTTTTATTATTGCTATTATATTAACATGCTTTCCAAGGCATGGAAGGGTCAGAGTACGTACCAAAATAAGGTTACCCACCCATCCACGGACCAACCGCGGAAATCCGTGCGGCTGTTATTACTTAGCCATGAGTCCCTCCCTCTGACAAACATTTGAGCTGTGATTTACATTTAGTGAGATAAAGACAATTTAAGGTAATATTCAATTAGATAAGTAAACAATAATTTTCCCTGAGTATTACCTCAATACCAATAGTTTTATTCTTATTTACCTTAGCACTTACGTCAATATATGCTCGTCTTCAAAGACTTCTAGTTACATTTGAGTATCAGCTATAAAATATCACTACTGACCGTGGAACTGCTATCAATCGATAGTGTAAACGATCCTTGGTTCACATTACGGTAATTACTTCGCCTGGCAGGCGGACTTGTGATTTTAGTATAATTTTATTATCATACTAACTGCTGCCTGCGGTTTCACCCGCATAAATCTCCATCCCGGTTGAATATTGGGACAAAAAGTATCTTATGTCCTAATCAAAGAGAATATAACCACCGTCGTTGGTCCTAATCCAGGTCATGATCTACCCACGTGCCAAATTTCATTCAAATCCGCTCAGCTGTTTTAGCATCAAAGCGCATCCTTACAACAAAGTGTAAATTCCTAGTGCGACAATATTGTGACAATTCCTAGTGTTTAAAAAAAAAAGTCGCCGAAATGTCTTTATGCGCATAACTTCCGAATGACTGCACCGAATTGGATAATTCTTTTTTTGTTGTGTTCGTTATTATCAGGACAAGGTTTGTATGAAAGAAAATTTATGATATTCGAAAAAAAATTGCATCCCTGTGAAGCTGAGGCGGGCCGCTAGTTTCTTATACCTACAACGAAAATGAGCACTAAAGCTACGGTTTCTAGAAGAGCGGTACCGTCATATTATAACGGCCGTCACGATAATCTGTCATCTATCAATCAACGCCACACAGCAATTACACCACCGAAGCAGTGCCGGATTAGCCCATAAGCAAATTAAGCAATTGTTTAGGGCATCTCGGGGGCACCATAAGGCAGAAACAGTACCGAAACAGTATTTGCTAGTGAATGGCAAGGCTGTTTAGCAGCAAGATATTACAAGACCCAAAAGTCAATCTAGAGATGTGCGCCAATCTTTACAAATCGCTCGTCGATGTTTTGGAAAAATACGAGGTGACTAGTGGATAGGAGGGCCTACAGGCGTCGATTGCTTAGGGCATCAAGTAGTGTTAATCCGGCACTGCACCGAAGCAAGAAAATACTTCATGTGCTGCTTTCCATACATCTGGTGCGCGGTGGACATCGAACGGGCGCGGGCGGTTCAATCGTCAATATCAAAGAAGAACACACTCCTCACAATAAACTAAAGTCTATTCAAGTAGCCTTTTTACAATTGATGTTATTTCCACTAGTACGAATATCAACTTTATAATACAGTATAAATTAAGTTCATTTCAGATTGACTAATAGGTACTATTAAAAAAGTCATTATAATGTTTGAAATTTTTGTACAAACTTAACTTTATGTGTGGGGTTATAAAGTTGTTTTTACAAAAACGAATATTTGTTTACATGTTTGGGAATTAAATCGCGAACGCAGTGTACACATATTTTTTAACAACCTCACCAAAATACGTCAGTAGTTTACAGTAACATCCATTCGCAGTTACCTGTAACTATAAAGATAGCTATTCTGGTGGCTCGGCCACATAAAACGGATCCGTTCAAGCGATTAGTATCAATTTTGTGTTCAATTGACGAGATTTATGGTCTCCAGTGCACTCCGTGTTGCTTCACCATCCGACCGTAAGTGAACCATGATTTTGGGCAGGATAGTTCTATTTTTTCTTTTACGAAAAGTAAAAATCGTGTTTTATTTTTATAAAATAAAAACAATCAGTTCTTTCTTTTATAACTAACTAAATTTAGTAGGAGTTTTTACAAAAATCTATTAACCTATAATCATGTTATCATGCAGTCGCTCCATGTAAAACTACCTGCGCCCCGCAGTTTCACCCGCGTAAATGTCGATACCGTGGGAATATCGGGATAAAAACTAGCCTATATATTAATCCATGGTGTCAGCTACCTCCATACAAAATTTTATCAAAATTGGTCCAGCCGTTTGAGCGCGAAGAAGTAACAAACATATAAACACACACTCGCAAACTTTCGCCTTTATAATATTAGAGTGATACTGGTATGCAGCTGCATCGGTTAGACTGGAAGCGAACCTCAACACAGTTGGGAAAAGGCTAGGCAGATGATGATGAGTATGGAGTATAGATTCAAATTCAACTGGACAGCGACGTATTTACTCTCAATTTCCTCCCTGTATTTGTGTGTAAGAGCAGTGGTGACCCAGTGGTAACGGCCCCGACTCACGAGTTGTACAGACGCCAGCACATCAAGCTACTCGAAACTGTCAAATTTTCCCAGTGAACTTTGAACCATAAGCTTTAGCGATAAACTTGAAAATCAATTAAAGAAATTTGACAGATTGTAGTAGCTTGATGTGCTGGCGTCTGTACGTCGTGCGTTCAAACTTCAAACCCAGTCAGGTGGATAACTTTGTGTAATTTATTTCATCACCGCTGCTCTCAAAACGTTAAAGGAAAACATCGTGAGGAAACCGGCATGTCCTACAACCAAACATTCGAAGACATGCGACCTCTAACAATCCGCACTGGGCCCACGTGGTGGATGTACGGCCCACTTCCTCTCAAAAGACTAGTAGGGCCCTTAGTCTGCTATTTTTATAAATTCGTCATTCCAACACGATCCCATTGTCATTTTGCTTAAAGTTCGTAATCTGCTTAATTCATAATGGTCGATAATTGGTCGATCAATGGCACAGAACATAATACGATACTCGTAACGAATTAAAAGCAATGACTGCACAATGACGTTCTAATGGTAGGTCACTGATCAAAGGAACCGTCAGAATTTTAGCAGATTACCGCCTGAGTCAGTAATTCATTTGTCATTATGTACGAGATTACCATTCTAAGTATGCCATTTCTTTCAATGGAGTGTGTTGACCATTGGAAAGTCATAATGAAGCCATTATATTAGTAAACTAGCTTCTGCCCGCGACTTCGTACGCGGATCCTGTTGCTTATGCCAGCGACAACGGGGTCGTCAAAATCGGAGATCTGAAACGTCTGATGTCGAATTCTAAGAGCCCAGGGACTGAAAAACAACGGGATGCGCGAGACGATTCGAGACGTCATTTTCAGGCAATAATGAACCAATAAGGTGGTAAACTTGGCCTTGCACTTTGAATGTTGGCATAAATAGGCCTTCTGAAATCTGTTCTGCACCAAAAGATGTCATTTGAAAGGCATTATTGTACGAACGTATGTTATCCAAGAAATGTTTTGACTGTGGATGGTCACCGATTAGCAGTGATCTTAATATTTCTGGAGGATTTTGTAATATTTTAATATGTACTTTCCCACCTGAGCAACACATACGGTTTGTTTCTTTTTGCCATTTAACAGCTTCACAAAAAGTACAATTTTGAACCATACCTCCGATGGCGGAATATGTGGCGTAGTCAATCATAGGAGTATACGTAAATGCACTCCGTTCCTTATCAACCCAAGGAAGGTCGCCATGCCCTACGGCTATATCTTGAGACACATCCGATTCTTCAGATGATATCGACATTCTGTTCAGAGAATGTCGAAGTCGATCAGAATTCAAACGTTCGTTGCGCTCTTCTTAATCTGTCTCTTCATGCCGTACTCCAGCAATTCTTTCTTTCTCAGTTTCTAACTGATTATGAGTATTTTGTTGTGTGCGTGTTCGGGACAATGTATGATAATCTCAAGTTCATCACTTGTTTCAAAAGACCTGTTAGTAGATGTGCGAATACCCTGAGAACTCAAGCTTGATTCTGTATCGGTAAACGTTTCCGATTCGCGAGACAATGCATGTCGCTCACGATCAGCGGACAGTCGCGCATCACGTTCCGCACTTGTCTCTAGAGACCTAGAAGCAGATGCGTAGATATGCTGAGAACTCAAGCGCAATTCTCTATCTGTGAACGTCTCCGACTCGCGAGATAATGCGTGACATTTACGATCAGCGGTCAGTCGCACATCACGTTCCTGACTTGTCTCTGGAGACCTAAAAGTCGATGCGTAGATACGCTTGGAACTCAAGCGCAATTCTCTATCCGTGAACGTCTCCGACTCGCGAGACAATGCATGACGTTCACGATCAGCAGTCAGTCGCGCATCATATTCTTCACTGGTCTCTAGAGACCTGGATGTAGATGCGTAAATACGCTGAGAATGCAGGCGTGCTTCGCGATCCGAAGAGGTTTCCACGGAGCGAGTTGCAGCCTGATGTTCTCGAACAGCATCAAGTCTCTCCTGACGCTCTTCGGTAGATTCTTGGGATCTTATGATCCGCAATCTTTTAGCTCCTTTGGAACATTGGAAAAGCTTTGACCTTTTTCTAGGCATGGTTATAGTTTTATTGTGAAGAAGATACCTGATCAATTAAAATCTAATTGACTGCTCCCCTACCAAGGGTGCCCAGACACGGGGTCGTCTGGCGCCCATGTGCTGGTTTGGTCCCTGGGGTCGTCACGGCGTGCTATGTGTTCTGGTGCGCCGGTGATGGGGAGTACTCCCCAGAGGAGGGTCCGGTGACGGACAGCCGCGGCGGGTTCACGGATGAGTGCTAACGCGTGCCCATATTCCCGCCGTAAGCGGCAGAGGAGGACACCGTGGAGTTTTAGTGGGTTAGAGTCCCACATAACTGTACTATCTCCCCGTGGTAGTGCAGAACGCATGAGCATTTAATCACGTTAAAAAAAAAATGGGAGTTTTGGCCAGTAGAGTCAAATTTTCAATGATATACCATCGTCATCGAAAATCAGTCCTAAACTGTTACCGCCTTCACCGCGTGGGGGTGAAATTAGTGATAGTTTTGATTTCCACATCAGATGTTTCTGATCTTCGATTTTTAGGGTTCCGTACCCAAAGGGTAAAAACGGAACCCTATTACTAAGACTTCGCTGTCCGTCCGTCCGTCCGTCCGTCTGTCTGTCACCAGGCTGTATCTCAAGAACCGCGGCAGCTAGACAGTTGAAATTTTCACAGATGATGTATTTCTGTTGCCGCTATAACAACAAATACTAAAAACAAAATAAAATAAATATTTAAGGGGGGCTCCCATACAAAAAAACGTGTTTTTTTCGGCGTTTTTACCGTCTGTCGCCAGGCTGTATCTCAAGAACCGCGGTAGCTAGACAGTTGAAATTTTCACAGATGGTGTATTTCTGTTGCCGCTATAACAACAATTACTAAAAACAAAATAAAATAAATATTTAAGGGGGGCTCCCGTATAAAAAAACGTGTTTTTTTCGGCGTTTTTGCCGGCTGTCTGTCGCCAGGCTGTATCTCAAGAACCGCGGTAGCTAGACAGTTGAAATTTTCACAGATGATGTATTTCTGTTGCCGCTATAAATACAAATACTAAAAATAAAATAAAATAAATATTTAAGGGGGGCTTCCATACAACAAACGTGTTTTTTTCGGCGTTTTTGCCGTCTGTCTGTCACCAGGCTGTATCTCAAGAACCGCGGTAGCTAGACAGTTGAAATTTTCACAGATGATGTATTTCTGTTGGCGCTATAACAACAAATACTAAAAACAAAATAAAATAAATATTTAAGGGGGCTCCCATACAAAAAAACGTGGTTTTTTCAGCGTTTTTGCCGTCTGTCTGTCGCCAGGCTGTATCTCAAGAACCGCGGTAGCTAGACAGTTGAAATTTTCACAGATGGTGTGTTTCTGTTGCCGCTATAACAACAATTACTAAAAACAAAATAAAATAAATATTTAAGGGGGGCTCCCGTACAAAAAAACGTGTTTTTTTCGGCGTTTTTGCCGTCTTTCTGTCGCCAGGCTGTATCTCAAGAACCGCGGTAGCTAGACAGTTGAAATTTTCACAGATGGTGTATTTCTGTTGCCGCTATAACATCAATTACTAAAAACAAAATAAAATAAATATTTAAGGGGGGCTCCCGTACAAAAAAACGTGTTTTTTTCGGCGTTTTTGCTTTGTGGTACGGAACCCTTCGTGTTGGCCAGTTTTTTTATAAGTCAACAGGAAATGCCCATCAGACCGAACAACTTTTGCTAAGACGTCATTCCTATATATGTTATGGTGTAGCTGGGCTCTTGGAGTTCCACATCAGGTGTTCGAGATCTTCAAATTTATTCTCTCGGCAGAAAATGCTCATCACGTGGAACAATTTTTGCTATGGTACCATTTTTGTATCTCTTATAGTTTAGCTGGTCTGTTGCGGTTCTGCATCAGGTGTTCAAGTTTCCAAGATAAATTATAGCCTATATGTTGCCCAGACATAATACCTATACAACAAAACAAAAATCATTCAAATCCTTCCAGTAGTTCCAAAGATAAGCGTGTACAAACAAACAGACAAACAGACAAACAGACAGAATTTTTTTTTCGGATTCGTACCCTATTACTGTTTCTAAACCCCCCCCAATTTTTTTTTTTTAAATATTTTCAATGTACAGACACAGTTTTTCTACTGTTTTATTATATGTATATATATATATATATATATATATATATAGATTACCAAACTTGTCAAAATCAACAATTATGAAATCAATGATAGACCATTCTGACACTATTGTAATAGCAGACTTGAGGCCCAGGCCTGTGTCTCAACAGTGGGACAATTACAGGCTGTTTATGTAATATTGTACTATCAGATTCGTAGGCATTTTAGGTACTTTACCCGTTCGTTCGTTTTGTGGACTTTCGGTAAAGACTATTTATCTATATCTATCTTGGTCCATAAACATTTAATGGCTTGTTTGTGCCGACGGACATTTAACGATTTAGGTTATATGATAATATTATCCTGATAACTAAAATTCTGGTTTTTTATTCATTCATATATAAAGATAGTGGTATTTTTGGAAACCCTGTTCTATTTCGTGTTTAACATTACGCAAGGGGCCTTCCAACACTACGTAAGGGTATGCCCTGAAGTAGTGTTGGAAGGCCCCTTTTGTTTGCCGACGACCTTGTGAAAGCCGCAGGAATCCGCTGGATGCGGAAAGCATAGAACCGGTCGAAGTGGAGGTGCTCGGTTGAGGACTGTTTCCAGCAGTGGACGTCTTTCGGCTGAAATGATGATGATGATTACAAAGATTATTTTAAAATGTAATGTTTTTTTTACCGACTTCAAAATAAAGGAGGTTATCAATTCGACACGTATGTATGTAAGATTATTGGAACTGATACCTATGTGAATTTATTCACATATGACAATCTATTAGGAATTCCAAACAAATATAAAAAAATTTATAGATGTCAGTGGATGGATGGTCGGTAGCAAAAAACTAAAACTAAAATACAGATCCCAGGACACCGACTTCCCAAATTAAAGTTATTTCATAATTTTTTGTTAATTTCTTTTTGAAGTCGATTTAATTTTTTTTAATTAGCAAAGGCCTCCCCCAAATCCTTCCAGGTATTCTTTTCTATAGCCACCTGGATCCAACCCTTGTGGTACGCGTCTACGTCGTCTCGCCACCTGTCTCTGGCTCGGCGGCGCTGTCCATCCTCAGGCACCCACCGTGTGAAGACTGTTGCCCAGCGATCACTGTGCATGCGGTCGACGTGACCCGCTAAATCCCATTTAAGCTTGGTGAGCTTCAATCGGTGAGCGAATGCCAGTATAAAATAACTAAAAACGTCTTTTTAATTTTGATGAATTTCAAAGGTATTTATAAGGTATTTCATTTCATTTCGTCATTATTATTTCTCGTCATTCTTATTTCATTTCATTTCGTCATTTCATCTTATTTCATTTCGATAGAAAAAGTTGAAAATGGAACAGTAAAAAATGGTTTATTCCACGTACTTAGACTTTTAGTCAGCCCTGCTGTTGCTAACAAAAAGTAAAGAATTTTTTTTCAAGAAATAAAACACGTGAGAATTCATTCATTCATGTGCTTCCGTTATTTTCCTCTCTGTAATAATTTAACAAAAAAATAGGTTTATGCGTATGCAATGTCTGATGTCCATAGTGTTATTTTGCTTGTCCGTTTTTTACGCCACTTTTAGGCTTATTAGTCGATTCGCACGAATTTATTCGACCGAAATGGGCGAATGGTCACTTTTAAATAATATTATTTTTTTCTGTAGGCGACTCTCACGAAGTTAATTTATTTGTGGGCGAGTCGACAACTCAAGAAATATGTATTAGGCAATTGGCACATTTTGAATTTTACGAAATGACACGTTTTATAATATTTAACACTTATCACTTCTATGCGCTGTCCTTTTTTCTGAAGAAAAAAATCTGAAGAGAAAATAATAATATTATTTTTTTAATACTTATAGGTACCTTTTATTGAAAATATATTTCTTTTTTACCGCATTAAAGAAAACAATTGTTCCAATATTTATACCAAATCATGTTTTGAAAACAAATAATTTAACAAAAAAAATAAATTAAAACATCACAGCTAATATGTTTATCGCCAATAAATATTACAGCTGAGCAAGACAATTTAACATATTACAACTTCCGTCGCGTGCAGACCTCATTCTCGCAATGTTCGCAATGAAACCATAATGACATTTAAATCAGTCAATTCGGAAGAAAGTATCTACATGAAAAATTGGGATTTGGCTGACTTCCAAATGACTAAATAACTTTTTCGTGTGCGGCCTAAGTGTAATACACTGAAATCTGTTTTATGAGCAGGCGCAGGTCTGGAATAATTGTAAAAGTGTTATAACTCTTGCAGCAATTGTGATTTTGGGCCTTGGTTAATGCTAAAATTGTTATAAAAATTGTTTGTGACGTCAGGAGATGTTGTAGGTACAGTTTTTCTTTCGGAAATGGATAATGACGATTACGTAGAAACTAAAAGCATAACTTGTGATCATCAAAACGGTTACTAAGTAGGTGCTTACTTAGGTCAGGCACTAAATAAAGAACAAAAATATAAAGTCAAATCACTAAGAGAAAATTTAGAGTGTTCGCAAACGGCATACGATCGGTTGCCGATTTTTTGTAGGAGCTAAATGAAACAGAAGAGTTCAAATAAAAACGCAAATAATACAAAAAAAAACTGACCGATTGTAGAACCAAAAAGTTTGCCTATGCGAGCGAGATGTTGCCTATAAAGCAAAATAATCTTGTCATTGAGTCTATTGAACTTCACAAAATTAACAACTTTAAATAGTACTCTGTTCTCCTTTCAAGACCTAAACGGAACCTTCTAAAGGATCTCACTAAAGATGAGCCATTCACAAGAAACCCTTTCGGGTTTCAGAAATAGGTACCTACCATGCAAATAGTTACAAAATTTATCGATTGAGCTGTCATTTCACCTAATGATTGGGATTGATACTATTGACCTAATATTTACCAAAGTGATATTTCTACAGAATAGGCCTGCTGTAGGTACTCCTTTCAAGGCATAAACCGGAACCTTTTAGAGGATCTTACAAAAGGATGGGCCATTCACAAGAAACTCTTTACAGTTTGAGTGAAAGGTACCACACAAATAAATCTGATCGGATTTACCAACAAAAGGATAAATTTCAAAGCTGACAGTTCTAATTTTGAATCAACGTCATCATTCTATCATTCACTAGCTTCTGCTCGCGACTTTGCCCGCGTGAAATTTCTCGTTCTCCCGACCCACCCCGTTGCATTACATCTCCTGTCCGCGCTAAGCGTTCTCTCTGACTTTTTTGTTTATGCTGAGCTCCTAAGGGTCCCAGCGTGATGTTAGGTAGCCTATAACCTTCGTCAAGAATTTGGCTATTAAATGCAAAAAGATTTTTTTAAATTCGACTGGTAATTCCAGAGATTAGCACATAACAACAAACAAACTCTTCAGCTTTATTATTAGTATAGATTCACAAATGTACAAAGAATCCTTTCGTTCAAAAGGTCACATCTTGACGACCAAGTATAACGTGATATTTTCTAAGGGATGTAAGCGTTTCTCTTCGGACTCTCTCAATCCTTTTAGCATCATGTGCCATTTTCGTACAAGGATTTTTGCATGGAATGATTCGCGAACAGCTTCTAAACTATTCATGACACGCAAAGTGGTTTTAGTATTTTAAAAGCTCGTTTTTTTTTTCATTTATTTTTTAAACTAGCTGCGCCCCGCGGTTTCGCCCGCGTAAATGTCGATCCCGTGGGAATATGGGGATAAAAAGTAGCGTATATGTTAATCCAGGGCGTCAGCTACCTCAATACAAAATTTTATCAAAATTGGTCCTGCTGTTTGAGCGTGAAGAAGTAACAAACATATAAACACACACACACACCCCCACTCACAAACTTTCGCCTTTATAATATTAGTGTGATAACTTCTTTTTCTTATTTACGTTTTAGTAATATCAGAAAGCTTTAATTTCTTTAATAAACGCAACTAGTAGTTGACCGATATAATCGACATTGATGAAAACATTTCTAAAGTCATCACACTTGGGAAACTTAATGACTGCCGGTTATCCAAATAACATACATAATATAATGTATGTATTATCAAAATCCAATGATTATATATCTCTAGTTGAAGGCCCTAAACCCTATTGTAAATAATGTGTGTATGTACAGTCAACAAAGGAGTTAAGTATACAGGAGCGTCGGATATTGTTGAAGGTTACTAAGAAACCGATGGATGTTCTCGAAATTTTTTTTATTTTTTTAAAGGAAAACAAACAGCTCATTTATTAAATTAAATTTCAGTCCAGAACATCCATCGGTTTCTTAGTAAACTTCAATTATATCCGACGCTCCTGTATACTTAACTCCTTTGTTGACTGTACCTACATCAATTATTTCAGTAAAACTGTTTCAGTTTCAATGATTTAATTGCAACCATGCATTTTTTACCGTGGACCACAACAATTTTATAGTTTTATATTATAATTTAACTATTAAATATGACAGTGGTTGTGAAAACCATATTATTATATGACAAAAATCCATAATATTTACCGTTTTTATGTAGGTACTTTATGAACATTGGCTTACCATTAAAAAAAAACAATTTCTACCACAACGGAGTCTTACCTTTACCTTTATAATTTTCAGGACAGTCCCGTACCATTTCCATCATGGCCACGCTACAAGCAACACATTATAGAACATTTGTTTCGGGATATCTTAATGAAGACACATGAAGGGGTCAATGTTTTTATGTCCCACTACCCAACCTGTTCGGACGTGGCGAAAGATTTGTACGTGAATATGGGACGTAAATTATTATTTATTATTCTATTCGGAGTATGAAATGTGGCATAATATTATGTGGGATATTTATTATGAGGTAGACGATGCAATGATTGTTTGTGTTTTCTTTTACGTCTTTTTTATTTTATGGGTCGAAAAATAATTGGAAGTCATTTGGGGCGACCTTTGAAAGAAAGAACGAAAACACGAGTATTTGCGGTAAACATGACACAGACAAAGAACACTACCAAACCAAAAACAAGTTGTAGGAAAATATGCGTCAAATACACGAAAAACGGCCATCGCTCAGCATAATGCTAAGACCCTATGCGAAAGAGCCCCAGCGCTGGTTTTCAGCGACAGCCGCGGCGCTCAGGCGTCAACCGGTGCAGCATACGATAAGATAAAATCATCAATCATCGGATAATTTCATTCAACGTTTTTCGACAAATCCTTTTCTGTTCAGTTCAACAAAAGCGATTGCTAATTATGCTCAGCTGCAAACCTGAAGGCCTAAAATGGCCACTTTGGCAGAATCATAAAAGGATAACATAAGAATCATAATGGACAGTTAACTGTTAAGTTAATCGTATCAAATCCCATTGGTGAAGGATTTTTCAGTAATTTTTTTTTTGTCTGTGGTAAAACACCAATCAATCCAATCCAAATTCAATCCCAATCTCTTTGATTATACCTAGGTACGCAGTGCAGCGAAAAACGAAAAACACGGACTGTCTTCGACATATTATGATTCATAATGATTTCCTTCATGATTCTGCCAAAGTGGCCTTTTTAGGCCTCCTGGTGCCTTATTATGACGGTATAACGCCATCATGATTCCAGTGTAAGAGGGAGAGGAAGCTATAGGTACAGTCAACAAAAGAGATAAGTATGCAGGATCGTCGGACACAGTTGAAGTTTAGTAAGAAACTGATGGATGTTGTCCACTGAAATTTAATTTGATAAATGAGCTTCTTGTTTTCTATTATTATTATTATTATAGCCTCTTTATTTCCATAATGAATGACTTAAAAAACAAATATATCATAAGATTACTATTACGTAAATGTGCATGCATAAAATAACAAAAATGAATACAATTCAGTTTTCTATTAATAAAATGAAATTTTATTCGAGAACATCCATCGGTTTCTTACTAAACTTCAACTATGTCCGACAATCCTGCACACTTATCTCTTTTGCCGACTGTACATGGCCGGTAGCACCATCCCTTTTTCGCACTAGAATCATGATAATATTAATAGGTACCTACTTCGTAATACGGCCCCAGAACTATCATAATATGTAGACAGACAAGATAAATTGTGTGTCATGGATTTACCGAACTAAGAAACGACACTGCCTATAAGATAAATCCCTAACAAGCAGGTGATTGACCGTAGATTACTAAAATATCGTGTTACACTAATCCTCGTCAGAATTATGGTGGGTTAGAGTATCTATCATAAAAGATCATAGCATAATCCTGTGCTATAGCGTTAGTTTTATGTCCGTTTTTATTAGGGTTCCGTACCCAAAGGGTAAAAACGGGACCCTATTACTAAGACTCCACTGTTCGTCTGTCCGTCTGTCACCAGGCTAGCTAGACATATTCGTGATAGCTAGACAGTAGAAAATTTCACAGATGATGTATTTCTGTTGCCGCTATAACAACAAATACCAAAAACAAAATAAAAAAATGGTTGCCTGTAAAGTCGGTTTTACGGGCGAAGATTTTACGTGACAACGACCGATCATCCGATCATAGTTGAGTGGGAGAGAGACGCAAGGCATTCGGCGGGCCTCTCTCTCGTTCGGTGACTCATCGTAACGTTACCGAGCGTTACACTTTTTCATAAGTGACTCCCAGCCGCAACCTAATTTAAGACGTTGTCACGTCAATAAATATTTAAGGGGGGCTCCCATAAAACAAACGTGTTTTTTTCGGCGTTTTGCCTTGTGGTACCTACGGAACCCTTCGTGTGCGAGTCCGACTCGCACTTGGCCAGTTTTACTAACTTTAGGCAGCACTAAAATGAACGCCTTAATATTATTGCTGTGTCGGATTTTCAACTTTCGGCCCTAAGCCGAGCGTTCAAAATCCAACAGTACCTAGTATTTTATTAAGGGATAACTTTAGGTGTCACGTAGGTAGTGTTAGTTAAAGTAGGCATTAGTTTGCTATTATGTTCTCATGTTGTTTGTAAAGGTTTATAGGATATTTTTCAGGCTGATTTAAGGTATAACTGAGAGAAAATGGTGGAATAGAATACAGTCTAACGGTATCTTTTGCGTACCTGATAATCATAAGGATCCTATGATTAGCAGGAGCAGGAGTAGGCTCTGCAAAGATACCCTCAGCACAGAATAAATAGTACAAGTCCCTAAGTGCTTGGCCAGATTGGCAGCGTGGGGTGGGGAGCGGCGCGGGTGCGAAAACGCGCGAGATCTGCCTGTCCGCAGTCGAGCGCGGCTGCGTTCTGCGTGTTGTCATGTCCAGTGTTTGTCAAAATATAATATGGATGAAGAAGGGTTATTTTTACTAGAAAAAAGCTCGAACTAGTCTGAGAACCCCGGTCCCAGCGCGGGCCGCCAGGGCAGCCACTGTATGAACGAGCTATGGCGTGAGTTGCCTGCGCGCTCCCCGCGCCGCTCACCGCGCCCGCGTGCCCACTATGGACACTCAAATAAAGTCCTTATGTTTGAGTACGCCGCGCCGCCGCGCCCGCCCCGCGCCTGCGCTGACAGTCTGGCCAAGCACTTACGATTAGTTTTAATATGAAATGTGAATCCCATTACGTGAAACTATGGATGACTGAGTTTCTCACTAACCTGCTGGTAAATAACCTCTACTAGTTCATGTTAACTACTTAATTAAGTCTTTGCAGCACCCTCATTGCGTAACACACTATCAATCGGAATCTGAATAATTTTGAACCAAACTGCTAATCCATTGCTTCATAAGTTCGAAAAATTTGTCTGCTCAACACGTAAAAAACGCAATGAATGTTGTTGAACTGTCAAAACGAAACTGATTCCGATTGATAATGTGACGCAATTGCCTCCGCGCTGGTGTCGCTCAGGTCTATACCTATACCTACAGATGTACTACATTTATTTAGATCACTAGTTTAGGGGCGAAACGCATGTACGGTCACCAAAGGAGATAAGTAACCAGGGTTGTCGGATATAGCTGAAGTTTAATAAATAACCGATGGATGTGTTCGATTAAAATTTTATTTATTTAAGAGCGTTTACGCCGTACGGCATTTCATACAAACTTTCAAGCCCTTATTTTTCGAAATGAATGAACCGATTTTAATGAAACTTCATATGCATAAGCAGGATACAAAACTCTAAAAAGTTAGTAGAGAACATTTTCGAAAAATAGTGTTACAGCCAAATTAGACCGATTCTAAATTGTCCATAGAAACAGAGATTTCCAGTTATCTTTTTTTAAATAAGACATTTCGAAAATGGTCTCTACTAACTTTTTTGACATTTATATCCTGGATATGCGTATGAACTTTCATTTAAATCGGTTAAGTCTTAGTCTTTAGTCTAACCGAGCCCTTAAAGGGCTTGAAAGTTTGTATGAAATGCCGTACGGCGTAAAGGCTCTTAATAGAAAATTAACAGTTAATTCATCAAATTAAATTTAATTCGACAACATCCATCGGTTACTTGCTAAACTTCAACTATATCCAACGTCCCTGGTTACTTAACTCTTTTGGTGACTGTACATCAACAATAAGAATGTTGATTAATGGAAAGGAAGACCAATGAATAGATTGGATGAATAGATTGTGTGAGGGAAACGTATAGATAGATGGATAGATAAACCGTTCATTTAGTGCACACAAAAATACAATTAAATGATAAAAAAAACTGGGGTGTGGATGGTAACATGATGCGAGAGCTCCTGTTATATTAGGGTTCCGTACCAAAATGGTAAAAACGGAACCCTTATGGTGAGACTCGTCTTGGAATATGGGTGTTAGTCTGTCTGTCTGTCTGTCAGCTGGATATCCCAAGAACTACTAATGCTATCAACTTGAAGTTTGGAATAGTTTTAGATGACGTTTGCCCAACTATTTTGCAAATAAGAAAGAATTAAAAATATATGTAGGTACTTATATTCTTTGCAACAGGGACTGAAAGGGGGTCTAAATTAAACTACGTATAAGTACATATTACCAAGGGGTATCGTGTCACCCAGTAACTGGATTGTGGAGGTCAGATTGGTAGTCGCTCTATGTAAAATACTAGTATTCAACTGCCTGTGGTTAGACTGGAAGCCGACCCCAACATAGTTGGGAAAAGGCTAGACAGAATATGATAAGCATAAATCTCATATAGTACAGATATTTTCGCCTGGCAGTGGCGCATTTACCAGCATGCTGAGTAGGCTTGAGCCTAGGGCGGCAAAATTTAGAGGCGGCAAATTTGGCGACCGATTGTTTTTGTTTACCTTCTTACAGAAATAAAAAATAAAAATAAAAATCTTGTTTTGTGGGGGTATGTTCTGGTCTTCCGTATTCGGCTTTGTGGAATAGTGATTATTATTATGTGCCTACATTATGTTGTGAATAAGAGCTTCTGTACGAGAATCAAACGGTTTTCTGATGTCTTGCAGCAAGCACTCCGCAAGACATCTTTCCGATGACTTTTAGGGACAAGTCATCGGAAAGATGTATTGAACTAGGCGATAAGTGATCAGTAATACTAACCACAGAATAATTTGAATACTTAGCCTACTGGCGGCAAAAAAAAAAAAAAAAATGTGTAAATCCGCCACTGTCGCCTGGTTAGTAATAACATCATCAGTCGGTACCTACTCAGATGCTGTCAACTATGTTAATTGCAACATTGCAATATACGGCATTCCTGCGACGCAATATTAAATTGGTGCTAAATTGCCGCTCGAACTAGTCAGAAGTAGATTTAAAAATTGCTACAAAATGACATTAGCCTTCATCTACTACTCACTTACACTAGTTGCTTGCATTTTAGTGTGCATACACACGAGCCGCACGCGTCAACAGCAGAGACTACTGCAGCAGTCGACACGTCGACGGCTGTTGTCGACGGGTGTCAACTGCTGCTGCTATTGGTCAAAGGAGTAGGTACTTATAATACACCGAAATTTCGCAAGTTCTGTTTAAGTCCCATGTAAAGTTTAGAGTTTTTCAAATTCGATTGAATTATGTTTCTAATACTTATCTACATAAAAGGATTTTTCGCAAGTTTTTCTAGTTCTATAAAAACTTTTTTTTAAATGAATATTGATTTATTTGGTTTTTTAAAGTCCTAAATTAGAATAACCATAATTAAGGCTCAGCGACGCGACTCTACCAGACAATTTCTATAAATTCATGGAAATTGTTCTACCAAAATCGCGTCGCACCGTCGCGTCGCGCCGCGTCGCGCCGATCCTCTGGAGCCTTGGTTGTTAATTTTTTTTTAAATACGCTTAATGAATATTTCCTGTCTGTATGTGTGTACTTAACTGTGTATGCTTTTGCCACACCATAGGACAGTTAGAGGCTATAATACCATCCATACTAATATTACAAATTCGAAAGTAACTCTGTCTGTCTGTATGTTACTTTTTCACGCCTAAACCACTGAACGGATTTCGATAAAATTTGGCAGAGATATAGATTCCATCCCGCGGAAGGATATAGGATAGTTTTTATTGACATACCTCGCGGGCGAAGCCGCGGGCGGAAGCTAGTTACTTATCAATGCTAACAGATATTGAAAAAACGGTCATGAAACTAAAGCCTCTCCTATTATGTCTTACACTGCAAGGATAGCATAAAAACCGAAGTCTTTACCTCAAGATAAAGCTGCAGAATGTGATAAACGTCCCGGACGTGACTCCTGGTGGTAATGCTAAGCTATTCATGAAGGAACCACTTGCGTAGTGTGAATTATATACCTAGACTGAATTATTATTCCTGTTTTTGTGGACTGGGGGTAGATTAATATAATAATATCAGTTACTTAAGCATTCAGGAAATTGGAGCAATCTACTGACGAATGCCAATGTACAGTCGACAAAAGAGATAAGTATGCAGGATCGTCGGATATAGTTGAATATTCTTGCTCCCCCGACCCACCCCGTCGCATCGCATCCCTAACCTCGCCTCGCCTCGCCTGCCTAACTTCGTTTTCACTCACCGTTCTTTCAGATTTTTTGTTGTTTTTGCTCCTGAGGATCCTAGCGTGATGTTAAACAGCCTATAGCCTTCCTCAAGAATTGGGCTAACAAATGCAAAAATATTTATTCAAATCCGACTGGTAGTTCCAAAGATTAGCGCGTTCAAACCAACAAACTCTTCAGCTTTATTATTAGTAATAGATTAATTAGGTACCTATATTATGTGGGTTATGTACAGTCAACAAAAGCGATAAGTATGCAGGATCGTCGGATATAGTTGAAGTTTAGTAAGAAACCGATGGATGTTTTCAAATAAAATTTAATTTGATTATAGAAAACAAACAGCTCATTTATCAAATTAAATTTCAGTTCCACAGTGTTGATACTAACTGTTGATAAGTTCCTGTGACTGTTATTTACTTAGCAAGTGAAAAGATAGGTTAGTTTATTACAAAAACAAAACAACCTAATTCCAAAAAAAAAACACTAAGTAGTGACAAATAACTAATTTCGGAAATCGGTGTCAAAAACGAAAGTACAAAACCAGACACCGACTGCCGAAATTAAAGTTATTTTTCATTTTTTATTGTTTTTTTGGTTTATAAGAGCATCATGCAATTTCCTTTCCTGTTATTATCCTCTTCATAATAATATTTCAATGAGTCTTTCATTCATTGCACCGACCATAAATCTTGATACCTTTTAAAAAAATTCCGGGACATATTCAAGATTTTTCAAAGCAATAAACAACGGCCATATTCATAATTTCTAGAGCTGAATTAATGACTGTATTTTGAACTATTTATACTTGTGTTAACATTAATTAATTTTATGTTAACACGTTATTATGATATATTACTAGTGTGGGAAGATTAATCTACTGAAGTGATTTATGCAGTGCGTTCGTTAAATTAGTATACTTTTTGAAATGAGAAAGGAAATGGACGAGTACCTTTTTTTTCTCTATGACGAACTTTTTTGTGATTTAGTAAGACGTTTATTTTCTTCGAAAAGTTTAAATATGATATCGTTTCGTGAACGGCTGTGTATGTTGTTAGGTATTTATTTATTATTTGCGGCACAATTTGTCGTGGTGATGTACGTATTATGTATGGTTTAGAAAAGAATGGGATTACGAAAATATTCTAATAAAAAATATCTCTAAAAAAAAACAAATAAAATAATATTTCTCTAAATATATCTATAAGGCCGCCCATTGTATATTTTGTAATGTTGATGTATCTTTTTTCATGTTATGTATTTTTGTGGTGTATATGTATGTAATAAAGTATATATATATATATAAATAAATAAATCTCTGTCTTTTCCATAGGTAATGTAAAAAAAACTTAAAAAGTAAAAGATTTGGACCAGTTTCACACCCATTTGAATAAAATAGGGCTGAAGATTATTTTTGAAATAAGACGTTAAACTAGACGCCAATCACACTAATATTATAAAGGCGAAAGTTTGTGAGTGTGTGTGTGGGGGTGTGTTTATATGTTTGTTACTTCTTCACGCTCAAACGGCTTGACCAATTTGGATAAAATTTTGTATGGAGGTAGCTGACACCCTGGATTAACATATAGGCTACTTTTTATCCCGATATTCCCACGGGATCGACATTTACGCGGGTGAAACCGTGGGCGCAGCTAGTCACAATATAAGTGATAAACCAATTTTTTCTATAGGGTTTGTTTATCTTCAGAAATCTAAGCAAAGGAAAAAATAAATGAAAAAGAGATCGATATTAATGTGACTACCATGAAGGTTCAATATCAATAACTTATTAGGTCAATCGTGTTTGCGGGAATTGAAAGAAAAAGGGACTCTTAATTAACCCACATCTTCAGTTATACCTACTTATGTTATTATCTGTGGACATAAGTTACGCGGGAAAATAATGTAGCAGATGCTCTCTTGTTTGTGCGAGATTCTAGGAAACTGGACCGTTTCTTATTTGTAACTCTTTTCCTGGGAAAATTGACATAAATAACGGTTCTTGGTTTTGTAGAAAGTAAAACACGTTGAATTTTTCTTTATACGTCAAAAATACACTATATATATATAACCAACGACATGCGTAATGACTTTTATAATGGAGGAACACTGATTCCCAAATCATAGGACAAGCCTAATTTGGGAGCCAGGACATAATCTATGTTTATGATTCTGTCATTTTTCTGTATGGTTAAAATTTAATGTTTGTAACACATTGTCACTGTTTTGAAATCATCATCATCTTCCTGCCCTTATCCCATGTTACTTGGGGTCGGCGCAACACGTTTTCTTCTTCCATTCTCCCCTGTCAACCGTCATGCTATCATTCACTCCCTTCTCTTTCATATCATTCCCCACACAATCCATCCATCTTTTCTTCGGCCTTCCTCTCCCTCTCCATCCATCAACATGTATATTCATCACTGTTTTGAAATAAAGGTATTATTAAAAATAAACTTTTTTGACAGGCAGCATCGGAGACGATTAAATCTATCTATCTACATAATATTTATCTTCTATCTATGCTCAACGTTTGTAATTATGTTTGTCCTCTATGCGTTCCGAAACCATTGTTCAGATTGTGATGAAAGTTTGGTAAGGTGTTCTAGTGACGCCCGTGAGGGTTCCTAATTATTAACACATGGGAAACAGTAACAAAAAAATCTGAGGCGGTACGAAGTTCGCCGGGTCAGCTAGTTCCTAATATTTATTTAAATCATAAGTTTATTAAATTATTCGCATTTTTTTTTCATATAGTATTTTAATTTGTAGAACAAAAAAAACAGTATTTTGGTAAGAAGTAAGTACTTTTCATTTGCAAGTATTTGCGTAGTGCTTTTGTAAATAATAATAATCAAGGCACGTTTGCTATTTCTTAAAATAAAAACGATTTTACCAATTTGACATTTATTTCCTTTGAAATTTTTATAGACTTGAACATTAAGCTGACATTTGAAGTCGGTTTTATTTCAGCAAAATATTTTAAATCAATGTTTTATGGTTTAATAAATTTGGCTTTGATATCTTTATAGACAATTTATTGAACATACTTGTTTTATTAACTTTCGTCGGCGAAGCAGTTTACACAGAAATAAGACTATAAACTTGAATCTTTCATTTATTATGCTATTTTACAAAGTTCTAATACTCACATAAATCGAAATGTCGGTCATCAGTTGGAAAACTCACAATAACACAAATTATAATGCAACAAACACTGGTTTGACACTATTGTAATATTATTTTGTCACTAATGTTTACGTGAAAACTTTCGCGCGGAAACTTTGGTGGGAGCGACGTGAGGACGTCTGCACAAGACGCTTGTCGCGCGAAGACTGGCCCACTGAATTTTCACACCCACGGAGTTTTCATTTGGATCACGCGTCGAGGGCGGGAAAGCCGTGTTCGAGATTCGAATGTTCATCATTGTCTACGTGTGCGTACCTACACACGTTATAGGGCGAGAGCTAATTACTGGCCGCCAAGAGATAATTAATTGTCTGTAGTTGTTGAAAGGGAGAAATATTTTTGTCGTATTGTCTTTATTTATTAAAATGTTGGTCATACGTCGCGTTTGACAATAGTCCGTTTACATAGTGCTGAAACATTAATGTTTATTTGGTTATTTGAATTTCTATAAGAATGCGTAAGTGCTTCATATAAAACAAAATTTAAATGCAAATTAGCACTTTTTGATTCATATTAAAATATATCAGACAGGCCCCAAAACACCGCTTCCTAAAGTTTAAGCTGGGAAAGGAGAATACCGTGAAATAGACTAATTAAACTTTTATTATAAAAGCCTTCGGCCCTCTTGCACCACCACAAATCACTAAATGCGTTTAGCTTACTATATACTCTGTAACATAGGTAATATAAGTATTGGTTGCTAAAAAATATATATGTTTTTTTTTTTACGTACCTGGCCCATTCTAAATTGTGTATATTGTCCTTTAGTGACTTGCGTGCACCGCAAATCACTAATATGCATGCCTTAGATTATAGTCACACTATCATCACACTAATATTATAAAGGCGAAAGTTTGTGAGTGTGTGTGTGTGTGTTTATATGTTTGTTACTTCTTCACGCTCAAACGGCTAGACCAATTTTGATAAAATTTTGTATTGAGATAGCTGACACCCTGGATTAACATATACTTTATCCCGATATTACCACGGGATCGAAACTTATGCGGATGCGCAGCTAGTGTAGAATACATTTTTGTGAACATAGTATCTTTACCAAAACACGTTAGATGTGATAATTTTTATTCCTCTTACTTTCGCATTTGGTATGTTTGGTACACTTTTACTTTCTCTCGAGAACAAAACATTTTACCGTTGCAGCGTTTAATTTAGACGCTTGGCATGTTTTAGAACCGCTGTTGAATGTTGGATTAGGCGATGTCATATTCAAAGTGAATTAATTTTTACTTAACGGTGTGATATGACGTCAAGTGTGAATTTTGTTGCCATGGAATTCTCAAACGGTTACATTGGTTTTTAATATGCTGTACAAGTGTGTCTGACATATTGAAATTTGCAAGCGACGAACAAAATTGCAAATCGGATTATTATTTTATCAAAATCAAAAGTCATTTAAGTATTCAAATTAGGCTGAGCATTAGCACTTTTCGAACGTCAAAATTACATAAGACAGTCCCCCAAGTGGGGGTTATTACTTCACCACTTCCTAGTGCCTTCGCTTGGAAGAAGTGGCGCAACAAACTCCCCAGCAGCCTTTTAATGTTTAGGTTTACTTCATAGGTATCGAAAATCACATTTTTTGTCACATCGCGCCTGTATGTCCCAAAAGGTAAGGCAGAGGTGTTCCTATAGTTCTCCCGCACTTTATGTTAGTTTTAACACACAAAAACATTTTCATGTAAAATGTTGCCAAGACATATGGCTCGCACTGCCAAAAAGTTATCAGATCTCATGTAGAGCCAAGCTTCTAACTCTACACGCCCTAACTTCACAAACTCTACACCTTAGTCAAAATATGAGGCTTGGCCGTTACACATCCGCTGTACAGTCAAAACAACCCAAAATGGACGAAGTACTTACTACCCTAGACCCATATACGTGTGCGACTGTGTGCGTGCGTAGATTTCTAATGTGACCACGATTTTCTCTCACAATCAGTAGGTATAACTAATTTAAGATGAAATCCGGTCGGAGAGACTTTTGGAAAAGTCTAAATAAAAAGTCATAATTCGAGGTTTGGCTCTCGCTTATTTCCTCCTCCAATATTAGACCAATTTAAAAGATGTTTCATAAACTGAATAAGAAGGATATATACTGTGTCCCTATGTTTCTCTTTTTTCATTAATAGTTGTCAAATTGGTACACTAGGCCTCTGTTGACAGTGGTTTAAATCGGCATTTTTTGAGGGTTCTAGAGCTAGTCATCAAAAAGAAAAAATATGCGGACATAGAAATAGTTAATATTTATTATTCTGTAAAAAATCATTGCTTTATGGTCATTAACCAGAAAGAAAACAGGCGAGAGCGTTTCTATGGAGAATAGACAAACCGCATTTCCTCTTAATAAATAAACAATGTTCTATATATAATAATAAAAATTTATAATCATAAATTATAACATATAATTGGAGTGTTTGATGGTGTGCATTAATTCCGGAACATGATGTATACTACCTGTTCCCCGCGGTGTCACACGCTACGCGGCTCCTAAGAGTCGTAGCGTGATGTTATATAGCATATAGCCTTCCTCGATAAATGGACTATCCAACACAAAAATAATTTTTCAATTCGAACCAGCAGTTCCTGAGATTAGCGCGTTCTGATGGAGGTTGTATACCTACATGACAGTGTTTTAAGATTCGAGTAAAACTGTTTAGAATATGTCACTACAAACTGTTTCGTCAAGGGAGAAAAAGTCGTTGTTTATATAATAATTGTGGTGTTAATAAATGTGTTCGATCCAAGTAGCCTCTTGATTTCAATACGTTCAAACAAACAAACTCTTCAGCTTTATAATATTATTTAGAGATAGTATAGATTTACCCTACAAAATACTACATTCAATGTTTCAGTACAATTTCAATTGAACCAGGCATCGTCATACAAAATCTCCATTCAACTGAACAAGAATTAGGTCAAGTGCACAGGTTACTGAGAAAGGTTGACGAATACTAACGAACATGATCTACATCACTATTATGTACGAAGGAATGCTGTGACGGGGGGAAAGTTCGTTCTTTTTCCTCGTCGGCTTTCAGGAATTTGTAACGTCACGGATATAAGTATTAGCTATATATATAATGTCTCATTGAGGATAAGTAGTTCTTATTATAATGTTAAACGTGACGTCATTATCTTGGACCTTTTCTTTCATGTCACGTTTAGGGCATGCAAAACCGGTTTTCCGGTTTTGCGCAAAACCGGAAATCGGCCAAAATTTAACGATTTTTGAAAACCGGTTTTGAGAGCCAAAACCGGAGCTCAGCTCCGGTTTTCCCATTATTGAGTAACAATTAACATTTTGATTTTTATCAACATTTTTTTCGAACACTCTCAAAAAATAATTAATTTTGAGGCATCAAATGTATCCGAACCGAACACAGCCTGCATCCACCCACTTACACGCCTCCCTCCACTACCCCCGCACCCCGCACCCGTAACCCGCCAGCCTGCGCCTGCGTTGTTGCAGTAATACCCTTACCGGGAGTGCAAGTGCGTGTCCGCCGCCCTCGCCTGCGAGTTGCGAATTCATATTATAATAATGTTATTTTGTAGTTCGTCTTCAAAGTTACAAAAATGTTGATTTTTTTGGTAATTGTGGGTGGCTGTGTTTAATATTTGAAGATGCTGATTGTGTTTTCTATGTTTAAAATATATTATTTTTGATAGCAGACTTAATAGGTACCAAAGATACCAAAAACTTACATGTTGTTGATTTGATCTCAGTTAATTAATCTTTATACTATTATAAGTTCATTGTTATCTGTACAATTATTATGGTTTGGATTAAAAAGAAATGTATCATACAATTTGTTTTATTTGTAGACTTAGTGCGTATTTAAAAAAAATTGTGTTTCTTTTTAAATTATACTACATTCGATTTTTTTTGCTAAAACCGGACCTAGCTCCGGTTTTCGGTTTTGGTCCCAAAAAAACGATGTTCAAAACCGGTTTTGATGACTTTCCGGTTTTGCATGCCCTAGTCACGTTATCATGAGAACTCAGGGATGTGAAATGTGTAGAAAATCATCATCTGCCTAGCCTTTTCCCAACTATGTTGGGATCGGCTTCCAGTCTAACCGGATGTAGCTGAATACCAGTATTTTACATGGAGCAACTGCCCATCTGACCTCCATAACCCGTTACTGGGTAATACGATACCCCTTGGTAAGACTGGTTGTCTGTCAGACTTTCTGGCTTCTGAGGAGCCGTAACGACTGTCAAAGATCCACGAATGACCGCCGGGACCCTTTCCGAAGCGAGGAGGGGTCTTGGTATGTAAAGATGGTCACCCATCCACGGACTAACCGCGGCAAGCGTAGCTTAACCTGATCGATCGAACCGTGCGGCTGTTATTACTTAGCCACAAGCCAGACACAACACAACACCCGTCTGGTCGGAGGATCCTTACCCGACTGCGCCAGAAGGAGGGTTATGTTTTTTGAGTGTCTGATTGTATATTTCTTTGGCACGCTCTGTAAAAAATACCTTGTTTGCGTCAAATTCCCGACAAATTGTAGATGTCATAACTCAAAAAGATCTTTATTATGGTTGTATTTTTTGTGTGTAAAAGGCATTTCAGGCAAAACGTGTTTCTGTCCACGTTCCGATTTAATTTGGACCATATAGGTGGTGGCCTGAGAGCAATGGGGGCCTTATGGTAACGGCCCCAATTTCCGAGTTGTAGGTCGTGGGTTCGAACCCAGGCAGGGGCTTTACTTTTTGTAAGTACATAATTTCATCACTAAAACGGTGAAAGAAAACATCGTGACGAAACCGGCATGTCCTAGAACATAGAACCAAAAATTGCAAGACGTGTTACATCTACCAACCCGCAATGGGGATTACAGCCCACTCCCCCTAGAAAAGAGGAGGCCAGTGACCCAGCAGTAACAACAACAACAAAACACAACAACAACATAACAAACATTATAGACAACACAATACGACGAAAACAACAAACACAACATTAAAGACAACATTGGAAATACGGGTATTATAGGCTGTTTATGCTATGAACTGGCCTGAGCGTCTAAGGGTATAAAGAAAAACATATTTAGGAGACCTAGAGTTTATGGTCACAAATAGGCAACACAAAATAATGTCAGTGTCATTGTTCAATAGATGTCTTTGATAGTTCCTCCTCAGTGTTACATGATGTCTTCACACCTAGGGACAATTATTAAGGCTTTTAGTACGAATTTACGATTGAAGTTATAGAGGCACCAGTTTTGTATTGGGATATATAGAAAATTTACTAGACAGTAACATAATACAGTGTGAGTCTTCATAATGTGCACATATCGAAATGAGCGAAACTAAGCTTTTATCGACGGAAAAAAATAAAAAAAAAAATAAAAAAAAATTGTAGCCGTTTTAAAATTATTGTTCGCTGCTGTGACCCCTGTGTAAACAATCGCCCTCAGTTGAGAATTATGGTTTTTTTCAATGGTTTTTTCTACGGAATAGAAAGTTTTTTCCCATCTCAAAAAATGGCCAACGCGGATAAAGAAGTTTCCACTTCAAAAAACAAGTGAAAAGGCAATACCTACTCATCAGCTTGCAAATGAACGACCCCCTGTTTACGTTTTTATCACAGCATGATGGATGCGTAGATTAACACTGTTTGTGCACAAACAAGTGTGATCGATTGTTATTGAGCGGTTCTGTATGACTTAGCTTCATTAACTTAATAAGTTAAACATTCGTAACTTAGACGGTGGGTGTAAGCGGTGATTGAGGTCGTTGAGGTCAATTGGTGGAGAACTGGAGCCAGCAGAACGGTTGATCTAACGATTTGAGAGGGTTTGGTTTTAAAAGTGTAAATATGTATTTACAGAATTATAATCATTAAAGTCATCAACACAACTCTCTAAGACCATGTAATCCCCAATAATGACTATTTCATGAAATCTTGACATTTGGGGATTACATGGTCTTAGAGAGTTGTGTTGATGACTTTAATGATTATAATTCTGTAAATACATATTTGTTACGACCGCGAATCGTATTTTAATCAACGTACAACTTAATACTGACCAACAAATTGCAAAAAACGTAAGAAAATTTGAATTTCGCGGGTCACCTTAGAGCTTCCCCCTTAAGGGTTTGGTTTCCGCACTTAGTCCTTCAGTGGACCATTGTGCGTGAGCATTTCGTATTTCTACAACACAAATGCTTAACAAAACACTTCAGTCATGACATTTGACAAAGTATCATACTTTATGCCACTTCAAAATTAGTAGTTGTAGCGTCTAAAATAACATTCTGATACGCTAGAACCACACAATTTGATTCCTTGACATGTTTATTTAGTTAATTAACACCAGTTTGAATGGCAGGTCTCCAGAGGCATGTTTCTACCAGACTAGTGCAATCCAATCAAAACGTTTGAAGATCTACTCGTTGACCTACTGGAGTCAGCTATCTTGTTTATGCATTTAATGATCTTGTAATTCGTTTCGAATCTCTAGAGTGATTGATGATAATGACGTTCTAATGATCGAACCATGGCATGGTGATAAAGAGTTTTTAAAAGTATATAAATGTTCTTGGAGACTTTTGAAGACAGGGATGGTTCTGGTCATTTCTTTTATTTATTTATTTATTAATGAGGCAATTTACCGACTTATTCAGCAAGACATACACAAACAAAAATCACATACAGTTTTAGGAATTGTGAATTCGTCAATTAAAGAAGTGCACAGCACTAGCTGCGAAATTAAACACAATACCTATATAATTAGTTGAATTACTTACATAAAAGTTATAAAATAAAATAAAAACTGGCCAAGTGCGAGTCGGACTCGCACACGAAGGGTTCCGTACCACAAGGTAAAATCACCGAAAAAAAACACGTTTGTTGTATGGGAGCCCCCCTTAAATATTTATTTTATTTTGTTTTTAGTATTTGTTGTTATAGCGGCAACAGAAATACATAATTTGTGAAAATTTCAACTGTCTAGCTATCGCGGTTCTTGAGATACAGCCTGGTGACAGACAGACGGACGGATGGACAGACAGCGAAGTCTTAGTAAGAGGGTCCCGTTTTTACCCTTTGGGTACGGAACCCTAACAATTAACTATGTTCACAAATAAGATCGGAAATACAAAAATACTTAAAAAAACAACAAAAAAATGCTGTCGAAGAAGGGAATGGAGGTAAATACAATTATTAAAAAGGATGCATAAAAGTCGTCAATGTAAGGAATAACACGCGTTTTTTTGGCACAGGAAATAAGCTTTGATTTGTAAAAACACTCCCAAGGATTATGAGTTTTCTTTAACTATTCTGAACATTTCATTTCATTTATTCATAAAAACAATTTACATTGTGTTGAATATAATGTACACATGCAAGAATAAATAATTAAAGAATAATACAAAGAACTATGAATTATTAATAACAATCCAAGTGACCAACTGTTTTAAATAATTATAATGTCAAAACGTTTTAGATGTAATGTCACAACAGTTTTAATACAATGTCAAACAGGTATATAGATGATGTCAAACAGTTTTCAATGTAATGTCAAATAGTTTTAAATATAATGTCAAAAGATTCTAGAATATATTATGTATAGATTATTCATTTATTATTGTGTGACATTAGTTCCGATATATTATACAGACATTTTTCTAATAAAAAGGCTTTTAATTTTGTTTTAAACAAGTGGGCATTATAAATCAGGATCTTTAGCTCAGGAGGCAACCCATTAAATATCTCTACAGCTTGGTACTTCCAGCAATGCTCTACTATATTAAATTTTGGTGCTATTTGTTGCTTAAAAATTTTTCTTCGCGTGCTCTCTCTAATCTCACGTTCTTCTTGTGATTCAAATTCATGTAAATACTTAGCAAAACGACTTAAGAGGACCAATATATATAAGCTAGGTACTGTTAATATTCCCAATTTTTTAAAGTAATCTCTACATGAGACACGTTGCGAAATTCCGACTATTGTCCTTATGGCTCGTTTCTGTAAAATGAACGCTCTCTGCCAATTATAACTGTAACTATTTCCCCAGAGCACAATGCTATACCTTATCCTAGACTCAACCAGCGCATAATATATAGCCTTTAACTGTTCTAAGTTCAACTCATCCCTAAGGCTCCGGAGTGCGTAACATGCTGACGATATGGATGAGTCCATAACAGCAAGCTCTGGTTTCCAATTTAAAAGCGAATCTATATTAATCCCTAAGAATTTAACCTTGTCCACCAATTTAATCTTGTCTCCATTCATTTGAATATCTAAGTTGTCTTTATTACGAGTCGTAGACACGACACAAGCTTAGGAAGATCACCAAATTAAGGCCAGAAATAATACTGACCACAAGACCAACTTCAACAGACTCCATAGCACATTTTTCTCACACCACATTACTCAATAAAATTGTAACAACTCTTGAATGTAATTAAACGCATAAAATCGTAACAAACATTGGACGGACGGAAGCTGAATGTATGCCAACATGTAGGCTAGTAGATACGTAAATCATTTTTACTCCCGACCACAAATTTGATTTATTTACAGCAGAATCATTCTTGATATTATGAAGCAGGATAATTCAAATGTCCGTAGGTGTGTCCATGGCATCACACCGGGGCCTATAAGAATACCAGCGCAAGAATATCATCGCAGAGTTATGCTGAGATACAGTGTAACAAATAACAATACATTCGCATATATATCGCAGGAGAGCAGTGGTGGCCAAGTGGTAATGGCTGCGACTTACGAGTTGTAGGTCGCAGGTTCGAACCCAGACCGGCGCTTTACTTTGTGTAAATTATTTCATCACCACTGCTCTCAAAACGGTGAAGGAAAACATCGTGAGGAAACCGGCATGTCCTAGAACCAAAAATTCGAAGACATGTGACATCTACCAACCCGCACTGGGCCCGCGTGGTGGATTACGGCCCACTCCCTCTCACAGAGAGGAGGCCTGTGTCCCAGCAGTGGCAACATTATAGGCTGATTATGATGATATATCGCAGTCCACAGCTGGACATAGGCCTCTCCCAGGCTGCGCCACAACACCCTGTCCTCCGTCTTCATCCAGCATCCAGTCCGACCCAGCCACCTTTACGTCGTCGATCTATTTAGCTGGGGGGCGTCTCACACTACGCTTGCCGACACGCAGTCTCCACTCCAGGACTCATGTGCTCCTTCAAAGAAACTCTGAGTATAGCTCGCTCCTTAGCGCGCTGAGTGACCTAGAGTTTGTGGACCAGCCCGACTGTCAGTGTCCACGTTTCGGCACTGTATATGTCATAACGGGCAGGACGCAACATTGCGGGATCCCAACTGGAGCCTCCTGTCGGCTTCTTTGTCAAAGTTGTGTCTACCGATCTTGATGTCTTGCTCTAGGTAGACACAGTCCATCACAATTTCGAGAAATGATCCTTCAATGTGGATTGGACTCGGCAAATACACGTCATGAATGGTCTTATTAAAATTCATGCCGAGGCCAACCCGCCGAGAGAGTAACACTCTTGTAGTGATCATATTGCAATGAAAGGTTTTCAAACACTATCGGATTTTATTGCTATTCGTAGTTACTTTCTGGTTATTTTTCGCCCGCATTTCAATATTGAACACGTAAATATTTTGAACATCAATCATTTTATTTTAAGACAACTATAAATCTTCCCAAACATTAAGGCATGCCGCACACGCCGTAAAACAATAAACAAATGAGATACAACACACACACACCACAACAACACAACACAACAACACACAACAACAACACAACAAAAACAACAACGCACAACATTATACTATTGAAAGCGTCGATCAAAATGTTATATTATGAAACTATGTTTTAATTTAGTCATTAGATTAGGTGATTGTTCGATTAGAAACAATTCAATCAACTCAGCCTATCGCAGTCCACTAACACAGTTACAGTAATAATATACATTATAATAACACATAGGATACTTTTTATCCCGATATTCCCACGGGATCAAAACTTATGCGGGTGAAATCGCCAGGCGCTGCTAGTACTTAATATCATTGTTATTATCTGGACTAGAAGCAGCCTGTTGTATCCGGTTCAGGGCCGGATTAGCCCATAAGCAAATTAAGCAGTTGCTTAGGGCATCACGTCTCGGGGGCACCATAAGGCAGAAACAGCACCGAAACAGTATTTGCTAGCACATGAAAGGCAAGGCTGTTTATCAGCAAGATATTACAAGACTCAAAAGTCACTCTAGCTAGAGATGTGCGCCAATCTTTACAAAACGCTCGTCGTTGTTTTAAAAAATACGAGGTGACAGTGGATAGGACGGCCTGGCGTGGATTGCTTAGGGCATCAAGTAATCTTAATCCGACACTGATCCGGTTGATGCTTCGGCTCGCCTCCTATTACATAACTGGCGAAATCTGGGTGTACTATAAGTATGCCTCTGCTTAACCCTTAGGGGAATACAGGCGTGATGTCATGTCATGTGTGTGTTTCTAGATGTAAAAGCAATATTCTGTTGCTCCTACATCGTAAAGCGTGTAGCAAGCTTTATACAATAGCATGATTTTCGCCGATATAGATCTCTTGAGCGATAAAAGTTCGATATATACAAATAAAACTGATTTATTTTCGTGTTTTATTTCTATGTAGTTTATTTTTGTTTGACTTTTGTTTTCCCGCCGTTTTTAACGCTTGTAAGTTTATTTAATGCCAGTGTTTTTTGTTAATTTTTGACAGTTCGAGACTGAGGTCAGACTGTGAACGTTCCTAAAGTTACGAGTATAATAATAGAATAGTTAGGTAAGACGCCCTCAGGCAGGCTAGGTGGAGGGACGATCTTCGCAGGATGGCTGGTGGCACCTGGTTGAGAGTTGCCGAAATCGAGTTGAATAGCGTGCACTAGGAGAGGCCTATATCCAGCAGTGGACTGCAATAGGCTGAAGATCATAATGATGATGTAAAGATGTACAGTCACGAGCATAAGTATGTATACACTTGGCTTTATTCAAAGGCGATTTTCTCCTTTATTTTTCAATTGAAATTGTATGTTATTACGAACATAGTATTTTCGAACCCATAGGTTTATGTTAAGTGTCGTATTTCAACGTTGCATTCGTTATTTCATGAAAAAATCACAATTGAAAGTTGCCAAGTGTTGACATATTAGTGCTCGTGACTGTACGCTTGGAATAAACGTAAAGAAATCATATCATTGTTTGATTTTAAGACAACCCGAATCTCTTCAAAGTAAGAGTGAACAGGCTTCTTCTGGGTAAGCTCACTCCATCGTCGACTTTGTCTCTGTCAACTCTGACCTAGACTAGAGTCAAGAGCAAACCCATTTCAAATAAAAAAAAATATAGTACAGATTCAGCACATGAAACTGTAAAATTTTCCCAATCAACTTTAAGCCTTATGAAGTTATGATTTAGCGATAAAGTTGAAAATCAAAGAAATTTGACAGATTGTAGTAACTTGATGTGCTGGCATCTGTACACGTGGACGTAATATTCTATATATTACGTCCATGTCTGTACATACATGACATACCAACCTAAAACATTACCCTCCTTTGGGCTCCGCTGCAGACAGGAAATAAAATAAATTTCATCTTCAATACTTTTTTATAATAAATCTATTTGATACACAAACGAAAGATTAATGGGTTGTATTAGGTCAAATAAATAATTCATTTATAGATCATGAAAATGAGTTCAGGAAAATAAGAACGCCAAAAATTCTATTTAAAAACCACATGCATTACATATCTAAAAATACGATCGATTCTCAGCAAATACAAGAAAAAAATAACCAGTCCGCAAACTGTAACCATCCTAGAACCAAAAATTCGAAGACATGGGACATCTACCAATCCGCAATGGGCCCGCGTGGTGGATTACCTTACGGCCGGTATTACCTACTAGCAACTAGCTTCATATATTCTGACTGACCGACTTCTTGACAATTCAAAAGGCCTGTGCGTGATGGCGTGACCATTTGGACTCGTTTCTAAAGGTGCAATTCTAAGATGGACCGCAGGCCGCAAACTGCAGCTGCAGGTTCAAGCGACACTATTGGTTTCTATGTATCTCTATGAAAACTGCGGCCAACCGCAGCCGCTAGCCGCATTTTCGCCTGCAGTTGCAGTCTACAGCCCATCTCGGAATTGTACCCTTAGGCGTGCCTCGGTGACGACGCCACTCTTCAGGCACCCATTGTGTGACGATCTTGGCCTATCTCTTTTGCATCCTCGCAGACTTATTGCCAATATCAGCGACGACGCCTGCCTTGGAGCGTATTATGGTGTTGCGAACCGATTCATGACAAGACAAATATTTTTGCACCCAGTCAACAATCAATTATAGGTTAAGGTGGGGGGTGGGGGGAACAGGAGTGAGTTTGTGTATGTAAAGGGCTCAGTAGTGCCTGACAGGCGTCACGTATTATATGTTTACAAACATAATTACATGTCTCATGAAGTCATGACGCACAATATTATTGTTGAGTTGTTTGTGTCAAATGTTGACCTATTAACTTACTCTTGAAAATATGGCTATTAAAAGACAAACTCAAACAATTGGTTTATGAGTTATGTGAGTGCTTTTCTTTTTTATTTATTTTTTCCAGAAATCCCCACTAGTTAAATAAACTCAGCATAGTGGGGATTTTTGAAAAATAAGTAACAATCCCCACCGTGTTGTTGTTTCTAATATAATAAACAAAAAATGCGTTAATCAATACGTTTAATTAGATAAGTAAGTAATTATGTCAATATTATAATCAACTTTCATTATAAATTGTTTGCATTGAAACGAAAATCAAAAATATTTACAACAATTGACTAGATTCAAACAAAGGATCAGGTAAATCGCGATTGTGAATTTATCTCATTCTTTCCAAAAAAAGTGGCACTGTAATGCTGCCATGCGTTAACTGTAGTTGAGCATCTAAGATTAACTGGTCTTTTCCTTTCCTTCTTTGTGATCGCGGGTTCCGACGCGACGGTGAGTTTCGTTTGCACTTCTTTTTCTTTGCTTCTTTGTGATCGCGGGTTCCGACGGTGAGTTTCGTTTGCACTTCTTTTTCTCTGCTTCTTTGTGATCGCGGGTTCCGACGGTGACTTTTTTTTTATCGGATGGGAAAACATAAAATTGCCCCCCCGCTCTGGGTGGAGCGGAAGGGAGTGTCAGACTCTTACTGACTGAAACCCATCCGTGTTCCTTCCTTAGCCCTTTATGTTCCGGGCCAGCGGTAACACTGACGGACAATCCCGCTGAACCGAACGGTGACTTTCGTTAGCACTTCTTTCATAAAACAAACCGTCGTAATTGCTCGTACCTACCTCCATATATGTTTTCTTTAAACGTTTTATTGAGTTCCTTTATTAAAAAACGACGATTAAAAGCGTATCGTTTAACCTACCGCAATACGAATTGATGCCAAGAATTCATGTTACGATGTACGACCCAATTAAGACTTTTTGTTCACTGTGCGTGAAAGCTAAATATAAAATCAACTATACGAGAGTATAAATATACATACAGGGTTATTTTAAATTGGCTAGAAAAAGATGTTTTTTTTTGTGGGCTCATCGACCGCAGTTATTGTAGTCACTTGAAATATCAGTTTTTTTTGAGTGAGTTTTTTTATGAATAATAAGTATATTTAATAAAAATAAAACATGACAAAAAAGTTTTTCTCAACTCATACTTAAGCAAAACTAATAGTTGTCGTTGACCTCCCAGAAAAACACTCGAATCTTTTTATATCGATACACATCGCGTTTGCGGAGTTTAGCTAGCTAATGTAAAATAACCCGCGAAAAAAAATCAGCCGTTCCCTACATTTTGACGAGTTATACGAACATAAATGTAGGGAACAGCAGATTGATTTCAGGTTTACTAAAAGTTGTTCATAACGATGAGTACAATGACCTCTTAAGAGGTTGTTATGTTTTACCAATAACCCTGTATATTATTTATGCTTTATACTCTCGTTACCTCGTATAGTTGATAGATTTTATATTTAACTTTCACACATAGCGAACAAAAAGACTTAATTGTCTTAGTTCCAGGGTGGTATGTCATTGCTCTTACAGCAAACAAAATCGTAAAAGAGAGAATAGGCGTCATCGTAACTAGGTACATACTTGCCCTTCATAACATTACAACGAAAACGATCGTGTCTATACTTGCTACATTAATTGTTGTTGTGATGACGAGCTCAACAACTAGGTACACCTACTTCATGAACTCTACAAAATGGCTTATTAGTCGATTCGCATGAATTTAATCTTTTTTTTGACGTGACAACGTCTTAAATTAGGTTGCGACTGGGAGTCACTTATGAAAAAGTGTAACGCTCGGTAACGTTACGATGAGTCACCGAACGAGAGAGAGGCCCGCCGAATGCCTTGCGTCTCTCTCCCACTCAACTATGATCGGATGATCGGTCGTTGTCACGTAAAATCTTCGCCCGTAAAACCGACTTTACAGGCAACCATTTTTTTTTAATTCATTTATTATTTTTTAGAATTTTAATCGAGACGCTATTTTAGCCTTCTTTGACGCGACTGTAAAGCCAGACACACATTACTGTGTCGTGTTGTGTCGTGTTGTGTCGTGCCTCGGGATACACCAATCAAACGAATCTGTTCAGGACTACGTCAAATTACAACGACTTTTGATTGGCTAATACTGCGTCAGAAGGCGTCACGACACGCCACGACACTTAAGGCGAAAGCGCCAGGGTAGCCCGCGAAATTCAATTTTTTTTAGGTTTTTTGCAATTTGCTGGTCAGTATTAAGTTATACGTTGATTAAAATATGATTCGCGGTCGTAACAAATATGTATTTACAGAATTATAATCATTAAAGTCATCAACACAACTCTCTAAGACCATGTAATCCCCAAGTGTCGTCAGCGGGATTGTCCGAAAGGGTTACCGCTGGCCCGGAACATAAAGGGCTAAGGAAGGAACACGGGTGGGTTTTAGTCAGTAAGAGTCTGACACTCCCTTCCGCTCCACCCAGAGCGGGAGGGGTCATTTGATGATTTCCCATCCGAAAAAAAAAAAAAAAAAAATCCCCAAATGTCAAGATTTCATGAAATAGTCATTCTTGGGGATTACATGGTCTTAGAGAGTTGTGTTGATGACTTTAATGATTATAATTCTGTAAATACATATTTGTTACGACCGCGAATCATATTTTAATCAACGTACAACTTAATACTGACCAGCAAATTGCAAAAAACGTAAGAAAATTTGAATTTCGCGGGCCACCTTAGAGCTTCCCCCTTAAGTATGTTTCCGCCATAATGAGTAAAGACGTATAGAATACCCAATTACCTACTCACAAACCGTCAAACCTATAGCTTTGTTATAGCTGCGGGCACAAATTATAAAAGGCCGGCTCGTGAATCTGCCCGAAATGTTGTCTGCCCATTTTACAAATATTATTAGCTTCTGCCCGCGACTTCGTTCGCATAAAATTTATTGCTCCCACAACCCATCCCGTCGCATCGCATCGCCCTATTACGTCGATATTGCTTAGCGTTCTTTCTGACTTTTAAAAAGACGGAGAAGTAACAGTGACTCGCCCTTATTCAGAATTTATATTTTCTTAATAGAAATGTTGCTACAAATCCTAAAACAAAGATAAAAAATAATCATCTTTCATAACTATCAATAAATCAAAAAGACAATAAACTATAACGAAAAACTAATGTGTTTCAATTGTATACACTCACATAAACATACCTAATGGTTACTAGAACTACGCATTAAAACAGGGATGTCGAACCTACACTCTACCTAAAACTAATACGAGTATCTAATCTGCATTCGCAATTAATTTGCCAATAAAAAATAATTTAAAAAAATTAAACCGACTTCAAAAAGAAATTAACTCAAAATTATGAAATAACTTTAATTTCGGAAGTCGGTGTCTTGGGATCTGTATTTTAGTTTTATGCCACCGACTTCCGAAATTAAAGTTATTTCATAATTTTGAGTTAATTTCTTTTTGAAGTCGGTTTAATTTTTTTAAATTATTTTTTATTTCGTAATTTTTAGTTTTTGCACTAGTATTTGACCAAGGTTTTGAGATGTTTTCCCTTTGACACTACACCCGTAGCTCTTATCAATAAGCCAGGCCGTCACACTTACACGTATTAGTCCATATCTTGAAAATTACTGAATCGATCTTGATGAAACTTGCACTGTTCCCTAAGTTGAAGAAAATGTAAGCCAATAAAAAAAAAATGGTCACGATCCGATTAACAGTTCCGGAGATATGCGTGGACAAACATACATACATACATACATACATACATACATACATACATACATACATACATACATACGTCTATGAAATTTTGTATATTTGTTTGGAAGCCCTAATAGATCATCATATGTGAATATAATGCAAATCCAATAATATTACATACATACGTATCGAATTGATAACCTCCTTTTTTGAAGTCGGTAAAAATGTAAACAAATATGAGTTTATGGAAAAACAACTTTAAATTCTACACAATTGAGTAACAAAATTCAGTTTTTTTTAACGTTAGGAATTTTTCCTGTATTGTGGGTGCGTTTACAAACATTTAAACTCACATACACAAACAGCCAGACCCGGAACAACTACTTCTAGGTAGGTCATACAAATAATTTTGTTCCGTGCGGGAATCGAACCCAAAGTTTACCTACGCTATAACTTCAAAAAAAATTATAACTTTTTCAATAGTGCTAGTCACTCATTTGAAACAAAAGTTAATAGACTAGATGCAAACATACATAAAATCACGCCTTCTTCCCTTCCCATGGTAGGCATAAACTACAGAATGCATATCCTCCTTACATACCCCTTTTGCGACTTATCACGATTTCATATTCTTTTGTCGGGAATTTTTTACACGTCAAAGCTTTGCCAACCCTGAACTAACAGATAGAATTATGTCTTACAAAGACATGCATCATGAAAAAGTATTATTCAATAAAAATAATGGCCGATTCGAACTAAAACACAGACGTCAGACACTTTAAATATTAATTCTGTGTGTATTAAATAATTTAATGTTCTCCTATTATTCTAGATATCTACACTCATTCAGATTTCATTCTGTATGATTCGCGCGTAAAATTAATAATAATAAATTGCTCAAATCAAGGTCAATATGAATATAAAATAAGAAATTAGATTTTTTACATCCCAAGCGACTTGGTACAATTTTAAAAGTAGGTACGTATGTGATGATGACTGTAGTTTTATTAAAAACTAGCTTTTGCCCGGGACTTCGTCCGTGTGAAATTTCTCGTTCCCTCGACCACCCCCGACCCATCGCATCGCGTTGATTGCTCGTGCTACTTTGTTTTCACTTAGCTTTTTTTCTGTTTGTTCGGTTTCCAAGGGTCCTAGCGTGATGTTAAATAGCCTATAGCCTTCCTCAAGAATTGGGCTATCAAATGCAAAAAGATTTTTTCAAATCCGACTGGAAGTACACGGTAGTAACTTCGTGCAAGTCGCCTATAGAAAAAATAAAATTATTTAAAAGTGACCATTCCCCCGTTTCGTGCGAGTAAATTCATGCGAATCGTCTAATAAGCCGAACATTATCCCATAGAGAAATACGATCAGTACCTAATCAGACTATTCCCTCGACACCTACCCATCTTATAAATAACCTCTAATCACTGTTCTACCACCCCAACAGTTCAACTTATTTTTATTCCAGCATAGCTATTCACAACCATCCGATAGGCTATCGTATCGAAAATTACACATTTTGATAACCTGTTTTTTTATTTAGTGGTCTATCTACAATCATTACACTCAAGCAAATATACAAGCCAAGTGCACAATATTAAGCTATAGACACAGCATCCTGCCTTGCCCCCGACAGCAAACGGCTATCGGAAGAAAGGCGACTACATGACCTAGAGCGCGGTCTTTGTCGGACTGCATAGAAAAGAAAGAGAAGCGCGATGACACAACGATGCCGATGGTACAAAAAATCTATTGTTTGGACTAAAAAAATAAAACACTAGTCCTTTAGTATGTTGCTTGTAGAATAATCTGACAAAAAATCAGAATGATTTTATTACATTAGTATGGTTTTTATTGTAAAAAGAAAGTAGTAGTAGTTTTTTTTCTATCGTACCTATCAAATTAGTTGTATTATGTTTTCAACACACTATCTACCTCGCATAATATATCCTGAAGAATATCATATATTTTTTCTGATTTTGTTTACTGGAGTCGATCACTTTTATTGTTTTTAAAACTTGGGTTTTTTGTGTTTAGGTCCTGTAAGCACCTTTTCGGGTTTTGGACTTGCGAACAGCATTTAGAAGAGTCCTACGATAACTTTGATAGATGTTCGATACGATACGGAAGCGTATCGAGTGGTTGTGAATAGCGAATTAGCGATGCAGGTCAACGAACCCTGGATATTTCCTCCCGCCAAAATCTTTACAGCCCTATTAGGGATGGAATCTACAACTCTCCACATATACGACCTATCATAAACTATGACAAAAATATGTGTTACAGGAAGAATAACAAATAAAAAATGTCGTCGCAAACTTCCTTTTGCCATTATATTCTTCTGTTTTCCTTGTATCGGAGTAGTTTCAGCGAATTGGGAATTGAATTGTCTGGATGGCTGTATTTTCCTTGATATAGATTATGGAGGTAATGGAGTTAATATACGAGTATCTTTCACGGCGCAGAAAATAGCGACGTCTAGTTTTGTTATAAAGTTACTGAAATCACCGAAGAGGTCGGTTAAAAGTGACACTGGCTGGTGATGACAGTCACTCTAGCAGAGCGTTGTATCGATAGTTCCGTGGTGGCTGTCTTCTGACGACGAACTGCTATACATTCGGACCAACCCGACCTTTTTGCTAGCTAGGATATACGTGGTGCATTTTGCGAAAGGTACATTTTGCGACTGAAAGATTTATTAGGCTAGTCAAAAAATAATTTATTTATATTTTCTTACAAACGTTAAAAAGCCTTCTTCGTTTCTTCGTCTGTCCGATGTATTTATAACTTGAGAACCATATATCCGGTTTGCGTATTTATTTTTATTTAATGATAGATTATGGCCACTATTTGACTTTTCGTAAATACTTTTTGTATGGTAAGGAGGAGTATGAACTCTATGAATTTTGAACCGAGATTCCCGCTGAAATTCGTTGTAAAATACAGGCCTGATTATTACGATTTCTTTTTCTTCGAAACAAAATACAGTGTTATTTGTGGTGCAATATTTGTCAGTGTAACTACAATGTAATAACATTAACCATTCGACTTCAAGATTAAAAGGCGTGTTACACAGCATATAAATATACCGAGACCCACCTCAGTGATTTTGGCACTGTCATAAATTATATCTTTGAATTATAGCCCTCTGTGCAAACGTGTTGGCTTGGACATCGCCCGCGCTTTGGCATCTACCACAAAAACCAAAAACCTTAACGACCGTTTCTTTCATTTCAATTCCATTGCTGCTTTTCTACTATTGACACGTGGAGGAGGTAGAATAAAAGCAGCAATGGATAGTAAAGACTTTAGAATGTCATTGGGAATGTGTAGTTCTATGCCACCTGTTCATCTGATTTTAGGCCGTAGCAGACAGTAGCCCACCTGCCGCCGCCCTGTCTGGTTGTCTAGTTATAAAAGATGGAAGTCGAGACAGAAGATCCAGTCCATACGACTATATTTATGTATGATGTAACCAGACAGTCAAGCTGACATAAGCTACACAGTGACCCTCCGAGAACGGTGTAGCTAGTCGAACTAGTCGCGAACTAGGTGGAACTAGTCGCGAGCTCGAACTCACTGGTGGTCATGGCCAATAAGCACGCAGTCTCACCCAGCTTCGTGTCCGACAGGGGTAGTAGTAGTTAGACGCTAGTCTACACGCACAACGTCTAGTTCTCACGCATAGAAACACCGTTCCGAACTGTGAGGCGAAAAAACCACTGCATAAATCAATTACAAATAAAGTTTATTGAATACTTCGTTATCTGAGCTTTGTCGGTACCCACTTTGTATTGAAGATTTTACAGTTCTTTTATTACTTACTAGCTTTTGCCCGGGGCTTCGCTCGCGTTAATTTAGAATTTGACAATCAATTCGGGCTGTAGGTAGGTACTCTGTCACACGTGTCGCTATCTATTATCACAATAACGTTATTGTGGTTTTCCTCGGGAACAGCACTTTTTTCGGGATGAAAGGTACCCTATGTCCGTTTCTGTACACCTGACAATGTATAAGCAAAATTTCAGGATGATCGGTTCAGTATAGGGCCTATATTGAGCTGCACGATTTTTGACAAATGCGTGCACTGTGACTGGACAGGTCCTCTCAATCTGTGTGGTTCTTTCCTCAAAAGACCACCTCAGACATCGATCTACATGGTCTTCATATAACCTGACCAAGATTATGTCTGGACTTTAAAAGAGACTGTGACCTCTGAGTTTGTTTCGGCCTTTCTTCTCAGAGTAGATAGGAAACGCCGACTTCATCTAGTTTAAAAAAAAAAAACATGATTGACGTGTAAAAGTGTTTGTACAAACCTACTTACAAAAAATAAAATCATTTCATCATTTCATTTCATTTCATTTATACTGAACCGATCATCCTGAAATTTTGCACCTTACCTTTTCACGCCTATACTGTAGGCGTGAAAAGGTAACAAACAAACTTACTTTCGCATTTATAATATTAGTTAGGATTTACACCCAAAGTTACGTTACAAATAGCAAGAAAAACGAATCTTTGTTGGCTCATAACTTTTCAATGGCTTTTTATTGTACTGTTATGTTTCCGTACAGACAAAATTAATAATAAGACAGAACGATATCATATTGTCATGTTGTGAATGTCAAACAGTTTAGTAATACTCGAATCCATACTAATATTATAAATTCGAAAGTACCTAACTCTCTGTAAAATCTGTCTGTGAAAGTCTGTCTGTAAGTATGTTACCTTTTCACGCCTAAACCACTGAACGGATGTGGCCGGGTGGTACCTATAGGTCCCGACTTACCGAGTTGTAGGTCGTGAGTTCGAACGCAGGCAGGCACTTTGTGTATTAATGTCTTTACCACTGCTCTCAAAACGGTGACGGAAAAAACCGTAAGAAAACCGGTGTGTCCTAGAAAAGAAAATAAACGAAGTCGGTATTCTAATCATACGGACTGTTCGCAATTCCAGACGTTTCGCTACTAGCTCATTCTGCTTTTATGTCGTCCAGCTGAGTTGACTCTCTGCTGACAGGTACTCTGTTTTTACAAGTATGTCATGTAGCTGAATTGTCTTTCGGCTATCTAGTAGGTAAATAGCTTTCATGTCATCCAACGTGAATTATCTTTCAGCGAAAAGGTCTTTCCGATAGAGACCCCATCCACCAACCCGCACTGGACCCGCGTAGTGGATTACAGCCCACTCCCTCTCACAAGAGGAGGCCTATGTCCCAGCAGTGGGAACGTTATATTCTGATTATGCATGAAAATGAGCCTTCTGCAGACTTTTGTCCCGCATACTACTCTAGATAATATTCAACTATTTTCTATAGCGAACGTAAATCATGTTACGTAAAATAGTTCGCTTGATTTATTATTGTATTGATGTTTATTTTGGAGGAATATCTTCCAATAAATCCCTAGATGTAAGGTCGCCTCAAATGGAGTACATATAAAATTATAGAACAAGTATTTTTTACCTAGAGAAGTATGTGAAATAATCAATAGTCCTCGCACTGATAGAGAGAGCAATGTTTTATGTAGTGAATAATATACTTACAAGAATATTTTTGGACCTGTATTTCGGTTCTCACTGTATTTCCCAAGTAAATATTTGTTTTTATTCGATTTGTTTTCTGAATTTAAAATGGTGCTTCCATTTTTATGGGGGAAGCGCTAAGGTATCCTGCGAAATTCAAATTTTCTCACGTTTTTCGATTTGCAGGTTGTATGTCGATCAAAATATATAATTAGCGACGTTAACAAAATAATGTGTATTTCCAGAATTATAATCATTAGAACCATCATTATCATATTTTAATCAATGATACCTGCAAATGGCAAAAAACGTAAGAAAATTTAAATTAGGTACTTACACATTAAAATTTTCAATAGATTTTTTCATTTTAAGAATGAAAACAGCGGTACGGGAAGTTATTAAAATGTTTGTTTTCCCTAATAAATACAATAAAAAACTGGCCTAGTGCGAGTCGGACTCGCACACGAAAGGTTCCGTACCACACGGCAAAAACCCCGAAAAAAACACGTTTGTTGTATGGGAGCCCCCTTAAATATTTATTTTATTTTAATTTTATTATTAAAGTAAAAATACAACTGAGTATTTTACGAATATTTCAAGTGCCTACCGGTTGCCATTATTGATATCGAGCAAAAAAGGGCAAAAAAATGCGTTTGTTGTATGGGAGCCCCCCTTAAATATTTATTTTATTTTGTTTTTAGTATTTGTTGTTATAGCGGCAACAGAAATACATAATTTGTGAAAATTTCAACTGTCTAGCTATCGCGGTTCTTGTGATACAGCCTGGTGACAGACAGACGGACGGACGGACAGACAGCGAAGTCTTAGTAATAGGGTTCCGTTTTTACCCTTTGGGTATGGAACCCTAAAAATGGTGAATTATGGAATCTCTTTTTGCTTTAAGACAGCCTTAGCTCATTATATCGCCAGAGAAGAAACATTTAAACAGGGCCTCAAGTCTGCTATTACAATAGTGTCAGAATGGTCTATCATTGATTTCATAATTATTGTTGATTTTGACAAGTTTGATAGTCTACTGATATAATGACGTCATTATGACTTTCCAATGGTAAACCACTGACACTCCTTTGAAAGAAATGGCATAGAATGGTAATCTCGTACATGTTGAAAAATAAATGACTGCCTTAGGCTTTAATCTGCTAAAATGTTGACAGTTCCTTTGACCTACCATTAGAACGTCATTGTGCAGTCATTGCTTTTAATTCGTTACGAGTATAATATATGTTCTGTGCCATTGACCGACAAATGATCGACCATTATGAATTTAGCAGATTACGAACTTTTAGCAAAATGACAATGGGATCGTGTTGGAATGACGAATTTATAAAAATAGCAGACTGATATTGTCATTGTCATTGTTAAGCAGAAACAATTTCGATTTTCCTTTGTAGATGAATATTTCGTCGCGTGCGCCATCTTTCTCAGAAACAGTTGCATTTTACTCTTACATCACGCTTGTATTTCGCGAAAGGAAAAGCAGAGGCCCAATAATTTTTTTTCTTGTTTTCTTATACATTCTTAGGAATTTTCCAACCTTATTAGGCTACAAATGCGAATTACCGATCAAAAATTTAAAAAAAAAACATCCCAAGAATCGAATCTGTAACCTCACCATCGTCCTCACTAACGACAACTAGACCAATGAAACAACTGTTTTAACTAAACGGACTATACTGAATAGTAACTGTTTAACTAAATAGTAACATTTACTGTAACTATTTTGATGTTCCTCGTACGCGTATTTCGTCGCCTGCGCATCGGATTCTTGGAATCCGTCGTGAAATAATATCTAGTGACGACATTACATTGACATATTCTGAGAAATGTACAAATTAATTTTCCGCGCGTATCATTATGTAAAATAAAATGTAGCTTGATTGCGGAATATTACAAATTACGATATTTAAAAAAAAATACAATTAATACAAACTTGGTCTGGTGCGAAGTGGCGCGGGAATAGATTTCTTAGAATATCTGACTTGTGTGAAATATCTAGATTTTGTTCCTATTTACTTTGACATTTAATTGGCTATTTTAATATATATTTTTTATAATAAGTTGATGACGTTGTACAGCACAGCGGCAGCGTCATCAACTATTAGTACACTTATTTAAATTTTTAAGTTCTAATTTGTAATGTTAATTGCTTTGAATAATGGATAAATTTATAATTATTTGATATAATCACCTATTTATATTTGTACGCCGCCGTTGAGGCAAAACATGACCGTGCTTTAATTTGATATAACATCTTGGATGCCATGTGTGTAACTCATGTTTTGGACAAATAAATTACCTTATCTTAACTTTTTTTTTATATACAAACTTCCTAAGCGAGTTTGGAAACTATGTATAACATTGTCTGGGAAATTAATGTCGGCTTTGACTCACGAGTGTTCCATACGTTAACATTGAGAAAAAATAATACCTCCACATTGAACGAGGAAAAAGTTCTTTTAAAATATTTCTCGTAGTAAAAATATTGGATAGCACCTGAGTGTGGAAGACAATCTTCTCAGAAATGTTCGCTTTGATGATGACTGTAGCATGCGCAAGCGCTACTGATGTATTATTCTCATACTTATGCTGAAATATTAGTGTCATAATAAAGGCCTATGTAATTTGTTGCTTTGATCATAAATCTAGCTAACAAGTGTGTGGTTCCAATTTATCATTTATCATACCTACCTAATATGCTTTATAAACAATGTCGAGACAGGTAAAAATAACAAAATTAAAAAAATGATCTTTTAGACCTTTGTATCCTGCAAGCGTATGAAGTTTCATTAAAATCGGTTCATTCATTTCGAAAAATAAGGGCTTGAAAGTTTGTATGAAATGCCGTGCGTTAACGGTCTTAAAACCAAAAATATAATCTATGTCGTATAGCTTTCAAGCAACACACGTCACCATACCATAATCAGCCTATAATGTTCCCACTGCTGGGACACAGGCCTCCTCTCGGTGAGAGGGAGTGGGCCGTAATCCACCACGCGGGCCCAGTGCGGATTGGCAGATGTCACATGTCTTCGAATTTTTGGTTCTAGGACATGCCGGTTTCCTTACGATGTTTTCCTTCACCGTTTTGAGAGCAGTGGTGATGAAATAATTTACACAAAGTAAAGCGCCTGTCTGGGTTCGAACCTACGACCTACAACTCGTAAGCGCGGCCGTTACCACTTGGCCACCACTGCTCTCACACACACACACGTCACCATGTCAGTCTAATTCTATTCTGTTTCTCCAAAACACAGTTCCTGGTACAGAGCACAGAGCACAACCCGTTGCAAGAGATGCATTTCCCAGAAGACAATGAACAGGCCAGCGAAACTGATTTATTGACGACAGAATTCACATTTTACACAGGCTGTGAAACCAGTTAAATCGCTGTTATCTTTAGTTTTGTGAGTTTTATTTGGATTGGTGCTTTGTTTAGTTTTGTGTTCTGTTTTGTTTTGTTTTGTGTTTTGGTTTGTGTTATCTTTGTTGTGTTTTGTTTTGAAAAACGCACTGCCTTGGCGTATAAATTACAGACGCTAGCACATCAATCAAGCTACCCGAAACTGTAAAATTTTCCCAATCAACTTTGAATCTTATGTTTTAGCGGTAAAGTTTTTTTTTTTTTTTTAACGTTGCTCCACACTAGGAATTTCTCCTGTATTGTGGGTGCGTTTACAAACATTTAAATTCACGTACACAAACAGCCAGACCCGGAACAACTACTTGTAGGTCATACAAATATTTGTTCCGTGCGGGAATCGAACCCAATCGCTTAACCATTGCGCCAACCGTGCCGTCATTCAAAGAAAGAATTATTTACTTATCTATCGTAAATCCATCATCTCGCAGAATCTTAAGATTCATGACACCCATCTCCCGGCAAACAAATCACGCTCCGCTGGTGCTGATGTGACAGTACTTAACTCTCATTTCCTACTGAGTTAACTCTTCTAAGTTCATATAATCCTAATGAATGAGTATTTCATGAAAAATATAAATAAATAGAATAGTATATCAAATTAGAGGGTAGTATCACACTAATAATAAGTATTATAAAGGCGAAAGTGTGTGTTTATATGTTTGTTACTTCTTCACGCTCAAACGGCTACACCAATTTTGATTAAAAAAATTACGGAGGTAGCTGAATGGATTAACATATAGGTTACTTTTTATCCCGATATTCCCACGGGATCGACATTTACGCGGGTATAACCGCGGGGCGCTGCTAGTTAATGATATTTTGTTCAACTTTAGGTTTAAAAATAACTAAACTGATGTAAAATACTTATATTTAATATCTATCTTGTATTTAAAATACTTATATTTAATATCTATCTTGTATTTAAAATACGAGTAAACTCGTCAAGTGCGCTGTAACATTGCATGCGTCACGTCATATCGTAAAAGATTCCGTTTTCAGGTTGACGCAAACCGTGACGTAAACGCACACGTAAACGTTATCTACTTCGGACAAGTTCTATTTTATTTATCAAACGGTATCTAATAATGTAACGGCAGAGTGCCGCCACATTAACATAACATAGCACGACTGCATTCCCCGAAGAGTGTAGGTAGGGTAACCAACACCTCGTAGGTATAATGCATCCACATTTCGCAGCTATTTTTCACGTCCCATGACTAAGGGTATTTGCCATCAATCGACAAAAAATCCAGTCTTCGGGCTGACCGAAACTGAATAACACTTACAAAGAGGAGGTCGAACCAAGAATCCCGCATTCGAGATTCAAGATTCGCACTTTTGATGTTCAAAAGTGCCATAGAAGTGCCTATTTGAAATAAATGCTTTGACTTTGACTTTGTATGCTCTTGACAGTTGCGTTTCCGACGATTGTGACTACTTTTCTAAATATGGTTAACCTGATGTTATTTAAGAGACAACAAAAAAAACCTTTAAAATGGCTATAGTCCCGGTCCATTTGACCTGGTAGACGTTTCTGCTACTTACTTTTACTTTATTATTTGAAGGAAAGAAACAATAAATACATTTATTTAGCACAGACTAAAGAGACTAAAGGAAGGCATACAACATATTTTGATGTAAGTATGTGCAGTCAACAAAAGAGATAGTTGAAGTTCAGTAAGAAACCGATGGATGTTCTCGAATAAAATTCAATTTTATTAATAGAAAACAAACAGCTCATTTCTCAAATTAAATTTCATTCGTTATCATCCATCGGTTTCTTACTAAACTTCAATTATATCCGACGATCCTACATACTTATCTCTTTTGTTGACTGTACCTATGTGTGTGTATTTTGGCGAAATAAACCTTTTAATAGTCGCCAATTCTTAAAATAACCCTTCATTATCCATGTCCTTGAAAAAAAACATTTGTTCCAAGATCTTTAAACATGTTTTTTCACCATAAAAATCTGAACCCAAGTGCCACTCAAACTGAAATTAATCCATCTTCGTCAACGTCATGTCGCTTTCCTAAACTACACATACATTGCGTACAAACTTTGTTCAATTTCAGTCATGTGGTTACAAAACTGGCAATGTATAACGTGCTTGAGATTTTTTGTGGCACCAGCTGTGTTCGGTCGCCGACTGACATATGTGTCAGGGTAGATGACAAGCATTTTAATATATCTAGTCGGTTTCTCGATTCCATTACTGGTGGAGGGCATATTCCGGTCTGTAGTTTGGTGGACTTGTCATTTTTTGTCATGAAAAGTTTAATAAAGTGTGTTATCTGGTTTCCGAGTTGAAACTTGAAAATAGCACATTGGTCCGGAATACACATTTGTAACTTTCCCAAATCATGCAAGTAGCTTGTATCAACTTCTGATTGGTGAATACCATAATGACATGCAAGCTACTTGCATACTTTTGTGCCAGTTATAGGCATGTGTATTCCGGACTGGTGTTGTTAGTTTTCTTAATTTTTTTCTTTCCCAATTTTAACGATGAATACTATTTTGTCATCCACTGCATCAGGTGACTTCAATCCCCTATAATGAAAGCTCATATCGTGACCAAACAATCAAAATATCAACTCCAGTAATACGAATACTGGTGACATCCTCAGACCAACCCACACTCTCAGAGAGGACTGTGTCCCAGAAGTGGGAACGTTATAGGCTGACTATGCTTAATCAAAATCTCACTAAATCTCATAATCTTCTTACATTATTATAACTAAGACACACATGAACTCAAGCCTGCACAAAATAGATCGCTTTATCCTTCCACCACAAAGCTTATTTTAAACAAACACATATCAATTAAAATACAATAACGTCATTACTAAATTTAAGCCCTTTTGACGTGTATCGCTAATCGCTTTATAGCTCTGTACATATTATAAATTCAAGCCGCTTGTCGTGTCGGTCTGTGTGACCGCGTTGTTCTTCTAAACTACGCAACGGACGCGGATGCGGAAGAAACGGAGATATGCGGATGGAACGTTGTTACGGTTTTCACCATTATTTAGAGAATTTATTAGGGAACGTTTATACAGGCAGTACCAGAAAGGTGTAGTCAAAATTTAAGGGTGTGACACTGAACCACTTTCTCCATGGGACCAATATAGTTATCGCGAAAAATTTATCAACTGTCCCATAAAACACTTCAATACCTAGGTACTCGACCCAAATATCGACGACTGATTTTTTTTCGCGATTACCATGTCGCGGGTCCAATGGAGAAAGTGGTTCAGTCTGATGGTCTGTACCACTTTGACCACACCATTCTGGTACAGCCTGTTTATCACAATAATAATAAACTTACACAATCAACACTCATTTTATTGTTTCCACATGTGAACTTAGGTAGTTTTTATTAGTTTAGTAGTTTTTAGTAGGTTTTATTTTACAGAATATGATCCCTTGTCGGGCACAGCAAAAGTGGGAGAGAGGATATAATTATGTAGTTAAGAAATCGCAATGTTTTATGAAAGGGGCAATCCTCGTAATTTTAAGAACGTTCACAGTCTGATCTCAGTCTCAATCTGTCAAAAATACCTCTAGTTTCCGCTACATTTTTGACAAGTTTTTGACATTGACTGTCGCTGAGATGAGATTGCGACTAGGTTTTTGACATTGACTGTCGCTGAGATGAGATTGCGACTAGGTTTTTGACATTGACTGTCGCTGAGATGAGATTGCGACTAGGTTTTTGAAATTGACTGTCGCTGAGATGAGATTGCGACTAGATTTTGAACGTTTTTAATTACGGGAATTGGCCTTAAGGTCTTAAAAACTGAGCAAAGCAGGGGCGGCTCGCTACTATATAAATCACACTAATATTATACAGGCGAAAGTTTGTGAGTGTGTGTGTGTGAGGGGGGGTGTGTGTGTGTTTATATGTTTGTTACTTCTTCACCATCAAACGGCTGGACCAATTTTGATAAAATTTTGTATAGAGGTAGTTGACACCCTGGATTAACATAAAGGCTACTTTTTATCCCGATATTTTCCACGGGATCGGCATTTACGCGGGTGAAACCGCGAGGCGCAGCTAGTCAGTAAATAAATCCGTTAACTATTGAGGGAGGCACGTTCAAGATTTAGCAATATATGTAGTTTGTGATACGAAGTACGGTTCAACGATAATACTGTTTACTGTTTTAAGTACTTGTGACGGTTAATTGAAAAGGGTGCGGAACGAGATTATCGGGAAATTATAATCTGTATAGTCTATACGGCTTAACGGAATATGATCCCCTCTATTACACAGGACAATTTTAGCAACAGGAATCCCTATTACTACGATCATATCCAGTTTCCCGCCAAGCAGAGTTTGAAGATTTGGAATTGCCGGTGTGATTACAGGGACACGAGATACATCAGCTTTTTCTCTAAGATGGCTACGCACCTGTAATAGCCTTGGGTATTGGAAAAGTACACCGGCAAAATAAGTTATTATCCATAACATCAACATCCAAACACCAAGTGCCCTAATTGCGTAACATACTATCAATCGGAATCTGAATCATTTTGAAGCAAATTGCTAATCCATTGCTTCATAGGTTCGTTTTTTTTTTCTGCTCAACAAGTATTTAACGCAATGAATGTTGTTGAACTGTCAAAATGACAGCGCTGGCCGGAGTCTGGATTTGTGACCGGTTGATGGCAAAGGCTCGTCCCTTATTAGATACATGGGACATAAACATATCTATATCTATACCTATATCTGGCGAAATGTGGGTGCACCTATATCTCTGCCTAACTATTCAGTGTATACAACGTTATTTTTTACCGACTTTACAAAAAGGAGGAGGTACTATGTTCGGGTGTTTGTATGTTTTTTTTTTTGTTCATCGAATACTCCGCCAATTGTCGACGGATTTTCAAAATTCTTTTTTTGCTCGAAAGTAGATAGTTCTGAGGTGGTCCCATTGTCACCAAGTTAGGATCTGATGATGGGATCTTAGAGAAATCGAGGGCAACCCTCAAATTTTATAGGCTCACTTATTGTTTTTCGCATATTTTATGAAGTATCTTGTGTATTTGTGTATGGTTGTCACCATCTCAGGTAGCTGGGCTGATGATGGAAGGTACAACTCCTTAACAGTAAGAAGTTACTCGAACAGGCAAGGACTGTTTTAGTAAATTGTTTTGATGTTTGATAGGGCATTTGCCACATTTGGTCTCATGATCATCAAGTCATGACCTGATGCTACCTAACTCCTCGACAACTAACAGCAGATATATCGTGTTTAGGCTCATTGAAAAGGGCTCGATGTGTGGATAAACGTACTGTTACTGAGGAACACCGAAGACCTGATGCTGAAGCCAGGAGCATCAGAAAAAGTACAAACCTTGTAATTACAGCACCGTAGTCGTGTTTGGGCTCATTTTAAACAGGACTAATTTTGGGTACGTATTTGAATATCGAAAATTAAAATATCGACTGTTAAAATATCGATGTTCAAAACATCGAAAATTTAAATATCGATTGTATCAAAATGTCGAAAATTGTTATACCTACGCTTAAAACGTCGAAGATTGAAATGTCGAGTGATTAAAATTTCGAATGATTCAAAATATCGAATGACATTATGCCTAAGTTCAAAATATCAACATTTAATACATCGAAGTTCTTAATATCTACGTTACGTTACGTTTGGGTTTTTATTATGTAAAAATAATTAAAGTACCTACATTACATGAGGTTTTCCTTGTTTTTTTTTGTAACCCACCTGATTTCCATCTAGCAAACAAGCATGCAGCAATCATGCAACATGCAAGCAAGCATGGCTTCTGTCACGGCTCCGGCGCTGCAGGGCTCCGGCAGTCCCACGCGAGCTTAACGTCGCAGATGGTTTAAACGCCCACCACCGCAGCTTCGGCTTGTTGGCCGGCTTCGCCGGCCAGCCTCAGCTGCGGCGGCGGGTGTTAAAACCACCTGCTCCTCAGCTCGCGGGCTGCCTCGCCCCTCCGCGACTACGCGATTCTAAATTACACTCTAGGGGTAGGGCAGACAAGACTACGTGGAGTCGGTTTTGCAGCGATACGTTTCTGTCACTAACTTTAGTAGCACAACCTGCACAACATATTGACTTTCAAGAAAATATTTTAATTTAAATAATACCTTCACGATTGACCTAGGCTTGTACACTGGACACTGATTTTCATGGATAAAATAGGTCGAAATTGTTCCAAAACCGAATTGGGGCACCCCGAATTTACGTAGTCTTTTGGCTGTTACCCCTAGAGTGTATATAAAAATCCGGAGGCGCGAAGGGAGGGCAACCCCCGCCCGCTGTAACAAAGCATAGGCACCCGTGGGAACCGTAGCGGCTGAGGCTGGTCGCCGGAGGCGACCAGCAAGCCGAAGCTGCGGAGGTGAACATGGGTGCCTATCCTTTGTTACGCAAGGGCGAAGGGGTTGCACTTCCCGTAGCGCCGGAGACGTTGCAGAAGCAACCTTTTTCCACTCATACTACTTTATCAAAATTTGTTCGATATTTTAACTTGTACGTATTTTTAGGGTGAATGAATGAATGTATTAAATGTTGAAAATTAACTCATTTTTACACGTAGGTATATTAATTTTCGATGTTCAAATAATTACCCATCGATATTTAGGACGTTCGATAATCTGTATTTCGATATTTAGATCTTTCGATGTAACTTTTGTAGATATTTAGATTTTAGATATATTGGACGTAGGATATTTAACCATTCGATAATATAAACTTTCGATATTTTAATTTTCGGTTATATGATCGTTCGATATTTCCATTTTCGATGTTTCGAACATCGATATTTTAACAGTCGGTATTTTAATCTTCGATATTCAAATACGTACCCCTAATTTTAAGTTCAATGCAATGTTGACATAAGTCTGGCCTGATGCTGCAGCCAGGATTATCAGCATCTAATCTAAAAACTAATAAAAGGAGAACTCCTCAACAATTAACGTCCCTGCATCGAGAAAAGGAATATTTTATAAAAAGGCGATGGGCAAGTTGACATTAGGCTATTGTAACTTAGATAAATTATAAACAGACCCACTAAAAAGCGAGAAATAAAAACGTTTTAACAAAAAAAAAACCGACTTCCAAAAAAAACACTACAAACTGAAAAATAACTTTAATTTCGGAAGTCGGTGGCAAAAACTAAAATACTGATCCCTAAGACACCGACTTCCGAAATTAAAGTTATTTTTCAGTTTGTAGTGTTTTTTTTGGAAGTCGGTTTTTTTTTGTTTAAAAGTTTTTTTAGTTTAAACGAAACCGGAATATAGTTTGTTCAGAATAAGTAACTGAATCGATTCCAATAATTTTTACCCCATGTAGTATTTTTTCCCAAAAATATTAAAAGTTGGACACCGAGCGGCAATAAGTAAGTTATCCAATCTCCGCGCCGAACGGTTAGGTACCTAGGTACTATTATCAATGAGCGCAAGACGGAGCGGTGCGGGTGAGCATGTTTTTGTACGGACAAACAGGTAACATATCAAGCTTATAACTTTGTGATTTTTCATGATACAGTTTTGAAATTTTGTACTTACATAGATTATTTACATAAAAATACTGGACACGTGTTTCGGGTTTCGCATATACTAAAAATAATGTTGTATATGCGAACTACCAGTAGAATTCGAAAAATTCCCGTTTGCTTTTTTGATAGCCCAATTCTTGAGGAAGGCTGTAAGCTACTTAACATCACGCAAGTACCCTTTTATGTTCTATGTTATGGGTTCGGTTTCCGCACTTAGTCCTTCAAGTGGACCATTGTGCATGGGCCATGCCGTCCGTCACTGGTTATTTCAACCAGCCCACCTTTCTCCACACGTTGATTACGTCTCCTGGTCTGTTGAGAACATCTGTGTAAAATCTGGGTGTCCCGAGGGTTTCTGACCCAATCTGGGTGATCTGTCTCAATCTGTCAAAAATACCACTACAATTTCTCTACATTTTTGACAAGTTTTGGTCATTGATTGTCGCTGAGATGAGATTGCGACTAGATTTTAAACGTTTTCAATTACGGGAATTGACTTTCTATTATCTTACATGACAATCTGAACCTTACAGAATAGGGGTGGTTATGAAAAAGGCAGCGAAACGGAAGCGTCATTAATCTCTCGTAGAGGCTACATGTGTCGCCATCAGACTCTGATACCGATTGTGTATTTCCTGACCCGGCTATAAGCAAACTTTGAAATTGTTTTCTCTGAAGATTTTGAAAGTTTTTAAGTTTGTAATGATAATAACTATGGAATTCTTCAATAAATCCAAGGTGAGACAAAATGAGGGTTTATAACACACTGTGAATCATTCGCAGTTACAATTACAAGCTGGGCAGGTCAAGTTGACAGTACCTAAAAGGTGCACCGCTCAAGGTTCAAAATCGCTTGACACATCAGTTTACATCAAATATTGACTAGCTTTCTGGCTCAGGCGGGAGGAGCAAAACAGGCAGAGGGGAGATGTAGACCAAAGAGGGGTGAGTTGAGTCAAGTTAATGGTAAATAAGATGGAGAAAATCGAGAAAGTGTTTGTCGGTAGGGTTACACATTGTTTGGACTGTTTCGCAAATATAAGTAAATAGAGAACAAAGGTCAAGGGATCTTTGGTTGCGCCTGTTGACTAGAAACATCTTATGTTCCGGCTGCAGGGAAGTATCGTTTACCCTCGTATATCGAAGACATAACTTACTCGTACACATAAATATAGAGTCTCTGAGTTTGTTTCGGACTTTCTTCTCAAAGTAGTCAGATAGGAAACGCCGACTTCAAAATATGTTTGATGTAATTGCAAAAACCTATTTACAGAAAAAAAAAACATCCGACAGAAGTGAAAACAAAACACAAACAGAATACTTTGCCATCACTCACTGACATATCGGATATACATTTAAACCGAGTACATCCCGAGGACAGCCGAACACATCCGAAGCAGGTATTTTTTTAATCGTCTTATAAACAAAACACGCGTGGTATCGCTTACGGTAACAGTGGCGGGAGTTCAGTGGTTTTTTCCCATCTCAAAAAATTCCCAACGCGCCTAAAGAAGTTTTCACTCCAAAAATTTATAGCACTGTGTGAAATTTAAAAAATTTTTTGTTTAAATTTTAACTTTATTTTATTTTTATTATTTGTTGTTATAGCGGCAACAGAAGTACATCATCTGTGATTTCAACTGTCTAGCTATCACGGTTCATGAGAAACAGCCTGATGACAGACAGACAGACGGACAGTGGAGTCTTAGTAATAAGCTCCTGTTTTTATCCTTTGGGTACGGAACCTTAAAAACAATGCAATACCTACGCGGTCAAAATGTATGAAACGAAATTTGTGTGTGGAATTTACCGGCTGTCGCTGAAAACCAGCGCTAGGGCTCTGTCTTGCATAAGGGCGCAAAAAAAAAAAAAAAATTTGTTTATGTTCTTTACTGCGTCATGTTTAACGCAAATAAAAGTATTTTCTTTCTTTCTTTCAATTTTTTTTTAATAACCGACGAAAAATTACAACGTTGAAATGTTTCATCGGTTCGGTTCAGAATCATGTACTGAATCTAGAGTAACAGGTTGCACAGCGAACCCTGTATATCGACGATGACGTCTTTTATGACGTCATGTGCTAAACTCGATTAGTTTTGTGCCGATACAAAAGGGGAAGAAGATCACCCTTTTAAACTTGTGGAATTGAAACTAAAACAAAACACCATATTTCTAACTCACACAAAATATGAACTACTTCTAACATTTCCCAACTGAAGGACATTCCTAGAAACAACATACGCACGCGGTGCAGCTTGTAATGTTATCCTAACGAAATGATATGTTTCCCCGCCCACGCCCACAACTCTAGAATGATATTTGAGTGGAATATACGGGAGAATATCGTGAGCGTTACCGCTTGGAAGATGTTGATAGAAAAATATGTGTATCAAGTGTGTATCACTTCATTTATGGCAACAGTGCGCTTGGGACTATAGTGTGGTAAAACCTTATTGCAGAAGGTGACAGTCGTTACGGGTGGTCAGAAACCCGAAAGTCTGACAACTAGTCTTATCAAGGGGTATCGTGTTATCCAGTAACTGGGTTGTGAGGTCAGATGGGCAGTCACCTACCGCCTGACGCAGGTCCTCACCGGACACGGAAGTTTCGGGAGGTTCCTGCACATCATCCGGCGGGAGGAAACGCCCGGGTGTCACCATTGCCTAGAGCACACGGTGGAGGTCTGCCTCGCTTGGGCGGAGCACCGCCGTGTCAGGCGATCGGCAGCGGCGGCGACCTCTCGCGTCCGGCCGTGGTGCAAGCCATGGTCCGGGGCGAGAGGGAGTGGGAGGCAGTCATCTCCTTCTGCGAAGCAGTCTTGCTAGCAAAGGAAGTGGCGGGACGGTTCAGGGAGAGAGCCTCCCGTCCCAGCCGCCGCGGGAGACGCTCCGGGCGTCGGGAGCCGCGTGACGACTCCCGGCCACCTTAGGCGCGGGCCTGCGGGCGGAGAGTAATGGGTAGCTAACCGTCCGATCAGGACCAGGCCCGTGCCGGACGGCGCGTACGTGTTCCACGCGCGCCTCTTATAGATGTCAGCACCGAGGAGTAATACGATACTCTTTGGTAAGACTGGTTGTCTGACTTTCGGGCTTCTGACCACCCGTAACGACGTCACTTCACCCTTTTTCTTGCGGATGGTTATCATCAAATGACCCCTCCCGCTCTGGGTGGAGTGGAAGGGAGTCTCAGACTCTTACTGACTAAAACCCACCCGTGTTCCTTCCTTAGTCCTTTATGTTCCGGGCCAGCGGTAACCCTTTCGGACAATCCCGCTGATCTATAAATAATCTTGGTGGCTCTTTTAATAATTCATCACACTCTACCAACGACATTCTCTTTGCACTCTACCCACGTTTCCAATGATAAGCAAGCAAGATGTATTAACCACTACGCACCTATCGACAAACGTCAACGCAAAGCAAACGCCCTAACTACAATACCCGTATATATATTTCAACCTAAAAATATACTCGTATGTAAGGAATCGCGTGGGAGTATTAGAAGTGCCAACACATTCGCAGCCTTCAGTTACAATTGGGTTACAGAGTTCTACTGAATCCAACAGGTGAACATAAGTGTAGGTAGGTGCTTCAAATATGTATGAAGTTTCTATAATAGTGTCGCCGGCTGATGAAATTTGGGTGAAAATTGCTTATAAAATGAATGTTGTACATTTGATATTACTTTCAAAACTGTAGTACCCTCTACTTTACTATGTGGATATTGAAAATGTGGAAACCTAAATGCAATACCAGAGTACTATAGAAGAGCTATACGAGCTACGAGCTCTCAGGGTACCGGGAGGAATCAATTAAACCACGTTATTTCGTATATATTCAATTATTACTCCTAGAAATCGTTCTACGTGCTTTTTTTTTTTTTTTTTATTGTCTCTTGGCTTGTTGATAATTATCAAAAAGTTGCATGCCACAAACCTTGGATCACTACAGTACCTATCTACAGAGGTCTATCCATCATTGCATCGCTTTATTGCATCTAAAAAAACTAATGTAACAGCTGCTTTTTCAAATAATGTTAGTACTTTGTCAAAAAAACAGAAAAAAGTGATTTTTGAAAATTCAGTTCATGTTCTACAATTTTCATAAAAAATTAAAAGTGCTGAGCATTCTCTTGTAACAGAACAACAAAGCATTCGCCATACCAACGCGCGACGTAATCGTAACGGAATTTCAAAGTATTTTTGAATAAAAAATTTATAAATATCCTATAGCATTTTGGTTTGGAATTTTGCGGCAAGCAAAATAGTATCACCCGTAGAACTAAGTAAATATTATGTGCGAAACCAGTATTTTCAATTATAAAATCGTTCGAATTTACGTTTGTTTTACGTTATCATTCATGCTAGGCTCCTAAAGAATTAAGCTGTCATGTCAGAATCTATTACAAGTAAATATTCAGATTTATTAGCGCATTTTAAGACTTTCCGACTTCAGCCACATTATGTGACCGTATCTCCTCCGTCTTATAGACGACCTATGTTGAACTTAGCTCTGCAAGTGGGTCATATGATGGTTTTTCAGTCAAGGTACTATTTTTAACTCTAGTTCGTTCGTCACAAACGGTCAATTGCGGTCTCGACACACCTCTTTGTCGTCTTAGCTATTTTATGCATTCCCATTGCAAACTACGTAAACTTAAGACACTATGGTAAGCAGAGCGTAACCGTAAACCGCTTATAACATAACATTTAACCCTAGCCTTCAAAGCAAGAGTGAACAGGTACCTTCTGGGCAAGGTCGTGCCATCATAGACCTCATCCATCGCTTTCCATCAGGCGCGAACGAGGTCAAGCAGGCCCATTCAACAATTAAAATTAAAATCGACACCGTCTAATAAGACCAGCCTATAACTGCCCTTTTGCTAAGCAAGTGATAAGCAACCCCCGCTCTAAGAGATACAAGGATAATATGAGCATTGACCATCACGTTTACATGATGGATAGGTAGGTAGAATACTCTTCTCCTTTCACCCTCCTCTATGTAGCATCGGAGGGATGCTAACTATACCAGAATTAATTAAGAAAAGGCTATTTACTTTTACATAGCGACATTTATATCTTTGGCTTGTTAGCCAAAGCTGACGCCTATATACCGCCTTCGATTCTCAATGTGTATTGGCATATTTTATCTTATAATTTTATGACATTATCTAGGCTTAAATTACCAAAAAATTGCATGCCAGAAACCATGCAGATCTCTCTCTCTCTATACTCTCTTCTTTTTATTATTTTTTTTTTTTACAGGGTAAAATTTTAACATTTACCATTATTATGAAGATCAGCCTTCAACTGCCCTTTTGCTAAGCAAATCCTTCTCTCTTTCGATACAGAGTAGATATAATTATGAGCTATATCATCACGCTTACGTAGTTGAATTTCAATCTATATTTCAGGTCATTTCTTTGATTTTCAACTCGTCAGTGGAAAAGTGGGTATACCTTGACGAAACGGCGGAAGGGTGCGAATGTGGAACGTAGAACTGCACCGCAGAATATGTCTCACCTCCTCTAAAAAACCAAAATCTGGTTAGTGAAATTCCCGGCCCACATTTCTCGTCTTAATCAAAGATACCAAATTAATTACACCTACACAAATATTTACCTCGAACCTTTCGTTATTAAATCCCTATATAGTTACCAGGGTCCCATACTTCTAAAGGTAATTCCACAAATACCTTCCAAATCTAGTCGAAGTTTGTATTACCACAGATAACACCAGGATCCCATATTTCTATAGATACACACTTTATAATTACATACTTAATTCCACAAATATATCCGATGGCCGAAGATCGTATTACCACAAATGACACCAGGTGAGAATACTTGTAAAGTCCCGCATTTTTTATTACATAATTCCACAAATACCTCCCTGGGTCGAAGGTCGTATAGTCAAAGATGATCGAAGGTCAACTGCTAACACCATACAAACAGTCCTTCAATCCGATACCGAATGGGTTTGAGCCTGAGGAGTACGCAAATATAGGAGTCAGATGATTTGATACGGCCCTGGAGCACAGAAATAGGATGATATGCTAAAGGAGCGGGTAGTAGTTAGAATAAAAAGAGGAAATGTCAATTCAATAAAATGTCACCGTGAAAACTAAGCTGTCAATAGTGTCAAACCCAAAGATATAGCTATATCTGTGGTCAATCCCTAGCAATGCATAGCATCAGGTGGAACTGCTTTCTTCACATAAGTTAACACTGTGGGATTACACGGAACTGGGTTTGCTCCACTGTCCACTATGCTTATTCCTATCCGTCGGTCATGACGTAGTATTTAAGTTAACCTGTACTTGAAGTTGTTTGAAATAAAAAAAAAAATATTATGTTGAGAATTTTTTGAGATGGGAAAAAACCATTGAACTCGCACCACTGTTACCATAAGCGACACCGCGCGTGTTTTTTTAATAAGACGATTCAAACAATACCCGCTTCGGATGTGTTCGGCTGTCCTCGGGATGTACTCGGTTTTAATGTATATCCAATATGCCAAGTGAGTGATGACGAAGTATTCTGTTTGTGTTTTGTTTTCACTTCTGTCGGCACTCCCGGAGTGCTACTGTTTTTTTTTAAATAGATCTTAAGGCTAATAAAGAACATCGTATTCTATCTACACATTTAAATCATTGTGTGACCAACTAACCACTGAAGAAAGAAACATTAACTATATTATGTTCCTTAGGGATGAAGCAGTGGTGGCCCAATGGTAACGGCCACGACTTACGAATTGTAGGTCGTAGGTTCGAACCCAGGCAGGCACTTTACTTTGTGTAAATTATTTCATCACCACTGCTCTCAAAACGGTGAAGGAAAACATCGTAAGGAAACCGGCATGTCCTAGAACCAAAAATTCGAAGATATGTGACATCTACCAACCCGCACTGGGCCCCCGTGGTAGGTTATAGCCCACTCCCTCTCGAAGAGAAGAGGCCTGTGTCCCAGCAGTGGGAACAATATGCGGGGCGCAGCTAGTCTTTTCATATTTCTACGATCCTTGTTCACGTCCCGTATTCCTATTTACACAAACTCCTGACAATGTAGAAGGTCAGATTGGCCTACAATTTTGGCACTTACTTATCTTGTCAAATAAGGTGAGATGTGACTTCTTATTTATTTATCTACTAGATTTATTCCCCTAAGGAAATAAGCTGAATTGTACTTGAAAAGTTGTTGACCTCAACCTCTGAAAGTGGTGGAAAGTTATCTAAGTTTTTCATCTGCTCCTGTTACTCTTGATCCCCACATTGTAAAAGGAAATATTAACCTGACCCACTAAAAACTTCTAATGATTAACAATTTTATCTAAATATATAAAATTCAAAGTCCTGACTGACTGACTGATATATCAACGCACAGCCTAAACCGCTGGTCCTAGAGACATGAAATTTGGAGGGTGTGTTCTCTGTGAAGAGTAGGTATCCACTAAGAAAGGGTTTTTTGAAATTCCTCCCCTAAGAAGGTGAAATTTCACGCGAACGAAGTCGCGGGCATAAGCTAGTAAATTATAGAACCTCTAAAAAAGAAATTGCGCTTCTAATGATGCACATTGTTTTAAATATTGACTCTCTTTACAACATTCTGACCGGTCTGATGAGGTCAAAGCTGATTATTAGAAGGCCAATTCCCGTAATTAAAAACGTTCAAAATCTAGTTGCAATCTTATCTCAGCGACAGTCAATGTCAAAAACTTTTCAAAAATTTAGGATTTGAGTTATTTTTGACAGATTGAGGCTGAGATCAGACTGTGAACGTTCTTAAAATTACGTGAATTGCCCCTCAGGTGTTACTCTTTTTTGGCCCGATTTTTGACAAATATCCAATTATTTTAGAAGAAACTGTACGGTAAGTAATGCTGAACAGAAATGACGGATGGCAATTCCTAGTTATCGATCCGGGCATAGGATATGAACTTCTATAAACGTAAAATGTAAAGGTTTGATGTTAATACCTACGATGTCTTCCAAAGTTTTTTTTGACGTTAATTGTACTAAGTTAACGTCAAAAAGTTTGACTCGCTTGTTCGTTTCGTCTTGAAGGAACGAAGTAACCTATTTTTTTTATTTTCATTTTCATATTTTGGTACAGCTGACCTATTCTGTTAAAATCTCACCGTGAAAAGTGAAAACTAAAGTGAAGTGAGCTGTCAATCCCAAGCATCTAGCATGGTGTGATGACACTGACAGCTCACTCCACGCTTTGATTGAAGTACGACTCACCTGCGATGCTATTCTGTAAAAAATCTCACCGTGAAAACTTAGGTGAAGTTATCGTGGAGTGAGCTGTCAATAGTGTCAATTCCTAGCAAAAACAAACTCGCTTCACCTAAGTTTTCACGGTGAGATTTTTACACAATCGACCCGCTGACCTATTTAAATTAAACCACCTAAAATCTCCCAAAATATTCCTAACTACTTAATCAAACAGTGAGGTAACATTTGGGAGATTTACTACGAAAATTAGCCATAAAGCTTCGTAAACAAATCAAATGAGATTGCGTTACGAAACACCGTTCATTGAACTTCGTTTCTGATAAATAAACAGTCGCTTTCAATCATCGTGGAAGTTATATTAAATTATTTATATGCTCTTTGAAGACTGTCCAAATGTTTAAGATTCGGTGTCGCAACATCTTGGTCCCTTGAAGTCTGATATCTTTTATATTTCAGATCTATGAATGTCATACCTTTTAGTTCACTGTGGTTTCAGATGTCCGAATAGAAAAAGAAGATGAAAAAGTGAATTATCAGATAAGTGGATAACGTATGAAGAAAGTGTATATATAAGGATGTTAGGCATTTTTTTGGCATGATTCAATCAAAAGAACAGTGAAATAAAAGGAGTTTCCTTACATACCTATAAAACAAAGTCGCCGAAATGTCATATACTATATAACTTCCGAATGACTGCACCAAATTGGATAATTCTTTTTTTTTGTGTTCGGTATTGCCAGAACAAGGTTCGTATGAAAGAAAATGTAGGAAATTCGAAAAAAGAAATTACACCCGTTCGAAGCTGGGGCGGGCCGCTAGTTGATTATAATTCGGTATTTTGTGAAGGCCGCAGGAACCCGTTGGATGCGAGAAGCACAGAACCGGTCGAAGTGGAAGTGCTTGGGGGAGGCCTATGTCCAGCAGTGGACGTCTTTTGGCTGAAATGATGATGATGATGATGATTTTCTTGATGCCCCGATGACTGATGAATTGATGACGAACATGGATAGCTTAAAATGAAATTCTTAAACTTGCTAGCATGCTAAATAAGTTACAAAAGTGCTTGAATCAGAGCTGTCTCTCACTTCAGATGATATATTGAAAAAATGTGGTTGTTGTTTAAAGTGTACCTTTTTAAATATACACTTCAAGGTCAATCCTTAGTGCATATGACTAGGGATTTAACATTTAAGTGTATGTTTTTGACTATATGGCCTAGCATCTTAGACGGAAAACACGATACGATGAAATGTTCTCGATACAAAAAAATTTTTAAAAAAAAGGGTTTAAAGAAAAAATTTAATAAACCATTAATTTAGCAATTCTCGGTGTGTATGTACAGACGCCAGTACATCAAGCTACCCGAAACTGTCAAATTTTCCCAATCAACTTTGACCCATAAGCTTGAGCGATAAAGTTGAAATCTAATTAAGTTTGACAGGCTTCTGTACGTTTTTATTTCGCCAGTTATGTTTAAGTCCCATGTAACAGGGGGTGAGTGTCATATGAATTAATTGCTTTGTCGGTTGATGGTAATAGATGGATGGAAAAACCCAATAACTCTTTGCCCGACCTGGGAATCGAACCCAGGACCTCCTGCTCAGCAGTAGCACTTGTGGCCACTAGTCCATCGAGGCAGTCACTCACAAATAAATTAAACAGATTAAAACTTAGAAGACCATATTAACCTACATATATCCCCATTTACACTGTCGTGAAGACAAACTGCAATAGACAGTTTGGCATTCACATTCCGATCTATAAAGAGGTATGTGTTTGTTTGTTTGTATGTAGGGGGGTAATCTCCGGACATACCGGTCGGATTTGAATAATTATTTTTGTATTTAATAGGCCAAGTTTTGAGGAAGGCTATATATATTTACTATCGCGCTAGCGCCCTTAGGAGCCCAGCAAAAAGAAGAGAAGCCAGAAAGAACGAAAGTGAAAATGGAGCAAAAGCACGGGTATGCGATGCGAAACGACGGGGTGGGTCGGCGAACAACACACGGACGAAGTCGCAGGCAGAAGCTAGTATCCAATAAAAATTACAAATAGCGACATTAAATTTAATTTAGTATAATAGTCTATTTATCAACTAACACCATGTTAACAAACTGGTATAAATAACGTTTTATAGCTAGGAACTTGTTATTTATTATAATAACTTTATATAACAAATGTGAAAATTGTAGGTTAATCTGTGGCTGCAAGTGTTGCAACTGTCAAAATGAGTGGTTGATTTTCTTTGGCTTTTTGGAACAAGTTCTTTAATACCTCCGTGCCTCGGAAAGCACGTAAAGCCGTTGGTCCTGCGCCTGATCTCTCCCCGGTCGTGTCGGATTGCGGTCCCATCTGCGCAGTGGTAGACCGCGAAATTCAAATTTTCTTACGTTTTTTGCAATTTGCAGGTCAGTGTTAGGTTGTATCTTGATCATAATAATAATATGATTCGCGACTATAATAGATATGTATATTTACAAAATTATAATCATTAATACATTTTGTTCCATAATTAATGATTCTAATGATTGATGATTGAGCTCGAAAGCTAAACACTACTCTTTTGCATCACACTTATTATAAAGGCGAACGTTTTTGAGTGTATGTTATTTTGTTTGTTACTTCTTCACGTACAACGGCTGGACCAATTTTGATAAAATTTGGTATGGAGGTAGCTGACACCCTGGATTAACACATAGGACACTTTTTATCCCGATATTCCCACGGGATCAAGGCTTATGCGGGTGAAACCGCGCTGCGCTGCTAGTACGAAAATAAATCCCAAATCAAAATAAGTTTTCATTGTTTTCCACTTAAGTTCGACTTTAAACTTGTCAACACAAACTAGTGTTAGCAGACGAACTTGGTCGCATTTCTGCATATTGCGCATGTTTTATTCAAATATTCTTTCAAAGACTTTGGATTAAAATATTTAAATCGACTCCATTCAACAGTTCTACAAAGGGTTCATGCTAATAGACAAGTTGTGGTGGATTCCATTTTGTTCTTGGTTTTGTATTGCACTTAATCTTATCGTAATTCGAGTATAGTGAAATCTAACTGCTTCGTTAGTCTAGTGATCGCAAGCGTTACCACTGAGCAAGAGGTCCTGGGTCGATTCCCCGGTCGAGCAAGATGTTATTGGGGTTTCCCATCAGAGAGGCAATTCTCGAAATTGTATCATTATCATCATTTATTGCATTCATGTACTTTACAAGTTGTTACAAGTATATAGGCTCCATAATATACAGGGTGATTGGAAGATGGGTGCAAAGCTTTAAGGTGCAGATAGTACAGACAATTTAGAACCATTTAAGCCATGGTTGTCTTAGACGAAGTCTTACTACTTTTTTTTTACCAATTTCTTAAGATTTTTTTCAATAATTCCTAAAGTTTTAACTAAACTATTTATTTATGGCCAAATTGAATGATAAACGAATTCATTTTTATTGTATTTAATTAAAGTAATGTGTAAGCAATCTAGCAAAACATGTTGTAGGCCTCTGTGTCATTAGACATTTTTTTTACAGATATTTAAAGTTCATAACAAATTTTAAAATTCATAAATACTTTTTGTAAACCTTATTTTAAAAATAACGGAGCATGCTTTCTTTGTTCACACCTTTTTGAAAACATGCTTGATAATCGCTCTTTCTTTTGAGGTAACATTTACGCAGATATCTTACAAATTATTGAAATTAGGAGCTAAAAACCAATTTAAGGGAGAATGTTTTAAATTTTAGGCAGTCTAAATAAAACAACATTTGAATTAAATTTATTTATGTTTCATGGTCAAAATGTTGTCCGTGATTCCTAATACAAGCACGGCTCCGTCTTCTCACTTCTGTTGTTGTTATTTTCAACATCATATCTCCAGCTTCATTGTTTCAAACTCTGAATTCATTCTCTCTGTCAGTTCTTCTCTCGTGTTTATTTCAACATTCGTATACACCAGCTCCTTGGCCCGGCCCCACACGAAAAAGTCCAGCAGGGTCAGATCTGGTGAGCGATCGGGCCAAGGGATGGGTCCATCTCTGCCAATCCAGCTGTCAGGAAAGCAATTGTATGGGTTATGAAAGTTTGTAATGCCCTCCCTAGAAAATTTGCTTTCATCCGTCCACAAGATTGATTTAAAATTCAAATTTTCTAGGGAGGGCATTACAAACTTTCATATCCTTCATGAATGGGCCGCCAAAGACAACAATCCACATTTTAAGAAGCAGGTGTCGTTTCAGAGGAAATTCTCTGTCAATGTTTGGGCTGGAGTAATTTGCAGGACGTTGATTGGGCCCCACTTCTTACCGGAGACTTTCAATGGTGAAAATGATTTGCACTTTCTACAAGTGGATTTACCAGAGCTGATAGAGGAAACCGGTGTCCCGATATTCGCAAGAGACAGTACAGTCATCTTTCAGCAAGACGGCTGTCCAACGCATTGGATGTTAAATGTAAAGGAACACTTAAATAATTGTTTTCCTGACAGCTGGATTGGCAGAGATGGACCCATCCCTTGGCCCGCTCGCTCACCAGATCTGACCCTGCTGGACTTTTTCGTGTGGGGCCGGGCCAAGGAGCTAGTGTATACGAATGTTGAAATAAACACGAGAGAAGAACTGATAGAGAGAATGAATTCAGAGTTTGAAACAATGAAGCTGGAGATGATGTTGAAAATAACAACAACAGAAGTAAGAAGACGGAGCCGTGCTTGTATTAGAAATCACGTACAACATTTTGAACATGAAACATAAATAAATTAAATTCAAATGTTGTTTTATTTAGTCTGCCAAAAATTTAGAATTTCTCCCTCAAATTGGTTTTTAGGTCCTAATTTCAATAATTTGTAAGATATCCGCGTAAATATTACCTCAATAGAAAAAATGATTATCAAACATGTTTTCAAAAAGGTTTGAACAAAAAAAGCACGCTCCGTTTTTTTTAAAATAAGGTTTACAAAACATATTTATGAATTTTAAAATGTTTTATGAACTTTAAATGTCTGTAAAAAAAATGTCTAACGACACAGAGGCCTAAAACATGTTTTGCTAGATTGCTTACACCTTACTTTAATTAAATACAATAAAAATGAATTCGTTTATCATTCAATTTGGCCATAAATAAGTAGTTTTGTTAAAACTTTGGGAATTTTCGAAAAAAATCTTAAGAAATTGGTAAAAAAAAAGTGGTAAGACTTCGTCTAAGACAACCATGGCTTAAATGGTTCTGAATTGCCTGTACTATCTTCGCCTTAAAGCTTTGCACCCATCTTCCAATCACCCTGTATATGAATCCTGCTAGGGCACAGCAATATAAATAGTTCAAAGTGCTACAGTGTACAATAATTTTAAGAACGTTCACAGTCTGATCTTAGTCTCAATCTGTCAAAAATACCAAACAAATTTTTCTTCATGGGTGTCGTTTTTATGGTTTTCGAGGGTGCTGAAGCCGATAGTGAGATCAAAATAAAAATCCAAGATGGCGGCTGCAAATATTTTAAAATTTTCGCAGCCGCCACCTTGGATTTTCATTTTGAAATTCGTTCCTGCCGGGGGTTCCCTGACACCACACGTTTTTTTTATTCGTCGATCTGTGCCACCATAAATCTCTGTCTATTTTTAGATGCCAGTCAAATAACTGGTAAATGAGACTTTTGAGTAGTTTTTTTTTCAATTTAAAAGGCTTTTTGGCTCATTGTTTTTACTATTTCCTGTGCTAATTAACCAATGTCCATGAGTTGAGCTACATGAAAAAGTTTTTTCTCTGAGTGTCGTTATTCTACCTACAAATACAAACCCTGCAAATTCGCGCAAAGGGCGTTGATCTTTGCATTTCATCCCAACATTTCCTCATACATCGTCTAAAACTCCGAACGTTTAACATGGAACTATTCTGTAACAATCCAGTCTTCAACAGTAATATTGGAAAAGTTAAAACATTCACTTATTGAGTTCCCCGTCGATAAAACGTCATTTAACTGGGGCGTGCCGCTTCTCGTGGATACGCGAACAGGGAGAAATGGTAGACTGTTTCACCTAAGCACCACGGATTTGTAAAACTGAGGAAGATTTTTGTAAAGTTATAGATTTCAGCTGCCAAAGGTGTCGAATCAACTGTAGAATATTATTCTTTCTTTAAACCTTTAAACTTACTTCATATTTAATTTCCGAGTCAAGCTAACAGATTTAGGTACTGACACATGCGTTCACTCGGGACAGGTCCACTCAGATCTCTGTGATTCTTTCCTCAAAATCCATTTATGACACTATAATTATATCACATTTGTCACACCATTTAACTACATGGTCCTCACATGACCTGACTGACACTATGTCTGGACTTTAAAAAGGACTGTGACCTCTGAGTTTGTTTCGGTTCGGTATTTCTTCTCAGTGTAGTCGAATAGGAAACTCCGATCTCATCTTTCAAGGGAGGGAGCTTACTAAATCTCCTGGTATTTCTGGTTTTGGGACCTTATTAGGTATTTAGAAAACCATCTTGGCTATTTCACTTCTTCAAGAAACCGGCATCAAGAACAGAAAAAAAGTTAAGGTGAGACCGCGAAATTCAAATTTTCTTAGGTTTTTGGCATTTTGCAGCTCAATGTCGGATTGTATCTTGATGAAAATATGATTCGCAACAATAACAGGTACATATTTAGAGAATTTTAATCATTACAATCATGAGTACATCTTTCTAAGTTAGATTTCTACCATTAACACTTTTCCATAAGAGATTGGTCGTTGGTGGTAGAAATCTAACTTAGAAAGATATATTAATGATTCTAATGATTATAATTCTTTAAATATGAACCTGTTATTGTCGCGAATCAGTAAGAAATGAGTATATAAGATTAAGTTTGAAAGTGGCGCCAGTGACAGAAAAGTTGAAAGGAAATCATTTGGCTTGGTATGGGCATGTGATGAGAAGGGATGAAACGCATGTGACTAAAAGAGTGATGAATATACATGTTGATGGATGGAGAGGGAGAGGAAGGCCGAAGAAAAGATGGATGGATTGTGTGGGGAATGATATGAAAGAGAAGGGAGTTAATGATAGCGTGACGGTTGACAGGGGAGAATGGAAGAAGAAAACGTGTTGCGCCGACCCCAAGTAACATGGGATAAGGGCAGGAAGATGATGATGATTGTCGCGAATCATATTTTGATCAAGATACAATCTGACCTGCAAATTGCAAAAAACGTAAGAAAATTTGAATTTCGCGGTCTACCACTATCCAGTCACCTTAAGTGATTATAACTAATCATTTAACCTCATTTAACAATGAGGGCGAGCTGATCCCAATTTTAATGAACTTGTCATCCTGTCAGCTACAGGGACTTTTAATTATAATCAGTCTTTAATGTGTCATGTTGTCACTCTTAAAATATGACATGTGTATGAGAGAGCCAGTGGCCCAGTGGTCACGGACACGACTTACGAGTTGTAGGTCGTAGGTTCGAACCCAGACAGGCGCTCTACTTTGTGTAAATTATTTCATCACCACTGCTCTCAAAAACGGTGAAGGAAAACATCGTGAGGAAACCGGCATGTCCTAGAACCAAAAATTCGAAGACATGTGACATCCACCAACCCGCACTGGGCCCGCGTGGTGGATTACGGCCCACTCCCTCTCATTGAGAGGAGGCCTGTGTCCCAGCAGTGGGAACATTCTAGGCTGATTATGGTATGACAGAGAGCTTGGTTTCTGAATTTAGAATTTGAATTTGAGATCTTCTTAAGCTCGACTTTAGTGAACTTTCCCGTAATTCAAAATTACCTAAAAGAAGAATCATCATCTATCTAGCCTTTTCCCAACTATGTTGGGGTCGGCTTCCAGTCTAACCGGATGCAGCTGAATACCAGTACCAAGGGGTATCGTATTACCCAGTAACTGGGTTGTGGAGGTCAGATAGGCAGTCGCTCCATGTAAAATACTGGTATTCAGCTGCATCCGGTTAGACTGGAAGCCGACCCCAACATAGTTGGGAAAAGGCTAGGTAGATGATGACATCACGATACGAACCGTAAGAGCCGAGCAAAAACAAAAATAAAAAACCGGCTAAGTGCGAGTCGGACTCGCACACGAAGGGTTCCGTACCACAAGGCATAAAACGCCGAAAAAATCGTTTATTTTATACCCCTTTAAATTTTAACTTTATTTTATTTTTAGTATTTGTTGTTAAAGCGGCTACAGAAATACATCATCTGTGAAATTTTCTACTGTTTAGCTATCACGGTTCATGAGATACAGTCTGGTAACAGACAGACAGACAGACAGACGGACAGTGGAATCTTAGTAATATTGTCCCTTTTTTACCCTTTAGGTACGGAACCCTAAAAATCAGAAAGAACGCTAAGTAAAACCAAGTTTGCTCGGGCGGGCGATGCAATGCGACACGTTAAGTCGGGTACCGGGGAGTTTCATATAAATGGGTCTGTTATTTTAGTATAAGTATTGTGTATCTTAGAACTTCCGTGCGAACAAAGTCGCAGGCAGAAGCTAGTATGTCATCAAGAACGCCAAAGCAATAACTTTTACAAAGCCCATACGTTATAAACTAAGGACCTTTCATAATTAATGGTTGTAAGGAACCTTTGTTCAAAAGGTTGTGCAAGTGACATAGTATGAATAAATTGAGGGTACAATAGATTTTATTTCCACTCCGATCTTGAGCCGAAGTCGCACGAAGTGGTCACGAACGTTTGTTGTTTGTTCGTTATTTGATTTTTTCTATATAAATTGATATCCGTTTTTCGCGAAATATGATCTACGAGTCTACTTTTGGGATATTGAATCCAAGCGCAGGCCACACGGCACACCGCCAGCTAGCGGGCGGGCGGGCTAGGCGGGTGGGCGAAGCGAACGAAGGAAACTATACAAACTACGCGAAATATTGGCGAGCTAAACTATGGGGTTCACACCGAAAACTACGGACAGACGAGAGACGGGCGGAGCGCGCGGAGCGCGCGGAGCGGGCGAAGCGGGCGATCATCATCAAATCATCATCAGAACTTTCGTCGATATATGACATATTCATCGTGTAAACACTACACTGCTATTCGAAAGACGAGCGTCGACTAGTCTACTCGAAACGGGGAGGACGGGCGAACGAACCGGGCGAGCGGGCTGGCGGGCGAGCTAAGCTCGCGAAGCGCGGGCGCGCAGAAATAAATGATGCTACGCAAGAACTTAAAAATTATGGCAAATTACTTCTTAAACTTAAGATTAATAACAAAAAGTAAAATAAAAAGACGAACATTTTAGACTAAAACGAAACAATATAAAAATAGAAAAATGTTTTTAAAGTTTTTATATTTAGTGCAAACCGTATGCGATTAGTAGTTACTTTAAATATCAGTTTCTTTTTTTTAACTCACAAACGTGATGGGTTTAGCCATTACGTCTGCGGAGTTTTGCTAAGTAATTTAATTTTATCCTGTCTATGTTCATAATCTTAAAAGGCATATTTTCGGAGTTTTCCATAGACACAAAGGATCAAGTATCGAACCAAATACACAAAACGTTTCAAAGTCGGCCCTCAGAATAACCCCAAATAGGACGAAAATCCATTTCTCTACGGTATAAACAGTCGTATAATCTGAGCGAGCGAAAGTGAAATGATTCTAAGGCTGGACCCACATTTGAGATTAGACACTATAATCGCGTCGTGTGTGTTTTGTTTTATATTGAGTGTGTAGTCACCTGGGGGACAGCAGTGCTATTCTGTAAAAATCGCACCGTGAAAACTTAGGTGAAGTGAGCGTGGAGTGAGCTGTCAATAGTGTCAATTCCTAGCGAAAACAAACTTACTTCACCTAAGTTTTCACGGTGAGATTTTTACAGAATCGACCGGCTGGTCTAGGAGATTTTAGTGGAACAAGCGATAATTTCGCATGTATCGAAATTAAAGGAGATTAATAGTAAAGAAAGCAAATACGTTTATTTGCGGTAAACATGACGCAAAAAAAGAACAAAAACACAAAAAAGAAAAAATGGGAGAAAATATGCGTTACATCCACGCAAAACAGCCATCGCTCAGCATAATGTTACGACCCTATGGGAGACAGAGCCCTAGCGCTGGTTTTCAGCGACTACCGGCGTTGTTTAATCAAATCAAAAGGAAATTAATAGATTTTTTCTAATCCGACATATTTCTGCCACACACATTGCTCGCAGAACAGATGGCCGATGGGGCCGAAAAGTTCTGGAGTGGCAACCGCGTACCGGAAGACGTAGCGTTGGAAGGCCTCCCACAAGGTGGTCCGACGACCTTGTGAAGGCCGCAGGAACCCGTTGGATGCCAGAAGCGCAGAACCGGTCGAAGTGGAGGTGCTTGGGGGAGGCTTATGTCCAGCAGTTGACGTCTTTCGGCTGAAATGATGATGATGATGATATTTCTGCCGCCATGCAGCTTTTCTGTCAGCGTCAGCAATTTCGACATACATGAGATATTTTAGCTTTGTCTCTGGGATGGCGACCGGCCCCTGTGATGCATCTGGTTTTACAGATGCTCACAGGCGACGGTGACCACTTCCCTAAAGGTGGGCCTTAAAAATTCTGGCCACAAACAAAAAAAAAATTACAATCAAACTCACAGATCGCAAATGTATGCTCAGCCTAATACCGCTTTAACTCAACACCGACCAACGGGTATGATGTATGAGTGTTTGTCGCATTAGGGAGCCCTATAAATAGTAATAATGGGGCCAATAAACGGATTATAGTTTATTGGTCCAGCCCAAAGATGGATGGGGGAGCGGAGACGTTTTTGAATGATTAGAAGAAGAAATTAAGAAGTTCTAGAGTTCTAGGTTTTTTTAAGAAAGAAAAATAGAATTATTTTGCTTGTATTTCGTTTTTTTGTAGGCTTTTCCCAACTATGTTGGGGTCGGCTTCCAGTCTAACTGGATGCAGCTGTGTACCAGTATTTTATATGGAGTGACGGTCTATCTGACCTCCACAACCCAGTTACTGGGTAACACGATACCGCTTGGTAAGACTGATTGTCACATTTTCTGACGACCCTTAACGACTGTCAAAGATCCACGAATGACAGCCGGGACCAACGGCTTAACATGCTTACCGAGGCACGGAGGGGACTTGGTATGTAAAGATGGTCACCTATCCACGGACCAGACGCCAACCGTAGCTTAACCTGATCGATCGACTCGTGCGGCTGGTATTACTTAGGCACAAGCCCTATTCTATCACTATTGGGTATACATAATAAACAAAGTTAGGACTACCGCGGTTACCTGAGGTTTACATTAATGACTAATGACTGGAAATGAAATCTTACCCATTTATTTTTGGACTAAAAATAACAGGCCAGACTCTATAATTTTTAACTGGATTGTGGAGGTCAGATAGGCAGTCGGTCCATGTAGAGTGATATATTCAGCCGTACTGGTTAGACTGGAGGCCAACCCCTATATAGTTTGGAAAAGGCTACACAGATGATGGTGACTAAAATAATAGATTTTTTAACAAAACAACTACCTGAATATATTTCGTAACAAGTTAACAACTAAAATGTATCGTTAAAATTACAAAACAAACCATTAGCGTTTCATTTTGAAACATCAAAACTTTAGCACTGCATTTAAGTTAAAAGCAGTAGGTACTTTACTTATGTACAGTCAACAAAAGAAACGATCCTGCATACTTATCTTTTTTGTTGACTGTACCTACCTACATTAACTTACACATTAACATTTGAATGACTGCGGGGTCACTTAATGTGTTTGTAAACTAAATTGGTACTTTAGAATAGAACACTCTTTATTGCACAGACGACGCACGCCAGGAACTCAAGCTACCCGAAACTGTAAAATTTTCTCAATCAACTTTGAACCATAAGCTTAAGCGATAAAGTTTTTTTTTTTTGCGGATGGGAAATCATGGATTCAAGTACTCGTAAATGTAGTGTGTGTGTAGTGTATGTATGTAACGTGTGTATGTCTTTACTTAAACTAAGTTGTCATGTACATACACAATGATTTTATATTTTTATCGTTACAAGGCTGTAAATTTGGAATCCTCATTGGATACTGATCCGGCTCGAAGGACCAAAAAAATGTGCGATTTTCTTTTCGTTTCTCTAAAATTCCCATTACCCCTACGTGTCTCGGAAAGCATTTTATGCCGTTGGACCCGGCTGTCATTCCTGGAACTTTGACAATCGTTACGGGTAGTCAGTAGCCCGAAAGCCTGACAACCAGTCTTACCAAGGGGTATCGTTTTACCCAGACTGAGTTGTGGAGGTCAGATAGGCAGTCGCTATATGTAAAATACTGGTATTCAGTTGGATCCGGTTAGTCAGGAAGCCGACCCCAACATAATTGGGGCCTTCTAGAACCTCAATATTGTTCTATAAACGCAAGGCGCTAACGGATTTTATTTCTTACGCCTCTACATTTCTTCTGATTAATTCCGCTTGGGCTCAAGATAAGCCATTGCACGCTGGGGACTGTCGAGCTCATTGCGTTGAGATTGTAACTTACAAAATAGTGGAAGTCGTGGTGGTTGTTAGTAGAGTGACTGTATTCTATAAATACACTCCCGGACTCCTGAATATTTTTGTAGACAGGTCTATTACCCTGTATAACTACTTTCATATACATTAACCCCCTTACTAATAAACGTATTTTAACAGATGAATAGTTAGACACCAATTTTTCTCTTACAGTCGTCAGTAATTTGTCTTTGGATAGAAGAAGACAAAGCTTTGTGTAACTATACAGACGCTATACAACGTTTATTAGTAAGGAAGATAGTAAAAAGCTATTATTTTATGCATAGATTGTCCAGTATCGATAGTCACCACTTCTATTGAGTCAAGAGAGGAAACGGAGGTGGACAATATTGCAGTGCTGGGCTTGACAAACACGGCGCTCCCATGCTTTGGGTGGGTGTGGTATTTCGGCGGCAAGTGTTAGTCCGGGAATTTCTGGTCTTGACTGGTCCTGGCTGCGATGTTTCTCTTGTAAACAAAGGATGTCACAGTTCGTAGTGCGACAGAGCCCTGAAAGAATTTGTGCCTTTTCTTTCATAGATTGTAAGTCTTGTCCAGGTTTCCTCGCGATGTTTTCCTTCACCGACTTCGTCAAGAAACCTTAAAAAAATAACGTCTGTTTGACTACTTCCAATCTACAGTCAACAAATCTACATTACCTAACTAAAAACACTATAACACTGTCAAAAAACTCCGTTCAAACTTAAATAAAAGCCAGCACAACTTTGAACGAACTACAAATTAATTCAATCACAAACTGAACTTACGAATACATTTTACAACTCTAAACGCCTTCCCTAACTTAGTCTATGAAACGCCATTCATACCTCCTCCCTCCTTTTATTCACCCTCCCTTCCCCCTTTCATCCATCCCCCAATTTCGGATTTCAATGTTGGGGAACTTTCGATGCGTATCTGTTCCAATTTTGTGCTACATCGCTTCTATTTTTGGGGTATATTAACCTAATAGACAGTTTTGTTGGATGATCAGCGTCGTTCTTGTCCACAACAGCTTCTATACAGTGTTATTGGTAAAACATTAACAACCTCTTATGAGGTTGAGAGATTGTACTCATCATTATGAACAACTTTTACTATGGGATCAAACCTGAAATCGCAAAAAAAAATATGCTGTTCCCTACATTTATGTTCATATAACTCGTCAAAATGTAGGGAACAGCTGGTTTTTTTTTCGCGAGTTCAGGTTTTATCCCATAGTAAAAGTTGTTCATAATGGACCTCTTAAGAGGTTGTTAATGTTTTACCAATAACCCTGTATATTATTAGAACCTTCCTCAAAAATTGGGCTGCCAAATGCTATAAAGAAATTTCAAATCCGACTGGTAGTTCCAGAGATTCGGATTTCGCGAGACCGGTGTCGCCAGTTGGACACGCTTCAGGATCATGTACTAAAACCATTATAACAATTTGCTCGTCAAAGTCCGTGCCACTCGTTAGATTACCCTTAGCCGATATTCACGAACTAGGCTATCTCTACCAAGTTTATCGCCTAACTTATAGCCAATAAGGCTGACGACAAAGAATGTGGCGGTCTTTGAACGAATAAAAACTCGACCCATACTCTGATTAAATTCTTTGTAAGCTCCGGACACCGGATGGACTTATTAATCTTTTTTTATGAGGCTACTTGATGGGGGCCTTAAAATATATGCTTGACCGTAGACCGTGTAGGTAGTTAAATCTGGGTAGGGATGAAAATGGCTACATAAAAACACCGGCCAAGTGTGAGTCAGATTCGCACACGAAGAGTTCTGTACCACAAGACGTAAAACGCCGAAAAAAACGCTTCTTTTATACTTATACCCCTTTAAATTTTAACTTTATTTTATTTTTATTTGTTAGAGCGGCAACACAGAAATACATCTGTGAAAATTTTAACTGTCTAGCTATCACGGTTCGTAAGATACAGCCTGGTGACAGACAGACAGACGGACAGTGGAGTCTTATAGTAATAGGGTCCCGTTTTTACCCTTTGGATACGGAACCCTAAAAATTGGTCATTTACTGTCACTAAACTCTGATTTTAAATTGCTAGACCATAATGACAGCTAATTTACAAGGTCAAATTAAATTATCTAGCGAAACTCCGCAGACGTGATGGTATTGATATCTAAACACGATAACACAAAAAATACCTAATTAAAACAAATATTTGATGTTTTTTTGTGGGGTCATAGACTGCAGTTAGGTTCGATTGATCAGCTTGCCGCGGCGCTTGCCTCAAAAAATCCAGACATAATCTCGGTGCGATCATGTAAGGACCATGTCGGTTGGGGGCTGGTGTTTTGAGGAAAGAACCATACGTGGAGCTATCCTGTCAGTGGAACATTTTGTCAGTTATCGTGCAGCTAAAAACTCAAGAATTCGCTTCTGAACTGACCAAAGAACCGCTAATTCAAGCAATTCCTGCAGACATCGCAACCAACAGTCAAGGATTATTTCTGGAAAATGGATACGATGAATAATTTAATTTGAAAAAACATAATCTTTTCGCAGAAAAGTTATGCTATTTAACACGGCAAGCACTTCTGAAATAAAAATGTACAAATTCTCTTAACAAATTCATAAAATCTCACAAACTTGAATAAATATCACAGGCCGCAAAGATGGCAGATTTGCCAAGAAAAAAGTAAAATAAGCCGACGAATAAAGAAGCCGCAAGTTTAACCAAACGGAAATTATATTTCCAGCTCTGAAACTTGTACAAATGCAGAATCAGCGACACATGGTACGGAAGCAAGAGAAGTGTAGTTGTGATGAGTCCATGAAAATAGTCTAGCATTTTCCAAGTTAAATATTTGTTACTAGAAGCGAAAATCATCGTACTTTCGGAAGTCACTGGTATATACTCAAAAATTATTCAAGATCTACCTAAATCTAACTAGCCTAAAAGATCTTCCTCTACCTTTTCCACACAATTCTGTCTTGCGAGTGCGGCGCCAGTCCTTAAGGTAGGAGTCAAGCTCGCACCGCCATCTTCGTCTTGGCCTGCCGCGATGGCATATCATGCGTTTAGTGGGAGCCAATCGGTGGTTCACTTAGCCCAATTGTCATAGACACCTATGACTTAACTATGGATTTAAATCAATCTGATAGTATTGACAATTACTATATTGTAGAGTAATCCTATACTAATACTTCTATACTAATACTCATATTATAAATGTGAAAGTAACTCTGTCTGTACGTCTGTTAATTATCACGCTTTAACGGCCGAAAGGGCTTTGAAGATCTGTGGCATACCTACAGTCGCGCCATTTTTTTTTTCAAAATGGCGGCCTCTCATGAATCTTATATGAATCGAGAGTTGACATGAATGCAAACAGGAAACATAATAAGGCCAAACCCCGTCAAGTGTCACGTTTCCACGTGTACAGTCACGAGCACCAATATGTCAACACTTGGCAACTTTAAATTGCGATTTTTTCACGAAATAACGAAAGCAACTTTGAAATACGACACTTTACATAAACCTATGGGTTCGAAAATACTATGTTCCTACTAATATAAAGTTTCATTCAAAAATAAAGGAGAAAATCGCCTTTGAATAAAGCCAAGTGTATACATACTTTTGCTCGTGACTGTACGTGTAATATCACGTGAGATCCATATTTTTTGAACTTGCGTACATCTTGTTGCTTAGATGTTTGAAATAACCACTAAGTTTAAGTAAGTATGTAGTTTTATATTTTCCGTTTACATTGATGAAGCTTTCAATTTATAGAGGTATCACGAGTGGCCGCCATTTTGAAAAAAACGTTGGTAAAAACGGAACCCTTATGGTGAGACTTACTCTGTCTGTCTGTCTGTCTGTCACAGCTGGATATCTCAAGAACTACAAATGCTATCAACTTGAAATTTGGAACAGTTTTAGATGACGTTTACCCAACTATTTTGGAAATAAAAAAGAAATAAAAATATATGTTTATTTTATGCAACAGGGACTGAAAGGGGGTCTGAAAAATTACTAGGGCATGTGGGGTAGTTTGCACATTCTCATTTTATTTAGGCCCCATTGTTTAAAAAATAAATTTAATAAAAAGCACCGGACAAAAGCTATTGTAAAACTCAATCTCTTACCTCTATTATTCTTTCAATGACCTGGAACTAGGTCCTTGTGTAATTGTGTTTATATGATGGAGACCCTTCTAATGGCGACTCCAATGAAAAGTGAACCTTCTCACACTATCACACATTATGGCGGTGACGACGAGGTCTTAATTTCCTGACGACTGTCCATTTTGATACGACATCATTGTTCAGAGGCAGTCTTTCATCGAAGATGGTGGAAGGGCTGGACGTTACTGAGGTAAGGTTTGATACCTTTTGATGCCACTTAATATTGCTTTTCACCTAGTGCTGGCAAGAGGGAAGTTGGTAAAATAGATTTTAATGAGCTACAGAAGACAATTACTTACCAAGGACCATATTACCCAGTAACTGGGTGGTGGAGGTCAGACAGGCAGTCGCTCCATGTAAAATACTGGTATTCAACTACATCCGATTAGACTGGAAGCCGACCCCAACATAGTTGGGAAAAGGCTAGGCAGATGATGATGACAGAAACCAAATACTAGACGGATGTATATAGTCGGTTGGGACGGGCTGGATGCGAAAGAGAACCAGCGGGGCAATACAGGCGCGTCACGCGATAAAATCGCTCGCGACACACAGGTAGCGCAACGAGCGGTGTCTTTGTTTCGCGCGCGATTATCTATATGGCGTGTCGCGCCTGTTTGTAGGAGCCTTTATCAATCGGAATCGGTTTCATTTTGGCAGTACAACAACATTCATTGCGTTCTTTACGTGTTGAGCAGACAAATTTTTCGAACTTATGAAGCAATGGATTAGCAATTTGCTTCAAAATGATTCAGATTCCGATTGATAGTGTGTTACGCAATTAGGGTGAAGGTGTTGTGGGGCAACTATGAGAAGCTTATATCCACTATCTAGAAGTGGACTGTAATAAGCTGAGTTTAGGGATCGATTGACAAAATCTACTAGGATATTAATAAATAAGTAGGTAATCCTACGGAATTAACTTTCTTATTAGTCTATAATTAAGTTCATACTATCTGATGAAAATATATCCCATGTCAGTATTATGTCAATCAAATTTCTCCCTATTAACTCAAGCGTCCATCCAATTAACGACAGGACTACCTGAAAACGAAATCCATTGAACGGCTCGATCAATCAACGTCAGTCAACTGAGCTTACAAACACTCAATGGACACACACAGAATACAGATACGGTGTGAATGGTCGACTTTGGCAATTACGTTCAATGATTATTGTTTGTTGTAAGAGTGAAGAAATGAAATCAAAATCAAAATATTTTATTTCACATAAACCTACATGGGCACTTATGAAACGTCAGAAGCTAGGTGCACGGTTCCAATTGGTCGTTTCCTATGGAGAAGAATCGACAAGAAACTCCACGGTTACTCTTTTTAAAATGGAAAATGGAGACGTCAGTTTTTTAAGTATGTTGCTAAGTTGAGTTAGCCTCATCATCAGGGTCGTCTTTGATTTAAAACGCTACCTATTCTGAAACCATTGGTGTCTGAATATCCATTGGGCTTTAATAATAACGTGGTGAAAGCAGAGGGCCTTGTGTGAGTTCTTAAGTATATACATATATTCGAACTTAAACTTCAATTTGTACTGAAACCTCTCCTGAAGTCCTTCTCCGTTGACTTTTCCATAAACTTTTTGGTCGTCAATCCTGTTCAGGCGAACAATTCAAGACGTATCTAAGTGGACTTGCACTCAACATTAAACATTTATTTTTATTTTGTATTTAGCATTTTTTTAAGAAAGCTGTTTTTAATTTCCGTTCCAAAAAAACAGCTACATTTCTTCCTTATCAACAACAAATTAGGTACTGTAATTCAAAGAAAGAAGTAAAATTACGGCGTCATACTAACATAAACACCAACTTTGTAGTGGCATGCACATATTTCCCTTCAGCTAGTTCGTGCGCTATGCCCCACAGAGCATGTAACACTTTATAATGCCCCACATACGTCGGAAAAGTTACGTCGTGCCATTATTTTCTCTCCCTGACAGCTGACGTAAGCACTAATGTCAATGGAGTTCGAATTACTTTTGTTTTTCTGTCAACAAACCGTGGGTTTGTAGGTTGATAGGGTCAATACCCTATCAACCTACAAACCCACGGTTTAATTTAAATGCAAGGTATGCAAAAAAATTTGGACTGGACAGATCAGCACCCCAAATGTGTTACACACTTTCTTTCCAATCCAAAGTGTTTAGAAAGAAATTCCTAATACATTACTTCATTATGTTTGAAAAATTTGCCTGCTCGCCAACGTAAATAACGCAATGAATGTTGTCGAGTTGTCAAAGTGGGAGGCATTGCAATTGTTAATGTGTTATGCAATTACCCCGCAGGCCAGGGACGGACATCAGAGGTTCTTTAGACGCAAACCTGCTTGGCTAACGTCGTGATTATATTGGTTAGTCGGGGGAAGCAGAATAGCCAGAGGCCAGAAAATTCGAACGATTTTTGAATCGTAAATACAACGGCATATTGGTTTTGGATAGGTTCTGTCAAATCAGGAAGGAGGATGCACGGGCTCGCGAAAGATGGAAGCAGTGGACAGACGCCTTTGCCGAAGAGTGGGACAGCGTAGGCTAATAAAACTAGTGTGAAACGAGATTTTTCGTAACGCTTACTCCGCGCGTTCGTGCTATGCCCACTGATAGTGCGCTGCTAGTAAAAATAATTATTTTTATTAGGATTGAAAATGCTGGTCATGGCGTTATGATGCAGCCGGGCTAATGTTACATGCTGAACAATTCTCTATCGAATTATTGAAACTATGTGCAGATACGCGCAGGCCACGGTGCGGTGACAAATTGGATGATTTTAGTGAGCACCTTGTTTTTTAAATATTTGCATGTCAATCTATGGCGAAATATGTCATTGCACTTTGAATGTATATTAATATATACTTTACCGTCTTTGTACCACATTTACTGCAAATAAATTATTTTGAAAAAAAATGGGGTGTGGCTGTGTCATGGACACGGCCGTGTGTTGTACGTGAATACGTTTACGTAACGGGATTGATCCGCTCGGCCGCATTCATTCTTTTACGTTCCCGGCACTGCTTGAGTCGGTCATATGGTTTTTTATTGGTACCCTTCGATTACCCTTGAGAAGCCCTTTCCAACCGTATACGATCTCTGTATTTGGCTTTTTGACGCGTATAGGCCGACATTATATATTTTTAATATTATTTTTCTTTTTCTTTTAACACATTATATTCACTGTCACTATTTTACACTATGTTTTGTATACAACCGATAGATTTTGACGAGAGCTAAAAGTTATACTAAGTGGAAATCTTGATACGCAGCAAAATTACCCCAAAATGGCAGCGCTTCCCCCTCCACCGCACGCGATGAGTCACAGTCCTCACTTGGCGTAATGTTCTTTGATTATTTAGCTATCCAATGCTGTAATTGAATTTAGGATGGATATGTGCATAAATCACTCACACCTACCCCCTGCCCTGATGAAGACTTTGGTGGTACCGATTGTCAAGAATAAAACGGGGGATGTGTCTGAAAAATCTAACTACAGACCCATTTCGCTAGCCACGATTGTAGCAAAGGTATTTGACAGTGTGCTTAACTCATATTTGAACAAGCATGTTAAGTTACATGACGCTCAGTTCGGCTTTCGTCCTGGTTTGTCGACTGAGACTGCTATTCTTAGCCTTAAGCACACTGTGAAATATTACACTGACAGACAGACCCCAGTTTATGCTTGCTTTCTAGACCTCTCGAAAGCATTTGACCTAGTGTCTTATGATATGTTATGGCAGAAGCTAAAAGAAACAGGCCTACCGCCAGAGTTGACATCACTTTTTAGGTACTGGTACCATAATCAGAAAAATAATGTAAAGTGGGCGGGTCAATTGTCGAGTGAATACAAGCTGGAATGCGGAGTGAGGCAGGGGGGGTTGAACTCGCCCTTGCTTTTTAACCTATATGTAAATGCGCTAATCGAGGAACTCAGTCAAATGCCCGTAGGGTGCTACGTGGATGGTGTCAGTGTGAACAACCTTAGCTATGCCGATGATATGGTGCTGCTGGCTCCCTCGATTTGTGCATTGCGGAAGTTGCTTGCCGTGTGTGAAAAGTATGCGGCCACACACGGTCTAAGTTATAATGGTAAAAAATCAGAGTGCATGATATTCAAGGCGGGTACAAAGTGCCCAACTGTTGTTCCACCAGTGTTACTCAATGGTATTCCTCTTAATCGAGTATACCAATTCAAGTATCTTGGGCATGTCGTTACCGAAAATCTTGGAGATGATGTAGACATGGAGAGGGAGCGCAGGGCATTGTCAGTCCGGGCGAACATGCTGGCCCGCAGGTTCGCTCGATGTGCAGACGCGGTCAAAGTAACTTTATTCAAAGCGTATTGCACGTCTCTGTACTCAGCGAGCCTGTGGTTCAGATATACCCAAAGGGCTTACAATTCTATGCGCATCCAGTTTAACAATGCCTACAGGGCGCTGTTACGTCTGCCACGCTTCTGCAGTGCGTCAACAATGTTCGCTGAGTCGCGCACAGACGGCTTTGATGCCACCTGGCGCAAAAAAACAGCCTCACTGCTAAGCAGATTGCGTGGGAGCAGTAACAGCATCCTGAAGGTAATAAATAGGCAATAAGTTAGACAGCCCACTGGTGTGGAGCCTCACCCAGAGGACTAAGTCTCTCTTAGTAATTAGGTACTACCATAGTTTTTAAGTACATACTAACAATATAAATGTAATGTTAATTTTATGGATCATTGGTTGTCTGTATGAATAAATCAATTATTATTATTATTATGAAATATATGAAGCTGCAACACCAAACTGTATACCCCGATTTTGTTATCATTGGTTTTTTTGACTTGCCTCCTACTATAGAAGCAATTTTAAAGACGAATTCACGTCAAAACATATTCGCGGACAAAAATACCAGGCTAACATAGATGAGCAAAATAACACTCACTGTACCACTATAAAATATCATTGCATTAGCCAACTAGTGAAGCGAATTCTTTCAGCTTAGTCTTAGCTCCATTGTTATCTTTCAAAAGACGAAATAAAAGAAAACCTCCGTCTCTTTTGTCTTTGTCTTTCTTAACCCCCTTTGTCTCAACGTCTGTAATTTTAACAACGATTTTTGAAGTTTATTTTAGTCGGGAAATAACTTCCTGATTTATAAATTGTGGTGTGATTGTAACACTATTTTTTTAAGCTAACTACTGCTATATCTGTATATCTACTTAGTGTAGTGTTACTAAGTAGCTATAAGCATAATCAGCATAATTATAATGTTCCCACTGCTGGGACAGAAGCTTCTTCTCTGTGAGAGGGAGTGGACCATAAATGTCTTCGATTTTTTTGGTTCTAGAACACATTATTCTCACGATATTATCTTCACCGTTTTGAGAGCAATGAATGGTGATGAAATTAAATACACCAAGTAAAGAGCCTCTTTTTTTTTTTTGCGGATGGGAAATCATCAAATGACCCCTCCCGCTCTGGGTGGAGCGGAAGGGAGTGTCAGACTCTTACTGACTAAAACCCACCCGTGTTCCTTCCTTAGCCCTTTATGTTCCGGGCCAGCGGTAACCCTTTCGGACAATCCCGCTGACCCGGCAGGCGTCGGCCCTATGGGGCCCCTCCTCGATGCTGACATCTCTTTGAGGCGCGCGTGGAACACGTACGCGCCGTCCGGCACGGGCCTGGTCCTGATCGGACGGTGAGCTACCCATTACTCTCTGTAAAGAGCCTGGGTTCGAACTCACGACCAACAGTCGGGCCGATACCAAGTCGGCATAAAGATATAGCAATTCTTCACTCATGCTGGACCAAGGACGCTTGAGGGACGCCTTTGTAGCAATAGTGCAATAAATGTATTTTGGCTAATATTACCATGATTGTGAGTGATATGACGGCGCCTTATTTTAATTATATTATTTTTGTTATTTTTTTTGTTTCTATTTGCTGTAACTCTGGAAGCTTTTAACGTGTACGTTTCTTGTACAGACGCCAGCACATCAACTTCCCGAAACTGTAAAATTTTCCCAATCAACTTTGAACCTTAAACTTCAGCGATAAAGTTGAAAATCTATTAAAGAAATTTGACAGATTGTAGTAGCCTGATGTGCTGGCGTTTGTACATCGTTCTTAGAAATAATTATAAATCCAACATAATTTTTGTTACAATATAGTGTCCATGGAGTTTCTTGCCCGTTCTTCTCCATAGGTATACAATTCAAAAGTGCCTGTAAATAGTTTATTTGAGATAAATGCTTTGAGTCTGTGTTTGATAATGAAATAATGCTTCCAACTGGATTTAACAAACTTTGAAATCCATACAACATCTGGAAAACAACTTTTAAAATGAAAATGTCGCGAAAACATATAAGTTTGATATTTCTTGTTCTTGCAAATGCCACTGGACATATTATTTACGGATAACAGCGGCGGCATTGGAAAACTTTTCGTGTTTCAAACGTGGGCACGATGTTCCAGTTTTGTACTGAGTTTTCGGAGTTTAATAGCATCTAAACGATTTTTTGAAGTTGAGTGTGAATGTCATATGTTTTTGGCTTTCTCGTAGTAACAATTTAGACTCTATAGACGTTTGATGATCAATGCTGTCTTTAGTTTTGATTGTAGAAGGAATTTTCTTTTACTCCACTTTCACAAAATACTGGTAACAGCATAAAAAGTTATCCTCATATAGGTAATATCTGACTAGTATTAGTAGGATAAACTATAGGATTTCTTTTTAAACTAGTTTAATTTATCTCTGTTTAATTTTCAATTTTTTGGACTGAAAGCCGACCCAAACAAGAAATCTGCCCTGTCCGAGGCGGGATGCTACCTAATAAGCATCATAGTTATTTCTTCAGCATTTCTGCACAAGTCAACAAAGCAACTCCTATTTCTGTTTTAAGTTGTCAAAAGAAATCTAAATTCTCCGAGGAGGCGTGCTGAAAATGTTCGAACTCGCATCGCTCGCTATTGAATCTTTAGTACCTAACTCTTATTTCATTTTTTTTTACGTTACTCGACAAAGACTCCACTTACTGTATGAATATCAAATCAAACCTAACCTGTGCAAAGTGCTAAATTTTCGGGATCGGGGCGCAAATATGCCTGCCTAGCTGCCCTGGGTCTCCTCAAACACAAGAACAGCCGGTCGATTCTGTAAAAATCTCACCGTGAAAACTTAGGTGAAGTGAGTTGTTTTTACTAGGAATTGACACTATTGACAGCTCACTCCACGCTCACTTCACCTACGTTTTCACGGTGAGATTTTTACAGAATAGCACCGCTGATGCCTTAAATAACTAACATAACTTAACTTTAACTTAGCTTAGGTTACCTATAAGATTTTACCTTTACCAAATCAATGTATTTCTAGCAAATAAACTTTTGATTTGATTTGAAGCTTAACTTCTTTTGTTTGTGAGCAAAAAGTTATTTGGTTTTGCCCTAACTTCATTGACATGAATATTGTCTTTGGCTGAGCGTATCACATTGGTGAACTATACACCTCTGTCTAACCCTTCCGCTATTATAATCTTATTTATTATATTAATATTAATGTATTTTATGTTTACAAACGACAAGGCCATATAAAAATAAAGGGTTTTCAACTATTTAGTTTTTATGAATGGTAATTCCGCACTTTGTATGAACATACCCTTAAAATAGGGTAGTGGCCAAACAGTAATACGCACAGCAATCGGGTCAGAAGTTAACGCGCCATTACCTCGCATAACGACATTGAATGACGTGCCTGTCTTACTAAAGAGGTTTTACTGCTATAGTTTATTTTGTGACAATGGCCAGTGTGGCCACTGAAAAAAAAACTAAACAACACAACTTTGTGTCATTAGTTTTGTTCTAATTTTGAAATTGTTCTTGCTTGAAGTTGAAGTGCGTTTTCATCACAGAGTCATGCACAGAGTACTTTTTGATAGACTGAAAGAGTCATGCTGGCTATGAACTATAGGGGGAAAAACTTCTGACTATTCCAATTCGTCACTTAGCTGCGTCGGCTTATTTTATTTTTGGATTGTTTGTGTTGTTACTATTTGCTGTACTCTGGAAGATTTTAACGTGTAAGTACGTCTGTTTTTACGTCGTTCCTTTTCCCAAATATGTTGGGGTCGGCTTCCAGTCTAACCGGAGCAGCTGAGTATTAATATTATATTATATTTTACATGGAGTGACTGCCTTATATCTGACCTCCACAACCCCGTTACTGGGTAATACCAAATCCCTAAAAAAATATATAATAATAATTATTAATAATTGTTGTGATAATATAATTTAAAAGAGTGTCCATTGTGTAGGAGTCGCGACCTAAGTGGTATAGACCTATGCTGCTAAATTAAACACTTCATTACACTTTAAAGGTTTATTGTTAAAACAGTTGCTATACCATGCTACGCTAAATGCTTATATGAACAAATTGCTAATAAGTACGAATGCACTCTGTTTGCTGTCCGATTATGCAGTGATGCCGCGCCGCACTTAGCGCGGCATAATTGGTTAGCTAGATCAGCAAAACGTGTTCGATCGTAATTATTACATCGATCGAACACATGGAGGTTTGTCCGTGCTTCTCCATAGGTACAGTCAACAAAACAGATAAGCATGCAGGATCGTCGGATATTGTTGAAATTTAGTATGAAACCGATGGATGTTCTCGATTTTTTTTTTTTTATTAATACAAAACCAACAGCTCATTTATCAAACAGTCGACAACATCCATCGGTTTCTTACTAAACTTCAACTATATCCGACAATCCTGCATACTTATCTCTTTTGTTGACTGATACCTACCTACTACGCTTTGGAATGAGGAACTAGCTTCATATTTTCTGACTGACCGACTGCTTAACGGTTCAAAAGTGCCTGTAAATGGTTTAATTGAAATAAATGCTTTGAGTTTGAGGTTGAAACTATTCATCAACTTTTCAGACTCTTGAAATTATGTACAGACGCCAGCACATCCAGCTACTACAATCTGTCAAATTTCTTTATTAGATTTTCAACTTTATCGCTAAAGTATTAGGTTTAAGTTTAATTGGAAAAATTTGACAGTTTTGGGTAGCTCGCGTTTGTACATGTAGTTTTTAGCTATTAGCCTTTTTTACTAATTAAACTTGACTTTTCTATTCTGTTATCGCCGTTGTCTTCGCTCTATCCAACTAATGAAAACGCACCTTTAACTACTTCGCACGATGGACGAGTAATTACACTGAGAAGCCGTTAATCTTAATAGGCCTATAATAAAACAGCTTAGTTTGGGTGCTTTGTGACAGGTGGACAGTTTCTGAAAGCGATTTGCGATTTTTACGCCCGAGAAGTTACAAATGGCTTCTGATCTTCCTGAAGGAAGAATTGAAAAGAAACGGCAAATTGGCACCGTACACTTTTCACATTCTGACTTTCCTTAAGCTTAATTGAATCTAATTAGAAACAAAGAAAACTCAACAGTAAAATAAATCAATCAATCTATCCCCGAAAATCTTTCGTAACGATATTGCCAAATCATCTCGTAATTTGTAGACTATTACAATAACCACAAAACATCTGCCGATGGCGATGATAAATGTGGCTTAAAGACCTCACGACAGCCACGTAATAGGCTGCCTTATTGTAACAAATAGTCTTGTGTAGTTCGTGAACGATGAACGAATAGGAGCCGTATCTTCGCACTGTACTAAAAGAAACGTTTCCGAACGCTGACTTGTAACCGGTCTAATAGGTCAAATAGCTCTTTTCGTACTCGTACATCGCCCGAACGAGAAAATGAAATACAGTCACTGATTGTTTGACAGAAACGTTATACGTTTTCATTCGATGTCTGTGAAGAATGAGAACGAGAGAGAATAGCCGACGAATGACGATGCTATCCGAACCCAACCGACCGAATTCGCAAGAATGAGATGAGATGCGCGTTATTTCAATGCCTTAGTGTCTATTTTAGCTTACCGCCCAAACTGCTCTATAGAAATGCTTACCGAGAGCGAAGACCGAATAGAGCTATTAGAACTAATAGAATGAACTAGTTCACTGTCCGAAATGAACTAGTACGGAGCGATCTTTAAAATGACCGAGCAGGCACAAGACTAGTAACAAATGATCGAATAGCGACAAGAGTGACACATGATCCGCCATCTTGGGTAAAAATTGGCGCGAAACATGGTTTAGCTTTTAATGTCATGTGTTTAAGTTTTAATAATTTATAATAACTTTCTGAGTTCCCAGGGCTGTTTTTTGTTTCTTGCAGATATCCATGTATCGACTACCTATATGTTTGGTATCTTCAACTCAACTTCAACTTTGACATAAACTTCGCGTTTGAGAATAGACAATTTATTCGATTTTACTAGATTTTTTTTTTTGTAAACTTTACAATCGTTATGAGTAGAATAGAATAGAATACTCTTTAATATGTACACCATATAAATTACAGACATAAAAAAATAGAAACAAGTAGTACTTATCGATATTTCAAACCACAAGAAAACAGATTTTCTTAACTTATACCTACTTCAAATAATAACACTACTGTACTTAGTAATAGTGTTATTATTCGAAGTATAAATGGTCGTTGACCCCAAGAAAAACTTTTTATTTTATCATGTTGAGATGACGACTGCAGAGTTTCGTTAGCTAATTTAATTTGAACCTGTATTTCTTAACAAACATTATTAAGTCATTATTTTTTTTAGACTTAAAACCAAGCAGCTTCCAGTTCCATGTAATATTATAACACAATAACGGAAGAAGCAAAAACAACCCAAGCTAAACCAGTGAAGATAGTCTGTCTGTAAGTAAAGTAAGTAATTAACTGCTGGCTAAGATAACTTATCCTTGGATAGTGTCTCTTAAGGCTTGCTAATTGCACTAGACAAACTATTATGAATTATGATGAATGAAATAAGTTTTCTCTTATTTGCTTAACTACCTAATCTGAGTTCGCGATTTATTTGCCAAAAATGTAAACAAATATGAATTAATGGAAAAATCACTTTAATTCCTACACAATAAAGTTTAGTTTACGCTACAACTTCAGACATGTTTATAACTCTTTCAATAGTGCTAGTCACTCTGAAATCAACTTAATTTTCATTGAAATAAAGTTGATATTTGTTTAACTTGAAATAGGGTGGAGGTGTGCAGCACTGCGCACTTTTACTATACATTTACTGCCTCGTTCGTCTAGGGGTCGCAAGCGCTTCTGCTGAGCATGAGGTCCTGGGTTCGATTCCAAGGTCAGGTAAAGTGTGATTGGGATTTTTCCATCTGGGATTTCACAGTAGCAGCCCGAAGTCTGGATTTGTGCCCGGTTGATGGCAATAGCCATTGTCACATATACGTGACAAGCAAGCGCGTGCCCTGTACGCCAGCGACACAAATATGTGACAAAAAATGCGGTGCACTTTATCACGAAATAAACAATTAAATCATTACTTTTGTGTGTTTTTATTTGTATACCATAATATTTAAAATTGTGGCTTGGCGTGGAGGGCACGCGCGTGCGTTTATGCTCTGGCGTTCAAAAGGTTAAATGGCGAATTGTGGGTGTATTGTACAGTCAACAAAAGAGATAAGTATGCAGGATCGTCGGATATAGTTAAAGTTTAGTAAGAAACCGCTGGATGTTGTCGACTGAATTTGAATGATGAACCGTTTGTTTTCTGTTAATAAAGTTAAATTTTATTCTAGAACATCCATTGGCTTCTTACTAAACTTCAACTATATCCGACGATCCTGCATATCTCTTTTGTTGACTGTAGGTACATATACACCTCTGCATAACCCTTAGAAGGTTATAGGCGTGATGTTACGAGTATGTAATGTTACCTACATATATAAGATCTTATTTCCCAAAATAAGATTCCGATACACTTGTTCGCCTGTGTCATCAAAAACTCAAACTCGCATTTATTTCAATTAAACCATTTACAGGCACTTTTGAATTGTCATCTTAGCTATTCTTACCATTACATGATAAGTATTCGTAATAAAACTTTATGATAAATCTAAGTCTCTATGTTACGTTATGTTGTTGTTTGATAATTTTTAATAAGTACAGTTTTTTGTTGTCAAATATGTAGTTGCACTTCGTGGAAAATTTACACCCATTCATTAACCGAACTGGACTCCATTTGGAAAATAATACAAATCAAAATTTAACCAGCAGCACTGTAGGTACAAATCTATACAAAAAGTGTCTGTTTGTAATGGGTACGTATTTGAATATCGAAGATTAAAATACCGACTGTTAAAATATCGATGTTCGAAACATCGAAAATGGAAATATCGAACGATCATATAACCGAAAATTAAAATATCGAAAGTTTATATTATCGAATGGTTAAATATCCTACGTCCAATATATCTAAAATCTAAATATCTACAAAAGTTACATCGAAAGATCTAAATATCGAAATACAGATTATCGAACGTCCTAAATATCGATGGGTAATTATTTGAACATCGAAAATTAATATACCTACGTGTAAAAATGAGTTAATTTTCAACATTTAATACATTCATTCATTCACCCTAAAAATACGTACAAGTTAAAATATCGAATAAATTTTGATAAAGTAGTATGAGTGGAAAAAGGTTGCTTCTGCAACGTCTCCGGCGCTACGGGAAGTGCAACCCCTTCGCCCTTGCGTAACAAAGGATAGGCACCCATGTTCACCTCCGCAGCTTCGGCTTGCTGGTCGCCTCCGGCGACCAGCCTCAGCCGCTACGGTTCCCACGGGTGCCTATGCTTTGTTACAGCGGGCGGGGGTTGCCCTCCCTTCGCGCCTCCGGATTTTTATATACACTCTAGGGGTAACAGCCAAAAGACTACGTAAATTCGGGGTGCCCCAATTCGGTTTTGGAACAATTTCGACCTATTTTATCCATGAAAATCAGTGTCCAGTGTACAAGCCTAGGTCAATCGTGAAGGTATTATTTAAATTAAAATATTTTCTTGAAAGTCAATATGTTGTGCAGGTTGTGCTACTAAAGTTAGTGACAGAAACGTATCGCTGCAAAACCGACTCCACGTAGTCTTGTCTGCCCTACCCCTAGAGTGTAATTTAGAATCGCGTAGTCGCGGAGGGGCGAGGCAGCCCGCGAGCTGAGGAGCAGGTGGTTTTAACACCCGCCGCCGCAGCTGAGGCTGGCCGGCGAAGCCGGCCAACAAACCGAAGCTGCGGTGGTGGGCGTTTAAACCATCTGCGACGTTAAGCTCGCGTGGGACTGCCGGAGCCCTGCAGCGCCGGAGCCGTGACAGAAGCCATGCTTGCTTGCATGTTGCATGATTGCTGCATGCTTGTTTGCTAGATGGAAATCAGGTGGGTTACAAAAAAAAAACAAGGAAAACCTCATGTAATGTAGGTACTTTAATTATTTTTACATAATAAAAACCCAAACGTAACGTAACGTAGATATTAAGAACTTCGATGTATTAAATGTTGATATTTTGAACTTAGGCATAATGTCATTCGATATTTTGAATCATTCGAAATTTTAATCACTCGACATTTCAATCTTCGACGTTTTAAGCGTAGGTATAACAATTTTCGACATTTTGATACAATCGATATTTAAATTTTCGATGTTTTGAACATCGATATTTTAATAGTCGATATTTTAATTTTCGATATTCAAATACGTACCCGTTTGTAATATCAAAATAACAGCTTTTTACTAAATGCATAATATTATGAAAGAATAATTACGGTACTTATTTAATAACAAAAAGTAAGGAGTCACTTACTACTTTTATTTTAGAAAGAAAAAGAATCAGTAGAGAGACTCATTATTGTTTTCTGACATCCACACGAACGAAGTCGCGGGCACAGCTAGTTAAAAATATATATTACCTTCCTTCCATACGGCCGTTAATACCACATTTTAGTATGGCGAGTAATGCATGGAATTAGTATGTACTATACTATAATACCATTGTAAGAGTAATGCATGGATTTAGTATGTACAGTACATTCTAAGTCCATGCATTACTCTAGGCGTAAAGTCAGAACCACAGTCAAAATTCTGCACTAAACAGACCATGAATAAAAATACGTCTATTTCCTTTCCTCCACCATTTAGCGTGATTTAGTGAGTCACATTAGGTTGGGAGTGTCGAGTGGTGTGCATACGCTTCGTCTGACGTCAGCCCAAACTTCTGTAGATGACAGTAGATTGATGATGATGGATCCGAGGGTTAAGAAACAGCTGAATATTTAGGATAATTTATCCTTTAATTAATTGTATAATTAAGATGGCTGCCAGAGCACGGAAGTGTTTATCGCAAAATTTTGTCAACTGAAGTAAAATCAAAAACAAAGAGTGTTCTGAATTAAAAATCGAGTGCTGTTGCATAAAGGCTCCTACAAACAGGCGCGACACGCGATATAATCGCGCCCGACACAAAGGCACCGCTCGTTGCGCGATTTGTGGTGCCATTGTGTCTCGCGCGATTTTATCGCGTGTCGCGCCTCTTAGAAGGAGCCTTAATGTTGTAAGCAACCTACAACAACGATCTGTACCAACCTACGTATTAAAAATTATAGTCGCTTTTCTTGTCTGTCTGTGTGATCGGGTTCATCTTCTAAACTGTACAACAGATTTTGATACGGTTTTCACCATCACTGCATCGTTTAGAGTATTTATACCGGAAGGCTTAGGGTGAATTTACTCCTAAAATTAACGAACCTTTCTAATTGTCTAGATACTAAATTAAATGACTAACTAACTTACTATACAAATAAATACAAAAACAAAGGACACTTAGGCGTCGAAGTACTCGTCCGCATCGCTGTCATCCGGAAACGTGCCCAGAAGACTGGCAGCATTGCCACGTTGAATGGCAATGCTAATTCTTTGGGCAAAGAACGACCCAGCACTCTGGTCACGTGTAGTGTCGACCAGCCGCCGAGAAATTATGGAAGGTTTATGTGTACCTACAATACATTATTATTAAACTTTATGCTATGTTCACATGCACGCCGTGCAGCCCGGCGGGCTGCCTGGCGGGCTGCGCGGCATGCAGCCCGCCCCAGGTCGGCGAACATTCAAGCTGTTCACACGCACGCCGTCGTGTCAGTCAGCACGCCCGGTTCGCGGCATTCACGTTCACTGGCGCGTTTACGGGCTCGGGCGTACCGTTTACACGCTCGTGAATGTGAATGTGCACGTTGAATGTCGAGTTGAACGCGCGCGTGTGAACATAGCATTATGTTGTAGTTTTATCAAGTCGTAGAAACGGTGCATAGCATTGGCGGGTCGGTAGTAACTCTAAATTATTTTCTACTAGCAGCGCCCCGCGGTATCACCCGCATAAGTGTCGATCCCGTGAGAATTTGTACAGTTTTTAATTGTACATAACGTTTTAATAAATATCGAGATAAAAACTATCCTAAGTCCTTTCCCGGGACTCAAACCACAGAATAAATATGTTCAAACTATCTCTATACCTTTCATTTAAATCGTTCAGCAGTTTATACGTGAAGAGGTAACATCAGACAGACAGACACACTTTCGCATTTATAATATTAGTACGGATGCTATTCTACAAGAAAAGCTGCTGAAAAAGCGACGCAACTCACACAAAGGATTCCACTAGGTACTTATAATTCAGAACAGCGGCTGTTTATAATAGGTGTAATATTCCACAAAGATCGTTAATTTGTAATTAATTCCACTTTATGACTATGAACGACGGCTCCATATGCTTTATGTACCATTTGGGCATTAACTTTAATCTAAAAATGACACAGGGTTGAAGTTTTTAAAAAACATATTAGGATTTGAACTTTTTTATAGATATAATATATTTCCCACACCGTGCCTCGGAAAGCACGTTAAGCCGTTGGCCCCGGCTGTCATTCGTGGATCTTTGACAGTGGTTATGGGTCATCAGGAGCTCGAAAGTCTGACAACCAGTCTTACCAAGGGGTATCGTATTACCCAGTAATTGGGTTGTGGAGGTCAGATAGACAGTCGCTCCATGTAAAATACTGGTATTCAGCTGCATCCGGTTACACTGGAAGCCGACCCCCACATAGTTGGGAAAAGGCTAGGCAGATGATGATATTTTCCACACCACCTACTGTCAAATTATAGTTTATTCAAACCTAACATAAGAAGAAGAAGAGAAGACTCCTAGACATGTGTATTCTTCCCACTCTCACGTATGGTTCCCAAAAAAAGGTCTTAGACAATTCAGCAGAGATCCACGATCGAGGTTTGCCAGAGAGCTATGGAACGGAGTATTCTGGGTATTAAACTTGTGGACCAGGTTAAGAATACAACATTCCGTTCCATCACTAAAAATAATTGATATCACTCGGAAAGCTGCCATGGAATTGGGCTGGACACATCAGCCGCTTGGCAGACGATCAATGGGCCAATCTTCGGACCCAGTGGGTCCCGCTTAATGGCAAACGACATCGCGGCAGGCCCAGACGGAGATGGCGGGATGAGTTGGACTCCTTTGATAAAGATTGGTCTTGGCAGCTCTGGACAGAGAGATGTGGAAAGAGGGTAGGAAGGCCTTTACCCAGCAGTGGGACATTAACGGCTAAAAATAAAATAATAAATAACCTAAAGTCAGTTATGAAGGGGGACGCGCAAAGGTAGCCCGCGAAATTCAAAGGGGTTTGAAGATCCGTGGCATAGACCTGACCGCCATAGAAAACATTATAATGTTTTCTGTTTGCATTGATGAGACCAAACCCTGTAAAGTGTCGCTTTTCCGAGATATTAATGTTCAAAGTCGATCACGTGACATCCATATTTTTTTAACTTGCTTGTAACATCTTGTTGCCTTGTTTGATTAGTTTAAACTTTCAGGGTGATTATTTCAAACATTTAAACAACGTATCCTCTTATGATTAACACAGAATGAAAGAGGTAACCCTAAGCCCACTACAATTTAGAACAAAGTGTTACACAAGCACGTCATAATCCGGGACATTCGGTGCTCTTGTGCATAATTTGGAACAGTCGACAGCGGTGTGAATAATTTTGACGTCTACGTGACATTTATCAATTAGAACGTGTATTATTTTAGTTTACTACTATGACTTTGTTCTTGACTGGTGTCGTCTAGGTATTTTTATCTATCTTCATTTGTTTATTTATCAGGTTTTGGGGCCACGCGACGTCTCAATCAATCAGTTCATCCTATCGCAGTCTACTGCTGGACATAGGCCTCTCCCTACGCCACAACACCCTGTTGTCCGCCTTCCGCATCCAGTCCGTTCCAGCCACAAGTTCGTCGGTCTATCTAGCTGGGGGGCGTCCCACACTACACTTGCCGATACGCGGCCTCCACTCCAAGACTCGTCTGCTCCACCAGCCATCGGTCCTTCAACAAACATGGCCAGCCCACTGCCACTTCAGTTTGCTTCACTCTGCAAGCTATGTCGGTTACTCTGATTCTTTTCCGGGTAACTCATCCATTAACATCTCACGAACAAACAAATTGAAAGTCCTCTATTCATACTTCATTCTTTCTAATAATATAAATGCGAAATTAACCCTGTCTGACTGTTAACTTTTCACGCTTTAAGGCTCCTACAAACAGGCGCAACACGCGATAAAATCGCTCGCGACACAAAGGCACCGCCCGTTGCGCGACTTGCGGTGGTGTGTGTTTGTGTTGCCTGTAAGGTACTGACAGACGTGCTCAAAAAAAGCATACTCATAAGGTTGCTTAAAATTAGCATGCTCTGCAACTGTTCACATTAGCCAACAATAAGCATGTTTGTTTTAAGCATACCTACTCATAAATATAATAATCGTTTATAATAATCGTTTATTTATAAAAAGGGATACATTTACAATAAATAGCTTAACAATTAAAATAAGATAGCGCACAGTTGCTTTGCCTGAACTAGGTTGAACCTGTGTTTCAGGCTAGAAAGTGCTTATAAGTACTTAAAGTAATAATCTAAAAATCTGTATTTAACGTAAAAACTAAATTAAAACATAGGTAAATAAAAGTAAAATAGCAGTTGCAATGCAGCAAATGTTAGCAGTTCTATTTGCAAACAATAAGTAGATCTTCTGTCTGTGCATAGTCGATGGTTAATAAATATTTAAGTATAATTTGTTTACAGCTATAGTAATTTAGTTTATAAATACTTAGTTTTCTATTTAATCTATTGTACAGGAATGGGCCTAAGAAAGTAAAAAATCTTTTAAGACATGTTTTGAGGTAGCATTAGATATGCATACTAGATCATTCCGTCTCTTGTTAGTGTTGTCGGCATTGTAGGCAAGCATGGTGTGCTGTTTTAATACTAAGTGCATGATGAAAAGCTGGCGAACCGTTAGTACATTGCAGGATTTATATAGGAGATCTGTGGGAAAAAAGAAGGGATGGAAGTTTGCTACCTTTAAAATTGCTCTCTGAGCTCTTTCAAGAGGAAGCAAGTTAGTTTTTGGTGCGCCACCCCAAGAAGTGATACAGTATTGAATTATAGATTGATTGATTGAGATAAGCATGCTCAAAGCAAACGTACGGACAGACGTGCTGTTTGGCACCAGGCTCTCGGCCAAAATGGATGTACAAAGACATCGGATTTGTAAGAAAGTTGGTAGACGGATAGATTATGACCTGTGGTAGGGCAAAGGATAGTACGAGTATGTTCCCATGGGACAATTACTAACCTCCATGCGGGGGGGAAAATTGCAGGCAAAAGCTAGTACTACCAATATAGGAACCATTAATATCAAGACCAGTCGCCACAAGCTAAGAAAATCAGGAAAACGATCTCCCTAGACAAATTACAATGGGCCTAAATTAGGTGCTTCAAAATGACTAAGAACCCGGGTTAATCCGTGTAAGTGACCCGAAAAGTTATAGTGCTAGCCAAAACATTAGCTGCCTAATTACATCTTTAGCTAGGCTGCCACTTACACCTGAATTTATCTAGTAATAAGCCTACGGAGGCAAGGAAAATAGCCTTTGGCTAGGCTATAAAATAAATCTCTTGTCTACGATGAAATCTCTATTCTCTTTGACATTAGATACTTAAGGCGAAAGCGCCAGGGTAGCCCGCGAAATTCAAGTTTTTTTACGGTTTTTGCAATTTGCTGGTCAGTGTTAAGTTGTACGTTGATTTAAATATGATTCGCGGCCGTAACAAATATGTATTTACAGAATTATAATCATTAAAGTCATCAACACAACCCTCTAAGACCAAGTAATATAATCCCCCAGAATGACTATTTCATGAAATCTAGACATTTTGGGATTATACTAACTTAACTAGTTATATTACTGATTGTAATGATTATAATGATTTTTCGTGTTTAGATATCGATACCCATCTCGTTTGCGAAGTTACACAAAGAAAACCGATTTTTTAGACTGATATTTCAAGTGACTAAACAGTGGTGGCCCAGTGGTATCGGCCGCGACTTACGAGTTGTAGGTCGTAGGTTCGAACCCAGACAGGCGCTTTACTTTGTGTAAATTATTTCATCACCACTGCTCTCAAAACGGTGAAGGAAAACATCGTGAGGAAACCGGCATGTCCTAGAACCAAAAATTCGAAGACATGTGACATCTGCCAACCCGCACTGGGCCCGCGTGGTGGATTACGGCCCACTCCCTCTCATAGAGAGGAGGCCTGTGTCCCAGCAGTGGGAACATTACAGGCTGATTATGATGATGAAACTATCTGCGGATACAAACAAAAAACTCATCAAATTAATTTCTTTTTTGTTTGATCATGCTTAGATATCGATACCCATCACGTCTGCGGAGTTTCACTAGCTAATTAAATTTAACCCTGTACAAGGTGTAACGTTAAATGCGCAAAACCTCTTACGAGGTCATTGTACTCATCATTATGAACAACTTTTACTATGGAACCCAAGCTGAAATCGCGAAAAAAAAATCAGTTATTCCTACATTTATGCTCGCATAACTCATCAAAATGTACTAAACAGCTGTTTTATTTGCGATTTCAAATTTGGTCCCATAGTAAAAGTTGTTCATAATGATGAACGCAATGACCTCTTGTGAGGTTTTGCGCATTTAACGTTACACGTTGCTGTAACCTTTTCTAGGAATTATAGAATAACTAGCTGCGCCCCGCGGTTTTACCCGCGTAAATGTCGATACCAAATTTTAGCAAAATTGGTCCAGCCGTTTGAGCGTGAAGAAGTAACAAACATATAAACACACTCACACACACACACACACTCACAAACTTTCGCCTTTATAATATTAGTGTGATTGCATAAAATTATGAATTTAGAATAGAAGAAAAAACAGTTGGAGTCGGTTAAAATAAATATAATGTACCAAATTTAAAAATTCTTAGAAGTAATTACGCTATGCAAGTAAATAGTCTTTTAATAATAAACATCCCGGTGCTACAATAACGAGAAGTTGTTACGGTACCTACATAACCTTTCTAGGAACCCTTCAGTCCGAACTAAGTAAATAAATGTTAATTTTAATGGAGAACCCTTTTATGAATACTTATCATTAGATACAATAATAGTGGTCCCAGAGTTGAACCTTGAGGGACACCTTAATTTAAAGGCACCGTACTAGACTGACCTCCATTCTCAAACCTGTCAGTAGTATTTTAATATACTTAATATGATTTACGAAACTATTTTCATAAATTGTGCAATACTAATCTATAAAATGATAGAAAAGTCGTGACTTCCGGTCACGTATGCATCGCCCTAATTCGCTCAGATTCCGGAATCCAGACTAATTGGCCAATGGTGATTCTTCTTTATTAATTAGACTACCATTAGATCTTCCTTCAATTTGTCAGGAACGATTCAACCTTAGTAGCATTTAATTTAATTTTGCGTTTGATTAAAACGGTGAATGTTCTTTGAGGAATACTTTCATGGTATTCTTTTGTGTGATAAACTTGTGATTTATGTTTTGTAATATCAATATGCATATTTAAAGTTAATAGGAACTGCCTGTGAGACTGTGATATTTTATGTGTTTGTTTTCTTATTAGTTATGGTACTCCAACGACTAATTCACAAAAACATTAACAGAGAACTTAGTCATATTAAACAGGGTCAAATTAAATTAGCTAGAGAAACTCTACAGACGTGATGGGTACCGATATCTAATATTTCATCATCTGCCTAGCCTTTTCCCAACTATGTTGGAGTCGGGTTCCAGTCTAACCGGATGCAGCTGAATACCAGTATTTTACATGGAGCGACTGCCTATCTGACCTCCACAACCCAGTTACTGGGTAATACGATACCCCTTAATAAGACTGGTTGTCAGAGTATAATTATTACAGCAAACTTGTCAATGAAAGGCTCAAAACCGTCGCAATAAGGTCACAGCTCATTAGAGCCACCCGGCACCCACCCCGTACCGCCTCGTCGCACGGCGTCCACTCGTTGTCGACAGGCGGTCCACGGGTGGACGCCGCGGTCAACCAGTGGACTCCGCGTCGCGTATAACATTGTCGCGTTGGCAATGCGCAGTCAACACCAGGCAAGCATGCGAGCAGCGAGTTGTCACCGAGTGGTCCACCTGCCGTCCGCGCGTGGAGGGCTTACGACCGAGGCGATCCGGTGACGCTACGGAGTTGATGTAGTGAGCGCATACCCATACAAGTCCATATATAAAGAATACTAGCCGCAGGAGGCGAGGCGGTGCGGAGTGGGTGCCGGGTGGCTCTAATGAGCTGTGACCTTTACTATGGCATTACTAAATAATTTTGGCACCGACAATGTTTCGCTTTATATCCATTGTATTGATTGTTTCTCCTAAAGTATCAGTTTCAGCCTAATGGACGAGGGAAAGGCAACATGTGTTGATACCGATATTTTAGTCAACTGTATGAAATTATTGTTGAAGCAGGCGAACTATATGTTTAATGTATTTTTAGCCGACTACGGCGAAGCAAAAAGGAGGGTTATGATTTTGACCCGTATGTATGTATGTATGTTCATCTGTTCCCTCATAACTTCAAAAGTACTTATAATAATTTGACAAATGAGGTACAGTTAGAAGCGTCTTAACCGTCCGCTGGTTATAGGCTATGTGACGTCACACTAAATTCAATATGGCGCCCTCTAGAGGAGAAAAAGTAATGAATTTAAAAATAAATATTATGGGATTGTGCCTTGTGGGGTATCAAATGAAGGGGCTTTTTTTTTTTGTGGATGGGAAATCATCATTGAGGTCTCCGGCTCTAAGTGGAGCGGAAGGGAATGTCAGACTCTTACTGACTAAAACCCACCCGTGTTCCTTCCTTAGCCCTTCATGTTCCGGGCCAGCGGTACCGGTAATCCTTTTGGACAATCCCGCTGACTCGGCAGGCTTCGACCCTAGGTGCCCCTCCTCGATGCTGACATCTCTTTGAGGCGCACGTGGAACACGTACGCGCCTTCCGGCACGGGCCTGGTCCTGATCGGACGGTGAGCTACCATTACTCTCCGCCCGCAGGCCCGCGCCTACGGTGGCCGGGAGTCGTCACGCGGCTCCCGACGCCCAGAGCGTCTCCCGCGGCGGCTGGGACGGGAGGCTCTCTTCCTGAGCCGTCCCGCCACCTCCTTCGCTAGCATGACTGCTTCGCAGAAGAAGGTGACTGCCTCCCACTCCCTCTCGCCCCGACGCGAGAGGTCGCCGCCGCTGCCGATCACCTCTACGAGGACACGGCGGTCAAATAAGGGGCTTAATTAGCACATTTCAAAAATATAAATATTACTGAAATAAGCCACAAAATAGGCAAAAGCCAGGAAGACGTCGCGAGGGAGCGACAACGGAGCGCAACGCAATATTTTTTAACCGACTTCAAAAAAGGAGTTTCTCAATTTGGGTGTTTCTAGAATATTGAAGGTACGACGTCGGGATAAGCTGCGTTGCATTGCTCACTGCGTCGAAATCATTGCGTTGCGACGACGCTACGCATTGGCAACGCCCGCGCCCGTGTGGCATCGTTCTGCTGTGATCCTATAGCTCATGCACCAGTTATATTTTAGGGTGGGGTGGAGTGTAAGAAGAAGAAATAATATGTTACAATATAAAACTGTAAACGGTTGTCCAAAACTACAGCCTAAGCCGCCGCCTGAAACTAAGTAACCTAAAGATAAATTACTCGTGAAACGTGTGTTGTGTGTTGTGTGTTGAGTGAGCAGTGGTGGGTGGCCCAGTGGTCACGGACACGACTTACGAGTTGTAGGTCGTAGGTTCGAACCCAGGCAGGCGCTTTACTTTGTGTAAGTTATTTCATCACCATTGCTCTCAAAACGGTGAAGGAAAACATCGTGAGGAAACCGGCATGTCCTAGAACCAAAAATTCGAAGACATGTGACATCCACTCCACCAACCCGCACTAGGCCCGCGTGGTGGATTACGGCCCACTCCCTCTCATTGAGAGGAGGCCTGTGTCCCAGCAGTGGGAACATTATAGGCTGATTATGGAAACGGTTGTCCAAAACTACAGCCTAAGCCGCCTAAAACTAAGTAACCTAATGATAAATTACTCATGAAACGTGTAAAAACCACCTAATGACCTAAAATTACCTGGTGACCGTAAAATTCATACCTACCTACATTACCAGATAAAAAAATACATAAATTCCTTACGGATTTTTCAGGAAAACGTACATAGGTACCTTACTTAATTAGTTCTGTAGTTTCTGGCTACCCCAATGGAAAGAAGGCGTGAGTTTATGTTATGTACAGATGCCAGCACATCAAGCTACCCGAAACTGTCAAATTTTCCCAATCAACTTTGAACCTTTTGCTATAACGATAAAGTTAAAAGTCTATTAAAGAAATTTGACAGATTGTAGTAGTTACTTACCTACCTACGCGACTTCAGACACATGCTCCAAAGCAAAGCCGACCAGGGTTACCCAACGGATTCCACAGTGGATTAATATTAACAAGAGTTAAAAAAAAAAACATCAAAAATAAACGTAATCCGCGCGAAAATAACCATCGTCTGTTACATATCTGATATGTAGAGTAAGTTTCACTCAAAATAGAAACACGTTTTGAGTGCTTTCAGTATCCGTTTACACTTTCATCTTTATTTTGGCGTACTGCCTTACATTCATAGAGATCTTACATTTATAAAATACTTTGTAATAAGAAAATGTCGCTTCAACTTTGTTTGGCGACTTTTCAAAGCCAAACAAGTTTATGATTAGACCCAGCAGGGTAGGTAATTGCATATAAGAGTTAATGGCGTTTATTTTGACAGTTCAACAACATTCATTGCGTTATTAAGTTATTTACGTTGTAGAGCAGACAAATTCGAACATTTGAAGCAATGGATGAATGGCTACCCTTCAAAATATTTCAGATTGCGATTAAAAGTGAATAAAATTAAAAAAAGATATACTTACTTTCCTGTTCCTCTAGTAGGTATGCGTTATCATCTTTTCTCTCGAAACTCGAAATGAAATCTTCATTACATTCCTTTGTTATATAATATCATTTACCAAGAAAAAATAAATACTGTAAAGTTACATAAATGTATTAGGTGCCTACAATGTACAGTCATGAGCATAAATAATTGCGATAAAGTCACGCAATATTGAAAAGCGATGTTGCTCCGAGCACACAGCGCTGATTTTCAGTGGTCACCCGAAAAGTGCGTACGGAAAGTTTTAATAAACCTGACTTGGCTTCCGTCGGAAACTAAGTCAGCAGGGTAATTGCGTAACACACTATCAGTAAAATGTCAAAATGAAACTCATTGCGATAGTGTGTTACGCAATTACCCCGCAGACCGTGAACGTAGCAACGTACTGGTTTTATTTTGACAGTTCAACAACATTCATTGCGTTATTTAGGTACGTTGTTGAGCAGACACATTTTTCAAACAATATGAAGCAATGGATTAGCAATATCCTTCAAAATGATTCAAATTGGCATTGATAGTGTGTTACGCAATTAGGGTGCCGGTTGAAGTGGCGATTGTTGGGACAGGCCTATGTCCACCAGTGGACGTCTTTGGGCTGAAATGATGATGAAACAAAAGGTAAGGTAAGGTATTTATGCTCGTGACTGTATACAACACGTTCTAATTTCTAATACGTTGTCTCCGCGGGAGCTCTACGATGAGCCAGCAGGCATGCATTAGGCATCCTTTTTGTACCAGCACGGTTTGTTACCCCCTTTATGGGGAAGACAAAGGAATGGTTTTTTTTCTTGTTGCTACGGGCGACGTGACACGACGGATAAAGGCAGAAACACACTTGTAACACCCGACGCCATCCCACGCTTACTCATTGGCCACATTTTTATCTCGTTGAGCTATTTTCGGCATTTGGTCAATAAGTAAGCGTGGGATGACGTCGCGTTTTAATAATGTGTTTCCGCCTTTATGCTAGCATGGATTATGTTGTACATCAAGCTTCCCGAAACTGTCAAATCTTCCCAATCAACTTTGAACCTTATGTTTTAGCGATAAAGTTGAAAATCTATTAAAGAAATTTGACAGATTGTAGTACCTTGATGTGATGGCGTCGGTACTTATCTGTTATGAGTAGGTAGGTATGGAGGACGGACATGGTTATCCTAACTTAATATTATAAATGCGAAAGTAAGTTTGTGTTTGTTACCCAACCGGGCACAAATCCAGACTCCAGGCTGCTTCTGCGGAATTCCTGATGAAAAAACCTAATAACACTTTACCATTAACTTATTTTTTACTTTATAACCATTAATTACTTTATAATTAATTGTTTCCAAATTAGAATGAATTTAATACAATTTACTTAAATTTAATTTATTTAATGCACACAATTCAAATTAATTAATTTTTCTTTTTTTTTTTTCTTTAATTTAATAGTTATGTAAAATTTGCACGCCGAAATGAATGGCAGAATAAGAGATCAATATATCTTTTAGAACCTTCTTTACGCAAATAAATGATTTTGATTTGTTTTTTTTTTTTTTACCCGAACCTGATAATTGAACCCAGGACGGCAGGACCTTATACTCAGTAGTAACGCCGTTAGACCAAAGAGGACAGCCCTAAAAATATTCTTCGGCACCCATGGTGACCCCCCCCCCTCCCAAATATTGGGCTGCGAGTCTGCGACCGCGCGTGTACTAATCACGTCCAAAAAGGAATACGTCAAACGACAAGTCAGCCTGTATAAACTCAGAAGACCAGGAGGCGGCCTCATTTTGTTTTGCCGCCTTTTTATTAGTACATGATTGTGCTTTGATAAGCTCAGAATATACCCAAAAACTATTTCTTGAGCTATTTAGCACACAACTCAGTGGCAACACTGCTCGAGTCTGTCACGGTTTACCCCCCGTGGCGACTGGACGTGCCCGTTGGGTTGTTGTGTGGTAGTTTTATTTTAAACCCTAAGCCCCTATTAAGACATTATAGTGAATTATAATTCTGTAAATACATTTTTTTTTACGGTCGCGAATCATATTTTTTTTAATCAACGTACAACTGCAAAAAACGTAAGAAAATTTGAATTTCGCGGGCTACCCTGGTGCGTTTCCGTCAGCAGAAATGGCAAGATGCATGTCCTAAGTGACATAATTATGTCATGTCATCTTTAAGATGCGTCCTGATTTTTATTATTAACAGACTTTTAATTAAAAAGGAGGAGGTTCGCAATTCGGATGTTTGTTTTTTTTATGTTCGGGCATAACTCGTCATATTATTAATATAAAAGTTTGATTCCGGATTTGAAAAATAATATTTTTTGTTCGAAAGAGGTTTATTCCGAAATGGTCCCATTCGTCAAGATCTGATGATGAGTTTCGGAGACAGACAACGGAACTCTTCAATAAATGCCCAAATCAACCGCGATTGCTGCTATCGCATATTTTTACGCAATCACACAACATAACATCACGCCTGTACCGTCTAAAGGGGTACGCAGATGTATTCAATAGCTTCCTGTCACTGATATTCACATATCAAGTAGTGTTAGTATATGAATTTGTGTGGAAAAGTGAAAAATAAGTGAAAATTTCATGTCGGAAGCTCGGAAGTCAGTGTCTAAAAACGAAAATGCGGAACCAACGACACCGACTTCCGAAAGTGAGAGTTATTTTTCACTTTGTACCTAGTGATTTTTTTTTAGTCGGTTTTTTTTTTGCAAAAAAGTTTTTAGTACTCATTGAAATCGTATATCAAGTGACGATGATAACCGCAAAAAACACAGATGGCACACATGAATTGAGATATCCGAGTATTCCAAATTACCTGCAGTATTTCAAAATGCTGCACAATCCTATACTCGGTAAGTATAGTATCTCGGGTATGTTATAAGGTATACTTGACTTCTACACGGTTAAAGTCGCGGGCAGAAAAATAAAACAACAAGGCTCAAAAATAAATAAATTGTATTACAAAAAAAACAGATACAATATAACCATTCATCGCCTTCCAGGTGGACCAGGTGGTGGGTCGTAGTGTACGTGGTAGACCCTGTACGCGAAATACTCCATAAGTGCCAAGGCCAGAGGGAAAATAAACTTTTGGTGCGCCTGCGGGGTGACGAAGTACGCCAGACAAGCAGCACCCGCCGTATACCAACCGAACTCGCGGTTGTTTAGGTGCGAGTAATGGCACAAAGAAATAATGTTCAGGGCAATCGCCAGATTCCCTAGAGGGACATTGTCCTGGCCAGCGAGGGAAATAGCGAAGGGAATCACTCCCGAGAGCAAGTGGATCAGGGAGACGGTCTGATCATTTCGCCGGAGGTCCGCATTCAAACATGGCAAGGCCAAGTACCGTGCAGCTTTCAAGCTAATCGTGTAGATTGCGTTGATATCGTCGCCCAAAATTCCGCCTGGAGAAAAATGATAAAGGAAAAGTTAAGACACGAACCCACGGACATTTAACTGACACATAAGAAACTTTGGATAGGTACCTCAATTACAACTACTAATTTTATTTAGTTATTATGTACCTATATTTGCATTTGTGCACTGGTGGCCCAGTGGAATCGGCCCCGACTTACAAGTTGTAGGTCGTGAGTTCGACCCAGGCAGGCACTTTACTTGTGTATTTAATTTCATCACCACTGCTCTCAAAAAGGTGAAGGAAAACATCGTGAGGAAACCCCCGGCATGTCTTAGTACAACCAGAAATTCGAAGACATTTTATGTGACATCCACCAACCCGCAGTGAGCCCGCGTGGTGGATTATGGCCCACTCCCTCTCATAAAGAAGAGGCCTGTGTCCTAGCAGTGCAGAGAACATTATAGGCCGATGCTTATTATTTGCATGTTAAGACCATAATTATCGAAACGTAATTTTCCGAGCTTCTGATTGTCGAGCGATTGCTATGCTAAAACGAGATTGTCAATCGATTCCTATGCTAAAACGAGATTGTCGATCGATTCCTATGGTAAAACGAGATTGTGGATCGATTCCTGTGCTAAAACGAGTCTATCGCCAATCTGAACTCGCAATTTTTGACATAAGCTCTGCTGCTGACATTGTCTACTGAGCACCATCATACCTACTTTGGAAATGTAAGAATCCAACTAATCCGTGTATAAAGAAATTTGCATGCATTCCAGGATGTGTGTAGCTGGCGCCGCTCATCCGACTGATCCCGCGCCCGGCGACGCAGCACAGTGCGAGGTGTGCAACAGATGTATTAAGGTTGTCGTCTTCGGCTCCCATAGCATTTGTACACTACCTTAATCACTAAATATTGTTACAACACGCATAAAATTAAAAATTTGCGCACCCCATGGCATTTTTTTTGAGCAGAAAAAAAATTGTTGTCAAATGTCATTCTAATTTTAATACAATCTTCTTTCGAGGTGTGACTAATTAAAAAAAATACATTCGTAAGAAGAATGTGCATCTTGTGAAAGGAGGACGGGCGTTTTGGTACCCGAAAACTAATTACAACCAAGAACAAAATTTATATAGGTACAGATTGAAAGGTTAGAACAATATCTAGTTGTTATGGGGGATGGTCGCAGTTCGCTGTCCGTTCAGAGATATACACATTTTTGCATTCACATTTTTCTGTGAATCATATTAGGTACTTATTTGCTTTCATGTCGCATTTATTCTTACTATTGTCTTATATTAATAAGGTTAAATAAAACAAGTTTTGTAGTGATAGATCGTGCATTTCTTTTTTTCAGGATAATTTCAATTCTATTTTCACTCAGAGATAAATACGTGACACCCAGTGAACAGACAGAGTCCAGGATTTGAGGCATTTTTTACCCGACTACGGCGAAGCAAAAAGGAGGGTTATGATTTTGACCGGTATGTATGTTTATCTGTTCCCTCATAACTTCTAAACACGTTGTCATTTGTCATAATTTGACAAATGAGGTATCATTGGAAGCGTAGACAGAGTAAATGAGGTATCGTTGGAAGCGTAGACAAGACTATCACACTAATATTATAAAGGCGAAAGTTTGTGAGTATGTGAGTGAGGGTGTGTGTATGTGTGTGTGTTTATATGTTTGTTACTTCTTCACGCTCAAACGGCTAGACCAATTTTGATAAAATTTGGTATGGAGGTAGCTGACACCCTGGATTAACATATAGGCTACTTTTTATCCCGATATTCCCACGGGATCGAAACTTATGCGGGTGAAACCACGGGACGCAGCTAGTTGCTCTATATAATTAGACCTTTAAAACTGTTTATAAATTATTTTTATTGATTGCCATGTTTTTCGGGTACCAGCTTCCATACATTTTTCCCATCCTCCTTTGCTCAAATGAATGGATTAGGAATTTAGGATTGGACCTTAGTGATACATATTACTTAGGGCTACGCCGCGCCGACCGCCTAGTGACGCCCTCATCGTTTGTTTGGTTATTTCTTTTATTTTGGAATGAAAATGCAGAAAAATAAGCACGTTAAGTTGTGCTCCACAACATTATACGTTAATATTATTATAAACGGTAGTTTTAGGTACATTGTTTATTTTTATTATAATCACTAAAACGTATAATAGTGGCCACTATTTTCCGTTTTAGTGATTTTAAGAGCGTTTACGCCGTACGGCATTTCATACAGACTTTCAAGCCCTTATTGTTCGAAACGAATGAACCGATTTTAATGAATACATGCATAAGCAGGATACAAAGGTCTAAAAAGTTAGTAGAAAATATTTTCGAAAAATAGTGTTACAGCCAAATTAGACCAATTTTAAATTTTCCATACAAACAGAGATTTCCAGTTATCTTTTTTTAAATAAGATATTTCAAAAATGTTCTTAACTAACTTTTTAGACCTTTGTATCCTGCTTATGTCGTATGAAGTTTCATTAAAATCTGTTCATTCATTTCGAAAAATAACTGCTTGAAAGTTTGTATGAAATGCCGTACGGCGTAAAAAGAAATAACTAAACAAACGATGAGGGCGCCACTGCGCGGTCGGCGTTTGGTCGGGACTGCACCAGCGCCTAGAAAAACTGCTCCAGCAATTTTTCTTTACACTAACACTTTGTAGAACACATATTACTATCAAGAACAAAAACTAATAGTTTTTTTTTAATTAACTCTCATTTAGAAGGTTATTCGACAAGTCTAGTCAAGAGTTCAAGACAAGACAAGTGTTTATAAACAAGTCAACTAAATAAATCACATAAGTCACATTAGATTAGAAGCGTGTAAGCAGGGACTTTGTAACGTTACTCAAAAAATGGTTGCCTGTAAAGTCGGTTTTACGGGCGAAGATTTTACGTGACAACGACCGATCATCCGATCATAGTTGAGTGGGAGAGAGACGCAAGGCATTCGGCGGGCCTCTCTCTCGTTCGGTGACTCATCGTAACGTTACCGAGCGTTACACTTTTTCATAAGTGACTCCCAGTCGCAACCTAATTTAAGACGTTGTCACGTCAAAAAAAAAATGGTTGCCTGTAAAGTCGGTTTTACGGGCGAAGATTTTACGTGACAACGACCGATCATCCGATCATAGTTGAGTGGGAGAGAGACGCAAGGCATTCGGCGGGCCTCTCTCTCGTTCGGTGACTCATCGTAACGTTACCGAGCGTTACACTTTTTCATAAGTGACTCCCAGTCGCAACCTAATTTAAGACGTTGTCACGTCAAAAAATAACGTTACTCGTGGTTCCGGTAACAATAATTTGAACCGTTCCATCTTAAACTGTTCACTAACAATAATATCAATATATCGTTATTAGTATAACGATATAATAACGTTATTAATTTCGATACTCAACTTTGCCAGCTTCATGACTTTTAAGATGACGAAAAAATATGAAGAATAACGTTACAAATGAATCTGTAACGTTTCTCCTATCTCCGTATTACAAGCGGATAAGCTGCTAAGCTTAATGTTACCAATAACGTTACTTAAGATATTGTTCTACAAAAATGAATTTCTATAACGTTTTCTTTTGTAACGTTATTGATATATTTAGGTTTTAGTATCGCTACAAATTTTGGAACGTTATACGCATTAGTGGTAACGGAATGAAATTCATTTCGTTTTCAAGTCCCTGCGTGGAAGTAATTAGTGTTTAGTTTGTAAACAAGATGGCGCTACAAACGGTTGTTCTTTTGTGGCACTACTGATTCCTTATGACTGCACCGAGCGCACAGTGGCGCCCTCAATTATAATCACTAAAACGGAAAATAGTGGCCACTATTTTCCGTTTTAGTGATTATAATAAAACTAAACAATTTAAAACTACCGTTTATAATAATATTAATGTATAATCTTGTGGAGCACAACTTAACGTGCTTATTTTCTGCATTTTCATTCTAAAATAAAAGAAATAACCAAACAAACGATGAGGGCGCCACTGTGCGCTCGGTGCAGCCTTTACAAAAATTGCGCATTTGAATATTGTTCTTAATTAATAATGAATCAGTTTTTTTAACCGACGTCAAAAAAGGAGGAGGTTTCTCAATTCGAACGTGTATTTTTTTTTTGCTAGTACACACTATCACTATTATTTTTGTCTATGGCTATTGGCTGTATCGTGTTGTTTCTGTGCTTGAAAATATCGACCTAGAAAATTAAAAAGAAAATACAAGCTGCCATTTTGCTGCACTTGAGTTCAATAGCGTTCGTTTTTTTAAGATAATACTCGCAATAATTTTGTAAATCTGTTGAAAATCTTATAAAGTTCGTGAAATTTGGAATCAAAGCAGCGCAACAAACAAAAATGGCAGCGAGCGACTCTGGGACAGATGAGTCACTGTATCCTATTGCGGTGCTCATAGACGAGTTGAAAAACGAGGATGTGCAGCTTCGTTTGAATTCTATCAAGAAATTATCGACCATCGCGTTGGCCCTGGGCGTGGAGAGAACCAGGTCTGAGCTAATCCCCTTCCTGACGGAAACCATTTACGATGAAGACGAAGTTTTACTCGCCCTTGCCGAACAACTGGGTTAGTACATTGCAAATGTTATAATTATCGTTAGAAGATTGTCTGTAACTCGGCATTGTATGTTTTGATAACCTATTTAATGTTGTTTTTCATCCTGTTTCAATATACAAAGCTTCCCCATCATATCGTCTGTTTTTGGTTAAAAATACGTACTAACACAAAAAAATTGTAGACAATGCCTTGGTTGAAAGATAAACATGTTTTTCGCGCAGCAATTCAGAGTAATAGTATCCTATTGCTCCGATACTAAATTATCAATGTAGATACGTAAAATGCCATAGACAACCAGCAAAAACTACCTTCTTTAAAAAAACCTGTTTGCTATTATTAATTTCCACAAAGTTACGATGAAGAATCCTATTACTATAGCTGAGAAGAAAACTAAATAATATTGAAATGATTGTTGGGAGGAGGAGAGGGGCCCGAGGCTAAATAATAATAGCAGCACAGGTTGATCGATCAGGTTAAGCTACGCTTGCCGCGGTTGGTCTGTGTATGGGTGACCATCTTTACATACCAAGACCCCTCCGTGCCTCTGAAAACATGTTAAGCCGTTGGTCCCGGCTGTCATTCGTGGATCTTTGACAGTCGTTACGGGTAGTCACAAGCCCGAAAGTCTGACAACCACTCTTATCAAGGGGTATCGTATTACCCAGTAACTGGATTGTGGAGGTCAGACACAGCAGCCGCTCCATGTAAAATACTGGTATTCAGCTGCATCCTGTTTGACTGGAAGCCGACTCTTACTTACCCACCATTGGGAAAAGGCTTGGCAAATGATGATGATTGTTGAGAGGAGAAAATTCCAATAATAAGGATAATCAGAATGTATAATTCAACGGAGTGGGAATTCACATGGCCATAGTAGGCCACTAATAAAATACTGCACTATTCAGCCTGTTTTTGTAAAAATAAAAGCAAAAGTCATTTATTCAAAGTCAGTTGAGAATCAGCACTTTTTGAACTTCAAAATTATGTGTATGAATGTGTGCACACTTCACAGCCACCAAAAAGTTTGAATTGGGCAGTAATGAAAATAAACCTGAAAACATTGTAGCTTGCAAAAAAAAAAACAATTAACTGAGTAATTTTTTTTTAATAGATTCGTTTTACCCCTAGGAGGAACCCTATTGAAAAAATGGCTCTTTTATTCAAAGTACATAGTTTAATTATAATTAATAAAAAACTAACTAATATAATATCTGTATCTATGGTTTTATAAACGATCAAATGAGCATTATGATTTGTGCACTTTTGGATTATCCAATTAAAAAAAAAAAATATTAAAGACGCTTTTAACGTGCATGTCTTTTTACATAGTTCTCACATGTATAATTTCGACATGAATGATTTAACCAATATTTTGTAATAATTTTATTATTTAAAAAGTGTCCGTGGAGTTTCTTGCCCGTTCTTCTCCATGAAATGAAATGAAATGATTTTATTTTTGTAAGTAGGTTTGTACAAACACTTTTACACGTCAATCATGTTTTTTTTTTAAAACTAGATGAAGTCGGCGTTTCCTATCTGACTACTCTGAGAAGAAAGGCCGAAACGCTTTGGAATGGGCAACTAGCTAGTTTTATTCTGTTATTCAACAAACGTGTCTTCTCCGGCGTTTTTGCCTTGTATTATAAATTCAGTTTTATATATTCATACTTAAACCTAAAATTATAAATTCAGGTTCAGGTAAATTCACAACACCCTAAAGATGTCTTTCATTTGACTATTGAGTTTAATTCTATAACCACAATAAATGTGTTATTATTCTCTTTAGTATAGATCAGGGGTGGCCAACTTGGTTAGACCCAAGATCTACTGTTCACTGACGTGACACTCTGTGCGATCTAGCAATTACAGACTTCTTAAAATCTTAAATGAAACAGCATAGTTCATTCAGTACACAATTAAGTATGTAGTATTTTTTATTTTATTAAGAGGGAAAATATAAAACTGAAAATTATTCTTAGTGAGCATTGCGTTTGAGCATCTTTCGCTAAATTAGCAAAATCAGGTTTGTAGTGGGAAATATTTTTTGACTTGCCACGTCGACCGGTTGGCCACCCCTGTTAAAGATGATCTATCTGATAAAGTCCCGCTCAGCCTCGGTTGTAGTAGTGACGTGTCCCGAAATGCGTATTTGTGTGTGTGAACCTATTTAGTGTTAGCAATAAAAACCTAATGTAGATTTAATTATTTATTTTTATTTGAAAAATGAAAATAATTGTTTAAAATAGGTATATTAACATAGAGAAAATTATGAAAGTAAGACAATAAAAAAACAAACTAAATACAGTACTAAATTAAAATAAAATTGCTTTTTTTCTCTCATTTTTCTGTTACGAGTTTTTCTTTGTTTTTTAAACTCATAATTGGGTATTACAGGTATTCCATGGGAGCACGTGAATTTTAATAGGAACTTAGATGGGTGTGAGTATAATTTCATATAATGAATAACCTGTACCAAAATCTTTCAGGAAATTTCATCAACTTGGTTGGTGGTGGTGAATTCGCTCACTGCCTCCTCCCACCGCTGGAATCGCTGGCCACCGTAGAAGAGACTGTAGTGCGTGACAAGGCAGTTGCTTCACTCCGTGCTGTAGCTGCTCATCACACTCCTCAAGCTTTGGAGCAGCACTTTGTGCCGCTAGTCCAACGCCTTGCTGGCGGTGACTGGTTCACATCTCGTGCATCTGCTTGCGGGTTGTTCAGGTAAATATTGAAGACTGTTTTGTGACGTGTTTACGTTTTGGGAGAAGTCTTTGTTTAGCGCCAGACAGGCGCTTTACTTTGTGTAAATAATTTCATCACCACTGCTCTCAAAACGGTGAAGGAAAACATCGTGAGGATACTGGCATGTCCTAGAACCAAAAATTTTAAGACATGTGAAATCTATAACCCGCGGGCACTGCCGCGTGGTAGATTACAGCCCACTCCCTCTCGAAAAGGCCTCAGTCCCGCCAGTGGAAACATTTTAGGCTGATTATGCTTTTTAGCCCTATGCGGGCTTGATTAGGGAGCCTATTTGAACTGTATTTTTGAGCTTTTTGCTTACTTGGAAGTATTCAGAAATGCAGACCTTGTAATTTGTGAAATTAGCAAGGTCTGCATTGCAACTGCAACAAAGGAAATGTTGAAAATCCTTGTAAATTATTTCCAATGCCAGTTGCATAAATACTATTTATTTTATTCTAAATTAGCTCTTGCCTGCGGCTTCGCCCGCATATTGGTCGGAAATTCTCCTACGGGAAAGTATCCTATGTCCTAACAAAGGTCATGGTCTATTCCCTGTGCCCAATTTCATCCAAATCCATTCAGCAGAAAAGGTAACGGACAGACAGAATTACTTTCGTACAGTGGCGTAACTGCCTCCCTATCAGCCGTATCCATGATAATGGCCCCCAAGCAGAGCCCCTACGTATTCGGAAAATAAAATCCAAACCTCAAATTCTTTTGATAATAGCCCGTAAAGAATGTGTGGCGACATCTACAATGCCACATGCGAACTACGCATGGCTCTCACGTCATACAAAATCCTGCATCGCGCAAGCGAAGTTTATCGCGCGACTAGCATATAATGTGCAACATTCCGACATCAATCGTCGGTCAGTAGCCCACCACACAACACCCGTCTGGTCGGAGGATCCTCCCTTTTCTATGGAGGATGAGTGAACTTTACATCCTGTTTCTCATGCCTCTATAAATGAATATCTAAAGAAAACGTAAATTAACGTAATTTGGCTTACAAATGCTTCATACTACAGGTGCGGTCCTATTCTCAAGATCTTGCATTAATTTCAGGAGTCAGGATGTTTCAAATGTCAAGCTTACTTCACTCGCTCTTGCATTCTCTTAGTAGTCACAATGACAGTTCTACCTCCCGAATGGGGATGCTATTTTTTTTATACGTTTTCTGTTTTTTGTCGATAAATAAAATATTAAATCTAAACCAATATCCATTCTTAATTCCAGTGTGTGCTATCCGCGAGTCTCCGCCCCTGTGAAGGCCGAGCTCCGCCAGCACTTCCGCTCGCTGTGCCAGGACGACACACCGATGGTGCGACGCGCAGCCGCCTACAAGCTGGGCGAGTTCGCCAGGGTAGTAGAGGTCGAGTACGTGAAGAGTGACCTCATCCCTATGTTCGTAACGCTGGCTCAGGTATGTTACAAATCAATAACTCATAATCTAACTAGCCTGTACTGTCCCACTGCAGGGCAAAGGCCTCCCTCTCCCTTTTCCACACAATTCTGTCTTGCTTTAGCCGGCCAGTCCCTACGGTGGGAGTCAAGCTCGTCCCGCCATCTTCGTCTTGGCCTGCCGCGATGGCGTCGTGCGTTTAGTGGGACCCAATCGGTGGTTCTCTTAGCCCAATTGTCATCTGACATGCGGCAAACATGTCCGGCCCAGTCCCACTTAAGTTTAGCGGCTTTTTGGGTAACGTCTGTTATCTTAGTTTTGGTCTCATAATGTTCATTCCAATTAATCCATTTACAGGCATCTTTGAATTGTTAAAGGCGTCGGTCAGTCGGATAGATATCCATTCCAAAGCATAGTAGGTTTCTATGGAGAAGAGCAGGAAGGAAAGTCCATGGACACTATTTTAACCTTTTGACCGCCACACGTCAAAAATCAAAAACCAAAAACGTGCCCTTGGCGTCAGTCTGTCATCTAGTCGAACCGTGGCGTGCTGGGCACATTTTGGTTTGTCATCTATATTTGGTATATTATTATGATTAAATAGATTTTTATTGTATGTAGAAAAAGCCTTAGGACTTGTTTGTAAGTTTTTTTGTTGTTTGTTTTGTTTTTTTTTTTTTGTTTCGATGAAGGTGCCTCAGCCAAAAAATTATATTTCCTTGGTGGTTTACCTTCCCCTCCAAGGAAATAAAGCCTGCAATTCAGCGGTTGGTGGCGGCTGATCAAGAAACCAATAAGTTTTTGCAATGTCACTTTAACATCAATACAGGTATAGGTGATTACAGCCCCATTTACATGTTGTCTTGTCTGTGGCCTACAATAAACTTGAAGGAACAACATCGTATAAACACTGTTTAGAAGGTTCAACTTTAATTAACCGACTTCAAAAAGGAGGAGGTTCTCAATTCGTCGGAACCTTTTTTTTTATGCATGTTCCCCGATTACTCGAAGACGGCTGGACCGATTCCAAAAATTCTTTTTTTTGTTGCTTCAATTTATGTTATGCTACAGGCAATTAAGGTGCCACTAGTCGATATTTTTTCCATACAAATTTCGGGAGAGTATTACTCCCCTGTTTGACATTTTGCATCCAAAGTTAAACATGACATCGTTTTGTCTTATTATTCATTATGTCTGTACGGAAACAGAATAGTTAAATAAAAAGCCATTAAAATTTATGAGCCAACAAAGATTTGATTTTCTTGCTATTTTAACGTAACTTTGGGTGTAAATAAGTAATATAAGAACTGTAAAATCTTCAATACCAAGTCCGTACCGACAAAATCTCAGTTATAGAAGAGTTCAATAAACTTTATTTGTAATTGATTTATGCAGTGGTTTTCTCATAAAACTCGATTTTCCATAGCACTTTTCGAATTGTTTTACGCGCCTATCAGTTCGGAACGGTGTTTCTGTGCGTGAGAACTAGACGTTGTGCGTGTTGACTAGCGTCTAACTGCTCATTACTGATACTAGCTCTCTCGGACACGAAGCCAGGTGAGACAGCGTGCTTTTTGGCCATGACCACCAGTGAGTTCGAGTTCGCGACTAGTTTACTCTTAAACCGGACTGTCAAAATCTGGCTTAAGCTATTTCATATTCAACGTCTTCCTAATCCAGGACGAGCAAGACTCAGTGCGTCTGCTAGCTGCAGAAGCCTGTGCGGCAGTAGCGGCTCTTTTACCTCCCGAAGACATGGAACAGCTGGTGATGCCCACAGTGCGCGCTCGGGCTGGAGACACCTCGTGGAGGGTCCGCTACATGGTCGCCGACAAGTGAGTGCTCATTACAAAAATCCTGCTACATCACATTCGTACAGATGCCAGCATAAGTCGACCGTAGGTTCAATTGAGGTAAGGGACAAAATACCCAAAATGAGTTGAGTATACAGTTTTGTTCAGAATTTTGCGCTCTTTCGAATGGTGTATATGAAAAAATTCTAGCTTAAAAAAAATGTCCCTTACCCTACTGATTTTTGGATTCAAATTTCGAATCAGCCCCATAATAACAATGTATCTGAAAAACTATGCAATATAGCAACTTGAAATGGTGTAATTACCGCCGCCAATCCACTTCACATAAGGTAAGGGTCTTCCCAATCAACGAATTGTTCTTCATAAATTTTTTCAACAAGACCTTTACACTATTTTTTCATTATAAATTGGATCCAACGTAGAGATCAATGAGATCAATTTAATGTAAGGGACAGGACTATAAGACACTTGGTCAGTAAGGGACATTACTAACAAAATACGTTGGTGTAAGGGACGTCTATTTTCTTAAATAGCTAACTTATTTAAATAAATGTTACACAGGGAGATAGAGCACTAAAATACAAGATTATGTGTGAAATCAGCTCCGAAAAAGGTTAATAACAAAACAAGTTATAGGCGATTTAGTCCGAAAAAAAACTTTGTCGGCCTCTCCTGAAAAATCGTATTTTGTCCCTTACCTCAATTGAACCTACGGTCGACGATATCAAGCTACCCGAAACTGTAAAATTTTCCCAATCAACTTTGAACCTTATGCTTTTTAGCGATAAAGTTGACAATCTATTTAATAAATTTGACAGAATGTAGGAGCTTGATATGCTGGCGTCTGTACATTTTGTATAAACCATCGCACACTACAGGCGTGCCGCACCGCACTTTTTAGGGTTCCATACCCAAAGGGTGCCAACGAGACCCTAATACTAAACCACTGCTGTCCGCCCATCCGTTCGTCCGTCTGTCAGCGAGATGTATCTCTTGAACCGTAATAGGTAGACAGATAAAATTTTCATTTCTATTGCCGCAATAACAACAAATAATAAAAATCTCCATCTCCATACAAGAAACGTATTTTTTCGGCGGTTTTTGCCTTGTGGTACGGAACCCTTCGTGTGCGAGTCCAGCGCGGTAATTCTAAATTGCACAGCATTAACCATCATAATTTCTGTTACAGGTTCGTCGAGTTACAGCAGGCCGTTGGACCGGAGCTGGCTCGTTCTGATCTCGCGCAGATCTTCCAAGCTCTGCTCAAGGACACGGAGGCTGAGGTCCGTGCAGCAGCTGCTGGCAAGGTAAGGACATGCTTCAGCGTGGGCTGCATTAGAATAATTGACCTTAACTTCAAAATCCACTAGCAGTCTTGTTATGTCCAAACGGTCTTCACGCTAAGACTCGGAGCTGGCGTTGACCTGTAATAGAGCTACAGTGTACAATTTGATTTGATTCTGGTATTCAGCTGCATCCGGTTAGACTGGACCGACCCCAACATAGTTAGGAAAAGGCTAGGCAAATGATGATTGTACAATTTGAAATGAAGTCGTGAAATTGGGCAATTGGTTCCTCCCAATTGGTCGATCCCACGCACAATGGTCCATTGAAGGACTAAGTGCGGAAACCAAACAACATAGAACATGCTGACGACCAACCCCAACAAATGTTTTGTCGAATGGCAAAATCCACTTCTAGTTATAATTTTTTATTAAGGGGACTACATGACCTAAAGTGCGATCACTGTCAGACTGCATAGAAATGAAAGAAAAGCGCGATGACACAACCCTGGTAATTTATTGCAAATATGAAGAATCTATCTATTTACAAAAAATCGATTGTTTTGGACTAAAAAATTAAAACACTAGTACTTTAGAATAATCTGACAAAAAATGACTAGTGATTGTATGTATATTAGTATGGTTTTTATTGGAAAAAGAAAGTTTTAGAGGTATCTTCATAATTTATATTTTTTTTCTATCATATCAAATTAGTTGTATTAAGTTTTCAACACACTCTACCTAGGTTAAATTCTGAAGAATATCATATATTTTTTTTATTTTTTTTTAGTCTATCATAAAGTTCTAGTCAATATAAAAGTTGCGTTTTTTGCGATTATGTCCTGTAGGTAGTCCCCTTACGAACATTCTAAACTCAGTCTCAATCTATGAAAAAAAACCTCTATTTTTCTACAATTTTGTAAATTTTTTAATATTGATTGTTATCACTGAGATGACATTGTCACTTGACTTTAAATATTTTTAAGTATAAAGTGACCTGGGCGCCGCGACACGATAAGTTATTGTGGTAAATGTAAAAGTTTATTTTTCCCTCGTTCCCCCAGGTAAAGGACTTCTGCATGAACTTAGACAAGGCTCACCAGGAGCACATCATCATGACAATGATCCTGCCACAGATCAAGGACCTGGTGTGCGACGCCAACCAGCACGTCAAGTCAGCGCTCGCCTCCGTCATCATGGGCCTCAGGTACTACAAACATTGTCTTAAAATAAAAATATCGCTTTTAAGGTGATATAATTATTGAAAAAAATTTGGTTTTTCTATTTCGTGTATCTTGTTAAGTATGTGGAATAGGGATTTAACATTTTGGTATATAATTTTTTACTCTTTGGTCTAGTATCATGTAAAAGGAATACACGATTCAATGTTTTGAAATGAAATTTTTCACGATACAAAAAAATTGCAAAGTTATACATATCTATTTTTTTACTTTTTTCGACATCACGCCGTAACGCTTAAGAGTAAAATTACTTTAAAACAATGTAGAATTATCATATCAAAGTTTACTCAAAGTAGTTTTGAATTTAATTCATTTATTTTGTTTAACCTCTTGAAAAAAAACTAAAATCGTCAAAAAATCAAAAATGTGCCCTCGGCGTCAAAGTCTGTCATGTAGTCGAACCGTGGCGTGCTGGCACATTTTGGTTTGTCATCTATATTATGACTGTGGTGCTCAAAAGGTTAAAGAAGGAGTAAATTCGTTTGGCACATGCGTCGTTTTATTCCGAGCGCACGCTCAATAAAGCCATCTCTCTTTTGCGTTTCAAAAGTAATTGCATCACTTTCGCTCGCTTAGTAGATCAGTCGCTACGATTTATTTTCGAGGTAGCGCCTTAACGATAAGACCGCCCATTGTGTAACTTTATGTAAAGGGGATTGAATATTTCCCTATGAACCCTGGCGTAAGACCTGACCGCCATTGTTCCCATTACCATTCCATTGCCATTTTTTTCTGAAAATGCGGTCGCACATGAACGTTAGGCTCGTGCGTGATTGATTACAGTCTACAGGCCGTTAGTTAAAAAGCTAGGCGGTTAACTAAAAAACCAGTTGGCTGCGATATAAATATAATATGGTGTATATAAAGAGTTTTCTGTCCATTCTCAGCCCCATCGTCGGCCGCCAGAACACCATCGAACACCTCCTCCCTCTATTCCTGACCCAGCTCAAGGATGAGTGCCCTGAGGTCAGGCTCAACATCATCTCCAACCTCGAGTGCGTCAATGAAGTCATCGGAATCCAGCAGCTCGTGCAATCATTGCTTCCCGCCATCGTAGAATTAGCTGAAGACACAAAATGGCGCGTGCGTCTCGCCATCATCGAACACATGCCCCTCCTCGCCGGACAACTTGGACAGGAGTTCTTCGATGAGAAACTGACCGGTCTCTGCATGTCCTGGCTCATCGACCATGTGTACGCCATCCGCGAGGCAGCCACCCTCAACCTTAAGAAATTAGTCGAACAATACGGATCGCAGTGGGCCGAAACCAACGTCATCCCCAAAGTACTCGCCATGTCACGCGAACAGAACTATCTCCACAGAATGACCTACCTGTTCTGCATCAATGTGCTTTCTGAAGTGTGCGGCAAGGATATCACCACCAGAGTACTTCTGCCAACTGTCTTGTCGATGGCAGACGACAATGTTGCCAATGTAAGATTCAATGTTGCCAAGACTTTGCAGAAAATGGCGCCTTTCTTAGACCCCGCGGTCATTCAACCGCAAGTCAAGCCTGTACTTGAGAAATTAAACGTAGATCCTGATGTTGACGTGAAATACTTCGCTTCGGAAGCCATCGTCGGTATCGCTGGGTAATTTAGTTATAAGGCACATAAAAAAATGCATTTGTCGTAGCAAAATTACAGTTGCGGGTATTAAATATCAGCGGGGATGATTCGGGAAGTCAGTAATGCAGTTTTTTATAACAATATTCATATAAATGTTAGTAATGAATACACAGTGCAATCCATGCGCATAGGTATAAGCTGGAGTATTTTTAAATTAGTATTTATTACTCAACGCCCGGCGGAATTCGAGTTTCGTGGGGAATTTTCGTATCTATTTGTAGAAAATTAATTTTCTTCATTCCAGTTAAAATCTGAAAACGTATATAAAATTGTTTACATGACCACGGGGAGCATGTACATAGTGTCAGATACAATTCTAATAAATATGATAAACTACAGTTATTGGTGTTTTATTTAGTAACTAAATGATCCTTGTTGTTCCAATGTTTTTTGATGAACACTACAACAGTGTGCGAAACCCGAAAGCACATATTACTGAATAGTTATACCCGAAAGTTATCATCATAATATATTAATATAACCATAACTCTAGGATGATCGATGATGAAAGTAGTAAGTACTGACGTACAACTAAAAAGTTTGCTGAGTTAACATTATACAGCATCATATTGTAGTCTTTGGTTATCATTTCCTACTTGTACGTTTGTTGCTGCATAACAACCAAGTAATTTTGCTTTACCATCCCAATGTCGAATGTCACTTGCACGTCATAAAAATAAATGGCGGCCACTTTTGAAAAAAAAAATACTTGTGGTAAGCCAAAAAGGCTCTTATCTCACCATAATGCTGCGACATTTAAAAAATAAATACCGCACCGACTCAAGGATGATTTTTCAAATACTTTTGCGATGATTGAGGGGCTCGTGGCTAAATAATAACAGCCGCACCGGTCGATAGATCAGGTTATGCTACGCTTGCCGCGGTTGTTCTGTGGATGGGTGACCATCTTTACATACCGTGTCTCGGAAAGCACGTTAAGCCGTTGTTGGTCTCGGCTGTCATTCGTGGATCTTTGACAGTCGTTATGGGTAGTCAGAAGCCCGAAAGTGTCGTCAACTTTTGCGATGATGGGCCCGTGGCTAAATAATAACCACAGGTCGATCGATCAGGTTAAACTACGCTTGCCGCGGTTGGTCTGTGGATGGGTGACCATCTTTACATACCGTGTCTCGGAAAGCACGTTAGGCCGTTGGTCCCTGCTGTCATTCGTGGATCTTTGACAGTCGTTACGGGTAGTCAGAAGCCCAAAAGTCTGACAACCAGTCTTACCAACGGGTATCGTATTACCCAGTAACTGGGTTGTGGTCAGATAGGCAGTCGCTCCATGTAAAATACTGGTATTCAACTGCATCTGGTTAGACTGGAAGCCGACCCCAACATAGTTGGGAAAAGGCTAGGCAGGCAGATGATGACATTTGCGATGATTAGCCGTACCTACCTAGTAGGTACCTATTCTAAATTCGTTCGACTGTAATGTTCGTCCCATGTAATAGGGGCCGAGCCTATTGCCATCAACCGGGCGCAAATCCAAGCTTCGGGCTGAGCTGCTACTGATAATTTTTATTAGATTACTAGCATTGCCCCGCGGTTTCACCCGCATAAGTTTCGATCCCGTGGGAATATCGGGATAAAAAGTAGCCTATAATAATATGTTAATCCAGGGTGTCAGCTATCTCCATACAAAATTTTATCAAAATTGGTTCAGCCGTTTGAGCGTGAAGTAACAAACATAAAAACACTCGCAAACTTTCGCCTTTATAATATTAGTGTGTTAACTCGTCAAAATGTAGGGAAGTAGGTATAGTAAAAGTAGGTACCTACTCTGTGGTAACAGCTGTTTTTTTTATTCACGATCTCTTATTATGTAAAAGTTGTTCATAATGATAAGTACCTAACAATGGCCTCTTTTCAGGTTTTGTATAAATACCTACCTACATTATTACAATAAAAAGTAATTTAAAACAATTAAACCGACTTCAAAAAGAAATTAACTCAAAATTATGAAATAACTTTAATTTCGGAAGTCGGTGTCTATAGGATCTGTATTTTAGTTTTAGTTTTATGCCACCGACTTCCGAAATTAAAGTTATTTCATAATTTTGAGTTAATTTCTTTTTGAAGTCGGTTTAATTTTTTTAAATTAGTTTTTATTTCGTAATTTTTATTTTCTGCACTAAAATTAGACCAAGATTTTGAGATGTTTTCTTTTTGACACTACACCCGTAGCTCGTATTAATAAGCCAGGCCGTCACACTTATACGTATTACTCCATCTTGAAAATTACTGAATAGATCTTGATGAAACTTGCACTGTTCCATAAGTTGAAGTAAAGGTAAGCCAACAAAAAAAAAAATGGTCACGATCCGATATGCGTGGACAAACATACCTACATACATACATACGTCTATAAAATTTTGTATATATGTTTGGAAGCCCTAATAGATTGTCATATGTGAATTTCATGCAATTCCAATAATATTACATACATACGTGTCGAATTGATATCCTCCTTTTTTTGAAGTCGGTAAAAATTAAAGTAGCATTTCGTGTCTGGCTGTGTGACTGTGACCGCGTCGATTTTAGGGTTCCATAGCCAAATGGCAAAAACGGAACCCTTATGGATTCGTCATGTCTGTCTGTCTGTCCGTCCGTATGTCACATCAGTCACTTTTTTCCGAAACTATAAGAACTACACTGTTGAAACTTGGTAAGTAGATGTATTCTGTGAACCGCATTAAGATTTTCACAAAAAAAATAGAAAAAGACAATAAATTGTGGGGTATCTATGGATATATCTTCAAAAATTATATTGAGGTTTCTAAAAACATTTTTTTTTTAAACTGAATAGTTTGCGCGAGAGACTCTTCCAAAGTGGTAAAATGTGTGTCCCCTCCCTGTAACTTCTAAAATAAGAGAATGATAAAACTAAAAAAAATAGGTATATGATGTGTACATTACCATGTAAACTTCCACCGAAAATTGGTTTGAACGAGATCTAGTCAGTAGCTCGCCGGCCGGTGAAAATTTAAAAACATGATGGTACTGAACCCTCAGTGCGCGAGTCCGACTCGCTCTTACCCGGTTTTTCTAAACTACTTTGATGCGGAAGGTTTAAGTGTACCTATACTAAATTAATTACCCGACTGCGGCGAAGCCCGATAGCAGGGTTATGTGTTTGTTTTAAACTTACCTAAAATCATCCTAAAATATAGAAATCTATACCTACCTAATATAAGGGTTCCGTACCCAAAAGGTAAAAACGGAACCCTATTACTAAGACTTCGCTGTCCGTCCGTCTGTCTGTCACCAGGCTGTATCTCAAGAACCGCGGTAGCTAGACAGTTGAAATTTTCACAGATGATGTATTTCTGTTGCCGCTATAACAACAAATACTAAAAACAACATAAAATAAATATTTAAGGGGGACTCCCATACAAAAAAACGTGTTCTTTTCGGCCTTTTTGCCGTCTGTCTGTCGCCAGGCTGTATCTCAAGAACCGCGGTAGCTAGATAGTTGAAATTTTCACAGATGATGTATTTCTGTTGCCGCTATAACAACAAATACTAAAAATAAAATAAATATTTAAGGGGGGCTCCCATACAACAAACGTGTTTTTTTCGGCGTTTTTGCCTTGTGGTTGGCCAGTTTTTTTGCTATTTTATTTATCCACCAACCCGCACTGGGCCCGCGTGGTGGATTACGGCCGGCCCACTCCCTCTCACAGAGAGGAGGCCGGTGTCCCAGCAGTGGGAACATTATAGGCTGATTATGTTTTTTTTTTGCTTATCTATAGGTACCTACCTAATTAAACTGATAAAGCAACGAATTGCAAAGATGATGACGGAATTGTGAAAGAGCAAAACGTAAAAACAACTGTGAAATAGGTAGGTATCAGGTATGATGCAAGAAAACCCTACATTACACTTACACTATATTACTTTGATCAAACATTCTCGACAATTTTATAAAATTATGAAGCACTAGCACTTTGCCCGCGACTTCGTCCGCGTGTATTTCGTACTTTCCTCTAAAAATTTTGGGTTTGGGTAAGGAAGGACTGTCTCGCCACAGCTTCAGTCTTTCTTGTGATGGTTCACCAGTGAGTGGGACGACACACTTTAAAAAACTGTTTCGGCTTTTCAGCCTTTGTGGCACAGGCTGGATGTTGTCGTGCAAAGGTTCGTGTGTCGGAGACCATTTTGGCTCTTTCGCTGAAGCCAGTGCTCTGCGAAACACTGGAGGCGCTATTCCTGCTAGTGGATACAGCATTTCCTACTATATTTCCCAGCAATCCACCCCTTAAACTTTATTAACCTTTTCCACCTTGGTAGGAGTCGAGTTTTGAAAAACCCTAAAACACATACCTACTTTTTTACCGAGTTTAGAGTTAATCCGTACATATTTTTCTAACTTATTAACTTTGTCACCCTCTAAATCCTCTGTGAGGGTATGTTTTTAAACTAAAAGTGACATTATTTATTATATACTGAGCCAAATATTGCCAAGTTTCAAGTTTATTAACCAAATGAATAAGATTTTTCGTATACACTGTATCCCCTCTTTTTATCCCTAAAGGGTTTTGAAAAATCGTCTCGGATGTTACTATAGTTTGACTTAAAGATTATTTATACCAAATTTTTCAATCAAATCTACTCCCCTATGAAATTGACTATCCCTCTTCACCCCGTTAGGGGTAGATTTTCTAAAAACTTTGAAATACTTTATTATTTATTTTGGACTCTGGACACGCCCGTTAAAATTCTTCCATACAAAATTTAAACACCCCCAATCTTCAGTTTTAAATTCATTAACCAAATGAATAAGATTTTTCATATGAACTGTATCCTCGCTTTCCCCCCCCCCCCCCCACACAGGGGTGGAATTTCGAAAAATCGTTTAGGATGTGTTTATTACTTGACTCGAAGATTTATTGATACCAATTTTCGACTTAATCAAGCCACGCAGTAAAATCCTCCCCTGTAAAATTAACTACACCTTTTCACCCCGTTAGGGGTAGATTTTCGAAAAACCCTGATACGTTGTATTTTTTATTTTTGGTCTTTCTTAAGTATAAATACTTACCGAGTTTCGAGTTAATCGGACCGCGCGTTAAAATTCTTCCATACAAATTTTAACACCCCCCAATCCCCTTCTAGGGGGTAGTTTAGAAAAACAAAAAATGCCAAACTTCATAATTTACTTAGATAAGTATTCGTGCCAAGTTTCAAGTTTATTAACCAAATGAATAAGATTTTTCATATAAACTGTATCCTCGCTTCCCCCCCCCCCCCCCCCACACAGGGGTGGAATTTCGAAAAATCGTTTAGGATGTGTTTATTACTTTTTTTTTTTTTTTTTTTGCGGATGGGAAATCATCAAATGACCCCTCCCGCTCTGGGTGGAGCGGAAGGGAGTGTCAGACTCTTACTGACTAAAACCCACCCGTGTTCCTTCCTTAGCCCTTTATGTTCCGGGCCAGCGGTAACCCTTTCGGACAATCCCGGTGACCCGGCAGGCTTCGGCCCTATGGGGCCCCTCCTCGATGCTGACATCTCTTTGAGGCGCGCGTGGAACACGTACGCGCCGTCCGGCACGGGCCTGGTCCTGATCGGACGGTGAGCTACCCATTACTCTCCGCCCGCAGGCCCGCGCCTACGGTGGCCGGGAGTCGTCGCGCGGCTCCCGACGCCCGGAGCGTCTCCCGCGGCGGCTGGGACGGGAGGCTCTCTCCCTGAGCCGTCCCGCCACCTCCTTCGCTAGCATGACTGCTTCGCAGAAGGAGGTGACTGCCTCCCACTCCCTCTCGCCCCGGACCATGGCTTGCACCAGGGCCGGGCGCGAGAGGTCGCCGCCGCTGCCGATCGCCTCTACGAGGACACGGCGGTGTTCCGCCCAAGCGGGGCAGACCTCCACCATGTGCTCCACCGTGTCCTCTGGGCGATCCTGGCAATGGTGACACCCGGGCGTTTCCTCCCGCCTGATGATGTGCAGGAACCTCCCGAAGCTTCCGTGTCCGGTGAGGACCTGCGTCAGGCGGTAGGTGAGGGCGCCGTGGCGCCTCTCTAGCCACTCCTCAAAGAGGGGTCTTATCGCCGCTATCGCGGCGTGCCCTGCGCTGGGTTGCGACAGTCGTTCCTTCCATGTCGCCATGAGATCGCGCCGGAGCTCAGTCCGCTCCGCAGCGATTTGCCGCGGAAGCGGAACTTCCCCCCGGCTTAGTGCCTCCGCGCGCCACTCATACACGCGCGCGAGGACTATCGCCTCCAGATCCCATGGCGGCAGTCCGGCAATGAGGCTTGCCGCCTCGCCAGAGATCGTGCAGTAGCCCCGGATAAGCCTTATGGCTACCACCTTCTGGGGCGCGTTCAGGTAGTGGGCGGCTCGCCGCCGCAGTGAACGCGCCCACACCGGGGCCCCGTATAGGGCCATGGACCGCACGATGTGTTTATTACTTGACTCGAAGATTTATTGATACCAATTTTCGACTTAATCAAGCCACGCAGTAAAATCCTCCCCTGTAAAATTAACTACACCTTTTCACCCCGTTAGGGGTAGATTTTCGAAAAACCCTGATACGTTGTATTTTTTATTTTTGGTCTTAAGTATAAATACTTACCGAGTTTCGAGTTAATCGGACCGCGCGTTAAAATTCTTCCATACAAATTTTAACAATCCCAATTCCCCAATCCCCTTCTAGGGGGTAGTTTAGAAAAACAAAAAGTGCCAATCTTCATAATTTACTTAGATAAGTATTCGTGCCAAGTTTCAAGTTTATTAACCAAATGAATAAGATTTTTCATATAAACTGTATCCCCGCTTTTCACCCCGACAGGGGTGGAATTTCGAAAAATCCTTTGGGGTGTGCTCATAACTTGACTCAAAGATTATTTGTACCAATTTTCGAGTTAATCAAGCCACGCAGTAAAATCCTCCCCTGTAAAATTAACTACCCCTTTTCACCCCGTTAGGGGTACATTTTTGGAAAACCATGATACACGTTTTTCTCTATTTTTGGTCTTAAGTATAAATACTGAGTTTCGAGATATTCGGACAGCCCGTTAAAATTCTTCCATACAAACTTTGACACACCCCAATCCCCTTTTAGGGGGTAGTTAAGAAAAACAAAAAATACCAAACTTAATAATTTACTTAGATAAGTATTTGTGCCAAGTTTCAAGTTTATTAACTCAAGGAATAAGATTTTTCATACAAACGAAATCCCCCCTTTTCACCCCCTTAAAGGCTGAATTTCCAAAAACCCCTTCTTAGTGCTCCCCTACATTATAAAAGGAAGCCGTGTGCAAAATTTCACATTCGTAGACCCAGTAGTTTCGGCTGTGCGTTGATATGTCAGTCAGTCAGTCAGTCATTCATTCATTCAGTCAGTCAGTTTCTCCTTTTAACCTAACCTAACTTGAATAGATTTCCTAAACATCAGAATTGAGGACTTCAGTCAGATTGAGGAGGAGGAGGAGAGTCAGTTAATTAAAAAAACGAAAGAACCTTTGAATGTTGTGGGAATTCTTCCATACAAACTTTGACACACCCCAATCCCCTTTTAGGGGGTAGTTAAGAAAAACAAAAAATGCCAAACTTAATAATTTACTTAGATAAGTATTTGTGCCAAGTTTCAAGTTTATTAACTCAAGGAATAAGATTTTTCATACAAACGAAATCCCCCCTTTCCACCCCCTTAAAGGCTGAATTTCCAAAAACCCCTTCTTAGTGCTCCCCTACATTATAAAAGGAAGCCGTGTGCAAAATTTCACATTCGTAGACCCAGTAGTTTCGGCTGTGCGTTAAATGAAATGAAATGATTTGAAATGAAATGATTTTATTTTTTGTAAGTAGGTTTGTACAAACACTTTTACACGTCAGTCATGTTTTTTATAACTAGATGAAGTCGGCGTTTCCTATCTGACTACTCTGAGAAGAAAGGCCGAAACAAACTCAGAGGTCACAGTCTCTTTTAAAGTCCAGACATAATCTTGGTCAGGTTATATGAAGACCATGTAGATCGATGTCTGAGGTGGTCTTTTGAGGAAAGAACCACACAGATTGAGAGGACCTGTCCAGTCAGTGCACGCATTTGTCAAAAATCGTGCAGCTCAACTCAAGACTTAAGGAGCTCAACGATTCGACGAACAATACCAAAGAAAGGACATTTGGGTAGGCCACATAAATTACTCAAACTGCCAGACCATGAGAAAAAAAAACAGAACAGAGAGAATAATAAAAAAAATATATATAAGTATGTAAAATGACCCACATCGTCTTCACATTCACAATGAAAAAATAATATAATACTTTACAAAGTAAGCAAATGTCATTGTTTAAAAAAAATAATATTCATCAATGTCAATGTGTATATAAAAAAGAAAAAAATCATTCAAAATGCAGAAATTTGAAGCAGCTCAATCCCAAGCCTTTTTGTCCTCAATATAATCTTTAACGGTATAAAAGGCTTTCTGGCACAACTTACGTTTAATGAAAGATTTGAATTTATTAAGGCTTAGATCTTGAATGTGGCTTGGTAGTTTATTGTAAAAGCGTATACATTGGCATCTGAACGAGCCACCTATTTTCTTGAGCCTGGGTTGTAGGTACAACATATTTGTGTTTGTTTCTAGTATTTATATTATGGATATCACTGTATTTTTTAAACAATTTTATATTTTTATGGGCATATAAAAGATTTTCATAAATGTACTGAGAAGGCACAGTCATTACATTAATCTCTTTAAATTTGTCTCTGAGAGAGTGTCTCGGACTTAATTTATAAATTGATCGAACAGCTCGCTTCTGCAAAACAAAGATAGTCTGAATATCGGCGGCATTTCCCCACAATAGAATACCGTACGACATTACACTATGAAAATAGCTAAAGTACACTAAACGGGCAGTCTCTATATCAGTTAAATTTCGAATTTTTCTAACAGCGTATGCTGCAGAACTTAGCTTTTTTGACAATTTATCTATATGTGGACCCCACTGAAGCTTAGCATCCAAAGTTATGCCCAAGAATACTGTGTTGTCTTCAGGATTCAATTCCTCGCCCTTTATCAACACATTAGTTTTCACCTGCCTTACGTGGGGTAGCGTAAACTTAATGCATTTGGTTTTCTTCTCGTTTAGAAGCAAATTATTAACATTGAACCAGTGGACTACTTTCGAGATCGCGCTATTTACATCGTCAGTAACCAACTGCTGACGTTTAAGTTTAAACCAAAGAGAAGTGTCATCTGCAAACAACACTATATCATGATGATCCTTTATGAGGTACGGCAAGTCATTAATATAAATGAGAAACAAGAAAGGACCAAGAATTGAGCCCTGTGGGACTCCCCAATGGAAAAAGATCACCCGGATCTATAGTAACAATTTACTATAGATCCGGGTGATCTTTTTCCATTAACGTCAACGCTCTGAATCCTTTTACACAAGTATGAAATAAGAAGATCCAGAGCAGTGTTTCGGATCCCGTAGTGGCGGAGTTTCCTGATTAACGTTTCGTGAAGAACGCAATCGAATGCCTTGGACAAATCACAAAAGATGCCCAAGGCATCGCATTTATCTTCCCATGCATTATAAATATGTCCTAATAGTTCAACGCCGGCATCAGTAGTTGAACGACCCCTTGTAAAACCAAACTGTTTGCTATGTAATAATTTATGTTTATTAAAAAATCTTTGCATTTGGTCTAAAATTAATTTCTCAAAAATTTTACTAAAGGTAGGTAGTACAGAAATAGGTCTATAATTTGTGGGGTCTGATGTACTACCTGATTTAAACAAAGGTATTATTTTACTATTTTTCATAAGGTCAGGAAACTCCCCATTGTCAATACAACTATTAAAGATAATAGCTAGAGTAGGCGCTACAATGTCAATAATAGACTTGGCTACTTCTACAGAATTACCCCACAGATCTGCAGTCTTTTTTACATTTAAAGTGTGAAAGGTTTTAATTATATCTCTACAGGTAATATATTCAAAACGAAATTCTGAATCGCAACCATTAACATTTTCTTTAAGCAAAGACTCAGCAACAGAAGGTGATGAGTTTAGTGATTTAGTAGTTGAAACGGGAATATCTGAAAAGAAATTTTCAAATGCCTCGGCGACTTGTGTGTCTGATTTTATTATGTTGTCATTAATAGACAGGCTGTAGTCAGTATTTCGGTTACTAGATCTTCCCGTTTCACTATTAATAATATTCCAAGTCGTTTTAATTACATTACTGCTGTTTTTAATCTTTGAACTCAAATAACGTGACTTGGCCATATAACAAACTTTTTTAAATAATTTTGAATAATTTCTAACATACAAATTAAATTCATCAGTGTTAATATAAGTCCTTTCATTGTACAGTTCATAAAGCCGTGTTCTACTTTTATGAATACCAATGGTAGCCCAATCACTGAACGATGCATTACTATTAACCGAAATAGTCTTGGGAATAAAGGTGGAATCAAATTGTTTACAGTATACATTAAAAAAATTATCATAAAGATGATTAGGATCAGCATGAATAGACAAAACTGGTAATTTATCAATGAGTTTAACTTTAAAAGCCTCCAAGCGACTTGCAGTTTTGGGGTTAACAGTGATATCCTTTTTAGCCACTTTTTTGTTTTGATTTTGAATAGTAATCCTTTGCCCGCAATGATCAGAATCTAGTAAAGTTATAATTTCTTTGTGGCTTGGTATAATATCTGTATATATATTATCTAGGCATGTGGCACTAGTAGGGGTTATTCTTGTGGGCTCCAAAAATAGGTTTAGAAGATTGTAGGACTGAAACAGACTTAAAATTTTACTACAAGAACCTGAGTTTTCTAATAAATTTACATTAAAATCACCGCAAATGATAACGGACTTGTTTGAGTTACAAATCCTGTGTAACACTTCATCCATTACCTTTTCAAAGCAGTCATACAATCCTGAAGGGGGTCTATACACACTTAATACAATAGAGTGCTCCAATTCTACACAGGCAATTTCAACCTTACGCTCAACTGATAGGCTCACAATATCTATACGATCTTTAAATTTGAGCTGGTTACTTACTAAAATTAATGAGCCACCATGTATAGCATTTGTTCTGCTAAACGAACTACCAACCTGGTGATTATTAAAATTGAACAAGAACTGGTGGCTTTTCAGCCAATGTATACAAAGTATGTCAATACTATTAAAATTCATAAATAATTCTACTTCTAATTCTTTGTTCATAAATCCTTGAATATTTTGATGCACTAGGTTGATAATTGACTGATTTTAAGCTTTTTTTGCGTACATTATAGCTAGAGGTTGCCTCTATTGTCTTAATTTCTAATTTAAATTATTAGCAATGTCATTAATAGAGACCAAATTATTGGCAGAATTATTTATAATGTCATTGCATTGCTCAAAAGAAGCAAGTTGTTTAGCCAAATTTTTGGCTGTAATAGAAAAAAAATAAGATAGCGACACAGCTATCTGTCTTTTATAATAGTCAGAAAGATAGTACATAACAATGTTATATCTATCTTTTGTCAAATAGAAATTATTACTAACATAATTGTTAATATCAACTAAATGGAACATGTTATTATTAAATGTCAAGTTATGCAATGTCATATTCAATTCAAATCTTAAGCTATTTTCTTCCTGTGGCAAACTGTTACTATAAGGGAATGTAAACAATACAACTTTTCTTAAACTAAGGTTGCATAATGTTCTATGATACTGGAGCAGTTCTCCTTTGTTTACATTTCCCCTATTACCCATAAAAATTAATAAAGTTGTATCCTGGGTAAAGTTACATTTAATAATTTTTTTCATAATATGAAACAAAGAACAACCAGGCATACAGTAATTTATTATTGAGTGTCCCGGATATTCAGCTGTTAACAAGTGTCCTAAGTCCTTACCGATCTCATCACAAAATAACACAATATCATTATTTAAAGTTGATATGTCAGTCAGTCAGTCAGTCATTCATTCATTCAGTCAGTCAGTTTCTCCTTTTATATATATAGATAGATAGATAAGTTACTAGGTACTTTGAACTTTATGAAGAGTGTATTTTTTTAACTTACGTTTACATAACTTTGTTAGTACCTACTTAGTTTCTTACTAACAAAAGTAAGTAAATTGGATTGCAATGCCCTCTGTTGTGTTGCATCAGAAACCGTTGAGCGCTAGTCTTGTCGCATACTTACCGGCGGCGCGCCGGCGTTATTTCCCATAAACAGTCGTACATGATCAGTTTTACTGTCAGTTCTGTCTCACGTTTTGAAAATGAATACCTTGAGTGAAGTTGTTCTTTCCTCCAGAACTATGCGCATGACGCGAATGATTGAATAAGCAGCTGGGTATTCAATCCGATCGGCATACCTAAGTAGGTACTGACCGGATGGACTGACAGTCAGGGCTCGATCTAAACTCAAACTCAAAGCATTTATTTCAATTAAACCTTGTACAGGCACTTTTGAATTGTCAAAATTAAATAGTCTGTCAGAAATTTGAAGCTAAGGGGTGGCAACGTAGCAAGCCGGGCAAATGCCCAAAGCGATAAAAATGAAGGGCGGCAAAATTTAGGGCGCCAGGCGGTTGCACAGAGTCCTTAATTTTTATAAAATTACCATGCTTAGCAGCCCGACAAAAAAGTGTTTTTTTTTATGGTTTTTCTAGCTACCTACTTCTGCGGCTATAAATCCGGACCTGACCAACAATATTTTAAAGTGCTGTTTTGTCTCATAATTTTCGTATGCTGTTTCTTAAGAAACTTATAAGTCAGCACCTAAGCAAGCCAAGCCGAAAGAAAAGAGAAGAAATGCTTATAGGAAAGACGGAATCAACTCTTTCGATACGTTCAAACTTCATAATTTTAACAGTTTGGTCCTAATCATTTAACGTCTAAAACAATTTCGATGAAAAATGTTTATTGTACTCCTACGTTAAAGGGTCATACGTGAGCAAGATTAGCCCGAGACAGGGGAAAATGGCACATGGGAAAAGACCTATCCTATATCCAGCAGAGTGAGTCGAAACAGCACCCTAATTGTGTAACACACTTCAATCTGAATCATTTCGAAGCTTAATAAAAAAAAAAAGATCTGCTCAGCAACGTAAATAACGCAATGAATGTTGTTAATTGTTGTTTAACTGTCAAAATGAAAGCTTTGTGTTAGGTACGCAATTACTCCGCAGGTTGATGCTGTGCCGATGAAGTTGCAAGATAAATTATTATGTCGATTAAAACATAATTATTTCAATCCGTTCAGTAGATTCTGAGAAATTAAAGGTGGCGCAAAAGTTGTCACCCGATGTTCTTTGACTGTAATTTTTTATGAATGAAAAACTTCGGTTTAGCTTTTGGATTATGTTTATTTGATGTCTTATTTTTTTTTTTCATTAGGGCTAGAAAATTATATTGGCTAAGTGGCAGCCGCCAGACTTGATGACTATTCGAGCCCGACAAATGGCATTTATTTTTCAGGTACCTTTCCTGGGGATTGGCACAAGAAAAGACTAATATATTGTTAGTGTAAAAGGCGCCGAATATTAATTTTTACCGAAGTGGCTAAATAGCTAGATCTGCGGGGTAATTGCGTATAGTATTCAAGCATTCACTATCACTAAGAATGGCTTTCATTTTGACAATTCAACAAAATTCATTGCAAATAACGCAATGAATTTTGTTGAATTGTCAAAATGAAAGCCGTTGTTGTTGTTAAGCAGACAAATTTTTCGAAAATATGAAGCGATGGATTAGCAAAATCCTTCAAAATGATTCAGGTTGTGGTTGATAGTGTCGAGCCCTGGTGACAGTACCGGTTGTGTGCGGCTATGGCATCAGTAGGTACATGTCTAGTTGGAAGATGTTTGCTAAGTTGTCGGAAAATAGCTAAATACAGCCCTCTAGGTTCATATAACCCTATTGAACGACTATTTCATGAAACATCAATTTCGCATCAGGTCAAGCCAAGAAACTGACATCAAGCCAGCAAACAGGTCCGCCTTATCCCGTTATGCGGGCCATTCAAGATCAAGTTTGCAGCGGACTTGAAGCCGCGTCCAGTAAACTTGACGGTATGGCTATGGGTATGCATGATAAGTCTTTTCCTATATCTCAATGACTTGAAGTGAAAATAGGATTTCGTTCTGCCGGCTTGATCAAATTTGCAGCGTCATGTAAACTTGAACATGTGTGTGAGCGTTCAAGTAGGTATGCATCATGACATTAGTTGGCATTGTGAGCGACGCACACACGCACGTGTTTTCAGCTTTAAATAAGTTTATTCATTCATCCGTACATAATTCTGATAATCTTTTGGAGTAATCCTCAATTCTTTTACTAAATTTACATGAGATAAGCATTTTCGTTTCAGTAACCAGTTTTTGCACCACACTGATCGATCTTTTCTTTCTGTTTTCTTAATTGCGAGCACTAAGCATAAGATGGCAAACGCGTCGTCGTCCATCACTGGTGACGTCATGGCTTCAACTGGCAGCCATCAAGCAAACTTGCCGGTAAACTTGATCGTGTGTATTTATGGACGAACTGCAAACTGGACGCGGCTTCAAGTCCGCTGCAAACTTGACGGTGAACTTGATCGTGAATGGCCCGCATTAGGTACTCCCTCTGGGCCTCAAGTCTGCTATTACAATAGTGTCAGTCAGAATGGTCTATCATTGATTTCATAACTGTTGATTTTGACAAGTTTCGTAATCTACTAATATAATGCCGTCAATATGACTTTCCAATGGTCAACCACTGACACTCCATTGAAAGAAATGGCATATAATGGTAATCTCGTTCATAACGACAAATGAATGACTGACTTAGGCAATAATCTGCTAAAATTTTAAGTTCCTTTGATCAGTGATTCAGTGACCTACCATTAGAACGTCATTGTGCAGTCACTGCGTTTAATTCGTTACGAGTATCGTTCTGTGCCATTGACCGACCAATGATCGACCATTATGAATTTAGCTGATTACGAACTTTTATCAAAATGATAATGGGCTCGTGTTGGAATGACGAATTTATAAAAATAGCAGACTAGGGCCCCAGTATGGAGCGCGTTCACGGAACACAGAATACTTATTTATCAGTCGTCGAGTCGAGTGTCGAGTGTACGGTTCACTCCTCTCGCCAGAGAGAATTCTGTAATTCACTCCGGGTCAAGTTTATTGTTTACCCAAGGCCCAAGCTATTTCCTTATTCCTGTATTTCGTTATCTGTGGCCCAAGTTATTTACACTTCAAAATGGTTAATTATTACATTTACGCGAAGGATTTCTCCCTTTCGACGCATGGAGTGATGTATTATCACAACAATGGACTAACAACTCTCGAACAATTTAAAAGTGACGTGGAGCAAATTAATAGTGCTCTAGCGGAGGAAGAATCACAAATTGTTTATTTACACTGGGGACACAGGTGCGAGGAAGTCGACGAAACTAAAGCTCGTCAGTCTTTCAGGGAGCGGGATGGCAGATTGAGCAATTCGATGCCGGAAACTATTATCGAGTGGGTAAAGAAAAATATTGATAGCAGCGACAAAATTAAATTGTTGTACATCATTACCGACGGTCAGATCGACAAGCGAAGCTTCGACACTTGTTTAGCCCTTAATGAAAATATTGATTATGAAAAAGTGGTTTTTCATGTGCTAAGTGAAAACTTGAGTTGTATCGATTTATCGGTCACCGCGTCATTTATCAAATGCCAATGTACTATTTACCGGAACAATGAACTGTTCGATGAAACTGATATTTCAAATCCGCCCCTAAGACTACCCACTGACCGATATTTCTAAAGAGTTTGACTACGCGTAAATAACCGCCGACAACTTTGCTACCGAAAAAGAAAGTCTGAAGTCTTACATTAAATTCAAATTCCTAACTTCAGGGAAAAATAATGTAAAATCTCTCGAAGAAATTGATAAGCTGAAAAAGTTGAAGAATAGATTGAACAGTGTGGCGACAGAAAACTTTCCAAACACGATGGATACTACATTTTTGCGTGAATTTAAGAAACTGGTACAAGAGTTTCAGCAATCCATCATACGATTTGAAAGTAGACATTGAGAGATCCATTACTACATTAATTAACTACATCGTCAGTGAAACAAAATCATATGGGTTCGACGCTTTAAAGTTCGCCTATGATCTTATGCACAGAATTGAATCTGCTGGAAAAAGTTATTTTCCAAAACTCGGAATCGACAGCGAGTTTCTCAAAATTCAATGGCATGATGGAATGTCCGTTGTTTTTGTTGGAGGATCCTGATCTCAATGACTCAATTGGGTATTTTTATACGTTAACTGTCTACAAACAGTTATTAGAACAACCAAAGTTTTGGCCTCGCTCACGGCGACCATTCCACGGCGGTCTGGTGCTGGTAGATACCGACGACTTCGACAGATACAACGACTATATTCTCTCTGCCACGTACTTCAACTTCAAAAAAGTGAAATACAACATCGGTCTGTTCTACTTCGTGTTATGGAAAATTTGTGAAAAGAAACAATGGATGGACGAAAACGTAGTTGCACAGTTCAAAAAGTACGCGTTGAGGCTTAACAGTACAACGAAGTGTAAATATTGGACTGTCATCTTTGCCTCTAGATCCTCAAGTGAATTCTTCGTTACCGACGGCTCTGTGGTATTGCGTCGAAATGTCCACGATCATCTTTAAAGATGATGTTATAATTTGTATCTACATTGTGTTATGCACAATGATAAATTCCCTACATTGAATGAATATAGAGAGTAAATTTTGAAAAAGAAAAAAATCAAGGACGATTTAGTGACCATCTTCCCAGCGGATGTTAGTGACGATATTGAGAAAGTATTTACTAGTTACGAAAGCGTCATCAAGGGTGTGAGTGTCAAAGACTTTGTTAAAGTAAGTGAAAAGTATGTGGGCCGGTTAGACAGGGTTAAAGGTGAGAAGGTAAACTTTGAAAGTGATGATAACATTATGAAGTGTCTTACTAAAGAGGAACGTAAAGTCTGGCAAGCTAAGGTTATGCCATTTTTAACTTGAGGGTTGCCAAATGACAATTACTCGTAACTTTTTGAAATCCTTCTTCATTACTTTAGTGATAGCGAACCAAATAAAAAGATTGTTGTAAATTATGAAGTTTTATTTATTGACAACCATGTGTCTTTCATTTTGACAAGAATCAAAGACAGCAATCTAATCATTGTTAAAGTATCATACTCAGCAATGACTTCTATAAGGCTAAGAACTCACGGAGCGATTTTCGCCCGCGTCCGCTGCGGTTGCGGGCCCGCAGCTTCTGTAGAATGCAAATATTTATATAAAAAATTAAATCACATTTCACGACGCGTTTTACGCCCGCGGTGTTCGCGGTTGTATGCGGCTCCCGCTGTACCGGCGGGCAACTAGTAGAATCGCGCGGGCCGCGGTTACCCGCAGCCTCGGCGGGTGGCGCCCGCGCGCTTTGCGATCGGTTGGCGGGCGACCGCGGGGGCCGGCGGGCGGCGCGGCGGGAGAAACAGAGATCCGGCCATTTTGCACGGCCGCGCGAATAACCGGTCTCGTGAGTTTTGAAATAAAACCGCAGATCCACGACCGCGGCGGTTGCGGGCGAAAATCGCTCCGTGAGTTCTTAGCCTAATATTGATCATTTTATATAATTTCGAAGCTAGTATTTTAGTTGTCAAAACATTACTATTTTATAGGGTTTTAAATAAAATAGCAAAACAGAAACTTAGTCACAAATCACAATATCAATGTCAATCTCTCAATTAATTTTTAAGGCGTCAAACTTGAACCTTTAGGCTAGGAACTCACGGAGCGATTTTCGCCCGCGTCCGCTGCGGTTGCGGGCCCGCAGCTTCTGTAGAATGCAAATATTTATATAAAAAATTAAAGCACATTTCACGACGCGTTTTACGCCCGCGGTGTTCGCGGTTGTATGCGGCTCCCGCTGTACCGGCGGGCAACTAGTAGAATCGCGCGGGCCGCGGTTACCCGCAGCCTCGGCGGGTGGCGCCCGCGCGCTTTGCGATCGGTTGGCGGGCGACCGCGGGGGCCAGCGGGCGGCGCGGCGGGAGGTACGGCCGGCCGGCCGGTACGGAGGTAGGAAGGCGGCGGCCGCGTAACCGCGCGAATAACCGGTCTCGTGAGTTTTGAAATAAAACCGCAGATCCACGACCGCGGCGGTTGCGGGCGAAAATCGCTCCGTGAGTTCCTAGCCTTAGCAGTTTTACATTCTGGGATACTGATTAGACATAGATTTTAATGTTTGTTAGTCGATTAAATTAATAATTATTTTAAGGTGTTCTTCTACTAGTTTTTTATTTTCTTTATTGCCTTTTGTCATATATTTTGGTTTATGTGTAAGCTGCATTTTCGTATGACCAAAGGCACTCAGTTTATTTCTTCAAGAAATTGGTATTATTTATCTTTCGTCAAACTTTACCAAACATAGGTATATATACAGTAAATTAAATGAGCTTGGAGTAGCTTAGAAATAACCCGAGGTAATCAAAGGTACGTATCACAAATTTCCCTCTAGCATGCAATCGTACAGACCGATTCAAACTTTATGGCGGCTCGGAACATGACAAGAGTCGCTGAGTACCTAGCCATTAAATTCACGTGTCGGGGTGAGGGGTCTGCCGGGTCAGCGGGATTGTCCGAAAGGGTTATCGCTGGCCCAGAAAATAAAGGGCTAGGGAAGGAACACGGGTGGGTTTTAGTCAGTAAGAGTCTAACCTCAGCTCTACCCAGAGCGGGAGGGGTCATTTGATGACTTCCCATCCGCAAAAAAAAAGGGGCTTGGGGTCAGGTACAGTCAACAGCAAAAGTAGATGATCAAAATCAGAAATTCAATACTAATGAACGGAGTTCGCGTCAGAACTCTACCACACAGCCACACAGTCTCTGCACACAGCTCAACAACAACAACAGCAACAGCTCTGCCATACAGTTCTGACGCGAACTCCGTTAATTAGTATTGAATTTCTGATTTTGATCATCTACTTTTGCTGTTGACTGTACCGCAGCGAGTAGCGCACTTCAGAGCCGCCATAAAGTTTGAATCGGGCTGCATCTAGTTTTTGAAGTGAAAAGTGAAAACATCTTTAGGCGCAATGGGCATTTTTTGAGATGGGAGAAAAAACCATTGAACTCGCGACACTTTTACCGACACCGCGCGCTACATTCGGGCTGTCCTCGGGATGTACAGCTCGCGTCAAATAACTTTACCGCTCTGAAGCTAGGCTCTTTGCTAGCCGCGCCAATCCGCGCCATGCGCGCTGCTGTTGTATTCATAGGAACTATTCATAGGACTACTGCGCAGTGATTTGTTGCCTAATTCAGAGCGGCAAAGTTATTTGACGTGAACTGTACTCGGTTTTAAATTCGATATGTCAGTGAGTAATGGCAAAGTATTCTGTTTGTGTTTTGTTTTCACTTATGTCGGAACTCCCGGAGTGCCACTGTTTTCAATCACATCTTCAGTATCTATAGGGAGACAAAAAAGAATACCTATGTCCCCCTATAGATACTGAAGATGTGATTTGTTATAAAACGACGATTAATAATGACTAGCTGTTCCCCGCGGTGTCACACGCTGCGCGGCTCCTAAGGGTCGTAGCCTTCCTCGATAAATGGACTATCCAACACAAAAAAAAAATTTCAATTCGAACCAGTAGTTCCTGAGATTAGCGCGTTCAAACAAACAAACTCTTCAGCTTTATAACATTAGTCTAGATAAGTGCGATAATTACCTAATGATAGTGAGATAGGTGTCGCAATATAGGTAGGTACTTAACATATAAGCTAATGCGAATTCAGCGGAGTAGGTATCATTCAATTAGTTGCAAATGCAATGCTTATAAATAACACAATCAGTGGCGTAGCTAGGGAGGGGCGGCGGGGGCGGTTCGCCCCGGACGCCAAGGGTGACGCCCGACCGTGAAACCTCTATTAACAGAAAAGTACACAACACATTAAAATAAAATGTAATACAAATACGTAAATAAATAATGAAGGGTCGAACCCTGAACATCCAGCTCACAAGTCGGCCACCGTCGCTTCTTCAACGCGTCTTACTTTCATAGAGCTTTCTGTGTCGCGGGGTGACACCACGACGACGAGCACACCGGGTGACACCCATGCTAGCTACGCCACTGATCACAATCAGCCTATAATGTTCCCACAGTGGCACACAGCCCACAGGTCTCCTCTATTCGAGAGGGAGTGGGCTGTAATCCACCACGCAGGCCAAGTACGGTAGATGTCACAAGTCTGCGAATTTTTGGTTCTAGGACATTCCCTCACTCAGTTTTACGTCATATGAATATTTCGACCGTGCGTTCTGATCGAATTCTGATCTTGCGATGTACAAGGAACATATTTACCTACTCTAAAGAGTTTCTGTATCGATGGCCAGGGATTCCACGATTATCCTCCGCAGTACACTTCTTCCTTCCTTCCTTCTTCTTCTTTCTTCTTCCTGCCATTCCATTCGAAATTCAATCATAGTGACAACAATCGCTTGCGAATTTTTGTGTAAGTTAATACGTTTTTAGTGTTTTAATTATGGCAAGTGGCAGTGATGGTCATGAAAATGACGACAGACCATGTGTATCCACCGCAAATAAAAAACGTCTGAGTAGAGTTTGCCTTAACTGGTGTTGATTTTATTGACTGTTAGGTAAATCATTAAAAATAATGAAAGTGTACCTATCATAATTTTTTATAAATACTATATATCCTTTTAATTTTTTTGTGCTATCTTTTTCAACGTACCTAAATCCAACCCTGGTCAAGATCAACGTCCAAATCCAGAAGTCATAGTCAACATAAACATTCGATTTCGATTAAGTGTCAAGACTCAAGATAGACAATGCAAACAAGAGTCAACATAGACAACTTGTCAATTCAGCTTTAGTATGTCAGCAGCAAAGACTACAATATAATGCTGTATAAGTCAGCAGTCAGCAAAGACTACAATATGATGCTGTATAAGCAGTCAGCAGCAGATGAATCATCATCAGTGTCATCATCTTTAGTATTTTATCTATGGTCATCATAGACATCATCACTAACAGTGATTAGACATTCAGGCATTTTCGTACACGATCATCATATTTGTAATTTCTATTGGTAGTTTTTAATTGGTAATTTTAACAAATCCAATAGTTCTAAAATTCTATAAGGACCTAATTTAGTTTGATTTCGTTCCTCATTAGTAATAAGTACAAAGTCTCCAACTTGAACCTTTTTCAAAATAGCTTTAGTCTTATCATATCGGCACTTTTAGATATACCCAGGGAAGCAGTACAAACAAAATGAAAACGACTCACCAGATTCGGTAGACAATAGTAAACAGACAAAAGTTGGTAGATGGCTGTCACGAGACCTACAAACTGAAAGATCACACAGGCAAAGACTACAATATGATGCTGTATAAAGGTCTTGGAGAAAGGTATGTATATTCTGTTGTTGTTGCATTTTTACCTATTGCTAAAATTGTTAGACTGCCTCTTCACCAATGCTATGTGAAATAATAATAATACAATGGCCTCTTTAGCTACACCACAAAATACAATTTCGTGGCTACACTTTGTATAAAATACACGAACGAAAACTAATAATTTATTAGTTCGTGTCTGCTGTGTGACTGTGACCGCGTTGTTCTTCTAAACTGCGGTTTTCACTATCATTCGTAGACAGAGAAACTCTATCATTTATAGAATTTATTCCGGAAGGTTCATGTGGCATCATAATCAGCCTATAATGTTTCCACTGCTGGGACACAGGCCTCCTCTCGGTGAGAGGGAGTGGGCCGTAATCCACCACGCTGGCCCAGTGCAGTATGGCAGATGTCACTGTCTTCGATTTTTTGTTGGTTCTAGGACATGCCGGTTTCCTCACGGTGTTTTTCCTTCACCGTTTTGAGAGCAGTGGTGATGAAATAATTTACTTACACAAAGTATGTGTATCTACCTACCTACACTAAATTAATTACCCGACTGCGGCGAAACCCAAAAAGAGGGTTATTGTACCGTACACGGAATAGATATCTATTCCGTGGTACCGTGTCGTACAAACACGCCACTGCTGTGACGTCACCGCGCTCAGGTCCCAACTTATCGCGCACGGGTTGTACCTACTGATTTATAGGTTGCAACGAATTGCAAATATGATGACAGAATTGTGAAAGAGCAAAACAAAAACAACTGTGAAATATGATGCAAGAAAACCCTACGTTACACTTCATCATTACACCATAATTATTATTTTGATCAAACATTCTCGACATAATTCATAAATTCTCGACAATTTTATAAAATTATGATGCTTTAGTTAGGTACCTACTACTTTGCAATTTAATTTTTATTATCTTTCATCTTAGTAAACTTTCGTTAGTTTGAAAAATGAAATTGCAGCGACAACAAACAATACTGATCGATTGCAACGCCTCTGTTTTGTTGCATCAGAAACCGTTGGGCGCACAGAACACATATTATACTCCTATCGGAGCGATAATCTTGTCGCTGACTCACCAACTGTTGTTATGCGCCGGCGTTATTTCCCGTAGACAGTCGTACATGATCAGTTTTACTGTCAGTTCTGCCTCACCTTATAAAAATGAATACCTTGTTTGAAGTTCTGTTGTTCTTGCCTGAAGTACTACGCGCTTGAGGCGAGTGACTGAAGCTAGGTATTCAATCCGATCGGCATACCTAAGTAGGTACTGACCGGATGGACTGACAGTCAGGGCTCGATCTAAGGGGGGGCCGGGGGACTTTGACGCCGAGGGCACGTTTTAAAGAATTTCTCAGAATCTACTGAACGGATTGAAATATGTTTTAATCGACATAATAATATATGTATCTTTCAACTTCATCATCATCAACCTACGGAGTAATTGTGCAACACACTATCAGTAAGAATGGTTTTTATTTTGACAACAACATTCATTGCGTTATTTACGTTGTTGAGTAGACAAATTTTTCGAACATATGAAGCGATGGATTAGCAATATCCTTCAAAATTATTCAGGTTGTAGTTGATAGTGTGTTACGCAATTAGGGTGCGGGCCCTGGTGACAGTACCGGTTGTGTGTGGCAATGGCCCCGTGCATCAGTACACTAGTTGGAAGATTTTTGCTAAGTTTTCGGAAAATTGCTCAATACGGGCTGTATTGAGCAATTTTATTTCTAGGTTCATAAAACCCTATTTCATGAAATATCAATTTCGCATCCGGTCAAGCCAAGCAACTGACAGCAAGCCAGCAAGCAGGTCCGCCTTATCCCGTTAGGTATTCCCTAGTACGGGTACGGAGCGCTTAAAAGCCGGAGTTCGCGAAATATTTATCAGTCGTCCGAGTCGAGTGTCGGGTTATACAGCATCATACTATTGTAGTCTTTGGTGTCGAGTGTACGGTTCACTCTATAGTTACTTTACTCTTTGGGTTCACTCCTCTCGCCAGAGAGAAGTGTTCTGTAGTTCACTCCGGGTCAAGTTTATTGTTTACCCATGTTAATCCAAGCTAGTATTTAATTATCAGTGGCCCAAGTTCATCACTACACTTCAAAATGGTTAATTATTACATTTACGCGAAGGATTACTCCATTTCGACGCATGGAGTGATGTATTATCACAACAATGGACTAACAACTCTCGAACAATTTAAAAGTGACGTGAACCAAATTAATAGTGCTCTAGCGGAGGAAGAATCACAAATTGTTTATTTACACTGGGGACACAGGTGCGAGGAAGTCGACGAAACTAAAGCTCGTCAGGCTTACAGGGAGCGGGATGCCAGAGGGACCAATACGTTGCCGGAAACTATTATCGAGTGGGTAAAGGAAAATATTGATAGCAACGACAAAATTAAATTGTTGTACATCATTACCGACGGTCAGATCAACAGGCGAAGCTTCGACACATGTTTGGCCCTTAATGAAAATATTGATTATGAAAAAGTGGTTTTTCATGCGCTAAGTGAAAACTTGAGTTGTATCGATTTATCGGTCACCGCGTCATTTATCAAAAGCCAATGTACTATTTACCGGAACAATGAACTGTTCGATGAAACTGATATTTCTAAGGAGTTTGACTACGATAAAATAACCGCCGACAACTTTGCTACCGAAAAAGAAAGTCTGAAGTCTTACATTAAATTCAAATTCCTAACTTCAGGGAAAAATAATGTAAAATCTCTCGAAGAAATTGATAAGCTGAAAAAGTTGAAGAATAGATTGAATAGTGTGGCGACAGAAAACTTTCCAAACACGATGGATAAAGATACATTTTTACGTGAATTTAAGAATACAAACTGGTACAAGAGTTTCAGCAATCCATCATACGATTTGAAAGTAGACATTGAGAGATCCATTACTACATTAATTAACTACATCGTCAGTGAAAAAAAATCATATGGGTTCGACGCTTTAAAGTTCGGAAACACATTCAACAATGAAGTTCCCGAAGAACCGATTGAGGATATCAATTTTACAGTTGACCAAGAAATCAAGTTTCCTGACATCATTTTGGCTAACGAGACAGGAATTCCTGTGATCTTATGCACAGAATTGAATCTGCTGGAAAAACTTATTTTCCAAAACTCTGAATCGACAGCAAGTTTCTCAAAATTCAATGGCATGATGGAATGTCCGTTGTTTTTGTTGGAGGATCCTGATCTCAATGACTCAATTGGGTATTTTTATACCTTAACTGTCTACAAACAGTTATTAGAACAACCAAAGTTTGAGCCTCGCTCACGGCGACCATTCCACGGCGGTCTGGTGCTGGTAGATACCGACGACTTCGACAGATACAACGACTATATTCTCTCTGCCACGTACTTCAACTTCAAAAAAGTGAAATACAACATCGGTCTGTTCTACTTCGTGTTATGGAAAATTTGTGAAAAGAAACAATGGATGGACGAAAACGTAGTTGCACAGTTCAAAAAGTACGCTTTGAGGCGTATCAGTACAACAAAGTGTAAGATTGGACTGTCATCTTTGCCTCTAGATCCTCAAGTGAATTCTTCATTACCGACTGCTCTGTGGTACTGCGTCGAAATGTCCACGATCATCTTCAAAGACGATCCTCAACGCTTTGCACACGAACGCATGCGAATGTACTGCGGCGTCACGGATGCTATGGTCGAAATCCTGATCTATTTAAACTACAAATTAGACTTGGAGACCATCAATAAGCGAAAGGATTTAATGAGGCATGTCGTTATTCTGAAGAAAATCCCAACGCAGAGGCAAAAAGTTTTTTACATGGTAGAGAAGATTTTCAAAACCGTCAGCGGTTTTCCAGTCAGTGAAATTGAAAATCAGGCAAATGTGAAAAAACTTAATTACTTGAAAATGAACCACAAAGAAATGCTGAGAGACGACGTCATCACGGAGGAAGTCAAATTGGAGGATTACGTTCACTTCTTACATCGGTCTGATAGTCCAGTGGTTCATATTTGCGAGAAAACATACCGTCCCTTTTTTATGATAGACCAACACGAATCTTTCTATAACAAATTGTACAAGAGTGCTAATCAAGTTGTAGTTCATAATATTGAAGGCGAGATTGTGCTGACATATGAACCAATTAACCAGCTGGAATTCAGTAAAATTTTGTCTTTGTATAATTTGTATCTACATTGTGTTAAGGACAATGATAAATTCCCTACGTTGAACGAATATAGAGAGTACATTTTGAAAAAGAAAAAATTCAAGGACGATTTAGTGACCATCTTCCCAGTGGATGTTAGTGACGATATTGAGGAAGTATTTGTTAGTTACCAAAGCGTCATCAAGGGTGTGAGTGTCAAAGACTTTGTTAAAGTAAGTAAAAAGTATGTGGGCCGGTTAGATAGGGTTAAAGGTGAGAATAAGGTAAACTTTGAAAGTGATGGTAACATTATGAAGTTTCTTACTAAAGAGGAACGTAAAGTCAACTTGAAAAAAGTTGAACAGCAGTGCGATTCTGTAACCGTGAAAACTTAGGTGAAGTGCACAGAGTGACAGAGCATGTAACCTTTTAAGTGAGCTGTCAGTGTCATCCCACCGGAACACCTGATAGGGATTGACCAAGCATACATTTACAATCATAATCGAGATTTTAATAATATTTTTATGCTAATTCTATTGATCATTTTATATAATTCTTAGAATCTCAATGTTGTTTTTTTTTCCTAGACTAGCCCTTTTAAAGACTGAGGCGCGAGCGCGTCACGCACGAACAGTAATTAATATAAAACATTGGCGTTTAACTTTAGGACTAAAAGAATTAACGCAAATAATATTATTAAAATCTCGATTAAGATTGTAAATGTTTGCTTGGTCAATCCCTAGTATCAGTGGGATGACACTGACGCAAGTTTTCACGATGAGATTTTTACATTTTTTTACAGAATCGACTGGCAGGAAATTAAGAAGCCGAATCAAACTTGAGCCTTTCTTTAGCAGTTTTACTTTCTCAGATAGGTACAGACGCCAGCAGGTCAACCTACTCGAAACTGTCAGATTTTCCGAATCAACCTTGAACCTTATGCTTTAGCAATAAAGTCGAAAATCTATTAAAAGAAATCTGACAGATTGTAGTAACTTGATGTACTGGCGTCTGTACTGATTATACGATAGATTTTAAATGTTTGTTAGTCGATTAAATTGATAATTATTATAAGGTGTTCTACTAGTTTTATTGCTTTTCTCATATAATATTTTGGTTTACGTGTAAGTTGCATTTTCGTATGACCGAAGTCACTCAGTTTATATTTTTACCGACTTCAAAAAAAAGGAGGTTATCAATTCGATACGTATGTATGTAATATTATTGGAATTGCATTATATTCACATATGACAATCTATTAGGGCTTCCAAACAAATATACAAAATTTTGTAGACGTATGTATGTATGTATGTTTGTCCACGCATATCTCCGGAACTATTGATCGGGATCGTGACGATTTTTTTTTATTGGCTTACATTTACTTCAACTTAGGGAACAGTGCAAGTTTCATCAAGATCGATTCAGTAATTTTCAAGATATGGACTAATACGTGTAAGTGTGACGGCCTGGCTTATTGATACGAGCTACGGGTGTAGTGTCAAAGGGAAAACATCTCAAAACCTTGGTCAAATTCTAGTGCAAAAACTAAAAATTACGAAATAAAAATAATTTAAAAAAATTAAACCGACTTCAAAAAGAAATAACTCAAAATTATGAAATAACTTTAATTTCGGAAGTCGGTGGCATAAAACTTAAACTAGAATACAGATCCCAAGACACCGACTTCCGAAATTAAAGTTATTTCATAATTTTGAGTTATTTCTTTTTGAAGTCGGTTTAATTTTTTTAAATTATTTTTTTTATAATTAAATTAGAATTTTTCAAGAAATTGGTTTTATTTATCTTTCGTCAAACCAAATATACTTACGATACCTAAATTAAATGTGCTGGGAGTAGCTTAGAAATAACCCGAGGTAATCAAAGGGTGTCACTGACTCTGGCAGAGCCACCATCAGGGATTTTAATTTTGATAACACAAAAAAATTGTCGATAATTAGTCGAAATTTTTCGGTCTCTGGTTCAAAAGATATAAGGGAATGAACGGGTTTTATAGGTGGCCGATCTCGACTCGATCGAGATATAAATGTGGCCTTGCTGGGGACTCCAGGTCCCCAGCAAGGCCACATTTATATCTCAAAAACTAGGGCACCTAGCGAAGATGTTTTCTCCCATATTTTGTCGCTAATTAGTCGGAATCAGTCGCCAAGTCACAGATTTAATCGGGTCTTAGTTTAGGAGATATAATGAGTTCAATTAGTAAGGTATAGTCCAAAAGCTAGTCGAAGTTTTTTCGTGAACTCTTCGATCTAGCTCTTGGACTATACCTACACCTATAAACCAGTGTACGTTACCCCAGCAAGAAAGTGTCTCCTAGAGTTATAAGAGTTGTTCAAGTCCATTTGAACATATAATATTAGTTATAATTTTATACTTGTTAAAACTTAGTAACCATAGCCAATTATTATGTTACTTCTCTAATTTCATAAACTGGCAACATTATTTTGGTACTTCCGTATCCTTCACTTCACTTGGAAAATTTGTCTAGGTCAGGGCACATTGTGTTCCATTTAAAATATTATATTAAAAAGATTTTATCTTACAAAGTTACCGCATTTCATTTCGAAAATGCGTAGTGGTCCTTCGAGTTAATGAATCTGTAAAATCAGTGCCTTTGGAAGGAGTTTGTTCGTCTTGCACCGTGTGCGTGACGAGTTTGAACGGGACGCGTTGCCCCGGCGGAGCTTCACCCTGCTCATAGTTTGGGTGAGAAACCCTACGTGGCATCCGTTCCAGCTTCCAGCCTTACATCGATCAACGTGAGATCGCTAAGTAAGCGATTTTCATCATCAAGGTACATAATTATCTACATTCACCCTGCTCATATTTTGAGTGAAAATTCCGCCATTGCATCGGTTCCAGTTTTAAAATATCGCTAGAACGATAATTATTGTGAGCGATCATCATTTGCATCGTGATTTGCAATTCATCAATCAAGGTACATTCCAGTAAATTCCGGAAAAAGTACCTACATTCTACCTACCTACTCAACGGAAGAAGTTTGACATCCCGCCAACGACTTGTCAGATTGACATTGTCAATTTGACACTACGAGACGTAAACAAGTTTCGGTCGGAGAAGTTTTATAACAACAATTTTCAGTAAATACTTCAAAAGTGTGTTGAAAGTGAATAAAAAGTGTGTTAAAATATAGTGAATTTGTGTTGAGTTAAAATGGCCGACCTTAAAAAGCTAAAATTAGCGCGTTCACAGTATAAGGGAACATTAACACGAATACAAAACTTTGCGTCTGATCCTGATACAATAAGTTCAGCCACAATTGATATGTTAGAAGCCCGCAAAGACAAATTATCTGCTGTCTTTAATGATTACGAAAGTGTACAATTAGATATTTTGAGCTTGGATGCTGAGGACTCTGAAGATGTCGGAGCAATTGAGGAAAAGTTTTATGCAACTCTTGCTATTCTAAACGAAAACATAAAGTCACGTTCCAAAGCAGATTCAGAGCCCTCCCAGACTGGCTATGTCACTTCCTCAAAGTTGCCTAATATTGACATTCCTACTTTTGATGGGAAAGACTACACTAAATATAAACCATTTTATGAGTTGTTTATTGCTGTCATTGATAACAATACAACATTGTCGGATGTTCAGAAGCTATTTTACTTGAGAAAATATTTATTAGATGAGGCGTTGTCAGTAATTGTGAACCTACCTCTCACAAATAAGTCCTACACAGAGGCTTTAGAATTATTAAATAAACGATATGACAATAAGTCAAGATTGATTTGCAATCACATAAACCTGCTTCTGGACATCCCATCAATGCCTAAGGGCACAGCGGCATCTATAAGGACGTTTGTTTCCTATATTCAGCAACAGTTACATGCGTTGAAAAATTTAAATGAACCAGTTAATGAGTGGGACCGTCTTTTGATTTGTGTTCTTTGTAGGAAGATGGATTTATATACATATCGCGCTTTTCAACTTGACCGCAATCCAGACACATTACCTACAATGAAAGATTTTTTATCCTTTCTTGAAAAACGTGCTACAGCATTGGAGGAAAGCAACCCTCATAAAGTTAATAATGAAACTACAGGTAAGTCTGTGACACGTGTATCCAATTTATCTGTCCCTTCTGGTTTAGTGTGTTCATTTTGTGATAAAAAAGAACATGCAATTTTTAATTGCCCACAATTTAAAATGATCCCTATAGATGCTCGACTGACTTTTGTTAAAGATAAAAAACTATGTTCTCTCTGTTTGAAAACTCACGCTGATAAGGTTTGTAAGTATAAATTTAAATGTAGAATTTGTAAAAAACCACACAATACACTCTTACATTGTGAAGATCAGCCAGAGACTCCAGTCTCACTTTGTTCAAATTCTCAAATTACAACCTGTAATATTATGCTGCCTACTGTAATAGTAAAAATTATTGACAAATATGGTCGTGATTTTAAAGTTAAAGCATTGCTTGACAGTGGCAGCCAAGGTTCCTTTGTAACTAAATCACTTGTTGAAAAGTTAAATATGAGTCCTACTCAGCAGGTTACCAATATTATTGGGATCGGCAATCATTCTTCAAAAATTAATCAAACTGTTAATTTTAACATAAATTCATGTCAATTAGATGATGTTAAATTCAATGTAACTTGTTATATTGTAGATTCTATCACTACACCTTTGCCTCAACAATTTGTTGATATTTCTAAATTAAAGATTCCTAAAAATATTCAATTGTCAGACAGCGACTTCAACATTCCTTCAGAAATCTCAATCTTGTTGGGTGCTGAAATTTATTTTAACTCATTGTTAAATGGTTGTATCAAAATTTCAAATGGTCCTGTACTCCAAAACACTGTATTTGGATATGTTATTGCTGGCACAATTGGGGAATGCAACAAAGAAATGGTATGTAATAACCTTGTATCAAATTTTGTTATATCTGATAATGTAAAATTAGAAGAGGTGATGGAAAATTTTTGGCTTAATGAGAAGCTACCTGAACCTATCGCTAAGTGCACAGATGAAAGTAAAAAATCAGAAACTATATTTCAGCAGTCTGTGCACCTTGAAAATAATACATTTCATGTTGACATGCCACTCGTCTGTTCAAAGGAAAGATTAGAGCTTGGAAATTCCTTCTCTATTGCCCTTCAACGATTTTGGTATTTAGAACGCAAATTTAAACAAAATCCAATGTTATTGGAGAAATATAAAGAATTTATAGATCAGTATGTTGCAATGGGACATGCCATTGAAATTGATATAAGTTTATATGATATTGACTGTGGCTCTGTTTATTTTTTAGCCCACCATGCTGTCTTCAATGAGGAGAGCAAGACCACTAAGTTACGAGTGGTTTTTGATGGAAGTATGAAAACTAAGAACAACACTTCATTAAATGATGTAATGCTGAATGGGCCTGTAGTACAGGGTGAGCTTTTCGATATACTTCTTCTATTCCGAACATATTTGTTCACCTTGATTTGTGACATAGAGAAAATGTTCAGGTGTGTTTTTATTAATGCACACTTTACCAGCCTGCAGAACATTCTCTGGAGGGATCATCCCAGCAAACCCATCAGGTGCTTGCAGTTGCAGACCATCACATATGGGCTTAAGTCATCTACCTTTTTGGCCACTCGGTGCTTGATAGAGCTAGCCAGTAGGTATAGGGAACAATACCCTCTAGCTGCTAATGTTATAATTTCTAACACTTATGTAGATGACGTCATTTCTGGTTGTGATAATGTAGAGGAACTACACCTGCTAAAAAGTCAATTGATAGAGTTACTTAAATTAGGCAATTTCAATTTACATAAATGGTGTTCAAACTATCCTTCAGTTCTAAAAGACATTCCAGCTCAACGCCAATATTTTGATGAAGTTAATCTTAATACAGACAAGGTTGTTAAAACTCTTGGTCTAAAATATGATGTCCTTTTGGATAATTTTACTTTTCAATCCCCACAGTGTGAGGAAGACACTTGAAATACTAAGAGAAAGGTACTTAGTTATATTGGTAAAATTTTTGACCCTTTGGGTCTTATTGGGCCTATTATAGTAGTGGCCAAGTTAATAATGCAGGAATTATGGCTTTTAAAGATAGAGTGGGACTCTACTTTGCCTCCTAAACAACTATTACTATGGAAAAAGTTTCTTGCCAATTTAAAACTTATGGACAAAATTTCAGTCCCCAGATCTATCAAAAGTCACAATTTAGTATCGGTTCAGTTAGTTGGTTATGCTGATGCTTCACAGAAAGCCTTTGGCTGCTGTATTTATTTGAGAGTTTTATGTGAAAATGGAAAAGTTGAGACTAATTTACTATGCTCAAAATCGCGAGTTGCTCCTGTAGCTAAAAAATTAACAATACCTCAGTTGGAACTAAATAGTGCATTATTGCTATCACAGTTAGCAAGTAGAGTCGGTAGAGTACTTACATCTAGATTTAATCTCTCAGTTTATCTCTACAGTGATTCCCAAATTGTATTAGCCTGGATACAGGCCGAAAAAATAAAATGTAATATTTATGTTCAAAACAGAGTACGACAAATTGTCGAGCTCACACAAAAATCTTCTTGGTACCATGTAAGGTCTTCTGACAATCCAGCTGACATACTCTCAAGAGGGATAGACCCGCAAAAATTGCAAGATCACACTCTATGGTGGCATGGTCCACAATATTTGTCAAAGGCAGACTTCTGTCATGAAAAGCCAGTATTAAATGATACAAATAGTACTGAGATTATTGAGGAGGAAATTACTTGTTTCTTACAAAAGGTAGAGCAATCCTCCATATTGGACATTTTTGAAAAATTCTCCGATTTAAATAAAATTATAAATATTGTCTCATACATATACAGATTTTATAATAATACTTTTAAAAATAAAAAAGAGGCTGTTGACTCAAATCTATTACCTAAAGAATTGCAAGATGCTCTTTTGATTATCATTCGTTGTGTACAGAAACAGCATTTTGCTGAAGAATGTAAACTGGAAAAGAAAACGGCTCTTGCAAATTTACATCCTTTCATAGACGCACATGGATTGCTTCGCGTGGGTGGCAGGTTGCTCAATGCAGGCATACCACATGATAAAATGCACCCCCTAATTCTTCCAAAAAATTGCCATATAACATCTTTATTAATTAAAAGAGAACATCTCAGGTTATTGCATGCTGGTCCTAGACTAGTCCTTAGTTCCCTCTCACAGAAGTATTGGATCATTAGTGGCATTAGAGAGGTCAAAAAGGTATTGCATAGGTGTTTAATATGTGTGCGTTTGAAGGCTGAAACTGCAAAGCAGCTTATGGGTTCATTACCAGCTGAGAGAATCACCGCTACTAGACCCTTTCAGAATGTGGGTATTGACTTTTGTGGCCCTTTTAATATCAAGGTTGGTAGAATCCGTAAACCACTCGTAACGAAGGGGTACATTGCTCTCTTTGTTTGCTTTGCCACTAAGGCTATCCATGTGGAGGTGGTATCAGACCTCTCTACTGAGAATTTTTTGGCATGTTTTAATCGTTTTATATCCAGACGAGGCATGCCTACTAAGGTTTTTTGCGACAACGCAAAAACATTTAAGGGTGCACAAAATCAACTTAAAAATTTGTATGAGTTACAAAACTCAAAGTCTCATAGAGACTCAGTGCACAATTTTTGTAAAAATAATTATATTAGGTTTGTATTTATCCCTAGTTACTCACCGGAGTTTGGTGGATTGTGGGAAGCAGGGGTTAAGAGTGTAAAACACCACCTTAAAAGAGTAGTAGGCAACTTAGTTTTGACCTATGAAGAATTTAACACAGTTGTGGTGCAAATTGAAGGTGTTTTGAATTCTCGACCTCTGCTCTCACTGAACCCAAATGAAGGTAAGTATTTGACTCCTGGTCATTTTTTGATTGGCACGTCTGTGTGCAGCTATCCTGAGGTTGGTTTAACAGAAGTCCCAGTAAATCGTCTACGATTTTGGAAGGTAGTAACCAAGCTTAAGCAAGACTTCTGGAAAACCTGGTCAAATGATTACTTGACTCAGCTGCAAAGTCGTCCCAAGTGGAAACATGAATCCACAAATATGAAAGAAGGTGATATTGTCTTAGTAAAGCATTTGAATACATCACCATTAGTGTGGCCTATTGCTAGAATAATAAAAGTTTATCCAGGAAATGATAAATGTGTAAGAGTGGCTGATGTAAAATTTAATAATAAGATTTATAGAAGGAGTGTGACAAAGTTGTGTCCACTACCTATTAATTAAAAATATGTCATGTTCTATCACTATGTTATATCTAATTAATTCTACTTATTTTGTATACTGTATTTCTGCTTCTTGCCCTGGCCCAACTATGTTCAAGTCCATTTGAACATATAATATTAGTTATAATTTTATACTTGTTAAAACTTAGTAACCATAGCCAATTATTATGTTACTTCTCTAATTTCATAAACTGGCAACATTATTTTGGTACTTCCGTATCCTTCACTTCACTTGGAAAATTTGTCTAGGTCAGGGCACATTGTGTTCCATTTAAAATATTATATTAAAAAGATTTTATCTTACAAAGTTACCGCATTTCATTTCGAACAAGAGTAGAACGTATAATTTGTGCCTTATTTGCTGTAAATGTGCCCTCACATAAAAAATGTGTGCCCCCTGTCGTTTTGGAGAAAAACGGAAAAAACGATTCCTGCTGGGGTAACGTTTTTCTAGCAGGAAAATTCTAAACGAATGATCGGAGAGAGAAAAATTGTGCATGGCCAGAGAGCTTATATGTGTGCCAAAATGTGCCCAAAAAAAAAAATCTGTGCCCCTTCAGGTTTTCGAGATATTGCATTTCCTGCTGGAGTAACGTTTTGATGAATCGTATATCTCTAAAACCATTGCATGTGCCCCTGTAGAATAAACATACACGAGTAGCTCTTAATGTGTGCCCCTATGTGCCCCCAATTAGATTTCAGAAAATATTTATAGTTTTCAAGTTATCGCGGTTTTATGAAAACCCGAAAAAACATCGCAGCGCCTAAATGAGACAAGGTATAAGTTCGCTGAAAACTGTATTCGGTCCTTCTTGTCGCTAATAATAACCATACAAAGTTTCAAAACTGTACATGCATGCGTTTTTGAATAATCTTGCTAAAAGTCAAAACGATGGTGTCATAACTTTGACGGCAAAATACAAGGAACCGGTTCAATTCCAGATGTGTAGGTGTAAACCAAAATCTTGTGCCTTTAGTCAAAAATATATGGTGAAAATATTCAGCTTGGAACGTTTCGCATTATGTAAATATAAACAAAAAACCAAAATATCTAAGCAACGGCTGGTTATCCGACCAAATTTGAATGACTACTAAAAAGCGACGGATTCATACATATCGATGACCTTCTTTACTTTACTCACTAACCGGTTCACATGTGTTGTGCCTGAGTACACTGAAGTAGAAAAGTAATAAGTATTAAAAAAAAGTTGTTATTGGATTATATTCTACTAGCTGTTTCTATGACCTTACACATGAATAAGTACCTACATTATAAATAGTAGTCTAAGTGCTATTCCAAGGTAAGCTATCTTCTCCATTCAAAATTTCATTAAAATAAATCCAGTAATTTATGTGTGAACGAAAGATATGGCCCAAAATTTGATTGGTCCCGATGTTTAAAAAGAATATAGTTCATGAAATGTGTGATGAATACCTACTACTAAAAAGAAAGAAAAAAGTTTAAGATTTTGTTTAAGTTTGTGTTTTAGTAAGAGGTAGCTCTTTTTTGTATATAAAAAAGCCCGTATTTGTCTTTATATATATATTTATTGATAAGCCGTAGGTTAGATAAATGAAAAGTAAGTTGGGAAATGCTCCAACCAGCCCGCGAAATTCAAAATTTCTTGCGTTTTTTGCAATTTGCAGGCCAGTGCTAGGCGTAGGAAAAAAAAACAGAAAGTCATTCCTACAGCTTTATGAAATTTTGATGATTATAATTCTGTAACTACATATGTCTCACAGCCGCGAATATAATTTTAATCGACATACAACCTAGCACTGGCCTGCAAATTGCAAAAAACGTAAGAAAATTTGAATTTCGCAGGCCACCTTAGAGCTTCCCCCTTAACCAAATAAATTTTGTTACCTACAGTTTTGAGAGTTGTATTTAGTGTATACTTATAGTCAACCGCACAATGATCTGTGTTGCAACAACGTGTTTCCATTTTGTATGTCGTATTCGTATAAAAAAATAAATAAAAATAAAAAAAAATATTTATAGCCAAATACCATCAGATAATTTGTGCACATTCGTTGTTTACAGTTATATCTTTATGCGATTTACTATACATAACACACTTTATCTGAATCTATGTATAAGCAAATCACTCTTAAGAAATTATTTATCTGTGATTTAAAATTTAATATTTTTTTCCACAATATTATACTTATACTTAATACTGATCTGTGATTTTTTGTGATGCGAATTTACTAATTATATGTTAAACTTAGATGAAAAAACTGATCTGTGATTTAAATAATAATGACTACTTAACGTGCAAATAATTTCTAATATTTATAGGTAGGAAATTTGATCTCTGATTTGATGCAATAATTACTTTAAGAATTAAAATTAAGGGAATAAAAATAATAATTTCCACATCAACAAGCTGTTTCATTTAATATAGTCACAAGGTGCATTTAATATATTTTTTAATTAGCCCCCAAAACTGTTGAACGCGACTGTGCGGACAACAGTTAGGTATAATACGTCCAATAAAGAAGGTCATCGATATGTATGAATCCGTCGCTTTTTAGTAGTCATTCAAATTTGGTCGGATAACCAGCCGTTGCTTAGATATTTTGGTTTTTTGTTTATATTTACATAATGCGAAACATTCCAAGCTGAATATTTTCACCATATATTTTTGACTAAAGGCACAAGATTTTGGTTTACACCTACACATCTGGAATTGAACCGGTTCCTTGTATTTTGCCGTCAAAGTTATGACACCATCGTTTTGACTTTTAGCAAGATTATTCAAAAACGCAGGCATGTACAGTTTTGAAACTTTGTATGGTTATTATTAGCGACAAGAAGGACCGAATACAGTTTTCAGCGAACTTATACCTTGTCTCATTTAGGCGCTGCGATGTTTTTTCGGGTTTTCATAAATCCGCGATAACTTGAAAACTATAAATATTTTCTGAAATCTAATTGGGGGCACATAGGGGCACACATTAAGAGCTACTCGTGTATGTTTATTCTACAGGGGCACATGCAATGGTTTTAGAGATATACGATTCATCAAAACGTTACTCCAGCAGGAAATGCAATATCTCGAAAACCTGAAGGGGCACAGATTTTTTTTTTTGGGCACATTTTGGCACACATATAAGCTCTCTGGCCATGCACAATTTTTCTCTCTCCGATCATTCGTTTAGAATTTTCCTGCTAGAAAAACGTTACCCCAGCAGGAATCGTTTTTTCCGTTTTTCTCCAAAACGACAGGGGGCACACATTTTTTATGTGAGGGCACATTTACAGCAAATAAGGCACAAATTATACGTTCTACTCATATAACTCTAGGAGACAGTTTCTTGCTGGGGTAACGTACACTATAAACCATTATATCTCTTGAACCAGAACAGGTCTCCTATAATCGAGAGGGAATGGGCTGTAATCCACCACGCAGGCCAAGTACGGCAGATGTCACAAGTCTGCGAATTTTTGGTTCTAGGACATGCCGGTTCCCTCACGATGTTTTCTTTCACCGTTTTGAGAGCAGTGGTGATGAAATTATTTACACAACGTGCATATTTGGGTTCGACCTACGACCTACAACTCGTAAGTCGCGGCAGCTACCACTGGGCCACCGATAGTAGTTACTGTCGTGTCACTGACCCTGGCAGGGCCACCATCACGGATTTTAATTTTGATAGCACAAAAAAATTGTCGCTAATTAGTCGAAATTTGTCGCCAAATATCAGAATTTGTCGGTCACTGGTTCAAAAGTTATAAGGGTTTATAGGTGGCCGATCTGGAGAAAGTTTCCCCAGCAGGGCCACATTTATATCTCAAAAACTAGGGCACCTAGCGAAGATCTGTTTTCTCCCATATTTAGTCGCCAATTAGTCGGGATCAGTCGCCAAGTCACAGATTTAATCGGGTCTTAGTTTAGGAGATATAATGGAGTTCAATTAGTAAGGTATAGTCCAAGAGCTAGTCGAAGTTTTTTCGTGAACTATTCGATCTAGCTCTTGGACTATACCTAACACATATAAACCCTAATATCTTTTGAACCAGTGACCGACAAATTCTGATATTTGGCGACTGATTCCGACTAATTGGCGACTAAATATGGGAGAAAACAGATCTTCGCTAGGTGCCCTAGTTTTTGAGATATAAATGTGGCCCTGCTGGGGAAACTTTCTCCAGATCGGCCACCTATAAACCCTTATAACTTTTGAACCAGTGACCGACAAATTCTGATATTTGGCGACAAATTTCGACTAATTAGCGACAATTTTTTTGTGCTATCAAAATTAAAATCCGTGATGGTGGCCCTGCCAGGGTCAGTGACACGTCAGGCTAGGAACTCACGGAGCGATTTTCGCCCGCAACCGCCGCGGTCGTGGATCTGCGGTTTTATTTCAAAACTCACGAGACCGGTTATTCGCGCGGTTACGCGGCCGCCGCCTCCCTACCTCCGTACCGGCCGGCCGGCCGTACCTCCCGCCGCGCCGCCCGCCGGCCCCCGCGGTCGCCCGCCAACCGATCGCAACCGATCGCAAAGCGCGCGGGCGCCACCCGCCGAGGCTGCGGGTAACCGCGGCCCGCGCGATTCTACTAGTTGCCCGCCGGTACAGCGGGAGCCGCATACAACCGCGAACACCGCGGGCGTAAAACGCGTCGTGAAATGTGCTTTAATTTTTTATATAAATATTTGCATTCTACAGAAGCTGCGGGCCCGCAACCGCAGCGGACGCGGGCGAAAATCGCTCCGTGAGTTCCTAGCCTTACTGTCTAGTCTATCTAATCCCACTGACTGAGACTATTATAATACGTAAAAAAAAAACAATTAAAACTTTCTATATTTTTATTTCCATTGAAAACAACAGTATCCTAATTCACATTTATTAGCTGAATACAGTATCTAGCTGGAGTGAACAGGAAACCTTAATTTGGAATGTAACGTGTCGTTACTGGGCTATTGTGTTTTATTTACACATAAATATCTGTCACATCAGTGACGTCACAAACGGCGGAAGTGTAACCGATATCACCATAATAAATAGCAACATCATGATTTAAAACAGATTTTGATTATAATTACATATAATTTGAACACATGTCAACAATTTGTGCACTCAAAATAACTTTTAGCTTTTATTTATATCGTTTTAACTGTGTCCGAAGCACCAAAAAAGAAAAATAAAGTCAAATAAATGGCATCTATTCAAAAATATAATAATTTAACCGCTCAAGTACATTCTAGATTATTAACGATGAAAATATATACACAAGTCGGTCGTTCTCAGCATTACGATGGCTGTTACATACGATTTAAACGCGTTTATATAATTTTGCACATGATCGTAATACATGTATGTAATACATTATAATAAACTATTAACAACTTACTATTAAACAGTATTTTATCTTACAAGAATATCATGGTCGGAGTGCTAACCTGGGGTTACATTCGTTAGATGTTTCTGGCATGATGATCGTGTGTAGCTATGCTTACGTGGGCACTTTTTTTTTGCAATTATTGCCCGACAACAGTTGCCGGAGGCATTGGAGCAATCTAGTTTTCATTACCTCTAATTACTCCATGAATTTTGAATTAGTTTATTTACTTAATCCATATCGCTCAACAATATGGTGGCATTGGAGTTCCTTGATGTTATGAATTCACATTCATGTGACCAATATTGCTCAGAAGTGACCAAAATAGCCAACGTAATACTTGATGTGGTCGCTCATGACCAATATTGCACAGAATTGCCAAAAATTGCCCGAAGTTGCTCGTATAAGCGCTTCTAATCGTGAAGCTAGTACTGCCGACCACGGTACAGGTTCGCTTAGTGACGGGAGTCTCGTGGGTAGAACTCTGCGAGTACGGACGCGGGGATACGCTTCAACATCTCCTTGGGGAAGATACGCAGCAGCTGCCAGCCGATGTCCAGGGACTCGAACACTGTGCGGTTCTCGTAGTTACCCTGGAGATGATGAACATTGTGTAAATATTAAAAAACATGTGCGGTCGGGGGACCCCCGTCAGGAACTGCGTAACACCATCCAGTAGTAATTGATTTCATTTTGACAGTCCAACAACATTCATTGCGTTGTTTATGTTGTTGAGCAGACACATTTTTAGAACATATAAAGCAATGGATTATCCGTCAAAATTATTCAGATTGATAGTGTTACGCAATTAGGGTGCATTCCATTCCAATAAATATGCATAAAACATACTAATAAAATAAGTTTTGCATATGGTTATGGATTTTAATAACTCTACTTATAGTCGATTTTATTTTCAAAAACATGAAAAAGTATATAAACAATATCTGCCATGTGGGCCCCAGTCCGGGTTGATTGGTTCTAGGTCATGCCGGTTTCCTCACGTTTTTATTCACCGTTTTGAGAGCAGTGGTGATGTAATTAAATACACAAGTGCCTGCCTGGGTCGAACTTACGACCTACAACTTGTAAGTCAGGGCAGATTCCACTGTGCCACCAGTGCTCAAATGCAAATATAGGTACATATACAAAGGAAAGCGCCTTTATGGTTTCGAATCTACGACCTACGACTCGGTAAGTGGAGGCCGATACCACTACTCACAAGTCGCGCCGCACCGATATTATGATATTACGCGCCGTGGGAAGCGAGCATAACAATGGTGCCGATTCCCTTGTTCACAAACTAAACTAAATTTAAGATCAGTGCATCTTTTTCTTTCTATTTAATTAAGAAAAGGACAGAAGATAAATTTCAGTTTAGTCCTGTCAAATTAATCAGAGCCTGACACTTCTATAGACAAGTTTTAGACGTGATTAAAAACTTGCCTACTAAAATTACGTCAATTTACGTCAGGTGCAGATTCATTTGACAGGACTAAACTAAAATTTATCTTCTGTCCTTTTCTTAATGAAATAGAAAGAAAAAGATGCACTGAACTTAAATTTAGTTTAGTTTGTGAACAACAGAATCGGCACCAATACCAGCCTTTTATAGTCCCACTGCAGGACGAAGGCATCTTCTCATACAGGGAAGGCACGAGCATTGATCACCACGCTTGCTCAAGATGGGTTGGCGACTTCAGACTTATATTAAGAGCGTTTACGCCGTACGGCATTTCATACAAACTTTCAAGCCCTTATTTTTCGAAATGAATGAACCGATTTTAATGAAACTTCATACGCATAAGCAGGATACAAAGGTCTAAAAAGTTAGTAGAGAACATTTTCGAAAATTAGTGTTACAGCCTAATTAGACCGATTTTAAATTTTCCATAGAAACAGAGATTTCCAGTTATCTTTTTTTAAATAAGACATTTCGGAAATGTTCTCTACTAACTTTTTAGACTTTTGTATCCTGCTTATGCGTATGAAGTTTCATTAAAATCGGTTCATTCATTAAGGTGCTACCTCGAAAATAAATCGTAGCGACTGATCTACTACGCGAGCAAAAGTGATGCAATTACTTTTGAAATGCAAAAGAAGAGAGATGGCTATAATGTGCGTGCGCTCGGAATAAAAAGACTTATGTGCCAAAATGAATTTACTCCTTTTTAGGGTTCCGTACCCAAATGATAAAAATGGGACCCTATTAAGAATTTAAGTAATTAAATGAATTAAATTTCAAACTACTTTGAGTAAACTTTGATATACCGACTGGCCTGTTGGTCTAGTGGTCAGTGACTATGACTGCTATACCGGAGGTCGTGGGTTCGATTCCCACCCAGGACAAATGTTTGTGTGATGAGCATGATCATTTGTTCTGTGTCTGGGTGTAATTTATCTATATATGTATGTACAGTGTCGATCAAAAGTCCATAAGCAAATTCGCAAAGTTATAGTTTGAAGTTTAGTTAGTCACTTACGACCTTCTTTTAATGAGTAATTTGACACACACACCCGCATATTACTCGAATAATCACGCTATTGAATATAGTTCCGTGTCATGTTCGTCTTGTTCACATAGTTCGTAAAACTTTATGATTATACCCACAGAAATCTTAATAAATAAATTAATTATAAGGTGGACAGATGCACCATTCACCGCGAAAGAATGTTGTGGTTCTTTGTTGGTTGATAATAATTTGATATTGTGGGTTAGTGAAGTGTGTTTAATCTATTAGAGGTGTTGTTCATTTTGAAACGCAAGCAAATTTAAATATTGAGATGAAAGCGGATATTATCGCGCTGCATAAAAGTGGACTTAATATTATACCACAAATATTTGATGAAACCGGACTGACTGTGAGTATTATGATTTAATTCTTTTATCGAACACTTATTTAATTAATGTATAACTGCTGATCCTTGTAGTTATTTTATTAAACGTTTTATATTTACCATAGGGTCTAAATAGAAGAAAAAATATATATTTGCAAGAGTTTATTTATTTACTTTTGGAATGATGAATATAACATTAAGTATAAATTATAATCTTATCTTTTGAACTATTTTCAAAATATTTTTTTTTCAAAATAGTAGTTAATAATATTTTATCATTTTGCTAGTAGCCTTACAATATTCCTTTTTTGTTTTAGAGAAATTACCTACCTACTGTGAGTAGGAAGGTCAAAAGGTCGAAGGGTCCGTGCCAGTCGAACGCGATCGACAGTGGAAGGCCCCAGCTGGTCAGTGAATAAGAAAGAAATGTTGTTTTAACCAACCAGTTACCAGATGAAGTTGCATTGCAAGGAAATATGCAGAAATATGTTTAAATATTATAGGATCCATACGCCAGTGCAGCGTTTACTTGATAGCATGGATAATAATGGGGGTTATACAACGTATTAAGTTATAAATTACAAATTGATTTTAGTAATATTAAAATAATATTGTGTCTTAACCGTATTAAGGATTATTTTGAGGTTAATAGTTTCAATCTTCTTTTCATAATGAAAATGAATACTTAAGCTATAACCGCAATATATATATATAGAACAATATTATTTTATTAAAGATACTTACAATATTTTAAGTCTAATGGTAGTAGTTCACATGCTTTACTTCAATAAATTGTTCTTTATGAGAAAATAAACTGTTTTAAAAGTTTATTTATAAAATTATAACGAATAAAATTTTGGAAATCACTTAAAAATCTTTTTTTTTTTATCCCATATTTCAATAAAAATATTATAATACAAATAAAATAAATATTACATTATTATTCTCGTGTATTAATTAATCGAATAATAATAAAAAAAGATAAGAATATTGTTGAAAAGATAAATTAAAGTTTCATCTCGAGATTCGAACCTAGGCCAACTTGTTTAATAATCCAATACGCAACGCTATCCGCTAGCGGTACTTGTTATGAAGACGTGAATTTTAGCAATCGTATGAACCAACCAAGGTCATACGTAATTACGCCGCGCGTGTGAAAAAGCGACGGTATAATTATTTTTTGTTTCGTTCGACGTTAGCCAGTGTACACACACAGATGTAGGTACGGGCCTGCGCGGCGCGGGCGCGTGTTCACAGAAATTTCAACTTTATTGTGCCTATGCAAATTTGTTGCAGACCGTATTTAGAAATATATAAGTATGTTTATCAGTTGTCTAGTACTCATAACACAAGCTCTGCTTAGCTTGAGACTAGACGGCGTTGTGTGATAGTTGTGGAATATTATTATTATTATTATATGATAATTCTCCATGTTTTAAAATAAATCCCATTGAATAACTCTTTGCGTTAAGCCGTGATGTCGAAAAAAGTAAAAAAATAGATATAACTTTACTTTGCAATTTTTTTGAATCGAGAAAAATTCATTGAATCGTGTATTCCTTTTACATGTTACTAGACCAAAGAGTCAAAAAACATATACCAACATGTTAAATCCTTATTCCACATACTTAACAAGTTACACGAAATAGAAAAACCAAATTTTTACAAGTCCAGATTTCTTCAGGATGTTTCCACACATGTACGGATGTCAGTAATGTCCAAGATAAACTTAGAAAGGTCATAATGAATTAAAGCCTCATTGGTACTTGCCCGGATTTGAAACCTCGTGCATGAGAGGCGAGGCCGCAAACACTGGGCCATGACGACAATAATATAATGATAATATTGGACATACCTGCGAGATGAAGTTCTTCTCGAACTTGACGAGGAACTCGAGGTACAGCAGATCGTCAGGTGTCAGCGCCTCCTCTCCTACGACGGCCTTCATCGCCTGCACGTCCTTACCGATGGCGTAGCAAGCGTACTGGAAGGGAAATGACTCATTAATATTAACAACAACAAACATAATATTGAAAAATATAAGTGATTTGGTTGTAACCCTCAACTACGTACTCTGTACAGTCACGAGCAATAATATGTCAACACTTGGCAACTTACAATGAGAGGTTTTCTTTTTGAGTATTTAAAAAAAAAATAGTTTCCAAGAACTCTGTAGATGGCGTTGTACTGACTACGTTACTAGGTGACAAAGCCAAAACGCTTGGAAAAAAAAACATTGCGTCACGTCACATACGCTCGTTGATTGACACTGTCGTTTGCTTTCGTTTTACTATCTCAAAATTACATCCAAGTGAAATAATCAAAAAATGATGTGAAGTTCCGTTTCTTGCAGTAACTTACCAAGGTCAGCGCCATCTATCCAGCGACTAGGGAAGAGTAAAAAAAAAAAGAAAGGAAAATCCCTCATTGCGATTTTTTCGTGAAATAACGAATGCAACGTTGAAATATGACACTTTACACAGACCCATGGGTTCGAAAATAATTTGTTCGTAATAACATAAAATTTCATTCAAAACTAAAGGAGAGAATCGTCTTTGAATAAAGCCAAGTGTATACATACTTTTGCTCGTGACTGTACATCAAACTCATCAACTATGTGCACAAGGTAATTGCTAGGAAACGACTTCTACTGTTTTGGTGAAAAACCGCTGTTTACGGTAGCGCTAAATGTAACGTGCGCAAAACATAGTGCTTACACCTGCATGCTTCGGTACAAGCCAACAGGGATCATGGAGGTATCTTATATTATTTTTTATTGAAGTGAAAACTTCTTTTGGCGCGTTAGACATTTTTTGAGATGGGGAAAAAACTATTGAACTCGCGCCACTATTACCGTAACCGACACCGCTTCAGATGTGTTCGGCTGTCCTCGGGATGTACTCGGTTTTAATGTAAATCCGATATGTCAGTGAGTGACGGCAAAGTATTCTGTTTGTGATTTTGTTTTCACTTCTGTCGGGGCTCCCGGAATGCCACTATTTTTTTTTAGCCTATACTGTCCCACTGCTGAGCAATGGCGTCCCCCAAACCCTTCCAGGCATCCCTTTCTAGAGCCACCTCGACCCTCTATCTACGACGCGTCTATGTCTTATCGCCACCTGTCCCTGGGGCCTCCTCAGACCCACCGTGTGGTGACTGCTGCCCAGCGGTCACTATGAATGAGGCCGACGTGACCCACCCAATCCCATTTCAGCGTGTCAGCCTACGTCGGCTAGGATCCCCATTTTGGATCGCAGTTATGTACAGTCGCCAGCACATCAAGCTACCCGAAACTGTCAAATTGTCTCAATCAACATTGAACCTTATGTTTTAGCGATAAAGTTGAAAATTTATTAAGATTGTAGTAGCTGATGTGCAGTCTGTACATGTAAAACTTGTTTTCGTAAAAAAATGTTCAGCTGAAGTAACATGGAACAAGGAAAGGAAGATGATGATGAGTCTCCGAGTAAAATGTCTGTGTGAGTTACGGTCAAACTTACCAGCTGGTTGGAGACATCAGAGTGGTCCTTGCGGGTCATGCCCTCACCGATGGCGGACTTCATGAGACGAGACAGAGACGGCAGCACGTTGACTGGAGGGTAGATCTGTCTGTTGTGGAGCTGACGGTCTACGTAGATCTGTAGAGGAAGACGAGGCAAGGTTTGGAAAAGTTTTTATTTCCTTTTTTTTTTTATGTGGCAGGAAAAATGTCTTTCGATTAGATCTTCTTCAGAAATTATATCAAATTATTTATTCTGTAAATAGAATATTGGAATCACCTTTACTCACGTTTAAAAAAATTGGTGGAGTCGACATTTCCTAACTGACTACTCCGGAGTCGACGGTAACTCGCTGTAAATGTGTGTGTGTAGCGGTATCTACAACGCCACATGCGAACAACGCGTCATACTGACGTCACGAAAAATCCTGCATCTCGCAAGCAGAGTTTACCGCGCAACTAGCACAGGCCCGACATGAATCATCGGGCAGTTGCCCGCCAGGCACAACACCCGTCTGGTCGAAGGATCCTCCCTTTTCGATAGAGTATGAGTGAACTTTACACCCTGTTCCTCCTACCTCTATATGTATAAGCGCAGGAGCTCTCGGTACCGTCCGACCCAATAGCGAAGTCAGAAACGTGTCTTCTGTGCTGACGCTACTCGTCTTCACGCACATACTCATACAGTGTGTTTGTACACTTGGTTACCACAAGTAAGGCACGCGTCGCCTAGTGAGATAATAATACTGTACCATGTAAATACACTTTAAACAAAATAAAGCTGTATTAAAAATAACTCTCACCTGTCCCTCGGTAATATAACCTGTCAAATCAGGAATAGGATGGGTGATGTCGTCGTTGGGCATAGTCAGAATGGGGATCTGAGTGATGGAGCCATTCCTGCCTTCTACACGCCCGGCGCGCTCGTAGATCGTGGCCAAATCGGTGTACATGTAACCTGGGGAGAAATACGTTTTAATATTAAGCAAAGTACTGGGTGGTACAGTATTTGTGAGAGGGGATCCGAACCTCCTTTTCGCTGAGGGTCTCAGGGCGGGAGTAAGGAAATATCACCGGGAGAAAACCCTAGTACAAAAACTTTTTAAAAAACACTTGTATTTTAAATGCGAAAGTAATTGTCTGTTACCTTTCCACGCCTTAACGGCTGAACGGATTTTGATGAAATTTGGCACAAGTGGCCATGGCCTGGGTTTGGGCAAAGGATACTTTTCATCCACGGGAAGCCGCGAGCGAAAACCAATTGGTTATAATAGAAATAAGGAGTTTTCAAAGGCATGTTAGATTTGATATTTCTTGATGAAATTGGAAGGGCATTTTATGAGCCAATATTAAATATGAATGTTTGACTCCAGTAAGCTTTTCCAGCGACGTCATTACTTATTTTATCAAAGATGTATTTATGTCCAATACTTTCGTAAGTGAAGTGTAGTAGAATATTCACAAGTCCGAACAGGGGGCCTAAAAAGGCCACTTTTGCAGAATCATAAAAGGAATTCATCAAATCATTATAAATCATAATAGACAGTTAACTGTTAAGTTAATCGTATCAAATCCCATTGGTGAAGGATTTTTCAGTTATTTTTTTTTTGTCTGTGCTTAAATACCAATCCAAATCCAATCCCAATCTCTTGCAACGAAAAAAAGCAAAATACGTTTATGATTCTGCCAAAGTGGCCTTTTTAGGCCCCCAGTTTGACTATTCTTTAACAGAGATGTGATAATAAATGACAAAAGCTAAGCCATAAATGTTTAGAGACAAACCTGGGAAACCACGACGGCCGGGTACCTCCTCACGGGCGGCGGACACCTCACGCAGAGCCTCGGCGTATGAGGACATGTCGGTCAGGATGACCAGCACGTGTTTCTGTGCAAACATTACATATCATCATCCCTGTATTCCTTCAAGGGGTAAGCATAAGTTTATAGTACGGTAGGCCGAAAGTCAGTATTAACAAATCCAGTATAAGCTGGCCAGTGCAGCAGTGTTACCATTGCCGAGGCGGCGAAACTGTTGCCATTAATGGATGAGAGCCACCCTGCGAAGATCGTCACTCCACCTAACCAATGGCCTTTAGACCTTACGTTTGCTTATTCTATGGAAAATATAGCCTAATTGTAACATAGAATTGAATGAGTATAATATAATAGATATTTTACCTCACACTGATAAGCCAAGAACTCGGCGGCAGTCAGAGCTAGACGGGGTGTGATAATTCTCTCAATGGTAGGATCGTTAGCCAAGTTCAAGAACAGGCACACGTTCTCCATGGAACCGTTCTCCTCGAAGTCCTGTTTGAAGAACCGAGCGGTTTCCATGTTCACACCCATGGCGGCGAATACTATGGCGAAGTTGTCCTCGTGGTCATCCATTACGGATTTGCCGGTTTGCTGGTGGAGAAAAAGTATAAGTGAGTGTGTGAGGTGTGATTTGTAGAGTCTGACCGAATTTCGTTTTTGCCAGAAATTTGCAGTTTCGGTCTTTTTTTTTTTTTTTGTTTCGTTTTTTTTTTTTTTAAACGTTGCCCTGCACTAGGAATTTCTCCTGTATTGTGGGCTTTTAAAGTCACATACACAAACAGCCAGACCCGGAACAACTACTTGTAGGTCATACAAATATTTGTTCCGTGCGGGAATCGAACCCGCGACACGCAGCGCAGAAGTCAATCGCTTAACCACTGCGCCAACCGTGCCGTTTTGGTTTTCGGCCGAAATAAAATAATTATCTCCGGCACAGGTCTACTTTTTTTTTTTTGCTAGCCTATGCTGTCCCGCTGTTGGGCAAAGGCCTCCTCCACATCATTCCAGGAACTCTTTCCTACATCCAGTATGCCCCTTTTTACCGACTTCACAAAAAGGAGGAGGTACTATGTTCGGGTGTTTGTATGTTTTTTTTTTTTACTTTAAGCAAGAAATCCGTAATTTCTTAGCGCAGAGAGTTTAAAATTCAACAGTGTGTTTTTTTGACGCGTTGGATTCTCAATGCTCGGCTCAACACAGACAGTTGAAAATCCAGTCCGCGAGAAAATCCAGTGCGCGAGAAAATCCCGCTTCGATATTTTTACGCTAGACTTAGTCAACTACATATTTCGTTTCTGCCCTATACAGGGTCTAACAGTTTAATTCAACAATATTTTGAGAAGAAGGATGCTTATTACCTTGACAAGACCGGCCTGTCTACAGATCTGGGCGGCAATTTCGTTGTGGGGCAAACCGGCGGCTGAGAAGATTGGGATCTTCTGACCACGGGCGATAGAGTTCATCACGTCGATAGCGGAGATACCTGGAAACAACACATTATTTTATATACTGAAACAAAGGAAGAAAAATAGGTCTATCTGTCACAGAAACACGTGCATGAATAAAAGATAATTAACTCAAATAATAAAGAAATATAAAAACTAGCCAAGTGCGAGTCGGACTCACACATGAAGGGTTCCGTACCACAAAGCAAAAACGCCGATAAAAACACGTTTATTGTATGGGAGCCCCCCTCAAATATTTATTTAATTTTATTATTTATTATTAAAGTAAAAACACAACTGAGTATTTTGTGAATATTTCAAGTGCCTACCTGTTGCCATTATTGATATCGAGCAAAAAAATCGCGTTTGTTGTATGGGAGCCCCCCATAAATATTTATTTTATTTTGTTTTTAGTATTTGTTGTTATAGCGGCAAGAGAAATACATAATATGTGAAAATTTCAACTGTCTAGCTATAGCGGTTCTTGAGATAGCTTGGTGACAGACAGACGGACAGACAGCGAAGTCTTAGTAATAGGGTTCCGTTTTTACCCTTTGGGTATGGAACCCTAAAAGCAAATAGGTCTATAATTACGAACAAAAACAAATAGACGACAACTGCACGTCATGACTATGACATGAAGAGCTCCACTCAGCATGATGCTCTGCTATGAGGGACCCACTTCACAGCGCTAATTTTCAGTGGTTACCCGAAAAGGAGGTATGGAGACCAAGTCAGGTTTAATGATTAGTACTATAGGTAATTAAGAGATTATCTAATCTCCGTTTCGCCGACGATATTGTGCTCTTTTCGTCTTCAGCCTCCGAGTTGATACAGATGCTAGACGATCTTGGCACGGCAAGCCTAGAGGTCGGACTTCAGATGAATATGTCAAAGACCAAGTTGATGACGAACAGCGCGCATCGCAGGATCATGTCAGACGAACAATGGGCCAAACTTACGACCCAATGGGTCCCACTTAATGGCAAACGACATCGTGGCAGGCCCAGACGGAGATGGCGGGATGAGCTGGACTCCTTCAACAAGAACTGGTCCTTAACAGCTTTGAACAGAGAGAAGTGGAAAGAGAGTAGGGAGGCCTTTGCCCTGCAGTGGGACATCACAGGCTAATAATAATAACTATAGGTAATAAAATGAACAGTACTCGGAATATAAAGTAACTACATAAACAACCAATGACATGAATCAATATTGTTAAATAACATTTTGCTGTTTTGTTTTTAAAATGCAACAAAATAAAATCCTTACCAGTCTGGATCATCTCCTCAGGGTAGATACGAGTCCAGGGGTTGATGGGCTGTCCCTGGATGTCCAAGAAGGCCTCAGCCAAAATGGGGGGTCCCTTGTCAATGGGCTTGCCGGAACCGTTGAATACACGTCCTGGTGACAAAAATGACATTTAAACGATGATAGTAAATGATATTTATTTATGTAAATTGGTTAAAAAAAAACACGTGTCCGAGGGGTCCGTGGCTAAATAATAACAGCCGCACAGGTCGATCGATCAGGTTAAGCTACGCTTGCCGCGGTTGGTCTGTGGATGGGTGACCATCTTTACATACCGAGACCCCTCCGTGCCTCGGAAAGCACGTTAAGCCGTTGGTCCCGGCTGTCATTCGTGGATCTTTGACAGTCGTTACGAGTAGTCAGAAGCCCGAAAGTCTGATAACCAGTCTTACCAAGGGGTATCGTATTACCCAGTAATTGGGTTGTGGAGGTCAGATAGGCAGTCGCTCCATGTAAAATACTGGTATTCAGCTGCATCCGGTTAGACTGGAAGCCGACCCCAACATGGTTGGGAAAAGGCTAGGCAGATGATGATGGTTAAAAAAAACACACATCAACATTAAATTATGTTTTTAAACCTAGACGAGTTGGGTGTTTGTTAACTACTCTGAGAAGAAAGTCCAAAACAAACTCAAGAGGTCACAGTCTCGTGCAGGTTAATGTCTGAGATGGACTTTTTAGGAAAGAACTATACAACGTGTAACATAATTAACGAAGACCTCATACACCACAAGTAGAGTTAAAAGCATAATACAATGACCAAAACTTATTCTTTTTAAAGCTAACTATATTTTTATTAAGAAAATCGTGTTGACTAGCATTACTTTACGCATTTAATATTGAGCCTTATTGCCTTGGAATAAGATTGCATTTTCTTTGGCTCAATCGGCGGTCAGTATAGCAAAATACATCATTATTGAAAAAAATATCTATATTAAAAGTTACTGAAATCGATTCAGTAGTCAACTATGAACAAACTACTTCCAGGACTTGCGTTTATTCTGTTACACCTTGTATAGATTTGAGTGGACTTGTCCAGTCAGTGCACGTATTTGTCAGTAATCGTGTACCTCGAACTTATGGCGTGTATCAGAAAGATGTGGCCAATTAAGGTACCGGGTGGGTGAGACAATGAGCCTTTCCATACATTTGGGTTGAGTAGGTATTGAAATTTTGTAAGGGACAGTTGGTCCCATGAAGACAGTTGTTCAGTTTGATAGTCTGTACCTTTCTGATACATGCCGTATATTCGCCAACACCAGTGACCTTTGCTGACATTACTAGATAACTTATTCGCCACTTTGTATACATGTTCAGCCGAGGATTCAATTTTATCCTTGGATGAACCACTACCACTCAGTCAAATTCATGAAGATGTTTGTATTTTTTACCCAACTGCGGTGAAACCCCCCGATAATATTTTTTGTTGTTGATAAAAAGTTATTATGCAAGGTTCGTAGTAGGTACAGCCCGATTCAAACTTTATGGCGGCTCTGAAGTGTGCTACTCGCTGCGCAGTACCTCACCCCTCACCCCCGCTGACACGTGAATTTGTTACTGCGCAGCAACTCGCCTCATGTTCCGAGCCGGCATAAAGTTTTACCCAACTGCGGTAAAACCCCCAAGGGAGGATAATATTTTTTGTTGTTGATAAAACTAAGTTATTATGCAAGGTTCGTGGTACAGCCCGATTCAAACTTTATGGCGGCTCTGAAGTGTGCTACTCGCTGCGCAGTACCTCACCCCTCACCCCCGCTGACACGTGAATTTGTTACTGCGCAGCGACTCGCCTCATGTTCCGAGCCGGCATAAAGTTTTACCCAACTGCGGTAAAACCCCCAAGGGAGGATAATATTTTTTGTTGTTGATAAAACTAAGTTATTATGCAAGGTTCGTGGTACAGCCCGATTCAAACTTTATGGCGGCTCTGAAGTGTGCTACTCGCTGCGCAGTACCTCACCCCTCACCCCCGCTGACACGTGAATTTGTAACTGCGCAGCGACTCTCCTCATGTTCCGAGCCGCCATAAAGTTTGAATCGCGCTGTAAGTGGCGTTCTGATCCTATTTACGTTTATGATTTTAATTTTAGCTGAAATTATTGTCTTTTATCACAATATTTTTATATAATAATCCACCAATCAGAGGACCGGCACTGTCTCTCCTTATCACAGGCTAAATTCTAGCCTATCTAGGAGAACAGTACTACACCCATCTTTATTGTACAGTTGAACCTATAAATTATATACCTGCATGCCACTTTTGTAAACTTTACAATCCCATTTTTGAAATAAACTATTATTATTATTTACCTATGTTACTACTCTGCTAAGTTAGAGAAGAGATATTTAATAAAATTGTCACATATGATAGAGGTACATATCAGCGACAACGTTATGTAATAAAACAAACAGCTTGATAGCTATCACCTGATAACGTGTGAACATTTGTTAATTGTTTTGTGAATTGGTTATAAAATTAGGAGTTCAAGGCATGTTGGATTCGTTATTTCCTATTCCTACTATTGTATAGAATCAAGTTCTTCTAACTGAACAGACTGCTGTGCTGCTGGGGAGTTTGGTGCGCCACTTCTGCCCAACTATAGCATCGGGCGTTTTTGGGGACTGTTTTATGTCATTCTGACATTCGAAAACTCATACTCAAAGCATTTATTTCAATTAAACCTTGTACAGGCACTTTTGAATTGTCAAAATTAAATAGTCTGTCCGTTAGTCAGAAAGTTGAAGCTAGTTGCCCATTCCAAAACGCAGATCTCTATGGAGAAGAGAAAGAAAAGTGCTAATTGATTCTAATTTCTAAGCCTAATTTGAATAAATGACTTTTGATTTTGATTTCTTGATAAAATTGTATGCTGCATTTCACGAGCCAATATTAATAATACTACTAATACTTTTAACCAACAACTTCGGTCCCTACATTATCTATGATGTCATGATCATCATCCTAGCCTTTTCCTAACCATGTTGGGGTCGGCTTCCAGTCTAACCGGATGCAGCTGAATACCAGTATTTCAAATGGAGCAACTGCCTATCTGACCTCCACAACCCAGTTACTGGGTAATACAATATCCCTTGGTAAGACTGGTTGTCAGACTTTCGGGCTTCTGACTACCCGTAACGACTGTCACTGTTCCACGAATGTCAGCCAGGACCAAGTACAAAGTTACAAACAAAATATTATCCTAGCAGCAGCTGATCTTCTACTTACCCAACATATCTTCAGACACGGGTGTACGCAGGATATCGCCGGTGAACTCGCAGAGAGTATTCTTGGCGTCGATACCTGATGTGCCCTCGAACACCTGGACCACGGCCTTGGTGCCGCTGACCTCGAGCACCTGGGGAGACACATATTGTTTTAAATATAATAAAACAAAACTTAATGTCAGGTCTTACCTTTAGAGGCCAAAACTAGTGCGCTATCTGTAACCGTGTATTCAGCATAATTATGATTCTAGACAAAAATTTTTGTTTGTTATAAAAAAAAAATTGTTGTTGCATACATTTTGACCGCGTAGGTAGGTATTGCTCTTTTCTATGAAACAGCTGGTTTTTGTTTTGATAACCGACGAAAAATTTATACGTTTTGGTGTCTAGAAGCCTGCCGGGTCAGCGGGATTGTCCGAAAGGGTTACCGCTGTCCCGGAACATTTAAGGGCTAAGGAAGGACTATTAAGGAGGGGCTATTTTTATTTTGTTTTTAGTATTTGTTGTTATAGCGACAACAGAAATACATAATTTGTGAAAATTTCAACTGTCTAGCTATCGCGGTTCTTGAGATACAGCCTGGTGAGAGACGGACAGTGGAGCCTTAGTAATAGGGTCCCGTTTTTACCCTTTGGGTACGGAACCCTAAAAACTACTTCCGACGGGCATATATCTTCGTTAACGGACTTAGAGAGTAAGCCCTAAGGGGTGGTCTTCCAAAAATCATGAAATTAGTGTGTGTAGGGGAATGTATCATGGCCCCTTTCAGCAGGGTATAAGCAGGATTATTCATTTCGTTAAAAATCTTACAAGTTATCGCCAACATACCTGACCGGAGCGAAGGGTGCCATCGGCGAGCCTGAGCTGTACAATCTCGGAGAACTTGGGGAACTTCACATCGTCCAAGATGACCAGGGGCCCGTTCACACCAGACACCGTCTTGTAAGCTAGACAAGTAATATTGATTTTAGTCATGGGGGTACATCTTTGTCGTTTGTGGGGTGGAATACAGGAAGATTTATTTTTAACCATCCAAATTTTTACAGGGTGTTCTACCCATGAATATGAACAACTTTCACTATAAGACCAACTCTAAAATCACGAGAAAAAAAATCTGCTGTTTCATGCAAAAGTTCAATACCTACTTGACCAAAATGTATGAAACAGCTGATTTTTTTCACTAACAGTAGTATTGGCTTTCATTTTGACAGTTCAGCAACATTCATTGCGTTATTTACGTTGTTGATTCAGATTGTGATTGATATTTTTACGCAATTTGGGTGCTGAATCATTTTGAAGGATATTACTAAACCATTGCTTCATATGTTCGTCAATGTATTAAAACGCAATGAATGTTGTTGAACTGTCAAAATGAGAGCGACTCCTACTGTTAGTGTGTTACGCAATTAGGGTGGTGGTTAAAAACATCGAGCCATTTTTGAATAAAGAAGTCTATTACAAAAAAGATTAATTAAATAAACAAAAAAAAAAAGTTTAACTTAACACAAAGTTGTCAATTTTGTATTAAGAACTTTACCGTGCTCTGAATAAAGTCTGAAATTCAAAAATGGCTGGAACGTTAAAACCTGGGTCTAAATATAGAATTCATGTTTTGTAATAAGAAGGACGGCATTCTGTAAGAACGGAATTATACTGTGTTTATCATTACCTAGTTATAAGACAAAGCAAAAAATAGTCATGCTTTTGTTCTAAGATCTAAAGTACAAATGAAAACCTCTAAAATAAGCATGACAAGTACCTAACCTATGAGATAATTATTATGTCATATTTATCTTCTTAAAATGAACAGAGTATAGCATAGTCCTGTGTTGGACGATCGCCAGCTAAAGAAAGGCGCGACGCGACGACTCACGGCGCAAAACCCCACTCCGATGCTATGCAACAAATTCTATGAAAACTTCAGGGAAATTGTTTTACCGGAGTCGCGTCGCGCCTGTCTGCGGGAGCCTTAAGAGTTAAGACGGAAGATGACCTTTTGACTTTCTTAAGTCAATAATTAGTAGTTGAAAGTACAATCTTCTTAGGGTTTAGTTAAGTAGGTAAAACTTCTATTGTATCCTTTGCATCAGCTCACACCGAGACGCGACGCGACGCGCAGTTTTCAAGATAGAAATACAATTACAGACCTTATCTACTACACTAAAAGGTACACAATGCAGGGTTTACTACGTCGAGCTACGCCGCGCGGCGCAGCGCTGCGTAGCTCACTAAATCGTGTACCTTTTTGTGTAGTAGATAAGGTCTGTAATTGTATTTCTATTTTGAAAATTGCGCGTCGCGTCGCGTCTCGGTGTGAACTGACCCTTTGTAGGCTGATCATAATTTTCTAAACTCAAACTCGAAGCATTTATTACAAATAAACCAATTACAGGCATTTTTGAATTGTCAAGAGATTGGTCAGTCATAAAGATGAACCTAGTTGCCCATTCCAAAGCGTAATATGTTCCTTCCACAGACACTTTTATAAATTATAAAATTATTAAAAAACTGGTAATCAGAGTATGTGGAAAGATGACAGAGTTCTTTGAATCGATGCATGCAGTAGAAGTCATGGGAAGTCTTTTTAACGCGCATGTGTACGCAACGATCTGTTCGATTCCCAACGCTCGGCTCAACGCCGAGAGTTGAAAATCGAGGGCGCGGTTAAATAAAAACATCCATCGGTTTCTTACTAAACTTCAACTATATCCGACGATCCTGCATACTTATCTCTTTTGTTGACTGTACATACTAGTTTTTTTTAAAGATAGGTAGGGGGGGGGGGGTAGGGACATGGACATTGAAGCGCCAACTGTAACAATAAATTGAGCAAATGATTCTAGACCTCTTAGTGTAGAAATTTTCCATTGATTATCAAAAAATAATAATTATTATCAACTGTTTCTTATGGAGGCTCTTCAAACTATGTCCTATGAGTTATTACTTGTGCTAAAGTAAATATTGTTCGTATTATATAATTTTATACACCTTTTTACATATGTATCAACAAGATAAATATGATAATTATGGGATTATTTAATCAATTAATGTTACCTCCAATCGCCTGAAACACAGGATTACCTAGTTCAGGCACAAATCATGGGTGAACTAGACATAGATTTGAGAAAAACTATTTAACGTTAGTCCTTATATTTTTAAATAAATTTTATAATTATTAGGGCTGATTTTTCAATCATCTGATAACTTTATTCGAGGAATAATTTTGAAATTTTGACAGTTATTTCAAACAAAAACTGTCGGACGTCAATTTTATTCCACGAATAAAAATTATCGGTTGATTGAAAAATCAGCCCTTATTGTATTTAATATAGAAAAGTGCAATACCTACGCGGTCAAAATGTATAGAATAGAACTATTTTTTTTTAATAACCAAAGAAAATTTTTAACACATAAAAGGTTGCGCGTCTGTGTCCCTGCCACCCTGTATACTTTAGTCGCACAGACGCCAGCTCATCAAGCTACCCGAAACTGTCAAATTTTCCCAATCAACTTTGAACCTTACTTACTTAAGTTAAATGATAAATGATTTATTTCTGTAAGTAGGTTTGTACAAACACTTTTACACGTCAATCATATTTTTTTTTTAAACTAGATGAGGTCGGCGTTTCCTAACTGACTATTCTGAGAAGAAAGGCCGAAACAAACTCAGAAGTCAGTCTCTTTTAAAGTCCAGACAAAAACTTGCTCAGATTGTGTGAAGACCATGTAGATTGGTGTCTGAAAATCTATTAAAGAAATTTGACAGATTGTAGTACCTTGATGTGCTGATGTCTGTACATTCGAACATAGAAATGCTTGATCTAATCAAAGGATGCAATTCGAAACTACAACATTAAAACATCTAATTTGAACAAAATCAATAACTTTGTACATATCTTAATTTCCTTTTGATGACAAGCGATGACTGAGGTGGTGAATTTTATGTGAAAAGCTAACCGGCCAGCATTCCCTATAGAGTATTTAAAACCACCTCTTTGGAGAATGTTGGCTGATAACTGTACACTGGTGTTTTCATGAAGATGATCTTATGGAGCTGGAATGAATGAACATAATGTGCACATGGCCTGATACCGATTGCTATAATTTATGAACTGTTATTGGTTAAAATTAAGACTCCTGTATCTTTACCAATAATGAAGCAAAGACCTCATTTGCATATTAGACTTTCAATTAGATTTTCGATAGGTGCAGATAATCTGCCTTTGTCCAGTGGATGTAAGTGAATGATGTCATTGCCATAAAAAAAATTTTAAGAGTTTATGGCATAAACTCTTTAAAAAACCAGTGACAATCGGCTTTATTTGTTGTCTAAGGGCCAGTTTTTTGATCCGCAGTTGTTGAAAATAGTAACTAATGGTTAAATTTCAGCAAAATGTGTTTTTTGATCAATTGTTGGTCTTTGAATTGTCAAATAATTAAGTATTAGTTGACCCAGTTGATCATTAGTTACTATTTTTTTTAAACAATTGAGTTAACCACGTATCAAAAAACCAGCCCTAAGTGAATTCAATTAGTTTCCATTACTAAACATTGTTCTTATAAAATGACCATTTCTTTAACAAGATTTAGGAGAAAATTCCATTCTTTAATGTAGTTTAGAAAGTGGAAATCAATAGGACCTTCACATAATGAGGGATTGGCAATGACCTTTTTTTCCATAAACAAGATCAGCTGATCACCTATATTTTATTCTATTGAGATAACTGCAAATGACATCAATATTGCGTATTAGGTAACATTATGATCATATGACTGTTTAATATTGATCAGTTACATCATTTAGAAGAAAAATCTATGTTAACCTATTGTATTTCTAACACCTCTACAAAATTATGGAATGCAAATAAATATATGAATATTTATTCTGTATGCATGATTTTTAGAATAGACTATTAATAGTAGAGGAAGCATCTTTATGATATCATCTTCCTTTCATTCATAGATTTTCTAGAGAATTACTATTCCTATGATTGTAGCGATCATGGTGGTCTTGAGACAAAAGTAATTTATGATGTGCTAAATAAGAAAATTGTCTCCTCCCTGATGATTATAACATAATTATTTTACATCTTCCTAGGTAGTAAGACTCCAATCAGGTGCGTTCTAATTAGACAAATTGCAATTAAAAGTTTTTAAAATTCACATATTTTAAAAATTTTGTACTAGTTCTATCTTCTATGTGGTAATGCCTATTTATACCATATAAACACATATGAAGGCTGTTCTAACGTGTCGTAAAAAGTTAGGTAGGTACCCATGATCAGGTGACAAAAATAATTAAGGACTTGCTAGGACAACGTTAATTTCCGATAGCGAATTACAACATTCTCATGTTTTTCGGGTTTAGGGACTACAATATAGCTTTTAGGCATCTATTTATGTGTCACACAGTCCATAATCAAAGAAAATGGGGCTCTCAACGATAGTAAGATAATTATCTTTTGGTTGGTCGATATCACAAGTTTACACCATCCATTCTTATAAAATCAAGAACCACAACCCTTGTTATTGTAAATAGGGCTGAAATGAAAGACAACATCAAAACTGCGTAACATAGAAATTCAGAAGCCAAATCGATATTTTCATTGAGATGTCATACGACATAGCCGAAATAGATGATTAAAATTTGGGTGTACTCACTCAGACGGGGCTGGGATATGAAGTCCCGGGATACAGCCAAGACATGCTGCTCAGCTGCGGCCTGAGTCGAAAGGCTTGCTGCTGCCATTTTTCAGTTTTCACTTTTGGCAGTCCGTTCAATAAAACAGCAAACTACGCTGCCTCCTCGCCCGAAAACTGACGAATGGATGTCTTGTCTATGTTACTTCACGTGCCGTCACGTGACCTATCACAAGGCAAAAATTGCTCTATGGTAGTATTATTTCCCCAAAAATCAATAGTCTTTCCCATTGAGTCTTTCCTTTCAACTTTTTTAACAAAAAAAACCGATTTCCAAAAAAAAACACTACAAAGTGAAAAATAACTTTAATTTCGGAAGTCGGTGTCTTTGGATCTGTATTTTAGTTTTTGCCACCGACTTCCGAAATTTCATTAAAGTTATTTTTCACTTGTTTTTTTTTGTTAAAATTTTTTATTTCTCGATTCTATGTGGGTCTGTTTAAAATGTATATAAGTTACAATAGCCTAATGTCAACTTGCCCATCACCTTTTACAAAATATTGCTATTCCCGATGCAGAGACGTTAATTGTTGAGGAGTTCTCCTAGTATTCCACCATCAGCTCCATTTCACCATTGGCATTGTGACGAGCATAAATTGCTTAGCAACCATATTAAAGTAATCGAATCGCAACACTTTTTTTTTTTTTTGACGTGACAACGTCTTAAATTAGGTTGCGACTGGGAGTCACTTATGAAAAAGTGTAACGCTCGGTAACGTTACGATGAGTCACCGAACGAGAGAGAGGCCCGCCGAATGCCTTGCGTCTCTCTCCCACTCAACTATGATCGGATGATCGGTCGTTGTCACGTAAAATCTTCGCCCGTAAAACCGACTTTACAGGCAACCATTTTTTGTGGGAAATCATCAAATGACCCCTCCCGCTCTGGGCGGAGCGGAAGGGAGTGTCAGACTGTTACTGACAAAAACCCACCCGTGTTCCTTCACTTGCCTGTGCCAGGGGCCACGGTATCTCTTTCGAACAACCCGCGACCCTGGCGGGCATCGGCCCTAGCGGACCCCGTCAGTTGGTGCTGACATCTCCTTGAGGCGCGCGTGGAACACCACGTGCCGTCGACCCGGGCCTGGTCCTTACCGGACGGCGAGCTGCCCATTGCTCGCCGCCCGCAAGCCCGCGCCTACGGTGGCCGGGAATCGGCTGTCGACTCCCGACGCCCGGGGCGTCTCCTGCGGCGGCTGGAGGCGTGAGGGCGCAAGGATTGCCTCTCCCTCACGCGCTCCGCCTCCTTCTTCCCTAGCATCACTGCTTCGCAGAAGGAGGCGATAGCCTCCCATGCACTCTCGCTCCTTACCATGGCCCGGACTAGGGCCGGACGCGAGAGATCACCGCCGCCGATATCGCCGCCGTGTCCTCACGGCGGCGGCGATATCGATATCGCCGCCGTGAGGACACGGCGGTGCTCTGCCCAAGCTGGGCAGATCTCCACCGTATGCTCCACCGTGTCCTCCGGGCGATCCACACAATGGTGACACCCGGGCGTTTCCTCCCGCCTTATTCGGAACAGGAACCTCCCGAAGCAGCCGTGTCCGGTGAGGACCTGCGTTAGGCGGAAGGTGAGGACGCCGTGGCGTCTCTCTAGCCACTCCTCAAAGAGGGGACTTATCGCCGCAATTGTGGCGTGCCCAGAATCGCAACCCTTGAAATACTTATTATTGAGTAGTTCCGTTGGCCATCTGTGGTCTTCTTCATCAGTTCCACTTCACCAAATGGTGGTTTCCGAGAGCTAATGCACGAGTTACTATAAAAAATACCCAAATCGCTATAGGTGCGCCTATAATATTTGAGGAGTTCCCTCGATCCCATCATCAGAACTGGATTTTGATAAAAATGGGACCAATCTGGAAGTATATCCTTTTAAATAAAAAAGAATTTACCAAATCGGTATAAAAATGACGGCGTACTGGTACTGAAGTAACAAACATAAAAAAAAATACAACCGTATTGAGAACCTCCTCCTTTATTGAAGTCTTTTTTTCCTTTTTCTTTTTTTTTTAATGCCCAATAATAATTATATTGTCTTACTGCCAAAGAAACCAATTTAAAATGAAAAGCACCGACCATGTCGAAAGAACTTATTATGGGCCTTATGCCTGCAATACCCAGTTAGGTAATGGTAATGCCTACCTAAGCAGTTTCCTACGTAACTACTCTCGTTTCATCACAGCATGAAATCGTTAGCCTTCCGGAGAGTTTTACATTTAGGAGTAGCCTAGTCTCAGTAAAAACGAGCAATTTTGTCGCGGGTTCGATTCCCGCACGGAACAAATATTTGTATGACCTACAAGTAGTTGTTCCGGGTCTGGCTGTTTGTGTATGTGACTTTAATTTAAATGTTTGTAAACGCACCCAGGATACAGATGTAATACGATTACATTACATATATTACACGATACGATTACAGATTGTAGTAACTTGATGTGCTGTGCTGGCGTCTGTACAAATGTGAAGAAACAAAATTAGTCAGATTCTTAGACAGAGAAAAGTATAGACGGCGGGTAGCGGGTAGCACCATTTCATTTCCACAAGAAAGGGATAAAGTATTGAGTTATTATAAGTAACAGAAAAGGATAAAGCTACACTATTTTCGTCTCTCAGTGCGTGCCCGTTTTTTCAAGGCAGCTACATAAGGCGCCAATGTTATTTAAGTTAGTTTTTTGTCTCATGTGTGGCCACGCTACCCGATGCTCTATAGCTTTCTTACTCTAAGGCCGGCCATAAACGATCAATTAAATTGCGCAAAATTACGAATAAATTGTGCAATGTTTTTGACCATTTAGGGTTAGTATTGAAGATTGCGCAATGATTGAACAAAAATTTGAGCAAGTTTAATTTATATTGCACCACCTTTTTTCATTGTACCGTCTAGGGACAGTATTGCACAATATTTTTTATTCTATGTTTAGCCGCCACGAAGAAAGCACGCGTGCACGGAAAAAAATAGCAGATGGAACAATTAAAGAACGGGAATTCCTTCTCGACTGTATACAGCTATACGGAGAATTGCCGACTCTGTGGAATATTAAGTCCACCGAATATCACGAAAAAAAATCATGCATAAGAAATATTGTTGTCTAAATACAGAGAGATGTTTCCAGAGGCAACGACAGCTGCAGCCAAATCTTGGTCGGACATCTTGCTCACTACAGGGAAACACAAATGACGACACCGGCAGACGCATCAAAGTTATTGTGCAAATATATTACGTGTTATTATTGATCGTTTGATCGCAAGGGGTAGTTCAATTATATTGCGCCATAAAAATATTGTGCACAGTTATTGTAGGTCTAGGGTCCGCCTAAGTTCAGACTGGTTCATAGAGTATAGTAATGATTGACTGGTTTATTTTACAAAAGACTGGCTTACCACTAAAAAGGGAAAAGCAATTTTGTATGGCAACCCAATTAAAAACTTCTTTTTAATCCATCTATTTTGTCTATGGATTTGATACTACTCTAATAACTCGCTCCCAAAACTCACTTTTTTTATTTTTGCATGGGTTTGCAGAATAAAAATTTGCATGTCTACAAGGATTTTTAGGTGTTTGAATGATCAAGAACAAGGAGACTTTGTGGGTAGGTAAACATTTGTGAAATTCTATTGAAAAAAAGCCGGCCAAGTGCGTGTCGGACCACGCACAATGAAGGGTTCCGTAGTTGGAATGAATTTACCTATCCCATGAACATTGTAATTGAAAATCATTTTCTCCCATTTAGTGCCACTGCAAGTTGGTCGATTATTACTCGTAAACTTGTAAAGCCTACTTATCTGTGATAGATTTATTTTTAACTTCAAAAACAACCATTTAGCTGGCAGGAGGAGGGACACTTGACTAATAAGCACTTTAGAGCTTAATATTTCACAAACGGATCCCTGAATCGAAAAATTGTTTCCACAAACCCGCAATATTTTTAATGGGTTAAAAAATACCATCCCCACTTTAAGGCTCCTACAAACAGGCGCGACACGCGACGCGAATCGCGCGCGACACAAAAAGCACCGCAAGTCGCGCAACGAGCGGTGCCTTAGTGTCACGAGCGATTCGCGTCGCGTGTCGCGCCTGTTTGTAGGAGCCTTTACGTGTAGAGGAGGTACCCTAAATAAAAATTTATTTTACCAGTTTGTCGGCGTGATTATTATGTATATCCATGCCAAATTATAGCTTTCTAGTACTAAGAATCTCTGAGCTAAGCTGCGGACAGACGGACGGACATGGCGAAACTATAAGGGTAAAAAACAATATAGCTGCGTTAGTACCAATATTGACCACGCGCCAAAAGATCCTTGTACCGTATGAAGAATCATTTTGGAACCAAATATTTATATAGGCACAAACAATGATATTATAAGTGTAATACTTATAATATCATTGGGCACAAATGTAACAATTTACTTTTGACACAACGCCAACCAATGCATCAACTCGTGGTCACACAGAGTACAATAATATTTAAAGGAGACGTGGTCACCTCATTAATCTACGTTCGCATCACAGAACAGAACAGTATTACTTTACTCCTATGTAGTATCTCTAAGTAGTTTGTGCTATGACAGAACACTATTACTTTATAGCGGGTTCGCATTCACGGATGACTGGCAGCCTTAGAGCATTTAACCTAAATGCATATGCAGCTGGCAGCATACAAAACGTGGCGAAATAGAGAACATGAAATCATGGAAAAATCGACAGATAACTTTAACTGTCGAATAAAATTGATGTCCGACAGTTTTTGTATGGGAAAAAATGACAAAAATTCAAAACTATTCCTCGGATAAAATTATCTGGCGTTGGAAAAAAATGGGTAGTGGTAGACCGCAAAATTCAAATTTTCTTACGTTTTTTGCAATTTGCAGGTTATCAGGTTGTATCTGATTTGATCGTCTCGGGCACTCACAGAGAATAAACCCATAAACAATTTCAAGCAAACATTACGTCATTAGTCGGCCATTGTTGTTTACATCATAATTCATATTCATAAAGGATATTACATTATTTGGCGGAATTTTTAAAAAGTCAGAAGGTTTTAGAAACATAAGTATTTTATTTTATCATTTAGTTATACAAAAGCTTTACTGGAATGTCTGTGCGTAAACACGTACCCAATGTGGCAAGCCGAAATTTCAGAGGATTTGGTGCCGCGCTGAGCATAGGCGTAGATAGGGGGGGGGCCGGGTGGGCCGTGACAAAGACTACCCGTAACGAAGGACTGTCAAAGATCCACGAATGACATACGGGACCAACGGCTTAACGTGCTGTCCGAGGCACGGAGGGGTCACGGTATGTAAAGATGGTCACCCATCCACAGACCAACCGCGGCAAGCGTAGCTTAACCTGATCGATCGACCTGTGCGGCTGTTATTATTTAGCCACGGGCCCGGGCGATATTAAGCTAGAGTAGGTAGGTATATTTAAATTTCGTGCCACAGCCCACAATGCACCCGCAAGGAGATGGTGCTGAATAGAGATCCATGGGGGCGCGCCCTTACAAAATGGTGCGGAATAAACTCCGCACCTGGGCCCCCCCGCTGAAGCAGAGTCTCCGCCCCCAGCTGGTGGAGGTGGTGAGCGCTCTGTTCCCTTCACGGGGGGATCACACTCCCTCGCCCATGGCTCCGCCACTTGCGGTGTACGAAGCGGACCACGTGGACGACGACGACATCCCTGAAGTGACCGGCGTAGATCTGAGAGTGGCGGTAGGAAGGCTGAAGGCCAAAAATACCGCACCAGGACCCGACGGCTTGCCAGGTAAAGCCTGGATCCTGGTCTCGAGGGCTCTCGGGCCTCGACTGGAGGCACTCTTAAGCATATGTTTGGAGAGAGGCCAGTTCCCACTCCGTTGGAAGACAGGGAAGCTGGTCCTCATTCAGAAGCCAGGGCGCCCTGCGGACTCTCCGTCTGCATACCGACCCATCGTGCTGCTCGACGAGGTCGGCAAGCTCTTTGAGAGAGTGATTGCGGGCCGCCTCGTCGGGCACCTGGTGAGGACGGGGCCGGATCTTGCTGACAGTCAGCTTAGCTTCCGCAAGGGGCGCTCGACCGTGGACGCCATCATGCGCGTGAGAGCCCTCACGACGGGGGACGCGGTGTCCCGAGGTGGAGTCGTCGTGGCGGTGTCACTCGACATCGCGCGGGGTTGCGATAGTCGTGGAGAGGATCCGGCAGTTGGGCCTCGAGGTGTCATTGCACAAGTCCGAGGCCATGTCGTTTCATGGGCCCCGGAACACGCCTCCATCGGGATCCCAACTAATGGATCCTCTCCACGACTATCGCAACCCCGCGTGTCATCGCGTCGGCCGCCGCCTGATGCGACCTCGCCTGCACCAGGACTAGCGTGTCGTCAGCATAGCAAACCACGCTGACGCCATCAGGAACCCTTCCTGGTTCACATCGGCATCGAGACAACGATGAAATACCTGGGTACTTTGTCGAGCATTTTCGACGTTTGGCCCCCAAACTGGAACGGGCCGGGGCCGCCTTCAAGCGGCTCTTACCCAAACTGAGGCGGCCAAAGGCCTCCTGCCGGAAGCTTTACGCGGGGGTCGTGCGGTACCATGAACCTATACGGGGCCCCGGTGTGGGCGCGTTCACTGCGGCCGCGGCGAGCCGCCCACTATTTGAACGCGCCCCAGAAGGTGGTAGCCATAACTAAGGCTTATCCGGGGTCGCCGTTCCGCGCGCTGTCGCTTCGGTCCACACTTCGATCGATGCATTTTTTAATTTAGATCTCGAAAGTGGAAAGCATTTTGTGGGGTAATGGGGTATAAGGGTATTCTCCAAATTGACGAAACTCTTTGTGCAGAATGTTTAATACCTAATGAAAAATGTGCTAAAAGAAAAGGACCGCATTAATTGGGGATGGGGCCCGATAGCATGGCGGGCTGATATCATTCGAGGGTGCAGCGAATGTACAAGTATCTCTCGGGGCTCTCGATCTCCGTCTCCGATAGGAGTATATGTGTTCTGTGCTCTCGATACACTTATGGTAGTAGAAGGAACAGTGGAGTTTTAGTCGGTAGGAGTCCGACATAACCTTCCTTTCATTCCAGACGGAGGGTTACCCAACGAAAAAAAAAAAAATTGGTTAGGGGCCAGGCCCCCCCTGGAAAAAAGCCCTAGCTACGCCAATGGCGCTGAGTAGTACAAAGTTGAACAGAAGTTATTTTACGTACACCAAATCACTGTCGCAGCCCCTGGATAGGAAGCCCGAATGTGGGACTGCCGGTGAAGCGTTTGAGAAATATTTAAAATCGGGTAAGTTAATTATACATACTAATCTAGTTTTGCTTTACCTACATTATAAAATAAGCTGTGATTCGATACAAGAAAGCAATCTTGTATCTAGAAAAATGGATCCTTACCTACCTAGCGCACAGCCTAGCGAGAGGAATTCTACTAAAACTATATAGAGATATGAGGAACAGGGTGTAAAGTTCACTCAACCTCCATAGAAAAGGCAGGATCCTCCAGGGCCGTTGTATATGCTAATTGCGCGGTAAACTCTGCTTGCGCGATGTAGGATTTGCGTGACGTAGTATGACGCGTTGTTTGCATGTGGCGTTGTAGATACCGCGGTTTATTCCCGGTCGTCCCCGCCCCGTCGTCCCCACGAGTGGGAAGAAAAAATTTCGTTCCTTCCCAGTGGTGACGATTGGAACTTTTTATTTTTTATTTTTATTTATTTATTTTATTAGGTCTACCAACAATTGTTTACACTAATTTACAAACAAAGATAAAACATGCGTTTAAACTCTACACAGTGTAACAATTACTTAAAGGTAAACACCACATGGACAAAAAAGAAAACAATAAAAAGTAATTTCGTAAGCTACATATTGTACAAGTAAACTAAGTTAGATTATATCTACCTATGTATAAATAACATAACTAAATGCAAAATATTAAAAGCATCGTTTCTTTTAAAAAAAAAATTACGAGCATAAAAAGAAAAATTACGTCCAAAAACTTTTACTTTTTTAACAAATCTGATAAGCAGTTCAGAAATTTAGATTTTTGTTTATTGAGAGAATCAAAGTGAAAATCAACCATATCACTACAACCATTCAAAAGCCTACAGAACCTAGCACATGGAGAGTTAGATCCCAACACCGTTCTTCTCATTGGAGGACAGAGGGGAGTAATAGGTTTGCGCGGAATCCTCGACGGAGCACGAAAGTTAACGAGTGCGAGCAGCGGCGGCGAGTCGATATTTCCCTTCAAGATTTTACAAGCGAACATTGCGTCATTCAGACATCTTCGTTCTTCCAAGGTGTGCATGTTGAAGTATTTCAATCTCTTTTGGTAAGAACGCACCTTTTTGGTTATTCCCACAGAAAAGGCCAGATGCCAAACGAAGCGTTTTTGTACACGTTCTAGACGCAAACTATTTGTAGCGTAGTGTGGCCGCCACACCACACTACAATACTCTAATATGCTACGTACTAAACTCTGATAAAGTAATATTTTAGTTTTAATTTGACGAAAACCCTTACATTGTCTTAAGACAAATCCCATCATCCTGGATGCTCTTTTAGAAATGGAATCTAAGTGTGGTGCAAAGGTTAGTTTTTGATCAAACAGAACTCCGAGGTCACGAATAGTGTCTACTTCATTAAGTTTGTCCTCATTTATGTAATACACAGTCTTTATTGGATTATTTTTTCTTGTATATTTTACGTGGTAACATTTCTTTGAATTCAAGTGCATTTCATTACTTTTACACCATTGAATAAGACTATTAAGGTCCATCTGCAAAAGTGAAGCGTCTGTGTCAGATTCAACGATTCTCAGAAATTTCAAATCGTCCGCATAAAAAATTTAGAGTGCCGTAAACAATTGGGAATGTCGTTAATAAAATAGTTGAATAATATTGGACCTAGATGAGAGCCTTGTGGGACTCCAGATGAGATGTTATGTACGTTAGATTGATAACCGTTTACCACAACATAAAAAGATCTACCTCTCAAGTATGAAATCACCCATTCAAGCAAGCCACCAGTAATACCATAAGCACGTAGCTTACAAGACAAGATTTTGTGGGAAATTTTCCACTCGTTCCGCTATAGACCGAGAGTCAAAATGCAATAATGGGGATTGGAGATTTCACGGAAACTTTTTTTTCCCATTCGTGCTCAGTGGGGACGACGGGGTGGGGACGACCGGGAATAAACCGGCTGTAGATTAGTTGACCATTTTGTATGTTGTTATGTATGTACGGAGATGTACCTACCTGTCGCAGCCAACTGGTTTAGACTAAAAGGATGCTCTGTGGTTTAGCAGTAACTTAGCCAGTGCAGTGGTCTTTAGTGTGAGTTTTTTCGACTCACATTCGATTGCGAGCGCGTTAAGGTACAATTCCGAGACGGACCGCAGTTTTCATAAAGATACATAGAAACCAATAGTGTCGCTTGAACCTGCAGCTTCAGTTTGCGGCCTGCGGTCCATCTTGGAATTGCACCTTTAGAATTTTGTATGGGAAATTAGGTTTCTACTAGTGACCACCAGGTGGCGCTCTCCTCCATAGGGAACGACCAATCGGAACCGTGCACCTGTAGTTTATGTGTAATAAAATATTACCAGTGGTGAACTATCGAAAAGGAACCCTTATGGTGCGACTCAGTCTGTCTGTCTGTCCGTGTCATAGCTGGATATCTCAAGAACTACTAATGCTATCAACTTGAAATTTGGAACAGTTTTAGATGAAGTTTGCTCAACTATTTTGCAGATAAAAAAAAAAAATATTTTTTGCAACAGAGACTGAAAGGGGGTTTGAAAAATTCGAAGTGGGGCGAAGCGCTTAGTTTTTGACTTTTGATGAAAAATGTTAATGTTGTTGCCCCCCCCCACCCTTATCTCCGAAGTTTGCATAGAGAAAAATCTGAAATTATTCTGTGATAGAAGTTGTATGTAAAGAATACAGAAAAATAAAACGATGTCTCTAAATAGCACACTTTTTCAGAAATCATCAAAAAAAGTTACATTAGTTCCACTATCGGTCAAGAGATGGCGCTGACCTAAAACTGCAATATTCTAAAGTGTTCAAAAGTGCCTTTATAATGTGCCTATTTGAAATAAATGATTTGACTTTGACTTCTACACCGCAGCGCGCAGTGTTAAAATTCTCTGACGAATTTATGCCTCGCCGATGAAAATTTAAAAACATATCTCAACTCTTGACCGGTTTTTATTTAACACTATTTCGGAAAATACTCATGTTATTTCTCTTTTTATCCTAATAGTGCTTTGTAAACTCTTGGAACGGACACCAAAATCAATATTCAATTAGGCACACCATTATTTCTTAGGACTTCAGATATTTTGTTAACCCAGTAGTCTGGTCTAATTTTATTTCCGCCCCTAAGACGACCCACTGACCTACCTAGCTACGTTCCCGTGGTGGTGGTCGTCGGGGGCAAAAGCTAATCTAAAATAATTATGCTCTCCACCTATCCAGGGCAAACGGTGTTCTCGCAAGGAGCGGCAGCGACCCCAGTACATCTGCTCGATGCTATGACGTGTGTCGGCATGAAAGACTCCATGAAAGATATCAAGGTCTTCCATATGCACACTGAAAAGCCGGCTAAATACGTCGCCCCTGAATGTAAAGACGTCTTCAGGTTAAGTTATGGAATCAGACGTTACTTTGCGGAAATCCATGACAGTAAAATGTTATACAAAAATGTTAGTTTTAAGGCTCTCTCCTACAGGCGCGTTACCTATTATCGGTCGTTAATATCGAATGCGTTATTGCGATATCCGTTTTCAGTACCTACATTTTGTATTAGGACGGCCACGAAGGTACCTACTCACTGCTGCGATAATAACGACGCAATAGAAGTAGTACCCTTCTCCCAATTTATTTGGCCAACAACCGACATGTTGCTTCTTCCAAACTTGTCTATTAGCCGTCATCTCGGTATAGTCCGCGCGGAACTAGTTGGCCGCGCCTCGGGTGGGGACGGGGGTGAGGGCGGCGGGGTTGCCTAGTGTTTGCAACGCACGTACTGAATAAAGACAAAGCGCCCCCGCCCCTCCGTCCCACCGCCCACATACTTTAGGCGCGGCCAACTATAGTCCGCGCGGAACTAGTTGTCCGCGCCTTAGTTGGGGACGGGGGTGAGGGCGGCGGGGTTGCCTAGTAATCGCAACGCACGTACTGAGTAATGACAAAGCGCCCTCGCCCCTCCGTCCCACCACCGTTCACATACCTAAGGCGCGGCCACCTAGTTCCGCGCGGACTATAGTCACCCCTTTCCAGCTATATCATCTTCCACACAGTCCATCCATCGTTTCTTTGGTCTTCGCCTATTCCTAAAGCAAAACCCATTTCAGCCTAATAACTTTGTGCTCCCCATTCCCAGATCGATGTCTCTGTTCATGGGTAAGAATGTCCGCGAGGCGGTCGCCTTGGGCCAAGCGGATGCCATCCCTGTATTCCTGCAAGACATTCCTAAGCTGTTCCACACAAAAATCGTCAAGCCCGACATTTCTGTTATTCAGGTTTGTTCCAAATTAAGGCGCTACCTCGAAAATAAATTAAGGCGCTACCTCGAAAATAAATCGTAGGTAGTGACTGATCTACTAAGCGAGCGAAAGTGATGGAATTACTTTTGAAACGCAAAAGAAGAGATAATGTGCGTGCGCTCGGAATAAAACGACTTATGTGCCAAAACGAATGTACTCTTTTTGGCCTTTTGAATGCCCGCATAATTATACCGACAAAGCGCATCAGTCGACCGACGTAAGAGCTTGTCCAGAAAGGGCGAATTCGCCGCGATTCTCTCGTGCGTATTACGCGCGACCGTTGCGTCCAGAAGGAGCGTACCAACGCGCGAGCATTTGGGTTCGAATTTCATTTGACAGTTTTTCATTTGGAGTTGAACGCTCTGGAGTTTGCGCGTCAAGTGGACGCAATAAGGAGTCTCTAGTATCTCGACTCGCGCGCAATACGCGCGAATCAAGCGCGAGTCGAGAGTCTGGCGAACTGCACGCGATTTACGCGCGTATTTTGAAATCGCGCGATGCTTGTGGACGCGATGTATTGGCGCCTAGTATCTCGTGAAAATAATTACCGCTCGCAAACAAAGAGATTAACTTATTCTCTGTTGCCGGCAACTGAAATACGAACGTTATTCCACAAAGGCAACGTGAATCAGCGCGAAACGTTTCGCGGCGAATTCGTCCCTTCTGGACAAGGTCTAACGACTACACGCTAAGGGCACCCCCTGTGGAGTACGGACATCGGCTTAGGGCGTCGCTGGGAGCGGGCTTCAAGGAACAGACCTGATCGAAATTATTTAGGGACGAATTTGAAGCTCAACGGCGCGGGCTGGCTTCAGCCTTACTAATAATCTTTCTTTATGTTTGCAGGTACATCCCCCCGACAAGCATGGATACTGCAGTTTGGGGACGTCTGTAGATTGTGTCCGGGCGGCGCTAGTCAACTCCGAAGTTATTATCGGTAGAATATTTATTTTAATACAAGCCGTCCCAAGATATTTCTCATCCGTAAAAATTACGACTTTCTTACAAACTTTCTTGAATTTACATATTTATTACTATCGCGAATCACAATTTGATCAACATACACCTTGACATTGATCTGCAAATTGCAAAAAACGTACGAAAATTTGAATTTGCTAAGGTGGCCCGCGAAATTCAAATTTTCTTACGTTTTTTGCAATTTGCTGGTCAGTATTAAGTTGTACGTTGATTAAAATATGATTCGCGGCCGTAACTAATATGTATTTACAGAATTATAATTATTAAAGTCATCAACACAACTTTCTATGACCTGTATGACTATTTCATGAATTCTTGACATTTATGGATTGTTGGTACTAATTTAACAAGTTCTATTACTGATTGTAATGATTATTTATAATTCTGTAAATACATATTTGTTACGGCCGCGAATCATATTTTATTTAACGTACAACTTAATACTGACCAACAAATTAATTGCAAAAACAGTATAAAAAATTGAATTTCGCGGGCTACCCTGGCGCTTTCGCCTAAAGAGGGAAGCGCTAAGGTAGCCCGCGAAATTCATTTTTTTTTGCAATGATCGTGATAGGGGTCAAGAGCGGGCCCACAAAAAAAAAGAACTTAAAAAATATGAGCAATGACTGCAAAGCATTTACTTATTTCAAATTAACCAATTACAGGCACTTTTGAATAATTATTATTGTCAAAGGTTGTCGGTCAGTCAGAAAGATGAATCTAGCAGTCAATTAGTCACTTAAAGAGAGGTAATTAATAAAGAGATCTGTCAGTGTTATGCTGAATTCAAACATTTGCAGCACAAGTAAACAAATGCATGCCTCGAACATTCGGCGACGCGATCATCCATGTCTCTCACATCGACATGATGGTTGAACACGACTCAGAATTGCCTGAACAAGGTGTTGGGAAAGCTGCCTCTCCTGAGGAGACAGAGATCGGCAAGCTCATTGGACAGAATCTGGTTGAAGATGGCGCCACACTGCAGATGGGTATGTAGTTGCCAGCACATCAAGCTACAACAATCTGTCAAATTTATTTTATAGATTTTCAACTTTATCGCTAAAGGTTCAAGGTTGATTGGGAAAATTTGACAGTATCAGGTAGCTTGATGTGCTGGTGTCTGTACATCATTATACACTAACCTCCTTACTAATGTTGGACAGCGTCTTTATAGGTACATACACAACGCTTTGTCTTCGTCTTTCAAAAGTCAAATTACTGACGACTGAAAGAGAAAAAACGATGTGTTAAAAAAAAACAATACGTTTATGAGTTAGGAGGTTAGACAACAAGATTGGATTGTCTGTCCAATCACAGCACAGCAGTTCATGGAAGGAGTATGTACTATACATTAATACATAATTTATGTAGGAAATATTATTTACGCAAATTACCGCTCGTTATCCCTACTTTCCTCAAATAACTTCATTTATCTCCTCAGGTATCGGCAGCATTCCGGACGCGGTGCTGTCAGCTCTGAAGGACCACAAGGACTTGGGCATCCACTCGGAGATGTTCAGCGACGGGATCATCGAACTGGTCATGCGCGGATGCGTTACCAACAACATGTATACCAATATATGTACTTTTAAATTTATGTAGCATAAAGTGTTACCAGTTACCATTGCGAAATTTTAAAAGTCATTACAACGAGGAATTTCGAAAAAAGTCAGGTCATTCAGTCAGTCATTTTACTTTTTAATCTTCCTTTTCTGTGAAAAATATAAAAAGTTCGATTAAATGACAAGGCATGACAAAGTCCGGACGGATGGTAATCCAATACTTATAAATTTTTTTTTTTGCTTCGCAAACTTCGGAGATTGAGTATGGTAATTTTACGGACATATTTAATCATAGGAAGTGGTGAAGGGCGGGCGTTTTGGGGGACTGTTTGTCTGTGGTGACTGTATGACTTTTGTAATTTTGACGTTCGAAAAGTGCTGATTCTCAACCAGTTTGAATAAATGACTTTTGATTTTAATTTTGATTTTGATAGGGCAATAAATTAAATATTTGGGCAAATGAAGACATCGCTTAATATACCCCACTTGACCCAGTAATCCCACTTTAAAAATATTACAACATCCCAATCTTTCATTTACAATATAGTTATGCAAACATTATTTTAAACCTTTTCAAAGGACGTTGGGCAAACGAGATTTATGTCACTGAATTCTAACTTTTACTAAGTTAGAGCCTATTTTTTTAATAGTTTGAGCCTAAACGATTTGATTGAATTTTCAGATGAGTTGTAATTAGAATTGTATAGAAACAAAGAGGTCCATAAAAAAACAATGGACTTTAGCTCCATGTGTAGTCGTATAAGTCGTATTTTGTTTTTAGTTTGTCGTGTCCGATACAAAGGGCCCGATGTTACAGTAAGACCAGCTTACACTCCCTTCCGCTCCACCCAGAGCGGGAGGGGTCATTTGATGATCTTCAATCCTCAAAAAAAAAAAAGACGACTGCGAGACCGCCTTCTGCATCTGACTCCTTAGCCAGCTGTTCAGCGATAGTTTCTCTTGGTGTTGGTCGAAACTCTTCAGTATCAAACCATTTACTGATACGACTATCAGTAATGATCGTAAATGTAATTGAATCTGTTAATTATTTATTATTATTTCTTTTCCAGGAAGAATAGGCACAAAGGCCGCATAGTAGGCAGTTTTCTCGATGGAAGCAAGAAACTGTATGACTTTGTCCACGACAACCCCTTAATTGGTTAGTATTATCAGATTTTTGTTCTGATGTTGTTACTGACATATATCGTCCGTGAATAATTAGTTATATCGGGAAAAACTAGTTTTCATTAACTTTTACCCGGGGCTTCGCTCCCGTAGTTCATTTGCATCCCATCCCACAGGAGCCGTGCAGATTGCCGGGATAAAACCCCATAAATTATTACAAATCCGACGAACCCACGGGATTTATAACCTACCATACAGATAAGCTAGCGAAACTGCAGACGTGCTATATAATAATAACGTGCTTTCCGAGACACGGGGGTATCACACCGCCAACTTCCAAACTCCGGGCTGTTACTCCCCGGTCGTGTCGGATTGCCGTCCCATCGGACTATGAGAGTGAGGGAAGAGGGAGTGCACCTGTGTCTGCGCGCACACTTGTGCAGTATAATAATATCTCCCGCGCCGAAGGCTAGTCTCCGTTGAGATTGGCCGCCGTGGCCGAAATACGGTCTGGAGGACTTTATATAATAATAATAAAAAGATATAGTGTTGTTACTTATGTACATACGTATTGTGAAAAGCTGTTTTATCTTGTGTTACCGTATTTAGATATCGAGACTCACCCCGTCTGCAAAATAAACACAATAAACGGTTTTTGGAACATATATTTTAAGTGACTACAATAAATGCGGTCGATAGATAACCCAAAAAAGTCAACGCATTACAATTTTATTGTTTTATCTTGTTTAGATTTCGAAACCGTCTGTGTGCGGAGTTTCGCTGGTCAATTTAATTTAACCCTGTATACTTATGTGTTTTTATCAAAGTACAACTTACTGTACACGCGTAAAGAATTGCTATTATCGCCTCTGCAGGCTTTTATTTCTAACAAGCCGTCCGCCCAATGGTATTTCTTATTGGCAAAAATTACCCAACTCCTAAGTTGTATAGAGGGGGAGGGTAGTTCTTCGAAATTTGATTCTTTGACTGATCCATATGGCCAAAATTTAATTTCACTTTCAGCTCTGTAACACATGTTCATATGAAAATAGGTATACCAAATAACATAATTATATTTGAAATGAGGGACTCGTTTTTATAAAGTAGTTTTCAAGATATTGATTTTGTGCCCAGATGAAACAGAATGTGTTACAGATTAATCAGAAACAGAAATAAAAAGTAATAAATACACCGTTAGTTATGAATGTAAATTCTAAACAATAATTATTAATTCTTAAATAGGACTAAGACATATCAAAAGTGTCATATTTAGAACAAGATTATACTCCTGTCATTTTTTTATTATTCAAAAGGTTATAGCTAAGTAAATAATAATAAATAAGATTAAAACTACTGACTTGTACACGGTCAAAAATTGGACAAGGAGAATTACGCAAAAAAAGCGCTCCTATCGTGCTGGAGAGGGGAAAAACTAATTTATTTTATTATTCATATGGGGTTTTGACCATACGAATCAGGCACAGATAAATCAGGATTTTGCCTACAATCATGCATAACTCATCATACATACAGACTTCATTATTTTCATTTTTCTACACGAATCTATAACCCAAAAGCATCACACGAAACACAGATTGAAGTTTTAAAACAATAAAATAAATTTTATAAAGTAGGCATTGTAATCAGGAGTGTGTCACGTTTGATCATTGAGCTAAATAACTAGAGAAGCAAACCTCATTAAAATGTGTCAAAAAAATGTAACCACTATTTAAACGCGACGACGTAGCTTTGAAACCACTACACATTTAATAGTAAACATATATCTGTCTCACTTACACATGTCGCAAGAATAATACCGTCGTCGCTTAGATTAGACAAAGACCGCAATATAAACATGCAATGGCGGCAGGGTGTTGCCTAGCCATGCGAAATTTTACCCAACTTTTTAAGCAATAAAAAACGCAAAAAAAAAAACATTAAACGTTATGAACGTTATTTTTGAATTATGCATTTAAATATTTAAAAACAATTATTTTTATGTTACAATGTTATTTTTTTGTTACACATTGTCACACATTTAGTTTTATAAAATATTTTAAATCACATACTCTATAAATTAAAAACTCCCACATAATGTGGGAAACTAAAACTAAGTTTTTAGTGGCAACATTGAACCTAATTTACAAAATTCTACATTTTATTTATTTTTATTGCGTTTTTACGTTGATATAAACACAGAAACAATAAACTTACGCGTGGAAAGTAATTCCAGTTAATTTATTGTGTTTTTGTGACCTCGAATCGCACTCTTTCACTACGAATTTTCCCATTTTGGCGGTAATTTTCACTCGGCTAACTTCGGTTGGCGTCACACAGAGCACTGAACTGACATTAGCTACGATTGAGACTGTGGTCTTGATCCCAGTGGCAACGCCTTGGCGCGGTAATTGCTAATCTAGTGTATGTATATCAATGCGTTTGATATAGAAACAAAAGTTCTAACGATCATAAGACCTAATTTCGTTTAATATAATTTTTATTTAATATAGGTAACGGTCAACGGTCATAATGAATTATTGATATAACTTCTTTTTACCTAATTTCATATGGTATAATGAACAGTTTATATAATGCACATTTGAAATAATATTCACATAATATAATATTCAGTTAATTAATCAGTAAATTAATCAGCGCCTGACGTAAATTGACGTAATTTTAGTAGTCACGTCTAAAACTTGTCTATTTCTATAGACAAGTGTCAGGCTCTGATTAATTTGACAGGACTAAACTGAAATTTATCTTCTGTCCTTTTCTTAATGAAATAGAAAGAAAAAGATGCACTGAACTTAAATTTATTTTAGTTTACACCCGACAAAAAAAAGTTGCAATTATTAAAAAAATAAAAAATTGAAGGGGTTTCTAGGAATCTAAGGAAGCTTGAAAAAATGCAAAAAAAAAATCCTGAATTTTCAGTTTTCCTGAAAAGGTGCCCTCACGATCGCGACACTTAGGTGTTATGTACAGTCGACAAAGGAGTTAAGTATACAGGAGCGTCGGATATAGATTGAAGTTTACTAAGAAACCGATGGATGTTCTGGACTGAAATTTAATTTAATAAACGAGCTGTTTGTTTTCTATTAATAAACTAAAATTTTATTCGAGAATATCCATCGGTTTCTTAGTAAACTTCAACAATATCCGACGCTCCTGTATACTTAACTCCTTTGTTGACTGTACATGCAGTATAGTCATGTGGCATCGGTAAATGGAATATTCTTCGGTGTCTCCATGATCATGTTGCTGCAGATTTCGCCGAGTCGCCGTAGTACGAGAACGTCCTCTGCTTGATTGCATTCGCTGCGAAGTAGAGCGACTAGAACCCCCTCTACTTCCAATTTGCCGCGAAGTAGTACTATCAGAGCGTCCCCTATTTGGGATCGTTACCGGACTTCAGGTTCCAGAGGAGGTTCAGGTTCCATTTCATCGTCTGAACCTTCAGAATTGTCGTCCTCGCCCACAAGGTCAGCGAGAACACGCGGCTCTGCTTCGAAATCCTCTTCTTCGTCGTAGAACTCTTCGATATCTGACTCGGTTCCATCGCTAAGGAGTTCTAATATACGGTCATCAGGTATAGGAAGTACTAAAATAAAAAAAAAACCAAGCAACTACTTAGCCACAATACCGGATTTTAATCAATTAACAAAAAAATATGTTGAAGTTAATTTATAGTTACAACCGAGGGCCCACGATCGTGCTACTTGAAGTTCAGTCGCAATTTGCTTCTAACTTACCAAAGGTAATTGCGAAAATAGTTTGTATTTCATTTGATTAATGTTTTAATAGTAAAATAAAACAAAAACAATACTCGAAATATAACAATAAACAATAAAACACAATACTTACACGCGCTACCGGTTGGATCAAAAAACGCGGCCATCTTGTATGTAGGTACATACCTCTGATTGAGACAAACTTTCCCTCTTTGTAACAATCCATTCCACGACTCGAGCGCCACTACGCGCAAGTACACATCTCTCACGATCGATCGTCGTCGGTTGCGTTCGCAAAAATGAATCCGCGCAACTTTGAGATTTTTTTAAAGTTACCCGCACCACAGAACACTATTACTCCTAGCGGACCCGCACTATCGTATACCGTCGGGTGTAAAAAGGGTTAATGAAATAGAAAGAAAAAGATGCACTGATCTTAAATTTAGTTTAGTTTATAAACAAGGGAATCGGCACCATTATTTAACTAGGTTTGATATTGCTTATTAGAGCAATTGTTATTATATTAGGTAACATAAAGCACAGGCACTTGAAGTCTGTAATTAAATTGCAGAAATGTTGGAGATAGATTACGTGAATAACACTCGCATCATATCGCTACAGCCGCGCATGACAGCCATCAACTCCTGCATTGAGATCGACCTCACGGGACAAGTGTGCGCAGACTCTATTGGTAAGATTTAAGAATTAACCGCGCCATTAAAGAAATAAAGTGAAAATATCGGTAATTACTCCCTGTCACATGCACATTCAAGACAGGAATAGTGACCGGGTGGAAGGGCATGATAAGCCTTTGTTTGGCCGGCGGCTTCCAACGGTTATATCAATATTCCACATTGTTAGGAGACTGTTACTGTTACTCAGGTAGGAGCTGTGGAATACCATTAAAAAAAAAACCATCATGTCATACAAGTGGTAATACTGGCAGAAAATAACAATGACATTTCAATGCAGTGTTGCCACTACAATCTTCTATTCTTGAATCTTCTAGGTACCCGCATGTTCTCCGGCTTCGGTGGTCAAGTAGACTTTATACGCGGGGCGGCGGAGGGACTGGACGGGCGAGGCAAGCCCATCATCGCGCTTGTGTCTGTGACTAAGAAGGGAATATCCAAGATCGTGCCTACACTTAAAGTTGGTCAGCATACTACATCGTTCTTGCTACTTTTAAGGTTCCGTACCCAAAGGATAAAAACGGGCTCCACAAACAAGACACTCCGCAGACATCACGGTATCACGGTTCAAGCTAGACAGTTGAAATTTTTACAGATGATGTATTTCTGGTGAACAAATACTAAAAAAATAGAATAAAATAAATATTTACGGGGGCTCCCATACAACAAACGTGTTTTTTCGGCGTTTTTGCCTTGTGGTACGGAACCCTTCGTGTGCGAGTCCGGCTCACACTTGGTCAGTTTTTTTATTACACTACAGTGTGGCAGGCACATCGACGCGCAACCTGTTACCATGGATAATAAAGTCGAAAATCTATTAAAGAAATCTGACAGATTGTAGTAGCTTGATGTGCTGGCGTCTGTACATGATACTGGACACCCCTGCGTTGAAATATTTCGTCTTTAATTTTTTTTTTTATCTGCTTTTCTATTGGACATGGGCGCCGACCCAAATTTTGTGGCGGCGGCGCGGCGCGGCGTGCTGTTGAATTTAGTCTGGTGGCGGCGGAATGCAGAGGGATCTATAATCATGTAATGAATCCACGGTGACAGGTCATCGATGTCTCTGCCACCCTGTGAAGGCCAGCTCATACTATATGAATACAAGGTGAAAAGTTGAAATGGGCCCAGGAACCTACGAATTTTCATTCCAAGGAAACAAGTGCTTTAAAAAAAACTTAACTAAATGGTTAACTAAAAGAAATATTATTTTGTATCTTGCAGGTGCCGGCGTCGTAACAACTCGCGCGCACGTTCAGTGGGTTGTCACCGAGCAAGGCATGGCCAACCTGTTCGGCAAGACGCTCCGGCAGAGAGCATACGAAATGATCAAGATAGCTCACCCCGACCATCGCCAGGCGTTAGAGAAGGCCGCATTTGACCGTCTCAAGTGTATGCCTTGCCCATAAGAAAATTAAAAAAAATGTATACACAGTTTAAATATATGTAGTAAGTACTTCGGTAAAAAAGATATTATTTTTTTCTCTACATACTTAGAAAGTTGTTGGCAACGAGACGAGAACGATGCACGACAAAATAAAAATAAAAAAAACTCAATCATCCGAACATAGTACCTCCTCCTTTTTGTGAAGTCGGTAATAAAATCAAAATATTTTATTTCACATAAACCTACATGGGCACTGTGAGCAGTGGTGGCCAAGTGGTAACGGCCGCGACTTATTACGAGTTGTAGGTCGTAGGTTCGAACCCAGACAGGCGCTTTACTTTGTGTAAATTATTTCATCACCACACCTCTCAAGACGGTGAAGGAAAACATCGTGAGGAAACCGGCATGTCCTAGAACCAAAAATTCGAAGACATGTGACATCTGCCAATCCGCACTGGGGCCCGCGTGGTGGATTACGGCCCACTCCCTCTCACCGAGAGAAGGCCAGTGTCCCAGCAGTGGGAACTATATATAGGCTGATTATGGGTTACATGGGCACTTATGAAACATCAGAAGCTAGGTGCAGGTTCCAATTGATCGTTCGACTTTGGGAGAGGCACTTTATAAACGACTTTAAAGCTCATCATTATTATCTCACCAAATATTCACCTGAATAAAACTGTAAACCAGGTTGCAACGCGGCAACGCGGTCTCAACCTTCCTGCTAATTTCAAACCTTGTCCCAGCATACCTATTCACAACCACTCGATACACTTCCGTATCGTATCGAACATCAATCAATGTTATCGTAAGAGTCCTCTAAACGCTGTTCACAAGTCCAAAACCCGAAAACTTTTTCAGTTTTAGGCCTAATTTTTCAAACGCCAGATAACTTTATCGGAGGAATTATTTTGAATTTTTGACATTTCTTCCATACAAAAACTGTCAGACGTCAATTTTATTCCACGAATAAAAATTATCGATCGATTGAAAAATCAGCTCTAAATCAATTAGACGACCGCTATTCTTCCGACAGCTGTTTGCTGTCAGGGGTAAGGCAAGGCAGGGCAAGGGCAACTCAGGTTAGTAATTTTTGATACGATAGCCTGTCGGATGGTTCTGAATAGCTTTAAGTAGTCTCCACACACGAAATGGCTATGACAAACAGACGGATGGACATCAATATTTATTATGGGGTCCATTTTATTCAATGAAATACTAGTACCAGTATCTTGGTCACATTTCATTCAAATTTCTGGTCAAATCAACCATAGTCCCCGAAGCATAAGCATTTCCACAATTTTTTTGTAATGGATTTGGATGTTATTAATTTTATAACTATTTTATTTTTATTTGTTGTAACATTTATGTATCAATCAAAACTACCAGACGTTACCTATTATAAAGGACATTGGGCAAAAATGTATGGTGCTTAGTCTAAATGTCTCCACCACTCACTAATGAGACCTGTCTCTCAATAGTAATATTTAAAAAGGAGTAAGTTTCACTAAGAATCCCATATTAAAAAATCTGTCAGTGAAAACGATCTAAGTAAAACTAAAAATTATTAATAATTAATTAATTGGTACTACAAGCTAGAAACTACATATTATATTTAAAGAAATACCAAAAACAAATTCCACTGACTGACCCGTGTGTATTTCCTTTAACTCTCTTTCGATTCAACTAACATCAAGGACATCGCAGTTTAGAACCTTATTTTATTCTACCTACGTAGTGCAGCGAAAAAAAAGAAAAACATGGACTGTCTTCGCCATATTATGATTCATAGTGTTATCCTTTTATGATTCTGTCAAAGTGGCCTTTTTAGGTCTCGTGATGGACGCTAGTGATGAATTCTGGGCCGAGTTCATTTAGATTGCCATTGACACGCTAAGAAGTACTATCTGACAATTGATAATTAGGTACCTATAGCTATCTACCTGTGAATGTGTAATTAAAAAAAACTGGCCAAGTGCGAGTCGGACTCGCACACGAAGGGTTCCGTACCACAAGGCAAAAACGCCGAAAAAAACACGTTTGTTGTATGGGAGATTTTGTTTTTAGTATTTGTTGTTATAGCAGCAACAGAAATACATAATTTGTGAAAATTTCAACTGTCTAGCTATCGCGGTTCTTGAGATACAGCCTGGTGACAGACAGACGGACGGACGGACGGACAGACAGCGAAGTCTTAGTAGGTAATAGGGTTCCGTTTTTACCCTTTGGGTACGGAACCCCAAAATATTTGAATGAATAAACACTTGCGTTAATAACTTTGCGTTACGCAGTCGTGTAAAACGATTAGGTACCTAAGTACATCAAGTCAAAATAGGTTTTAAATTACGCCTCACCGCCGCCGCCGCCGCCGCCGCCACCGCTGCTGTGATGTGACTTGTGCCAGTATACCTAATAAAGTAGTCTTTGGATGTGACTACGAGCGATGGGAAAACCCCTTTTTAGCCGGCGAGCGCACGGCTTGTTATGATACACGGCAAAATTACCTAAATTATTATTTTTATTCAGTAGGAGACATGGATATTGCTGCCTTTGCTTTTTTATGACACATATTATTGTTTCACATTATTATTGATAATTTCATTATCACTGAAATAATTCGGACTAAAATAGAAATATTATTATAATTTTATTGATAGTGTCGCCATCTGCAGTGAGAAAAGTAACATGTTGCTTTGGGATGCGGACACTAGATGTCGCATCTTGAAAAACAGCCTGTGTAAATTTAGGGATGTAGGTAAGTGTCAAAAAGTATCTATATAATATAATCGACATTTTTAAAATGTATTGATATCGCTAATCTATTCCAAATAAAATATTGATATATCGGAATTAAATTGTAAGATTATTGCCGTTTTGTACCGACCTCTAAAATCAACTCCTCAGTTCTGTTTGATACTGTTTTTATCTAAGCGTAACTCCGCTGTTTTTGGACCGATATATTTTTTGTTGTATTGACTGATATTTAGTAAAATCTCAGCCTGTTAAGTGTCAAAATATTTTTTTTTAATAAAAAAAAAACCTTACAGTAAAACGGCTGATCAAAGTTTAAATTAATTTTAAAAAAATTAAGATATTTTGTTTCTAAGCTAATGGCATGTATTTGAAATACCGTAAAAAATAATGCATAGATACAGTTATACATTTAAAAAAACATCACGTATCCCATCTGCCGTCACTTATTATTAGAAGAATGCGGTTTAATCTTAGTTGGTAAGAGATAAAGACTTAAATCAAGCAACTCACGAAATGGTTTAGCAACTATTGGCGATCAACATAGACAATTTTTGTTTGGAAAAAGAAATATTTCTAGTTACTTGGTGATAAAAAAGCGTGATAAAAACTGAAAACAGGTTTACAGTGAAAACCACTGCAGGTGTCCTGAAAAAAGGATGGGACAGGAAAGATTAATCATTTCGAACCAAAACTGTACCATTACATTTTGTAAATCACACTATTATAAGTAATATTAAAAAAGTGAAAGTTTGTGAGTGTTGTTACTTCTTCATGCAAAAACTACTGTACGGATATGAATGAAATTTGGCACACAGGTAGTTGAGAACCAGGATTAACACAGGATACTTTTATCCCGACCCGATGTTCTCAAGGAATTGACACTTATGCAGGTGAAACCGCGGGGCGCTGCTACTTTCCTATAAAAACAGACAAAACGGTCCCCTGTAAAATTAAGAAAAATTTAGTTATTTTTATAGGTTGTTTTTTTATGAGATGAATAATTATTATATAATTATTAATCTGGTGTTATTATAATTAATTAACTGGTATTATTAATTAACTGGTATTATTAATTAACTGGTATTATTATCGGTCAAATGGTTGGAGATTATAATAATTGATCCTCATGAAAGTTGGCACATAAATGTTTTTTGTAGAGAACGTTTTTAAAGAGGTTTCTTTCCGATCCCCTTGCCTGCGAAACAACGAGCAAAAGCTAGCGCATATTAATTATAACAGCCAAAATAATATCGATATCTCGAACGAAAATTATCGTTCGTCACACCCCTCATTACTGTGTGAGTGTGTGTAGCACAGTGACAGGCACAGGCAGGACGAGTACTTTTATATATATTTATGTGTGTGTAGTAGTTAGTAGTTATAGTACTCCTTGCAGTGGGTGGGATTCGGACGTTCAACGTTCAATAAAAAAAATATCAAATCAGACAAATAACACCCGGCCTGTACAACTAGTTGGTTACGATTAAAATAAACTAAGCATTTTTAATAAGCTTCATCAAAATGTCCGTGTGTAAATACGTGCCCAATGTGGCAATCCGAAATTTCGGTAGATTAGGTGGCGTTCTATGTAGTGCAAAGTTGAACAGAAGTTATTTTACGTACACCCAAGAATTGTCGCAGCCCCTGGACAGGAAGCCTGAATTTGTGACTGCCAAGGAGGCGTTTGAGAAATATTTAAAATCGGGTAAGTACATAAATAATTAATATTTTCTAATAATAAACTTGTTCTCGATACGGTTTATTCTGCACAAATTACCTAAATGATTTTTCTACGTGTTCAGCACAGAATTATGCTAATTAGGGCCGTATATAGCGAAATGTTTTAGTTTATTTATGATCAACATTCCACACGGGCGATTGATAGTGACAATGGCAAGTCCGAACCGCCCCAAATTAAAATAAAACAAAAGAAAGTACATAACTCAAAAATACTAGAGATTTTAGGACAACTTTGAAAGATGCAGAATGTGGCATATTCATCTAACGTCAAAAAGTAGTACCCCTACTTTTGACACCTACCACCCCTAGTTAGGAGGTGTCTTGGTATGTAAAGATGGTCACCCATCCACGGACCCACCGCGGCAAGTGTAGCTAAACCTGATCAATCAACCCATGTGGCTTTTATTAGTTAGCCACAAGCCCCCCAAACAATTCCAAATTTAGGAGACAATAAAGGAGACAAATGATAAACAAGTTAAAATACAAAGCTATATCACTAGAGAGAAGGGGCCGATGAATGAACTATTGGCCTAATATTTAATAGGAGGAAGGGAACTAACAAGTAGCAAACTCAAGTACAAAGTACAATAAGAATCATGTTTTATGCTACCTTGAACCATAAATCTTCAGCATTAACATACAATTTACCATGATCTTGTTTTTATTGGTCTGTTTACAGTTTGTATTTTTATACACAAATTAACAAGCTGTTGTGTCTGGTTTCACTTGATCCTAGGGAAACTTCGTCATTTACATGGATAAAAGTATTGCATATGTTATCCAGGATATGGTTAATCGGTCAGTGGGTCGTCTTAGGGGCCTGTGTGAATCAGAAGGCCAATTCTTGTTATTTAAAATGTTCAAGATCTAGTTGCAGTATCATCTCGCGACAAACAATGTCAAAAATCAAAAATGTATTGAAATTAGAGGTATTTTTGACAGCTGGAAACTGAGATATACCCCCTCTGTCCTGCTGTTTTTGTGGTACTATATTTTTAGAAAACAGGGCTTACATGACCTAAAGAGCGGTCACTGTCGAACTGCATAGAAAAGAAAGAGAAGCGCAATGACACAACGCTGGTAATGTGAAGCAATACAATACAAAAAATCAGAATGATTGTATGTCCTATATTATATTCATATACAATTATACATGAATCATCAGCTTGCCCTGTCTTCAGCTTGACGCATCCAGCATCTGCCTGCAGTCTTTCGCAGATCGTCATCCCACCTGGCCGGAGGGCGTCCCACACTAAGTTTGCCGAGTCGCGGTCTCCACTCAAGAACTCATTTACCGCAGCGGTTGTCGGTTCTTCTCGAGATATGGCCGGCCCACTGCCACTTCAGCTTGCTAATTCTTTGAGCTATATCGATAACTTTCGTTCTCTGTCAGATGCATTTGTTACGGATCCTATCCTTCAGAGAGACTCCGAGCATAGCTCTTTCCATAGCTCGCTGAGCGACTTTGAACTGAATATATTTATATTCATGATTTTCCTATTGTATCATACATATATCCTGAAGAATATCATATATTTTTCTGATTTTGTTTCCTGTAGTTGATCATATACTTTTATTGCTTCTAAAACTTGCGTTTTTTGCATTTAGGTCCTGTAAGCCCCTTAATAGATTAATCTGGACTGTCTCGTTGGTCTAGTGGTTGCAAGTGCTACTGCTGAGCATGAGGTCCAGGGCTTGAATCCCGGGTTCGCGCAAAGTGTTATTGGGTTTTCCCATGTGGAATGTCTCAGTAGCAGTCTGTATTCGTACCCTGTTGATAACAATAGGCACGCCCCCCCTTTTACTTGGAGCTTTAAGGCTTGATGAGAGCTCCATAATGGGACATCTCATCAAAACAACACTGTCTGCCGTAGTGTATAAGTATTAACATAGATCATAAGCCACATTGTTACTAACATACTAGTATATAAGTATTAACATAGGTTATATAGGATGTATTGTTACTAACATCTTTTATGTATTTTTTTGTTTTTGTCAAAACCTTTTGTTGTCTGTCAAATAAATTATTATTATTATTGAAATACTTGGCAAAATGTGGGTGTGTGTAAGGGTACACCTCTGTCCAACCCTTTGGGGAAACAAGGTGTTATGTTATTGTTGTTTTGATAGTTGTCTGTTTTACGAGTTACATTATGCTTAAAGTAGAAATGATTAAGCAAATTGCTGTTTGTTGAATATAAGTACTGTGTAATCAAATACTCGGTCTGTAATCAAACTAGAATGCTATCAAATTTAGTGCTTGCTAATTTTCTGTATTGTTGCCTTTAACTAGTACTGTATAACTTGGTTTAGTCTTACGTAATAAGACAAATTCATTCCATTCAGATATACAATCAAACAAGCTATTTGGTAAAGTAAAATTTTAAAAAGTTTCCGGAAATTTTTCAAATGCGGGAAGATTGAACAAACTTTTTTCTATGGGATTTCTGTATGGATTATTGAAATTACAGGACAATGTCTGTCGGGTTAGGTAGTTATTATTAAAATAAAAAGAAATAAACATTTGTACTCTATGTACCTATTGGTGTTGCCATTTACCTTTGAGTTCATGAGTGTATTTCTGTATAATTAATAATACTTATGCCAATATTCACTAACAATAAACAGGGCCACTGTTTATGAATATGGAATATTGGCATATTAATTATACAGAAATACACACATGAACTTGGTTTTATATAATTGTGTAATTATATTATATCAGGATGTGTCAAGTACATAAAATACAAATAAAGGGCAATAGATAACCACATATTAATCCCAGTTATGATGTAACTAGGGCAAGGAAGAAAAAAATCGGTCAAGTGCGCGTGGGACTCGAGCACTGAGGGTTCCGTACTTTGTAGTAAGTATGTAAATAGTTTATAGTTTTTTTTTTAGTTTTGTTTTAGTTTGTTTAAATTTAGGGATTTCGGTATTTTTCCTTTACTTGTGCTACATGATCTGGATTCCTTTGACAGTGTCGAAATATACGTTTTTTCTGGCATAAACGGCCGTATCTTTTTTAACGTTAACTTAGAAGTTTGATTTTTTCACAGCTTCAAGGGTCTGTAGACCTGGGGGTCTACTCCGAAGTGGTTGATTGTCGTGTCGGCCGAATGTTCGGTCATTTTCTGATTCAAATATTGTTGTCCTATTACGAATTTTAAAAAAAAAGGTAAAAAAAGGGCAAGGGTTCTAAAAAGGTTCGGATTGGCACAGTTTGGTCGTGACCTATAGTCAATATAGGAAATGAAAGGTAGTGAAAAATGACCGAACATTCGGCCGATACGGTGGTTAACCGCTTCGGAGTAGACCCCCTGAGTATACAGGGCGTCTCACGGCTATGCCACATGGAGGGAAAGTACCTTGAATATTGTAGATGGAACATTTTACTGAAAGTAGACATTATTTTAATTTAAAAACAATTTAAACTGTATTCATAGATTTTTTAATAATTACATGGTTGAACCGGGAATCGAACCCGCTACACGAGATAAAAAATTACCTTGTAGCTTTATCATACCGATCGAAAGGCTTCATCATAAGGATTATTTTTTGCTAAATAACATAATGTCAGAAATAAAAGGAAGACCATGAATTTTAACATTTTTAATACAAAATTAATCAATTTATTAATTAATGCTCAAAATGAGTCCCATACTACACCCCTTGAAAGAGTACAGGCGTGATTTTATGTAGTGTGATTGCGTAAACAATGCATACGTATGCTATAGCAGCAATCGCTGTTGATTTGCTGGCATTTATTGAAGAGTTCCTTTGTGTCTCCAAAACTCATCATCAGATCTTTACGAAATTTAAATAGGTAGGACCATTTCGGAAAAAAGCTCTTTCGAAAAAAAAAAAGTGCAATTCCAACTATTTACGATGGAGCCCGAACATACGGTATGTTCGGGCTTTCTTATGTAGGTATGTTACATACCTACCTAAAAAATATAAAATAAATGAATCATCCGAATTGAGAACCTCCTCCTTTATAGAAGTCGGTTAATAAAAAAAAATTTTCACCTCATGTATTAAAATCCCTTCAGCCGTTTACAAAGTTATAAGTAGTTATAATATTTAGTTTTTCACGCATACCTGTCGGTATAGATAGGTCGTCCTAGTGCGACGACAGGTATGCGTGAAAAACGAAACCCTGTCTTTAATCTGTCGCAGTCGTGTAAGTGTGCATACCTACACACGAGGATACATGCGTATGCACACTAATAAAAACATTGATCCTACAATGTAACATACATTGATCCAAAGAAAAAGACAAAAAAAAAATACCAGTGTCGTGATTTACATAATTATAATCAAACAAGCATAAATTGACCCCTTTTGATTAAATCACGGGTCAATCTAGGTACAAATGTCAACACATAATTATTTTTCATTGTTTGTTCACACGACGACATAATATCAAGCTATACATTTCCAGTTTTTTCCTACAATGAGAACTACTGAGCTGATGAGCTGATGATGAGCTTATACTGGAAATGTATAGCTTGATATATCGTCGTGCTTATAATCAGGGAAACAGATTGTTAGGCAAGTTGAAATATTTATTAAAAACAACATAAGTACATAAATACATTTGCACGTAATTACAAAGACGGTATAATTGTAGCAACAATCCCGTATATTCTCTGCATGTTGCAGCTGTTGCAAGTGTTGTTAACCCTTTATTGGGTCACGTTGGATATATTTGGACAACGCAAAATTTCGGATTGCGTCAAACCGTTTATCGAGCAGATGTAAAAAAATAAGTACCTACGTTGTTCACTGCATATGCTCAGTAAAACTAGTTTTTATGCAACCGCGTTCTAAAAGCCGAAGGGTTAGAGCCTGTCCAGATGAGGCGTTTTACGCACGCTTTACGCGCGTTCCTTTGTAGCTCTAGTATCTCGGGAACGCGCGAGTCGACTCGCGCGTAAAACGCCTCATCTGGACAGGCTCTCAGGCAGAGCCCAGAGGTGTATCTATAAGTACACCCGCATTTCGCCAGTTATGTTTAGGTCCCATGTAATAGAGGGCGAGCCTATTGCCATCAACCGGGCACAGATCCAGACTCCGCGCTGCTACTGTGAAATAAAAAAAAAATAAAAAAAGCAAAAGAGTCAATACAAATATGTTCTAAAACCCCGAAGAAACGTGTAAACAGGCTGGGCCATTCTCTATGACAACCGACGCCGCCGTCGTTGCTGGGTCGGCTCTTGCCGGGCCTTCCCTAGGGAACTAGGGATCTCACCCAACAGGGGCCTGATCGCACGGGCGTCGGTCGTGAAGCACTTCGGGCGTTCCTACAGCCACACCCCAAGACACTTCCGACTGCCGGGGGGAAAACGGTAAACTCCTCGGCAACTATGTGTGCACGTGCAGTAACGCACAGTAGTAGGTGTGAGTACTTCAATGATGGGTCCCCAATTCTGGGCACCGAGAGCAAAAAGCCTCGGGCAAGGGGCCAAAATACTCCAATAACGAAACCTCGCGCCCCCACGACCACGCGAGACTGACAATGATGATACAACTAAAACGCGCGAAATCAACGCGAGGTTGGTGTGTAATTAGCTATTGATGTGGTTTCGAAATAAGGAATCATAGGAGAGTGCAAGTGGTCATAGTGAATTAAGGCCCCGAAGAAGAGAAATAATGTCATAGTATTTTTTTTTTTAAACGTTGCCCCACTGGGATTTTCTCCTGTATTGTGGGTGCGTTTACAAACATTTAAATTCACGTACACACAAACAGCCAGACCCGGAACAACTACTTGTAGGTCATACAAATATTTGTTCCGTGCGGGAATCGAACCCGCGACACGCAGCGCAGCAGTCAATCGCTTAACCACTGCGCCAACCGTGCCGTCGTATATACACATAGATGCATGCCCCACACATCATTATCATCAACAGCCCGACATCACCCACTACTAGGCATAGGGCTCTCTTGTGCCAATCCCCACGCTCCTGTGCCAGCTCATCCAGGTTTTGCTCGGAAAGACCAACAATGTTGTTTAGCCATCGCGCCGCCCGCGCCGGACGACCGACAGCGTTGTCCCCCACATATACTGTCAATATTTCTTAGTAACAGTCCGGAGTTTGGAAGTTGGCGGTGTAATACCCCCGTGCCTCGGAAAGCACGTAAAGCCGTTGGTCCTGCGCCTGAACTCTCCCCGGTCGTGTCGAATTGCCGTCCCATCGGACTATGAGGGATAAAGGAACAGAAAGTGCACCTGTGTTTGTGCACTATAATATCTCCTGCATACCAGATTAATCTCCATTGAGATTGGCCACCGTGACCGAAAACGGTCGGGGAGGTCACTGTCAATATCTTTCCTTTAGATAAATGCTATGCTAATGTTGAAACTGTCACTCTTCTTCTTTTTTCTTCTTCTTTCTTTCTTTTTACTCTAAACCAAAGACTACAATATAATGCTGCTCTAAACTGTAAAAATTGAGATGTCAGTAGTGTCAATCCCTAGCATCAGGCGATCTATTCAGCATCACCGTGAAAACTTAGGTGAAGTAAGCTTCAAGTAAGCTGTCAATACTGTCAATCCCTAGCGGTCCCTACCATTAGGTGAAATGACAGGTCACTTCAAGCTCACTTCACCAGAATTAGGGTTCCGCGCAAAAATATAAGCCATGAAATCCAATTTCTTTATCGACATGCACACGAAGGAAGTCGAGGGATTATTTTTTTAGGCCCACCTTAGAACAGGTCAAGGTAGTCTGTTGCTATTAGATGGTGCTGCCAAATTAGAAATGTTCGATCATTATTCTTTTAGATTTGATGACACATGGCGTTACTTTGCTTTGTAGTAGTAACACAAATCTGGTTCAGAGAAGACGTGTCTAGTAGTAGATTATTCACAAGGGGGTAAAGTAGTGTCTTATGTCACGGGCGACTAGAACCGAGAGATTCAAGCTCGCCCAAGGCGAAGATATAGCAAAATAGGTACTACCACGTTCTTGAGGTTTTTGAAGCAGTTTTTCCTTAACGCAAATGTAATATTGCAGACTTGTCAACAAATTCGTTTATTTTGAAACAACTCGTTTTTATATAAATCAAGGATTATCGTGTCAATGAACACCAATATCTATACATACTTACGTAGTCGCTTTTCGTGTCTGTCTATGTGACTTGCATTCGCAACCATCCGACAGGCTATCGTATCGAAAATGACATATTTCGATATGCAAAGCACAGCAAACAGCTGTCGGAAGAATAGCGGTCGTCTATTTGGCGTTAACTGACGGGTTTTGGACTTGTGAACAGAGTTTATAGGGGTCCTACGATAACATTGATTGATGTTCGATACGGTACGGAAGCGTATCGAGTGGTTGTAAATAGCTATGCTGACCGCGTTGTTCTACTAAACTACGCAACTGATTTTGACGTGGTTTGTAACTATCATTTAGCCAATATTTATTCCGGAAGGTTTGTGTATTGATATTAAACTAAAATATAATAGAGAAATCTTTATGTTTTGTCAAGTCGTAAACCGTCGCCAGACAGTAGAAGATGTAGATCGAACGTATTTTGTTTTTGTAACAGCATATCTTGGTAGGTACTCGTAGGATACGAAAACAGAGTCGGAGACAACAACATACAACAGTGAATTGAGATGCGTGGGCAGTTGATTCGGAATAATTTGGCGCGATTCCAAATGCAAAATATACCGTAACCCGGGAATTCCAAAATCAAATTGAAGTAACCAAGGAGTTTCTTACCGGTTCTTTACCTGCAAGCCTGCAACCCTAACACTGGCACTCGACCTTGTACATTAATTTAGAAAAAAAGTTATTTTTTGTTAATGTTTCCGTAAGTACGTTTTTCTCAGTTTAACGATCCAAATTCAAATCACATAAATGACCAGCGGGTCATAATGAAATTCAGTACAATGTTAATGTCCGGCTAGATTCTAGGGCTTAAATGACCAAGTTAGGTTTGAATGACATATAATTTGACGTTATCGAGCGTGTGGTATGAAAAGTCAATTTAAAAAATACCGGGCTAGAATATTGCAGTTTTAGGTCAGCGCCATCTCTTGACCGATAGTGGAACTAGTTTAACTTTTGTTGATGATTAACTTCTGAAAAAGTGTGCTATTTAGAGACATCGTTTTATTTTTCCTGTAATCTTTACATAAACTTCTATCACATAGAATTATTTCAGATTTTTCTCTTTGCAAACTTCGGAGATAACCCCGGGGGAACGGTATTTTTTTTACAGGGGTAGGTCCCCTGAGAAGAAATAGCGAAACAAACTCAGGGGTCAAAGTCTCATTTAAAATCCAGACATAATCTTGGCCATATTATGTGAGGACCTAGAGTCTGAAATGGCCTTTTGAAGGAAGCACACACACAGACACCACCACACAGATTTGTGGGTACCTGTCCACGATAAGTCCCCTCTTTAAGGAGTGGCTGGAGAGGCGCGATATATATCTTCACCTTCCGCCTAACGCAGGTCCTCACCGGACACGGCTGCTTCGGGAGGTTCCTGTTCCGGATAAGGCGGGAGGAAACGCCCGGGTGTCACCATTGTGTGGATCGCCCAGAGGACACGGTGGAGCATACGGTGGAAGTCTGCCCAGCTTGGGCAGAGCACCGCCGCGTCCTCACGGCGGCGACCGGCGGCGGCGATCTGTCGCGTCCGGCCCTAGTCCAGGCCATGGTACGGAGCGAAAGTGCATGGGAAGCCGTCACCTCCTTCTGCGAAGCAGTAATGCTCGCGAAGGAGGAGGCGGAGCGCGTGAGGGAGAGGCAATCTTTGCGCGCTCACGCCCCCAGTCGCCGCAGGAGACGCCTTGGGCGTCGGGAATCGAAAGCCGATTCCCGGCCACCGTAGGCGCGGGCTTGCGGACGGCGAGCAATGGGCAGCTCGCCGTCCGGTAAGGACCAGGCCCGGGTCGACGGCGCGTTGTGTTCCATGCGCGCCTCTAAGAGATGTCAGCACTAACTGACTGGGTCCGCTGGAGCCGATGCCTGCCAGGGTCGCGGATTGTTCGAAAGTGATACCGTGGCCCCTGGCACAGGCAACTGCAACTGAAGGAACACGGGTGGGTTTTAGTCAGTAAAAGTCTGACACGCCTTCCCGCTCCGTCCAGACCGGGAGAAGTTATTTGATAATTTCCATCACAAGAAGAAAAAAAAGGGTACCTGTCCAGTCAGTGCTAGTATTTGTCAGTAATCTTAGAGCTCAACTCGCAATTATGCCTCTTTCATAGGCCCGCGCCGACCCTCCCGGAGTACCGGATGATAAGATGTCGTTGCTCCTAACAATCGATTATCTTGGCCTACTTCCAGACCTGCGCCGTTGCTAGCACTCATGAATTTACCCTTCTTTTTATCGTATTTCAAGAAGAGGAAATTGTTTTGATTAGGACTGGATAAGCATATTTTCAAGCTATGTGGGATATGGCTATTTACCGTTACAAATGTTGCCATTTCGAGGTAAACTACATTTTGATTATAACACGTAAATTTTTCGTCCCCTATGCGTTTTTCTTTCGGAAAGAATCTTAATAGGTTTTATTTTATAGTCTGTCTTTAATATTCGCGATCATCGCGACGATGTCATTACGTTATTTGTAATCTACTAGGTATCATTTATCAGTATCACTTTTAAAACTAAATATCACCGAATGTGCAAAGTCCAAACAACTGCTCTTTGCACAGTTAATTAATGAAGGTTATTCACTCTTTCCTACTGAGGGGCTCGTGGATAATTGATAACAGCCGTACGGGTCGAAGGTTAGGCTACGGTTGCCGCGGTCGACTCGCGGATGGGTGACCATATCGAAACCCCTCCGTGTCTCGGAAATGCACGTTAAGCCGTTGGTTCCTGCTGTCAGTCGTAGACCCTTGACAGTACCTAGCACGGAATGGATATATCTATTCCGTGGTACCTAGTTACTGGTATTCAGAAGCCCAATACCAATGGGTATCGTGTTTCGTACCCAGTAATTGGGTTATGGAGGTCAGATGGCTGTCGCTCCATGTAAAATACTGGTATTCAGCTGAATTCGTTTAGACTGGAAGACGACCTCAACATACAAGGTTAGGCCGTTTGACTCACTCTTTTCGACAATACTGAACGATTATAATTTCAGAATCGATGTTCTAACTTCCCTTATTGTTTTTAGCTTATGCTTTCACACTTTAGGGCAAAAGCCTCCCCCTACATTAATTGGGAACCGCGAATTTGGAATTTCTTATAATTATTCTTACCATAACCTAATTAGAAGGCCTACTGTATCACCAAAAATCACACTATTATTTGACTTTGGGCCAATCTTTACAAAAAAGGAACCGGGCTCATCCCAACGTCTTTCTGGGCCTGTCGCTTTGTCTTTTATCTTCTCTACTACATAACATAACATAATCAGCCTATAATGTTCCCACTGCTGGGACACAGGCCTCCTCTCGGTGTTCTCTACTACGTGATTGTTTTTTTCCTACTATATGTAGTGCAGTGGCAGTCGTTCCTAGTAAAAAATACTGGTATTCAGCGCCATCTGGTAAGACTGGAAGCCGACCCCAATATAGTTGGGAAAAGGCAGATGAAACAGCCTGGTAGATTGCTCTTCCGGATGCGAATCGTCAAATAAATACTTGATTTAATTTTGTTTTTTTAGTTAAATAACTATAGTTATCAGTATCAGTCAGTAAGTACTAACCTACTTAATAAATTGTATAAAAACAATGCGGGCACAACAAAAATACATAGTATCTTTGGAAAGGTCAGACAGAATAATGAAGTAAAACAAAACACCAAGTAGGTATGCAAAATACTATCGTCGACAGCCAATTCTACGCATTTTGTATACTTAATTTAAGCGGAGGAGTGGCTTTGATTGTAATGTTATTGTCGTTTTTCATAATCTTTGTTTACAACTTAAGTCTATTAAAAACAAATCTACAATCGAGGGAAAAAGCCGCCAACTGGCATTATTTATTACGTCTGATAAACAAAACAAGAAATGAAGAAAGAATATTTTTTACTCAGTTATACTTAGGTCGTACTTTAACAACTGTGTGGGCTGTAGGGAAGCGTTAGGTCATTGACCCGATTACGTAACGCAGGCTATGATTGGAGCGTCGCTTGCTGGAGAGGTCAAGTCTTCTTTCTTATGTCGCATTGAAAAGGTATCTTTTGAAAGAAAAAGATACCTTCATCAGTAATCTTGTGCAATGGTAAATGTTCAGTATTCATTGTTTAATCGTTGGATTTGTATAATCCTTGATTGAACACTACCGTAGGTATCCCTGACTGTACATTCGTGCAATGTATTTTCGGGTAGATATTTTCGCGCATACTAGACCAAATGCAATTCTGACTCAAACTGCATAATGTAGCAAAGGTACAAACAAGCTAAAACAATACATTATATATCAATGCGTACGAGTAACGATTACACTTCAATATAATTTCTGTAACTAGTTCAAGTGCAGAGGTTATCAATAAATATTAATATTGTCCTCATGCATTTCAAATGAGGTGGCGCTTTTTATTATTATTGATAAACAACTGAAGGTGAACATAACGGGAGACTGTACTGTGAAGTGTCAAAGCCATCAGTCTTCTATCATACTACTGTTTGTTTGTTTGAACGCGCTAATCTCTGAAACTATCAGTCTGATTTGAAAAATTATTTTTGCATTTGACAGCCCAGTTTCAGGGTATCATACGATACCCCTTGGTAAGACTGAAATTATAATCTCTTTGGCAAAAAACGGGCACTTTAGCAAATACTTACATATTGCATCGGTACCTTCAGTTAATTTGATTGTTTATTATAAGTAGCCTGAATACTTACAATTAGAAGCAGCGGTGCTATTCTGTAAAAATATCACCGTGAAAACTTAGGTGAAGTGAGCGTGGAGTGAGTTGTCAATACTGTCAATTCCTAGTAAAAACAAACTCACTTCACCCAAGTTTTCACGGTGAGATTTTTACAGAATCGACCGGCAGAGAATAGTTTTTGTCAATTTTGGTATTCAATTTCGATTAAATCAATTATAAAATTAAAGTAAGGCAATAATTTTTCGGCCTATAATGAGCCCACTGGTGGGACATCTGTGAAAGGGAGGGGGCCGTAATCCACCACGCAGGCCCAGTGCGGGTTGGTGTATGTCAAATGTTTTCGAATTTTTGGTTATAGGACACGCCAGTAATCTCTCCTCTATTTTTGTAAAAAAATATTTTTCGAGATTACTGATAAATTAAATCCATTTATGACAATATACTCAAGCGTACCGCCCGATTCAAACTTTATGGCGGCTCGGAATCGGAACAAGGGGCGAGTCACCGCGCAGTAACAAATTCACCTGTCAGCGGGGGTGAGGGGTGAGGTACTGCGCAGCGAGTAGCGCTCTTCAGAGCCGCCATAAAGTTAGAATCGGGCTGTACCAGTGCTACCACACAAAATTTTTCTCGAGTGCACTTAATAAAATGAAATGGCGATAATAGCTGGGTCAACGTAATAATAACTAATAGCGTGTACGCAAACAGATAACGATATCAACTAGTGTAAATGTAAGTAGTTTTAGTTGTTTATTATTAGCTGCGTATTCCGGTTCGTTAGTGGCACATTAATGACGTGAATTCTCCTGCTACTGATATTAGACATAGCATCACGCCTATAATACCCGAAGGGCTACGCAGGGGTGTGCCTATACATGCTCTTGCGTTATCAAGGTGTATGATCTATATCTGTGGGGCGAGCCTATTGCCATCAACCGAGTACAAATCCATGCGGGCTGCTACTGAGAAATTCCTGATAGAAAAACCCAATAACATTAGACTTGGTTTCTATAGGTACGCTTTGTGTAGGAAAGGAAAAGGAGATGCCCTTTTGAAAGGGTCTTATCTTACCAGCTGTCAAAAATGTAATCCCATCATGTGGAATGACAGCTCATTTCAAACTCAATTTACCTTAGGGTTCACGGTATCATTGTCTGATTTTTACAGAATAGAACGTGGTAGATCACGCTATGGGCGGTTATAACCAACAGGTTGATATCGCGGTTACTTTAATGAAATGGTGTGTTGAAGTTTTTATGGGAGCATCCGTAATCCATGCGAACGAAAACGAGCTCGAAGGCATAGATAGCGCTGGTGATCTTTAAAATGCTTCCTAGCAAAAGTTGAAAAAAAATACTCAGAGACCCTCACTTTTTTGGATGTGGCATCCGTCGTATTGCTTTTGTTGGTATAAAATGTGCCCAGTGTCCGACCATCATAACGAATTGATTGACACCTCATTCATCAAAAAGGAATGAATATTTAAGGCGCTACACTGGTTCATACAAACAAACATACGTACATAGATAGATAAAAACATAACCCATCCTTTTGGCTTCGCCGTAGTCAGCTAAAACAGAAACCAATATTTACTACAGAAAAACAATAGTACCTAAATCAATCGCTAGATGTGAATATGTAGATAAACTGACGGCACGGTTGGCGCAGTGGTTAAGCGATTGACTGCTGCGCTGCGTGTCGCGGGTTCGATTCCCGCACAGAACAAATATTTGTATGACCTACAAGTAGTTGTTCCGGGTCTGGCTGTTTGTGTATGTGAGTTTAAATGATTGTAAACGCACCCACAATACAGGGGAAATTCCTAGCGAGGGGCAACGTTTAAAAAAAAAAAAAACTACGATTTGCAGTTGTTTGCATCGGCGCCCGCGCATATTATACAATCACAAACGTCATGAAACAAGCCGTTTATCTCGCTGACTACATAATACACTGGGTATATAAAACAACTATGTACAGGCTACAGCTTACGTATGCAATGAGGTTTTGTAGGTCATCGGAAAATGATAATTATTTCTAAGTGTTAACTAGGCAACAGAGTTAACTCATTTATTTGCACTTTGTCCCCCAAGTAGGTATAGAAAGAAAGAAGGAAGAACATACGTTTATTTAGCACAGACTAAAAGGCACACGACACCAACATATTACAATACAAGTAAAAAAAAAAAGAAATAGATTGGCATTTCCCTGAAAATTTCAATCTTCATCTTCTTGCCCTTGTCCCATGTTACTCGGGGTCGGTCGGCGCAACAGGTTTTCTTCTTCCATTCACCCCCGTCAACCGTCACGCTATCTATCATTCACTCCCTTCTCTTTCACATCATTCCTCACCACTGAAAATTTTAAATTAACAATAATTGTAAAATAAAGAAATTAAATCTTAATTTTACAATTTGGCGACCGGCTAAAGTCAAACGTTATTGAAACTTAAAATATGCAGAAATCTATTTTTAAATGACTTTATTTTGGTTTTTCTTGTGATCAGAGGTCAATGTCGGAATTAATTAGGTAGTTAAGTACCTCTACCCATTGACAAAACTTGCTTGATGAATCAATTAAAGTACTTAGCTTATTTTTTTTTTTTTGCTAAGAATTGACTAAATACTCTTTATTATGTATCTCATCATCTGCCTAGACTTTTCCCAACTATGTTGGAGTCGGCTTCCAGTCTAACCGGATGCAGCTGAATATCAGTATTTTACATGGAGCGACTGCCTATCTGACCTCCACAACCCAATTACTTAGTAATTGGGTTGTGGAGGTAATACGATACCCCTTAACGTGCTTTCCGAGCCACGGAGAGGTCTTGATATGTAAAGGTTAGCTCGCAGCAAAGAGTAGCTTATCCTGATCAATCGACCCGTGCGGCTGTTATTAATTAGCCACAAGACCATATAAATTACTTACAGATATAAATGTAGTGGAGTACCTGATATTTTTTTTATTTTAAATCAAAATGTGGCATCACAGTGGGATCAGATCACAGAGTAGAAAAATGACAACTAACTAAGTTTTCAAGGCCACTGTCGCTCGTTTCACATGGGGAACACGAGCGAATTTATCAATGTCAAAGAAATTATACTCTGCTTCGCTCTTCGCACCCGGAGCGATGCAGAGTATAATTTCTACTACTACTACTTCCCATTGGGGTAAATAGAACGCCACCTGCTACAATCCTTACCAATTTCGATAAATAAAGACACACACATAAAGGAGAAAATTATAAACTTGAGATTAAAACATAAAAGTCAGAAGTAATTGGTATTACTTTTTCTAAGATCGAAACTCAGCCGGTCGATTCTGTAAAAATCTCACCGTGAAAACTTAGGTGAAGTGAGTTTGTTTTTGCTAGGAATTGCCACTATTGACAGCTCACTCCACGCTTACTTCACCTAAGTTTTCACGGTGAGATTTTTACAGAATAGCACCGCAGGAAGCACAATCTACTTTGTTTTGTTTCGGTGAAAGCGTCAGGGTAGTCCGCAAAATTCAGATTTACGTTTTTTGCAATTTGCCGGTCAGTAACTCAGTACCAGATTGTATGTTGATCGAAATATTGTTGTATTCGCGGCCGTAACAAATATTTATTAATAGAATTACAATCATAAACATCATCAATTTATCTCTCTTGGCATTGTTTCACGCCATGGCCAGCATGCGCGCCGGCCATTTTACACATTTTCATGCATGTCCCTCTCTAAATAATCTGCTCTCCATCTTTCCAGGACAAACGGTGTTCGTTCAGGGTGCGGCAGCGACCCCGGTGCCTCTTGTCGATGCCATGACGGGCGTAGGCATGCAGGGCTCCATGAAAGACATCCAGGTCGTCCATATGCACACTGAAAAGGAGGCTAAATACGTCGCTCCTGAATGCAAAGATGTCTTCAGGTTAGTGCTTTCAAGCATCAGATCCAGCACCCTTGCGTTACTCAATATCAACGACAATCTAAATGATTTTGAAGGATACAGCTGATCCATTGCTTCAATACGTTCGAAAATTTTGCCTGCTTAACAACATAAATAACACAATGGATGTTGTTGAACTGTCAAAATAAAAGGCATTGCTACTGATAGCGTGTCGCGCAATTACACCGCCGGCGCCGGCGTGATTTCAAGCACACGAATTTAGTTGTTTGTTGAGTTAAGTATCACGATATTTCATTCTATCTACAGAAAGCTGTTAATACAGTACGTATTACCACAAATTAACCTATGTGTTATGTTAAGTTATATGTTATGTTCTATATAAGTAACGTAGATAAGTTAAAACGTTTACCTAACTTGTGATATGGCAATAGGCTCGCCCTCTATTACATGGGACTTAAACATAACTGGCGAAATGTGAGTGTACTTTAGGTACACCTCTACCTACCCCTTCGGGGAATACAGGCGAGATATTTTGTTTGTTTGACTTGTGATAAAACTTTCGCTAGCTATACGTTGTAATAATTTAAAGAAGTCAATACTACACACATCAAAAGTGTCTAGGGATCAAGCATTTTTATGCGGATTTCTTCAGATTGAGATGTGGCTTTGTAATAAATTTATGATTTTATAAATTTATGTGGATCCTTTTTGGTGCATTTCATAATCATCAATATTTTCCCTATAAAAACATACAACGCATTGAAGACATTATTAGTGCTACTGTTTCCCTACTACTGATTAAAACCAACGTTATTATGGAGCGGCGACGTCATTTAAGCAGGGAAGAAATGCTCAGAGCCGTGGGAATGATAGAAGCTGGTTCCCGGCAACGTACTGTGGCTTTAGCTCTGAATACAAGTCAGAGTGTTATCAGTCGACTTTGGACACGTTACCGAAGCACTGGTACCGTGGCTGAGCGCCATGGAGGACGGTATCGCTGCACCACACGGAGACAAGACCGATACATTCAAATCATAACTCGAAGAGCTCCAACAATAACCGCCATGATGTTAGCCGTGAGGCTTCATCACTCTTCAGGGAACTTAATTAGCGACCAAACAGTCAGAAACCGCTTGCATGAAGTGAACCTTCATTCCCGAAGACCGCTACGGGTACCACCTATAGCAATGCACAATCGTAGGATTCGATATCAATGGGCTCTTGAACACAGAAATTGGGCAGAAGAACAATGGCGTTTCGTGTGCTTTTCTGATGAGTCTCGTTTTGGTATGAGACCGGATACAAGACGTATACGACACTGGAGAACCCCTGGACGCCAACAGCGATTAAAATCCTGCCAGGAAGTCCATCCTTATAGTGGTGGAACCATCATGGTATGGGCGGGTATTTGGATCGGCGGAAGAACTGAGTTGATTTGGATCAGAGGCAACCTCAACGCTCAAATTTATGCTGAGACGATTGTATCAGACGTCATCGTTCCTCTACAAGTGCAAATCGGTCCCTTATTTCAGTTAATGCATGATAATGCACGACCGCACACCGCAAGAGTTGTAAGACAGACTCTCGCCGCAGCTAACATCAATGTCCTGCCCTGGCCTGCTCAGTCGCCAGACTTGAACCCGATTGAGCATGCATGGGATATGCTACAGAGAAGAGCTCTGCCGAATATGGAGGGTATCCAGTCGCAAGAAGACCTTTTTTTGTTGTTGCAACGAACATGGGCGGCCATTCCACAGCGTGATTTGGATGAACTCATTTTGAGTATGCCAAACCGATGTTCTTGTGTTGTTAGTGTTCGCGGTAGAAACACGGATTATTAATTGTTTAAGTTACCCAATAAAATTTTAAAGAAAACTGTTATTTCAGTCTTTTTTTCGAACTTTTGTGTTAGTGGTTCAAATGTCAAAAATCCCTTTATTAGGAAAATGGCAAATTTCTTTATTAATGCAAAGGTGACTTGGTTTATCGTTACTGTGACAAACGGAAACACTTTATTTGATGAATCCTTAAAGAAAATTTTAATTAATATCAATCAGGAGAAAAGTTATTGCAAAAATATATGTTGATCCCTAGACACTTTTGATGTGTGTATTTGCTTCGTAATCTATAAGTTTACTAATAATAAAGCTGAAGAGTTTGTTTGAACGCGCTGATCTCTGGAACTGCCAGTCGGTTTTGAAAAAAATCTGTATGCATTTGATAGCCCAGTTCTTGAAGAAGGCTATAGGAGTATAGGCTATTTAACATCACATCACGCTTAGGAGCTGAGCAAAAAAAGTCAGAAAGTCATAAGCGATAATGAAGTTGGAGCAGGCGATGCGATGCGCCAGGCTTGGTCGGGGAACAAGAAATTTCACGCGGATGAAATCGCGGGCAGACGCTAGTATAAAATACAACTTATTGGGTTACTATTTTAATCGCAATATTTCGAACAATAAATTTAATTTATTTTAATGTTTAGACATTAAGTGTTAAGCCGAGCATTGAGAATCCAGCAGAGCGCATCCTAGCGCTTTAAAAAATACACTTTTAGATTTTCAACACTAAGCAGAACTCCAGTGCGCGAAAAAAAATCTCCCGAGGAAACGAGGGCTTAAAGTTAGTTGTCTGTACTCGGTGACATTCAAATAATCCGCATCATCTTATTATCTTATCAGTTATCAACAAGTGGATACCTTCAAATCATGTTATAGGCGACATTGTCAGATATACTACTATATCTTGAAGCCGACTCTGTGTCGCTAGGGTTATAAATGACTAATGGTAACACTACAAGGTTATTTTGGCGCGTGGTCAAAATTGGAACTAACGTCACCATCTTGTTTTTCAATACCATTTCTGAGACAATTTCACAAATGTTTACCAACAACGCCTTGTCAATGTCATTCAGGCGACAAATGTAGCACTCTTATAAAGAATGACAGCTGTTGTGATATGAATACACGGACATTTTAAGTTTTAGTCAATTTGGTAAGCAAATATTTTCCCTGACTGTACACTCAGCACAAATATTTAATTTTTATTCTATCGTTATTTTTTCTTTAACAGTTCCTATAGCCCGATTCAAACTTTATGGCGGCTCTGAAGTGCGTCACCCGCTGCGCAGTACCTCACCCCTCACCCCCGCTGACAGGTTAATTTGTTACTGCGCAGCAACTCACCTCATGTTCCGAGACGCTATAAAGTTTGAATCAACAGGCTCATTGGGTGCCTTACGTTGTTTACTCCTACTCTTCATTAATCAACTGGTAACGAATGTATTTTATTTCGTAATCATTCTAATTGAACGCAACTCACTATAGATTCTTTAATAGCTGCCCGTTTATAAGCAGCATTCAGAAAAAAATATAAAAAGAAAGAAGTAATTTAAGTAGTTAGAATACCTACTCTTTATTATGTAAGTACACCATAAAAATTACGGATACGAATGTAGACATTTTATGTAGGGTGAAACAGTGCCGTGTGGTGGTTTATGGCCCACTCACTCTCACAGAGAAGCAGCCCGTGTCCCAGCCAGCAGTGGCAACAGGCTGATTATGTTATGTAATATTATTGAGACCGCAGCGCAAGTGCATCCCTACAAACATTTTACATTGACCGTTTTGACACACCTTCATCCTTTAGTCTGGTAATCGATAAGCTAATCACAAACAGATTAGATATTCATTGTGATTGATAATGTCGCAAAAAGCGATTATCTAGTTATTACATACTATTAAACTATAAAATGTTAGACCATACTGTTTTGAAAAATATTGGATAAGCTATTATCCAATATTTTTAGTTAATAATTATGATCTAACAATGAACCAGTTTCCGCAATAGACGTTTTCTTGATACAAAAGCAAATTTCAAGACAGTCTTCAATGTTCCTACTGCTAGGAAACAGGCCTGGAGTGGCTAGGAGTGGACCGTAATCCACCACGTTCTCTGATTTCGAAACCATTTACAGGCACTTTTGAATTGTTAAGGGGTCGGTCTGGTAGTCAAAATGTTGCAGTTAGTTGTCCGTTCCAAAACCTATATTATAGAAACCTACATTATGCTTTTTGATTATATGTATAGATGAGAAGAATGTAAAAAACAATATAAAACATTAAAAAAATGTGAACATTAAGGCATTCTCACTGGGGATAAAAGTGACTGAAAAGTTGTGTGGAAAGGGGTTGTCATGGTATGAGCATGTGATGCGCAGGAATTGAGAAAAAATCGTGAGGAAAGAAAATGTTTTGAGTATAAATGTGAATGCCTATAAGAGGAGGCGAAGACCAAAGAAGCGATGAATGGACTGTGTGTAAGTTATTATGGCTAGAAAGGGAGTAGAGAAGTATGAAAGGAAAAGACTTAAGGCTTGTATTCATGCCAACGACCTTGTGCATTTGGGTGTCGCGTTGCCTAGCAACACGAGGCGCCCCGCACTAAATTCGTGGACGAGTGCGGGGATGATATAGACACTGACTTTAAACGATCGCATTTTTAATTTATTATATTAAAAAATATACATGTTTTTAAAAAGTAAAAAAAACCAAATCATTTTCGTTTGTATTGCAAAGCAGTAGATATTTTTTTTATATTCTTTTGATAAAAAATGAAGGAGTAAAATGGTTTCATCTCAACGATTTGGAGGTGATTTGGTGGTTTTTTTTCTTAATAGGTGATATCGATAGAAAAATTATGGCTAAACCAAATTACGATTCATATCATGTAGATTACCAACTATTTTTTCAGATGTAATTTCTCTGTAAGTTCCGGAGAAAAGCTGCTTCATCTGCACGCTGTTTTTAAGCTTTTTTCGAAAGAGTAGCCTTAAGAGGAAATGCGCGTGTTCGTTTCTCCATAGAAACGCTCTCGCCAGTTTTCTTTCTGGTTAATGATCATAAAGCAATGATTTTTACAGAATAATTATAGATATTAACTACTTGTAAGTTCCTATGTTTTCCTTTTTGATGATACATTATTTTTATAAGCACTAGGATCCTCAAAAAATGCCGATTTAAACCGCTGTCAACAGAGCTCAGAGGGTGTACTTTGACAAACTATTAATGAAAAAAGAAAAACATACGGACAGTATATCCTTCTTATTCAGTTTATGAAATATCTTTTGAATTGGGCCAATATTGGAAGAGGAAATAGGCGAGAGCCAAACCTAGAATTACGACTTTTTACTTAGGATTTTTCAAAAGTCTCTCCGACCGCTTTTCATCCCAAATAAATTGGGATAAGAGCAAGGAAAGGATGATATACAGCCTAACAATATTGTGCCCTTACCCCAGATCGTGTTCTCTCTTCATGGCTGCCAATGTCCGCAAGTCAGTCGCCGAGGGCCGCTCGGATGCCATCCCTATATTCCTGCAGGACATCCCTAAGCTGTTCCACAGGAAAATTATCAAGCCTGACATTGCTGTTATTCAGGTCTGTTGATACTATTATCAAATTAACTGTTAAGTATAATATCAAGCGCAGGTTCATTGCAATTTAAAATACTACACATTTTCAATTAGGATCGGGAGGATCCGTATTGGACGGGAAAGAGGTGAAAAATGGATCGGAAAACGTACATGTGGATGTAAATTTGAATTGCCTTGATTTAAAATACTTAAATCCGAAATTCTAATTTTAAATCACCTTAGAGCTGATTTTTCAATCGACAGATAATATTTATTCGTGGAATAAAATTGACGTCTGACAGTTTTTGTATGGAAGAATAAAATTGTCAAAAATTCAAAATTATTCCTTCGATAAAATTATCTGGCGTTGGAAAAATCAGCCCTAAAAGAGGTTTTTTCAGTTACACCTTAAAATTTAATAATGTTATTCAAACAATATTTGTTGGAAAAAGTGGTGATAATGTTCCCTTTATTGAGCGATTGAGGGTTTGTTTACTTTTTTTTTTTTGTGGATGGGAAATCATCAAACAACCCCTCCCGCTCTGGGTGGAGCGGGAGGGAGTGTCAGACTCTTACTGACTAAAACCCACCCGTGTTCCTTCCTTCCTCAGCCCTTTATGTTCCAGGCCAGCGGTAACCCTTTCGAACAATCCCGCTGACTTTAGTTCTTTTTTTTTTTCTCCCATGTTTACACTTCATCAGGTACTTTTCGAACAGACCGTACTGACATAACTGTACTGCCGGTCGATTCTGTAAAAATCTCACCGTGAAAACTTAGGTGATGTGAGTTTGTTTTTGCTAGGAATTGACACTACTGACAGCTCACTCCACGCTCACTTCACCTAAGTTTTCACGGTGTGAGATGGTTACAGAATCGCACTGCTGGTACTAATGATGTTCCTTCACTCATTGCAGGTTTCTCCTCCCGATGCGCATGGATACTGCAGTTTGGGGACCTCCGTCGATTGCGTCCGGGCGGCGCTAGTCAACTCCAAAATTATTATTGGTAAGATTTCTGCTTAATAAAGATCATAAATTCATTAATTGACCAGTCAACGCACAGCTTGAACCCCTGGGTCTAGATAAAATTTTACACTAGTTCCGTATACAAAAGAGCATTAAGGAAGGATTTTTGAAAGTTCACCCCTAATATATAGGGAATTCAAAAAAAACGGAAATTAGCCATTTTCGAAACCTAGAAATGTGGCAGTTCGTACTTCGTACTTAGACTTCAACCAATCTATACTGTAAAAATCTCACTTTGAAAAATTAGGTGAAGTGAGCTGTTAATAGTGTCAATCCATCAGGTGGAATGACAGCTCACTTCACCTAAGTTATCACGGTGATCTTTTACAGAATAGCACCGCTGTTTATAAGTAAAAGTTAGTTGCATTACCGTTTTATTTTTTTAAATCATCCGCTAAGGCTCCTGAAAGATGTCGATGGGCAATCACATCGATCGGTCACGAAAACCTTCTCTACCGCATTTTAAAATGTACTCCTGGCTTTTCGCTACTATATGCTAGCACTACTATTTGCAGAAGATTATTTGCTTCTAATACCAAGCCGCACTGAGCCCGCGTGGTGGATTACGGCCCACTCCCTCTCACTGAGAGGAAGCCTGTGTCCCAGCAGTGGGAACATTATAGGTTGATTATGCTACTAGACTGCTTTACTCAACTTGTTCCCTGAGGCGCCTTGTAATCTGATTAAATAGATTAATCTGTTGAAGAGATCGTATCGCCCACTCACCTTACCATCTGTTATCTCTGCACGTGATTGTAATTGTAGCATTATTTTATTGTCCTTTGTTCTATGGATAATTGTGAACTGTGTTCAAAGTCCGGTATTTCTCTGCTGACAGCTGTTTTATATTTGACTAGCTTGCGCCTGCGGCTTCGCCCGTGAAATATGTCGATAAAAACTATTCCATGTCCTTCCCCTAATGAAAAAGTTATGAAAATGTTTGAAGTTGTAGCGTTAACTGAACTTTATTTTGTAGGAATTAAAGTTATTTTTCCATAAACTCATATTTGTTTACATTTTTGGCAAATAAGTCGCGAATGCAGATTAGCTTAGTTTCTGCGACCAACTGTGAGAAAAGGTCAGAAAGTTAAAAAAAGGCTCAAAATAAACCACTTTGTTTATTTTGAGCCTTTTTTTAACTTCTGCATCATTAGAAGCCCAAAAAGTTTTAAGAGGTTCTTTCATTTAAAAAAGCGAACATCATTGGAAGGTCAATAAGGTTTTAGAGAATCAGTTAGATATTTCACTTATTTTATTTTCCTTTACAGCACAAGTGAACGTAAACATGCCGCGAACATTCGGCGACGCGATCATCCACATGTCCCACATCGACGTGGCCGTTGAAGACCACACGCCATTGCCTGAACACGGCGTCGGGAAAGACGCCAGTCCCGAGGAGACACAGATCGGCAAGCTCATTGGACAGAATCTAGTCGAAGATGGTGCTACACTGCAGATGGGTATGTATAGTATAGCTTTATAAGGATCTATAGGGGCGTGGCAAAAGTCGGAACTAACGTCGCCATCTTGTTTTTAGGGTTCCGTGCTTCAAAAGGAAAACGGAACCCTTATAAGATCATTTCGTTGTCCGTCTGTCAAGACCCTTTTTCTCAGGAACGCGTGGAGCTATCAAGTTGAAATTAATATCAAATACTCAGGGCTGCAATCCCTTGAATCAGTAAAAAAATCAAACTTCTAAGTCAACGCAATCAAAAGATACGGGCGTTTATGTTCCGTTTATGCAGCATATTTTGACACTCAAGGGAATCAAAACCTATAGGATACTTCCCGTTGACCCTAGAATCATGGAATTTAGGAAGAAGCAATGTTATGTAGCACAAGTAAAGGAAAAAATCCGAAAATCGTAAATTTGTAGTTACCTACCTACAGAGCACAGAAGCCTCGGTGCGCTAGTCCAACTCGAACTTGATCGGTTTTTTTTTCGATACAATTTCTTTGTTTTTAATTTTACAATTGCTTACCAACAACCCTTTCAATGTCATTCCGGCGCGAAAAGATCCTTGTAGCACTCTAGCTACTACTTATCAAATCCATAATAATATTATAAATTGAAAGTAACTCTGTCTGTCTGTTACCTTTTCACGCATAAACCACTGAACGGATGTCGATAAAATTTTGGCAGATACATTGCATCCCGGGGAAGAACATAGGATCGTTTTTATCGACATACCTCGCGGGCGAAGCCGCGGGCGGAAGCTAGTAATACATATTTTTATTTTTCCGGTTAGTACATGGGAGTGTAACCAAGAGAGGCCTGTGGCTAAATAATAATAGCCGCACAGGTCAATCAGGTTAAGCTACGCTTGCCGCGATGCAGGTCAGATAGGCAGTCGCTCCATGTCAAATACTGATATTCAGCTGCATCCGGTTGGACTGGAAGCCAACCCCAACATGGTTGGGAAAAGGCTAGGCAGATGATTAATAATTGACCTTCCTACAATCAGGTATCGGCAGCATTCCGGACGCGGTGCTCTCGGCTCTGAAGGACCACAAGGACCTGGGCGTCCATTCCGAGATGTTCAGCGTCGGGGTCATCGACCTCGTGAAGCGCGGATGCATTACGAACAACAAGTAACGTTTTTAATTTATTACTAGAGGCCCTAGCACTAACGCGTGACGTAAGCATAAGCATAGCATAATCCATACTGTAATATTATAAATGCGAAAGTGTGTCTGTCTGTCTGTTACCTCTTCACGCTTAAACCGCTGAACCGATTTAGATGAAATTTGGTATAGAGGTAGTTTGAGTCCCGCGAAAGGACATAGGATAGTTTTTATCCCGATATTCCTACGGGGTCGACACTTATGCGGGTGGAACCGCGGGGCGCTGCTAGTCAGCCTATAATGTTCCCACTGCTGGGACACAGGCCTCCTCCCAGTGAGTGGAAGTGGGCCGTAATCCACCACGTGGGCCCAGTGCGGGTTGGTGATTTGGAACAGGCCAAAGCTCTAATACTAACTTGGCATAGGCTGGCTTTTATGTAATTGGTTTCTTAAGCCATGTAAATCATAAAGGGCTAAGGAAGGAACACGGGTGGGTTTTAGTCAGCAAGAGTCTGACACTCCCTTCCGCTCCACCCAGAGCGGGAGGGGTCATTTGATGATTTACCAACCGCAAAAAAAAGTCATGTAAATCAAATAAATAAATAAATATTAACTACCTCGTTGGTCTAGTGGTCGCAAGCGCTAACTGCTGCGCACGAGGGCCTAGGTTCGATTCCCAGGTTGGGAAAGTGAAGAGAGAGAAGTTTTCTATCGGGAATTTCTCATTAGCAGCCCTGAGTCTGGATTTGTGCCAGGTTGATGGCAATAGGCTCGCCCCCTATTACATGGGACTTTAGCATAACTGGCGAAATGTGGATGTACTAAAGGTACACCTGTACCCAACACTTCGGTGACTACAAGCGTGATGTTGTGTGATAGTTGCGGAATATTATTATTATATTATTATTATTATTATTATTTTAATATGCTAATTTTTTATTCTTATTTATTTTTCCAGGAAGAAGTTCCACAAAGGACGTATGGTGGGCAGTTTCCTCGTAGGAAACAAGGAACTGTACGACTTCGTCGACAACAACCCCTTCATTGGTCAGTATTATCATTTAATTCTCTATAATGTTTTAACGTAAGCTACTACAATCTGTCAAATCTCTTCAATAGATTTTCAACTTTATCGCTCAAGCATAAGGTTCAAAGTTGATTGGGAAAATTTGACAGTTTCGGATAGCTTGAAGTGCTGGCGTCTGTACGTACGATTTCCAAGAAGAGTGGTTCCGTTATATTATAACTGCCGTTGTAAAAATCTGTCATTTTCACCAGTCTCTAAGGTGGCCCGCGAAATTCAAATTTTCTTACGTTTTTTGCAATTTGCTCGTCAGTATTAAGTTGCACGTTGATTCAAATATGATTCGCGGTCGTAACAAATATGTATTTACAGAATTATAATCATTAAAGTCATCAACACAACTCTCTAAGACCATGTAATCCCCAAATGTCAAGATTTCATGAAATAGTCATTCTTGATGACTTTAATGATTATAATTCTGTAAATACATATTTGTTACGACCGCGAATCATATTTTAATCAACGTACATCTTAATACTGACCAGTAAATTGCAAAAAATCTAAAAAAAATTGAATTTCGCGGGCTACCCTGGCGCTTTCGCCTTAAGGTGCCAAAAACATTATATCCATTGCTCGTGGATACTTTTTATTCTGGTAGCACATTCCTGTGAGATAGTTTCTAAGTTCTATACGGGCGAAGCCGCAGGCGAAAGCTTGTTATAGGCCGACCGTTTAACTGATACGTTGCCTGAGGTAGCTGCGCGGTGCGGGAGGGGTGATAGTTGTCACAAGTTGACGAATCACTGAGCTCTCGCATCACGTTACCACACCCCTCCCGCACCGCGCTGCTACCTCAGGCAACGTCTCAGTTAAGCGGTCGGCCTATAGATATAATAATGTTGTCTGGCTAGGTTTTATTATATTTTATTGTATTATAATAAGGTTACTTCGGGCTATGTCGGTTACATTCGTTCTTCTGCGGATCTCCTCATTCCTGATTCGATCAGGAAGACTGCCTCCCACAAGGTGGACCGACGACCTTGTGAAGGCCGCAAGTACCCGCTGGATGCGAGAAGCACAGAACCGTTCGAAGTGGAGGTGCTTGGGGGAGGCCTATGTCCAGCAGTGGACGTCTTTCGGCTGAAATGATGATGATAAATTAGCTAGCGAAGGTTACTTAAAATCTGTAATATAATTTCAGAAATGTTGGAGATTGACTACGTGAACAACACTCACATAGTGTCACTACAGCCTTGCATGACGGCCATCAACTCCTGCATCGAGGTCGACCTCACGGGACAAGTGTGCGCAGACTCTATTGGTAAGATATTATAACGGTGCAAGGGTTTTTTGGCTCGTGGCTAAAATCGGAACTAAAGTCAGCGGGATTGTCCGACAGGATTACCGCTGGCCCGGAACATAAAGGGCTAAGGAAGGAACACGTGTTTTAGTCAATAAAAGTCTGACACTCCCTTCCGCTCCACCCAGAGCGGGAGGGGTCATTTAATTTAGATGATTTCCCACCCTCAAAAAAATAAAAATAAAGCCACCATCTTGTTCTTACCGGGTTTTTTTTTCAATACATTTTCTGTGATAATTTCACAAATACATATTTATGAACAACGCCTCCCTGTAACTGTCATTCAGGCGCCAAAAGATCTTTGAAAAATATGGCCGAACGGCCTCATATCAGAACGTTACGCTAACCTGAATCTCCATAACTGAGGACCTTAGAGAAACTGTTACTGAATAGAGAGTGACGACACTGAAATGAATTTTCATTGCTTTTGTTTTTTTCGTTTTTCATTAAATGATAAATTGAAAATTAAACATATAACCTTAAAAGATTGAGATTATCGATCTTCCACAACGAAAAAGCCTAGAAGACTCGTAAAAATGTGTTGCAGTCGTCGAGAATAGGTAACTGCTCTGCAGGTTTTCAGTTTAATGGTGTCAGTATTTTTATTGATTCAAGATTACAATTATGTGATGATGTGATGGCGACTGAAATGGAGTGACCATATATTGGAATATTCGATAAATAGGTACTTGTTCCGTTGGAACAAAACAAGTATTTATCGAGTACCTAGGTACTTAATGAAACAAAACACGTTGAAATAGTTGAAATAAGATGACCATGTAGGTATTCCAACGAAATAAGTATTATTTTATCCAGTAGGTCTCAATGAAACTTAAAACGTCGAAATTTTTTAATTATATTATCCACACGCAACGTTGAGCTGATGCTTGCATACCAGTCCACTTGTGTAGTTTTTGGGGTTCAGTATCCAGTCTAACTTTCTATTCAGTAACAGTTTCTCTAAGGTCCTCAACCTCAGATATGGAGATTCAGGTTGGCCGAAATAAATGCTTCTAACTTTCGAACTGTTCTGTAACAAATTATGTGGCTGGCATCTCTATGCGTCACAAAATCGTCACTAAAAACTGGAATAGCAGCCAGCTCCCTACCTCGATTGGCCGAACGTTCTGATGTACAGTATACAAGCTACCCGAAACTGTAAAATTTTCCCAATCAACTTTGAACCTTATGCTTTAGGGATAAAGTTGAAAATCTATTCAAGAAATTTGACAGATTGTAGTAGCTTGATGTGCTGGCGTCTGTACATCACTATGGCGGGTGTACCTAAATTTTAGGAAAATTTCGTTCTGAAGAACGTACGATTTTTTTGAACCTAGATACTAAATAGTACATTTAAGGTAATTTTTTTTACATGGAACATAACTGCCAACATGTACTTACTAAGGATACACTTCTGCACAATCCCTTGAGGAATCCAGGCGTGACGTTATGACTATTAATTTCTCGTTCCGAGTTCTTGACACTTGAACGCAGTGTTGCCACTACAATCACCTATTCTTGAATCTTCTAGGTACCCGCATGTTCTCCGGCTTCGGTGGTCAAGTAGACTTTATACGCGGGGCGGCGGAGGGACTGGACGGGCGAGGCAAGCCCATCATCGCGCTTGTGTCTGTCACCAAGAAGGGAGAGTCCAAGATTGTGCCCACGCTTAAAGTTGGTCAGTATTCTGCAGTTTTATTATAATTCTACAGGGTCTTAAATTAGCTTCAGGCCTCAAGGCCTCCCACAAGGTGGTCCGACGACCTTGTGAAGGCCGCAGGAACCCTTTGGATGCGAGAAGCACAGAACCGGTCGAAGTGGAGGTGCTTGGGGGAGGCCTATGTCCAGCAGAGGACGTCTTTCGGCTGAATGATGATGATAAATTAGCTAGCGAAACTTCGCAGACATAGACATCGCATAGGTGTCGATATCTCAGAGACTTGAAAACGAAATGAATTTCGTTTCGTTACCACTAATGTTATCGTATAACATTCCAAAATTTGTAACAATACTAAAACCTAAAAATATCAATAACGTTACAAAGAAAAAAGAATATCATTTTCGTAGAACAATATTATAAGTAACGTTATAGGTATCAGTTACATTAAGCTTATCCGCTTGTAATAACGTTACAGGTGAAATGTTACAGATTCATTTGTAACGTTATTCTTCATACTTTTTCGTCTTTTTCGTCATCTTTTATGTCATAAAGCTGGCAAAGTTGAGTATCGAAATGAATTACGTAATTATATCGTTATACTAATAACGATATAAATGTATTGATCATATTGTTACTGAACAGTTTAAGATTTCGTTCCGTTTGTCAGTATCGTGTCGAACGTGAAACGTCGTGCGGTACAATACAAATTATTATCGGTACTGATTTCATAGATACCGATACACATAACGTCTGTGGAGTTTCGCTAGCTCTTTTAATTTGACCCTGTACGATATTTTTTTTACCGACAGAAAAAAGGATGAGGTTGTCAAGTCGACGCCTAGTGGAATGATGGCAGTTTCATTGATCTCCGTTAATTATTAGTTTGGCGCCGTCTCAAAATTCGTAATTTATATTAATTTAGGGGTTTAGTCAAAAACGTTTATTCTTTGACTATACAAGGTCTTTTTGTTTTTTCTGCCCGTGCGAGTCCTAGTACATATTTTTCATTCTTTATTTTTTCTTCTTAAATGAACTGGCCAATTTTCATAACCGTGATGACTGATGAGTATCTGGTGCTTATTAAAACAATTATGATCGTTTTTCTAAAATCTTGATTTCAAGTACAGTTCGCGTCAAATAACTTTGCCGCTCTGAAGTAGGCAACAAGTCACTGCGCAGTAATTAATCCTATGAATACAACAGCAGCGCGCATGGCGCGGCTAGGGAAGAGCCAGCTTCAGAGCGGCAAAGTTATTTGACGCGCACTGTATATGGCTGATGTGGGTCAAGTCCCCACTTCCCACGTAATTACTTGACAATAAATTATCTATGTTGAGTAACGTTTTTAAAAATGAATCCTTTAATTGCACTATTGAATAACTATTTGATGAATGAATGAATGATTTATTTAATTTCCTTTACAGTTTCTTAACACTAATTCATTGCCCTTGTTTCATTGTTGATGAAATCATAACATTTGAAGCCAATTCTACATAACTTATAGAATTGTATTAATGTTTCTAATTCTTACAATTCAACGGTCCCGATACTAATAATACAACTTGCAAATTAAAAGAAAAACGTAAGAAACACTTTAATAACTAAAAGGTTCATCATGTTGTAACTTGCAGGTGCTGGTGTCGTGTCAAGTCGCGCGCACGTACAGTGGGTTGTGACCGAGCAAGGCATCGCCAACTTATTCGGCAAGTCGCTCCGGCAGAGAGCATACGAACTGATCAAGATAGCTCACCCCGACCATCGTCAGGCGTTAGAGAAGGCCGCATTTGAACGCCTCAAGTGTATGCCTTCGCCTTAAGAAAAAATCGAAATAAATAAACGTAATATACACAGTTAAAACGTAGTGGAAACTGCAGGATAATTGCGTAACACACTATCAGTAGCAATCGGTTTCATTTTGACAGTTCAACAACATTCATTGCGTGATTTACGTCGTTGAGCAGGCAGTTTTCGAACATATGGAGCAATGGATTAGCAATATGCTTCAAAATGATTCAAATTGAGAGTAATAGTGTGTTACGCAATTACAGTGCTGGCTGGCCTGAATGAATCGTGATTTTCATAATTTATTTCTGAAATATTAGGGTGCCTTACCATTGGTGACTGGACAGGTCCTCTCAATCTGTGTGGTTCTTTCCTCAAAAGACCACCTCAGACATCGATCTACATGGTCTTCATATAACCTGACCAAGATTATGTCTGGACTTTAAAAGAGACTGTGACCTCTGAGTTTGTTTCGGCCTTTCTTCTCAGAGTAGTCAGATAGGAAACGCCGACTTCATCTAGTTTTTAAAAAAAAAACATGATTGACGTGTAAAAGTGTTTGTACAAACCTACTTACAAAATAAAATCATTTCATTTCATTGATTTTTTAAACAGCAAAGTCAGGCACCTAGTAGGGTTCCGTAGCAGGTATTCATCATTAAGTGAAAATAAACCTACATGATAATTGTTAAGATTAATCCATTCTTTTGCTGACACGGTAGGAAAGTTGGAGAACACATTACACATCCGGAGCTAAATAAAAAGTGATTCGGGAACTTTCGTGTTTTTGACGTGACAACGTCTTAAATTAGGTTGCGACTGGGAGTCACTTATGAAAAAGTGTAACGCTCGGTAACGTTACGATGAGTCACCGAACGAGAGAGAGGCCCGCCGAATGCCTTGCGTCTCTCTCCCACTCAACTATGATCGGATGATCGGTCGTTGTCACGTAAAATCTTCGCCCGTAAAACCGACTTTACAGGCAACCATTTTTTTTAAATACCTACCTAGCGATAGGGACACGACGAAGTCCATCAAAACTTTTTATTTAAGGGGGAAGCTCTAAGGTGGCCCGCGAAATTCAAATTTTCTTACGTTTTTTGCAATTTGCTGGTCAGTATTAAGTTGTACGTTGATTAAAATATGATTCGCGGTCGTAACAAATATGTATTTACAGAATTATAATCATTAAACTCATCAACACAACTCTCTAAGACCATGTAATCCCCAAATGTCAAGATTTCATGAAATAGTCATTTTTATGGATTACATGGGCTTAGAGAGTTGTGTTGATGAGTTTAATGATTATAATTCTATAAATACATATTTGTTACGACCGCGAATCATATTTTAATCAACGTACAACTTAATACTGACCAGCAAATTGCAAAAAACGTAAGAAAATTTGAATTTTGCGGGCCACCTTAGAGCTTCCCCCTTAAACCTTAGTTTCATTTCACTTTAATTTTCTGATTTTTTTTTTTGTCAATTTCGAACCATGGTCGCAGTAGTCTCCAAATAAAAATATAGCTATATCTATATTATATAGGTATAATGAATTTATAAGGGTTCCAGTATATTTTTAGCCAATTGGGTAAACAACCCTTACCAGTCACTATATCTAGGTCACATTTCATTCAGGTTGCCATTGGAAGCACATCCACAAGATTTTTAATGGATTTGGAAATTTTATTATTTATAACCATTTTATTTGTTATTACATTTTAAGAATCAATCGAAAGTGTACCGAACGACATCCATTAAAGTTTACAAGTGCTTTTTATTTTATATGCAATAAAAATATTTTTATTCTGTGGAAAACCAAGCGTGTTTTAATAGGTTTTGGGCATTGGGCCGTTGACAAAAGAAAATATTGGAAGTAGATTTATAATATCAATACAAAACGGCCGATGAATCTTGCGTAACACACTATGAATCACAATCTGAATCATTTTGAAGGATATTGCTAATCCATTGCTTCATATGTTACAAAAAAAATTCTGCTCAACAACGTAAATGACGCAATGAATGTTGTTGAACTGTCAAAATAAACCATTGCTACTGATAGTGTGTTAAGCAATTACCCCTTTGGCCGGTCTGAACATAGGCTCTCCGAACTTTCGCGCACGTTCTCTCACTCCACATTCGCATCATGTAACCATTTGGTTCCTAAAAAATGTTATTGCGCAGCCTTATGCGCTAAGTTAGGACCGGCCATAATAATTCATCGACCGTATTGTATGTACACAACTAAGGCCTATAATTATACGTCATAGACTGACCATCATAATTATAAAATTACTACTACTGTAGTCCGGTCGTCGAGTGCGACAATTCTAGTAGCTAATAAAGATCAAATTCGCGAAATAGGTTTTACAGTTCAAATACTGCCAGCGGTGCTATTCTGTAAAAATCTCACCGTGAAAACGTAGGTGAAGTGAGTGTGGAGTGAGCTGTCAATAGTGTCCATTCCTAGCAAAAACAAACTCACTTCACCTAAGTTTTCACAGTGAGATTTTTACAGAATCGACCGGCTGATTGACCTATTGACTGATGGTTCACGTCTTCCCCATTGAAAACGAAACCCTAAACTAATGCCGATTAGAAATACGCAGTATTGTACCATGCACCAATGGTATTACGGTTTAGAATTGTTCAGCTTGGTGATCTGGGTAATATGAAACTGCCGGTCGATTCTGTAATAATCTCACCGTGAAAACTTAGGTGAAGTGAGTTTGTTTTTGCTGGGCATTGACACTATTGACAGCTCACTCCACGCTCATTTCACCTAAGTTTTCACGGTGAGATTTTTACAGAATAGCACCGCTGATGTCTGTAGTTTAAGCCTCAGATTTCAGGCATAAAAGATTTTATAAAAAGTACTGCTGACGCAGACTTTATTAGGGTTTTTACTCGTGTAGATTGCTAGATAATTAGATGTAGCTTTACGTAACTGATATCCTAGTTTTGGTAGAAAACAAAATGCAAAAGTCCAAATTACATGCGAACATTATCAAGTAGAGTAAGAATGCTTTTTACCCATCGACCTAGTAACTAGGTATAGACATCGTATTAATTTTACGTGGATTTTACTCGAATTTATAATGTAAACAAAAACCGTTTTAGATATTTTTATCATTTTAAGTGTTACGTATTTATTGTGCAAGTATGTTATTTTATACAACACTACACTGTAATATTGTACGTTATTACTGAATAAAGAACATGTTTATTAGAAGAATTCATGTGTTTGATCATGTCTCATCAGGCCCCTCTTGTCCATTGGGCACTGGGCAAGTGCCCAGGGTCCCGCGATCTTCGGGGGCCCCGGCCTGCTCACTTAAAAAAAAAAATGGCTGCAGCTACCGTTGCATTCTACGCATTATTATTATGTACCCGATTCAATGACAAAATAAGTTCAGTGCGATTTACAATATGTTTCTAACCTCCCAGTTATGAAAAATATTAGTGTTTCTCTTATTGTCTCTTATCTACACAGGAGCCCTGTGACCCTATGTGCCCAGGGCCTCCAATAGGTTAATGCCGGCCCTGTCTCATACTGCGCCCTGCATATGCTTCGAATCTGAATAATAATTGCAAAGTTACAAGTCACAAAAATTCTTTCTAGGTAGATTAGCTACACAAACTCCAACGCAACGAATTGCAAAAACCCACCTAGATCACTTTTGTTTGAACATTTTGAATTTTCGCACTACATAACAGGCGGGCCGCATCGCAACACAACATTATAGCCGCAAAAAAACCGCCTGGCGAGCGATCCGCCAGTGTGTTGCGCTGAGGCCCAGTGCACGAGAAGTCGAGAACTGCTTCGGACCCTCTTGATTCTCTCTGGCAGATGCGTCTTGACTAAAGCGCAGGCCACACCGCCAGCTAGCGGGCGGGCGGGCTAGGCGGGTGGGCGAAGCGAACGAAGGAAACTATACAAACTACGCGAAATATTGGCGAGCTAAACTATGGGGTTCACACCGAAAACTACGGACAGACGAGCGACGGGCGGAGCGCGCTGAGCGGGCGAAGCGGGCTTTTCAATGACGAATTTGCACGAAAGCAGAACGAACCGGGCGAGCGGGCTGGCGGGCGAGCTAAGCTAGCGAAGCGCGGGCGCGCCAACGAGGTGAACGAGTAGCTTCGCTGGAATCGTCGGATATTTCGTTAGCTTAGCTCGTTAGGTTAGTCGGTAGCTCGCGGTGTGAACCGAAGTATGTAAAGAGGTGAAACGATGTTCGCCCGCCTAGCCCGCCCGCCCGCTAGCTGGCGGTGTGGCCTGCGCTTAAGTATCCATACATAATCTTATAAATGCGAAAGTGTGTCTGTCTGTCTGTTACCTCTTCACACTTAAACCGATTTAGATGAAATTTGGTATAGAAATAGTTTGAGTCCCGGGAAAGGACAGGATAGTCTTTTGTCCCGATATTCCCACGGGATCGAAACATATGCGGGTGAAACCGCGGTGCGCTGTTAGTCTTAAGATAAGTACTTACTTTCTTTGACAGCTAGGTACATACAAGTTTAAAAAAATATTAATAGCATACTCTTTCAATATTCGTCATCACTTCAATCAGCTTTTGAACTTTGGAAGGGGTTTCCATTGTGTATTGTTTATGTGGTATAAGTGCATGAACATACAGGTAGATATACTTTTTGGAGTTTTGCCAATATACTTTTGGAATAGGAAGTGTCCCATTTCTTGCAAACTAGATTCTGACCTAACTACGGCTACAGCCAACTCGGTGGAAAGGTCATCCTTGCTAGGTAGGTAGCTTGTGAGGCAGGTTAGGAATTCTTTCTCATAAAATTACAAGCTTGGTTTAAAACTTTACAAGTATTTATTTTTATTTATTTTTATTTATTTATTTATTTTATAATTTATGTACACACAGTAAAATACATAGGGATAATTGACATGACATAGTTATAATTTGAGTACAAAGGTACTGCTTATATTTCTTAAGAAATTTCTTCCAGCAGACCTGCGAAAGGAGAAGTAAAAAAGAAATGTAGACAATAGTGTGTGAGAACAAGAAGAGAAAATATGAATGTGTGAAGTCTAAAACTAGAATATTAAATAGGTATATATATTACAAGTAGGTATATTCGAGTAAAAATAAAAAACTAGCCAAGTGCGAATCGGACTACACGAAGGGTTCCGTACCACAAGGCAAAAACGCCGAAAAAAAACACGTTTGTTGTATGGGAGCCCCCCTTAAATATTTATTTTATTTTAATTTTGTTATTTATTATTAAAGTAAAAATACAACTGAGTATTTTGTGAATATTTCAAGTGCCTACCTGTTTCCATTATTGATATCGAGCAAAAAAAGGCAAAAAAATCGCGTTTGTTGTATGGGAGCCCCCCTTAAATATTTATTTTATTTTGTTTTTAGTATTTGTTGTTATAGCGGCAACAGAAATACATAATTTGTGAAAATTTTAACTGTCTAGCTACCGCGGTTCTTGATATACAGCCTGGTGACAGACACACGGACGGACAGACAGCGAAGTCTTAGTAATAGGGTTCCGTTTTTACCCTTTGGGTACGGAACCCTAAAAAGGACAAAGAAAATCCGAGGAGACTGCCAGAAAAGAAAGGAGCGTACACCCTGCAGTGTGTGATTTCAGCCGAAAGACGTACCACCCTCCACTGCTAGACATAGGCTATTTTGGGTTGAGAAAATTATGCAGTTACATTAAAGCGAAAAATCTGTGTAGGTATTTATTTTGTTGGATACCTATTAATATTAATTCAAAATCAAGTATCACCAAAAATGTGGTCAAGTAAGATTTTATTAGTTGAATTCTTAGAGGTTGAATTAGTTCCGTTCAGAAACTATAATTATCTAATGTCATTGAACATTGGTCTTATCTTTTATCTTGCAATAAATTGGCAACTCCGATCGCAGCTGTTAACGTGTTGAGTGTTTATTTGAAGTGTTTTTGTGTTATTTTGTTCAAAATTAATTAATTAAATTATATTGTCAAACACAAACCCACCATGAATTCGTTTGAACATGCTCTAGCTTTTAGGAAAGAGTTATTAATTGCCGGTAAATACAGAATAATCAGAAGAATCGGTGGCGGTTCGTTTGGAGATATTTATTTAGGCATAAACATTTCAAATGGTGAGGTAAGTGACTTTAATTGCTATTTAATCAACAACTAAACTAACGAACTGCATGTACAGCGAGTTTCAAGTGTTTTCAAAGTGCGAAAGTGGTCAAATAATAATTAAAGTATTGGTATGCAAAGGGCATCTGAATGTTAACCTACATACGTTTAGATCGGTCTATTATCAATTTATTCTTAGATACATCACGAAGACGTCTCTGATTGTTAAGACACTCGACCGTGGCAGTGAATACTAGTCGCCTGAAGACGTATTTATTGCGAACTTTGCGCTCTATCACAAGCCAAAATAAAAGTTTTAGTTTTGAAACTTTTAAACCTACATGTTTAAGATCACAATGATAACTAGATTATACTTCGAAACTATCTCCAAACTACTTCAAAACATAGTATTTTCCTAGACAAGCATAATTGAGAAAATTTGAAAATATGTAAACAAACAATTACAGCAAATATTGAAAAATAGTGTATAAACTTTATGTCTTTATTTAGATCTATAAAACTTTTAATTTGTTACTATAAATTCATATATATATTTATTATATTCAAATTCATTTATTAGTGTGATTTTTCAATTTTGCAATTTCAATTCATGATTAATTTTCAAAATAATATTAGAGTACCTAATCAAGAATCATCAACTTTATTTTTTATTCAATAGTTTTGAATAATTATTAAGTTTGTTACATAAACAATGTTTTTGCAAGAAATGTACCTAAGTATGGAAACTTTTGAAGTGGTTTCTGCACATTATGTTCAAGTTCTAAATATAATCTTAATTGTTTGGTTAGATAAAAGATACCATTACTAATCATTCTGCTTATTCTAATGACTCATTGGCTACAGTGATTCTACATGACTGTTATCAGACATATTTTTTAATCATTTGTTGGACCATAAAACTTTAAAATGAATAAACAAGACATCCTTAGAAGTACCAAACATTGAACAGCATGTGAGTAAATAAATTTAAATTATTTTAAGTGCATGCATATAGTATACCTACTTTACTATAAAAAATAGACTCAAACTCAAAAACATATTTTTCTTGCTAGTTTCAGCAAGAACTAACTCTTGGGCCCTTTTCTACAAATCTGACGCGCGTTTATGAATTACGAATGCCTAGTTTTCAACGCGCGCTAATTGAAATGGTTGTGTGCTCGCATTTCGGAACCGCGCATCTGATTGCGTCGTCATGGAAAGTACTGCCAGAATAGCAGCTTTTATATTAGTTTAATTATTTTAAATATTCAATTAAAATTGCATTACTTATTCATTTACTGACGTACATATTTTTCACGTGTATATTCCAAAGGTTTTTTTGCATGGTTTTTGAAAGACCATGACAATTTTTAATAACACTAAACCGCACACAGCATAATGCATATAAAGAGTCAGATTTAGTTCCAGGCCTAGTTCTCATAGGTCGTCTCCGTTTCATCCACCGAATTCTACCAAACCGAAAAAAAAGTTACAAAATTGTAAACTGGCAACATTAAACGTAAATGGCTGCGTTTAGAAACTAGATGATGTTACCTCCTTGCTCGATATTTGATTGATTTTTATGATAATTTAAAAATAGAAAACACCATAAATCAGTATCAAACGCATATTTGCACTTCAAAAGTTACACAATTATTTTAAAAATATTTGTTGTGTTATTTAAATACCTTTGAGACACAAATATTTTTTAAAATTCTAATCGGAAGAAAGTACTGAGTTAAACGCGTGGCCTGGTTTTCGAACGCGTTACGTCCTCCATTCAGTCACAGTTTCGTAAAATGTAGCCGTGAATTTATTATTGTTTTTATTCTAAAAGTGCGTAATTAGTGCTTTCGAGTTATATTTTACAAATACCGGGACGATTATAAATAATCTGCAACCATGTCGACTTTTATGAATTCACGGAAGGAATTATTGATTACTGGAAAATACAAGGTGTTGAAAAAAATCGGCGGAGGATCGTTTGGTGATATTTATTTAGCGATCAACATCGCGAGTGGCGAGGTAACGTGATTTATATTTTTTATTTTATATGTTCTGCATTGATTTGCTTTCGTAACATTGTGAAGGCCCACGCGTCACCGATGGCACGTTATGGCGGGGAGAGGGGTGCATGTTGATTATTTTCTATGACGTATTAAGTAGGGAAATGAAGATTGGACGTTGATGTGATATTTCCAGGGTCGTCGGAGATTGCATGAATGGTCTACAGTCAAATCAAATTAATATTTCTTGATGCATCCCTAAAATACGTATTGACGTGCTCTTTTACATTTTCTACCATAAATCGCGTCTGTGTTAGCTTTCACCTCATTAGGCGCTTTTATTGTTCAAAGATGACCTCCTCATGCTCAATCTAAGCAATTTGGTGTATTTTTAACACATTTATGAACATTGATAGAAAATCGTAATGCTTCTATGCTGTATTGTTACTGGGTCAGTAGATCATGGGATCTGCATTGCCATTACATCATAGAACTTATTCTATGGAACCTTTATGCTCAATATTTTACACAAATACAGAAAGAATGTGGTTTTATAGCTGCACAGAAATAAAACTAGCTTTGACCTTGGTTAAACTAGATTATTGGGTCACTGATTACCATAGCTAAGAAATTCCAAATATTTCAGATATTTTTACTCATATTGCTATGGATAAGTATTGAACATATAAAGTTCTTTGTGTTAGTGCAAAGTTAGCAGCTATTTTATTCCTTTACTTGACAACATGAATGTGAACCATGGCAACTGATATAAGAAGTCACTGCTTGAATAATGATTTTCAGGATATTATTGCTCAATCCAATGTAAAATAAACCCTACAAATGTGTAAACAAAATTCTTTATTGATGTAAACATTTACCATTCTAATCAATAGTAAAAATAAATAAACCAATGAATTTCCTCACCAGTACTTATGTCATAACAACGAGCCAAAGTCTCATAACATATTTAAAAAAAAATATCAAGAATGTTTATTAGAAATACAATCAACACTAGTATCAAATAGGTACAGGAATCAATTTCATAATCTGAAGTCCTAGGCCTTATCTATTGAACAGTTCTGCATTGTTCTTGTTACCATAATTCATCATCATCTGCCTAGCCTTTTCCCAACTATGTTGGGATCGCTTCCAGTCTAACCGGATGCAGCTGAATACCAGTATTTTACATGGAGTGACTGCCTATCTGACCTCCACAACCCAGTTACTGGGTAATACGTTACCCCTTGGTAAAACTGGTTGTTACCATAATTATTATACTAAAAAACCCATAACACAGAATATTTCTTGTTAAAATGACTGATGAATGATGATCTAAAACATTTTTACATCCAACTTTTGTACGGGAAAATGTTATTTTAAACAAATGCTTTGAAATTTAAATATATACCTACATGTTTAAAGCCTTGTTTAATTTAGAATGTTGCCATATTAATATACTTTACTTATTTGTATACAAGCACCATTCTCCTGCCCTTATCCCAATTTATTTGGGGTTGGCAAAACAATTTTATCGACGAATTCTAGTTTCTCTTGATTCAATATTATCTCACAATCACTACCCTTGACAATTAATTTTGGTAAAGAAAATCTTATGCACTTAGTTTTTTTTCCATGTAATACTAAATGATTAGCAGTGAACCAATTTTGGACCTGCAGTAGGGCGTTATTTAAGTCGTCAAAATTTGTAATTAGTTTTTTTATAATTCAAAACTACTGTACTAAAGTAGATTGTGAATCACAAAAACTATGAACTAAAACAATCACAAAACATTCTTAGGAATAAGTCTTCTTGTAATCATATTACAACTGAATTAAAGTTATCACATTGTGATCAGCTACCTGCCAATCTAAATTAACATTATCATTGGTTAATAGTTGTTATCATTTCTTATCTCTTTCATGCCAAAAACACTGCAATGTGTAATTTTTTATCGTAAACAAGTTTTAGAGCAGTTGTGATGAATTTCTGCTTGTGTTAATGTGAAATTAAATAGGCATAAACAAATCTTTTAAAATTAAAAAATAACAGTACGTAAAGTAAAAAAAATAAATAAAAAAATATACATTTATATTACTCTTACTGTTTATTTTGAGTCATCAATTTACGATGGGCTTGGATTGACCTCCCATGTCTTCCAATTACTACTACTATGCATTAGTTTTGCTCATCCACCACACCATTTTTGGTGAAGCCCAGCTGTTCCGGCATCTAAATTTACAAAAGTAGTTTAAAAAAATATACAAAACAAAATGTATCAGGAGAAATGAAAAACAACGCCTATACAAAATATAAAAAACTACCAGGTAATATTAATTAAAACGTACTGGTAACCAGGGACGGTTACCGTTACCAAAAAAATACCGGTAAAATTACCAAAACATTTCGTTCTGTTACGTTAAATATTTAACGTTAAATATAACGTTATAACACAGGATTTACCGGTATTAAAATAGCGTTACCAGTAACGTTATTTTGCTAAAATTTACCTACGTCTGGTGCGACGCGACGTTGCCAAACCGAAACGCGCGCTGTGCGTTCGCCGGGGCTTCTAAGCGGAGCGGCAACAAAAATATGAATACAAGACGGCTCGCGCTCGCGCGTTTCATTTTATAATCATACTAGCTGACCCCGAACTTCGTACCGCCCCGCCAGCCGCTCGCGCTTTTTAAATCTTTGATATCTTCTAAGATATTCATTTTAATGATATGCTGTAAAAGGCAATTTTGATCTACATGAAATTCACAACGTACCTAATGTATTTAATTGGATAAGGAATAATACTGTATTGTTTAAAATAACTTTTTATAAACATGATTATAATCCTTAAGTATCCAAATAAATACGTTATTCATTACGTATTTCATTTTGAACAAAATTGCCCTTGACATCATTAATTGATTTCAATGAATATCTCAGGAGATAGTTTTAAAATAATAAAGCTGAAGAGTTTATTTGTTTGAAAGCTCTAATCTCTGGAAGTAGCGCTCGGATTTATAAAAATGTTTTTGCATTTGATAGCCCAATTTTTGAGGAAGGCTATAGGCTATTAAACATTACGCTAGCACCCTTAGGAGTTGAGCAAAAAGAAAAAAAGTCAGAAGTTTTCGCTTTAGCGAAAACGAAGTAATAGCGCAGGCGGGCGATGCGATGCGACGGGGTGGGTCGGGGGAACAAAAAGTTTTAAGCGGACGAAATCGCGAGCGGAAGCTAGTGATAACAATAATGGGTTTCGTGCTTTCCGAGGCACGGAGGGGTCACGGTATGTAATGATGGTCACCCATCCACAGCCCAACCACGGCAAGCGCGTATGTTCCCAGTCGCCCCCGCGGGGATTGCCACCGGAGGCAAATGGGAATAAAAATTTCCAGTCGCCACCGGCGGCGACCGGGAAGTCATTGCCCCCACTTCAGTTTCGCTGTACATTGCTTTTTCCATCGTAGAGAATAAAAGGATGAGACAACTTATCGTAAACCTGCCTCTAATCTTTTTATCTTTTTTTTTTCTCTTTCTTTTTTTTATCTTTTTTTTTAATTTTTTTTTTCTTTTTTTTTCTTTTAGTCCGCCTCTGTACATTTATGTGCTTGAAGTATTAAATAAATAAATAATAATAATCTTAAAAAAAAAAGACTAAGTGCATTGAAATATTTTTTTATTTTGATTTCGATATCAAATAAGAGTCTGATTATCTGTGATACAAAATACCAGTTTAAATGTTTAATTTTAACAAGTTTATTGATATCGAAATCAAAATAAAAAAATATTTCAATGCACTGTCTTTTTTTAAAAGATTATTATTATTTATTTATTTAATACTTCAAGCACATAAATGTACAGAGGCGGACTAAAAGAAAAGAATAAAAAAGAAAGAAAAAAAAAAGAAAAGATTAGAGGCAGGTTTACGATAAGTTGTCTCATCCTTTTATTCTCTACGATGGAGAAAGCAATGTACAGCGAAACTGAAGTGGGGGCAATGACTTCCCAGTCGCCGCCGCTGGCGACTGGGAATTTTTATTCCCATTTGCCTCCGGTGGCAATCCCCGCGGGGGCGACTGGGAACATACGGGCAAGCGTAGCTTCACCTGATCGATAGACCTGTGCGGTTGTTATTATTTAGCCACTGACCCCCCCTGTCTACCTACCTATTACATAAAGTACCTTCTTCATATTATTTCCTTTATTTCACTAAATACATATTATATTTTTAAATATTAGAATATAAAAACATTTAAAAATATTAAAGCCCACCGGTATCGGGAACAGGGTCCAAGCTACCGGCGGTCAGGGCTCCAGAGAGAGGAACCTCCTAACAATGCGAGCCGTGTCCAGAAGTACTACTTTCTGAATCAAACCCTTGATCCAGCTGCCCAACGACAGTTTCCTCAGGTGTTAGTCGAGGCACTTGGCTATGAACCCTTTGGCTGTCACGACTATCAGCGCAATGATTGCTGAGTCAACATCACACATGTTGACAACCTCGCGAGCCAAGTCAAGATACTTGATTTGTTTTTCTTTCTCGGCTTTCACGAGGTTCTCATCATGCGGGACGATTATTTCAATAATCATTGCGCGCCGCTCTGATTGATCCCCCACCACTATATCAGGCTTATTGGCAACAATAGTCCTGTCAGTGATGATGGATCGATCCCAGTACATTAAGATATTTCCATTTTCGAGAACTGGGTTGGGCACATACCTGTAGTACGGCACCTCCGATTCCACAAGGCTGTATTTCAGAGCAAGCTGCTGATGGATTATCCTGGCTACAAAGTTGTTCCTATGCAAGTACTCCCCGTTAGCTAGACGAGAACATCCGGAGATAATATGCCTGATTGATTCCCCCGGCCGGTGGTATGCCCAAAAGATGTCAACGTGCCATCTTTCACAATAAATCTCAGGTAATTGTTCGCCATCATAACTTTGTCCATAATTAAATAGACAAAACCTTCGTTTTCTCCAAAGAGGTTACCGAAACGCAGCCAGGCGACGGACGCTAGTAGGTCTACATCGGGTCTATGTAGGGCCCGGAAAAAGCGTCCGTGAAGCATCTTCCTCTGCCATACCTCCATGCGATCATTAGTGTCAAGCACTACTGGCTTGCGCCAGTTCTCTTTACCTAAGGAGAGCGGGGTGAGGCCCTTGTCCACCGCGACTACATCTCGAACCATCTCCACGTCGGTTTCTAGGAAATATTCCCTGAAACTGCGTATCTGGCGGTTGTGGAGGGTCTTAGCGTTTAAAAAGTCTCGACCTCCACACTTTCGCGGGATATACGCCTCATTCATTACCGATGACCGTGGGTGATGCATTCGATTTGCAGGCAGCAATGTACGGACCCTCCTATCCAGGACGTCGAGTTCGGTCTGAGTCCATTTGAGTTTGTCGAAAGAGTACATCAAAACCGGCATGACCCACCCGTTGAAGGCGCGCTTCTTGTTACGATCCTGAGTGTATCGCTCTACTCGCCGTTTATACCGACGAATACGGTTCGCCCATGCATACACTTTCTGCTACAGGAAGTCGATGCGCTTTATTATGACATAAGAAATATAGTCTTGAAGACTGATATCAGTACGTTCATGGTTTTCGAGGGTGCTGAAGCCGATAGTCAGGTCAAAATGAAAATCCAAGATGGCAGCTGCAAAAATTATAATATTTGTCGTCATGAGTGTCGTTTTCATGGTTTTTGAGGGTGCTGAAGCCAATAGTGAGGTCAAGAGAAAAATTCAAGACGAAGGCAATAATGTACTTCAAAATTTCGTGATTTTAAAATTGCCAACTTTCCATTTTGAATTTCGTTCCTGACGGGGGTCCCCCGAGCCCACGTTTTTTTTTTCAAATCCCAAGTTTTGGTTTGTAACTTGTATGGATAGATCTTAAAAAATGCAACCAAAACGTACTTATATTTTGAACAAGATAGGATGCTTTGACAGGTTTTGTGAATACCCGAAGTTGTAATAAATGTCTTTCCTATCTTCCAAACTTCCAAACATCTTTCACACTATTTCTATAGAAAGATAGGAATGATTAAATTTAAGAAAACCGGCCAAGTGAAGTGAGTGTCAGCTAGACCAGGCACAATTAAAGTTTCTATAGTTGGGACTTGGGAGTTTGGGACGAATTTATCCCAAACAACATTTTATGTTCTTAATAATTGCAAAGTAGACGCTACAGAACACTAAGTTGAAAAGCGTGTCCTACACGCATTCGATTTTTTTTTTTACCTTATTTTTATGTATTTACCTACATATTTGTGTCTGTCAAGATCATATTGTATACAGAGCCGTGCGGTTGACTGTTCATGTACCTATTTATGTGACTTATATGTTTACTGGCCGATGTTTTAGTCAGAAATTTTAAATATTATGTATGTACTTGTAGCGGTATCTACAACGCCACATGAGAACAACGCGTCATACTGACGTCACGCAAATCCTGCATCGCGCAAGCAGAGTTTACCGCGCAATTAGCATAGATACAACGGCCCGACATGAATCATCGGGCAGTTGCCCGCCAGACACAACACCCGTCTGGTCGGAGGATCCTCCCTTTTCTATGGAGGTTGAGTGAACTTTACACCCTGTTCCTCATACCTCTATATACTTACACATTATACGGTTCTCGTAATCTCTCTTTTTTAGGGTCCCGTACCTCAAAAAGTAAAACCGAACCCTTATAAGATCATTTCGTTGTCCGTCTGTCTGCCCGGTAGTCAAGATCCTTTTTCAGAGGAATGCGTAGAGTTATCAAGTTGAAATTAAAATCAATTATTCAAGGCTGCAATCTCTTGATGCAGTGAGAAAATCAAACTTCTAAGTCAACACAATCAAAAGATACGGCCATTTATGTTCCAAAATCAAAACCTATTGTAGGGTACTTCCCGTTGACGTAGGATCATGAAATTTGGCAAGAAGCAATGTCATATAGCACTAGTAAAGGAAACTATACCGTAAATTCGTACATTACAAATAAAAAAATAATAAAACTATATCTACAAATTTATACGGAGCCCTCGGTGTGCGAGTTCGAGTCGCACTTGACCGGTTTTTTTAAGTATATGTCGCAGGATGCAGCACATGAACAATATATATTGTATACACGCTGAAGCTAGTCGTACTTAACACCAAACAAAATATGCTAGTCTCCCCACCGTCATTGATAGAAAGAGATAGACGTATATTTATACGTCTATCTCTTTCTATCCCTCCTCGCCTATCTCTTTCTTTTCTTTCTATTTATTAGTACCGGTAAAAATTACAATTGTTATACCGGTAATTTTACCGGTATAATAATTGTAATTTTTACCGGTACTAATACCATTAGATAACGTTAACTGACTGACGGGTATCGTTATAAATATCGTTAGTTTTTTAACGTTATCATAACGGTAATTAGTAACGTTACCAAAAAAGTAACGGTAATTCGGTCCCTGCTGGTAACATCAACGCGTTCGATCAAGGTAGATTTGAATCATACCAAAACCTAGCAACACTGCCATTGTGACGTCACATGAAATAGGCTGACGACACCTTTTTAGACTTCGTAATAAAATGATTTTCAGTGGTTTTTCGAAGTGCTTCTACGGTTTATAGTGTTTTTCAAGTATTATAAACGTTAAATTAACTAAGTGTTGTGTTAAAATTTCACTCGGTGCGATGGGCCACCAATAATTTTAGTGACAACGAGTGATGAAGGAAAAAGAAAATGGCTACCTTTGAACGCATGTTGTTAGCCAGGAAACATGTAATTATAAATGAAAGATACAACGTTATTCGCAAAATCGGCGGTGGCAGCTTCGGAGATATCTTTCTAGGAATAAATGTCAACGATGGAGAGGTAAATAACATTTCTGAGATTGATTTTTCATTGGACAAATTTCTAAGGAACAAATTTATTTCTTGTGTCAAGACGGCCGTGTATTTCGGGGTTTTTGTTCTTGAAAATGGCGGTCTGGGCGTATTTTTGATTACAATCAGCATAGTATTGAGTAGAGTTTTGAATTTTAGCAGATACTGTCAGATATTTTCCAAGCATTTCATAATTTACGTAATTAGGACAATTTGAAAAATGCGCCTTGTTCAAATGTATGATGATGAGAGGTCACAATTTTATGGATCTTGTGATATTTAAGCTCTAAGTTAGTTCGTTATTTTTGCAGCCACAGAACTTACGTTTCGCAATTTTCCTTTGTAACAATGGCTTTTGAGTGGTGATTGTGAAATATCACTGATGAGTTGCATATCATGTCTGCAGACCTGTAATTTGCCATTTAGGAACCAGCTGTTTGCTAACAATAAGTACTTAGTTAATTGCTCAGTACCACCATGTTACACCTTTTTTTATGGGCAAAAAAACAAAACTACTGATCAATAATCTTAATTAGGTATACAATTTCCATATTAAATATGTAATCGAAAGTCTAAAAATGTAATAAATTAATTGCCTTGTCATTGCCACTTCTTAATATTTAGGGCTCCGTATGACTAATTGGTAGGTAGGTATTTTCCAAACAACTTTCTGTCATTCGTGTGTATTCAAATGTTAGATTTATACAGTGAAACCTATTCATACTGGTTTTTATCCACATCTATTTGACTCTTTGTTTTCATGTTGTTACAAATATTTGTTTAAATGTAAACTCAATCAATTACTGTTTGTTCACTTTAAATTGTCTTCTATCACCATTCAGCCAAGTATCAAATCCTAAAAACCTTTGCACAAACTTTACTACACTGACCCTAGGGATAGTACTAATATAAAGAAAAAGTAACAAGTTTATAAAACAAAAAATCTACTCACCAAGATAGAAAGGTTGTCATTTCTTTTTCTCTGCATTATTTGGTATAACTAGACCGCACTTGAGAAGCAATAAAAATCACATTCAGATCACAATCTGACTGGAGTAGATAATGGACATAATTTCAGGCTTGTGTATCTACTTACTTTTAGTTTGGACCATTTCTTTGTCTAGACAAAATCTTCCTTCCAAATCAGATTATATTTTCAAGTTTGTATAACTGTTAGAATCTATTTGAGTGTCTTACATTTTAAAATTGAATTGTGTTGAACTTTCAACTTGGAAATACTCTAACAATGCATTCAAATGTGTAAAACAGATTCCATACTTACAGTATTTAATAAAAACTCAAATTGGTGCAGTTTCAAAATGATTCATGGTCTCATAAAATACTATTCTTTTTCTCATAAATCTAATTATTCATTTATTTTAAAAACATTTATATTTCGATATTTTATGTAAAGTTGAGTAAAATTTTACATATTTGTCATTGACCTTTGTTATACAATGTATAATAATGTTGTAATATACACCTATATCACCAACAGAGCAGAACAAGGCTATTTGTAGAACATTGATTAAATAACATAAAACATACAAACATTCTGAGAAATTGTATGTTTTCATCTAGAAAGTGCATTGGTCTGGCATGCAGGAATTACACTAAAAAGATAGGTTTTATCATTTTGTTTGTCCAGACATCCTATCATATTGTTTTGATATAAATCTTGACAAGATTTTTATAATAGTTAGGGCCTAACCATTACATCTTGGCTAAGACTTAATTCTTTGCCTTACTTTTTAAAATTATTTTGAATGTTGTTTTTTGTACACACAACAACATATCAAGCTATAATTTCCAGTTTTAGCTGACCTCGTATTGTATGGGCTTTTCCTACAATGAGAAATCAGCTTATACTGGAACGGTATAGCTTGATATGTGATCGCGTACAAAAAAAAAACTCATAAATATTGTTTTGTTGACATTAACCCAAAGTTTTCAATAATAAACAATCAACTTCATTTTTCTTGTAGGTGTCCTCCCAAGGTAAAGTCAACAAACTTGTTATCTGACTGTGGGTGTAAAAGGCAACCATGAGACTGTATGCATCCTCCTCTAGTCTCTAGACCAATAATAGCATTAAAGTTTGATTACAAATCTGTTTTTTCTTTATGTGGTACTTACAATACCATGTACATTTAGATAAAGGAGTAGGGGCTCCTGCTTTGCGCGGGTGCAATATAGTATACTGAAAGCCAATTTTCATAATTAAAAACGTTCAAAATCTCATTCGCATATTTCGGTCGTAGTGCCATCTCGGCGACTAACAAGTGTCAAAAATATAGGGAAATTGAGGTATTTTTGACAGATTGAGACTGACGAGACTGAACGTTCTTAAGATTACGAGAATTGCCCCCCTGATATGGCGGCATGTCAAAACATCGAGATTTCTGTGCAATATCTTAGTTGAATAATGGCGCCGATTCTGTTGTTCTCAAACTAAACTAAATTTAAGTTCTGGCATCTTTTTCTTTCTATTTCGTTATGAAAAGGACAGAAGATAAATATTAGTTTAGTCCTGTCAAATTAGTCAGCGCCTGATGTAAATTGTCGCATTTTTAATAGCCAATTTTTTAATCTCGTCTAAAGTTGTCTATGGAGTATCTTAATTTGACAGGACTAAACTAATATTTATCTTCTGTCCTTTTCTTAATGAAATAGAAAGAAAAAGATGCATGAACTTAAATTTAGTTTAGTTTGTGAACATACAGAATCGGCGCCAATAATGTATTATGCACAAAAACCTTCCAGAATAAATTGACTGGTGGTGAAAGCTGCATCAAAATGCATTGTGTAGTTTAAAATAACTAAAAAGACATGAAATATAGTCTGTCAAGCAAGAAGCCCCAAGCATGTACCTCTTAATAATTACTTATACACAGGATGTTTATCAACTGATATGACGAGTCAACATAATTGCGTATTTTTAATTAAACAATATCTTCACAGTATGCCTGATTTACAAAGTATTAAACTCAGCAGGAAAACAAACCAGGTCAACTGCAGCAGTTTACTGTTTTATTATTTTGGCAAGATATTCAGCCCAAAGTTTCAGTCTAGAATACAGATACATTGCGCATGCATGGCGCTGTGACGTGCAGATGGACGAAACTGCACTTGTGTTGAAGTATAGCAAAGACTATACTATAGTTTTTCTCTTTCCAAATCGCTTTTTAAAAACCGAATACTCTTGACTGAAAGTAACTGTATTCTTCACCTTGCCTTGCCTTGCGTGGGATCATACGTCTCACGTAATATTAGTAAAACATCTTCCAATACATTCCCTTATTATTGAAAATTCTTAGAAAGGCCTTTTTCTTTGTGATCCCCTATTAACCCTAGTAACTTGCATTTGGATCTATATCTCTCACACGGTTTCATTGGTTACAAATCCTTCTGCACGCTACACGCACTGCAGACGTAATCGAGGGCTATAATCATGATGTGCCTTTTCTTTTTGTGACTTACCAAGCCCTGCTTTGTCTCCCGAATATAGAAATTGCATGAAGTATTTTGTCTAAAAACCCTCACTGGTTTTATCCCCACTGAACACTCCAGTACTGACAATATGAGTGGGCCCAGATGCCCATTATGAAATGTGTGTAATGCCCTGACAGGTGGTAGAGTGCCATATGTTGCATTTGCACGCAACGTTGGCGCTATGTGGTCACATCGTGTGACATTACTCTTAAATTTTTTTACTCAGCATGGCAACAAAAGTTAGCTTTGACCGCAATTTCTCAGTGATAGATCTTAAAAGTATAATATAGAAGTCTGTGCATCCTTCAAATTCGTTGAAACCTAGCTTCGTTAACACATCGCCAGTGTACCTTTCGCTGTAATCGTCCCATGTGGCCATTACGCGTCAAATAATAATGACATAATTGTAAAGAAGTATTCTTACGGGAGAGAAAATATTGAACAGTTTTATTCAATTACGTATTTTTTTCCGATGTGTTAAACATGAAAATCTCTTTAGCAACCTCTCAGCAGCTGTTATCCTGCCCTAGCAACAGGATCTTAGGATATTATTAGCTTACAACGGGATGTCGTCTGATAATATACTTTTGTCGGCTCTAACATACTCAGAACTATGTACGAAGGCAACCCCTTACTTCCCGTAAGTAAGGGGTTGCATTCATACTTAGTTCGTCGTCTGTAGACTTTATATACACTCAATAGGTGGTCCAGATGCATCTTCAGTTGTCTTTACTTGCATAATGAAAGAATCATTCTGGTTTGACTGTTATTTCGGGCTTGTCCGTCTAGTTTCGAACTCAAAGGGAGTTCTTTGTCAAAAGATTCTCACACGGTTTGGTCGCAAGACGAAAATTATAAATATAAAAGTGTCTTGCAAAAAGTTCTTAAAACATAGGTACACAAAATTAAAATGACGCTGGAAGTAACCCGTGAGGCGGCGGTTAAAGTAACAACAATATTAGGGTTCCTTTTTACCATTTTGGTACGGAACCCTAAAAATGCATGAATACTGCACTAATGCAGCCCCATGTGAAAATGTATAGCCACACATGTAACTTTGTACAGGGTTTGATAATACTTCATAATCGTTACATCATACAGTTCGCTGCGGCCTACTTCGTTCGTAATTGGTCTGATCATTTACAAGCACCATTGCAGTTCACTTCAAACAAGTTCAATATTATTACTTATTTCAAATATGAAAAGAATTTTCTGATCTATGATAGGTTTTTAATTTATTGCTATTTAAAGAATCCCCATCATAAAGTGGTCAACGGACATAGAAGTAAAAAAAACTTTTTAATTAGCTCAGATTAATTTTGTTGACAGTTTTAATTGTCCATTAATGATTTAATATCAAATAAATATTTAATGGGCCGAACTCACGACCCAATGAGTGCCCCTCTAAAGGCTTAAACTTCGTCGTTTTTTTTATGCGTCGTAAACTTCGATCAATAATAGTACGTCGTAAACTTGCGTACCTACACGCGCTGCAAACATAACTAGCGAATAGCGATGCTTTATCAAGGCAGAAAACGCGCGGTCGATGCGCATACCTACGACGCGCGTATAAAAAACGCCCTATGCATAGGCCCTTGAAACTAAGGCCCGTATTACAGAACGTCACTCAATATTCAAGCATTACTTAAAACTAGATTCAAGCCATTTGATTGGTTGAAACTAGTTTTAAGTAATGCTTGAGTATTGAGTGACGTTCTGTAATACGGGACTAAAACTTGCAAGAAGACTTACCAATGTGATTCTCTATTGTTACAGGAGGTAGCAGTAAAGGTTGAATCTATAAAGGCGCGGCACCCCCAACTTCTCTATGAGAGCCGAGTGTATAAGATGCTCCAAGGGGGCATCGGCATACCACACATAAGGTAAGTATCTATCGTAGAACCAATCTGCGCTAGTTATGTACTTAATTCAGCAAACATCATCATCAGTATCGTTAAGGCGCGTACGCACGTACGAACAAAACATGGTGAACACGAACATAATGGATCGCCTCGAACATTTTTGACGAACACAGGTTATGTTCGTTAGTGGTACGCACGTGCGAACAAAGTGTTCGATGTTCGTGTTCACCATGTTTTTGTTCGTACGTGCGCACGCGCCTTTAGGGAGGCTCGTCCCCCCTATTACCTACATGGGACTTGACAAACTGACGAAATGTGGGTGTGTCTTCAAGGAATGCAGACGAGCAATGAAAGTCATTTGCAACTTAAAACCAGCCAATCAGCGATAAAAACGAGCAAAATGAGCGAAACGCTTGAGAAAGTTTACCGTTTTAAAGAACTAGCCAAATATTCAGGAATACAGCGATTGTCATGGTATGTGATGAGGAGGAATGAGGAATATGGCGTCGAGAAAGTTGGATGGCTATACGAGTATGGGAAGATAAAAGAAACTATGGATTGACTGTGTGAAAGATGATATGCCTAGAAAGGGGGGTGACTACCGAGATGACATTTAATATGGCAGGAAAAGACATGTTGCGCCGACCCCAAATAAATTGAGATAAGGACAGGAGAATGTTGCGTATCGCCAGTTGTTAGTAAATAAGTCCGTTTAGATACGTAGGGACATAACGCACGCCCGTATATTATGTATAGTTGAAACGTGGCCGGACGCGGCGAACCGCAACGTGAAACACGATTGTCACAAAACTGTATTTCGGTGCGTCAAACTGTTTTAGTTACCGAGCCCGAATGAACGGTTTTTACTGTAAACGCATGTATTTTTACAGCGGCTCTCATGAAATCGGTCCATCCGTCGTATTGTTTGTAATGGCTTGAAGCTGTCCACGTGTATTAGTCGGCGTGTTGGTACGTTTTCGGACTACGAAAGAGGATGACGAAAACGGGGCCGAAGTGTCCGATTGACCTAAAACTGCGCCCGTATTTAGGCATCGGCCAAATAGAGAATGGCTGGAAGCTAAGGTTTGATCAGGTTAATATTATATTATACTATGCCAGACCAAAATAAATAAACAACCTAAGGTCTGTTCAAATTCATGTTTGCGATTGAAAAACAAATATCAACTACAGTGTAAATTAAGTTGATTTCAGAATGACTAGAAAACTATTGAAAAGTCATAAAAGTGTTTGAAGTAAGTGAAGTAAGCGTAAACTGAAGTTTATGTGTGGGCATTATAGTTATTTTTCCAAAAAAAATATTATTGCTTATTTGTTTACACTTTTGGAAACAAAATTGCAAACGCAGTCTATATTTGTACTCTTGACAACAAACATCAACAAGGCGTCTATCATCATATCTTTTCGCCGCCAGTTTATCACCGTTACTGGCACAGCTCCATCTTTCCAATTAGTGTTAATCATTTCACTTATTAAATATTCTCGACGACAGGTAACAAGTCCTTGAATCGGTAGGACCTTCAGCAAATCAAACCGCCTGACCTCAATCCAATGTTAAATCGTTACAAGGTTTATCAGATTTCGATATAAAACAACAGCTATAACAGTAGTTTATAACTAAAGCCATAGAAAGTGCGTTACCTAACTTGCAATTTTGTGTTACGTGCGAACTCTGTGAGCGCAAATATGATTTATGTGGCTTTGGCAACCATTTTGATTTTTGAAAGTATGTTTTTTATTTTTATTTTTTCGTTTTAGTTACAGCGAAGCTGTACACTGAAGGCCCCTTTTTAGTCTTTAACATTTTAAAAGTTTTAAAAAGAATGTTAGAAGAGAAGATGGAATTACAGTTCTGTGCTGTGAATCATAGCTTATTAGTGTTAGCCGTGATTTCGTTGACATAAAAATAAAAAATCTGCATAGAAACAATCTGAAGGCCTTTTACAAGTTTATGAGTCAATCCAAGTCGATGTCTACAGTATGATTCAGTTCGTATCGTAGCCCAAAAACCAGTTATATTAAATTCACGAGTTGTTTCGCCCGTGGCTTAGTTACCATTCCTCAGTTTATGGCAATCTACAACCTCTTAAAAACTTTGTTTAGGTTTCGTTCGACCCAAACTGTAAACAAACGCGGCCTGACCAACGCCTACTAGTATTACGTTGAGGCCACCGGTTCGTAAAGGAAGTCCGACTCTCAATCGCCACGCCCCAATAGCAACGCTTATACATATACAGTATACACTCATAGTTACGCTGTCTTTAGATTTTTAAGGCGCTGAGCAGACGATGGACAATCTATCCTCGACGATAGAATGTGTGGAAATCCAGGCAATCCATGTTTCTTATGTAGTTTCCTATACTTTCTATCGTCGCAGAAAAACTGGCCATCGTCTGCTTAGCGCCTTACGAAAATCAATTGGAGCACTACGAATATCGGCAGCTGCCAGATTTCTGTTAATGGCGACTTTGTACGTCACGAACATTGTCTCCTTAAGGCAATTAAGGCTATCGTCTGTCGACCGCAGCCGCTGTGTTAGTTATGTCTGTGTGGACAAGTGTCTTATGAACCAGGCGTTAGGTCGCTGTTTTGGTCGATAAAATACGTCATTTCTGTTGCGCGGGCGTTCATCGATGTTCGACGTTCGGCCTACAAAACTTCCACGTTGTTTCGCAATTGAGAAACTCGCCTAAATATGCGATTTGTTCAAAACATTCGTAATGATTCGTGGCGAAAAATTTTAGGTTGAATCTGTATTTGGAAGTGACAGTGACTCCAATGCATATATTTTGTGTTATTTATAATGATACTATGATACCACAAAATATGTACATAAATTAATTAGCACTAACTTTATTCACGTCGCATTATTTTTGTTTAATGTTTATCGTAAAAAACTAATACATAGAAGCCCAAAAGGTTTAGTACGAAAATAAAAAAGTTGTGGTGGCTTATGTATCTAAGTATGTTAGTTATTTCATACTTAGATACCATCATCAACAACGTAAAATATCACTTTCAATGACGTCAGGTCAGCTCAGAATCTCGCGCCGAGAACGCAGCACAAAAAATACAAACAAATAGACTCATAAGCATCAGTTACTATTGTACAGACGCCAGCAGGTCAACCTACCCGAAACTGTCAGATTTTCCCAATCAACCTTGAACCTTATTCTTTAGCAATAAAGTCGAAAATCTATTAAATAAATCTGACAGATTGTAGTAACTTGATGTGCTGGCGTCTGTACAAACATACTTGACATAATTTTTTGCTAAAAGATTTGAGACGAGACTGTTAATCCAGACATTTTGAAGGTCAATCTTACTGTAACTGTATCTTAAGTTAATAACTCAAGGTTTGAATCAAATGAATAGATGTTCTCAGCTCACTCAGCGAATGTCACATCATTGTTATAGTGCTTATTATTTTATTTAATTTGAACATGACTATAACCTTCATCAGTTGCAGCGAATTGAGTAACAACAGGTTTGGTCTGCCTACACGCGGTTGCCAAGTCTCGGCTACGACTACATTTGGTTCTATGCGTCTACTAGTGCTTAGTGCCAATATTGGAAAGGAACTTTTTGAACGACTTATCAGGGATTATTTTACTAGAATTTCTCCAACGATGGCTGGCATGCATTTGCAGTTTTGGTCTCGTCCTTAGAGCTTCGAAGTCCGTCCGTCCTGTTTGATTTGAAATAATAAAATATGTAGGTACTTGATTTTATTGCATACGATTACCATAAGGTTTTCCGCTTCCTGTTATTACCTACATTTCGGAACTTCCTTATTATCATGAACATTTCATGCATTAATATACTTTATGTTCTGCATCAAACTTGATCAAAGTAAAATCTAACATATCGTCGTTGCGACTTTAAGACCTCTTATGTGTCACTTTTGGCAAAATCACTTTTTTACGCCAGCCGATTCTACATTTTGAAGCTCTATCGAATGCAAAAACTCTCATGTGTATACGACGTTTAAATCGTAATTTATTTACGAAATTCAAGATCTCCAATGTGCTTGCTAATTAAAAGTTTGTGCTTAAAAAATGTTATGTGTCAACTAAAATTGTTTTAATCTTTTTTACAAGAAACTACTTTTGTTAAAAGCACGAAAATCATGTGGCTGATACCTATATTTTTGTTGTAGTTGGTTTCATTATATTTTTCTCAGTAGACGGTTTTTATCGATTTTCTCATAAAATTGATTTTTACACATAAGAGATCTTAAAGTCGCAACGACGATATGTTTGTTGATAAGAATATTAAAATTTTACGTCTCTGTAAAAATGATAGGCTGGTTGAATGATAAGTTCACAAAAAGAAAATATCTCGCACGAAAATTAAATAATTATTAAATCTCAATATTTTGACTTTCTTGGTTTGACAGTGACATTCACGTGATATAATGATCTGCAACGATCTTTGAACCTTGCTACATAATACACTCGATACTGCCTCGTGGCTCTGATAGATAGTATTGGCTGTCTTAGTAGGTACTAGGTGTCGTTCTCATTACTGATTTTAGCTCCGATCCGATGACTTGAAAACCCTGTCTTAAAAACTATATTGATTACATAATATTATGTTCGTTATTAAGCGCAGTTCTTTTTAAATAGGTGCAATGCTTTGTTTACCGTATCAGCTAGCGTGTTCGCAATAATATTGTCCTTCAACACATTGCCTCTTAAAATAAACAACGGAATAGGGAAACAGCGCATCGTTACTCACCGTCTACCTACAATGAAACTCAGCCTAGACTAGCATTACATTGTTTGCGGAGAAAAGTTCCACATCCGCCTAAACGTTCGTTACGCGTCGCCGCACCCCGTCACACCTACCATGAAACCGTGCGCATGAAATCTGCACGTTTTTGCTACAATCACTATGGAGGACCCAGTCGCGTGAAACGTTGATTAAAACCCGGAAAATTGTAACGGGAATCCTTGAAAGGGATCCCCCGACGACGGTTTGAAAGGTAGGATTAGTATCGTGCGTACGATTGGGCGTTGTCGGTCGATATTACTCCCAAAAGTAGCAAAGGTACTTACTGGCTTATCAAAAGTAATCGGCCACTGTTCTGATTCCGGTTAATAATAATAAAACTTCTTATCTTCACCAATGGCCACGTCTCAACCGCAGACTGGCGTTGAGTTTCAAGATCATTTCTGCTTATGCATTTGTATAAATTTCTAGGGTACAACCCACGCTTTCTAAATTGTTATTACTTGTAGTTTGGTAACCATATTTGGTTCCATTTCGCACCGTTGCTAGGCCCCTTATATTTGGAAATGTCCTTGTGTTTAAGGTAAAAACACATTGATTCCTATTGCGCAATTCGGCACGTTGACGTGCAAAACCCCTTCATCCTCACGTTGCAGGTGTTTTTCTTCCTTTTGCGCCATTCCAAAAGTTGACAGACGAAGCCCTAAAAATGATTCATTTAACTTTTACGCAAGGTTATATTATATTGTTTAATTGAAACTTGGTTCAATATTTTGTCGTATTTTTTTATGAAAACGTGGTTGGTTAAGCGGGCGAATTTGCAAACAATAGGTTTGCAAATTCGCCCGCTTAACCAACCAACGTGAGACGTTGATTTTCAGAAAAATATTTTCTCTTGGTAACACCTCTACGCTCTCTAACGGACAATTACTCCAAATTCATGGTTATTTTCAGTGGTTTAGGTTGTGAAGGTCTGACTACAGTTAATCAGTCAAACACTAGGTTGGAGGCTTTTGCTATGCGTGACTGCTTATCAAATTAGTAATGGCGTTTTATTACACAGAACCAAAATATTTCGTGTTCCATAAAAGCATTTTTATTTATTCGTAAATATTTTGAATATGCGCGATAACCTGACCAATGTTCGTACACCCATAGATTCTCTAGAAAAATAAAAACAAACACGCATTTGCATTTGACGCAAATAGTTTCTCTAAGGTGTTCTAGATTTTAACTTATTGCGTTGCGTTGTTCATTTTTATCGACTGGGTTGAAACCAAAACATAGCTAATCTGGGTTAATATCGTGAGTTTTACAGATGAACTAAAAACGTCTTCAGATCAACACCGAATCAAGTCTTTTTTGGCAGGGGTGTATAACACCCAACGTTTTGTCAATTATGTAATAGGGGGCGAGTGTTTTGCCATTTTAGGGGAAAAGCTCCAAATTCAGGGCTGGGACTGAGAATTTCCTGACAGATAAACAAAATCATAATCATAAATTAAGGCACTTTTTCACAAGGAGAGTTTCTCGACCGTCAAGTGCTCACAATTGGCTACCGAGTCTCGCAAGACCATTATCGCCACTCGACGTCAAATAACTATCCTCGTTTAAATAACGCCTTCAGCACCTTCACCGACATTATCTAATGGCAGCTTTCAATTGTTTCAGATGGTACGGCTACGAAAAGGACCACAACATCCTGGTGATGGACCTTCTTGGTCCGTCACTGGAGGACCTCTTCAACTTCTGTTCGCGCCAGTTCACTATCAAGACTGTTCTTATGCTGGCAGGTCTGTATTACTTATGTTTTTGTGGATTCAAGAGAAGTTATCGAAAGATTTTGCTTTGATCGCCTTTCGGTGATTTGACTCTTGTAAAGTTCTTGACTTGGTTGATGTGAGAATTATATTAATTTATGTTATTTACCTTGTGTTAGTTGTCTGGCTATCTAACTTATGCTGAACTGAGGTGTAATTGCGTAACACACATGAAATTTGATCGCAATTTCATTCATTTTGACAGTTTTGCCACGTTCATTGCGTTATCTAAGTAGTTGAGCAGACGAATTTTTCAAACCTATGAAGCAATAAATTAGGAATTTCCCTTGTAAAGACTTCGTGTTGTTATAGAAAGTGTGTTACGCAATGAGGGTGCAGATTTACTGATCAGAGAAATAGTTTAACAGTAGAAGCTGTTTTGCCTTTCAAAGAAACTTATTATTATTGTGTAGATTTCGTATACATTAGTAGGTAAAGTCACGAGCACTAATACGCGCCACCTCTGGAACTACCGGCGGGATTTGAAAAAATATTTTTGCATTTGATAGCCCAATTCTTGAGGAAGGCTATCGTCAAACGGGGTGAATAGGGATGCAGGGGTGAATCGGGACGAAACTTTAAAAGCGATTTTAACATTGAAATAATATAGTTTGTTGCAAAAAAGGAGTCTAATGTCAACACTTGGCAACTTTCAATTGCGATTTTTTCGTGAAATGACGAATGCAACGTTGAAATACGACACTTAACATAAACCTATGGGTTCGAAAATACTATGTTCGTAATAACATAAAATTTCATTAAAAAATAAAGGAGAAAATTGGCTTTGAATAAAGCCAAGTGTATACATACTTATGCTCGTGACTGTACGCACGGCTACACATCAAGCTTTACATGACCAGTATAAGCTGACTTCTGATTGTACGAAAAACCTATACAATGCGAGGACAGCTAAAACGGGAAATGAACAGCTTGATGTGTCACCATGTGTACTTACCTACTCAACATTATACAAGAAAGGAATACCAACCCCCTTACTAATAAACGTTGTATAGCGCCTGTATAGTTACACAACGCTTTGTCTTCTTCTTTCGAAAGTCAAATTACTGACGACTGAAAGTGAGAAATCGGTGTGTAACTATTCATGTGCTATAATAATGATAGTAAGGGGGTTAGCATGTAAAGTAGTCACTCTTATGTGTTAATGTTTATTTTCACTTAGATTTCTTTCATATATTACACTCTCATTATTGTTAATAACTATGAAGTAATTGCGTCAGATTTATTACTTGTTTTTCTCAAACTAATTAGCAACTACAACTAAATAAATGCATTAACGTCAACACTGCGTTTAGATACTTCACATAAAATTAAAAATACAGCAGATTTACGAATTTGCCTGATTGTTGTTATTTTGAGGGTACTTTGAACTTTGACCTCAAAAATCAGAAAATGAATAGTATTCTTTTGTTAAAACTCCTGTTGAATTTACTGCTTACTTATTTTGCAGTGCAGACTGAACAGCAAAATGCTTGAGCATGTTCTTTGCTGTCAATATTCGAACATAGGCAACAGCCACATTTCATGCTATTCTGAACTCTTATTTCAATTTTGATTTAGTTCATAATCAATTTATAAATGAAAATCCTCTCTAGCATTTTCATACCCTGTCTGAAGGCTGTCTGCGCTGACTATACTATACCTCAACTTGGATAAAGAGCGTTCATCCCGCGCGGGCTAGCAACGTCGCATTTTTAGTGGTTTTTCCTGTTATTAAATATAAACCAATTTTTTTTTTACAGCCAACTCTGGCTGTAAGAAATTGTAGTGGTTTTTTTAACGACCTAGTGGTCTTCAAAAAACCCACTAGAAATGCGACGTTGCCAGCCCACGCGGGATGAACGCTCTTAAAACGCTATCAGATTATCTGCGAATCTGTGACTGTCATTGAAAATTTGTGGTCGTTTTGCAGGCATTCTAGAACCGTCCCTTTGCCCACAGATCAAATGCTGGGCCGCGTAGAGTTCATCCACTGCAAGTGTTTCATCCACCGTGACATAAAGCCGGACAACTTCCTCATGGGAATCGGCCGCCATTGCAATAAGCTTTACATGATCGACTTCGGGCTCGCCAAGAAGTTCCGCGACCTCCGCTCGCGTGCACACATCTCATATCGCGAGGATAAGAATCTTACCGGTGAGTTGCTTACACTTTTTGTATGGGATGCTACATGGTTCTTTGACTTAGCATGAATCGGGCACAGCTGGGCAGCAAACTCGAGAATATTATGTTCGGGAAATTTTGCCGAACCGGCCCGAGCATGACTCAGCGAGTGTGGATGCCGAACGGAGTTTGCCGATCGGCACAAGCCAAATATGTGTATTAATTTCTTCGGCTCGGCTTTGTTGTTCAACGGGTACTGCCGAATCGAATGTACCCGAACATTGTTTAGTGTCTATAAGAGCCCGGGGACGGGAAAACAGCGTGATGCGCGAGACGATTCGAGACGTTCCAGATAAACAGCAAAATTATCTGTGTATTGGTTTTATTAAACGATATCGGTGATGTCTGGCGTATTGTGGTAATATAATGTAGTGGTTGCTATTGCATTTTATTGGGTCTGGGAGGTCAGTTCTTAATAATTACAAGCTGTAGTAAGTATTCTTTAGCAAGTTAAAACACGGTCAAACAGAAATGTTTCACGATTACTTCCGACACGTTTTAATCTGTACACGCAACTGCTAGTTAACAAAACTCGCGTCAAGATCCAAGCCCCCCTTTTGTCTCAACAGTCTTTTCAACTCGGTATAAACAGCTCACGAGACAAACGCGTCCCGTACAGCAAAGTTCGCCACGTTCCCTCGTAGAATACAGTTAACTTAATAAACGAGTGACTCACACCGGGTGCTCGGTATTCCAAGCATGCGCGTTGTAGCCATAGTTACTCAACGATGGCTGATATAGATTAACTATAGACTGGTTTTTTGGTGCTATCTATCCCTCAAGAGGGACAGGTTTTAGTACACTGTTGTGGTGTTAAAAGTCAATATCTTTTCAGAACATTGAAGCATACTATGCATTCACGATATTGTTCTTTTTAGCGTGTCGATAGTAAAAATTATGAAAAAATAAACAAGTGAATGGCGCACATTCATTACATCCACGTCTAACTTCGAGGCCTACAATAGTCGATCAGCTGATTCAAATAAAATCCGCCCTCTTTGCCATTAGCAAGTTTTAGACAGTGCTCCGAGGTCCATAAAATGTATGGAAATACGCGCACGTTGTAACAGTGCACATTGTCGTGGACGGAAATCAAAAGCGTCTTCATATATTCCCATACATTTTACTTCACCGTGTTACCGCGAACGTCCACGAAAAGCGCAAAATTACTGAGTCAGTAAATGGATTTCCATTTGCTGACTCAGTCAGAAAGGGTATTGAAGATTTATAAATGGAGCCTACCTGTACCTACCTTTATACCTGTCTGTCCGCCATTTTGACAGGTAGGTATGCCACGGGCCTTCAAACCAATCAAATTAAGCATTAATGATAACTATAAATTATACCAGACAGGAACCATTTCCCGTAATTAAAAACGTTCAAAATCTAGTCGCAGTCTCATCTCAGCGACAATCATTGTCAAGAACTAGTCAATAATGTAGGGAAATTAAAGGTATTTTTGACAGATTGAGACTGAGATCAAACTGTGAATGTTCTTTAAATTTCGAGAATTGCCCCTCTGTGTTCATGTTGATGTCTGACTTATCATTTATTTACGTCTTATCGTTTTTGTATGATAATGATGCAAACAAACGTATAAAAAGGCGCAATTTAATAATAAGATAACAAATTACTTTATAATGACAAACGAAACAGTTTGCCATCGATAAAGCATCGGGGAAACTTCATCATGCAAATCTTTGTGCATTCGACTATCTAGAGCAGAAGTAATAAATGACGTTATAAAGCTGTCCTTGTGTATATTTAGCGTGCTGTGCCCAAATAATTGCCCAGGCAGGCCAGGAGGGGCGTGGGGGGGGCGGGGGGGGGGGGTGGAATCGCCAGGCTTTCCCGAATTCTACTCAAACGCAAGATGTCATACCAACCACTGTTAGGACCAAAGGGCTTTAAAAGAGACTGTGACCTCGTGTCGGCCTTCTCAGAGTAGTCAGATAGCAGAACTCATCTAGTTTAAAAAAAATAATATTGACGTGTAAAAGTATTTGTACAAATCTACTTGCAGAAATAAAGTAATTTATTATTAACGAAGGGAAGGGAAATGGAAGAAGAACAATTCTTCCCCAAAGTTGCTTAGTATAATATTATGTTGTTTTCTAAATAACGCATTGTTTGTAACAGGTACGGCTCGGTACGCGTCGATAAACGCCCACCTCGGCATCGAGCAGTCGCGGCGAGACGACATGGAGTCACTCGGATACGTACTTATGTATTTCAACAGGTAAGTCGCCTTATTTTGTAGAAAACGATGTAATTTTGCCATTTTAGTTGTGTTTGAAAGTAACATTGTTTATAGAAGGCTGATACGTTATGTTTTAGGGTTTCGTACCCAAAGGGTGCCAACGGAACCCTATAACTAAGCCTCCGCTGTTCGTCCGTCCGTCCATCTATCTCGTCTGTCAGCGGGCTGTATCTCATGAACCTTAATAGCCATCAACTTGACCTCATTTATCACTACAATGAATAGTCGTGCAAAACTGTCGAACAAATCGCAGTCCCCTTACAATATCATTTTAATTGTATCTAATGCAATCTAGAAAATAAGGTTGGTTTATACCTGGCCAGTCGAAGTAGCATCAAACTTAGATGAGCGACAAATGGTCAATGACATTTTGGATTCACACATTGTTAGTTGTAGGTTCGAATCCAGGCAGGCGCTTTACTTTGTATAAATAATTTCATAGCCACTGCTCTCAAAACGGTGAAGGAAAATATCGCATGTCCTAGAAACAAAAATTCGAAGAAATGTGTCATGACATGACCAACCCGCACTGGGCCCGCGTGGTGGATTACAGCCCTCTCACAGAGAGGAGGGCTGTGTCCCAGCAGTGGCAACGCTATAGGCGGATTATGCTATGCTACATTAGTGGTCAAGTATGTTTTTAGTGAAAACTGCCTAGAATCAATTCTATTTTATTGTACATTTTGACTTTCTCAATTGCCTATTTGAAGTAAATGCTTTGACTTTAGTCGGTGGTGTTCTGTAGTTTCTGCCTAACCCCATGGGAAGATGGCGTGATTTATATATGTTTCTAGTTTCTCTCAGTGAACATGTTGTAGTGACAAAGAATGACACAAGGAATGACAAAGCGCGCTTTTCTATTACACCGTCTGACATGGTATATTTATATGAGAAAATTATAGAACACTGTGACAGACATCACGTCGTACGTTTATTTTCACCGAAGCAAAGTCGTGCGTGTTTCGATTGTTAATGGAGTGACGTCACGGAATCCACACCGTAGCTCCTGTTCAATATCTGAGGTGGTATCGATTCTGATTATTATGATTCATTGTTACTTGAATCACGGATCTTTCGAAACCATGTGTAAAATTACTTGAAAATATTTGATATCCTTGTATCTTTTGAGTGCTTTATGCATAATCTTGTAGAAATACGACGATGTCAGACGATTCACTCGAGTGAAGGTTGCATTTTAGTTTCATTCCACCTTCACACGATACGACAGCGGCAAAATTAAATTATACAGGGTGGCAGGGACCGTCGACGCGCAAGCTCTAACCATGAATTCAGCACATGATTCTAGACACCCTAACGTAGAAATTTGCCGTTGGTTATAAAAAAAAAGGCGGTTTCATAGAGAAATGCCATTCCTGCGCGGTCAAAATGTATGAAACAGTAAGGGTTCCGTACCCAAAGAGTAAAAACGGAACCCTACTACTAAGACTTCACTGTCCGTCTGTCTGTTTGTCACCAGGCTGTATCTCATGAACCGTGATGCTAGACAGTTCAAATTTACACAGATGATGTATTTCTGTTGCCGCTATAACAACAAATACTAAAAACAGAATAAAATAAATATTTAAGGGGCTTAAATATTTATTTTATTGGGGCATGCTACAAACGTGTTTTTTCCTTGTTTTCTTTTCTTCTTCGTTATTGCCTTTTGGTACGGAACCCTTCGTGTGCGAGTCCGAATCGCACTTGGCCAGTTTTTTACTGTTTATTTTTTAATATCGTATTCGAAATCGTACGTAAAATTTTAACTCAGAGGGATTCAGAATCTGTACTGAATCTTGAAAACCTACCGTTTGGATGCCTTGGTTTTCCTGAATATGCTTTTCTCAGAAAAATAAACAACTTTGTTTTCGCAGTTCATTCTTTGGGCATATTGCCAATGTTCGTTTTATTAATACAGAACTTTTCTTTATTCGTGATATTGCAGCTTTCGTCAAATGTCACTCTAGCTTTGATATTAAAATCAAAGTGATTGTGGATATGAAAATACAGGCGGAGGATATCGAAAAGTGCACTTTTGCGAACGAGCAATTGCAAGTGGTTTTACGGACATTTTAATGTGCAGTTAGGCACTAGGAATCTACAAGATAGATTTAAAACTGAAATGAAATTTGTATAGATTATCTTTCAAGTAAAAAATTAAGTAATTTTTTCGTTACCGCGTTGTTCTTCTAATCTACGCAACGGATTACACCATAATTTTTCAAGAATTTATTCCTGAAGGATACAAAAATGTTTATCTTCTATCTATATAAAAAACTAGCTTCTGCCCGCGACTTCGTCCGCGTGAAATTTCTTGTACCCACCCCCACCCCGTCGTCGCGTCGCAACACTTCGTATTCGCTTACCGTTCACTCTGATTTTTTTTCTTTTTGCTCGGCTCCTAAGGGTCATAGCGTGATGTTAAATAGCCTATAGCCTTCCTCAAGAATTGGGCTATCAAATGCAAAAAAATTTTTTTTTTCAAATATGACCGGTAGTTAATAATCCTTAATAGGTACCAACTCTTAACATCTTACACACGTGATAACTTTTAAACGAAATATCCGATTGAGATGAAACAAAAAGTATTTTACTTCTTCATAAATACTCTTGATAACATAATACTTAATTTCGATAAAGATTAATATTACGATACATATTTAATGTAGTTTTTTTTTCTTCAGACGATTTAATAATTATTTTGAACGCAAAATCGGTTATTGTGATTAAACAATGATAGCCAGATATATGTTCCCGCGGACTTTTTTGTAGGTCGTAATGGGCTCTACAAACCCGTAGTACATCATTTTGTTCTATTGTCAATAGTTTTTGCAGCGCACGCAAAAATAGGTTTTCGATTTTACACCTTGTGTTACAAAATAGCAATTTTATTACGGATCCCTAATTTTGAAAAAAAATAAATATAGCCTATAGCCTTCCTCGATAAATGGACTACCCAATACTAAAAGAATCATTCAAATCGGACCAGTAGTTCCAGAGATTAGCGCGTTCAAACAAACAAACAAACAAACAAACAAACAAACAAACAAACTCTGCAGCTTTATAATATTAGTATAGATAAAAGGAAAAGTCCTGACTGACTGACTGACTCATCAACGCCCAGCCCACACCCTTGGACCTAGAAAGCTGAAATTTTGCACAGAGGTTCCCTTTATATAATGTAGACAAGGAATAAGGAAGGATTTTTCGAAATTCAACCCCTAAGAAGGTGAATGGGGGGAGGGTGACATTCCACGCGAACGAAATCGCGGGCAAAAGCTAGTCTTAGATAAAAAGCACTGAAATCTTGATGTCTTGCTTGACATGTCGCTACATCAGCAGCAGATTGCACCCGTCCGAAGCATGGACGTTGCTAGTAAACTAATAGTAAAAAGAAACTTATCAAGGTGGCGAAGGAACCATAAGAGTACAGACTTACAGAGTCAATATGATTACCGTTCACAAAACCACTCGATACTGTACATATTCCGGTTTGAGGCTGCCAGTTGATCCGCTGTGCAAGTCCCGACTTGTCGCAAGTGACTCACGCGAGGACTCGTTTCGACCCGTTACTACGGCCTACGGAATAAGGCCGTTAATTATAAATGTGTCCGGGAGTTGCGCAATTTTATGTATAGGTTACTGTTAGCATGGCTTTTGATTACGATTCGTCGAAGCAAGGATTTTCATATTATGGGTGTGACTAACTTTTGCCCGTGGCTTCGCCCGCGTGTATATCGGAAATTATCCCACGAGAACGCTCTACGGGGATAAAGCCTAACCCAGGTCATGGTCTACCTGTGTACCAAATTTCATCGAAATCCGTTCAGCCGTTAAAAGCGTGAAAAGCTAACAGACAGACACAGTTGCTTCAGATTTTTTAATATTACTTATACAGGTCGGTACGGACATCTACGCACAATCTGCACCCTAATTGCGGAACACACTATGACTCACAATGTGAATCATTGTCAGGGATATTGCTAGTCCATTGCTTCAGTTACAAAAAACATGCTGGATAGATTTAGAAAAGACTCGTCTTATTCTTTACCTTTCTTTATTGTAATTCTTCTCTCGTGACCTTTACGAGAATGATAACTCATGCCGAGGTTAAAAGATGGAACCTGTAGAGAAACAGGTTGCTCACTGTCCAGGGTGCGACGGACGAATGAATGCTTAGTAAATTGCATATTATATAAAACCATTAAGGGAACAACTTTAGTGCCCGCATTAGTGACGCGACAGCTGGGAGACATTTTTGTCTGCGGATTTGGACGCAACTGTCGCCCGTCTATTGGTTGCAATGCAAGTGCGCGTACGGCGACAAAAAGTTGCAGGCTAGCCAGTGGCCGCTCAACTGAAAATTTCTCAAAATAATGGCGTTGCTGTCACTCGTGTGCGCATCGTCCAGAGTTTATTTTATGAAATCGCAACTATGTTACAATTCATTTGTTTCAAGCGGGCGTGACGTCGTTGAAGTCCTAGGTTCCATAGAGGTTAAAAAAAAAGTCTGCACTTCCCATTGTACCTGATTTTAATGCTTTTCTGTAGATTTAATTTTCTCTATTTGTTTAACAGAGGCTCGCTGCCGTGGCAAGGTCTGAAGGCGATCACCAAAAAGCAAAAGTACGAACGGATCAGCGAGAAAAAGATGTCGACGCCCGTTGAGGTGCTCTGTAAGGTAAGCACAACAGACTTTAACAGCATGTTTATATTCATACAATTTTAATTTGGAAATATAGTAAGTAGGTACAGTCAACAAAAGAAATAAGTATGCAGGATCGTCGGATATAGTTAAAGTTTAGTAAGAAGCCGATGGATGTTGTCGACTTGTCAATTTGATAAATGAGGTGTTTTAGGAATTTCTCCTGTATTGTGGGTGCGTTTACAAAAATTTAAACTCACATACACAAACAGCTCAGCAGCTAGTGTTTTCTATTAATTAAATAAAATTTTATTTGAGAACATCCATTGGTTTCTTACTAAACTTCAACTATATCCGACGATCCTGCATACTTATCTCTTTTGTTGACTGTACCTAGATTGTATGCTTGTTATGTGACTTAAATTCATTTTAAGAAGTCAATATCGATTGCTTTCAGAGGTATGTAAACAACCTCTTGTTTTGAAAATTCGTCAAAATCACACGACCACATATCAATTCCTTCGACAACAAGTCAATTCCTTAGTAAATCACATTTGTTATTCACAATGGCGTGGTTTGAACTGTCAAAATGACATCACGTACGGTTATTCGTACGGTTGACATTTCGATTCCTTGCCGTTAACAAGACACTATATTGACGTGGTTTGCACGTGGTAAGATTTCACGGGGAATAATACAGAGTTGGGGCCCAATATGCGTTAGCCTCGCATTGTGAGAAAAGCCTATAACAATGCGAGACCATTTTATACTGAAAATGTATAGCTAGTACACAAGATGTGATTAGAATCTATTAGCACACTCTGTACAATACGATCGACGAAACTTGGCGAGCCTGAACATAGGCACTAAGAACTTTCGCGCATGTACTCTCACTCGCCTCATGTCACCATTTGGTTCCTAAAAAATCTTACTGTGCAGCCTTCTGCGCAAAGTTCGGGCTAGCCAAGATACATCGGTCGTATTGTAATAGACTGATAACATACCGGTAATCAATTATCACTCATTTCTAAACAGTATAAATCGGTTTTCCGCGTTTCTTCAGTATTCGCTTAGTGCTTCTAAACTACTCGATATATTTTGGATTCGATTTTATCTAAGTCTAGGAAGGTTTATGATAAATTAATATTCAATCGCCCGGACAGCGTCAGGGAACCCTCCCTTTTATTGAAATAGTCAAGTACTTACCTGTTTGTTTGGTATATTCCCTTGAGTCTTTAAAAATAATTTAATCAATATCACGTGTATGCGGGTAGATTCGACACAAGACCTAGCACAAAATGTACCAAGTATCTTTCCATAGCCCCAGTAATTGAATAAGCGTTGTGCATAGCCTAGTAACTCAGCTGACGTCTGCATACGCGTGAGTGGTAATGGATTTGAACCTGCGACCTCGCGAAGAAGGTCGTCGATTTAAATCTTAACTCGCTAGTTATATCACTGTATTTTAACCAGAGCTTTTGTGTTTGATATTGTTATTAGTTCGGTATAAAGCCACGTTTACACGGTGCAATTTTCTTGCCCGTCGTGGCATACACACATTATGCGCACAGCCAAAGTGGAACTCTGTCAGCGTGTGTTCCCTTCCACATTTAACCCGCCTGACTTCAAAGTAAGAGTGAACATGTATCTCCTGGGCACGCTCGTTCCATCATGGACCTCATCCATCGCTGTCCATCAGGCGTGATCGAGGTCAAGAGCGAGCCCATTCAGTAATAAAACAATCAAGAAAATTAAAGCCTCAAATGATTTGCATCGTCTAAACACTGTTTAGACGATGCAACTTTTATAACACAGGGAATTAAATTGCACCGTGTAGACCAGGCTTTAAGATGGATAGTGTTCTTGAACAGTCGGTGTATAGAAAACACTTTCTAGGTTCACTTTCCCCGAAGCAGACACAATAAATAGTATAACAAATAGCAAAGTCCAGATGTGGTGAACTGGTTTATGGGCGGATTTTTTTAAAAGTGTACCTAAGTTAAAATGAAGGTCCTCATTTTTTTTGTTTGGTTTTCAATATGTGTAGTTGAATTCTTATTGTCTATTAATTGAACTTTAAGAAAATGTATAGAATATTTAAATAGCTGCTACAAATTATTCATAATTGTTATTGAAATTATATTATAAAGGATTTTGGGTTCCACTGAATAACGATTTATTATCTTACTCAGTAAGTTTAATAAAACTGGTATAATGGAAATCATACTTTTATTAAATCAGGTAGGTATTATTTAATTAAAATAATCAACATTTAGTTCGGACAGAGAAATTTTACAATAAAATAATTGTATGTTTATATCCTCTGACTAACTTGTTGAATAATCAGTAGTGTGTTTTTCTTTATAACAGATTCAAATCGTCATTGATTATTATTTTGTTATATAATTTGAAAGTAAAACAAATATGTTGTCTTTATAATAATATTAAAATATCAAAAACTGAACACAAAATTTATAAATAAACCCTTAATTTTGAATTATTCTAAGAGGGACAGTTACTCATTGGAACGTTGAAATTTGTCAGTGGAAAAGTAAGGGCTCTGGTTACAATGAAGGATTTTTTGCCAATTTTGATTGTTTTACCAACTTATTGAAATTGATTTGCTTTGTTACAATATACTTACTAGAAAACTGAATAAACTTCTTAATGAAAAACAATATTTAAAAAACCTTAAAAATATCATTAAAACTGACTTTGTTTAATGAGTCTTAATGGTGCGTCCAGATCTGACGAATGCGCCGCTCGCGAACGGCTTGCAAACTGCGTGCGAGCGGCGCATTCGCCAAATGTAGACGCACCATAATATCACCATATATCACCATAATATCAAACATGAGACAAAATCTCAACTTTAAACGTAGCATACGTTTAAGTACGTTAAGTGATTATGTAATGAATTTATTTCAAATGAAATGGCAAATCATAATATTTTACAACTTAGTTATTATTTATTTATTTTCTCCACGTAAAAAAACAATTAAAATTTTTGGGCGCTGCGAGTCGTCAGTGCCCTTTTTTTTTTTTTTGTACGTAGTTTTATCGCTTACTGCAATCCTGCCTTAGTGGAATGAAAAAACGTGCACATACATGAACCTAAATTTGGTTCTAAAATATTTAAGATTTCGTTTTAGTTGAAACTCCATGTGTTATTGAAAAAAAAAAAACAAAAAAAAATCTTACTATAGTTACTGTCTGACAATGTTTCAAGCAAAACAAAAACAATTCAAGCACAACAAAAACAAAAAAATATCCAAATTCAATTCAAAACAGTTGCTAGTTTTAATGATTTTGTGTCTATTTTAATAACGCAATAAAATATTAAGTGATCTGACGGAACGCTGTTCGTCGTGAATACAGCTTTAGCGTTCCACTGACTAACAATTTTCTCCATTGTGTAACGTTTTCGTCAGAATTAGTCAGTGGAATGTAACGAAAGTCCGACAAAAAATATGTTTGCATTTTTATTTCCATGATTTGCCGTTATATCAAGGAAATTATGCAACAATTTATAAAACTATTAACTAACAGTTGGTAAATTAAGTAGGAAACGTGTAAAAAATTGTTCAATTACTTAAAAAGTGCCGCTAGTCACTGGATGTATTTTATGCATGACACTGTGCGCGTCCTCCTTGTAACGGTTGTGCACGATGACAGAAAATTTGTTGTCAAGATGGCGGCAGTCAATCAGACAGCTTTGTAATGTTGCCAACGAAAAAAATTATTTAAAATTTAGTAATATTTTTTTAAAACCACTTAAATTCGCGTTACTCACGGGAAAGTTCCACCCGGTCAAATTTCCAGACTATGATTTAAAAAATAATTTAAAATCAATTTGTTATTAATGAATTGTTATAACTAGGTTTATCAGAAATATATTATTTAAGCCGTCTTATAATGTAATTACATCAATCTACATACTGATAATTAAACTATTATTCTACTTTTTAAGTTACTAGTTGACGAGGGGACATGACAAAAACCTACTTTTTAGTCATTTAATTGTACTGAAAAGTTATAAATAAACCAGAAACAATAAAAAAAGAAATACAGAAATGCTACCAAACATATGCTCAATCAAGACACGTTTGAAAAATCTTAGTTTATTGCACTTAAGTAAATAAAAAAAAACATTAAACTTAAGGGACATCATGAAAACCTAAGGTACACTTTTAAAAAAATCCGCCCTTATATTAGATAACTTTAAACAAACTAGCTATTTATGAGTTTATCTGACATCGTCAGTAACGGGGCATAATACCTAGACATAGACAAACTTTATTTAACACTAGCTTCTGCCCGCGACTTCGTCCGCGTAAAATGTCTTGTTTTTACGTAAAAATACATAGATCCTATGACACTCCGCAATAGTGTAACTACTTGGAATCGGATCAGTAGTTCCGAAGATCGAAACTCAAAAAAATCACCTCTTTGTAATATTAGTATAGGCGGAGAAATTAAAACGGCAGGTTTTTAAACCTGTATAGGAAGGGAAAGTAAGTAATATCATTTCCTGAGAGGATTCTTTTGCCAATTAACTGATTATAATTATGAGCGTTAACGCTCGTGTATAGCGAATTAATTAAATCGTAAATCCAATACGCCGGAAATGAGACTTGAATAAATAAATTCGAAGGTCTTTATGTCACCTGTGTGGTGGGCAAACCAGTTTAATCATCATCTGCCTAGCTTTTTCCCAACTATGTTGGGGTCGGCTTCCAGTCTAACCGGATGCAGCTGAACACCAGTATTTTACATGGAGCGATTGCCTATCTAACCTCCACAACCCAGTTACTAGGTAATACGATACCCCTTGGTAAGACTGGTTGTCAGACTTTCGGGCTTTTTATATCCGACGAAAAATTGCAATTCCCATTCAGAAATATGGCTGAATCCATGTTGACAGGTTGCGCGTCGGTCCCCCCCCCCCAGCCTGTATGTTATGCCACGGAAATCGTAATTAACAATTTCTTATGTAATTTCGCAGCTAAATCCCTTTAACCCTTCTTTATCATCAGAATTATTATTAAAATACGTTATTATTTGCGCAGGGATTCCCGGCTGAGTTTGCGATGTATTTAAATTACTGCCGCGGACTGACCTTCGACGAAGCTCCTGATTACATGTATCTTAGACAGGTGAGTCATTTACACACTTATATTCCGTGTTCTACTATAAAATGTGTAACGTTTGATACTAGTTCTAATTAGCTTTGGTAATTAGTTGATTGAAGCAGCCAATTCAAAGTAAAAAAAATGTTTTCAAATGAATATACATAATTATAACGCAGCTGTCTATGTAGAAGATTGTATCATCTTAGTAGTTGACTGTTACACGAGCCATTTGAAATGACTAACTGATACAAAAACTATTTGGCTACATATCGCACACCCAGAACAACACTGCACTAAGTCTAAGTAGCTCATTTTTCAGAATCGACGAAAAACCGTTATCTCATATTGCATGTAAAGAATCAAATGTAGGACATTCGCAATAACTGTCACAATTAATATGAGATAACGGGTTTCGTCGATTCTGAAAAATGAGCTATTTAGACTTAGTGCAGTGTTGTTCTGGGTGTGCGATATTATCTCCAATTATTATATCATGTGGTCTATGACATCCTCATGATAATACACTGGATAGAGTATATTTCTCATGCATCTCGATTTCACGATATCAGAAGGTCAATTCTTGTAATTAGAAACGTTCAAAATTTAGTTGCAATCTCATTCAGCGACAATAAATGTCAAAAACTTGTCAAAAATGTAGGGAAATTAGAGGTATGAGTGAGACTGAGATCGGACTGTGAACGTTCATAAAATTACGAGAATGGCTCCTTTGATCATTTCACGTACATAAGTGACCCTTGTCTCGTCTCTTCGCAGCTGTTCCGCATCTTGTTCCGCACGATGAACTATCAGTACGACTACACGTTCGACTGGACGATCCTGCGCCAGCGCAAGCAGCACATGGAGGCCGGCGCGGCGCCCGCCGACCGGCGCTCGCCCTCCGTGCAGCGCCGCGCGCAGCAGCAGCCCTCGCAGCCGCCGCCCAACAACGAGGTGCGTGCCGACTGCACACTGCCGAGCGAGGCTTGGCCCAGCTCGCGCGATGCTTTTTGCGTTTCCACATGCTTTACAGTTTTACACCTTCGAGCGTTAGGCCCTCGTTACAAAATTTGTAACGATACTAAAACCTAAAAATACCAATAACGTTACAAAAAGAAAACAATGCTATAGGTATCAGTAACATTTGAAACGTTACAGATTCATTTATAACGTTATTCTTCATACTTTTTCGTCATCTTTTATGTCATGAAGCTGGCAAAGTTGAGTATCGAAATGAATATCGTTATCATCAAAGCTCTATCATTGTTGTTGAAACAGTCAAATCTACACTGGATGAAATAACAGCAACTTATAAAACACTACAAAAAGGACTTTTCAGTATATAATCATGTTGAAACTAACAATGCTACTGCTTTGTGAATAAATAAAGGAGTTTCTCACGGTTTCCAAAATTACCGCGCGTCACATAACGTTTCCAACCTTTCCTTTTATATAATCCACTTTGCATAAACCACAATTTAAAGATAACTGGAATCATCAAGTATACAAAATAGCGGGGTTTTCTCCTTCAAGCTAGTCACGATCATTATCAAATGCATGATCAGTATTAATTGGTTTCTGTTAAAAGATAAAATTATATTATCAATCTTTGTACTGACTATTGTTAAATACTCTCTTTAAATTGTTTCTATACCAAAGGGCGATCGCAGACAGACTAGAAACCATTTTATAATGTGTTTGTGCAAATAGTTTAACTTTTTATAGTGTAATGAAGATTAGTATAGCTGGATTAGACTTGCCGAACAACGGGAATGGCGCTTTGTGTCTCAGCAGGCGAATATGCCTGTCCAGTATGTAGCCGATCAGCCCACGCTAAGTTAGTGGATACAGCTCTAAATGAGACATGCCGATTATTACTGGTTGCTAAAAGCCGACCTCATTGCGAATGCTGTATCCACTGACTGGCAACGCACCGCCAGAAATTCGTAGGACTATAGCCAGCCGCATCGAGGGCGAAGCTATGGGATGACCCATGCCACTCAATGCACAATTTTAATTCATTGCCACAGAGGCTTAAAAGCCGCATAATTATTTTCTTGGGGGCGTGAGTCCAGCCGAAGGCAACCCATGCAGATGTGACTTTTGGAAACAACAACTTAACCCTCGGATCCTGATCTCTTTATTAAACCATCAGAGTCTCATCAGGGCATAAGTTACCGTGGCCTACTTGGAAAACTTTAAATAGACTTCGTACCCAAGTAGGCCGCAGCAAGGACAACCTCCATAAATGGGGGTTCATGGAAGACCTCCTTTTGCCATCGACACGCTAAGAAGATTAGTATAGCAACTCATAAATTTTCTACTGCGATCTCCCAAAAAGTAGATTAAATAAAATACCTTCTTATCCCCCAACACCTGTCGTATCCTTCCTCTTCCTAACCTACCCTCGTTTCCTAGGTCAAATCCGTCCATGCCACAAACGATGCGACCACTAACAAGCAGCCGGTGAAGGGGCATCAGTCCGTCAGTCAACTCAAGAAGAAACTCACTGCAATATCATAAATATACCAGACACTTCTATTCCCTATCTTATATAAAATGTCACTTGAATATGCGCCGCATGATTCTATAGTACGTACGTACTTTTCTTGTGTACAGAAAGGATATTTATTTCCAAAAATACTTTCGCTATTGGTGTTTTTAAAACTTTTTTTTTACATATTTCTGAAGCCACGAATGTGTAGGTGATTTTTTGTCTCGTCGAATCCAAATTGTCCCATAATGTGTATTTTTACTGAATAAATTGTCACAAAAAGTGTGAAATCAATATAATGTGTTTGTAATGTAAACACGTAACAAGCAGTATTTGTAGTGTTTACAATTGATAAGTTGAACTTTAGTAATAAATTGCGCGTTTTACGTGTTGTGTTGTGTGACTCATACAGCAGTCACGTACGCACATACTTGGTTCATTATTAAGAAAAATACTCACAAAAACAAAGTTTTTTTTTGTAACTTTAATGTCGTTATAAATATGGCACAAAATAATGTAAAATGAGATTCGAAAATTCGAGTTGTATTTTTCTTCGAGTTGAGTCGATTGACAAGGAATCAGGCGCATATTCATGTAACATCATTATTCATGTAACATCATATCCTTGCAAATTTTAGTAGGTGCGATAATTAGTTTTATACAAAATAAATGTTTGACAATCAAACCTTTGTTTTAGGCTTTGAGGAACACTATTTCATTTAACGCGAAGGGCAATAGAGATGATGTACTTGAATGAAATTTTAGATTTTTTTATTAGCAATTAGCTGATTGACCTCTACGCCCACTCGCGCCGTTGTCGTCACAGCGGACGATTTCGGACACTCCTCATCGTCCGTGAAATTGTCGCGTTCCTAAGAACTTCTTTACTTGAGTCCAACTGTGATTGGATGTAACGTGGTGTGAATGTGTGTGTGCGTTTTGTTCACTGTAAATTTTTACTTTATAAGGTTTAAAAACATTATTGATAGTATTATTAATACATTCGCCAGTTGCGTACAGTTAGCAACGTGTTTTAAACGATACCTTTTTCAGTTTTGTGCAATCATATTGCTGCTAACAGTACACAATTGATTGATACGAAATAAAACTCTTTCGATACATTGCATCGCAAATTTTTATATTTTTAATTGTTTAAAAATTGTATAAATTATAAAATGAGTGTTGCCAACACTAAAAATACTGTAATGTTTGAATAAGGTACAACATAACGACAGGGTACGATGTGAATTTTGTATAATTTGAATAAAAAAACCTTCAAGTTTAGTAGTACATGCGTATAATTTGTACAAGTAAACCCGGAAGACGCGAGATGTTTGCGGTAATGTTGCGTGCTTATAATTATGTAGTTAACAGCAGTTAGTATTTAATCATTACTTAGTCCAAAACAGACGTCCTATGTACTGATTAGCTTGAAGTAGTTTTAGTATAATTATTCTGACTTGATGAATATTGAGTCATTTTGATAGGGATTCTCTTCGTCATTATTAGTGTACTGATCAAAACTATTAGTTATACAGTAAACTGTAAGGCCCACTTGCGCGTTGTCCACGTATTTTATTTCGATGACATGCTCCATCTAGCATTTTAGAATTTAGATTATCAATGCTAGTCAATTGGGCCTAACAATATATTTGTCAGAAAACTTGATAAAACTAATAAAACCTTATTTGTTCCGCAGTGAAAGAGAACCCGCCGTTCGGCAGCCCCGGGTGGTCCGATGAAGAAGAGAGCGCGATAGCATATGTAGTGTGCGAGTGTGTGTTAGTGTGTACGTGTGCATGAGATGCGGCCACGCACGATGCTCTCCGACGGGCGCCGAACGCGTTCATGACAACGGACTTGCTTTCTCTCGACTAGACGAGGCCTTGCGTTACGTTTCACCAGTCTATCTGACACCTCCATACTGTCGCACGCTTCAGCCTGCTTATGTCCCTACTGCCCTATTGCGGATAGCGACATCATATGACAGTTCGTTTTGTCGACAGTCGACTGATTCAGTCAGCGTTTTAATTTATTATCTGGACACGTAAAGACGAAGGTCTAGCAAAGGCAAGGCGACGGTATGGAATAGATAGCTGCACTGTGGTTGTACTATCGAGATCCACTATCACAGTGGTATATTATAATGATCTTACTGTTTGGACACGGTTCCAATCGTCTTTTTTTACTGTATAAATTTAACTGTATAATTACATTACAGATGTTGATACAATTACACTAGGAAAATATTCATTATTAATTCAGTTTGTAGTTATGTAACTCGATGATTGTTTAGTTTTCGATGTTAGTTTTCTAATAAGCTAGTGTTCACATTTTCTTGTTACTGCCGGTGGTATTTCAATCTGTTCTCTGTACATACGCGAATTGTGTTCGGAATACTGCCGGCGGATCGACGCGTAACACAATATTGGCTAGAATTGTTCATTAAAATTTGCAGATTTCTAATGAATAAAGTAGTCTATAACAAAACGTGAAAAATGGGAAAAATGAAAAAAAAAAAAAACGAACATGTGGTAGTACCTAAGTGAATTGATTTCCCGCCGTTTGAAACGTGTCCTGCCAAACTAAACAGACATAGTTTTAAGATTATTTTTACTTTTTTGCTTTTACTTTGGCATATTTCACTTATAAATTGTACATAGACATGGGCAGGGCGCGTTTCAAAGGGACGTTGGTATGGCGGTATATCTTATTTGAAGATTATAAAATTGTAAATATATAAGCTAGTAAACTTGTTTTAATCACTACATATTTTTTTAAGAAAGCACTAATTGCGTTTGATTTGTGGCGTATTGTGATACTGCAAGATTTGTTCTGAGTGGGGCTCTCGCGGGTAGTTCGAGAAACATCAGCCTGTCGGATGGTTACGGATACCGTCGCGAGTAACTACTTCTAACGGACAGCTCAGACGCTCAGCTCGTGATGTTTCTCGACAGCTCCCTCACATAGCCTAAACCGGGGCTACAGTCTTCATAAGGTTTCCAAAGACTCTGAAACTTGACTCGTAACTGGAATGAATTTCATTTGAGGTTACATACGCCTCAGTTTTTCGAATGAAAAACATTCCATTTACCATTCAAGCTAACAATGATTAGACTTTCAACGGAACTATTCAGTAATATTCATGTTTTTATACAACCTTTACACATTATGAATGAATGTTAATGAAGTGATTCCCGTTAACAAGAAACTCGGACTTGTGTAGTCTCGGCGTGACAGTCGACGCCGTATGTAATATTTTTATATTAAACGATCACAAAACATGCTTCCATAGTTTGAATGCTAGAAGTATCATAATACACCATGTTATTTCTAAGACATAACTATAAGTTTCCGGAATGATTAGTGCGAACGAAGTGTGAGCGAACAAATGGAGACAAAATAAATAACGTTTGAATACCATGTACAGTTACTATGTTGGTATGTTTGACCACTGTGAGTGATATTATGGATCTCATTCCTTTCAAATTTGGTTTTATTTCGAGACTCAGTTACGCAGGTTCAGGACACGCATTTTGTCTCCAGTTGTGTGTATTACTCAGTGTGTCAACACTCTATAAATTAATAAACAGTAATAAACTAATTTTTTGTTTCCTTTTTATATCCTTTGGGTTTTCTCTAAAGTATCCCATAGACCTGCACACTACACATAAGAAACACCAATAAAAATATTCATGTTCACAGATTCTGAGTTGAAGTGTAAATAATACAAATCCTAGTGTCACTGACCCTGGCAGGGCCACCATCACGGATTTTAATTTTGATAGCACAAAAAAATTGTCGCTAATTAGTCGAAATTTGTCGCCAAATATCAGAATTTGTCGGTCACTGGTTCAAAAGTTATAAGGGTTTATAGGTGGCCGATCTGGAGAGAGTTTCCCCAGCAGGGCCACATTTATATCTCGAAAACTAGGGCACCTAGCGAAGATCTGTTTTCTCCCATATTTAGTCGCCAATTAGTCGGAATCAGTCGCCAAATATCAGAATTTGTCGGTCACTGGTTCAAAAGATATAAACGTTTAATAGGTGGCCGATCTGGAGAGAGTTTCCCCAGCAGGGCCACATTTATATCTCAAAAACTAGGGCACCTAGCGAAGATCTGTTTTCTCCCATATTTTGTCGCTAATTAGTCGCAATTTGTTGCCAAGTTACAGATTTAGTCGGTGTGTAATTAAAAAGATATTAAAGAATTAAATTTCCCCATACATTGGTACAAGCACGTACAAAATACTTTGTGTAGTTTCTAGACAATATCTATGACGTCATAAGGAGGAATGTTTGTTTAGAATTAAATAAAAATAAACTTATTCTATAATTTCAACCCACAAAAGGAAAGCTTTATTCACTACCTTTATACAAATCTACAATAAATTTACGTAATTATTTACCTACACAATGTGCACTTACCACTTTAGTCGCTGGCAGATAGATCGCTGCGCTCCGTTTCATTTACGGTAAGTAAAAAAGAGATAGATGCGCGTGTACAGACGAGCTACTTAGAACAAGTTGCCCGTCACGTAAGTTAAAGTCAGCCAGTTTAATTAAAATGCAACTTATTATGAATATTTACGAACTCTAGTGTTGTTATCTCTAGATTCCGCAAATACAAAAACGGGGAGAAAGATAGAACGTGCCGTTCGCGCCGCACAAAGTACTTAAAAAAAATAGGTAAATAAACAAACTTGCTCTAAAGGATTTTTTATATTACTAAATGTACGATTTTTTTTTTATTATTCTAACGTTAATTAGAGGTTATCATTGTAAACTGGTAAAACAGTTGCATGCGACTGTACATCTTGACACCAAATAGACCAAGAGCAAGGTTTAATGTTTTCAAAGAAGTTTAAGCCACTCTAAGCTAGTAATTTAAAACATAAAAACATGTATTTAATTGAGAATTTATCTCTCTCGGACATTGCTAAGGACTTTAGACCGATAAAACTAGAAGTATTTAATACACATATTAATAGAAATATTTTTTCTTGGCAATTTTTCGTAAACTCTTCGATCTAGCTCTTGGACTATACCTTAATAATTGAACTCATTATATCTCTTAAACGAAAACCCGATTAAATCTGTGACTTGGTGACTGATTCCGACTAATTGACGACAAAATATGGGAGAAAACAGATCTTCGCTAGGTGCCCTAGTTTTTGAGATATAAATGTGGCCCTGCTGGGGAAACTCTCTCCAGATCGGCCACCTATAAACGTTTATATCTTTTGAACCAGTGACCGACAAATTCTGATATTTGGCGACTGATTCCGACTAATTGGCGACTAAATATGGGAGAAAACAGATCTTCGCTAGGTGCCCTAGTTTTCGAGATATAAATGTGGCCCTGCTGGGGAAACTCTCTCCAGATCGGCCACCTATAAACCCTTATAACTTTTGAACCAGTGACCGACAAATTCTGATATTTGGCGACAAATTTCGACTAATTAGCGACAAATTTTTTGTGGTATCAAAATTAAAATCCGTGATGGTGGCCCTGCCAGTGTCAGTGACACCAAATCCTAATCTACATAAAGTAGAAAGGGAATAATTAATTTGTGTTCCATGAAAAGAACCTAGTTAACACCAAATAAACCGGAGTAGTTGCAAGAAATAATATCAACGATATTGTTTTAAAAGACTGAAAAAACAGAGTCGGATAATTATTATTGGTGTCACTGACTGGCAGAGCAAGAAATAATATCAACGATATTGTTTTAAAAGACTGAAAAAACAGAGTCGGATAATTATTGGTGTCACTGACTGGCAGAGCCACCATCAGGGATTTTAATTTTGATAACACAAAAAATTTGTCGCCAATTAGTCGAAAGTCGCCAAATATCAGAATTTATCGGTCACTGGTTCAAAAGATGTAAGGTCGAAGGAACAAAGCACGTGGCAGACCTGCCGCGTGCTCTTGTTCCTTCGACCTAAGGGTTTATAGGTGGCCGATCTGGAGAGTCTCCCCAGCAGGGCCACATTTATATCTCAAAAACTAGGGCACCTAGCGAAGATCTGTTTTCTCCCATATTTTGTCGCTAATTAGCCGCAATTTGTCGCCAAGTTACAGATTCAGTCGGTGTGTAATTAAAAAGATATTAAAGAATTCAATTTCCCCCATACAGTGGTACAAGCAGATGATGTATTTCTGTTGCCGCTATAACAAAAAATACTAAAAACAGAATAAAATAATTATTTAACCCTTTAACCGCCATGTCATAATTTGCGTGGAGTGCATCTAGCGCCAGCAACCGTTAGGTACAATTTTGCATAGTGTTGTAAAATATAGTTATCGATAAACAAACTAATGAAATAAATAAAACTTACTTATTTTTAATCAAAGGTTTATTTCTTTTCTTTTTACAAGCTTTTATTTAGCTTGCACTGTTCGTATGTAAGTATGTATGTAAGTATGTATGTATGTAAGTATGTATGTATGTAAGTTGTCCGTCAAAATTTGCAAACCATTTTTCGACCATTTCTTGGTATCCGATTGAGCTGAAATTTTGCATACACCTTTAGTTCTGCTAACAATATAATGTACAATACTCAATATTGTAATAATTTCAATATGGCCGTCGCTCCAAGATGGCGGATTACATATTTTTTCTCAACCCCCTTAATATGGGTATCAAATGAAAGGGCTTGAAGAGTAGAAAACGATAAAGTTAGTAACATTACATAAAATTCAATATGGCCGCCGCTCCAAGATGGCGGATTACATATTTTTTCCCAACCCCCTTAATATGGGTATCAAATGAAAGGGCTTGAAGAGTAGAAAACGATAAAGTAAATAACATCACACTAAATTCAATATGGCCGCCGCTCTAAGATGGCGGTTTATATTTTTTCAATCCCCTTAATATGGGTATCAAATGAAATGGCTTGAAGAGTAGCAAATGATAAAGTAAATATGGCCGCCGATTCAAGATGGCGGATTTCATTTTTTCTCAATCCCCTTAATATAGGTATCAAATGAAAGGGCTTGAAGAGTAAAAAACGATAAAGTTAGTAAAATTACACTAATATTAATAAATCTTTAAGACTAAAAAGTAAAAAATAAAATTAAAATAAAAAAAAGTTTTTAAAAACAAGCTTTTATTTAAATAAGAACGTAACCAAAAAAATAAAGAATAACGCGAACTAAAAAGAAAAAAATAAATTTAAGTGACACTGTCATTTAAAAAAATATATATAAATTTTAAAAGCTTGAGGCACTGATGTACGGTATCCGTTATACAGGTGTACCTACTACACAATAACAGTGCGTCAAGCTTTTTAAATTTATATATATTTTTTATCTCTAGACTCTGCTTAGCTTGAGACTAGACGGCGTTGTGTGATAGTTGTGGAATATTATTATTATTATTGATTGCTGCAATATATTTAATAGTTCTTCGTCGTCGTATAACATTATCGACAACTTCTCGACACTAGTTTAGAAATAATAATAAAGAGAGCACGTGTTATCACGGCGATGGCGCTAGCGCAACTGACGTAGTGACGTTTATTCAAAATATGACTATAGTTGACCTTGAGCCGCACGTGAAATTACGGCAACGGCGTTCGCGGATCGTCTGCACTAGTGACGTACTGGCATAAGTCGGTAATTTATATTTCTTTGTTGATTTCTACACTTTTTTATTACGATTTTGTACTTAAGCTTATTTGGTTTTTAATAAATAATTAAATCGTTAATAAACTATGAAATTTGAATGAATGTTTAGTTGATAGTTTGATAAAAAACAGGATGTTTGTTATTAATTTAGCATCAGGAGTTTCATATGTGGTACAACACTAGTCTACGTGAAATCACGGGTTCGGCGAAGTAGGTTGATATTTAGACGTGTCACGAATTAAGAACTATTAATTATTTCATTTTATTAGCTAAAATATGTATCTAGTACTGTTTAAAATAAAGTATTAACACGAAGTATACTAAGATTTAGTAAGCAAATTCAATATCTTTTGAACAATTTTTAAATGACAGGAGTTTTACGTAATATTCCGACGTGGCGACTGAGGTATTATTCTTACAACACGTAATATTACGGTGATGGCGGTTAAAGGGTTAAGGGGGGCTCACATACGACAAACGTGTTTTTTTGGGGTTTTTGCCTTGTGGTACGGAACCCTTCGTGTGCGAGTCCGACTCGCACTTGGCCAGTTTTTATTAACAAATTTTGATGATTCTAGATCATTCATGGTTTCACTGCGCTTTGATATCCCTGGGGTTGTATATTAAAATAAATATTTTCCCAACAAACCGGTAAAAAAAATAGGTAACAGGAAAAAATATTCTAAAGCATGAGAGAAGTAATTCAAGTAATACAACAAATTACATTTTACACTTTATTTAACATTGTCATATAACTTACAGTAATTAACAATAAATTTTCACATAATTGTTATTAGCCCTCGCGGGCTATGTACAGAACACCTAGTCTAAGTCGCAACATTCGAGGAAAACACCGATTTAAACAGCATAACGAGGATAGGTATGTACGTACGTCTAATACTGAGGGTAGTCACACCAAAGGTTCATTTGCATCGACAAAATATACACGATTATAGGGAGCGCAACTTAAATATAAGAAATGTGCTATAATTTATAGGTACACAATCAACATGCTATGCCTACTTTAAAAGTTCATGAAATTCTACATAGGTACGAAATTAATATTTTCTACTTAATCATGTTTACGGTATTATTTTTTGTTATACTTACAGGGTTAGGTATTGGAAAAACACCAACAACCTCTTAAGAGGTCATTGTAATCATCATTATGAACAACTTTTACTATGGGAACAAACTTGAAGTCGCGAAAAAAAAATCAGCTGTTCCCTACGTTTCATCATCATCATCATCATTTCAGGCGAAAGACGTCCACTGCTGGACATGGGCCTCCCCCAAGCACCTCCACTTCGACCGGTTCTGTGCTTCTCGCGTTCCTGCGGCCTTCACAAGGTCGTCGGTCCACCTTGTGGGAGGCCTTCCAACGCTACGTCTTCCGGTATGCGGTCGCCACTCCAGAACCTTTCTTCCCCATCGGCCATCTGTTCTTCCCTATGTTTATGTTTGTATAACTCGTCAAAATGTAGGGAACAGCAGATTTTTTGTCGCGATTTTGTGTTTCGGATGAGTACAATGACCTCTTATGAGGTTGTTGGTGTTTTTCCAATAACCCTGTATAAGCTAAAATGTATTAGGTATACAATTTAGAAAAACAGAGAGCGTTTATTATTACAGATGCAAACTACCCTTACATATTAATCCTATAACGACAAATTAATATAGACATCAAAAGGATTGTAAGTACATGTAGTGAGTAGGGTACACATTACATAGATGTTAATAGGTATGGGTAATATCTTGAACAGATGGAAATTGAAACAAACATTGATTTTACAAATATCACGTAGGTAACGAAACGAAACTTGATTTTTGGACAAGGAAACATGAAAACGCTAACAATTTATTAAAAAATCTACTCACAATTTTTGAAAAGTTTAACAGGTGAAAAGGCTAAGATTAACTACCTAGATTATTCTAGAGTATAATTTACTAGCAAGGTGATGAAACGCTATGGGTGGGTATGTATAGTCAACAAAAGAGATAAGTATGCAGGATCGTCGGATATAGTTGTAGTTTAATAAGAAACCGATGGATGTTCTCGAATAAAATTTTATTTTATTAATAGGAAACAAACAGTTCATTTATCAAATTAAATTTAAGTGAACAACATCCATCGGTTTATTACTAAACTTCAACTATATCCGACGCTCCTGTATACTATCTCTTTTGTTGACTGTACCTACCAATGTGATAATTAAACATAAAAATACGCGTTGTGTGAAAATTACATCGATAAAAAAACAAACGTGGAAATAGTTCACTCTGTACCTACGCATCGATCGATGGGTGGAAAAACTAACTCCTAATCAAAGAAAAACATACTTTAGTATGTCATTTTTTATAGATTGTTGGAATATTATGCTTTATTGTAGGTAGATACCTATGTCAAAATATATGGGTACTTATTAATACTGGTGCTATAAAAATGCCCTTACTGCATCATGCATTGGCAAAATAAGATTTGGACCTCAAACCGCGCGACCACGATTTGTTGCAGGAGTTGCCTCAATCTTGACAAAACGGTAGTGCTACCTTCCTGGGGCCCAAATCTGCTTTAGCAAAATGACAATGGGATCGCCCATTGTCATTTTGCTAAAAGTTCGTAATCTGCTAAATTCATAATGGTCGTTCATTAGTCGGTCAATGGCACAGAAGATAATACGATACTCGTAACGAATTAAAAGCAATGACTGCACAATGACGTTCTAATGGTAGGTCACTGATCAAAGGAACTGTCAAAATTTTAGCAAATTACCGCCTAAGTCAGTCATTCATTTGTCATTATGTACGAGATTACCATTCTATGCCATTTCTTTCAATGGAGTGTCAGTTGACCATTGGAAAGTCATAATGACGCCATTATATTAGTAGATTACCTAACTTCTCAAAATCAACAATTATGAAATCAATGATAGACCATTCTGACACTATTGTAATAGCAGACTTGAGGCCCTGGTCGGATCTTCTGCGGCCAAAATTGTGGCCGGTCCTGTGATATTTCGTGGTCGTGAACTCGTAGTGCGCAATCTCTTATTCGTACTGTAATGTCGAGTGAACTATATCTTAACTAGAGCTTCCAAAATACCATAATTACAATGTTTGCTGGCAAGCTGTCACTCTGACAGTTCGAATAACAATTGAGTGGTCAACCGACGATAAGCCTTGTGTTCTTAACTGTACCCTAGGGCCTAGAGCCGGATTAAGTCTTGCTGTGGCAATCTAGCATGTTACGTTGCTAACTACCGTATTAATTACGTTACCCAGTATGCTAGTATTAAATTACTTTTACTCAAATACAGCCCTAAACTATTGAAAGTGTGTCAATTTTATTTGATGTGCGTTATTCAGATATTATTTTAATGCAGAATGTTTTTTTAACTTTCGGTCAAATTCAAGATATATTTTAAACTTGATAAAAAGTTCTAGCTACTTGTGGTTAGCTAACAAAAGATACAGTTGGTGCAACAGATTTTCGTTTGCTACGCACCGTGCTACGGCGTAGCTAGCTAAGTGTAGCACTGACCTAGCTATGACGCAACAGTTTTCGTGCTTCTGATTCTAAGGAAACCGTTAAGTTCAAAGTTTCAAACCACCATCTTTCAATTCATTTATTTGTTTTCTTTCATTGCCCTTCGTCAAAACACATCCTGTCTGATCAGTAGGAATTACATTAAAAGTTTTGGTCACAAAAACCCAGTGTGCGTGCTGGAAAATTTACTATTTCAAGAAAAACTATTAGGTGTACAAGATAATCTTGCAAATACTACGTAACTACTGATATGAATAAAGCTTCTGCAACTACACAAACATATTACACAATTCAGCTATAATATGTAACTTAGAACAAAATGAAACGTGACAGCGATATAATATTATAAATAGGTTTAAAAATACATGTTCTATAATGGTCCTCTACTATTTACATAATTATAGTAGGTACGTGAATATTATAGTAGTATCGTTCAGTTTTTATACTCATTTCGTTTTAGATGTTTCCATTTTTTTTTTGATCGAGTCTTGTATTCTAGGTTTACATACCTAAGTATAGGCGTTTTTTAAACATTTAAATATAGCGTTACATTCGATCGTTTTATCAATGTTCAAAAACATTAATTTAATCTACTTAATTGAAATATAATACTATCTATTTAATTGAATTCAACATCAAATTGACATTTATAATTGATGTGTTCTATAATCATTTAGAACAGTTTTTTTTTGTATAAGTAAGTTGGTTAGATAAGTTAGGGTAAGGACCAAAAAGCATTGTAAAGAAAACAGAACCCACTGTATTCGGAAATCATTGGCTGAATGAAGCTTTCCTTCCCTTACATAGCTTTAATTAAGCACAATCTATTAAGTACTGTGACATTTTCATAAACTAGAACTTTGTTTTTTTCTCAATAACAAGTGAGTTGAATAATACGTTCCGTTACCTATTTCAAATTAGGAACATCACTAAAGTTTTTAATACCAACATTGTCACAAGCGATTCTTATACAGCCTTTTTATTTTACACTGGCAACACATCCAATATTAAGTGAAGCCACATTTAGAGATTATTGTCGATAGGATATACCAATATATTACACAAAGATAGTTTTAATTGACGATCACTAAGTAGGTCTGATACATATTTTAATAATTATTTTGGAATCAGGGGCCACTTTGTTTATACTTACGAGTGAAATAGGTACGTAGGTATATATTCCTTAGTTGCCGCGTTGGTCATAAAGAGGATACGCCATTGCAATAACACGATAATGCAAAAAGTAAAAGGACGAATTATGTATACCTACTTTTTACGTACGAGTGTTTGGAATAACTTCGAATCATAATTTTATCACATCAACATTTTCTTCATTGAATAATGTCTGTATAAAATCATGAACATGTACAAATTAATTGATACATAACTACTTACATTTGCTGAATTTCTAAGGCTGTTACCTACTCGTCAGAGCTTCACGTTCGCGTTATCGTCGTTAGATTGAATGACAGTGCAAGGGCTCAAAAAATATAGACGCTCTTAAATATAAGCTGGGGAACGGGATTTGTCACATTAAGATTGGAATTGAAAGCATTTTTACGTCCAAAATCCCTTCAAGTAGACCATATCATTTTAATACCGAAATATTCTTAAATTATGACTTACCTACTCGAACATTGACTAGGCATACGGTAGGTTTTTGTCACGACCGGTACTTTGAGCGATGTTAAGGCTCTTTATGGTCTAAATTAAGCTTTACATGAGTAACTTACACATTAGACTAACATGACCAGATTTGTTTAAAAGTTACCTTATTTTTTCTAGTCAATCATGGGCTAGAATAATTTGGTAGGTACTTATAAAATGCGATTATTTACTGTCTAGTAACAGTCCAGTTATCCTTCATTTCAGGTAACAACATCAGACAAAGTGCAAGAAAAAACTAACAAAAAAAAATCAGCTAATTATCTTTTGGTTAAAGATTTTTTTTTCTTATAATAGACACATACCTACACGTTAACTTTACAATATTACAGCTAAATAGATCACAGAATTGGAATGGGAGTGCTTTAATAAGTACCTATGAAAGGAAGAGGGACGCTGAGGTATTTGGATCATCATGGAAAACAGGTCTTTGGAAGATTAGTGATATCAGACAAGGAGTAGTTTTCTATCGACTAACAAGAGTAAGGCTGTAAGCTAATTGATATTTATATTTAGTTTACAATACATTACTCGGGTTACGTACTTAGGATATATTTATTTAGGCATTCACTAATCAGAAAGTCTTTATACAATATTCTATATAAAATAAATACGTAGGAATATGTGAAAATAAATACATACGTGGAAGATCAGAAGATTGAAACTTAAGATCAAGTACGTACTATTTACATAAAATAACTACAGTTGCTGCTACTTTTTGAATAGCTGTAGGTAGTTAAAGTACAAAATGTATTAAAAAATTAAATTTTCTCACAACTATTGTAGTAATTCGTCAAACATCGATGTTTTGTGATAAAAATATAATTTACAAAATTATATTCACTCTATCTAATAATTTAGACTAAAATATACATTATTCAGAAAAGTGACTAAGTCCTTTTGGTTTTAAACATAATATCACAAACAAAAACATCTTAATAGTAGTACACATTACGATATTCGCGACTAGTACGTTTTCAAAATTTAATTTCACTAAAACTATGCAAATATTCTTAAGATATTTATACATTAAAGCGAATTATTCTTTTTTGCTTCAAGTCACATTTACATAGACAACACGCCAACAAAAGTAATAGGTAGGTAATAGTTACAATATCTACGTAAGTTAGTTTAGAAAGGTAGACAAAAGGTTTCGCATTTGCTACGAATTTTAAATCTCATGAACCGTGAATGTTGTAACAGGTGGTATGAATATACGAGATTTACGGTGAATCCATTCATTATTGGTTCTAGTAGGTACTTTCGTATCGCAAAAGAGAATCTACCTTTCATTAGCTAAGATCCCACTTTATATGAGATTCTCACGAGTACTTTGGTTAGAAAACGGCAATTTGTGCGTAAGCAACACCAGTGCTTCACAAAGCTATTTACAACAAGGTAATACCTACTTTATGTTCCACGTTTCTTCTCTATTTTAAAGCAACATTAGGCAGCCATTTTACTTCAAGCATCATTTTGCTGGTCACTTTCAATAAAATTCATATTGAGTTATCTTATTAGGGAGGGGTAGTCAGATAGGAAATGTCGACTCCACCTAGCTTATTGATAATTTATTTTTATGAGCCGTAAAAGTGATTCTGATATCCTGTTTACAGAATAAACAATATCATTTCATTTACTCATGGTAAAAAGAACTGCCTAATACCTACCTCTCAAACTCTCTATTTAATTGAAGGGTTTTTATTTTTACAAAAAACAGCTGAACTTGCATTTTCATCCTTTTTTGTTTTTTGCATGTCTATAATCTGGGAATCTCTCAAAATTATAAGGCATAACATGGTTTGGCATAACGTTTTCGCATAACTCTTTTAAAAGCGTAAAAATACTGTGGCATAATAATACTTTGGGATAATACAAAGGTTAGCATAATTATCATTTGGTCTAATTTGTTTTGGAATAATTTGGAGTTGCATACATTTTTAAGGCATAATATTTATTTGTCTAATAATCATGAACCATAAATATAAAAAGTGTCTCCTGTCATTTGACATAAAAAAGAATCACAAATTTTCATTTTAAAAATAACGTTACGTAAATTTATACTTGTTATCACTTTGCAAACTATTCTTTCTGTTTCATTAAATTCGGCATTACATTGAAGCAATAATCATTAATGCAAAATAGTGTCTACAACCGTTAGGAGTTACCGATTAGGGTTTATTATATTTATTACAAAAAACATTTGTAAATATCATTATGCGTTTATTTTATTAAGCTTTAGAAAATTATGCTGCATTATTATTATGCCAACAGTACTTATGGCAATAAACATTATGGCAAATCATTTATGCCTTGTCTTATGCGTAGCGATCATTATGCTGAATTTCGTTATGCCAATGTACCTAAATTATCACAATATATTTTATGCTTATTATTATTAAACCCTATAATCTATGGCTCAAGAGCATTCGTTTGCTATAATTAAGTTTTTTACAAAAACAACACTAAAAGCATAAAAAAGTTTAGCCGGAAATACCGCGATTTTACAAAAACAACATAATTTACATGAATTTTTGCAGAAACGGTAGGTACAACTCCACAGAAGTTAGCTGAATGGCGGAAAATGTTGTTAGTTCACAGCGCTATAATATTAGTATTTTGAAGAGAAAAAATAAAGAAAGTTAAGATTGGAGCATTCTATGACTGCTATGCCGGAGGTCGTGGGTTCGATTCCCACCCAGGACAAATGTTTGTGTGATGAGCATGATCATTTGTTCTGTGTCTGGGTGTAATTTATCTATATATGTATGTATTTAGAAATTTAGAAATATATAAGTATGTTTATCAGTTGTCTAGTACTCATAACACAAGCTCTGCTTAGCTTGAGACTAGACGGCGTTGTGTGATAGTTGTGGAATATTATTATTATTATTATTATTATTACTGTAACCATAAAAATCAGTTGATACCTGCCAGAAAAGTGGGCCCAAACGAAACGAAGATAATAGCAGCGGTGAAGATTGATACAAATTTTGTTTTTATTAAATAATAAACTATTTTTTATTTTCTCATTCATGTTTTTTTATTATTTTACAAATACAGCTATATGTTTTTACAAAAATAACTGAATTACCACATTTTTACAAAAACATCACAACTGTAGGTAAAGTATTCTTATAAATAGTTTGCAGTAATGTGAAGCATCTATGATTAAAATAATACATAATTTAATTCATCAATACTACATTAACATAAATTTTTTTTTTTTTATCTCTAACCAATCTTAGGTACAGATAAAAATTTTAATTAATAAAATAAAATTGAATTTAAAGAAATAATAACGAAAAAAAATGTGCCGTTTTGTAAAAAACCCTTCAACCTCTGCTTACAATTGAGGTATACTATAATTAAAATAACCACTCGACCCAAACTACATAACCGCTTAATATTATTAATAAATTAACACTAGCATTTCTATTGTGAAAGTGAGTAGAAATACCATATTAATTTGGACCGCTAAAGTCCTCCACGGTAATGTTAATATTACTTATATTATATAAGATATACTGAAACTAACATCGATGCTTCTTTAATCATAAGACAATAGCGTTTTTACAAAACTTATCTAGTGTTTGTAATATTTTAAATAAAATTGTCTATGTTTTTTATCTTATAATTATATAAAAATTTCGTTTGTTATCGAACTCCTCCGAAACGGCTTGACCGATTTTTATGATTTTTTTTTTGTATATTTGGTAGGTCTGAGAATAATTTTTGTACCCCTAGGTGATAAGGGTGGCCCTCTCCAGATTTTTTTTGGAATCGAAACTTACGCGGGTAAAACCGCGGGGTGCAGCTTAACTAGCTATAAATAATATTACTAAAAACATAGGCCGGCCAATGATTTAAACTAGTTTAAACTAGAAAGAAAACATTTGTTGTATTCCTACGAAATCTTAATAATGCATATCTAACTAGAACCTAATCATTGGAATGTGCTTTAAATGGCTTATGTATACATAGAAGAAACGGTTAAAAGTGCATTTTGAATACACAAGTCATATCCATATTTTCCTTACGTCTGTTCCACATACAAAAAAATAATCTGTTACATTTGACAGTTGACAGCCAAGCGTGCCAACTTAACAAAACAAAAAATGTTGCTAATGTGAAAAAATTAATAGGTAGAGATGCAGTCGGGGTGGGTGTAGTATCCGAAGACGTTGAGTTCGTAGAGACTGGCGAGGGTTATGAAGAGGATGTACCATACCATCAGCACTGCGCCGTATTTGCGGTCCAGCTTCCAGCCGTTAGCGTGGGTGGCGACCACTAAGAAGATTACCGTGGAGAATAGAGAGAGCGTTGAGTAGATCAGACCTGTAAATAAAACATTTGTATTGAATTATAAGACTTACATTTTCTCCGAACCTTGGCAATCGATAGACCTTTATTTTTTTTAATAAGTACTTCAAGCACATAAACGTAGGTATAGAGGCGGATTCCTAATTCCCTGCCTATTTGCCTACTTAATTTCCTTAGACCTAAATAGGTAATAGCTTACTGCGTAGTGCAGTTTTCAGCCATTGGTTCAGGAAAACAAATCAAAGTGCTTGGCCTAAACGTTAAAATATAGAACAAAACATTGCCCAGGAATTTTCGGAGGCAAACATACCAAGCAACTTAGAATATTTCCAAATTTCACTAAGAAAATGCAAAAGTGACACAGTTATTGGTATTATTAACTGCAATGCAAGGCGTTCGTGGTGCGAGTACCGAATTGTTATCTGCCCGTCGTCATGGAAGAAGACTTCTGACCGCAGGACGTGGTGTTCCGTCGCTTCCGCGGACAAGTACCACAGAATTGCACAAGAGTTAGCTAGTATTTAGTAGTAGTACCTACTATTTTATCATAAAAATATGTAGGTACGTTTAGGCTAAGGTATTATATACTTTTGGGCCTGCTTGCGTCGAAATAAATAAATAACTCAAAGTTCTGTCATTACGTCAACTTTGCATTTTTTGCAACATGCTCGGAGTTTAAGTAGGTAAACCTTGACGACGTCAACAAATGTCGTTGGCTCGTTGTGAACTTACCTTTATGGTAAACGTTGACATGCGAACCCGGGTGGATGATGGCCGTCTGGATGAACCACGGCAGACCGAGGCACACCAGGATATCAAACACGTTGGAGCCGACAGCATTGGAAACCGCCATGTCACCGTAACTGTGGAAAAAGGGGACACGTTATTGACGTTAATACGACAGTGAATAGTACAAGCGCTATTTCTACTCCCAGCTACCTAACATAGTTTTATAGTGTACCACCATTAACACAGTTTCAATAAAAATCATTTTAGGCTTGGCTTGTCTCGAGCCATGTCGCTTTCCGAGCTTAGCGCACGGCCTGGCGTGCAGTTAGCCAGTTACAAAAATTGAACTAAAGTTTCGTCACTGATGATTTAATGTATCCTAAGGCCAGATTCTCGAACGATTTTTTTTCCAAAATAATGTGTGTAGTTCTATGTTCTATGTTAGGGGATTTGGTTTCCGCACTTAGTCCTACAGTGAACCATTGTGCGTGGGCCATGGCGGCCGTCGGTGGTTATTCCAACCAGCCCACCGGAAGCTGATCAAATCTCCTGGTCTGTTCAGAACATCTGTGTACGATCTGGGTGTCCCGAGGGTTTCTGACCTTATCAGGGTGACGCCTGTGCACTCAAAGAGCACATGCGCAATGGTTTCATCAGCCTCCATGCAAGCCCTGCACAGGGGACTGTCTGTTATGCCTAATGTGTAAAAATGTTTATTTAGTGAGCAGTGTCCCGTGATGGTCCCCGTCACCAGGCGCAGGCCTTTCCTGTCCAGTCGTAGTAAGCGCCTGGTTAGCCTGCCATCCAATAACGGCATGGCTTCTTTGGACTGCCTGCATCCTGGTGACGACGTCCACCAGCTTTCTGCTTGTGTGTGGGTGTGCTCCTGTAGCCACCTGCGTAGTTGGTTGAAAGGTATGGGCACGATAGGTTCCGGTCCACAGACTGACATACTATGTGTGTAGTTTGAAGTGGGCTACCTACTTTATCAGGCGTTTTGGTAAATAATATTGTCTTTGGAGTCGCTTATATATTTTTGAAATATTATTTGGTCATCATTCTCTTTAAATTTATTTGGGGTCAGCGCAACATGTATTTTCCTTCTATACTTCCCTTTTAGTCGTCATTTCGGTTCAAATATTGAATGAAATATTCTTTGATGATTTTTAATAATTATTTGTGTTAAACTTACCCCTCCTTGATAACAGCGAGTGAAGAGAGTGCATCAGGTACAGACACTCCGGCCGCCACGAACGTCAGGCCCATCACTGTGTCCGGGATGCCCAGCGTGTAGCCTGAGGGAAAGGAATTAGGGTCAGACGAATTGTGTAGTTGCATTTCAATCAAGAAGCATTTACAAAGAAACATGAAAGTAAATCGTAAGTTATTCGCAGCAGATACAGCACGGGGCTGTTGCTGCAATTATTCCAACACGGGTCTAAGCCGCATTCAGGATCTCTCACTACCCCTCACTATTTAAACAGGTATCCCAAAAGTCGATGTCAAGCTGCAATTGGGTAATGCGCCAAGTCATAATGGTTATTAAAAAAAAAATCTAAGTTGTGTATCTTAAAGATTATTGGCATTATTTAAAAAATCGAGAAAATCTGCACGCTGTCTGTCATAGTCTTTTCACTCCTGTTAACTATCTTACCTTTTGATTATTTTTTTATTTTTGCTAATCTTAGGATATCTATCCTGAATAATGTTTCTGTAAACGCTTGCCTAAAATGTAAAGCCAACTGGTCCAGCTTGGAAGAAAATGTCACTTTTTGCCCAAATATTCAAAATTAATACTTCGCCCAACTTTGACTGACTGTACTGAAAAAAAATGTACTATGCAAGTAGTTTCGAGTTTATTCTTTTAAAATTTTTCTGATTACTATTATGACTTGGCTTTGGTTATTACCTTATTCCGGCTTGACATTGACTTCTGGGACATCTTGTAAACAATAGGTATAATAGTCAAACTTTGAACTTAAGTTTTTACTTTTCAAAAATACTGAAGAGACTTTATATTTTTATCAACTTGCGACAGGAGAACTAGGTGAAGGACAAAGAAATAATGCGTTAACGAAGACCAACAACAAGAATCTACTCCGAAGTGAATAAAACTGACTCACCAATAATAGTAATCATCCAGACCATAAAGTAGGAGTAGAAGGAGATCCACAGCATGCTGATCATGAAGGTGACGGGATACCAGCGGCCGCGGCAGTCCGGCATCGTGTGGCGACACGACCAGTGGATTGGGAACACCAGGTACCACCACGCCAGCTGCAGGTAGTCTGCGGACATGGTGGTCTTTAGGTTACAGATTCCTTATCAGCCAGTTTTTAATTAGTAAATAACACGCTAACATAACTCTACCGCAATATTCTGAATTTTAAAGAGACTTTCTGACTTTGTTTTTATATATAACTAGCTGCGCCCCGCGGTTTCACCCGCGTAAATGTCGATCCCGTGGGAATATCGGGATAAAAAGTAGCCTATATGTTAATCCAGGTTATCAGCTACCTCCATACAAAATTTTATCAAAATTGGTCCAGCCGTTTGAGCGTGAAGAAGTAACAAACATATAAACACACACACACTCACAAACTTTCGCCTTTATAATATTAATAGTGTGATTATTATTGTCATGAAGTTTCACCTTTTGACCCTTCGTTTCCATAGTTATCTTCGTTGCTATTTCCAAAATATGCTTTTCCCAAAACATGATATGCTCAAAATATGAGAAATCAATGCTGTTTTAATTGTTATTTTATTAAACAATTTTTTTTGTATTTTTTTCAATTTTACATAATTATAATAGTATACCAATTGTGTAACTATCAGAATAAATTGGGCATTCTTTGAGAAAACCAAGGTCCAGTTTATAGTACAGTGAGGGCACCCGCTTATTCTAAAGCAGGTCACGAAATGATCGAAATCCACCATACCATTTCTCAGAATGATGCATGAAAATTTTAACTCTATAAAAAGCCTGGAATATTACAAATTGATAAAAAAAAACTTACTGGCTCCGATGGGTTTGACGAGAGGATTAATAGCAGTCTCAGGATTGTATTCCTTAGCCTTGTAGTAAGCTGGAGCGGCTGCGGGCTGAAATATTATAAATATTTTATTAATTCCTCTTGAATACTAAGGGCTCATGGCAGGAAGTGCAAGAACCAACGAATGCAAAAGAAGTTTGTTGAAATTACGAATTTGTGTGATTCAAATATCGTAGAACATCATTACAGGAGTTTCTTGCCCGTTCTTCTCCATAAGCACCTACTACGCTTTGTAATGGGCAACTAGCTTCATCTTTCTAACTCACCGACGCCTTTGACAATTCAAAAGTGCCTGTAATTGGTTTATTTGAAATAAATACTTTGAGTTTGAGGATGTTAGTTTTACCAGCTAGGGTAGCAAAATAGTGCTATTATTAGTAGTATTCACGTAAAAAAAAAAACCGACTTCCAAAAAACACTATAAAGTGAAAAATAACTTTAATTTCGGAAGTCGGAGTCTTTTGATTTGTGTTTTAGTTTTTTGCCACCGACTTCCGAAATTAAAGTTATTTTTCAATTTAAAGTGTTTTTTGGAAGTCTGTTGTTTTTTTTGTAAACAAGTTTTTACTTTTTACTGGGCAGCATCAGGTCATGACTTGATGATCATGAGACTAAATGTGGCAAATGCCCTATCAAACATCAAAACAATTTACTAAATAAAACAGTCCTTGCCTGTTCGAGTAACTTCTTACTGTTAAGGAGTTGTACCTTCCATCATCAGCCCAGGTACCTGAGATGGTGACAACCATACGCAAATACACGAGATACTTCATAAAATATGCGAAAAGCAATAAGTGAGCCTATAAAATTTGAGGGTTGCCCTCGATTTCTCTAAGATCCCATCATCAGATCCTAACTGGGTGACAGTGGGACCACCTCAGAACTATCTACTATCGAACAAAAAAATAATTTTGAAAATCCGTCGACAATTGACGGAGTATTCGATGAACAAACATACAGAAAAAAAACATACAAACATTCGAACATAGTACCTCCTCCTTTTTGTGAAGACGGTAAAAAACATACAAACATTCGAACATAGTACCTCCTCCTTTTTGTGAAGACGGTAAAAACTAGGCTCCTGTATCCCAGGCATAGGAGTAGTTCAGTCTGATAGCTTTAAAGCCTTGGCGAACACTAAAATACCTACTGATGAAGTTCTTTCTTTACCTGTGGTGGCTGCTGTGGTTGATCTAGTTGCTGTTGTTGTTGCTGTTGTTGTTGCTGCCCTGTTGACGACTGTTGCTGTTGTTGTTGTTGCTGAGGTTGCTGCGAGTACTGTTGCCCGGACATCTGAGCGTTGTAGATTGGGGCTGACATCTATAATGCAAACATAAACCACTAAAGATAAGTTTGGAAGAAAAGTTTCTTAGACGAAGTAGAGGTGAACTCAAGAATAATTTTCAAAACCCTTGCTTGAGCAAGGTAGAGATAAACTACGATAACATGGCGCACCCCTCCATTACTAATAATAATGAGCGATTAATGACGTGACTAGTCGAGCAACAAATCCGTGTTTTTTTTTTGTTTGACGGCCGTCTCATTAAGCACACATGCGTTGTGAATCTAAACTAATCTAATCTAATACTTTCACAAATACTTTCAAACGTTTTGAATTTTGGAGGGGCGCGCCATGTTATCGTAGTTTATCTCTAACGGGTTTTAGTAGCGGGCTATAATTTATAAGAGAGCAAAGTCAAGGGTTTTTAAATTTATTTAAACAATGTCGAGACAGGTAAAAATAACAAAATTACATTCTAACTTAACTAAAATAAATTTCGAAACGGCTGGTTGATACTTCCTGTGACCCAAGGGCTGGCTTTTACCTTGGCCAGAGGCTAAGTATCGCCATACAACGTGGTAATGCCGCCAGTCTCTTGGGTACATTACCAGTCGACAGCGATGCGGATGAGTTTTTCGACGCTATTTTCTAGTTTCTGTATAGTTTTTAAATAAGAAAATATAAAACATATTTTTTTTACCTTACTTTGTATCCAAAGAGTCAGGAAAAATGAATTCGTACCGTATCGTCCCAGGCGCGGTTGGGGTCCCACTCCTGCACGGGGTTGGCCCAGGCGGGCGTGGGCTCGGCGTTGTAGGCCGCGTTGATGTACGCGCCGTCGGGGTTGTACGATGCTGGGGACGAATTCATTCATTACATATTACGGCTACGCCGACCGCCTAGTGGCGCCCTCATCGTTTGTTTGGTTATTTCTTTTATTTTAGTATTGGATAATAGTGGCCACTATTATCCGTTTTAGTGATTATAATAAAACTAAACAATGTAAAACTACCGTTTATAATAATATTAACGTATAATTTTGTGGAGAACCACTTAACGTGCTTATTATCTGCATTTTCATTCTAAAATAAAATAAATAACCAAACAAACGATGAGGGCGCCACTGCGCGGTCAGCGTTTGGTCGGCGCCCTCTTAAGTCACAACTTAGGATTTATCTTCCCATCGTCTATACAGTATTCAGAATACGGAAGGGTTAAAAAACATATATTGGATGGAATCATCTATGAAACGCTTGCTTGCAGGCAGAATACAATAAGTTTTAGGCTTTAAGATCTTCTCCCATTGAACAATGTATTTTCTGGCAGATAAATATTTTGAATTGGAAAACCGAATCATAAATAGATCTTTATATCATGTTTTTTAAAATATTTTATCATGTTTTTTATAAAAATTCTCAAGACAGGCAAGTTTAAAGTTGCACAAAATTACAAATCACCAAAAACTATTGAACAACGAAATTGTTAATAAAGATAAGCATTTCGCTTTTATTGGATGTTTTGCGAATGATAATAAAAGTGCACTCACGCGAGTCTCCCAGCGGCGTCTCCTTTGTCTGTCCGTCCACCTGCGCGTACGCACTGTCGCCTGCCGCCGGCGCTGGCTGGCCGCCCGCCGTGCTCCTGGGTAGGATTATTATGGGAATTGTTTAGCAATTTGCTTTCATTGACAATAATTATTTAGATTTACATTGCAAATAAATATTATGAATATGAATATGACATAATTCTATCGAAATAAATTTTTTATGTTTTTCCCATGGTCCCACGTTGGGCGCCAATTTAGCCTTTTGGCGCCCAAGTTGGGACTAAGTCAAACTACTATAATTTATCCTAAACATACCTGTATGTAACCAAAGCCGCTTGTTCTTCCCTAGTAGGCAGCTTGAAAGGCAGTGGAAGCTTCATGGCCCAACGTTCGAGAGCAGTGTTGAATCGCAACGCAACGCAGTACACTCCATACATTAACAACATGAACAAAGCTTCAGGCCTGCAGAACAAATAACGGAGTTAATACAACTTCAAACGGAGTAGAAAGTTTAAAAACGGATTCGGGTAAAACTTAGTTATGAATTCTTTCAAATTGAAATCTTAAAAATCTTTGGCTTTAGATTTTGGAATTACAATTGAAGATCCAAATAAAACTGAAATAAATGAGCTCAGCTTCAGACAATAATTCAGCGTCACTCTTGTCGAAAAGGCTTTATACTAAGTACCACCTTGCTTATCACAATGAATTTGAGATTTATAAACCATTTTGTTTGCGCGTTAAGGAAAATTGAAACTTTAAAAAAGTTATAAATAGAACAGAAAATACTTTTTATTATGTGCACCGTAAGAACTACTGTGTATTTCTTCTTGAGACCAAATAAAACAATTTCTCAAAGAAAACTGCAAAAGGAAAACTGAAAAAAAACAAAACAACAAAAACAACTCACCAGGACACAATAGAGTTGGCAATCGTACACAGCATCACAAGAATAGAAATGGCGTAGAAGAAGCAGTCTCTGCAGAGAGGCCACCAGTTGAGATGCGACACTGTGCCCGCGCACAGAGCACACACAGAGATCACGAACATTATGTTGAACACCGCTGAGCCGATCACGCCTGACACACCTGGGGAGCGAATACTAAATTAGGTGAGTAAGTACCTAATATAAAAAGTACAACGCCAGCGACTACGACTGTTCATGAAAATTCCATCCTATCTGTATACCTACGAGTACATGTGAGTAAATAAATTATTTAAATTTTTATAGAATATTTTGGAAGAGGCAGTTTGGTTTAAATTGTGTAGTTCCAATCTTTATACTATCCCATTGTTATTTTGACTTTACGTTGACAAATATTAAAACATTTCTGGAAGACATTTCATAATGTAGTGTGTTCTTAAATAAACACCCATGTCAAATCAAGACTCATAGACACATCCATACTCCAAATGACATTATATCGAACAGTTATAACCTACAGCATCATCATTCATCGCCAGTTTAATTATGATCTCGCGAAGAGGTGTTGGCTCTAACACAGTGTCTAACGAATCCTTAACCTTCATGTAGCTTACAGTTTTGTGTAGGTACCTTTAGTAATGAATAAACTTCCTTACCAATATCGTCCTGTGCGCAGAACACTCCGATGACGACGGTGGCGAGCTCAGGCGCGGAACTGCCGGCTGCCATGAAAGTCGCTCCAGCTACGTCCGGAGCCAGCTTTAACTCTGGGGACATAAGATTATGTAGTGTGAGTAGTATTATACTGCGAAGAGTTGATAGGAAAATCTAGGTAGTTTCCGCAGTGCTATTTGTTTTCATTTCAATTATAAATGCCTTTTTCATTTAAGACTGAAAATAATCTACCATGTTCCGTCATTTTTAACCAACTTCACTCTCACTTCTGCTCTTAGATTAACTTTTTTAGCAGCTTTTTTGGAGTCACTGTAATGGATCTGGGGCTACTATAGCTGAAATATTATCATCATCATAGGTCCACAACATTCTATTTGCATTTTTAAATCTGCCAAAGGATCTATTTTATGGATGCTTTTAAAATTAGTAACTACGTATAGACTCACCCTCACAGATCCTATCAAGACTGGAGACGAAATATTCATCACACACGATGGCGAGGCCGATGAACGTGAACATCGCCACGAGGACGTGGATGATCAGACCGCCGTGCTTGCGAGCATTCTGACCCATCAGGGGTTGTGGAAACTAAAAAAAGAAAGAAGAGGGAAGGAAATTAAGTTTATTCTTACGCTAAATAATATAAATATCGACCCACACAATTTAGAACTCTAGAGAGTAAGACGAATATATAAAATGTATCTTTTCCTGCTTGTAAGTATCTAAATAAAGTTTCAGAATTTGGTAATAAGGGATTAGTTGAAATATGCATGGTCAATTGCGTAACACACTTAATATGGACATGCTATTCATTTCGCAATTCCCCAGCCTTCATTGCGTTATTTACATTGATGAGCAGGCGATTTTTTTTCAAATATATAAAGTAATGGTCTAGAATTAATATCCTTCAAAATCCTTCCGATTGTGCTACGAAATTGAGGTGCTGGATATGCTGTTATGTTATACAAGCCAATCAAATTTAAAAGTTCTTGACTTCGTGAGCCTTAACCATGAAGCTATTTGCCACATGTCTAATTTTTGTCTTATCGGACGACTGTGTAATGCATTTAAAGCTTAGTTTTGTTTTAAAAATTGCACTAAATAGGTACCCGAATAACAAACATGAGGGATCCAGGGAATTGATAAACCTTCCGAAATATATGTCGCGGTAAGATGGTTAAAGCCAATTATGTCCTTAGAGATTTAGTTTAGATAGTTATATTAGATCGTGCTCGTAACATAGTTATATTCCAATTAAGATAGTTATGAACCGCTTTCATATATCTATATTATACGGTATATAGCTATATCCCTAGGGATATAACTACGAGTAGGTATATCACAGCTTCAACCATCTTACTGCGACATACATGATATACACATGGTGAAATATCGATAAGCCAACTGACATCATGACTTTAGCACAAATGATTCTAAAGCCTTCAGCGTGAAACGTAGCTGGTATGTACTGAATTCATAGTAACAATTTGCGCGTCTATTTTCCTTACACCCTGCAGGTATATTAGGTACTTTATATTTATCTTTTAAATGTTTAGTTCCTTTGGAATTCTTCCCGAAATAGGGCATCCTTTCAAGCGAGTTATAAAAGACCATCTGCCTGCCTTTTCTCAACTACTATGTTAGGTCGGCTTCCAGTCTAATCGGATGCAGCTGAACACCAGTATTTTACATGGGGCGACAGCCTATCTGACCTCTACAATACAGTTACTGGGTAATACGATACCCCTTGGTAAAACTGGTTGTCAGACTTTCGGGCTTTTGACAACCCGTAACGACTGTCAAAGATCCACTAATGACAGCTGGGACCAACGGCTTAAAAAAAAAAGACACGAGTTAAATTCAGTTCAATAGGGTACCTGTTCGATGGCCGGTGGGGAACAGTTGACCCGCAAAGGTTTCACGGTGGGGTTTGCCTTCCAGTTCGCTCTCTCCTCCTCGCGAGCCTCATCCGTTTCACTGTCCTGAAAAACAAACATCTTATGATAAACTTGCGCAAGTCAAGGAAAATGCAAGTTGACTACCAACATAAAATTGTCCGTATATTCAAAATCACAACTGTCATTCTTTGAAAGTTGTATGAAATGGCTATATAAAAGGTAACATGCTCTGTGGCTATAACAAAGTAAATTGACGTAGAGTGTGTGTCATTTTTCTGTTCTTTTTTTCTTATCTGTGTAAACATAATAAGTGTGTAGCTGTAGGTACATAAATGGTTAAATAAATAAATAACATGATGAATGTTGTTGAACTCTCAAAATGAAAGTCATGCTACTTGCTAGTGTGTTACGGCACTACTCCGCTGCTTATACTGTTCTTGTTATCACTGGCGTACATCCTATCGTAAATAGCTAGAAAACAAATGGACTTTACCAACATCATTTATAATTTTAAAATATGATTGACGTGTAGATGTGTTTGTACAAACTTTCTTACAGAAATAACGTCACTTAGCAATTGTAACTAAACATAACTATTGATTTTCATAGCGTCGTAAGTCAATTTTCCGAATAAACCATAAATACTTTATTAATACGTTAGATTACTCACAAAACGACTTTTAGATTACAGATATCGTTAAGTAATTACCAAATTCAAACCAATTTTACTACTTTTAATTCCTAAGCCTAACCAACTGTTAAATAATAATAGGTACCTACTTCCTCAACTAAACGGCTACATACAAAACTTGCAGGAACAGGTACAAGGTCTCCAAGGACAATTAAAAAGCTCAAAAGGCACAAGAAAAAGAATAACCCTCAGATAAACAGGCCAGTGATACCATAAAACCTGCTCAGCGTAATAAAAGTGTCGGTGAGCACTGCACAGACGAGATGAGCTCGCCAAAAAGACTGGGTGGATTAGGGCGAAAAACAGGAAGAAAAGGAAGTTGAACCCTTACTCCACCACCACTGCAACAAGCTAGAACTAGCGCTCAACAGCAGCAACTCAACAACCAAGAGAAGGCAACCAAAAAAAAAAAATGTTAAGTGGACGGTCTTAAGAATTACCTACCAAACATTCTACGACTTTTAAACTGAATCTTAGCCAGTAGAAACATTTATCGCCAAAATGTTAGGCGGTGTGAAAGTAATTATACCAAAACTGACAGAGACACAGAGAGACTACAGAGTGATTGCTCGACGTTTAACAGAAAATAACTGTTTATGGCACTCACACGAGGATAAGCAGAGCCAATAAGAGTAGTGGCGAAAAAGACTTCCTGCCTACCGGATCGGATTAAAGATGATTTAACGTCGCAAGGATTCCAGTTAGAAAATGTAGGTAATCAACAAGTTTAGCTGCAGAACAAAAGAACCACTAAACATGTATAGGTATATTATCGTTCAAGAATAACGAAGATGTCAGTAAAATATGCGGCATTAAACATATCGTAGGGTGTAAAGTTGAAGTTAACCCGCTTAAAACGTCAAAAATAATGCCGCAGTACCGGGTCATACCCAAAGGTATTGCTCAAAAGAGCCAAGGTGTGTTAAACAGGTAAACACCTCACAGCTGATTGCAACAAACCTGCACAAGAAAAACCTAAGTGTGTCCACTGTGGCTTACCTCACCCAGTCAACTATTATTATAGAGGGTGTTTAGTTGCCAAGGAGATTCAAATGAGAAAACATAAACTCAAAAGTAATCCCCGCAACAACCCTGCCGTTAAGCAAATTGTTAGAAACACCGACAAACAGACAACCAAACAAAGTGCACAGTTTGCTGAGGCCCATGAACACAGATTCTACTGACATGTGAACATCGAGGCAATTCAGCTGTTAGACCAAACAAATATTAACTATAATAAAATATAATATAATTATATATAATTTCATTACACTAACTCAAAAGGTTTCTTTGCACTAGCAAAGAAACCTTTTGAGTTAGTGTAATGAAATTTTTTAGAAATAATAGTGACAATGATACACTGCACACGTATAACACATGAACAAAATTCTTATAATCTTCATATCAGACTAAAAAAGTGGAGTAAACATGTGTAAAGTACAGACGCCAGCACCCGAAACTGTAAAATTTTCTCAATCAACTTTAAACCTTAAACTGTAGCGATACAGTTGAAAATCTATTAAAGAAATTTGACAGATATTAGTAGTTTGATGTGCTAGCACATAGAAATTAGTTAGTTAGTGAGCGTTAGTGTTAGTTGGTTAGTTAGTGAGCTTAGTTTAAAATAATTATCACGTAAAAAATTAAGTTAGATTTAAATTGGCTATATGCTATGTGACGCCATACCAAATTCAATATGGCGCCCTCTAGATGACATAAAGTAATGAATTTAAAAATAAATATTTTGGGATGGTGCCTTTTTGGGTATCAAAATAAAGGGCTTAATTAACACATTTCAGAAATATAAATCATCATCATCTGCCTAGCCTTTCCCAACTATGTTGGGGTCGGCTTCCAGTCTAGCCGGATGCAGCTGAATACCAGTAAAAAAATTTAATAAATATCACTGAAAAGCCCCAAAATAATAAAATAAAATATAAGTTTAAAAACTAAAACCCGACTACTGACCTGAAAAGGATGAAACAAGAAAATACCTTCCCGTGGTCGCATGCTACCTTATAAGTAGGTACTAATGTTAGTACAACGGCATGCGACCACGGGAAGGTACTTTTTTGTTTCATCCTTTTCAGTAGTCGGGTATTAGTTTTATAAAACAAAAAAAAAATAAAAAATTATACCTCACAACTGGCACAGCGATTCAGTACAAACGACAATTTCCGTCGGGGCTGCGGTCTTCTAAATACCTGGGGGATATGAGTACGTTCAAACTTTCAGCATGTTTGACTTCCAACCAAGTAATGATTGAAATTTTCTTGTGAATTCTTGAAATTGAAATGTGAATTGAAAATGTGATTGCTATGGTTAGATAATGAGTTGACGGCTTAACGTGCTTTTCGAGGCACGGGGGTATCGCACCGCCAACTTCCAAACTCCGGACACTTTGCCCGACCCGGGAATCGAACCCAGGACCCCACGCTATGCAGTCGCAAAATTGCGACCACGGGACTAACGGGGCAGTTAGTGTTTCGCCTGATCTCTAAATCAAAATCAAAATCATATCTCTCCGATCGATCTCTCTCCGGTCGTGTCGGATTGCCGTCCCATCGGACTATGAGAGTGAGGGAAGAGGGAGTGCACCTGTTACTGCGCACACACTTGTGCACTATAATATCTCCCGCGCCGAAGGCTAGTCTCCGTTGAGATTGGCCGCCGTGGCCGAAATACGGTCTGGAGGACTTTAATGAGTTGAGTTTAGTAAGTTTAACTTACTGACACGCTATAACGTTAACTATGTAATATACCATACCGTCACGCCTGTATACCCCGAAGGGTCAGGCACAGGTGTACCTAAGTACACTCACATTTCGTCAATTATGTTTAAGTCCCATTTAAAGGACGGGGGGGGGGGAAGACCGGACCCAAATCCCGACTCCAGGCTGTTACTGGGAAATTCCTGATGGAAAAACCCAATAGCACTTTGTCTGTCCTGGTAATCGAACCCTGGACCTCATGCTCAGCCGTAGCACTTGCGACGACTATACCAACTATGCAGTTTTATCTAAACACAGATTATTCAGAATTATTTATTTGCAATCTCTATTTTAAGTTGCGTTCGAGGGGTAGGTATAGTCGACCTTGTATAACACAAAGTAAAGCGCCTGTCTGGGTTCGAACCTACGACCTACAACTCGTAAGTCGCGGCCGTTACCACTTGGCCACCACTGCTCTCTACAAGATTACTACAAATTTGACAAACACTTCCAATAAATTGAAACTTCACTAAAGTCGCAACTATCTAGGCATAAAGGTCCGACGACGAGGAAGCGACTAGCAATCAACGAGCGCACTCGCCGCTTGTTGCTCGCCAACACGTTAAACTCTACTACTACTAGCTACTACTAGTCGATATTTTTTCCATAAAAAAATCGGGAGGGTATTCCTGCACTGTTTGACATTGAACATACCTACAAAGTTAAACATGACATCGTTTTGTCTTATTATTAATTTTGTCTGTAAGGAAACAGAATAGTAAAATAAAAAGCCATTAAAAAGTTATGAGCCAACAAAGATTCGTTTTTCTTGCTAATTTGAACGTAACTTTGGGTGTAAAGTAATAAAAGAAGTGTAAAATCTTCAAAACAAAGTAGGCACCGACAAAGCCCAATTATCGAAGTGTTCAATAATTTTTATTTGTAATTTATTTATGCAGTGGTTTCCTCAACTGTGGTATCTCGATTTTTCAAAGGACTTTTCGTATTTTTGTACGCGCGTTTCAGTTTGGAACGGAGTTTGTGTGCGTGCGAACTAGACGCTGTGCGCGTAGAGTAGCATCTAACTGCTTATCACTGATAGTATCTCTGTCGGACACGATGCCAAGTGAGACAGCCAGCGAGCTTTTTGGCCATGCCCATCAGTGAGTTTGAGTTTGAGCTCACGACTAGTTCCACCTTAAGGCTACTCTTTCGAAAAAAGCTTAAAAACAGCGTGCAGATGAAGCAAGATTTCTCCGGAACTTACAGAGAAATTACATCTGAAAAAATAGTTGGTAATCTACATGATATGAATCGTAATTTGGTTTAGCCATAATTTTTCTATTGATATCACCTATTAAGAAAAAAAACCACCAAATCACCTCCAAATCGTTGAGATGAAACCATTTTACTCCTTAATTTTTTATCAAAAGAATATAAAAAAAATATCTAGTGCTTTGCAATACAAACGAAAATGATTTGGTTTTGTTACTTTTTAAAAACATGTATATTTTTTAATATAATAAATTAAAAATGCGATCGTTTAAAGTCCGTGTCTATAATATCATCCCCGCACTCGACCACGAATTCAGTGCGGGGCGCCTCGTGTTGCTAGGCAACGCGTTGGCATGCGGGTGCATGCGGGTGGCGGAGTGGCGCGGAGTGGAGTAGTTAGCTCCGCCTAAATGCACAAGGTCGTTGGCATGAATACAAGCCTTAAGGCAAAAAAGTTGATCATATTGAAAAAAGATAATTTCACGTACCTCAACATAACCCGCATCCTTCTGCCCCTTCTTGTCGGGCTCGTCATCTTCTGGAAGCCCTTTCATGTCCTTCTTGCCGCCTTCAGCGGGAGGACCTTCCTCCTCTTTCTCTTTGTCCGTCTCTGGAGCGATGGGCAGAATGGGACTTTCTTCTGTAAATTGTGAAGTATACATTATTATAGTCATCCAGACCGTATTTCGGCCAAGGCGGCCAATATCTATGGAAACTAGCCTTCGGTGCTGTAGATATTATACTGCAGAAGACAAGTGTGTGCGCAAACACAGGCGCACTCTCTCTTCCCTCACTCTCATAGTCCGATGGGACAGCACTCAAGCCGACACGACCGGAGAGAACTCAGGCGCAGAACCAACGGCTTAACGTGCTTTCCGAGGCACGTGGGTATCAAACCGCCAACTTCTGAACTCTGGGGTGTTATTAAGAAATTCGTAATGGAAAAAGCCAATAACACTTTGCCCGACCTGGGAATCGAACCCAGGACGCCACGCTCGGCAGTCGCGCTTGCGACCACGAGACCATCGAGGCACTATTATTCTAAGACTAGCAGCACCCCGCGGTTTCACCCGCATAAGTGTCGATCCCGTGGGAATATCGGGATAAAAACTATCCTATGTCCTTTCCCGGGACTCAAACTAAGTATCTCTATACCAAATTTCATCTAAATCGGTTCAGCAGTTTAAGTGTGAAGAGGTAACAGACAGACAGGCCGACAGGCACACTTTCGCATTTATAATATTAGTATGGATTCTAATAAGCACACATAAAACTAAAAAATACGTGTTTTTTATGCCGTCCCGCGTCACTACATTTCGCCATAATAGAGGACGGGACCTTTACTATTTGGTAGACTGATAAATCGCAGACAAGTCAAGGCCAAATGTCGCAAACAAAACTATTTTTGCCTTTATTAACTCATATCACTCTCAGCCTAAAAAAAAATCAGCCAGTTTTGTTATGACACGCTTATCCATTTAACATTTTATTATCCTGCAAAAAAACTGAGTTTCTCGTAATCGTAATACCTACAGTATTTTATCTCACGAAGCGATATGCGCTTTACATTTGGTAACCCAGTGTGAACGTGAAACGCGTTGCAACGGATTATGATGCAGTTCTCACCATAATTTTATATATCACCTTAAGTACCTAGTTTAGTAATAATTAGCGTTTGATTACAATCGCAATATTCGCGATAACCGCGTCGATCTCTGGATTGGTCAAAACTCGCAACCGTAAACAACAAGTGTTATAAGCCCCGCCCACTCTGCGGTCATGACTCGAACTTTAGCATTAATAATCAGCAGATGCTGATGTTGAAAATGATGCTGAAGTTCCTCTGATGCTGATGTTGATGTTCGCAACAACCCTGGTCTATTTATGATGTAACTAAAATAGGTAGGTACCTACTGCTTATTGGCTTTACCAGCTATTTCGCTATGCCGAAGGATTTCCAACAATTTAATAATGTCGTAATACAATCCATCGGTAAATGATCCCAAATTCCTAAGTATGTAGGTATTATGTAGTAAGAATTTAATATCTCCTTTTACGATTTCTGAATTTCAAGCGTGGCCTCACATACCGATGATTTTTTAAAGCAAATATTTTTTGTCATGCACTGGATTTCCAACTCTCAATGTTGAGCAGAGAATTGAGAACTCAATAGAGGGGATGCGTTCAGTAGCGCGACAAAAAAACACATGCTGGATTTTCAATTCTCGGCGCTAAGCAGTGAGTAGAAAATCCAGTGCGTGATAAAAAATCGCCCGTGGGTACGAGCAATAAGCCCGTACTTACGTAGTAACTATTCAGTAATCTGTGCCTGTACCCACGTGCGATTTATGATGATGAATATTATGGCGAACAGTATGTAGTTTCATAGTAAAAGTTATTCATAATGGCGAGACCAGAAATCTTGAGAAGATACACGCTTTTAAAGTTTTTGGAAAGGATTATTCCCATCCTTGTCGCGCGGTATTGACTAGGCTAGAATTATATAATCGTGACGTCACTTCCAAAGGGGATCCCCATTCAGTTATTTCAATAACACCTTATATTGTGAATAACTTACCCGCAATCGGTGCCTCCTTAGCAATGATTTCAGGTTTATTGGTCGGTCCGAAGACCGGACCGGTGTCTTCTGCCGGTTTGTCGATAGGTTCCGAAGCGTTGGACGGTTTGTAGACCGCTTGGAACACCGAGTAGGCGATGAAGAACACGGAGACGGTAAGCCATCGGTGCCGACGAGGTCTTCTCATCCTCTGGAACACAAAGAGAGCAGGTTTAGTTGGAGGTAGTTTATAGGACTAAGGATTTTGAGGTTGTTTTACTTTGTTGCGGGACACTTAACACCCCTCTACATCATCATTTGCTTAGCCTTTTCCCAACTATGTTGGGGTCGGCTTCCAGTCTAACCAGATGCAGCTGAATAGCAGTTTATTTTATATGGAGCGACTGCCTATCTGATCTCCACAACCCAATTACTGGGCCCCTCGACGTAATAACAATTAAACTTCTATTGTGTCGCGTTCAGTGCCCTTCAATGTGTTAAGTATACTTGTAAATGCATCACTCGATTGAATTGCTATTAATTAATTGTCATCAGATAAAGATTCCTTAAGGGCCGGTTGTTCCAAACGGTTGGTTAAGGGGCTTACAGGACCTAAACGCAAGAAACGCAAGTTTTAGAAACAATAAAAGTATATGATCGAGTACAGTAAAAAAAAAACAAAAATATATGATATTCTTCAGGATATATATATATGCTAGGTAGATAGTGTGTTGAAAAGATAATAAGTAATTGGAAACGATAGAAAAAAGTCAAAACCATATTAATATACGTACAATCATTATGATTTTTGTCAGATACCAAAACACAAAAGTTTTAATTTTTTAGTCCAAACAATAGATTTTTTGTGAATAGATAATTGCTTCATATTTTGCAATAAATTATTATTGTTGTGTCATCGCGCTTCTCTTTCTTTTCTATGCAATCCGACAAAGACCGCGCGTTAGGTCATGTAGTCGTAACATACGTAAAGGCCAAGGCCTTACTTTTGTGAAACAACGCTATTTTTGGTTTGACGATAGTTATCGCCATTTTTGACGTATACGCGTGCGTCAATTGTTTCAGCTATATCTTGAAATTAGCGAGAGTCTCGTACGACTCCGTGGCGCAACGGTAGCGCGTCTGACTCCAGATCAGAAGGTTGCGTGTTCAAATCACGTCGGGGTCAAAATGCACTTTTTGCATTTTGTATTAAGTTCATGAATGAGATTGTTAGGTCGAATTGTCCTTATCCTGGACTCCCCTTGCCTCTGCACTCCCCCTTCTCACCTCCCGATTTTTTAAAAATCATAACGAAAGGTATTAATAGGTACTAGGACAAAAAGATGCGGAGTTGGTAAAATTAGGCATTTATTACTCTAAAAAATATTTGAGTGCTAACAATATTACAAAAAAAAAATGCCAAGTTATAAAAATTTTAAAATAAGTGCTAGACAAAGACGGGCTACCATTGAAGTGACGTCACGGCTATGTCACTACATAGCGCCATACATTGTCCGTACCGCGCGACAAGGACGGGAATAATCCCTTCCAAAAACCACCAAAGGAGCATCTCCCTGCAGGGTGTAACCTTCCGTGGCCCACTTGGAAGTCTCTGAACCGTCTCCGGACACAAGTGGGAAGATGTATCCGACCGTAAAGTGGGGCTACCTTGACGGAACAGCAGTAGGATGTGATTGAGGAGCTATGTCACAAACCATGCTCCACCTCCTATCCTGCCCTCTGTGCCCCAAAACATGCAGTCAAAGTGACCTCTGCGCTGTCACCGACAACGCCGTGGAAGTGGCAAAGTTTTGGGAAAACAAGATTTATAATATAGTCGTGCCAGCGACACGAAGAAGAAGAAGATCCCTTCAAAAGAATTTAAAAGCGTGTAGCTCCGCCATATTATACTGAGTTTTTCCATTATCTCATTTTACTATGACTTCTTTGAAATCACATTATTTGTCATCATCGCTATTCAAATTCATTTATTGGTGTGATTTTTTGGTATATTTTTACACGAGATCTTAATAAGAAATAATTAGTTCCTCAAAAATCTACAATAAAGGTGTACACTCTTTAACATAATTAGTTAATTATTATAAAAAAGAATAATCAACATATTAAAATAAAATAATTACAACAAGCTATTGTCAATGCTTACGTGACTGCTACACATTGATGCGCAAATTGATCGTCTACTAAATGCAAGAAGCATTATTAACCTATACTGTTCCCACTGCTGGGACACAGGCCTCCTCTCTGTGAGAGGGAGTAGGCCGTAATCCAATACGCGGGCCGTAATCCAATACGCGGGCCCTTGACAGTTCAACAACATTCATTGCGTTATTTACGCTGTTGTGCAGACAAATTTTTCGAACGTAATTAAGAAGCAATGGATTAGCAGAATTAAGTAAATGGTGCGGTGTTAGTTCGTGATACTATTGCAATTTAAATAATATTTTCATTCACAACAAGTTCACACACAACGAATTAAAACATTTGAAACAAGTCTGCTTTCCTTACCAATACTTAATGTAATTACCTAAATTCTATACACACGAAATCAAACGTCAGGATTTATAAAGCACATGAAAAACACCATAGTTAGCTTTGTTGTTCATCTCTTGTTACATTTGCTTTCATGAATAAATCAGCCTTTTATAATTTACACACGTTATCAATGACAATATCATTTCTTAATATTTCAACTTATTGACGAAGGAAACTCGCCATTCAGCCGGAATAAAACCTCTTTCATCATCATCTGCCTAGCCTTTCCCAACTATGTTGGGGTCGGCTTCCAGTCTAACCGGATGCAGCTGAATACCAGTATTTTACATGGAGCGACTGCCTATCTGACCTCCACAGCCCAGTTACTGGGTAAAACGATTGCCCTTATTAGGATGGTTGCCAGTCTTTCGGGTTTGTGACTACTTGTAACCTGAACAACTGGAATGACAGCCGGGACCAACGGCTTAACGTGCTTTCCAAGGTACGGAGGGGTCCCAGTATATAATGGATGGTCACCCATCCACCTACCGACCTCGGAAACCGTTGCTTAACCTTGAAAATCGACCCGCGCGACTGTTATTATTAGGCCATGAGCTCCTCTTTATTCATCATAAATCGAAATCACTTCTCTGAGCAATGGGCACTTCTTAAAGCGATAAACATCGTTTTATTATATCTGTCGGTAAAAAGTAACCGTAATAAACTTTGTAGTTTATCGAGTGGCAAATTATAGCTGCTTTTATGTTGTTATTGATTTTATTGAATATATACAGGGTTATTGGTAAAACATTAACAGCCTCTTAAGAGGTCATTGTACTCATCATTATGAACAACTTTTACTATGGGATCAAACCTGAAATCGCGAAAAAAAAACAGCCGTTCCCTACATTTATGTTCGTATAACTCGTCAAAATGTAGGGAACAGCTGATTTTTTTTAAGCATTAAGCGGGCTGAAATAACAGCTAATTCAGAGGTTAGTTTGTTTACTGTTTGCAAACTCATTTTTTGTTTGTTTACTTAAATATGATTTAAATGTAAACTTTGTTTTCACGCCCATAATAACAAACTTTGAGAGCTACACTTCAGGACCTTACTCGACAGTGGCGCCAACTGGTGAGAACAAAAACGGTAGCCCTCATTGTTGTCAAAAGGTATAGACTATACCAAGCGAGGTTGACTATACAAAGGAAACAACGTATTTTTCCATTCGAAACAGTTGAATCACATGTTACATGACTAAGATGTATTTTTACGCTAGCACAGCATTAGTATAGTAAGTTGGTGGCAAACAACGAATATGCGAACCCAACGACAACGACATCGACTTTCGAAATTAAAGTTATTTTTCACTTAGTATGTTTTTTTTTTGGAAGTCTGTTGTTTTTTTTTGTAAAAAAGTTTATATTTTTATTATAAATAGTCACTGACCTCTATCATACAATAGTCTGTAGGTATTATTAACATATTATCGATGACAAAACGAAGACATTTGATTTTCGCCATTTTGGCGCTGATTACAACGTGAGCGTCCGTGGAACTAATATTTTTGATAGTGAGTTTTACAAAATGTGCATACTCTTATGATAAAAATGTGCTAAATATCTACGAGATATTTAGAACACTTTAAAGTAAAGACAAAATACACAAAAAAGTCTTATTCCACGATTTAGACCTAAATCATCAGAGAAGTACCAAAACACTGACCTCTACTATCATACAAGTACAGTCACGAGCACCAATATGTCAACACTTGGCAACTTTAAATTGCGATTTTTTCACGAAATAAGGAATGCAACGTTGAAATACGACCATTTACATATACCTATGGGTTCGAAAATACTATCTTCCTACTAATATAAAATTTCATTCAAAAATAAAGGAGAAAATCGCCTTTGAATAAAGTCAAGTGTATACATACTTTTGCTCGTGACTGTACCTACAGGGGGCTTACCATCACCTCTTAAAGCAGGGCAGAAGTTGAACTGCACTACTTTTTTGTACGACGTCTTACCTAGTACAAAAAAGGTGATGGTAAGCTCCCAGGTCAGTGTACCAAAACAACACGACGACCATTTGCAACAGTCTGTCAATTTTAGTTCCTGAGACCCTCGAGCGGGGGCGCTTTGAATCGGCACAAAAAACAACTGTCATTTCGTACAGTATTGAGTCCAGCGTACTTGTTTATCTTAAAAAAAAATCTAAACGGCATACTGTATGTAAACCGTATTCTCATTTCACGTGAAACTACTTTGTTTCCGTAGAGCTTGTACAAACAGCCGGTCGATTCTGTAAAAATCTCACCGTGAAAACTTAGGTGAAGCGAGTTTGTTTTTGCTAGGAATTGACACTATTGACAGCTCACTCCACGCTCACTACACAGAATAGCACCGCAGCAGTTTACAGTGTTTTTGTAGAGCAAATGCGAAATGGTCTAAGGAGTAGTCAAACTCAGTGACATTCCTGAGTGATATGTAGATCTCCGTTCGAGGTCGAAACTACTCGGACGGACCCGAAATCTGCGTAAAAACCTCGAAAACTAAAGTCAGTACCATATTGATCAGTACCCATTTAATTATTGTACTAAATAAAGGCATGTACAGGCGCCAGCACATCAAGGTACTACAAATTTCTTTAATAGATTTTCAACTTTATCGTTAAAGCATAAGGTTCAAAGTTGATTGGGAAAATTTGACAGTTTCGGGTAGCTTGATGTGCTGGCGTATGTACAGACTTCCTCCGCCTATAAAAAATGTAGACATTGGAATGACGCAGCGTTTCCTTCGCCGCGATCAATCACTAAGGAGTGACGTCAGCACGATGTGGCTGATAGCCGAGTAAGGGCGTGAACAGACGACGCGATTTATTGACGTCGTGTCTGACGTAGAACATCGATTGACGACATCGACACTCGTAGAGTTGTCTGAAATGGCTTATTATTTGCTTTTTGTAACACAAGACGGGCTCGCACTACGAACGGTTCCGGACCACCGAACAAAGTATAACACTTCTTATTTCTTTAGCACGCTTCAAGAAGCGTGCTAAAGAAATGAAAAAGAAAATGCTAAAGAAAATGTTCGCTGTACAAGTACAGCGAACATTTTTTTGAAGTGAAAACATAAGGGTCGATCCCGTGGGAATATCGGGATAAAAACTATCCTATGTCCTTTCCCGGGACTCAAACTATCTCTGTACCAAATTTCATCTAAATCGGTTCAGCGGTTTAAGCGTGAAGAGGTAACAGACAGACACACTTTCGCATTTATAATATTAGTACATGTTCCACACTTTGTGAAAATTGCAAGTGTCAACCGTATTAAAAGATACAGCCCTGTCACAGACGGACAGTGGAGCCTTAGTAATAGGGTCCCGCTGGCACCCATTAGGTACGGAACCCTAAAAAGTTGTGATTGAAATCGTTCTGTTGAGCGAGTTCTAATTAGACGTTGATGAAATCTGATTACTTTTTGGAAAGTTGTTTTTAAAAGGAAATTAAAACACAATTATCATAATATTTCTATAGATCTCGCTCGGTTTATGATTAATGCAAATATGTGTATTTAATGTCTTTTTTTTGTAATGTGCAGAATAACCAATTTTTCTTTCTTTCTTACTAGGTCTAAAAAGGGAACCTAATGAAATGATTTTTTTTTTATTCTGTAAAAGATTATCGGAATCTCTTTTACACTTAATAAGCTGACACATTTGATACTTTGGAAAGAGTTTAGACCATGCCTTGACACGGCCTTGTAATTAATGTCAATCATATGATCAAAAGATGCAAGACAACTAGCGGCTAATCTTGCCCTGTCAAACGGGGAGGTAGATTTTTTAATTATGATCACTTTACATTGATAACAACGAAAGAAATGATTTTAAAGGAAATGCTTCGTAGCACTCGTAGCGTAGCTTCGTAGCCGGTATACGCCGTAGCAGCTTGCTACGAGCTCGGTTTAAAAAGAGCGGTTAATTTCGATTAAGTACCGGTAAATATATCGTTCCTTCATTAACCGGTTAAACAAGTGAACTGTTCTTATGAAACCCAAATGATAAAGGTTACCGGTTACATAAGCACAAACGGTTTTGACACCTAAATTAACCGGTTAATTCCGTAATTCCATAATAAAATTTTGTAACTAAATGATATCGCAACGTCCAGACCCGTGGTCCAGACCGTGCTCGCGAGAGTGGCGGGGGCCGGAGGGGGGGTTCAAACTTGGTTTTAACCGGTTAATTTCCACTATCAAAACCAAAATTCATGAAAAACCGGTTTCCCGCATTAACCGTTAAAGTGCAAACCTTAACCTAAATCGATTTCGGTTTGGGGTCAATGACCGTAACCGGTTAAGAATTTCAACCGGTTTCCGAGCCCTGATACAAAATAATCTGTATAAATATGAATGGTGGGATGAAAATGTCCGTTTCCATGCTGACCATCAAAAGGACTAAGTTATAAGATACATCTTGTAACTTAGTCCTTTTGATGGTCATGTCATGGGATGGGTGCCCGGTAATCTTATTGGCTGTATATAGTTGCGACAAATCATTTTACATATTTTTGTCCTGCCAGGCCGTGACGATTCGAGGGGATTTGTGGGGCGACATGCGTCCTGATTATGTAAAGGGTAACGTACGATTGTGTATAGGTACTAGGAGGAAATATTCTACTGTCCGATACAAAAAATCAATACCTACTTGACCTACATGTATCAGTTGATATTTTTTAGAGGTCAGTAGTTCTGACAAGGAACCCTTATTTCGTAATCACGAGGTTGGTCCCATGGAGAAAGTTGTTTAGTTCGATGTTCGGGATGGGCCGAATATTTGTTTTATGTTCTGTATTCGGTCATGAAAAATAAATGAAGATTATAATAATAATACAAAATTTTTTTATTCTTTGGCGGTACGATGTTCCCCGGGTCAGGTAGTTTGTCATAAATTATGGAACTTGAAATTGTTCTGACAAGTTTCAAGAAGATAGTGCAAATAAAAGAAACGCTCATATTATAACAGTGACTTGTCTAATAAGACCCACCTCGTTCTAAAAGATGGAAGTCCAATGTTTTTAGAGATTTCAAAAGATTGAGTAAAGTTAAGAAAAGACATACCTCAGTATGTCAAGACCCTCCTCTTTCACGAGATGGAAGTAATACACACATCAAAAGTGTCTAGGGATCAACATATATTTTTGCAATAACTTTTCTCCTGATTGATATTAATTAAAATTTTCTTTAAGGATTCATCAAATAAAGTGTTTTCGTTTGTCACAGTAACGATAAACCAAGTCACCTTTGCATTAATAAAGAAATTTGCCATTTTCCTAATAAAGGGATTTTTGACATTTGAACCACTAACACAAAAGTTCGAAAAAAAGACTGAAATAACAGTTTTCTTTAAAATTTTATTGGGTAACTTAAACAATTAATAATCCGTGTTTCTACCGCGAACACTAACAACACAAGAACATCGGTTTGGCATACTCAAAATGAGTTCATCCAAATCACGCTGTGGAATGGCCGCCCATGTTCGTTGCAACAACAAAAAAAGGTCTTCTTGCGACTGGATACCCTCCATATTCGGCAGAGCTCTTCTCTGTAGCATATCCCATGCATGCTCAATCGGGTTCAAGTCTGGCGACTGAGCAGGCCAGGGCAGGACATTGATGTTAGCTGCGGCGAGAGTCTGTCTTACAACTCTTGCGGTGTGCGGTCGTGCATTATCATGCATTAACTGAAATAAGGGACCGATTTGCACTTGTAGAGGAACGATGACGTCTGATACAATCGTCTCAGCATAAATTTGAGCGTTGAGGTTGCCTCTGATCCAAATCAACTCAGTTCTTCCGCCGATCCAAATACCCGCCCATACCATGATGGTTCCACCACTATAAGGATGGACTTCCTGGCAGGATTTTAATCGCTGTTGGCGTCCAGGGGTTCTCCAGTGTCGTATACGTCTTGTATCCGGTCTCATACCAAAACGAGACTCATCAGTAAAGCACACGAAACGCCATTGTTCTTCTGCCCAATTTCTGTGTTCAAGAGCCCATTGATATCGAATCCTACGATTGTGCATTGCTATAGGTGGTACCCGTAGCGGTCTTCGGGAATGAAGGTTCACTTCATGCAAGCGGTTTCTGACTGTTTGGTCGCTAATTAAGTTCCCTGAAGAGTGATGAAGCCTCACGGCTAACATCATGGCGGTTATTGTTGGAGCTCTTCGAGTTAAGATTTGAATGTATCGGTCTTGTCTCCGTGTGGTGCAGCGATACCGTCCTCCATGGCGCTCAGCCACGGTACCAGTGCTTCGGTAACGTGTCCAAAGTCGACTGATAACACTCTGACTTGTATTCAGAGCTAAAGCCACAGTACGTTGCCGGGAACCAGCTTCTATCATTCCCACGGCTCTGAGCATTTCTTCCCTGCTTAAATGACGTCGCCGCTCCATAATAACGTTGGTTTTAATCAGTAGTAGGGAAACAGTAGCACTAATAATGTCTTCAATGCGTTGTATGTTTTTATAGGGAAAATATTGACAGCTGATTTTCATCTTTTACTCGAATTTGATTCACAGTTCCTGATTCAAATTATGAAATGCACCAAAAAGGATCCATATAAATTTATAAAATCATAAATTTATTACAAAGCCACATCTCAATCTCAAGAAATCCGCATAAAAATGCTTGATCCCTAGACACTTTTGATGTGTGTATTTTCAGAGATTTGTTCCACCAATGTTCACTTGTAACATGTCATCGCGTGCCCTCGGGGTACGAATATGTTACCGTTGAGAACACGCGAGCATCTCAACACGTCCCCCGAGGCAGATTGTACAGTCACGAGCACCAATATGTCAACACTTGGCAACTTTAAATTGCGATTTTTTCACTTAATAACGAATGCAACGTTGAAATACGACACTTTACATATACCTATGGGTTCTAAAATACTATATTCCTACTACTTAATATAAAATTTCATTCAAAAATAAAGGAGAACATCGCCTTTAAACAAAGCGAGCAAGTGTATTCATACTTTTGCTCGTGACTGTTATGTACTCATCGTGCGGTTGTACACTTGAGAGCATTGTTACGTACGCATTGTTATTTTATTACATTACCTACAAGCTTTTCTTTCTTTCTTTTTAGGGTTCCGTACCCAAAGGGTAAAAACGGGACCCTATTACTAAGACTCCACTGTCCGTCTGTCTGTCACCAGGCTGTATCTCATGAACCGTGATAGCTAGACAGTTGAAATTTTCACAAATGATGTATTTCTGTTGCCGCTATAACAACAAATACTAAAAACAGAATAAAATAAATATTTAAGGGGGGCTCCCATACAACAAACGAGTTTTTTTCAGCGTTTTTGCCTTGTGATACGGAACCCTTCGTGTGTGAGTCCGACTCGCACTTGGCCAGTTTTTTTTTACAAGCCGTGTGCCCGACAGGATTTCTCATAACTAAAAATTCTCAGTTACAATACGTTCCCACTGCTGGGACACCGGCCTCCTCTCTGTGAGAGGGAGTAGGCCGTAATCCACGACGCGGGCCCAGTGCGGGTTGTTAGATGTCATGTCTTCGAATTTTTGGTTCTAGGACATGCCGGTTTCCTCTCGATGTTTTCCTTCACCGTGTTTTAGAGCATTGTATAAGATCTAAAACACGGTGAAGGTAAACATCGAGAGGAAACGAGGGGTGTGAATAATTTACACAAAGTTCAGCGCCTGTCTGGGTTCAAACCCGTAACCTGTACTCCTCAGTCGGGGCCGTAACCACAGGGATGAATTTTTAAAAATCCTTCCTTATTGCACACTATAACCGTTTAGTTTTGACTAAGAATTCAGCAGGCGGAATTACTAAAGAGCTAAATAAATGAGGACGAAATGTAGTTTTGTTTGCGACTTATAGCCTTGATTTTTTTCTTGGTAGTGTGGTATTAGCAATAGGTTCGCCCCCATTACATAAATAAAACTTACATATTAAGGGGCTTACAGGACCAAAACGCTAAAAACGCTAGTTTCAGAAGCAATAAAAGTATATGATCGACTACTGTAAACAAAATCAGAAAAATATATGATATTCTTCAGGATATATGCTAGGTAGATAGTGTGTTAAAAATATAATATAACTAATTTGATACGATAGAAAAAAATCATGAAGATACCTCTAAAAACTTTCTTTTTACAATAAAAACCATACTAATATACAAAAGCACTAGTGTTTTATTTTTTTAGTCCAAACAATAGATTTTTTGTAAATAGTTAATTGCTTTTTAAAGTGCAATTAATTACTAGCGTTGTGTCATCGCGCTTCTCTTTCTTTTCTATGCAGTCCGACAGTGACCGCGCTTTAGGTCATGTAAATGTAAAACCCTTAACGCTTAACTTAACAGGCGAAAAGTAGTGACAAGGTTAAGCTTTATTATTTTTTTGTTTTTGTAGCTGAAGACGGAAAAATTAATACTTTACAGGCTAAATAAATATACTGATGATAGCTAATAGAAAAATCAAGGAGTAATTTTAGCGTCATTTTACCAATTTGGTAAAATTCCTAACATTCATGCAGATGAATAATAAAAGACAAATCTTCTTACACGTATTTCAATTTAAACAACACCCAAAAAAGCGACATGTCAGCACTTTAATGGAACGTAACGCGTGCGCATTAAAAATTCACGTTCACCTCATTCGGCCCGCAAGTGTAGGTACTGGAGTGCCGAAATCCACCCACCCAATACCGACAGTACAAACACGAACTGTGCGTCTGTGCCACTTTCACGGTATGTTTGCAATTGTCGGCTTTATTGAGCATGTTCACGTGCTTTCGTATTAAGATTTTTTCGTTGGTTCCTTTTTGTTTGGTCCGACCGACTTGTATTAAAATGTTGGATTGGGAGTTTATTTGTGTAAATATTGAATGTATACAGTTGTTCGTGTTTTATTTTCAGGAAGCGTTTTACATCTAGAAGTACTTATCGACTGTTTGATGATTGAGGACTTTTAGAGTCCTGCAAAAGTATCAAACCAATCTGCCTAGCCTTTTCCCAATAATGTTGGGGTCGGCTTCCAATCTTGCAGCTGAATACTGTGAAGATCCAGACGGGACCTCCACAGTTTTAACTAAAATACTGACATATTGTAAAAAGGAACATTACAGCTTCACGGTAAGTATATCAATGAATCTCTAGAACAAAATAACATATTAAATTATTTGACGTTCGTTTGAACTTTCGAATGGAATATTATCTCCAGCCAGAGCCTTTTGCTAAAGGCCAGAAAATACAGAACACTACAATACCAATATTTTACATGGAGCGACTGCCTGTACGACCTCCACAACCCAGTTACTGGGAACTATACTGGTAGTATTTCAAAAGCAAAAGTATGTAAACTCTTTAATATTTACATTGTAGTACCTAGTATGAACTGTAGTTACATTATTCTTGCAAGACCATGAATGCCACAAAGTCATTAATCATTTTACTAACAGAAATAGGTAATCTAGCGGTGTTAGACTGACTGAAAAATATCGTAGCCTTAATAATATTGTACACAAAAGGTTTCTTTTTTAAAGAACAACGTAAATATTAAACGTCTATTATTAATAAATAATAATATTAACGCTTTTATTTTCTACTTTAAGTAGTTACAGTCAACAAAGGAGATAAGTATACAGGAGCGTCGGATATAGTTGAAGTTTACTAAGAAACCGATAGATGTTCTCGAATAAAATTAAATTTTATTAATAAAAAACAAACAGCTCATTTATTAAATTAAATTTCAGTCCAGAACATCCATCGGTTTGTTAGTAAACTTCAACTATATCCGACGCTCCTGTATACTTATCTCCTATGTTGACTGTACCTATGTTGTTCTTTTCACAATGAATGAACGCAGAATGATTTTTTTCTGCGCTGAAGCAATTTATTTCTTTTTATTTGCTCCAAATTGTATTCGACTGTCGCAATGTGCCAAATGATTGCAATTTGCATATTCATATTCCATAGCACCTACCTATTCCCTTATCCTAAGGGACCAATACATGCAAATAATAATGGTAATTTCGAATACCAGGTATTTCCCATTCAACCAATTCAATATTCGAAATTCCGAATTCCCTGTTTTCAATTTATCGAGTAGGTATTAATCAACCAAATTCGTACCTAATACCTTGTTTGTTAATACAAAATGGCCGCCTTTGTACTCCTTACCATCATTCATAATAACGTGAAGCCTCATTTTAGGGTTCCGTGCCATGGGACCCTATTACTAAGGCTCCGCTGTCCGTCTGTCTGTCACAGGGCTGTATCTATTGAATCGTAATAGGTAGACACTTGAAATTTTCACAGAGTGTAGATACTACTTAGTTGTTGTGTTTGCCTAGCCTTTTCCCAACAATGTTGGGGTTGGCTTCCAGTCTAACCGGATGCAGCTGAACGACTCCCTATCTGACCTCCACCTCCTCTCAGATCGTGTACTACTATGGCCGCTAAAACAACAAATGATAAAAATAATATAAAGTGGAAAATAAAAGGAGGTCCCAATACAAGAAACATGTTTTTTTAGGCTTTTCTTGGTTTTCGTTTTTAAATATTATGTAGTGTTCAGTATTGTACGCTAGTACGGAACCATTTGTGCGCGAGTCCGACTCGCACTTGTTTATTTAAATTAATTGTTTGCGCAGCCTTGATAATATTTTATGGACGGTAAAACTGGGGTGATAATTATTGCTGTGGTTATTATGATAGACGACTTATAATTTGAATAATTTCTGTATGTCTGTTTAAACGTAGGTACTTAGGTACCATAAGCAAGACCAGCCTATAATGTTCCCACTGCTGGGACACAGGCATCCTCTCTGTGAGAGGGAGTGGACCGTAGTTAGCGTACTTAGAATAGGCTATTTGACAATGTAAAAAATAAGGTCATAATTATTGACACTCGTATAGATTATCGCTTTTAAAATCGATTTGCATTAATTTTACTACAAAACAATGTATTATTTATAAAAAAAATCCCGAAAAAACTTCATCTTTTTAAATCTGGCGCCACGTAATCGAAAACGGTCTGGATTGGCTGAACTTAAGATGACGTCATGATGTAGTTCTGTCTATCGTTGACAGAACAGATGACTTTTGTCTAGTATCTCGACCGTTTCAACGTTTGTTTACGGGAATCGTGACGTCACGACGCCATATTGTTAAACATAGCGTTTTGGCGGCTTATTTAAACAGTACATTTTTATTTACAATTTTTTAAAAGAAATACATTATGCAATTTGAAGTAATAGGTTTTTGTGGGCTCGTTAGACACCATTAAATAATCTGAGATGTTTATCAGAAACCAGTCAAATAGCCTATTGTTTGATTGGTAATCTCAGCGCTTGTCAAGTCTATCGGTGAAAGACGTTCTGAATACGTCATAAACATGACTCAGCGATTATAATATGTGTTTCTGTCCATTGCTCCTGGTAGCAAGCGCGACTGTTAAGCGTGGGGTCCTGGGATCGATTCCCAGCACCCTAATTGCGTAACACACTATCAATCGGATTCTGAATCATTTTGAAGCAAATTGCTAATCCATTGCTTCATAAGTTCGAAAAATTTGTCTGCTCAACACGTAAATAACCCAATGAATGTTGTTGAACTGTCAAAATGAAACCGATTCCGATTGATAATGTGTTACGCAATTGCCCCGCTGGTCGGACAAAGTGTTTGGAAGTTGGCGGCTTAATACCCCCGTGCCTCGGGAAGCACGTAAAGCCGTTGGTCCTGCGCCTTAACTCTCCCCGGTCGTGTCGGATTGCCGTCCCATCGGACTATGAGTGTAAACAAACAGAGAGTGCACCTGTATTTACGCACTTGTGCACTATAATATCTTCTGCATACCTGGCTAATCTCCGTTGAGAGAGAGGCTATTATTAATAACTAGCTGCGCCCCGTGGTTTTACCCGCGTAAATGTCGATCCCGTGGAATTATCGGGATAAAAAGTAGCCTATGTGTTAATCCAGGGTGTCAGCTACCTCCATACAAAATTTTATCAAAATTGGTCCAGCCGTTTGAGCGTGAAGAAGTAACAAACATATAAACACACCCCCACACACACACTCACAAACTTTCGCCTTTATAATATTAGTGTGCCCAGGTAAACACGTATAAAAATACGAAAAGCTATCACAAAAGTTACAATATGAATCTAGAATCTGACATCCAATTTATGTAACGTCCCGAGAAAATTACTACCCCACATCCCAAGCAATTCCTTCGACCAAAAGTCAGCAGGATAAGAAGTGACCGTGTCACATCGTAGGTCCTCCAATCGATTCGTGTAGTAACAAATGGGAAGCCAACCAATCGCGACGAGAATACATAAAACAGAGGTATTGATACGCTTCCAGGATTTGTTTAATCCATCCGAATTGAAATGGACGAGCTTTTTTGGTTTCATTGGTGTCTATTTTTCATTACAGCCGGGCAGCCGGTCGATTCTGTAAAAATTTCACCGTGAAAACTTAGGTGAAGTGAGTTTGTTTTTGCTAGGAGTTGACGGCTCACTCCACGCTCACTTCACATAAGTTTTCAAGGAGAGATTTTTACAGAATAACACCGCTGCGCTAGGTACTTATTTGATAGTGTTCGTCGACTCAGGTAGAAAGTCAGATAGGTACAGGAGATTTTTGACTCGTGGCTAAACGATAATAGCCGCACGGGTCGATGGATGGTTAAGCTACACTTGCTGCGGTTGGTCGTGGATGGGTGACCGGCCATCCATTACTTAACCTTGTCTCGGAAAGTACTTTAAGCCGATGGTTCCGGCTGTCATTTGTAGATTTTTGACAGTAGTTACGGATAGTCAGAACCCCAAACGTCTGACAACCAGTCTTACCAATGGGTATCGTGTTATCCAGTTCATGTAAAATCGCCCATCTCTCCATGGAAAATTCTGGTGTTCAGCTGCATCCGGTTAGACTGGATGCTGACCTCAACTTAGTTGGGTGGGAAAAGTCTAAGCAGATGGATTGTTGTTTTTTTTGCGTACCTTTTAGTTTGTAAAACTGGAATTTCAGATACGCACTACTGAAGGCCAAATAAACAATTCCACACGCTCCGTTATTTCATAAGTAGCTAAAAATATTTCCGTTTCCCTAAATATACCTTCAAAACCAATTAATAATATCCATCCATTCAACATAATCCGAATGTATAAAACAAATTAAACCACGCGATCGTCTCCACATTCATGACTAACTATACATAGGAACATTAATCTGAAATAAACCATTATAACCTGACCTCCCTCGTCCCTCCCGGCGTATTAAAATCTGTTAACACAAACTGAAAGTTGCACACATCGACGGCTCAAGTAATGTCGGTACACAGAGTACGCACACACAGACGCCCGGTTCGATCAATACTTGTGACGTACGTACTCCTTTACACTGCACTTCAAAAGGAATGAATGCGTTGTTCGCTTTGGCGGCCATCATCGAATGGAAGGAATGAAGAATGGGGGATTGAACGATTTGCGGAGTGAAGATGAAAAATATTGAATTCTTCAAGGATTTTATTGAAGGGGTTGATTATGACAGCTATTTTTCTTCTTCGCGTTGAATGGGAGTTTGTTATCGATCGAGCGGTTTGTCTGGGCTATTGTTGTTGGTAGTACATTGTTAGCAAATGATCTAATACGACTCATAATACTTAGATATTTCGACCTTTTTTCAAGTGAAGACTTCTTTTGGCGCGATGGGCATTTTTTGAGACGGGAAAAACCATTGAACTCGCTCCACTGTTACCGTAAGCGACACCGCGCGTGTTTTGTTTATAACACGATTAAAAAAATACCCGCTTCGGATGTGTTCGGCTGTCCTCGGGATGTACTCGGTTGTAATGTATATCCGATATGTCAGTGAATGATGCCAAACTATTCTGTTTGTGTTTTGTTTTCACTTCCACTGTTTTTTTTGGTCTTTTTCAATTTTCTTTTATTAAAAAAACATCTCTTAATTGTATTTAGTCTAACCCTTCATATGCTCATCCATGTAACAGGAGAATCCTTGACCCCTGTCATACAGGATGTCCTAATTCAGGGGTCGAGGTCGAGATCTCATTGATGTAAAGTGCGCTGAAGTTTTGGAAATAAATTACTATTACCTTCTAATTTACTCTTATCATACGACTACGAGTAAGTTACAAGTCATAGGATAACGCTTTAAAAGCTAAAATAGAATTTTACCAACTTTTCAGATTCATTGGTGAAATTCGCCCTAAGAAGAATATTGTATTGTTGTTGTATTGTATTGTATATTGTTGTATTGTATTTTTGTTGTTCGTATTTCCCAGTAACTGGGTTGTGGAGGTCAGATAGGCAGTCGCTCCATGTAAAATACTGGTATTCAGCTGGATCCGGTTAGACTGGAAGCCGATCGCAACATAAGTACTTGGGAAAAGGCTAGGCAGATGATGATGAAGGATATTGTAACAATGATTGCTTACACGGTTGAATGCCGTAATTACAGAAACAATTTAATGAAAAGCCATTGTGTCTCGCGTGGGTCCACGTTCTTATCGTATCGTTCCACGTGGATACGAAGGGTTAATGTCGTACATAAAACAAACACATAACCCTCCTTTTGGGCTTCGCCGCAGTCGGGTAATAATGATTCTTTCATACATTTGCGACATTACCAGTAAAAGCTTGTGTACCAAAGTATACGAAAACTACTTAATCCTCTTAACATTATTTTTCCGATGTGTACGCGAAAGATTTTTATATTTTGCTCAGTTTATTCAGAAGTGTTATTACCAACAAACATTACTTGACCTTAATGATGATCAACACTTACAGTTTATATTTATTAAAGAATATTGTTTTTGTGTGCCTAATTTGTTCCATATTACTAACATAGATTTTCTTGTAATACTGTTAGTATTACAAGAAAATCTATCTATAATCTAAATCTAACACGCTATGGGCCCTACGATGCCTGCTAATAAAAGATTTTTTAATTTTTTTTTTATAGACAGATAAAAGTTCAAGTTTCATCTGTAAAGAAAAAGCTGTAAGGGTTCTTTATTTGAACGGGATAATCTCAGCAACTACCAGTCGATTTGGGTTGGTTTTTTTTGCATGTTAGCCCCCACGCTGCGCTCTATAACTCAAGTAGCGGATGTTGGAGAAAAAACAGCCAGGCTGAAGTGGGAGTGGGCCGGACACGTCTCACGAATGCACCCGGAGAGATGGGCAAAGATCGTCACTCACTGGACGCCTGAGGCAGGACATCGCCGTCGAGGTAGACCAAGGCGAAGGTGGCGTGACGATCTAATATAATTCGCATGGCCAACATGGCCGGAGATCGCACAAGACAGGGAGGTTTGGAAGGAAAAAGGGGAGGCCTTTGCCCAGCAGTGGGACACAAACTAGGCTAACAAAAAAAAAGAAAAGACCGGTTCTTAAGAAAGGCTATAGGCTATTTAACAGCACGATAAGACTCTTAAGAGCCGCGCGCAAAAAAAAAAGTAAGAACGAACGGTAAGAAAACGAGGAAATAGCGCGGGTAATCTGCATTTGCGATTTATTTGCCAAAAATGTAACCAAATAGGAGTTTTTAGAAAAATAACTTGAAATCCTATACATTAAAAGATTGATTTGATTGTAGTAGCTTGATGTGCTGGCGTCTGTACAATTAATCCAGTTTAGTGGCAGCAGAGCTCTTTGTGACGGAGCGCCTCCAGGGATGTCTGCTCTTCCACGTTGTACAGAAATTCCCAGTAAATGGTGAAGTCCGGTCAAAGCTATTTGTAGATGGCATGACCAGAGCTCGGTCCCTACAGTCCATTCAAAGTTGTTTTATCTTTGACAGCAGCCACCTAACAGCAACCTTATTTTAACGGGAATAAAGATCAAAATGAGTTTGATCAAAAATAAAGATGGCGGATCAGTGTTGAAGCTGCGACAAGTAGGTATATGTATATAGAAAATATTACAACACAATAACAACTCTCACATTGTCGACGTGCAAGTGGCATTCAACCATATTCAACCTTATTCCCTTTGTACCCGTGTTCGGCTGTCCTCGGGATGTACTCGGTTTTAATGTATACCCGTTATGTCAGTGAGTGATGGCAAAGTATTTTGGTTGTGTTTTGTTTTCAATTCTGTCGGCACTCCCGGAGTGCCACTGTTTTCTTTTGGTCTACCTCTCATTCGCCAAGTGTGCAAAGTATAACGTGCCGTAATCCTCAAAGATATTCAGAGACGTAACAAAAATATAATAAGAAATATCGGTTCTTTTCAGCGAAATAAGACCTTTCCCTTAGTTGACCCGTATAATGTACAACGGAATGAAAGTAGCTGATACATTACTTTTTTAGTTTAAGGAAATGGGAAGCTGGTAAATTACATGGGTCGCACAGAGGTTGATATAGGCCGACCGCTTAACTGAGACGTTGCCTGAGGTAGCAGCGCGGTGCGGGAGGGGTGTGGTGACGTGAAGCGAGAGCTCAGTGATTCGTCAACTTGTGACAACTATCACCCCTCCCGCACCGCGCAGCTACCTCAGGCAACGTCTCAGTTAAGCGGTCGGCCTATACTTAGATATTTTTGTGTTTTTTTTTAAATATTGGTCGTGTATTTTCAACAAACCCACCATGCCTCTCACAGAGAGGAGGCTTGTGTCCCAGCAGTGGTAACATTATAGGCTGATTATGCTTATGCTTGTGCAACAGTCTTAACCATGGCGTATCGAGTTACCTAGTAACTGGGTTTTCAAGGTCAGATAGGCAGTCGATCCATGTAAAATACTCGTAACGCATCTGATATTATCAACCGATAATAACGCGCTTGTGAGCTGTCGGATAAAATAGAACTCAATAAAACCATACTACAAAACCCTTTTTCAACACACTTGCTCGGAAAGTGGCTCTTATTGAACCGCTTTTAGGTCTATAATGCAGTGTATTAAAACGCGTGCTTTTTCTTTATGTTATTCTACTAGTGCATTAACGCCACAGATAACTATTTACTAGTCGGAGATGCGCGCTTTTTTAATCTCATCAAAGAGACTTCAAGCCAAAAGAAATCCGCGGGCCATATTTCACTTTTTTTAAATAGTCTGTATTGTCCTTAGTCCCAAAATGAACTAATATTTATTTATTGGTAGACCGCGAAATTTAAATTATCTTATGTTTTTTGCAATTTGCAGGTCGGTTTGTCAGGTCGGTCGGTCGGTGTGTGTGTGTGTGTTGGTTGTTGAACTAATAATTCCCCTCTAAGCCAATAGTACTTTCTAATTCCATAAGTTAACTAAACTACAATTTGAGATTATGACAACACTACGAAACATTATTTTGCACTGACCTGTATTAAACATTAAACTGCCTGTATCATACAAGTTTTGTATGATACAGTAGGTCAGTGTTATTTTGTGTTTATTATATTTTTTCTATAGGTAGTTTAGCGGTTTTGTCAGTGCTTCTATTTACACCTGCTCGAAAAACAAAACCAGCGCGCCATTTTCCATACAAGTTAATATTTAACAATCAATACAAGTCTGCTTTTTTCCTCGCAAGTGTGTTGAAAAACGTCGTATGAAACGCGTGTGCATTGATCATTATACGCTCGGCTTCCTTATCGCCTCGTAATAATATCGCCGAGTAATACCGCCTCGAGTATAATGATCAACATAGCACACATGTATCATATATCTACTATTAAAATCCATTCAACCAATCAATTCGAGCCACAGTATAAAAAAAAACCTTGTTAAAAATACAACGCGAATACGGGATGAGGAAAAACGTAAATTATGGTGATTTTTCTTGTGAAGATAATCCCCTCTTCAACTGAATGGGTATAGAAATCATTTGATAAGTACTCGAGTGGATTAAAAAAGTAATAAAGGTGATGTTTGATTTGTAATAGGGTAGGGGAGGGATCGTATTTTGTATTTTACTGGAACTTTTTTCATAACTGCTTGTTATAGCTGTAACTCTGACAGTAATTGGTTTTTATTGTATGTTTCTTTTATGGTTTGTATCTCCTTTAGGAATAGCCGGTAACCGAGTTTTTTTAGGGTTACGTACCTCAAAAGGAAAAAACGGAACCCTTATACTAGGATCACTTTGTTGTCCGTCCGTCCGTCTGTCTGTCAAGACCCTTTATCTCGGGAACGCGTGGAGGTATCGAGTTGAAATTAAAACCATGTCTGTGAAAAAGCTTGAAGCTGTAAAAAAATCAATCAACTAAGTTAACGTAAAAAAATGATACAGCCGTTTATGCCTCAAAAAACGTATATTTCTATACTCTCAAGAGAATCCATGAAATTTGGCAAGAAGCAAGATCATGTAGCACAAGTAAAGAAAAATCAGAAAACCGTAAATTTGTACCTACATTAAAAAAAAAATCCGTGATAAACTATTTACATACCTACAAAGTACGGAACCCTCGGTGCGCGGTTGACCGGTTTTTAAACATTGGATAGGTTCGCTTGTCTCACCTGGGCTTTATTTTGTTTACTATCTTTTGCCCGCGGCTGCTACCAAATAAAAACTTTTTACAAAATAATTTTAATTTCGGAAGTCGGCGTCTTTAATGACACCGACTTCCAAAATTAAAATTATTTTTCAATTTGTAGTGTATTTTTTGGAAGTCGGTTGCTTTTTTTTGTAAAAAGTTTTTATTTTTTACTTTTTAGTGGGTCAGTTTATAATTACAAGCTTTTTTTATCTAAGTTACAATAGCCTAATGTCAACTGCTCATCACATGTTACAAAATATTGCTTTTACCTATGCCTATTAGGTTTGCGGCCAGGGAGGTAGCTACTGTCATACGCAACTTAAAGAGAGGCAAGTCGCCGGGTTATGACAGCCTTAGTATAGAGCATTTACTATATGCTGGTAAGCACTTACCGCGAGTGCTAGCAATGTTTTTTACCTTATGCCTGAGTCACTCTCGTATCTTCCAGCTGATTTACTTAAAACTATTGTTGTGCCAATTGTTAAAAATAAGACTGGAGATGCGAGTGACAAGAGTAACTACAGGCCTATATCCCTGGCTACCATCATTGCAAAGGTGTTGGACAGTCTGATTGATCAGCAGCTGGATAAGCATTTAACACTCAACGACGCCCAGTTTGGATTTAAGCCACGTTTATCCACGGAAACAGCTATACTATGCCTCAAACAGACTGTTCAATACTATGTAAGTAGGAAAACACCTGTATATGCATGTTTTCTGGACCTCTCCAAGGCCTTCGACCTCGTATCTTATGACTGCCTATGGAAGAAACTGTCAAGTGTAAAGAACCTCCCAAGCGATATCATTGGGATGCTAAAGTATTGGTATAAAAACCAATCCAATTATGTTAAGTGGGCGGGTGTTCTGTCGGATGCATACGGGTTGGAGTGCGGTGTGAGGCAGGGGGGAATCAGCTCACCCAAACTATTCAACCTGTATGTAAACGAGCTGATCTGTGAGCTCAGCAATACCAATATCGGGTGCTCCATTGACGGGCACTGCGTCAATAACATCAGCTACGCGGATGATATGGTATTGCTGAGCCCATCGATCAGTGCACTTAGGAGGCTTCTTCGCATCTGTGAGGACTATGCGGTGGCTCACGGCCTAAGGTACAATGCGACCAAGAGCGAGCTACTGGTTTTCAAAGCGGGTAACAAATGTTATGATACTGTCCCACCAGTCACCTTGGGGGGCGCTCAGCTTTCCAGGGTCACGAAGTTCAAGTACCTGGGGCATTGGGTCACCGATAGTCTGTCCGACGATGTAGACGTGGAGAGGGAACGCAGAGCATTGGCAGTTCGATGTAATATGCTGGCTCGTAGGTTTGCACGTTGTACTAGGGAGGTGAAAATTACACTCTTTAGAGCGTATTGCCGATCTATGTACACGTGTGCCCTATGGGTCAGCTATACAAAAAGCTCGTACAATGCTCTGCGAGTCCAATACAACAACGCCTTCAGAGTTATGTTGGGGCTGCCGCGCTTTTGCAGTGCATCGGGGATGTTCGCGGAGAATGGCGTGCCAGATTTTTACGCACTGATGCGGACACGGATTGCATCCCTGATGCGGCGAGTGCGCGACAGCTCCAACAGCTTGGTGGCTATAGTAGCCGACAGGACAGACAGTCCAATGATGTGGAAATGGATGACCACTCATCGTGCGTCATTCCAATATTTAAAATAGTGTTTTTCTTAGTGTATTTTTTGTGTAGCTATTTGTTTTTATGTGTGTATGTGTATTTTTGTGTATAAAATTGTATTGTGTGTGGTTTTTTATGGACTTATGGTCTGAAATAAAATTTATTATTATTATTATTTTCCCGATGCTGGGACGTTTATTATTGAGGAGTTCTCCTGGTAAGAGCCAGGAGAACTCCTCAACAACCACTCACCATACGCATTGTAACGAGCATACATTGCTTAGCAACCATATTAAAGTAATCGAATCGCAACCCGTGAAATATTTGTCATTGAGTAGTTCCGATGGCCATCTGTGGTCTTCATCATCAGCTCCACTTTACCAAATGATGATTTCCGAGAGCAAATGCTCAAGTTACTTTAATTATTGAGTAGGCCACACGACGAAAGAGCATTGCTAGAAATGACGCGATTACTCAACTTAAATTCGGTTTCAAATTGACGCATCAGCATGACTAGTAGGTAGAGGTCGTCCTATGTAAAACTACAATCTTGATTATTATTTTTGTACGAACTGAACATTTTGGCATATTGAACCGTATGAAGTAAGCCCAACAAAAGGTAACTGTTGTAAATCGTTGAGGAATTCCCTCGACTGTCTATGGTCTCCATCATCAGACCTGTAATGGCACTTATAACCTATATGGGTGCAAAGTTTTTATTTATTTTATTTATTTATCACATTAAATGTTTCCTTTGCCATTACAGTTCTCGTCAATATAAATGAATTAATTCCAAACACAAGGTGGTTACTGTAAACTGTTGAGGAGTTCCCTTAACTGTCCTTCGTCTTCATCATCAGACCCCGAATGACAGTCACAACCATGTAGGTGTAAAGTTCACATCATCATCATCATCATCATTTCAGCCAAAAGACGTCCACTGCTGGACATAGGCCTCCCCCAAGCACTTCCTCTTCGACCGGTTCTGTGCTTCTCGCATCCAACGGGTTCCTGCGGCCTTCATAAGTTCACATCAATACAAATTAATCAAGCCCAAACACAAGGTAACTGCTGTAAATCGTTGAGGAGTCCCCTCGACTGTCTTTCGGCTCCATCATCAGATCGACTCCAGACCTTCATTAAATTGTAGTGCTTTAAAATACCTAATGAAAAAATTAACAAACGCACTAGTCGCTCTTACGATTTCGAATGTTCCCCTCGATTTCACTGGGATGCCATCATCAGATCCTGGTTTCCTTATCATGGGACCACCCTTGGCATATCTCCTTTCCAACGAAAAAAGAATAATCAAAATCGGTTCATAAACGACGAAGTTATCCACGAACACACATAAAAAGAAAAAATATACGGTCGAATTGAGAAACCTCCTCCTTTTTTGAAGTCGGTTAAAAAGGGGGAATGACACATCATCTGCCTAGCCTTTTCCCAAGTATGTTGGGGTCTTGTTCCAGTCTAACCGAATGCAGCTGAATACCAGTATTTTCAGAAAGAGAAAATGACTGACCGATTTTAATCTGGTGTTACTATGCAACACTAATGAATTTCTACAATTAAATCACGAGTATTTACGCACTACGGCATTGCCGACGTTAAAGCTCTTATCATCATGAAACATTATTACAACAGATTATACATTTATAGCATTGTTCAACGTAATCACCATGGCAACGATAAGAAAAAAAAACATAAAAAAAATCATGAAATTAAACTTTCGATCTTCGTGAAGTAACTGTTGGATAGATATTTTTTTAGGATGCTAGAAGAAGCTTCCTCGTGTAGCGCAGTTTGTTCCGCCAGTTTCTCAATTGAACCGAGCGCTCGGCGCATCCTGGACAGTCACACCCAACACCTTATTAGACTAGCCAATTCTTCCCTTGCGGTGGTAGGGCCACCCTCCCACCGGAGTCCAGCGTCAAGCAGCCCGCTGTGTTTCGTCGATGCGTGGGAGTTCCAATGCCTTAGGCATCTTCTGGGCACGCTCGTTCCATCATAGGCCTCATCCATCGCTTTCCATCAGGCGTGATCGAGGTTAAGAGCGAGCGGCCATTCAGCAATATTAAAAAAAAAAAAAATTACTATTCTGTAGTTTGATAAATATTAACGAACGTAAAATATACCTACGCATAACGAAGTTGAAAGTCACTTGTAGGTACTCCCCGTCATTTGTGATATTTTTTTAGTATAGACTAAATCAAGCTACTACAATCTGTCAAACTTTAATAGATTTTCAACTTTATCGCTACAGCTTTTAATGTTGAAGGTTGATTGGGGAAAATTTGACAGTTTCGGGTAGCTTGATGTGCTGGCGTCTGTACAAGACCATATCTGGGAACCTTCTGGTTCCGGAGATATGGAAAGTCAAACTCCCAACATTTTATAATTTAACGAAAAGGATTTTTTTTATTTGTCCATCTTCTTGTCTGTCAGTCTGTCAAGACCTTTTTTCTCAGCAACGCAAGCAGGTATTAAGTTGAAATTAAAATCAAATAGGTCTACAATCCCATGAATGAATCTTTAAAAAAATCAAGTTTCTAAGTTAACGCAATAATAAAATACGGCCATTTATGCGACATATTTGGATACTCGCTAATAAATGAAAATCGCACTTGGCTATAAGCACAATGGTTTGGGTGCGTTAGGTATATACTGTGCGCTGCCGAAAACAGAATTTTCACACCAATAAAGAAACTCGTTTCCCAGAAATATTCTTTATGATGTACAGAACGCGTAGAAAACGGCTTTCATCATCATCATCATTTCAGCCGAAAGACGTCCACTGCTGGACATAGGCCTCCATTGTTATTTATTTTTTTAAAACGTTGCCCCACTCTCGGAATTTCTCCTGTATTGTAGGTTTACAAACATTTAAACTCACATACACAAACAGCCAGACCCGGAACAACTACTTGTAGGTCATACAAATATTTGTTCCGTGCGGGAATCGAACCCGCAACACGCAGTGCAGCAATCGCTTAACCATTGCGCCAACCTTGTATGTGTATATGCCGCCTTTGTGTGTGATGGGTCGTTCAAATGTTATCTCACTACTAAGTGGGTGACCGTTTTAATGCTTGATTGGCTTGTAGAAAGGCAGACGAAGCGTGGGATTCGTCCTAACCAAATACACAAATAGTTTAAAGAGGATAACTATGTTAAACTGGACACAATATTGACTAAGGAATATGTGCTTAGGGGAGGACACAGTGCGTTTTGACGATCTCATGAACACTTAAGACTGCCACCGGAAGGGTTAGGTAAATTTCCAGCGCTAGGAAAAACTTGAATTTTCCGTCCACTAGAAAGGAGGGACGCGCACTTTGAAGCTTATACAACAGAATAATTACTATTATTAAAGAAGCGACACTCGACACTCACTTCCCCTCGTGTGACGTAGGTCTGGACGCCAGCACATCATCGTTTGTAACACCACTGGATTTTTTTTTGTGGGGCTATGTTAAGGGGCTTACATGACCTAAAGCGCGGTCACTGTCGGACTGCATAGAAAAGAAAGAGAAGGGCGATGACACAACGCTGGTAATTTATTTCAAAATATGAAGGACTAAAAAAATAGATTAGATTTTTTGTAAAAAGATGATAAGCATAAATGTTTAAATTTTTTAGTCCAAACAATAGATTTTTTGTAAATAGATAATAGGCTATTTGACTGGTTTCTGATAAACATCTCAGATTATTTAATGGTGTCTAACGAGCCCACAAAAACCTATTACTTCAAATTGCATAATGTATTTCTTTTAGAAAATAGTAAATAAAAATGTACTGTTTAAATAAGCCGCCAAAACGCTATCTTTAACAATATGGCGTCGTGACGTCAAAATACACGTAAACAAACGTTGAAACGGTCGAGATACTAGACAAAAGTCATCTGTTCTGTCAACGATAGACAGAAATTGACTATATCATGACGTCATCATAAGTTCAGCCAATCCAGACCGTTTTCGATTACGTGGCGCCAGATTTAAAAAAATGAAGTTTTTTCGGGATTTTTTTAATAAATAATACATTGTTTTGTAGTAAAATTAATGCAAATCGATTTTAAAAGCGATAATCTATACGAGTGTCAATAATTATGACCTTATTTTTTACATTGTCAAATAGCCTATTGCTTCATATTTTGGAATAAATTACCAGCGTTGTGTTATGTTGCTTGTAAAATAATCTGACAAAAAATCTGAATGATTGTATGATATTAGTATGTTTTTTATTGTAAAAAGAAATAAGTGCTAGACAAAGACGGCACTACCATAGGAGAGACGTCACGACTATGTAACTTTATTCTAGCGCCATACGTTGTCCGTACCTACCGTGTGACAAGGTCGGAAATAATCCCCACCAAAAACTTTTAAAGTGTGTAGTAGCTCCACCGTTTTTGCTGATATTTTTTGTTATCTCGTTTTTTCTCTATGCCTTCCAAGAAATTACATTATTTGTTCGAACATTATTTTCTAATATTACCCCCTTACTAATAAACGATGTTTAGCGTCTGTATAGTTACACAACGCTTTGTCTTCTTCTATCGAAAGTCAAATTACTGACGACTGAAAGAGAAAAATAAGCGATAAGACCCCTCTTTGAGGAGTGGCTAGAGAGGCGCCACGGCGCCCTCACCTACCGCCTGACGCAGGCCTTCACCGGACACGGATGTTTCGGGAGGCTCCTGCACATCATCAGGCGGGAGGAAACGCCCGGGTGTCACCATTGCCAGGATCACCCAGAGGACACGGTGGAGGTCTGCCCCGCTTGGGCGGAGCACCGCTGTGTCCTCGTAGAGGCGATCGGCACCTCGACCTCTCGCGTCCGACCCTGGTGCAAGCCATGGTCCGGGGCGAGAGGGAGTGGGAGGCAGTCACCTCCTTCTGCGAAGCAGTCACGCTAGCAAAGGAGGTGGCGGGACGGCTCAGGGAGAGAGCCTACCGTCCCAGCCGCCGTGGGAGACGCTCCGGGCGGCTTCGGGAGCCGCGTGACGACTCCCGGCCACCGTAGGCGCGGGCCTGCGGGCGGAGAGTAATGGGTAGCTCACCGTCCGATCAGGACCAGGACCGTGCCAGACGGCGCTTACGTGTTCCACGCGCGCCTCAAAGAGATGTCAGCATCGAGGACCCCCCCCTTTAGGGCCGAAGCCTGCCGGGTCAGCGGGATTGTCCGAAAGGGTTACCGCTGGCCCGGAACATAAAGGGCTAAGGAAGGAACACGGGTGGGTTTTAGTCAATAAGAGTCTGACACTCCCTTCCGCTCCACCCAGAGCGGGAGGGGTCATTTAATGATTTCCAATACGCAAAAAAAAAAAAAAAGGGGGTATGTCATCATCCCTATAGCAATCCAATATAGCGAGAGTAGGTAAGTGTAGAGTCCTTTGCACTTCAGACAAAGACAAAGGACACAGTGCAAAGCTCTCGAAGCCTGTTATACCTACGACAAAATGTAATGAATTTCAGAACTATGAACAATATTATGTTAGAAAATGTAGAAGATATTTTTAAAGACGAGGAGCATTCAATTACAGCGTTCGTTATATATTCATGAAAATGTCTCGCTTTATTCAATACCTACAATGCAAATATGTATACAATGCATGCATGTTATAGGTATGTATGTCTAGCAATAATATTGTACAGTCAGGGAAAAATTAAGTTAAGCAAATTGACAGCCTATTACTTATACAACTGTCAAATGATAATTGTGATTTGAATAAGTACGGTCAATTTTGATGAGATACCGAATGTAATGTGAAAATAGTACCGTGTAATGTGAAAATAGAACCGTGGGAGTCTCATTGAACGCGAGGGCACGGAATACTATTTTTAGACTAGCTACTAGCCGCGATTTCGTTCTAAACTTGCCGATTGACCCACTCAAGGGTGGAGATTCGATTAATGCTTGCTAAGATCACCTCTACATCTCTATTGTATCATTAATTCGTTAGTTCCTTGGTTTTCATTATTTTTGAGATGAGTGAACTTTACTCCCCGTTCCTCATACCTCATGAGGAACGGGGTGTAAAGTTCACTCATCCTCCAACGAAAAGGGAGGATCCTCCGAGCAGACGAAAGTTGTGTCTGGTGGGCAAATGCCCGACGAGTAATATTGGGACGTTGTATACAACATTATTTTTAGTATATGCGAAACCCGAAACACGTGTCTAGTATTTTTATGTAAAGAATATATGTACAAAATTTCTAAACTGTATCAGGGAAAATCACAAAGTTATAAGCTTGTTAAGTTACCTGTTTGTACGTACAAAAACATGCTCACCCGCGCCGCTCGCGCCGCACCCCTCTTGCGCTCATTGATAATATTACCTAGGTACCTAACCTTTCGGCGCGGAGATTGGATAATGTACTTAGTGTCGCTCAATGTCCAACATTTAACCTTTTTTAAATATTTTTGGGACAAAATGTAACATGGGGTAAAGATTATTGGAATCGATTCAGTTACTTATTCTGAACAAACTGCGGTGCTATTCTGTAAAAATCTCACCGTGAAAACTTAGGTGAAGTGAGCGTGGAGTGAGCTGTCAATAGTGTCAATTCCTAGCAAAAACAAATTCACTTCACCTAAGTTTTCACGGTGAGATTTTTACAGAATCGACCGGCTGTATTCAGGTTTCGCATATACTAAAAATAACGTTGTATATGCTAGTTGCGTGGTAGACTCTACTTGCGCGATGCAATTGCGCGATGATTTTGCGTGACGTAGATTCCGGCGACAGCTGCACAGGTGTACAAAGACCCATCATATAGCCGCCGTCATCTACGCATTCTGAACATAAAAGTAACATTGAGCAAAAATGATTTCTGGGAAACTACTATTAGTGTTGTAGTTAAAAATCGATGTTAGAACCTTCAATGTCTCCGTAACCAGAAGGTTCTCACGTATGGTCAATTGGTCATGTACACTAAGACACTATGAATCACAATCTGAATAATTTTGAAGGATATTGCTAATCTATTGCTTCATATGTTCGAAAAACATTTTTTTTTGCTCAAATTGCTCAAGCAGCAAATTTTTCTTAAAAAAGTAAAAAACGCAATAAATGTTGTTGAACTGTCAAAATGGCAGCTGTGTACAAAAAATATAATAATGTCGGAAAGAACAAGTGACTCTCGACTTCATTGAGTGTCCTACACCCGTTATGTAAATTCAAGATAATAATATTTGGGCTAGCTCAACTAAACTCACTGGAAGTTCGTGCATGATTTTTTAGTCTCAATTACTTTATTAGCCTGAGAGAATACATCCCAAAGAGCATAGTCACCCTTTTGCTCTTTTTATACAGCTGTAGGGTAGTTTCAAGTATTTTGTAAGGGCCCCGAGGGTATGGTAAACAGATTACAAGGGCCTAAGATAAAATATCACGTAACAGGAAATTTTTTTCGTTGCTTACTTTTGTTGGCAAGATGTTTTTGAATTTGTGTGAGTGGTTTTAAATATTAGACCGCTCGATTAATAGGTTTTGTTGGTTTATTAAAGTGAGTGTTATGAAAAACAAGGAATTTTATACAACAGTGTTTTTCAATTTTTTTTAAAGGTATTCATATTAAAAAAAAAAACTTTTATTTCTAATATCACATTGGTACTTATAAATAGTATTTAATTTTCAGAAAATATAAGTACCTAAATAAAAATAAACCAAAATTAATGATTCACGTAAATGGTGTAAATTGGTTCACGTAGACCCTTGCTACGGATCTAAATATATTTCGTAGCGTACGTAGCACGTCGCTACGCGCACGTAGCAGAGTACATCTCACTGGAGCTACGCTTCCTGCATTCATTCCTTGAGAATCTAGATAGTGTTGCCATATTTATTTATTTAATCTACTTAATACAAAACATCAGGCTTGCATTACGCGAAGGGTTTAGTCACATTTTTCAATTTTGATATACCCAGTGTCACTCTTACAATTAAGACGAATCTAACGGCACCTCTCAAGCTGAAATCTATCAAGCTGTTTAGGCTACAGAGCGTGCCAAAGAAATATACATAAATTCGAAAAACATATCTTAAATTGGTTACATCCACAGATTTCTATGGTTACATCATTCATATTCAAATTATACATTAACCTCCTTACTAATATAAACGTTGTTTAGCGTTTGTATAGTTACACAACGCTTTGTCTTCTTCTTTCGAAAGTCAAATTACTGCTGACTGAAAGAGAGAAATCGGTGTATAACTATTCATCTGATATAATACGTTTACGGGATACTATGTGAGAATGATGTAGAAAAACGTACGAGAAAAGTAAAAAAAAACAAAGTAGTAATTAATATAAACCGTGGCAGATATGAGATAAGAGATGACCAGTCCCAACAGACGGCGCCCGTGCACGAACATCACGAAGGTATCAAGCAGTATCATTCACTCAACCATATTGAATGGAACTGAATGATCCTATGTGTATGATATGAAGATAGATAGATATACATAATCAGAGGCGTCGCTCACACGAGCTAGAGTCGAGGCAGCGGCGGCGTAAAAGCGCGGGCGCACGAGCGGCGCGCCGCTTCTACGTTTTCTTTAGGAATAAATGGAAGTGCGAGAAGTGCAATAGAGTCGCGGCGGGGGCGCTGTGGCCGACCGCGACGCGACTCCACCGCCATTTTGTTTCGAGCGTAGACGTATTTATGCAGTTAAAATAATGCGTGATGATTTTGAAACCTACGTGGTATTCATCGAAATTGTACGATTATACTTGCATGAGTGCAAGTACGTCTTCATCTTCTGACGACAACATGTTAAATGAATTGGAATGTGTGAAGGAAGCATAGCCGACCCCGACCGCGCCCCGACTCTACATGGAGACCACGCCTCGACGCTGCTGCGACGACGCCGCCGCGACCCCGGCCTCGACTTACCAGTGAGCGACTCCCCTTATTTATTTGAAATATTGAAAACGACAATAACTAATAATATAGAATCAACGGAAGTATATACATACCTGTAATAAAACCACGTATGAATATTAAAATACGGAAATAAGCAACATTTTTCGCTGATTAAAATTGTACTTCGAAGCGGAAGCAATCGATCGTTGACCCACAAACCAACTGTATTGGAACAGGTAAAGCATTTTATTTGATTGGCTACATGCACTTCAATTAGTGAGATTGATTAGTATTCAATGAATATTGTATTAGTTAAGCTAAACGTTATTTTGATTGTTAACAGGTTGAATGCCGTAATTACAGAAACAATTAAAAAGCCATTGTGTCTCGCGTGGATCCACGTTCCAAGGGTTAAATGTCCGGTTTCGTTGAATTCAATAGGTTGGATTTTCAAATAAAGGAGTAATTGGCCAGTAAGCTAACTGACTAACTAATAATACCACGAATGAATATTTAACACGGAAATAAGCAACAGTTTTGTCGTATTAAAACTGTATTAACTTCGAAGCGGAAGCAATCGATCGTTGACCCACAAACCAACTTTTTTGAAACAGGTAAAGCAGTTTGTTTGATTGGCCACATAAAGGTGGCACATAAAGGCCACATACACTTTAATTAGTGAGATTCAATAGTATTCAGTGAATATTGTGTTAGTAAAACGTTATTTTAATTGTTAACAGGTTGAATGCCGTAATTACAGAAACCATTAAAAAGCCATTATGTCTCGCGTGGATTCACGTTTGAAGGGTCACGTTAAATGTGCGGTTTCAAATATCCGACATTTGGATTCAATGAGTTGGATTTTCTTGTACAGGAATTACTGGCCGCTAAGCTAACTGTTACAGCTAGAAAGATTATATTACTATTGTTTTTGAAATAATATTAATAAATCGTTAAATGGTCAAGTGGTAACGGCCGTGACTTACGAGTTGTAGGTCGTAGGTTCGAACCTAGACAGGCGCTTTACTGTGTGTAAATTATTTCATCACCTCTGCTCTCAAAACGGTGAAGGAAAACATCGTGAGGAAACCGGCATGTCTTAGAATAAAAATTCGAAGACATGTGACATCTGCCAACCCGCAGACCTGTTAGTAATCAGGCTGACAGGTTTAAACATTATTATTGTTTTTTTTTTCTGCTCGGGACTCTGGGGTCCCGCCATTTGGAAGGCGTACGAGGGGACAGCAAGCCCCGCTGCTGAGGCCCCTTAGACGTTAGGCTCCAACCGACGATTATCCCTGTTCGCACTATGCAAGTGCACCCAAGGACAACCCCGGGTTGGTGTGGGACTATTGCAGGATATGGAAACATTGTTATTATTAGTGCTTAAAAAAAAACAATACAAAAATATATCAAGCCAGTCCATTTTAAAATACCTTTATACAAAGAATAGTAGCGAAATGTTGGCACTAGTTTCCAAGTTGGGATTATTAAAAAAAAAGGTTGTAATTAACTACCCCCGATTGCAGCTCTGACAGATACAAATGACAGCAGCCTTTTTTGTTTGAAAATATTTATTATGGGCTTTAATGTCCTTCGTAGAATAGACAGAGAGAGAATAAAATTATACAATCCTGAAATATTTACATAATTTAATAAAATTATTTCATAGAAAGGTTTGGTGTGGTTTTATTTTCGTAAAGTACCGAGAGAGACATTAAGCACTTATTTTGACGAAAAATATCCTTCAAAATGAAATATATTTTGTAGTACAGACGCAGCACATCAAGTTACCTGCAGTGCGATTCTGTAACCATCTCACCGTGAAAACTTAGGTGAAGTGAGCGTGGAGTGAGCTGTCAATAGTGTCAATTCCTAGCAAAAACAAACTCACTTCACCTAAGTTTTCACGGTGAGATTTTTACAGAATCGACCGGCTGAAACTGTAAAATTTTCCCAATCAACTTTGAACAAGAAATTTGAATTTGATTTTGAAGAAATTTGACAGATTATAGTAGCTTGATGTGTTGGGGTGATACATAGATTATCATCACCATCACGCCTGTATTCTGCGAAAGGATTGGCAGAGATGCACTTATATAGGTACAACCTATAGAACCCACATTTCGCCAGTTATGTTTAAGTCCCACGTTATAGTGGGCGAGCCCATTGGGCGGGTTGTATATGTTAACGAAAAATATTAATTTTTGCTGTTAAAGAAAAACCTTCCCAAATATTTAAATTTTTACTGAAAGATTGCTTAGATATTCAGGAACTACCTAAGTAGAAAATAATAAAAGTATCCATGTTAGAGAACCAATAACTACTTTTTTCCCTTGCAGTATCATCAAAATAATAAACCTATTTTCTCCGGAGCGTACCAATATAATGTAGCAGAAATCCTACCGCACCTTTGTATAACATTATTGTTGTGTCAGTCAGATGTCCGGGAAGTTCCCAACTATCGGACAAGATGGCGGATTTCACGTCATGTTCCATATTTGAACTTTTAGGTTTCTAAGGGCGATTTTCACCAATGGAACTGAACGCTTCCTTACGTCGAAATCATGTCAATTCCTTACCTAATCACGACATCTGCTATTATCGTATTCTATATGTCACAATGGCATGGTTTGAACTGTCAAATTACATGTTGTCCGTACAGTTGACATTTCGATTCCTTGCCGTTAACAAGACACTATATTGACGTGGTTTGCACGTGGTAAGATTCGCGGGGAATAATACAGAATTGGACCCCAGCATCTCTAATGCGCTCAAGAGCTGTCAGTGTCTATATTCCACACATGGAATAAGGTAAACTTCAAACATTTCCATCACATCAAAATTTTCCCAATCAACTTAGAACCTTCTACTTTAGCGATAAAGTTGAAAATCTATTAAAGAAATTTGACAGATTTATGTGCTGGCGTCTGTACAATACAAGGTGGAGACGAAAATAAATGAAAATATTGGCTATCCTAATACGAAAATTCGAAACTATCAAATAAAATTCTAACATTGAAATTAAATAAAAGTGTTTTTTTTCGAAAAAACTATAACGGTGTAAAATATCGGTGTTGGGCCGACTATGTGTTGTGTTTTACCGATCAGCTATAAAATGAATCACTATGGACTGATAATGTGATAAGTAATAATGACTAAACCATTGGATATGTTTGATTGATTTTTTTATGCAGACTGAGAGAAATATGAAGTTAAAGGGCTTTGATGTTCCGTGGCATACCTGTCCGCCATTTTGATTTCTATGGGTATATTTAGGATTTATGCGCGGTCGCCATTTTGAAAAAAAAATGGCGGACAGGTAGGTATGCCAGGCTCCACACAAAAAATATATTTGTTGAGGATTGGAATTATAAACTTCTCAACTTCTTGTAAATTAAATATATTGTATAAAAAATGAAACGGCTTTACATGGTACAATAATGGCGGACACACGCGATCGCGACATTAAAGATTACGTGCATGCGCAAACGCTGATTTTGGCCGAATTGTTCATTTTGCTACAACTGGAATGTACAGATTCACAATTTCCTTTACTATTTGTTGAACATGTACTTATTAATTCTTGTGTGAAAGAAATCATTGCAAAGAATTCACCTTCTGTAGAAGTTCTCTCTGACATTTGTTCATCAATATTATTTGCAATCTCCTCTATCTCAGATTGAATTGTGTCGAATTTTGACATTAAATCTCGAGCTGTGTGAGTCGCAAAGACAGCTCCCTCACTTCTAACTGACTAAGACTAGAGGCTTTCTCAATTTGGTATTTACTAATAAAATGTTTAAATACTGTTAATCTGCTACGTATACCACCACGTCTGCGAATCAATGTTTTGGGGTAATTCTTCAGGGACAAAATTTTCGATGTCTGTGGGTATATTTCTGTAACCAACTAACAAAACGGCATGTAATTTTTTTTTTGTACAGTTTAGCTTTATCCCTTACTGGGACAAATGATTTTTTTTTAATAATTGCTGTCTAGGTACAAAATAAAAATATTTGAAGGTCGTTCTTCTGATTCATATAGCGCAGTCCGTTTGCCATTTTCCGGAACAAAATGGTCGATGTCGCATTTTCCCTTTGGTACATCAATATAAATTATAATTATATCGAAAGGAAATGAATTGTCCTCTTACAAAAAAAATGTGTATTAGTTATAACTACGTTAGTCTGTTTATAAATAAGTAAAAAAGAAGTGTCCGGCGTATAATACTGATTAATGTGGCGTAAGCTGTGCTTGACCGTACTTGGTCGGGTAATAATAATGAGAGTCTGGCTTCCAGCGCGGGGGGAAGCCAGTCGTGCAACGGACGACCTAGAAGGTGGACGTGCGGCTGGTTGGCTTAGATCCGGTGTTACGAAGGAAAATACCTGATTCATCTGTGTTTGGTTCAGGTGGCATCCTGATTACAATGCCTACTTTATAAAATTTATTTTATTGTTTTAAAACTTCAATCTGTGTTTCGTGTGATGCTTTTGGGTTATAGATTCGTGTAGAAAAATGAAAATAATGAAGTCTGTATGTATGATGAGTTATGCATGATTGTAGGCAAAATCCTGATTCATCTGTGCCTGATTCGTATGGTCAAAACCCCATATGAATAATAAAATAAATTAGTTTTTCCCCTCTCCAGCACGATAGGAGCGCTTTTGTTGCGTAATTCTCCTTGTCCAATTTTTGACCGTGTACAAGTCAGTAGATTTAATCTTATTTATTATTATTTACTTAGTTAGAACCTTTTGAATAATAAAAAAATGACAGGAGTATAATCTTGTTCTAAATATGGCACTTTTGATATGTCTTAGTCCTATTTAAGAATTAATAATTATTGTTTAGAATTTACATTCATAACTAACGGTGTATTTATTACTTTTTATTTCTGTTTCTGATTAATATGTAACACATTCTGATTCATCTGGGCACAAAATCAATATCTTGAAAACTACTTTATAAAAACGAGTCCCTCATTCAAATATATGTTATTTGGTATACCTATTTTCATATGAACATGTGTTACAGAGCTGAAAGTGAAATTAAATTTTGGCCATATGGATCAGTCAAAGAATCAAATTTCGAAGAACTACCCTTTGACATTGTCATTACCCTCCACAATATAAAAAAAAAAAAAAAAAATCTTACCACAATACATTTTAAAATTTCTATGATATTCAATCTCCTTTATAGTCATCTCCACCTTGTTTATCTAATATTATCCGAAACCTGCGCTGAGAAACTTAAGATTCTTTTTGACACCCACGCTGAAATGAGAGCGAATTGAAAGGAAGCTCAAACGAGTGAGTGCCGAAACTGTGTCAAGCGCTTTTTCACGATTTTGACATCGTTAAAATTATCTTGACTGTGTTGACTATGGGTCGTAATACCCTCATCTTTACCTTCCTTCCTTCGTCATCTAAGGCTTTGCAGCCGCGAGTGTATATTTTCTCCAACGTGACCTATTTCTGGCATTTTTTTCTACGCCATCCAGCCATCTGAGCTTAGGTCGCCCTCGGCTTCTCCGGTCGCCGTTAAACCCTTGCTTAACAATTCATACTAATATTATATAATCAAAAGTAACTCTGTCTGTCTGTCTGTATGTTACCTTTTCACGCCTAAGCCACTGAACGGATTTCGATAAAATTTGGAGGTAATCAGTGCACACCAAAGATATAGAATAAAGGTAGAGGTAAAGATAAGAATTTTACAGAACAAATCGGCAGAGCAGTCTATCCCTCATTGATCCCACCTTTCCACCGACGACGTGACATATTATTGACACGGCGAACGCCAAATCGGTTTATTTCCGGACGAACAGACAACATCGGACATGGCTGCCGTACCGCCCCGTCCATTACGAGGCGTAAATATTTAGTGTTTGTGTCGTTCAGTACTCGGTCGTTAATCTGCCACTTCGGGTTTCAGAACACGCTTTGTAGAGTGTCGTCCCTGTCACTCATAGCTGTGTGACCGTCTCTATTTAAAGGTCTATCCACACATATCATATCAGTGCCGTGCCCAGGACGTGACAGGGCAGCGGCGTGTTAAGTTCATATAATCCTGTTATTTGATATTGATGATTTTATTCATTATAATTCTAATACATACTTGTTACGCTCGCAAATCATATTTTAATCGACATACAACCAGACAAAAAACGTAAGAATATTTGAATTTCGTGTGCTATAGTGGGACAGTCACACCCAACACCTTATTTGACTGGTCAATTCTTCCCTTGCGGTGGTAGGGCTAACTCCCGCCTGGTTTGCGACCACCCTCCCACCGGAGTCCGGCGTCAAGCAGCCTGCTGTGTTTCGTCGATGCGCGGGAGTTCCAGTGCCTTAGGCATCTTCTGGGCACGCTCGTTCCATCATAGACCTCATCCATCGCTTTCCATCAGGCGTGATCGAGGTCAAGAGCGGGCCTATTCAGTAATAAAAAGTAAATAAAAAAAACACTGGATAAAAGGTTTTCGGGAAGATTCCACGTTGATAAAATGTTTACGAAGGACTTATCTTCGTATCATGATCTTAAACCATTGACATAACATAACATCATGTGTGTATTTCCCTGAAGGGTAAGGCAGAGTTCCACCTTATAGTAGGTACACCACATTTTCGTCAGTCATGTTCATGTCCCGTGTAATAAAGGACGCGCCTATTGCCATCCGGGCACAAATCCACTCCGGACTACTACTGAAATTCCTGATAGAAAAACCCAATAACACTTTGTCCGTCACCCTAATAGCGTAACGCACTATCAATCGGAATCTGAATCATTTTGAAGCAAATTGCTAATCCATTGCTTCACAAGTTCGAAAAATTTGTCTGCTCAACACGTAAATAACGCAACGAATGTTGTTGAACTGTCAAAATGAAACCGATTCTGATTGATAATGTGTTACGCAATTGCCCCACAGGACCTCATGCTAAGCATTAGCGCTGGCGATCACTAGACCAACATGGCCATTAAACCATTGAGTACCCATGAAAATATTGCAAAATGAAAACAATAAACTCTCATCCATTTAAAGACCCAAACTTTCGAACGACTTGCTATAACCTAATTCTAGTCAATACAATGTTATTCCACACTTTATAGCGCTCACAAATCCAGTACGTCCCCACCATAATGTCTTTCATGACGTCAGCTATGATGTAATATTGCGTCTCGTTGGCGGCAAGTTGACACTAGAGGGATACTAGGTCGGGGACGCTTGCCAAAAAAAATATACAGTACATTACTTGTCTATGGGAATAGGGTTAATACGAGCGAATGGGGTGACAGATTATGAAAAACTGGCTAAGTGCGATTCGGACTCGCACACGGAGGGTTCCGTGCCATATGGCAAAAACGCCGAAAAAAACACGTTTGTTGTATGGCCCCCTTAAATATTTCTTTTATTCTGTTTTTAGTACCTATTTGTTGATAAAGCGGCAACAGAAATGCATCATCTGTGAAAATTTCAACTGTCTAGCTATCACGGTTCATGAGATACAGCCTAGTGACAGACGGACAGTGGAGTCTTAGTAATAGGGTCTCGTTTTTACCCTTTAGGCACGGAACCCTAAAAATGGTTAATGTAGGTGGTGGTGGCGTAGGACGGGATTATACGTTGTTAAATTAGGTTAAATATTTATGGGGTATTTGTCATTCTTATTCTTCTTTTCATGCTTTTCCAACTAATTTATGGTAGCGATAAATGCAACATAAAATGCCCCATGTCTCGCGAGGGGTAAATGCACGACCTGTCATGTCATATCATAATGCCGATTCCTATAATTTACGGACCGTTATTGGTTCAAATTAAGTCTCTCGTATCTTAACCAATAATGAAACAAATACCTCATACACGTTACATTAGGGCCCGTATCGCCGCTGGTGAGAGTCCTTTGAAGCTGTGAAAAGATCATACTTCTAAGTTAACGTAAAAAAAGATACGGCCGTTCATGCCGCAAAAAACGTATATTTCGAAATTCTCAAGGGAATCAAAATGTATAGGGTACTTCTCGTTGACCTAGAATCATGAAATTTGGCAAGAAGCAACATCATGTAGCACAAGTAAAGGAAGAAATTCGAAAACCGTAAATATTTTATTACATTAAAAAAAATCCCGTGATAAACTATTTAAATACCTACAAATTTGTACGGAACCCTTGGTGCGCGAGTCCGACTCGCACTTGACCGGTTTTTTTAAATGCTTATTACAAATGTAATGTCGTGAAGGGAAGCCAAAATGAATCGCATTAACCTCAACAGGGTGGCAGGCGGGACATCGACCTGTAAACTGTAGCTATAAATTCAGCACAATATGATTCTGGATTAATATTTAAAAAAAAAATAGAAATTAGCTGCTCTATACATTTTGATGGCATAGTATTGCAGCTGTGCGATTCTATAACCTTCTCACCGTGAAAACTTGGGTGAAGTGAGCGTGGAGTGAGCTGTCAATAGTGTCAATTCCTAGCAAAAACAAACTCACATCACCTAAGTTTTCACGGTGAGATTTCTACAGAATCGACAGGCAGCTGTAAAAATCTCACCGTGAAAACTTTAGGTGAAGTGAGCGTGGAGTGAGCTGTCAATAGTGTTGATCCTTAGCATCAGGTGGAACGACAGCTCACTCTAAGCTCACTTCAGTTACGTTATTACGGTGATCTTTTTACAGAATAGCACCGCGTCTTTATTCTTTTTTTAGCCCCGCTTTTTTTTTTTGAGGTTGGGAAATCATCGAATCGCTCTGGGTGGAGCGGAGGGGAGTGTCAGACTCTTACTGACTAAAACCCATCCATGTTCCTTCCTTAGCCCTTTATGTTCCGGGGTAGCGGTAACCCTTTCGGACAATCCCGCTGAGAATAGCACCGCTTATCTTTGTTTTTGATAACTGACAAAAATATTCTAGTTACGCTACAATTATCAGAATCATGTGCTGAATTCATGGTCACAGTTTGCGTGTCGATGTCCCTGTATAGGATTCTAGCTTCTGCCTGCGACTTAGTCCTCGTGAAATTTCACCCTCCCCCCCATTCACCCATTCCAAATTTCATGTCTCTAGGACCAGCGCAACGTTTAGGCTGTGCGTTGATAATATCAGTCAGTCAGGACTTTGAATTTTATATATACCTATAGATATACCACATTCGTGACTTATCATTTGCTAGAAATTGAATATTGTTTTTTATTTGAAATGGGTTTGCTCTTGACTCTAGTCTAGGTCAGAGGTGACAGAGACAAAGTCGACGATGGAGTGAGCTTACCCAGAAGAAGCCTGTTCACTCTTACTTCGAAGAGATTCGGGTTGTATGTGCTCCGAAACACAGACGCAGGTAAACATGTACGTTGTATTACATGAAACATCATACATTGTCTTGCATCGCAATAAAATGGATGCCACCATGCTGCCGTGTTCTGATTAATGTTGGAGCTCTGACGTGCGAGCTTTATTACGTGGTCATAAATCTTGATCCACTATAAATTGTTTTTCAACACACTTGCTCGTAAAGTGGCTCTTATTGAACCGCTTTAAGGTCCATAATGGAGTGTATTACGAACGCGTGCTTTTTCTTTACTTTAATCAACATGTTCTGTAATACCACAGATAACTATTTACTAGTCGGAGACGCGCGCTTTTTTAATCTCATCAAACCCTGCGTTCCGAATTGGGAAATAATCGATGTGTTCCGAATTGGGAAATAACCGAATTAGCGTGAGCGCGATAACGATAACGATGTCCCGTGAATCGTCATACATGACGTCATGACATTCGCCATCTTGCGATAATGCCGACCATGCCCTAGAATAATATCACCGTGAGCGCTGTCAAAAATTACAGTGTGTGTATGAGGTTGTGTCAGTGTGTGTTTTGTTTTGAGTTGCATCATCTTTAAATTAAACTAACGTGGCATTTTTGAAATTGTGCTTCTGGCTGACAGTCGCCACCTAACCAAAGAAGAAGAACTGAAGAAGAAATGTGGTGTTTATACAAAGAAATACTGTAATAATATCTTTTTTACATTGTGTAAGCACTGTCATGTGAGCGCGTTCACGAGTGTTCCGAATTGTTGCCAGCTCTCAGCAGTCATAATAGTAATATCTAAATCGGAACGCATGTGAGATGATGCATGGACGTAATATTACGTCCATGGAGATGATGTGAGCGCTGTGATGTGAGCGATTATAGCTAATTCGGAAAGCGCCCAAAGAGACTTCATGCCGAAAGAAAAAATCCGCGGGCTATATTTCAATTTTTTTTAAAATAGTCTGTATTGTCCTTGGTCGCAAAATGAACTCGCAGGGGACCACAGACAATTTAAGGTGAATGCGCAGTGGTAGACCGCGAAATTCTTAGGTTTTTTGCAATTTTCAGGTTTGTGTTTATTATATTTTTTCTATAGGCTGTATCGGTTTTGTCTGTGCCATAGATTAATATATTTAAAATGAGTCAATGTTGCGCGCGCATAGCTAGTGCTGGCTAGCACGGCGCGCGGGAAAACAAAACCAGCGCGCCATTTTCCATACAAGTTAATATTTAACAATACAAGTCTGTTTTTTTTCCTCGCAAGTGTGTTGAAAAACGTCGTATGAAACGCGTGTGCATTAATCAATATACACTCGGCTTTCTTATCGCTCTCGCCTGCGGCTCGCGCGATAATATCGCCTCGTGCATAATGATCAACATAGCACACATGTATCATAATGTACTATTGTGGCCAAAGTTATGGCTGTAATTGCTGTAAAATTACACTTTAACCATTATAAATGTGTGGACACAGTATCATAAGCAACCTTTAACGTTCCCACTGCTGGGACACAGGCCTCCTCTCTGTGAGAGAGAGTGGGCTGTAATTCACGGCCCAGTGAGGGTTGGTAGATGTTTGTCACTGTTGTATGGATCATTATAGAAGCTTGTGGGCGGACTCGTACAATAATAATAATGATTTTTATTTCGGACCAAACAGAATCCATAGAGTGTTATAGTAACATAATATTAAAACAACTTATTATCTAGTGTTAGTACCAATCACCCTCCGCACAAACTGCTTTACAATTGGAGAGCCGAAACTTTTCGCTACAGTTCTCAGGATGCTGTTGCGACTGTCTCTCACTCTCCTCAGTAGTGACGCTATTTTTTTGCGTATAATCGCGTGAAACCCGTCGATACGAGCTTGCGCAAACATTTCCGACGCGCTGCAGTAGCGAGAAAGTCCCAACAACATCCTGAAGCCATTATTGTACTGGACGCGCAGGACATCCAGCGACCTTTTAGTGTAATTGACCCATAGATTACTCGTGTACAGACTCTGGCAGTACCTACGCCTTGAAAAAAGTTATTTTTACTAGGTCTGTATACCGAATGCCGTACGCGAAGTTTGTTACGCCGAAACTTAAAAAACCCGTGCCGTGAACAAAGGTCTTAATTATATTAGGTAATAAAACCTCCTCTGGTAATTACGTAAAGAGATTTGATACGAAGGCAACCTTAATCGCCGTCTGTCAAAACGGTTTGGCAAGCAATTCATTATACGTGTCTAGACTGAGTCTAGATAATTCCTTACAATAATAATAGATTTGGCTTCCATTACATAGTCTGAAGGGCTTTTTCTTTGTCTTGTTTGATTTATTCTAGGTTTTGTCTCAAGGACCTTGATAATAATCAGACGGCCTAAGAAGGTCACTTTGGCAGAATCGTAAAAGGATAATATAAGACAGTCCGTGTTTTTCTTTTTTCCGCTGCACTACGTACCTATAGGTTTAATTGGGATTGGATTCATTGGTATTTTAGCACAGACAAAAAAGAAATAACTGAAAAATCCTTCACCAATGGGATTTGATACGATTAACTTAACAGTTAACTGTCCATTATGATTCATAATGTTATCCTTTTATGATTCTACCAAAGTGGCCATTTTAGGTCCCCTGATATTTGGCTGAAATGACGAGGTGGAGCGAGGATAGTTAAGGGCGCCCTATATTTTATGACATTCTCTTTTCATCTAAATCCGTTCAATCATTTTGCGTGATTGAGTAACAAACATTAAACACAAACTATCACGTTTATAATATTAGTAGGACTGACGTTCCCACCCTGCTTATGAGGAGCAAGGATTGCTCACCACACTTCCTCCTATATATAACAGATTTGATATCCACAACCAATAAGATAATAATCTATTACTCTTTTAACAAACTCCTATAAGTAGTCCACTTTCGCACGAACGTAAAGATTTCGTGGCTGGATTTATTCGCGGACTGGATCTTCAACACTCGTGTTTTTTTGAAGCGCCTGCGCGCTGGGATGCTCTCTGTTGGATTCTCAATGCTCGGTTCAACACCGAGAGTTGAAAATCCAATGAACGATAAAATCCGAACGTGCGAACGTGGTCTTATAAAAAAGGTCGTAGTTTACCAACATTTCTCAGAAAACTACATTGCAATCTCGCTCTTTGTTACTACGGTAAAGGCAAGGTTATAATATTTTCCTTTTATCTTGATCAAAGTACCTACAACTACAAACCAACTGGTAGAGATCAAAGCCTCACTTAATGGAACTACGTTGGATCTTGAAGAGACGTCTTCAGGGAATCAATAGGAGATTTAATAATACCCTTCACTAACTAATTAGTTCCGAGTGAAGCCAGAGACTAAAGTTCTCGAGAATCCGTAACTAGGTTTACAGAACATTCAGCAATGTTATTTATGTAATGGAGTTACTGTAGTTATAGTATTTAATCTATGAGGGGCTTATTATTTATGAGCATGTGTTGTCCCACTGCAGGGCAAAGGCCTCGCTTCCCTCTTTCCACTTTTCCCGGTCTACTGCGATTGTGAGCCAATCCTTTAAGGAGTCCAGCTCATCCCACCATCTCTTTCTGGGCCTGCCGCGCAGTCGTTTTCTGCCATTGGGGATCCACTGAGTGGTGGCTTTTGCATATTGCTGCTCCGACATGCGACAGATATGGCCAGCCCAGTTCCACTTTAGTCCAGCAGCTGTGCGGCCAGCGTCCGCTATTTCTTGTTTTGGAACGAAGTATAGAGTTCTTCAAGCGGGCTGTGAGTTTGACACCTAGTATGAGGGGCTTGTGCCTAAATAATAACAGCCGCACGGGCCGGTCCGTGGATGGGTGACCATCCATTACATTCGAGACCCCTCTGTGGCTCAGAAAGCACGGTAAACCCTTGTCATTTGTAGATCTTTGACAGTCGTTACGGGAAGCAGCCAGAAGCCCTTAAAATCTGAAAAGTGACCGCAATTCTCGTATTTTTTTTAAGGACGTTCACAGTCTGATCTCAATCTTAATCTGTCAAAAATGCCTCTAATTTCCCTACATTTTTGACATTGATTATCGCTGAAATGAGATTGTGCCTAGATTTTGAATGTTTTTGATTACGGGAATTGGCCTTCAAAGTCTTACCAACGGCTATTGTGTTACTCAGTAACTGGCTTATGCAGGTCAGATAGGCAGTTGCTCCTTATAAAATACTGGTATTCAGCTGCATCCGGTTAGCTGGAAGCCGACTCCAACATAGTTGGAAAAAGGCAATCGATGACTAGCATATTTCTACAACAGTGTTCAAAAGACTGGAATTTAGTTTAAATGTTTTTACAACGTCGCCGTCGTCGTCTCAGTTCTAATTTTGCTGAAATGGAAGCCTCACTATTAGAAAAAAGTATGAATCGATGCTTTCTAAAACATAATTCTACGTAAAAAAAAATGTTTAGGCGTAAAAATAACCTCGACCCAACCTCAGTCTTCAGGTCAGGTTTCCGGCTGCAAAAGCGGCACTTTGTAGTGGTTAAGGTTTCAGTTTTTAATTATACACTAGGGAGAAAAGCAACATCCTTTTTCTCATAAACGAAAGGAAACTTACTTTTATCGAGAGTAATTATTAGTCTATAGTTCAGGTATCTAATATGGTTGCTTTTTAGAAGACTGGTAGCGGAGTTAAAAGCAAGGGGTGCGCCGGACGTAGGTACTTAAAAGTGCACTTACTCGTCTAATGCACCTTCCTGTGTGGAAATAATACAATAATCTAATATAGTTTTGCCATTTCTGCCCGTCTGTCTATCCACGACATAGCTCAGAGACTCTTTGTACGTAAGCTGTGATTTGACATATTGACTCGCTATACTCATAGTAATATGCATACTTACTTACTATGAGTAGGTAGCAACAAAATAACAAAACAGTAACAGTTATAACAGAAATAACTGAGATAAACTCGGAATTTCGGGAAGCGCATCAACGTCGGGAAAGCCGGAATTGATAATAGCGGATGGCCGGCGACAACATTTGTTTGACAAACAAGACAAGATGGCTGCCAAGTTTTTTTAACCCACCAAACTTCAGATGTCGCTGTCGTCTATGGAAATAATAACAGTGTTAAGTGTGCCCCCTGACCTATGTATCTGCGCTCGCAGAGATTAAAATCATATTTAATTTTAGTGTTTTGTTTACTTTTCGCCCCAAATCCATCAGCCTCTGCCGGTGACGCATATCGCTCGTGTGTATTTAAAATTATTTGCGCAGAATAAACCATTTTTCTTTCTTTATGTCATGTTAAGTATATCATGACACGCATGAATCAGTCATTTTTCATCTCGAAGGAAAACAGGCCTAAGATAGATCATCCGTTTAGGATAATGTACAAAAAAACGTGTGGGTATAAGGAGTAATGAGCCATTTGTTACGTGATGTCTTTGTCAAGTATGGAGACATGTCAAATTATGTTCAGAGCACATATCATTAGGATAATGTGAAACAAATTGAAGATTTTGTCATCAAAATGATACAAAATCATTTTTCTAAAGGATTATGGGCAAAAAAAGACTTTTTATAATAGGAATGTTTTTATATCAGTAATGTTTGGAAGGAATTAATCCTACTTATATAATCCTAATAATATTATAAACGCGAAATAATATTATAAACGCGAAATAATATTATAAACGCGAAATAATATTATAAACGCGAAATAATATTATAAACGCGAAATAATATTATAAACGCGAAAGTTTGTGACGATGGTTGGATGGATGTTTGTTACTCTTTCACGCAAAAACTACTGAACGGATTTGTATAAAATTTGGCACACAGACAGTTTATAACCAGGATTAACACATAGGATACATTTTATCCCGATATTCCCACGGGATCGATACTTATGCGGGTGAAACCCCGGGACGCATCTAGTGACCTATAAGTCTTTAAATAGACCCAGCAAAGTAAAGAAAACCTATTCAAGTGGAAAATCACAGATGACTCCGCTCTAGAGTGTAAATGTGGTGCTGTTCCACAAACAATGGGACCTTAATAACGTGTCCAGCCTGTCCTGTTGTCTGAACTGGTGGACGCTACTGAAGGTGCCAAAGTCATAGCCAAATTCTGTGCGGACTATTTAGATTGCTATTGACACGCTTCATCATCATCATCATTTCAGCCGAAAGACGTCCACTGCTGGACATAGGCCTCCCCCAAGCACTTCCACTTCGACCCGTTCTGTGCACACACAGATGGCCGATGGGGCCGAAAGGTTCTGGAGTGGCAACCGCGTACCGGAAGACGTAGCGTTGGAAGGCCTCCCAACAAGGTGGACCAACGACCTTGTGAAGGCCGCAGGAACCAGTTGGATGCGAGAAGCACAGAACACGCTTAGCGAAAGAATTTTATTTTATTTTTTTAATACTAAATGGGCCCGCTCTTGAGGATCACGCCTGATGGAAAGCGATAGATGAGCTCTATGATGGAACGAGCGTGCCCAGAAGATGCCTGTTCACTCTTGCTTTGAAGGCAGACGGGTTAAATGTAGAAGGGAACACAGGGCAGAGAGTTTTATTTAGCATATGCCCATAATGAGAGGGAGTGGGCCATAAACCATCACGCGGGCTCAGTGGGGGTTGGCGGATGTCACATATCTTCGAATGTTCTGTTCAATTAGACCGGTTTCCTCACGATGTTTTCCTTCACCGTTTAAAGTGTCCTGTCGGCGAAGAGTCCCGTCGAAGTAAAGTCTTGTCGGTGTTCAGTCTGTCGGCGTAGTGTCTGTCGGCGTTTAGTCGTACACTCTTGAGAGCAGTGGTGTTGAAATAATTTACACAAAGTAAAAGCCTGCTTGGGTTCGAACCCACGACCTACAAGTCGTACTCGTAAGTCGCAGCCGTTACCACTGGGCCACCACTGCTCAAATGTGTCATGTCAATGTTTCATTTTGCGTTGTATTGTGTGAAACACCCTCTGTGTTTGGGAGAAGCCTAAAATTCGGCAGTGGACTGCGATCGAACGTGTTTTAGATTGAAGCTTACAATTAAAATCCATTCCAAATCGGGTGGATTTGGAATGGATTTTAATTGTAAGCTTCAATCTATCATCCATCCATTAAAATCCATCCATCCAAAACACCCATTAAAAATTATATTTAAATTTAACCCACCAAGTAATTGTTATTTCACCTAAAATCGATTACCTACCCATTCTTGTTGCACTAACGCTACACCTAGACAACTACACTATACATAGATAGGTAGATACCTAGTTGTTTGTGTAACTAAGTACGTTGTCACCGCTACGAACACGTACATCCGTTTATTGAGTTTAAAGACCGCAGCGCACTCTTGGGACAGTTTGCCCACGCCTAGTTAACGCTTCTTTCACACGACGATATAGAACACTTTCTTTTGCAGTATTCTTATGTTGATGATTCTGAGTTTGTTTTGTAGTTTCTTCTCAGAGTCTTCAGATAATAAATACCGACCTCATCTAGTTTTAACTTGATTTTTGTCGTGTGAAAGTGTCCGGTCGAAGTGGAGGTGCTTAGGGGAGGCCTATGTCCAGCAGTGGACGTCTTTCGGCTGAAATGATGATGATGAAATAGTGCTTGGGAGATGATGAAATAGTGCTTGTGACGTCATAGTAAGTAGTCAAAAATGGCACGCTAGGTTTTCATAGAGCTCGTCATACTTGCGTTATCCAGGTCTATATATCTGTGGTCCCATAGTATTATGTTACAACTAACCGGATGTAGCTGAATACCAGTATTTTACATGGAGCGACTGCCTATCTGACTTCCACAACTCAGTTACTGGGTAATACGATACCTCTTGGTAAGACTGGTTGTCAGACTTTCGGGCTTCTGACTACCCTACTTCTACTACTATACTAGATTCAATATTCTACTATGAACCAAAAAATTGGTGAGCCATACGGATGTCGTTTGCACGTTGTGGAGATATGAGTTGAAATTAAAATAGTTGGGCTAGCGCCAGGTTTCAATTCGCTCTTTTGGATTGAAAATTACCAACATTTGCTGGCTTTGTATGTTGCCATTTGACTGTGTCTGAGTTCCAGCAGATGTTCAAATGACTGGTATCATAATTGTATTATAGTTGTAAGGGCGCTGATGGTATCGGCCCTAGGGGACCCCGTCAGTTGGTGCTGACATCTGGTGGTGGTGTTGGTGCCCGCCGGGATCGCGGGTTGTTCGAAAGAGATACCGTGGCCCCTGGCACAGGCAAGTGAAGGAACACGGGTGGGTTTTAGTCAGTAAGAGTCTGACACTCCCTTCCGCTCCGCCCAGAGCGGGAGGGGTCATTTGATGATATCCCACTCAAAAAAAAAAAAAAAAGTCGATTTCTACATACATTCTTTAATGTCATCATGAATTGGCCTGATGGCTGATGGCTTGCTTAAAAAGTTTTAGAACAAAAAAAACTTACTGAAAACCGTTTTTTTTCCTATCAAATAACCTACACCAAAAATACTCTAATAAAAATATCGTACTAGTAGGAAATCCCACAAAGTAGCCCAAGGCACAAAGGCCGCGAGATCCGATTATGTCGATAACTACACTTGACTCTTGACTGCCATGACTCGAAGGTGAAACTCTGAACTTCGCCTTATTGATTGCTTCCTAAACCGTGCGTGTTGGAAGTATTTTTTTCTTTCAGGTGATTCGATTTTTATTCATGAGTAGACACAATTTAAACTACAACCTTCAGCCCGTGACAGCAAAATGGCCGGCAAAATTTGATGGAAAATGGTAATAAAAAAAAATATTAAAAAAATGATAATGATGAGATATCCCTTTATGTTCTAAAACATTCAGCCAAAGTGACCTCTGCGCTGCCACCGACTCCGTGGAAGTGGCGAAGTTTTGGGGTAACTAATGAATGATGGGCGTCTTGGCCAGTATGTCTGTCGCGGTTTAATTAGCCGTTTAGTTAACCGCCTAGCCTTTTAACTAAACGGCGGCCGTTCAACTGACGGCCTGAATGATATTCAATATTATAGTTTAGGTTGGAACTGTAAGCAGTCACGCGAGAGCCGAATTTGTCGCAGTAACTAAGCCCCCCCCCCCCCCCCCCAAACCCATTTGGTCGCACCCCGACCGCGAGCGAGCAAAGAGAGCGAAGCGAAGCGAGGCGAGCACTACATCCAAAGGCCAGGCGGTTAACTAAACGGTTAATTTAACCAGTTGGATGCGACATGTCCAATAAAAACCACATAAACATCAAATGAAAGTTTATATCATAAGCATCAATTTTCATTATGAGCAGAAGGCTTTGAAATACCGGGTTAAAGAGATATCAGACCTACAAGTACCATGTAAACGTATTAGTTTACGACGCTAATGTTCACTGCAGTTCTCAATAATATAAGTTATTGACTCATAACATTGAGGGGCTTATGGCTAAGTAATAAAAGCCGCAGGGGTCGATCGATCAGGTTAAGCTGCGCTTGCCGCGGTTGGTCTCGGGATGAGTGGTTGGTCCCGGCTGTCATTCGTGGATCTTTGACAGTCGTTATGGGTTGCCAGAAGCCTGAAAGTCCGACAACCAGTCTTACCAAGGGGTATCGTATTACCCAGTAACTGGGTTGTGGAGGTCAGATGGGCAGTCGCTCCATGTAAAATACTGGTATTCAGCTGCATCCGGTTAGACTGGAAACCAGCCCCAACATAGTCGGGAAAAGGCTAGGCAGATGATGACTCATAACATTATAATTCTGGTAAATAAATAAAAACAACAAGCTGAGCTGAGTCTACATGAAAAAAAAATGTTATTGCAGTTATCTTGTAAAACTATTATTAGTTTGTTATATTTAAATGAGAATAAAGATACCGAAATAGTTAATTCCGAGAGACAGCGTCTGTTTTTAAACGAAATGACTTCCTGTAATATTTTGTTGCCCTCCCTTATCTATTGTATCGCTAATGATTGTTTAAAATGGCAATAAATAATAAAAAAAATCGAAGACATGTGACATCTACCAACCCGCACTGGGCCCGTGTGGTGGATTACGGCCCACTCCCTCTCACCGAGAGGAGGCTTGTGTCCCAGCAGTGGGAATATTATAGGCTGATTATATAGGTATTTATGTACAGTCAACAAAAGAGATAAGTATGCAGGACCTTCGGATATAGTTAAGCTTAGTAAGAAACCGATGGATGTTCTCGAATAAAATTTTATTTTATTATTAGAAAACAAAAGCTCATTTATCAAATAAACTTCGACTATAATTATCTGACGATCCTGCATACTTATCTCTTTTGTTGACTGTACCTACGTCTTACTATCGATACCGTCAGTTAATGCGACTTTTTGAACCTGGCTATCTTAAACGGACTTTTGATAACAACTTGTGATTTGGTATTGTGTTGACTGATTTGGTACAGTCTATGTCAAAAACTTTTTATCAAAAAAAACCGACTTTCAAAAAACTACAAAGTGAAAAATAACTTTAATTTCGGAAGTCGGTGTCTTTGAATCTGTATTTTAGTTTTTTGCCATCGACTTCCGAAATTAAAGTTATTTTTCACTTTGTAGTTTTTTTGGAAGTCGGTTTTTTTTTTGTTAAAATGTTTTTATTTTTCGCTTTTTAGTGGGTCTGCTTATAATTTATCTAAGTTACAATGACATAATGTCAACTTGCTCATCGCCTTTTACAAAATATTGCTTTTCCCGATGCGGGATCTTAATTGTTGAGGAGTTCTCCTAGTATTCCACCATCAGCTTCATTTCACCATTCGCATTGTGACGAGCATAAATTATTGTTTAGCAACCATATTAAAGTAACCGAATCGCAACCCGTGAAATATTTATCATTGAGTAGTTCCGATGGCCATCTGTGGTCTTCATCACCAGCTCCACTTTACCAAATGATGATTTCCGAGAGCAAATGCTCAAGTTACTTTAAAAAATACCCAAATCGCTATAACTTTGCCTATAAAATTTGAGGGTTTCCCTCGATTTCCATGGGATCGCTTCATCAAATTCTGACTTGGTGACAATGGAACCACTTCGAGAGCATACCCTTTCAAATGAAAAAATAATTTTCAAAATCGGTCCACAATTGACGGAGTAATCGGTAAAAAAATATATACGTTTTGGACATTAATTTGCATAGCGAGTAGACAGTTTAGGAAACCATTGAATAATTTGTTTCACAAAACCGTTAATGCAAGTCTGACCCTCAGTTCAGAACCTTGCGATAACAAATGTAATATTTATTGAGTCGTAAGCCAACAAACATGGAGGTTATCTGTATCAACAAATAATAGACAACCTCCTAAATTATCTGTGCCTAAAATTACCGAGTGTGGCTAATTGGCTGGCTAGGGAACTGTACACACGACGACATTTAATATCAAGCTATACATTTCCAGTTTTAGCTGACCTCGCATTGCGTAATAGGCTTTTCGCTTTCATGCAATGAGAAGTCAGCTTAGGTATACTCGAAATTTATAGCTGGAAATGTCATCGTGTGGACCTACTAATCAATCACATTAACTACTAGCAGCGCCCCGCGGTTTCACCCGCATAAGTGTCGATCCCGTGGGACTATCGGAATAAAATCTATCTCTCTGCCAAATTTTATCGAAATCCGTTCAGTGGTTTAGACGTGAAAAGGTAACATACAGACAGACAGAGCTAATTTCTTTATAATATTAGTATGGATTGCTTTACATGTAGGTATTCATAAGTGGTAAACTTATAATTAGATCAATAATGGACCCTGTTGCAAGTTTTTTTGTTTTAGTTTTTTATTATTTCAATCTGCCTAGCCTTATCTATGCTGGGGTCGACTTCCAGTCTAACCGGATGTAGCTGAATTCCAGTACTTTACATGGAGCGACTGCTTATCTGACCTCCACAACCCAGTTACTGGATACCCCTTGGTAAGACTGGATGTCAGACCTTTTTTTTGGGCTTTTACCCGTAACAACTGTCAAACATCTACAAATGACAGCCGGGTCCAGCGGTGGAACTACCCACGAGCCCTTCATTTAACCACGAACCCTTCAAGTAGTGTATGTATAGCCTAAAAATACTAATGTTAATAAATATAGAACTGAGACGTAATTTGATCCCGCAAAGGGTTTGCCTCGAGGGCTGGTTACAAAGTCAAATACTGGAAAAATAACGTCAAAGAGACATGTTTCGACTTGTATGTTTCTTTACAAATAGATGAACAATCATTTCGAAAGGGTCTATGGTAAAGTTTGGCCATTGTCTATGTCTAAGTATAGTCTGTTCATAGTTATTTTTACCTCTGATTTTGCATCACTCTCCAAATCACAGTGATCTTTATTCTCATTCCAATAAAGTTGCTGTTGCGTTGCTGCCTTTGAGAAGTCTGTCAAAATCATTGTGACGTCACGTTTGCTGTTAGGTTCGCTGCTGTCAGAGATAAAATAAGTGTGAACCATGGACGTAATATATAGAAGTAACTCTATATATTACGTCCATGGTGTGAACGGACTGTACGACTAATGAATGCAGTCAAAATTAAACTTTGTAAAAAGGTTTTATTGCATACAAGCTGTGTGCCTGATAGGAACTTCCTTCGTAAAAATTCCATATAAACTTTCAAACTCTATTTAAACCATAAAAGGGACTATTTTGCAGAAATCCGTCCTTGCAGGCTTTACCTTCATTATATAGGGAACTCTAGTGCAAAATTTCATGCTTCTAGATCTAGCGATTAAAGCTGTGCGTTGTATGTCAGTGAGTGAATGATAAATTCATTCACTGAAGGAATTTAAGATTTTTATTAAGTAGAAGATTTCATAGGAGTTTTAAATCAGTCATTACCGGGGTGGTTTCGAGAAACATGTTCACGTCTGAGTTCAGTAAATCTACTTATCACGTAACACAAAGAAGTATTGCATAACCATAATGTTCCCACTGCTGGGACACAGGCCTCCTCTCTGTGTGAGAGAGTGGGCCATAATTCACACGCGGGCCCAGTGCGGGTTGGTGGATACACAATTACACATATGATATGATTCTAGGTCACGCCGGTTCCCTGACGATATTTTCCTTCACCGTTTTGAGAGTACTGGTGATGAAATCAATTACATAAAGTAATGTGCCTGGGTTCGAACCCACGACCTACGACACGTAAGTCGGGGCAGTTGCCACTGGATCACCACTGCTCACACATGAAATATTGGCAGCCAATCAATTAAGTTGCAATGGGGTTTGACAGATGGATTTTCGGAATCTGTGGTCAAGACTTGAAGGAATCAGGGTCTTTGTCCAGGAAGAACCAAAGTGTCATCTTTTGCCGCACCAACCTAAAGGTCACTACAGCTTTGGTTTTCTACGAAAGCGCTTCCGTCATATTACAGCGGCGGCCGTAGAAATCTGTAATTTTTATCAATATTTGCAAATAAGGTGTCGAAAACGCTTAGTATTTGGACAGCTGTTAAATGATACCTAAATGATTTTATTTCTGTAATTAGCTTTGTACAAACACGTCAATCATATTTTAAAAACTAGATGAGGTTGGGGTTTCCTATCTGACTATTCTGAGAAGAAAGGCCGAAACAAACTCAGAGGTCACAGTCTCTTTTAAAGTCCAGACATAATCTTGGTCAGATCATGTGAAGACCATTTAGATAGATGCTTGAAATAGTCTTTTGAGGCAAGAACCACACATATTGAGTTAACCAGTCCAGTCTGTGGTTTTTCGGTAATCGTGCTTATCAAACTCAAAACTTAAGGAGCTCAACGATTGTTCCCTAGGAGTCATTGTGTGACCGTTCACCGTTTTCTTATGATACCAAAACTTAAGCAGTTTCCGTAATGCAGTAACTACTACTTAACTGACAACATCATCTGCCTAGCCTATTCCCAACTATGTTGGGGTCGGCTTCCAGTCTAACCGGATGCAACTGAATACCAGTATTTTACATGGAGCGACTGCCTATCTGACCTCCACAACCAGAAACTGGGTATACTCCTTGGTTAGACTGGAGTTTCGGGCTTCTGACTACACGTAACGACTGTCAAAGATCCACGAATGGCAGCCGAGACCAACGTCTTAACGTGCTTTCCGAGGCACGGAGGAGTCTCAGTATGTAAAGATGGTCACCCATCCACAGACCAACCGTCGCATGCGTAGCTTAACCTGATCGATCGACCTGTGCGACTGTTATTACTAAGCCACAGGCCCCTCTGATTTAACTATTAACAGTATAGATGCTGCCAAAAAGTCTAGCCTTTGAAAAAGAAATCAAGGTTTCTGTGACTCACCGACTTATCGCGATTTGTATAAGGATGCTATGAAATTCGCAGCACTCCCTACTACGAGACTGCGGGAAAAGGGTCCCTTAGCATTATTTGTTAGTGAATGAATTGGATTTTTTTTCAACAGCCATTGTGATTCAGAGGACATTTTTTCATTCTCTCCGTTTCCTATTATTTGGTATTTGACTCTTGATTTTGGAACGAAGTGGTAATGATTTAACCTTGGATATTTTGCTATTTATAGTTAATCAATTATGGTATGGTTAGAGCAGTGGTAGCCCAGTGGTATCGGCCGCGACTTACGAGTCGTAGGTTCGAACCTAGACAGGCGCTTTACTTTGTGTAAATTATTTTATCACCACTGCTCTCAAAACGATCTCTCTTTCTATTAATTTAATTTATTTATTTATTTTTGTTTTTAAGTGTAATTATTGCTTCTGACATTGTATGCCTAAAATTGTATTGTATATTGTAATTGAGTCTAGGTTGCTTGATGAATAAATAATAAAAAACGGTGAAGGTAAACATCGTGAGGAAACCGACATATCCTAGAACCAAAAATTCGAAGACATGTGACGTCCACCAACCCGCACTGGGCCCGCGTGGTGGATTACGGCCCACTCCCTCTCACAGAGAGGAGGCCTGTGTCCCAGCAGTGGGACCATTATAGGCTGATTATGATGGTATGGTTTAGAATAATAGCTATAGTGCAAGGGGCTGGACTATAGGAGAGTTAGTTATGAATCGTCTTTAATTATTACACAATCTTTTCTTGTCTTTTGTCTTTAAATTATTAGTGACATACTTACATTTAATTTCACAGAGGTGAGAAAAAAATGTATTTGCTTACTAAGTCTAATTGTATTATTTTTAATACCAACTCTTATTCGTTAAAAGAAATATCTTCAAATGCAAAAGCTAAAAACTCCTGAAAAAAAGTAAGTGAAAGGGTATCAAAAAATCCTGTAACACGCTTCATCATTCATCATTCCGTTCCGCTGACGCTCTCTTAGTCCACAGATAATATAAAATAAGGCAAGTTCTCACCGTAGGCTGCATACTGGCGATCGGCCAGCTGTTTCAAGCGTACGCCGCTATTTATACGCCCAGGATATCGATTTTCCCCGGAACCGTTACGTAATACACGACACAGCCAAAACGTTTGCCGCCTCTGACTGAAACACTCATAAAACGCACATTTTACTCTAAAACCAATAAAAAAAACTTGCGAGATTTGTTTTAAAGTCAAAAAAGTATAACACTAGGCTGAATGCGTGCACACTTTCGTCTCAAAAAAAGTTTAAGTGTCTTTCTTGAAAATGGAAGGCGGGAATTGACTATAGGTTTTTCTTTTTTTTTTATTCACAGTTTTTGGCTGTAATGCCGTTGGGGTGCAGGCTCCGCGGACGTTTGATACAACCGTGCTCAGTGGCGCCCCGAGCTAACTGCCGGCTCCACGGGGCGACTGCGCGCTTCACGCATACAAACAAAGTCGCTACATTGTGTTATTGTTTAACCTTTATAACTACGATGATAAAGTTGAAATTTACTTGAGTGCGGTGTAAAATTGAGGGCGACCCTTTCGTTCAGTGGCCATGGCTCTTATGGTTCTACAAATAAGGTTAGTTTTAATTATTTTAGTTAGTTTTATGCTCTTGTGTTCTAGATGAGCATTGTTCCAGCATTGATGGAAGAATATACATGGTGGCGCCTATTTTTCATTCATTTGTCTAAGCATTTCATTTAATAAATTCACCATCATTCAGCTTTCTTTTGTTTATTTCCATATTCTTGTTAAAGTTTTAAAACACCTTTGGGATTGATCTACACAAAGTATACTTTCAGAAATTTGAAAATGTGCACCTTCATTAATTAAATATCTTGAAAAAAATCATCATCATCATCTGCCTAGCCTTTTCTCAACTATGTTAGGTCGACTTCCAGTCTAACCGGATGCAGCTGAATACCAGTATTTTAATGGGATGACGGTAAGCTGGTCACCCATCCACAGACCAACCGCGGCAAGCGTATCTTAACCTGATCGATCGACCTGTGTGGCTGTTATTATTTACCCACGCGACCCTCTTAAAAAAAATATGATTTAAAAATAGTACAACTACAGTGTGTGCGATAAGGTTATCACATTAATTGAAACCACGTATTCTACATGCGTATTTTAAACATACACTATTAAAATAATTACTGATAACGATTAACATTCTAGCTGTGGGACCGGTGGGAACTTTTTTTCGTTTGAGTATTTTACAACATTAAACTTAATTTGTGATTATTGGTAACAATACCATAAAGTTTGTGTTGAATTGTTGATACCATCGCTCCGCGCGTGTCTAAAGCTTAGCCTTTTTTTTTTTTTTTTCGGATGGGATATCATCAAATGACCCCTTCCGCTCTGGGTGGAGCGGAAGGGAGTGTCAGACTCTTACTGACTAAAACCCACCCGTGTTCCTTCTAGCCCTTTATGTTCCGGGCCAGCGGTAACCCTTTCGGACGATCGAAAGTATTAATGATTCTAATCATTATAATTCTCTAAATATGTACCTGTTATTGTCGCGAATAATTTTTTGATCAAGATACAATCTCACACTGACCTGCAAATTGCAAAAAAACGTAAGAAAATTTGAATTTCGCGATAACAACTTGTAATAACCGCCGTACTCACTGTTTAATGTGATAACCTAATCGCCACTCTATATAACATAAATATTTTTTTAGATAACGTCAACACAGTTTATCATGTTTATTACAACAATAATTATAACGATGATAACAATATTAAATCAAAGCGTGTTCACGCTTCAGTGAATAACATTTGCTACGCTTTCGTAGACCCTCGTAGGCCGTATGCTACGAGGCGTAGCTTTTGCGTAGCTCAGTTAAATCAATTAAATACAGGTCATGAAATCCGTCTTTAATTAGATATTTTATTTCAGATATGCAACCATGTAACTTTTTTAATTCATATGTACTTTCTAAGTTTAGTTTGGACATTATCGACATCAATGAAGGAAAAACATCGTGACGAAACCTGGACGCTGGACTGAAGTCGCTAAATGATAAATGATTTCATTTCTGTAATTAGGTTTGTACAAATACTTTTATACATCAATAACACTTTAAAAACTAGATCAGGGGGCCTAAAAAGCCACTTTGGCAGATTTATAAAAGGATAACATTATGAATCATAATGGACAGTTAACTGTTAAGTTAATCGTATCAAATCCCATTGGTTAAGGATTTTTTATCTATTTTTTTGTCTGTGCTAAAATACCAATCAATCCAATCCAATCTCAATCTTATCTTTGATTATACCTACGTAGTGCAGCGAAAACCAACCCGCACTGGGCCCGCGTGGTGGATTAGGCCTACTCCCTCTCACAGAGAGGAGGCTTGTGTCCCACCAGTGGGGGGAACATTATAAGCTGATGAGGCAGTGCAGCGAAAAAAAAAACACGGACTGTCTTCGCCATATTATGATTCATAATGTTATCCGTTTATGATTCTGCCAAAGTGGCCTTTTTAGGCCCCGAGGTCGGCGTTTCCTATCTGACTACTCTGAGAAAAAAGACCGAAACAACTTAGAGGTCACAGTCTCTTTTAAAGTCCAGACATAATCTTGGTCAGATTTTGTTAAAATAAATAAAAAATAAAAATCTTTTATTTACAGAATACATAGGCCCACATTGTATTAGTGTCTTATATACTATGTTAGTATATACTTAGGAAACAAAAAAGTTAAGACCATGTAGATTGATGTCTGAAATGGTCTTTTGAGGAAAGAACCACAAAGATTGAGTGGCCTGTCCAGTCAGTGCACGCATTTGTCAATAATCGTGTCGCTCAGAACATAAGGAGCTCAACACAGCTAACCCGTCTGGAGCAAGTGTGGTGATCAATGCTCGTGCCATCTCTGTATGAGAAGAAGCCTTTGCCCAGCAGTGGGGCAATAATAGGCGGGTATTAAGCAACCATTAGGGGCTGTTCATTTAATATGTAAGACGATTTGAGGGGGGAGGGGGTTCAAATAAGTCTTATTTGTTGAAGTGAAAACTTTTTAGAAACCATTGAACTCGCGCCACTGTTACCATAAGCGACACCGCACGTGTTTCGTTTATAAGACGATTAAAAAAATACCCGCTTCGGATGTGTTCGGCTGTTTTAATGTATATCCGATAATGTCAGTGAGTCTTCTGTCGGCACTCCCGGAGTGCCACTGTTTTTTCTTACGTGTGTATGGGAGGTGTCTAGATTGTTCTTACGTAAGATCACAAAAGTAAACAAAAATTATAAGTTTTTAATTTTCTTGCTACTTTTTCTTCGAAATTTTTAAAGATACTGATCTTACGTAAGGTTGAAAGGGGAGGAAGGGGTTCATCCAAGTGTTATTTTTTCTTACGTAGAGGGGAGGGGGGTCAGAAAGTGGTCAAAATTGTCTTATGTAATAAATGAACAGCCGCTTACGAAATAGTTGATTTTTTTGCCAACTCTTCTCCATAGGAAACGACCAATTGGAGCCGTGCAACTAGCTTCTGACGTTTCATAAGTGCCCATGTAGGTTTAAGTGAAATGAAATATTTTAATTTTGAAATATTAATATTTTTTACAGAGTACAATATTAAAATGACAGTAGCACCTGCAAAAGATAAGGTAAATTCTTATTGCATACGTATTCTAATACGATACTTATTTCATTATTTTCTAGTTAGAATATTATGCGTAAGTTTTACTAACAGAATTATGTACTGTTATAAGAATTTCCTATATGACCCCTGGGCAATGTAAATGATGTTTTTAAATATTAGAATATAAAAACATTAAAAAAAAATTTAATAGAAGCTCACCTGTACTGGGAACAGGGTCCAAGCTACCGAGGTCGGGAACTCAGGGCTCCAGAGAGGAACCTTCTTACAATGCGAGCTGTGTCCAGAAGTACCGCTTTCTGAATCAAGCTGCCTAACGAGCTCCTCAGTTGTTGGTCGAGGCTTTTGGCTATTAAGCCATTGGCTGTTACGACTATCGGCACGGTCGATAATGTTCATATGTCGACAACCTCGCGAGCCAAGTCAAGATACTTGATTTGTTTATCTCTCTTGGCTTTCACGAGGTTTACTAGAATAATGATTATGTTCTTTTTTTAATTTAATGTGATTTTTTTTTTGTTTTATTTTATCGTTTTTTTTTCTTAAAGTATGTTCCTTGTTTAACCTAAAACCTGTATAGTCTTAGTCATCTAGGACAAAACAGATTGTCACTCGAAAAGTCGACAGCGTAATATATAGCATCACATTCATCATATTTCAATCGGAAATACGTCCACTGCTGGACATAGGCCTCCCCTTAGTATCGCCACTTCGATCGGTTCTGTGCTTCTCACATCCAGTGGATTCCTGCGGTCTTCACAAGGTCATCAATCCACCTTCACAGTCGCATCACACTGACACAGCATAGATAGAATAAAACAGCTAATGAACTAGGTCGAATTTAAAGTAAAACTAACACAAACAAAAAAGTCGAAGTCACCCAACGAAACCCAAAAAACTTCAGGCGAACTTCAGCTTAATTACAAAATTATTCCGAAAACTTTTTATATCTGCCTTTAGGGTCGTTTTTAACCCGAGGTGGTGTTTTTTCCGAGCAGGAATATCGTCGTGTCGTGGTCTGTTCGTGTATTAATCGATGTCCATAACATACATACATGTATACAACACTATTTAAACGTGCAAGTTTCTGGAACGGTCAAGAGCAACAATCGCATGCCGTAAAGCATGTTCAATTATTGCCATGCAAGAATTGCATGCAAGTGTTTAGAAAGAAAACGGACGGAGAAAGTGGAACGGACTTGTGTAAAGTACCTACCTACAATCAACACGATTCTAAATTTAAAATTATTAAGTATCACGTAAAAAATTAAGTTGGATTAAAATGGCTTTTATGACTTTATAATAGGCAATAAATGATTAATAACCAGCAACAATTGCGTAATACACTATCGGTAGCAATGGGTTTCATTTTGACAGTTCAACAACATTCATGCGTGATTTACGTTGTTGAGCAGACATATTTTTCAAACATAAGGAGCAATGGATTAGCAATATGCTTCAAAATGATTCAAATTGAGATTGGTTGTGTGTTACGCAATTAGGGTTCTTTTTGATAAAGGATAAAAAAAGTTTTGCCTCGTCTAAACACAGAGTTGCACGTCCTTGTAACAATTGACTTAAGTATTGCCCATACTTGCGCTGCCAAATATTTCATTAATTTTTATTGAACGTCTTCTCAAGATTTTTTTAAACTTGTTTCGTTCGCTCATGTTTGATTGATAAAAAAATATTAAGGCAGAATTGAATGCGATTTTATTGTACGCGCTGTTTACACCTATACCAGTTTTGAACGACAACTAACTTGCCCGTATCGTGCATCAATTATTGTACGTGTTGGTTAGATGGTGCCAGTCAATGGTTGCTTCAATTTCATGGAATGCCACAGGCAATAATCTTGCACCGTGTAAATGGGGCTTTAAGCTTGATTAAATGAGGTAAGGCCGTGATCTGTCAACGTTACTTAGAACACACGGTCACTATCGCCCAACTGTCAAACTACAAGTGCCTGAATGGTCCGTGGATGTGTGATTTTTACATTTACACACCAAGGCCCTCGGAAAGCACGTTAAGCAGTCGGTCCGGGCTGTCATTCTGTAAAAAACTCACCGTGAAAACTTAGGTGAAGTGAGTTTGTTTTTGCTAGGAATTGACACTATTGACAGCTCACTTCACCTAAGTTTTCACGGTGAGATTTTTACAGAATAGCACCGCAGATAGGTCTAACAACCAGTCTTACAGGGTATCGTATTACCCAGTAACTGGGATGTGGTCAGATAAGTAGTTACAAATTAAGATAAAATGATTGAGAGAGTGTTAATCAATATTGGATACATATCCCAACATTTTAACTTAATGAATACAGAGTTATTTGAAATTGGTTCACTAAACTCCGCAGACACGATGTGGGTGTCGATATCTAAAGCTGGCATAACCCTCTTTATGTGCAATAACTAAAGCAACATACAAATAGCTCAAACTCAAACTCAGACTCAAATCATTTATTTCAATTAAACCTTGTACAGGCACTTTTGAATTGTCAAAATTAAATAGTCTGTCAGTTAGTCAGAAAGTTGAAGCTAGTTGCCCATTCCAAAGCGTAGATCACTAAATTTAGCTCGAGCTTAGTCTAAACTCAGCCTATTACGGTCTTCGTGACGTCACAGCCTGCCCTACGAAGCCGACTAACCTCCCTTATCAAGCCTCCCACTTAATTAGGAAAAGGGCTCCCGGGAATATTAAGTGCGCTGCTGATTTTGCCAGAATTTTTGTTGTAAAGCTGATTATATTGAGTTTCAGCTGGAATCAGTAAATAATATGGTTACAGCGTAGCTTGTATTTTGGTTCGTTTGTGAATTAATTGTCTCTGCAGCAGGAATCTGATCTTGTGGGGTCCAAGACGAGCCTCTGTTGATAATGACGATGTGGAACTGCTAACAAGTCAAAGTCAAATCATTTATTTCAAATAGCCACATTAAAGGTACTTTTGAACGTCAAAAATTACAACTAAATAGAATTGATTCTATAGTCGCCCATTCCAAAAGGTAGTTTTCGTATGGAGAAGAATGGGCAAGAAACTCCACCGTTACTCTTTTAAAATGTTTTACAGGGTCTTGTATACAGAATATAATTATATGTGAAGACGATGCACCTAGAATAAAATTTGTCTACCACAAAAGGTAAAAAGAATTAAAAATTAAGCAATGACAGGTAAATCAATTATGTGATAACAACGCCGCAGCAGCGTTGATTAGTTATCAAGTTTAGCAGAAAAGTAGAGCATTGAGTATAGCAGCTTTACTCAATGCTCTACTTTTGTATCGAATTAACCCCAAGTGAGTGAGTTTTGAAGTGAAAACTTCTTTAGGCGCGTTGGGCATTTTTTGAGATGGGAAAAAACCATTGAACTCGCGCCACTGTTACCGTAAGCGACACCGCGCGTGTTTTGTTTACAAAACGATAAAAAAAAATAGCCGCTTCGGATGTGTTCGGCTGTCCTCGGATGACACTTTTTTTTTTGTAGGAGATGCTAATTATTCTGTAGTTGTATACCAGATAATAGAAAAAATATTCGGACATACTTTTATTGGTGGACTTAAAAGGCATGTATTCAATTGAACCTCAAATCATTCTCATTTTGCTCTCCTAAAAATATTATTGACCTCTCTAATATAATGATTGCGCTTCTTTTTGTGAACCTCAACTAATTTCTATTATGGGGTCATAAAAATTCTAAATAGCTAAGTAACTGCGACCAAGTTGGATGTACCGCACGCGGGCCACTCCTGCGAGTCCTGCGGTAACGCTCGCTTCGCTCGCTCGACTCGCGCACTGTTGAATTATTTATTTATTTTTACAGAAAGCTTACAGACTAATAAGACAATTAAAAATCATTCGTAGGCAGGGAAATTTGCTAATTACAAAGCTTGATTAACTCTGAATTAGTTGTTACCTCCGAGTTATTTAGGAAAACCTATGAACGCGCGAGAAGGTATTACCCTTTAGTTCCTTATAATGGTTATTGTTCTGTAACTTCCTGTAAACATTTCCGTTTCATTTCTGAAGGTCACTATTTTGTTTGGCTTCGATTTCAGTAAGTAATACTGTCTCCATCCAGCAGGGTAATCCCGTAACATAATCAGTATAGCAATGGCTTTTATTTTGACAGTTCAACAAAATTCATTGCGTTATTTACGTTGTTAATCAGACACATTTTTAACCGACTTCAAAAAAGAGTTTCTGTATTCGACCCGTATTTAAGTATGTATGTCCGCGATTTTCTCAAAAACTAATGAACCAATTTTGATAATTGTTTCATTTGAACTGAAGCAATATATGGATTAGGAATATCCTTCAAAATGATTCAGAATATTGTTGACAGTGTGTAATGCAATTAGGGTGCAACCAGGCAACTGGTTAAAAGGTCTTTGAGATTAGCTTTCGTGAGTAACACACATAACATAACATCACGCCTGTACCCCGAAGGGTCAGGCAGAGCTGTACCTATAGTAGTTACACCCACATTTCGCCAGTTATGTTAATTTCCCATGTAATAAGAGGCGACTGACCCGTTGGCCTCGTGGTTACAAGCGCGACTGCTGAGCGTGGGGTCCTGGGTTCGATTCCCGGGTCGGACAAAGTGTTATTGGGTTTTCCATTAGGAATTTCTTAGTAACAGTCTGGAGTTTGGAAGTAGGCGGTTTAATACCCCCGTGCCTCGGAAAGCACGTAAAGCCGTTGGTCCTGCGCCTTAACTCTCCCCGGTCGTGTCGGATTGCCGTCCCATCGGACTATGAGTGTAAAGGAACAGAGAGTGCACCTGTGTTTGCGCACACACTTGTGCACTTTAATATCTCCTGCGTACCTGGCTAATCTCCATTGAGATTGACCACCGTGACCGAAAACGGTCGGGGAGGCTATCAATAGGCGGCGAGCCTATTGCCAGCAACAGGGCACGAATCCAGACTCCGGGCTGCTACTGAGAAAAAAATCCTGATGGAACATCCCAATAACATATTTAGCCTTTCCGTAAATAGTCCGCAGCAATATGAAACGTACCTATATAGTACCCAACATAAATAAAATAAATAAATAGATATTGCTAATCCATTGCTTCATAATTCATAATAATTATGTTCGAATTTGTCTGCTCAACAACGTAAATAACGCAATGAATGTTGTTGAATTGGCAAAACCTAGTAATAAATACTGTACTTAATAATAAGGAGCAAGTGCATATAAATTCTTAATTAAAGCATCGAAACTAAGATATATTTAACACATTCTTTACTTATTCGTTAGCTTGGATCGCGAAGTAGTGGCTGGTATTTATATTTCAAAGCATTGTTTGTTATTACTTGAAGCTGGCACAGCGCCAAACGACTGCAGCGGAAATTATTGTTTTACTTGAAAACTTGATATGCAATCCTTAGTTGTATGTTTGTGACATGTTGGAATTGTAATGGTTTTATGAAAAAAAAATAATAATAATAAAACGTTGGCACTCAGGGAGTGCCAACAGAAGTGAAAACAAGACACAAACAGAATACTTTGCCATCACTCACTGACATATCGGATATGCATCCCGAGGACAGCCGAACCTGCCGAACACATCCGAAGCGGGTTTTTTTTAAATCGTCTTATAAACAAAACACACGCGTTGTCGCTTACGGTAACAGTGGCGCGAGTTCAATGGTTTTTTCCCATCTCAAAAAATGCCCAACGCGCCTAAGAAGTTTTCACTTCAATAATTATTATTATTATACCAGACTATTATTGTCCCACTGCTGGGCAAAGGCCTCTTCTCATACAGAGAAGGCATGAGAATTGATCACCACGCTTGCTCAAGACGGGAACCTAGTCCAGGTTTCCTCACGATGTTTTCCTATCACCGATGTCCGTAATGTCCAAGACAAACTCAGAAAGCACACATTCATTGAAAACATTAAAATAACAAAAATAGTTGGGAAAAACTAGGCAGAGGATAACTATGATGAGCGAAAAAAAAATGGTGACCCACAGTCCGTGAGGTTAACGAAAAGGTCACCATTACCCGAGATGTGATAGATAAGAAATTATCTACTTAGAGGTTGTGTATGTAGAAAATCTCCATGTTGAAAACACATACCTACCTATATTTTCATTAAATCAAAAGGATTGGCAGTGACATCTTCCTGAGCCCATATTACTACCTACTCGTCTATTATTATAGAGATTAAGGGTGGGTTGTATCAAAAGCTCCGTTATAGTTTGCGTCAAAGTTAAATTTAATCGTAACCATAACCATAACCATAGAATCTACTATCCGCTGTTGCACCGTCATATATTTTACATGTTTTACAGTTAAAGTTAAAAGGGTGACAAGTGATAAGAAGTCATATTTCCCCAAAATGTACGTGGGTAATTTTTTGACAAGGGCAACACTTCAAGCTTGTTGTCATCACGCTTTCTTTGTTTGACACTAGTGATGTTACTCAGTCATTAACGGTCAGGCACTCGATTGTCTCTATTATGTAAATTAAAAACACAAGAACAGAATCATAGCAAGATCAAAAATACAGTAACCGTTCTATATTGGTAATGTACCAAGGTGTTTAAGTCAGTGACTGAAGGAAGGGAGGCCTTTGCCCTGCAGTGGGACAGAAATGGCTGATAATAATAATAATTCGGCTAAGATTGGCTTTGTTCGACTTTGTAAAGAGCTTTTTGTCTTACATTCCACTGATTATCAGATTGATCTGATAAAATCAGTGAAGATTTAATGAAAAATTACACTTTATTATCTGACAGCACTAACCCACAGAACATGTATTTTCTCTTATTAAAACTCTGTGACTCTGTACATTACAGTATTATGACGGCTTATTACACGAAATATATTTATTACCTGGTTTATTATCCAAGAATGATAGTTAACTAGTGTGGCAGTGTTGATGATATTTCTAATCGCAACTAAACCGAGTGGCACATCGAGAGAAAATGGACTCGATTCTTTATTTTTTTTTATTTGAGTAACGAGTTAAATAAAATCGAGCCGCATCACTATCTGACACTGTCAGAAAGACAAGACGTAAGTGATAATAACATTCATTTTATTTTTCCGTTTCTTTCGAATTGCATGAAATTGATATTTCTGTTTTCCTGTATGTAATTGAAGGATTGTATTATTGGAAGATGCATTACAGCATTTACTCCAGAAGGATGTTGAGTTAATTGTTCAGTAAGATTGCAACGCAATGTGCGAAAACATTGCCCGAGACTGCTGCAGATGTGCGGTAACTTGAGAACGCATGGATTCACGAACGCAAATCAAATCATCTGTGCAGTTTAACGAAAGTGCGTATAGACAATGCAAGAAAGTATTGAAACTGTTATACATTATGGAGATTTGGATACAGGAATATTTACATCATATGGCGATTTTCACAGCAAACGCATACTGTGCCTGATGAATGCGGGAAAGAACATTATTTTGCAGTGGATTCCAGCACACCAAAAAGAACAATAATAATATTAGTTAGAATACGCTTATAACACCGAGCTGCTCTTGCTGGATGCTATTGCAAGGTTGCAACTGTTTGGTGGGCAGACGTTGGTATAGTTGGCTGTTGTGCACATGTAATGTTGAGCATGCGGTATTTATGTATTTTCATCGGTGGAGCGACCTGCATATTTTTTAGATGAAATATTACCTACTTCTAAGTCGTGTGACGTTGAAATTAATATAAGTAGGTACCTACTTGCAGAAATAAAAATGCTTTGTTATGTACAATTTATGTGTTTTTTTTTTAACGTTTGAAAACACCCCTACTCGCTGAGCAGTGGTGTGTCCGTCGTAACAGATGCGACTTACAGCTTGTAGGTCGTAGGTTTGAACCCAGACAGGCACTTTGTGTAAATTATTTCATCACCACTGCTCTCAAAACGGTGAAGGAAAACATCGTGAGGAAACCGGCATGTCCTAGAACCAAAAATTCAGAAGAATACGCAGAAGCATACGCTAGAGCTTAAGTTTCTTTGGCAATTAAAGCAACACACTGAAGAGCAACAGTGAAGCTAGAACTAAAAATAAAAAAACTGAAATTAGAAATCGATATTCTTAAGTAAAATATTCTCAGGGGTTTCTTGTTTTCAGCAAGGGAGGACCCTTGCTGAAAACAAGAACCCTTGGGAACTAAAAACCCGGAATCTGTCCAAAAATTTATTCTCATCACACTTATGAAATCGATCAATGCGATGGTGATTTTTTTTCTCTTCCTAACTGGCAAATCGGATTCACTGTCACTATCATCGCTAGAAGAGCTTTATTCCCACAATATTTCGCGGAGTAAAGACATACCTAATTTGTTTTAATAGGTACTTTATTCAACAACACAATATTTTTATAGGTTACAACTGCAAAGCAGATGACATTACAATGACACTAACCGTAACTATAGCCCTTAACCGGCCGAATTTGGTCGATTAATGTTATAGTTATGTGTGACGTCATTTTAACAATTATGACAAAACTTAAATCGATGCAACCCGAATTTCGCTTAACCGGAGATTTGACGTCTGTCAAAGCTTTGATTATAGTTAAAAATGGCTTGTTATAGTTATTTATGACGTCATTTTAACAATTCTCAAACCGATGCAACCCGAATTTTGCTTAACCGGAGATTTGACGGCTGTCATGAGATTGGTTATGGTTATAGTTAGCTGATGCAACTCACTCTAAGACATTTTTCGATCTCTGTGTGACATAACACACACCGGCCTTTTTACCAGGAGCCATTTTTTTATTAAACTTATAACAGCGCCATCTGTGAGTGGGTAGCAGACTTACACTTTTCCTTGTTCGTGAAGTAGAGTTAGCAAAAGTTGTAAGTGGTTGGTCGCTTACGTTTCCAAAGACGTAGTATAGATGGCAGTACCTACACACCTGGTGGTCATGACACGATTAGGGGCTGATTCTTCCAACGCCAGTTAAGGCTTAATTTTGAATTTTTGACAGTTGTTCCTTACAAAAACTGTCAGACGTCAATTAATTCACGAATAAAAATTATCTGTCGTTTGAAAAATCAGCCCTAAAAATCAGTCAAACAAATAGGGAGATTTTTAACTCATATTAGGGGCAGGGGGTTAGGGCACAAGTTACTTACCTATATAGTACCTACACCCACAAAAATGGTTAAAAAAAACAGTGGCACTCCGGGATTGCCGACAGAAGTGAAAACAAAACACAAACAGAATACTTTGCCATCACTTACTGAACGTGTATATCGGTTATACATTAAAACCGAGTACATCCCGAGGACAGCCGAAGATATCCGAAGAGGGATTTTTTTCAATCGTCTTATAAACAAAACACGCGCCGTGTCGCTTACGGTAACAGTGGCGCGAGTTGCTCAACGCGCCTAAAGAAGTTTTCACATCAAAAATACAGTTTCAGTACTCTCGGTCCACTAAGTGAATATTTTAGTACCTATACGGACACTGAGTCTCTGAGAGGCCGGGTATAGCATCCAACGTTTATTTAGGTATAGGTACCTACCAACCAATAATGGCCTGCGCAGACGACGGACTTTTGTCCGCGGACTTTTTTGTCCGCTAAAATAGAACGCTTACAACTGTATCGAGTAACACAAACGAGGGATTAAAAGTCCCGCGTACTAAGTGAACTAGGTATTTTAAAAAGTCCGCGGACAAAAGTCCGTCGTCTGCGCAGGCCATAAATGGTCATTAAGGACAATCTATTTTGGAGATTTATTAATATAACTAATAATAAAGCCCTCCATTAATCAATTACAAGACCAACATTATATTCCCACATCGCGGTTAGCGCAACAATAATTGTCTGCGCACCGTAACCTTGTAGCGGGGTGACGATATTATCAATAGTTAAATATATGGGTGTGGCGGAACAGATGTGCTGTGCTTTGTGGTAATTGTAGATTTTATTTGTATTTTAAGTGTCTGTGGTTTGGTAGGCATAGCTTAGGGTAGAAGCGATAAGGTAGCCCGCGAAATTTTCTTACGATTTTTGCAATTTGCAGCTCAATGTTTCATATTTACGTTGTTTAAAATATGATTCGGACCGGACGAGGAGGAATCTTTCGACACCATATTTTAGTCAGTTATTAGTTTTATTTAGGTTAGGTTATATTGTTATTATTTTAATAGTTAATTTAGTAAGTCTATGAAGTTATCCAGTGTAGGTACATACTTAACTTAATATTATAAATGCAAGTAAGAATGATGACTTAGTCCGATGAATATAGAACATTCGATTTTTTTCTGCGGGTATTCAAATGAATTGATTATTGTAAGTATTTATTTAGGTTGTACCTAAGTGTTTATTTGCTTACTTTTACAAAAGATTTAATTCGATTTTTATATAAATTATGTAGGTAACTCTTGTACTCTGATTACCTATAATTAAAAAATAAAAGTAGTAAAGTAAGTATAGTGCCTTGATGATCGCGGTTTCTCATAAAACACGCGAACAAATCTCTTATTAACACATAAGTCGTGAAAAGATAACAAATCCATTCACAATATTGGCTCAGATTACATTACAGCAAAAAACTTCAACAATAATCTGTACTAATAACTATCTGTTACAAATTCTGTGACACTTTTCACAACTTTCTCCGGTGTCAAGCTGAGCTGTCAATTAAAATGTTCTCCGATTCGACACACACCACAGCCCCGTCACACGATTTACCAAAGTCAAAATTTCAATTACGCACTTACACCAACTTTACCATACCTTAACTTTAAAAAAATAACTCTCGATTTTCAACCTTATAGCCTTGTATTAGGAACTGTCAAGTCGATATACAATTGTAGATAATGTATGTCGGGTGAAGTACTTAGTATAGATGACAATGTTGAAAGGATCATGAGTGCATTAGCCATTGTAGCGACACAAAGGGATATCTTCTATGATATACGTCAACGGTATTGGAGGGACGACCAACTTATTGTAGCACACAAATAGGTACACGAATGCAAACTTTAAAAGGATGGTAGTAAGCGTTAAGTGGAACGCTTTTCCTAAGTTGGTCAATAATAAGAATGGTTTGTACCTATAGATTTTTTTTCGGTTTGCGTTCAGTAAATTGGGTTAAAACTTATATTTGACACTTCGATTCTTGAGGTTCGAGTGTTTAGAACTTATTGTTTGTAATCGGATTAGTAATGTTTGTTGTATTGTTTAGTATCGTGTGCTTGACTTGGTTTGGGATCAACAGGTGTGAATTTTGAATAGGATTGAACTGTATTAAGTTTTAATGGTTACAATATTTATTTCGTGTTTTGGAAAGTCACTTACATCGTTTAGTGATGGAAAGGTAAGTAAATACTGGGATACCTACATATAGGAAGGTTTAATAGTGAAATAAAATAACACGGCTGGGGCAATCAAAGAATAAATGAAATGGTAGGTACCTACGAAAAGAAAGAATAAAGTTACGACATAATTACTATTTCATATAATTTTTTTTTGACATGATTTAATGTATGTATTTTTTTAAATAAGTAATTGTATCATGATGAAATGTAATTTTGATGTACATTATCACGGTTTATGCACCATCTCTTCTTACCAATTTGTAGGCCACGATATGCGGCTGAACATGATAGAACTTTTATGTATCCCATTATTATCTTGCATGCAATGTACACCATGTTCAAACAAATAAAAATTTACTTACTTACTTACTTACTTACTAATAAAAAACGACTACTAATCTAACCAACTACAATAAGAGAGTAAATCTACATCCAAAACGTGGAAAGAAAGCAAAACAAGAAGAAAAAGAAAAAAGGTCAAAAAATACGTTTATTTGGGGTAAAGAAAAAACACAAAAAAGAACAAATTAGGGGAAAAGGGGCGAAGATGAAGATATGTGGACCTATGGGAGAAGAAGCTTTCATTTTAAACTGTTGCAGTTTCTGAAAAGTGAAAAGTAATGTATCTAGCTACAGACCTACTAGAAAGAGATCAATGCCTTACTTCTGCAAAACAATTCAGACTTGTTCACTTTTCTAACAAAACTGTTACAACCTTTCAAAGCTACCGAATGCATTTTTGCCACAAACCTCAACTTTGTTTCTCTTTCTTTTGAGTTCTTATTAACTTTTAAGTCAACGGTCTTGGCTGCAGTTATTATAATTTGGCCCGTGTCAAAGTCATTTTATATGATATTTTTTGCCGCGGTATGGCAGCTGTGCGTTGAAAAGCCAATATCTCATATCGCTTTGTGTCTGTGGCCACATGTGACACTCGCCGACGATGGTTGCCATCGGTTAGCCGGTATATGGGGAGTATGTGCTTCTAATGGTCCGGTCTAACGGTAAACGTTCGTACATATAGAATGTAAAGCCTTTTCGCATACATTTTAACTTCAATAGGTTCAACTTTATTAAACAAATAACATCCCTTAATTTATTCATTTTTGTTTAATTTTAACATAAACACTGAACAGTTTATTGAGCATAAAGCAATAAACAAGGTTTAAACAAATCACAGCTAAACAAGCTAGCTTTACTAAAGGGTTTCTATCTATAATATTAATAAAGCTTAAGACTTTGTTCGTTTGTCTGAACGCACTTATCTCTGGAACAAAACCTGTCGGATTTGAAAACGTATTTTTGTATTTGATAGCCCAATTCTTGAGGAAGGTTATAGGCTATTTAACATCACGCTATGACCCATAGAAACCGAGCAAAAAGAAAAAAGTCTGAAAGAACGCTAAGCAAAAACGAAGTAATAGCGCAGGCGGAGATGCGATGCGATGGGGTGGGTCGCGGGACCAAGAAATTTCACGCGGATGAAGCCGAGGGCAGAAGTTAGTAACTTATAAAAAACAAAACCTTGTCTGTACTGCCGCGCAGCCGGGTATTTAAAGTTTAAAATAGTAAAAGTGTTAATAAAGCACTTGCTATTAGGATCTACTTTAACACACATGCAAAACTGTAATGTTACTTCTGGAAGGATAAGTAGGTACTTAATCATATCGACTAGCTTTTTTTTGGGCGAAGCTGGAGGCTCTGGGCGAAGCGGGAGGGCTTCCGTAAGCTTGTCTGACGTTTACTGACTAAAACCCACCCGTGTTTCTTCAGTTATCTGTGCCAGGGGCACGGTAACTCTTTCGAACAACCCGCGACCCTGGCAGATCTTATTGACTAGCTCAGGTACACATTACTTATTGTAACAAATTCTAGAGCAATCTTTTATTTTTTAATAGATGTTATGGAGATCTACAGCTTTATTGCAACTGAATAAAAATCATAAATAATAATAACTTCTTCTGCACCAACTGGCAAAGGTGCCGCACATTGATGCTCAAACACAACATGAAGTATATAAGCAACAACAGATAACAAATGATTCGTATCCGCCATAGTCGCGGTGAAGTCGCGCGTGAATTCGGTATGGGTTTGTGACAAGAGGGCTGACCGCATCGAGGGGACACATTTGTTCCTGATTGACTACGTAGGGGAAAAGTTTAGAAATAAAGTATTGTAAAAAATTAAAGAAAATTTTCGATAGTTGGGTGTTATGGGAAAAATAAAGAAACTCTGCCTTGTCTACGAAGGTAAATGTGATGAATTGGTTGTTATTACAACGGGGTAATTATGTAACACACTATCAGTAGCAATGGATTTCAGTTTGGCAGTTCAACAACATTCATTGCGTTATTTACGTTGTTGAGCAGACACATGTTTCGAACATATGGAGCAATGGATTAGCAATATCCTTCAAAATGATTCAGATTGAGATTGATAGTGCGTTACGCAATTATAAAAATTATCTTGTATAAGCATCAATGCCATTGTCAATGAGGACTTGCTAACGCCGCCGAAGAAAAAACTACAGTTGATTTTAATATCGTCCGGGTGAAACAATATTTTCATTTGTGCTATATTTACAAATTTACAGTAAAGTAAGATGGTAGGTATTTGTCGAGACACAATTTTAGAACTGTTTAGCAACTAAATAAGTTTTAATGGACTCGCAAGATAGTTGTTAACCTTACCACATGACATCCAATCCCGTCGCATTAAATGCTTGAAACGAACTAATGTTAAAAAAGTTTGCAGTTTTTTGTTAAAAAAAGACACCTAATTTAGATACCGAACACAGAATACAACACCAAAGTAAACCTCTTAACACAATTCACAACAAAAAGAACTTGCTGTCATTCAAAATATTTCGCCACTTGCAATACCATTTCATCTCACCGAAGTCGGTATGTTGAAAGCATTTAAACATGCATGGAATAAAGAGCCTTTACACTTAACAAACACACACGTCATCCAATAAAGGTATTGACTAACGATTACTGGACCGACAAAGTTTTGAAGAAGCCGCTCTCCGAACGCTTCTACAAAGTCACCGCGCTCCGCCCTCAAATGTCGTTCTATACAAGCGTATTGTGTCACAATGACTTTTATTGTGTCAAACTATAGGATCTTACTGTGATTGTAAATTAAATTAAAAGTCGTCGGGCAGTTTGATGTGGCGAATTTTTGTTTGGTTTTTAGGTGACATTTTTGTTCAGGTGTGAGGATAAGTAGCTCAATGTAGCGGAACGATGTTGGGTCTGTTTATGGGCTCGTTTTTCGGTTGATTTTGAAGTTTTTGTTTAGTATTCAAGTGGCATAGTATAGGAGGCATCATTAGGGCAAGTAAAAAAAAATTAGACGTAGAATAGCAACTAGCGCTACGATGTTATCGTAGCGGGTGTTACGCCGTAGGCACAGACCACTGAAATCTAAATATAGATATCTGTGGCACAGACACCTATTTTTATAGTATTCCCCATTGTAGTAATTATGTGTATGTGTGTTGTGTGTGTGTATAAGGTCCTATTTTGTAAATATTTATGTAAATCAATTATTTCATTATACAATTAAATTTAATTCTGTTACGCCACATGATAGAGACACTATTACAGAACCTATAAGACTCAGTTTGTTATAATAATAAGTATAACTTAAGTTAGAATCTGTTGTCTAAGGTAAGAGAGATTTTTAATAATGATCATTAATCAGTCATGAATCTAGATTTAAAACTGGATTTGAAAAGATATCAGACCAGAAGATAAAATTGCACTGAAAGAAAAATCTGTTGTTTGAAAGAGATGCACGGAAGGCCAATGCCGTATTTGAAAACGTTCAAAATCTAGTCGCAATCTCATATCAGCGACAAGCAATGTCAAAAACTTGTCTAAAATGTAGGGAAATTAGAGGTATTTTTGATAGATGAAGACTGAGACTCGAATCATGCGACTGTTTTAAAAAATCCCGATACTGCTCCTCAAAGCAGCGCGTTAGAATACGGGGCTATAATAGCCCGACTAACCAATACTGATTTCTCTTTTAATTCTTCAACTTTAACTTTGACTACGCCCCACATAATCCTTACAACACTGTTAACACCTTCAAGTAACAAGCCGTCTCAATCAAACAATGATGGCCGCCGCTTCAAAGTCACCGCGATGGGCGGGGCGGCGGCGTCTGTCATGTCAACGATATGTTTGTCTGTTTGTTTGTTTGTCGGCGCCCGCGCACCTTGTACAGATGTTGTTTGAGAAGGATTGAGGTAGGATCGTAGGTGTTTTGAATTCAGTGACAGTTTGGGAAAAGCTTATGTCTGTTTAACGTAGCGTTAACTTATGATGTAACACGAAAACAGTACTTATTCATTGGCTTATCAATGTATAGGCCTAGTCATCTAGGCACTTGTCTATGGCTAGAACTTTAAATGTAATAGCTTCAGATTTCATGAGGTGATAAAATTATGAGAACTCAAAAATATTTGCGACATGCACATCTTCTGCGAATAAATATTCTTATTTGAGAATACACTAACGATTATTCTTTTGCCATACCTATTCGAAAATACATATTTCTTAATACATACACATAGGTACGTATACTTTGTGTAATATAGGCAAGTATCTCTATGAGAAAAGTGGTGGCCCAGAGGTAACTTACGAGATGTAGTCGTAGGTTCGAGGCAGGCGCTTTATTTTGAGTAAATAATTTCATCACCGCTGCTCTCAAAACGGTGAAGGAAAACATCGTGAGGTAACCGACATGTCCAGAACCAAAATTTCGAAGTCATGTGACATATATAAACCCGCACTGGGCCCGCGTGGTAGATTACAGCCCACTCCCTCTGGAAGAGAGGAGGCCTGTGTCCCAGCAGTGGGAACATTATAGGCTAATTATGTTTAAGTATCTAATCCCATGATTGTAACAGCTCTGTATTAGATTTCATCATAGCGCGTACGTATTTCCGAAGATAGGCTATGATTCTCAAACCGCATCCTTTTCTTGAGTAAACTTATGGTAATTGTAAAGCTATTCAAACTTGTTTCAAACAAATCTTTATTTTAATGGTAATCAAGTTGATTTCAGAGTAACTAGCACTATTGAAAAAGTTATAAAACTGAACTTTATAGTGTAGGATTTAAAGTAATTTTTCCATAAACTTATATTTGTTTACATTTTTGGCAAATAAATCGCGAATGCAGATTAGGTTAGGTACTTCATTTTCCGTAAGTTTATTTTGCACTAGTTATTGCCCGCGGCTTCGCCCGCGTGGGTGTCGGAAACTATCTCACAGTCTAGTCCTTTCCTCGGCCCCCGACTCACCGCGTCGCATCGCGTCGCGTCGTCCGCCCGCGCTATTGCTTCGTTTTCACTTAGGATTTTTTCTGCCTCTTTTTCTTTTTGCTCGGCTCCTAAGGGTCATAGCGTGATGTTAAATAGGATTCATTAAGAATTAGGCTATCAAATGCAAAGATTTAAGTTTTAGAATGTGCAATAACTTAGGCGGGCTCCAAGTTCTTTCTTAATTTTTGTGGGATGCCTTTGCACGTGTCACTTTAAAAATTTAGTGATCCATCATCTTCATGACGAGATGAGCAACCCTTTATTTACACATTTCTGATGTCAAATTGAGATGCATCACATTGAAATTGAAAAAGAGCTATTGCCAATGACACTGGTCAAACATCTGTGGCATTGCGCAATTTTCAGTTTTTTAGGAATAGGATTCATGAAGTTATCCTATGCTATTCACAGCAACCTAAAGAGAGATTTTGATATGTTGTTCTTATACATATATCGTAACACTAGCTTAATGAATTTAAAAGGTTTTTCTGGTTTCAGTAAAGTTTTTTATTTAAGGTGCAGTGGTAGACTGCGAAATTTAAATTTTCTTACGTTTTTTGCAATTTGCAGGTCAGTGTCAGGTTGTATCTTGATCAAAATATAATTCGCGACTATAATAGATACCTATGTATTTACAGAATTATACTACTACTTTTTTACTTATGTGTAATTTTAACACACAAACATAACATCACGCGTTTTTCACAGCATAAATTAATCAGTTAGTAAAACAAAGTTTTCATATAACTATAAGTTTCACAAACTAAAAGGGATGACCCGCAAACATCACTTATGTCGATTCAAGTCATTCGAACCCATCCAAAACTTCCAAACTTAAACCATTACCAAGCCCTACAAATTGATAAGTCAAAGTTAAAGTAATAATATCACAAACTAACCCTACATATCAAACCACGAGGTCCCCCTGTGGGGCGACGCTCCTCCCTACTGACTGACCCTCGTTTAAACTCCACGGTGGTATGGTATGGTGGGGTCGTGATGAAATCGTGTTGCGGTTACCGTGGGGAATTAAAACTTGTAAATGAAAACGTTTTGGGATCGATTTCCATTCTCATCTGGGAAAGGAGGAAAGACTTTATAGATTTTGTTGATTCGAACAGTTACTGTTCTGTAGGTACCTATGAGTTTTGTAAAGGAACATAATGTGATCGGTAAATCGATCCTAATTATTCTAGTTAGGAGCTCCCTCAAATTCATGAAAGAAAGGAATAAAATCCGTTTATGTATTTGCGGATTTAGCCACGGGCCCCTCAGATCTTCAAACTACAATTTAAGTTTTTCACGTTAAATTCTTATTACACAAACCAGACCGTAAACATAGAGACTTCATGGCGTCACTGCGTCTGCGTCGGTATGAATGGGTCGCAGTCGCAGCGCTTGCAGCGCCACAATGGCGACGAGCGATTTATGGCGCTTTTTGTTTTGCGACACGATTATGAGGTTTCGCTATAGTTGCGCCATAGGTGTCGGACCACACGGAAGGTGCAAATATTGAGATACAGGGTGTGTTTAAAATGCCTCGTGTGGTTTGAATATTTAGAACCAGAGATTGAAGAAGGGAGAAGAGTCTTTCAATATGTAAATGATGGGTAGATACTTCAATTAATCTCATCGTCGCAATGCTACCAGTCTTTTGGGCTTTTCTCACTATGATTTTATTTACCCTTGTTTTGTTTTTGTATATACTTACATGTACCTACTTAATATCATTTTAAGTCTGTTCGGTTAGCTTAGATATATTATTTAAATATCATCTTTTTTTTTTATAAACATTAATCTTTATTGCAATCCATAATGTCCACATACAGGTGGTAAGTATTAATAAATAGAAACAATTATGGACCCTCTCGGGCACAGCAAAATTTAAAATAAGTAGGAGAGAGGGACTTAAATGGGACTGGGCAGGCCATAGAAATGTGTTTCATATATCTATTGGCCAGGCCATGTCTGCCGCATAACAGACTGCCCTAAGACAGTGAGGTGTATATTGTGTTTCACGAACTGTATCCAAATATTAATATACTTTATTCTTTCTTTCTTTCAACCACTGGATAATATGATAAGTACCTACCTAAACAAAAATCGTCAAAATAAAAAATCTCGTAATATTTTTTGAACACCCCATTTACTCCTACACGGTTCCCCATTCACAAATCTTGCTACTTTTTATGACACCCGTAGTAATTGACCACAATGAGTGTCCATCGAAAGACTCGCACAAAACTCACAAAAAATCGATATTAACTCGTCACGGTCCTCGAGAAATTCTACTAAACGATACTCGAATATTATACCAATGCATTCTTAGAGAGATTTATATGAATTTTATAAAGACATAGAGGCAAAACCACGAACTTTAATAGTATTATTGCAGAAGATTTATTATTGAACTAAATAGATCGAATGAATGGTATAATTCGATTTTCATTCAAGGATTATGTCCATTCATTGTATGGATTTTAAAATTGGAATAGCTATCATATTTGTCGCGTTCAAGAAAGGTAAAAAAGAAAAAAAAAAAAAAGGTATTATTTTTTAATGGCTAGACCTACCTGGTAGACGCTGGTAGTAGATATATTGGCGCATAAGTTGTTAGATATCTATCAAAACTTACTTTGATGTTACAGCTCAACAAGATAATTAACTTATCTCTAATTGTTTCGGGAAACCATGAAAAGCAATTGAAAAATTGGAACAAGATAAAGGTGCCACTAAATCTTGCCGCGTTCTGATGGTACGAAGACAGTAAATTACTTGGAGTATGTGTAGGTAGTGCCAACGAGACTATTTAGATCATAGTAACAGTAAACATAAAATAAAATTAGTAAGTTTATTTATTTTCTCTTTACAAATGTACAGTACCTAGTTGTGAGAGACTGATGCTTGAAATAGGCATTGCAAGCAACGCCTGTGTTGCAGTTCACCAGGGCCCCACGACGCACGCTTCATATGCACATACTGCAAGCTTACATTGACTGCTTCTACGAAATTGAAGAAAATTCACATTACAACAAAGAAAATACAAATAAGATAAAAAAAACAAACATTAAATGGATTTTGGTAAAGGACTTCTAAAAAAAAATTTGTATGAAAAAGTCCTTACTATTGCATTTATTCACAGTAATCTTGCCTACTTCAACAGATTGAGGTATTGGGGCATGCTGAATACATAACGGCACATCGATCATCCGTAGCACGTCTTAAAGGCGCGACGTAACAAAACATCAAAATAACAGGAATCCTGCCTGATGGATACGAGTAGATCCGATGGATTCCTTGTCACAATCTTGACGAATCGAGCCCCTTTGTGATTGCAACGGACTTCATCGTTTTGTAACTGAGTTGGAAGGAGCGTGCCAAGAACCCTGGTATCCTTAAACAAACAACAAGCACAACACAAAAGTTGTAACAAGCTTTTGTATGTACCATACTGAAATGCTTGTGAAAAATGGCGCGGAGATTGTTTTAGTATAAGTATAATTATTATAACGTCCGCGCACTGCGGTTAAAAAACGTTTGACAAAATTGAATGATTTGCGGTTGCGATTTTATTTCGCATGAACATGCGATTAAAAAAATCGCAACGACTGCGGCTGCTGAGGCCTACTGATGGCGTGCTTAGCACAGAACACATATACTCCTTGGTGCTTAGCCTTTTATTATACCCACCTATGGATAACAATCTGTTCTTACACTGTAGTGTAGTTTACATAACTCTATGCTCTATGAATTTAGAGAAACGGTGCTGTCATGCAAATTGAGAGAAGCGTCCAGTAATGATTATCTATTTTGTATAATTGCAATTATTCGCCGTCGCTAAATGATCGACATCATGGTTTGCGAAGAGAGGAGGCCCGTGTCCCAGCAGTGGGAACATTATAGGCTGATTATATAGAGATAAAAGAAGTTTTAAAATTTGTGCTTCTCCTTGATTTTACGAGTTTAAAGAGCTGTTTTTTTCTTATTTTGTAGGTACCAGGCACCTGCGTTTGTATGTGCGAATTATTATATTCTGCCAAAAATTTCTCACGATTAAATCTCATTCAACCCAAAATAAAAAATAATGCACAATAAAAAAAAACAACTTTTTACGTAAGACACAATATTTTGTACAATCTAATAAAAATATGAACGCGGCCAATCGATCATACGCGCCAATTTTGACAGATCGCGCCATTTTCGAAATAAGTTCGGATATCTTCGTAAATGCATCAAAAGGCAGCCCAATCAAGTCTATTGTATTTGAATCGATGTAACTTGATTTGTTTAGATTGATCCGACCCATCCATTTTGTGGTCGCGGACAGTTAGCTTTTTTTATAGAATCCAGGAAACGATGATTTTATTATTGCTATTATTATTTCTAAATTCTCTTGACCAATAACTCAGACTCTGAGTGAAAGGTATAGATTTTCAAATTAATTATATAGCAATAATTAAATATTTTCCTTGAAAATGTTCTTTTCATTGCAATGGTCTCCTCAAGAACCGTGGCAGCTAACAGCAGATTACAATAACATCATTGCAGAGGAGGTACACCATGATGATTCGAAAATCTGACAACCAGTCTTACCAAGGGGTATCGTATTACAAAGTAACTGGGTTGTGGAGGTCAGAGAGGCAGTCTCTCCATGTAAAATACTGGTATTCAGCTGCATCCGGCTAGACTGGAAGCCGACCCCAACATAGTTGGGAAAAGGCTAGGCAGATGATGACGAGGACTTTGACGAGGGACGAGAACGGCCTCGTTGACATAGCGGTCGCAAGCACGAGGGTCCTGGATTGGACTCCTAGGTCGGGCAATGTCTTATTGGGTTTTTCCTTCAAACATTTCTCAGTGACAGCCCGGAGTCTGAATTTGTACCCGGTTGATGCTAACAGACTCGCCCCCTATTATATGGGACTTAAACATAACTGGTGAAATGTGGGTGTATAGGTACACCTCTGCATATTCCTTTGGGGTTTACAGGCGTGATGTATGTGTGTGTAATTGAAGGTGCTCCTTTTTGCTACAACACGTAAGCTAGATTGTGACATAGAAGCCCGACAACTGCCCCTTAGGAATTAACAAGCAACCAGTCTGTTACTCGATCTTTATTCCTGATCCTGATTAGTCATTAAAAACAAGTTTTGAATGTTGAAGCAAGCTTTTAAGTATTTCGCAGTTCTGATGATACATTATAGGTGAGTGCAGTGCTTTGCCGTGGAGTTGCGGATACCAGCGCACGTTGCCTATTATTTTGTATCCCTAAAGACGGCGCTCTTCGGCCAAGTTAGTTCTAGTCAATCAACCAATCAACTCAGCCTATCGCAGTTCACTGCTGGACATAGGCCGCTTCCCATGCGCCACAACACCCTGTCCTCCGTTTTCCGCATTTAGTCTGCCACAGCCACCTTTTTGAGGTTGTCGGTCCATCTAGATGGGAAGCGTCTCACACTACGCTTGCAGATAGGTACGTGGTCTCCACTCCAGGACTCGTCTACTCCACCGGCCATTGATCCTTCGACAAACAGTTAGTTCTAGTAGTCTTATTATATTGAAACCTATGCAAGCAATAACTTTTCCCATCGGTACAACAAAACTAAAATTGCTAAGTCTCCCATAAACCGCTAACAATATCCCTACATACATAACACATGCGTGCGTATATAACATTAATATAAATCGGGAACCGCAACAATTGCAGAAACCATTAAAACAAACAGGATTGCAGCTGCGAGCGGCGGCCACTCGAGCGGAACGCTCGGCCCCCGGGCCCGCCCCCCGAGGACGCACAAAAATCAACATAAATAACAATACACACCCCTATCTCAGACACTATGACACCTTCAACAACAAAAAAGGTCTAACCACCAACTGAACCATAAACACAAACGCTCCCTTGTGCATCCAAACGCAGAACTCAATTTGGCGCGAAAACGAACGCACCATTACCGAAAAAAGTTAAGTCAACGTCAAGTGTGCAACAATTGAAAAATATTTCGTCTCTTTCGTCCATTCAATAGATACAGTCCCTCTACTTTTAGGCGCTTTTATTAAATTTATTGTCAAAGGAATGTATATAAAAGTTGTTGAAATGAAAAAGGGTCCCAGTTCCATTTCGATCGTGAGTGATACCAGTGTTCCAATATGTTTTCTGAACAAAGTTACTCGAGGCTTTTCAGACCTTGGGATGTGAGTGATAGTAAGAATGATGGACAGATAAACGGTGATATTAGTATAGACGCTGAAATAAAGACGAAGAAAAGGAAAATTGACGAAACAAAAAGGCAAAGTCGTTTGCGGAAAATTCGCGGGACTTTTAAGAAGTCTGACCTGAGTCATCAAGACGCTACTGTTTCTACAACTACTAGAGACGGTGATGAAGATAAAAAGCCTGCTACTATAACTGAAGTAAATTCACCTGTTGAAAAACTAACATTATGCTGTGACAGGTTGCTTCAAGAACCTCCTTCAACAAAAAAAGAAAAAATTAAAAAGCCGACGGAGATTGACTTAAAACCTCAACCTTATCCGCAGCTACCACAGATGCCGTACGGCACGACATTTATGCCAGACTACTTACCAACTGCCGATATAGCTCACGCATTGGGAGTACCACCAACAGACCCGTTACTTCTCGAATCTCTTGCACAAGGATACGCGATGGAGCTGGAATACGCAAGAATCCTGCACCAAGAGAATGAAGCGAAAATAAACGCGAAAAAGCAAAGACCGAAGAAATACAAATGCCCACACTGCCACGTCGGCTTCTCAAATAACGGACAACTAAAAGGCCACATTAGGATCCACACTGGGGAAAGACCTTATAAATGTGACGAGAAGAATTGTGGAAAGACCTTTACGAGAAACGAGGAGTTGACGAGACATAAAAGGATCCATTCAGGGGTGCGTCCGTTCCCTTGCTCAACTTGTGGGAAGAAATTTGGTAGACGAGACCATTTGAAGAAGCATACGCGGACTCATTTTGTTCAGGCGGAGCGGATGATGCCAGTTTTTGTGCCGCTGTCAGCGGTTCCCCATATGCCTGGCTTTCCGTATTTATACGGTTATTGAGAGACGAGAAAAAGGCGGAATTTTTCTGAACAAATTCGGAAAACATAAGAAAAGTTACTGACAATGATAATTTTTTTTTCTGTCCCTGGGTTTTAAAATCTGGACTGGTAAAAATAAAATTTATTCTTCTTCATTCTTTAACATATGACGTATTCTTTGAAATTCATGACGAGTTTTGCAAAAGTTTGAGCTTTTATTTTAATAGGCAGAGCTTTTGAAAGTATGTAGTATAAGTGAAGTGAAATAAAATAAATAAACATAATTATGTTTTAATACGATGTGATGCAGGATTAAGTTTAAGTAGGTATACTTGTAAATAATAAAAGTTCATAAAAAAAATATATTTTAGTGGTAAATATTGCTAGTAAATAAATAACAATGTGTACCTATATAAAAATAAATTATCCACGACTACCAGTCAGTTATGTGTAAAATGGTTGTGAATATAATATGTAGTTGTAAGAAAGATAAATAAATATATTTTTCGAATTTTACTCTCGAATTGTTTTTGTTACCTTCGTTTTCAGGAGACTTTTAAGTACCTTTAATTGCACAGGCAAGAAAAACCAGTTTACGAAATTATGAAAAATATTTTTGGCTCATCAAATCAGTTTGACTACTAAGTTAGACCACGAGGAAGGGACCAAAATAACTTTCCTTATTAACTTTAGGTACTTTTCAGAAAAACTTTAATTTACTCTTGAAAAACAAAAAGCCGGAGTTACATAACAGATTGACATAGTTAGGCAGACTTTTAAATGCCTCACTTAATCTCGAATTGATATGATTTAGGGAATTAGAATGAGCACACTACCTACATATCGACGCGGAATCGGCTTGAGCCGATCACATATCACCACACTTCAGTCACTTCGGCGATCTGAAAGAGCTAAAGCTCATGCTTTGTAGTGTAAAGCATGTTTTATTACTACTTGTTACCTTTTATTGCGAATTGTAATAATCGTCATAATCGGCCTATAATGTTCCCACTGCTGGGACACAGACCTCTCCTCTCTGCGAGAGGGATGTCACATGTCTTTGAAATTTTGGCTCTAGGTAGGACATGCCTGTTTCCTCACGATGTTTTCCTTCACCGTTTTGAGAGCAGTGGTGATGAAATAATTTACAAGTAAAGCGCCTGTCTGGGTTTGAAACTACGACTCGTGAGTCGCGGCCGTTACCGCTGGGCCACCATGCTCATTGTAATAATAATACCCGCCTATTAGTGTCTAAGCACACTATGCCGAAGGTACGAGACCATAGTGTACGAGACCGAAGTTCGGCATGATTACGCCTGCAATGCTATTTGAATTACTGACGACACATTATGCCGAAATTACGTTGTGTTAGCCACTTAGGCTGCGTTTCCACCAGAGGTGAGCGAGGATGTGTCAGATGTGTGTGAAACCAGCCAATAACATCGCTTCATTTTTATATCTTGAACTAAGTTAGCGTTGGTATTGGTTAGTTTCACACACACTCCTCGCTACGCATCCTCGCTCATTTCTGGTGGAAAACCAGCCTTATTGTGCCACTGCTGGGGAAATACCTCTTCTCATACAGAGAAGGCATGAGCATTGATCACCACGCTTGCGCAAAACAGGTTGATGATTTCCTTCTTGTATTGTCTATTGACCATAAGTCCAGGGTTCTTTATGATGTTTTCGTTTACCGATGTCAGTAATGTCCAAGTTAAACTCAGAAAGTATAGTATAGACGCCAGCACATCAAGCTACTACAATCTGTCAAAATTCTTTAATAAATTTTCAACTTTACCGCTAAAGCATAAGGTTCAAAGTTGATTGGGAAAATTTGACAGTTTCGGGTAGCTTGATGTGCTGGCGTCTGTACTTATGTAAACTGCACCCATGCGAAGCAGGGGCGGGACGCTAAGGTTTATTAATTAAAAGTCGAAATTATCTGCATTCGCGATTTGTTTGCCAAAAATGTCAACAAATATGAGTTTATGTATAAATAACTTTAATTCCTACACAATAAAGTTCAGTTTACGCTACAACTTCAACATTTTCATAACTTTTTCAATAGCGCTAAGTCACTCTGAAATCAACTTATATCCCCGAAAGAATAAAGTTGATATTTGTTTAACTTGAAAGAACTTATAACATTATTTACAAATTTACAATAGACGATAGCTGTGCTGCTGGGGAGTTTGTTGCGCCACTGCTTCCCAGCTTTAGCACTAGGAAGTGGTGAAGGGCGGGCGTTTTGGGAGGCTGTCTTAAGCTAATTTTGATGTTCAAAAAGTGCTGATTCTCAGCCTAGTTTGAATAAATTACTTTCGATTTTGATTTTATTAAAGACGTAAATCTTCGCGTTATACGCGCAAAGACGTTGCGTTTATTATTAGTTACGTAGGAAGGTAATAAGGATGTATAGACCAGCAATAACTTATCATAAACGCTTGGACATAAGATTGACACTAAGGTGGAGGACACAATCACAGTCGATGAATCGAGCCTCTAGCAACACAATTACGAAGCAAAAGAACTTCAAATCGCCTTCAAAAGTATTATAAAATCGATTCATCACTTCATACAAATCGGAATCGATTTAAAAAAAAAACTTGTGCAAATAAAGTATCCGAGCATTAGAGTACGGACTTCCGGTTATAAGAATACATGAATGGACGTGGCTACTGTAACACAATTTGTTATTCTCCAAATATTTTGACTTTTACGTCAAAGATAGAAAAGTTTCTAAAAAAGATGCACACTTGGGCCGATAAAAGATTTTTGAGAAATACTCGTGAAGCAATCATTATTGCGAACGGAGGTTTGAGTTATGTTGGATCCGTTTCTGTTCCAGCTATAGCCATGAGTCGCCATCTTTAAAAATGTCAAAATCTACGGAGAGACTGTTGATTACACGCTGCGCAGACGACGGGCTTTTGTCCGCGGACTTTTTTGTCCGCTAAAATAGATCGCTTACAACTGTATCGAGTAACGCAAACGAGGGATTAAAAGTACCGCGTCCAATGTAAGCGATCTATTTTAAAAAAGTCCATCGTCTGCGCAGGCCTTTACTATTAGAGAGAAAGCTACTACGCTTATCTAAAATCAAAATCCATTTCTTCAAACTAGGCTGTGAATCAGCACTTTCCGAACGTCAAAATTACAAAAGACAATCCCCCAAAACGCCCGCCCTTCACCACTTCCTTAGTGCTTTCGCTGGGGAGAAGTGGCGCAACAAACTCCCCAGCAGCACAGCTGTCTGTTCACTTAGAAAATACTTCTACTTCTATTATTGCGAAAGGAATCATTATCATTCTCCAGCTCTTGTCCAAATTTATTTGGGATCGGCGCAACATGTCTATTTCTTCCATACTTCTCTATGAGTCATCATTTCGGTAATCACCCCCGTTCTAGCCATTGCATCTTTCACACAGTCTATCCATCGTTTATTTTGGTCTTCCCCTACTCTTATGCCATCCTCATTCATACTCAAAACATTCCTCACGACATTCCCTCTGCATCACATGACAACCAATTGGAGTTATATTGACCAATCAACTGTTGAAAAATGAAAAATTCGATTTATAACAATAGGAATTCAATTGTGTCACAGTTGAGCTAAAGTACCTACTACCTTCTGTTATTGATTGGCAAAGATAGCAATATAAACAAATACAGAGAGTGTTGATTATTACTTACCAAGCTAAGTTACAAGCGCCAGCGGAGCTGACTTTACGTTTAGTCTAGCTTTGTGAGAAGAAAATCTTTAGAACAGAGAATTTGTTGCTAAAATTGCTTAGAACCCTAGAACCAGTTATCTGATTTAATCTTTTCTGATGAGAATCTATAATTTTAATTATATTCTCACAATTGTGACAATAAGTTGTTCATCGATGGATCTTTAGATTTGTGAATGGTAGGGTTTTGCTCCTCCACAATACACGAGCGATTCATCTCAATTTGTCAATCAATAAAAATTTTAACTAGTAAATAAAGGGTTGATCAGGGTCGATTTCGTTATGCTGGTGATTGATAGCTGATTTTGGCCATGATATTGTAAGGACAAGTGCAATGCAACTGGGTGGTGCAACCAGTGCAACCTAATGAGAGGTACCGTAGCTACACGATGAATTGGTTCTTGCATCTGCCGTAATAGGCTTAGACAACGTTATTTTTAGTTTATGCGAAACCTGAATACAGTTTGTTCAGAATAAGTAACTGAATCGATTAAAATAATTTTTACCCCATGTTACATTTTGTCCCAAAAATATTTAAAAAAGGTTAAAAGTTGGACACCGAGTGACACTATATAGGTTATCCAATCTCCACGCCGAACGGTTAGGTATCTTCATTGATGAGCGCAGCGCCATTACATGCTCTGTGCGCGGCGCGGCGCGGGTGAGCATGTTTTTGTACGGACAAACAGATAACTTAACAAGCTTTTAACTTTGTGATTTTTCATGATACAGTTTTGAAATTTTGTACGGACGCCAGCAGGTCAACCTACCCGAAACTGTCAGATTTTCCCAATCAACCTTGAACCTTATGTTTTAGCAATAAAGTCGAAAATCTATTAAAGAAATCTGACAGATTGTAGTAACTTGATGTGCTGGCGTCTGTACATAGATTCTTTACATAAAATAGTAAATAGTTTCGGGTTTCGCATAAACTAAAAATATTGTTGTATATACTTCGGTACGTAAAGAAGAAAGAGAGATTTATGTTTATGGAGGGGGTACAAACAAGTCTAATTTTTCTTACAAGGAGGCAGGGGTCTAGATTGTTCTTACGTAAGATCACAAAAGTAAGCAAAAATTATAAGTCTTTAATTTTTTTGCTACTTTTTCTTTGAAATTTTGGTAGATACTGATCTCACGTAAGATTGAAAGGGGAGGAAGGGGTTCATCCAAGTCTTATTTTTTCTTACGTAAAGGGAGGGTCAGAGGGAAGGGAGGCCAGAAAGTGGTCAAAATGGTCTTACGTAAAAAATTTACAGCTCCAAGGAACAAGTAGGGGGAAAATATGCGGCACATACTCACATCCACGCAAAACGGCCATCGCTCAGCATAATGCTACGACCATGCAAAACAGAGCCCCAGCGCTGGTTTTCAGCGACTGCCGGCATTGACGTAATCGGCAACTGGTGCAGTCCTAAGAAATGTATCTTAATCGGTATTATTCAAATATCGAATGCACAATAAACACGCAATAAATTGACGATTGCCCATTTCGCGTCTAAGCAACAAACAAATTAGCTACTTTCCCACGTTCACTTATATTTGCCCCAAATAATCCCTAAATACAATAAAAACGTACTGTTCGGACGTCCGTTTACCCTTACCAAGAAATTGAGATATTTTTACACTGGGCACACTGGTTTAATTGGAAGAATGAAGTGTTGTCATTGCGCGCTGCGTGAGTTCTTTTGTTGAATTTTGACTTCCGTTATTGTAATTGGAGCAGTAACAAAGTAATGATCTACGTTTTAAAGTAAAAGGAAGCAAGCTTTGAAATTACTATTCGACGAGTTCTTTTAGTGTAGGGGTTCATTATCCAGCTTACAAAATGCACCATATTTTAGATACGACTGTCAGCAGTGCAGTGTGTGCAGTGGTCTCCCAGTGGAAACGGCCGCGACTTACGAGTTGTGGTCGTAGGTTCGAACCCAGACAGGCGCTTTACTTTGTGTAAATTATTCCATCACCACTGCTCTCAAAACGGTGAAGGAAAACATCGTAAGGAAACCGGCATATCCTAGAACCAATCATTCGAAGACATGTGACATCTACCAACCCGCACTAGGCCCGCGTGGCGGATTACGGCCCACTCCCTCTTACTGAGAGAAGGCATGTGTCCCAGCTGTGGGAACATTATAGGCTGATTATGTTATGTGTCATCTGATAACAGTCAACTGTACAGCTCACCATCATCATCATTTCAGCCCGGAATTACCCACAGCTGGGTACAGGCCTCCCCTTTCTTCTGCCATATTTCCCGTGTGTCTCTCATCCAGGTGTTTCCGCGAAGTGTACAGCTACTTACAGATAAGTAAAGGCAGTATGTACAGCATGACATGTATCATAGAGGTGTAGTCTTTAAGGGTGTGGTACAGACTATCAAACTGAACAACCGTTTCATGGGACCAACTTCGTAATCGCGAAAAACTTATCGACTGTCCCATACAAAACTTCAATACCTACTCGACCCAAATGTTGAAACGACGGCTGATTATTTTTACCGACTTCAAAAAAAAGGAGGTTATCAATTCGATACGTATGTATGTAATATTATTGGAATTGCATTATATTCACATATGACAATCTATTAGGGCTTCCAAACAAATATACAAAATTTTATAGACGTATGTATGTATGTATGTATGTTTGTCCACGCATATCTCCGTAACTATTAATCGGATCGTGACCATTCTTTTTTTATTGGCTTACATTTACTTCAACTTAGGGAACAGTGCAAGTTTCATCAAAATCGATTTAGTAATTTTCAAGATATGGACTAAGACGTGAAAGTGTGACGGCCTGGCTTATTGATACGAGCTACGGGTGTAGTGTCAAAGCGAAAACATCTCAAAACCTTGGTCAAATTCTAGTGCAACAACTAAAAATTACCAAATAAAAAGTAATTTAAAAAAATTAAACAGACTTCAAAAAGAAATGAACTCAAAATTATGAAATAACTTTAATTTCGGAAGTCGGTGGCAAAAAACTAAAACTAAAATACAGATCCCAAGACACCGACTTCCGAAATTAAAGTTATTTCATAATTTTGAGTTCATTTCTTTTTGAAGTCGGTTTAATTTTTTTAAATTACTTTTTATTTATTCTGTGTAGGTGGTGATGTGTTTTGCACTAAATGCAAAAGTTATAAATTATTAAGGGCTCATAAAATCTTGTTATAATTTCAAGATAAATTAGACAACGATGATAAAAAATTATCCATTAAAAATATATCTAACCCGTGTAAACATTATTTCGCGACCTTTTGTTAATCCTTCGATAGTTCCCACGTCCAAAAAACTGGCCAGCATCAACAGCGTAGGTGTGACCCTACTTTTTAACCATAGAGCATAATCTTTTTAATTCTTTCGACAAACAGAAGGAATACCAAGTTATTTATAACAACCCGCCTACCATCCGAACAAATTCGCTGAATAGATAATTTATTGGCCGTATAAGGTCAGTGTGTGTTGGAGTTGCTAGAGTAAAAAATCGATATTACTTTTTTTAGACACAGGTGGCATTTGATATAGCCTGAATGAAACCTTTGCGACAAAGCTTAGAAAATTAATGATAGAAATTGTGTAAACCATTTTTTGTTTGTGAATAAACCGTTTTTGTTATGCATTGGGAATTTTATTCGACAAATGAGGGAGTAGCCGATTAAACCCTGCGAAATATCTGAGGATTTGATTTATTATACGCATAGACCACTCCTTAGACCAAACCCGAAAAGAATTTAAGAGTGGGAGAAACTAGAAACTCGAAAACAATTTAATCAGCGGAACCATAGGCCCAACACTATTTACTAAAAAATCACCATAATATTTTAACTATTTTAAAACCAACGGCTTATCCCGCTATTTTATCCTTCCTTCCGTTGCAAAACCAAACCAATTTTTCTTTTTTTCTTCGCTATTGACCTAATATATTATATTTGGCTAAGACTAAACATACATTATTAGTACTTAGGTAATGTGCATTCCACAAGGCAACTATTCGCATTTTTCTCAGTAGTAAAATATCTTCAACTACTTACTTACTTTTTTTCACAGGATCTTTAACAATTTCGAAGGGATAATTGACTCTTTACCCAGTGCAATAAATTAGTCTTACACTGGCTACAGTACAATAGTACAGTCCATGGGAATATCGGTCAGGTGGGCCAGTGGGCCGTGTCACGCCTACAGAATATACTTTTTAGTACGGCTATTGCTACCTGAAGTAGCTACTATACGTGTGTAGGGGCCATAAAGTTGGGCCAGTGTAGGACAATCCGTAATAGGAAGGATGGTACAATTTAAGAATTAGCGAAATGTAATTTTTAATGTAGGTTAATATAGTTATAAAGGCAAGAAAATTGGTATTTTTTTAGAAATGTCGTTACCTATCAGTAATATTAATATTATTTCCACGTTACATCAATGAGGTCTCTCCAGTTTCATGGATCAGCATGAAAAGGCTTAGACTAGTTAGACTATATACAATTTACAGTTAGTTTTTACAATAATTAAAAGAAAATTGTAATTAAAAAAAAAATACTAAGTGAACAAAAAACTGGACATATATAGTAGGTTAATTACCGCTTAGCGCTACAACATAACTAACCTCCGCAAATAACCCTATTATAAGCAAAATGATTGAAAACTCAATTATTAACTAAACGCAAGTTATACCTACTTACCTACTTCATGCAAGGCTAAGTTCTAGGAATATTTTATGTTATGCTGGTCCTTAGGTTAATATTATTACTATGGTCATCAAACATCACGGAAGCACACTTTATGGTCACCCTACACTACACCTACAATTCGCTAAAGATGGCACCAACAATACAAATAGGATTATTTACCACGTCCATTACACTACAAAGCTCATTCATAAGATTTTAACGCAAAAAAAATACAAGTTTGTTATTCCCACGAAGTAAAGTACTTGACTTTTGCGCAAATTCGCTCCGGAATCCGTCAGGTTGCACGATGGTTGCACCTCTATGAATTTGACGGGTCGTGAATGGGTGCCTTTTTTTAAAACGATGATCGATTCGATTCGATTTTTGTGTTTGTTTTGTCGACTGTGAGTGTATGGCACTTGCAACACCTTTTTGAGACTCCCACGCAATATTTTGTGGGTGGCTGTGCAGTTTTACCCAACTGTCCCAGAAAGAGGGCAATATATTTTTCTTCAACAGTCACAAGTCTCAACAGAGGTGTTAAATATGAAACCTTTGATAATTTTTAAGTCAGAAAGCATTCGTGAACTTTCGCTTTAAGTACGTTGAATAATAACAAGGAAATAAGTCAACATGAAATACCTGCACACAATTATTTGCAACTACGATAAATATAAATCAAATTCAAATTATTCTATACCCAACCACAAAAGTAATAATAATAAAAAAAACGCTAATGACAACTTCCCGCTCAAACGGAAGCGCGGGAAAATGCAACAAACTGTCATGGCGGCCACGGGCCACCCATGGTGCGTGATTTGTCATTGTGGTAATGATGGCACAACTTGCATAAAGATCGCATTGTTATTTGGTTATTCCGATAACATTCGAAATAGACGCGTCCTGATTTTGAATAAAATTGGTTTTATAATTGCGTGAATGTTAATGGTAAATCAAGTGAGGATCCTCGATCGATTTGTTTGGTCTTTCTTGAAGCTGTCGAAATGGAGAATGCCCATCAGTCAGCATATCTCAATCTTAACTTGGTGGACCTCACTCGAGTTATGATCTATGATTTATTTGCTACATTATCGACCATCTTCTGATGAACTTTGCAAAACATGGCTAAACAACTCTGTAACGAGGAAAGGTATCTATATCTACTGTAGCGCTAAAAAATATCTCTTTATTACAGCTTACTTCTTAGTAATCTAGCTAGGAGAGCAGCAATCAACCAACATCCCTTGTACCTACACAATGTAATTAATAATGCATAGGTACTTTGGAAGTCCCTCATGTACAGTCACGAGCATAAGTATGTATATGTCGCAGGGAAATGAGGTTATCAGGGATTTCACGAAATCCCGGTAGATGGCGAATATTCTTGTTTATTACGTCTTCTTAATAAAACTGTCTAGTGATATGACAAAATACTAATATAAAGTCAGAGATATGTCATTTCACTAAACTAAATGTAGTGAAATAAAGAATAATGTTGATGAATAAAGTAATAAAACAAAATTACAAATTTGCTGGTGCATTTTTATTAGAAAATAAAGTTTTAATCAACTAAACAATATGCTGTCAATGATATCAGGTATTATACCTTTTTCTATTAGGAACGTGGATTCTTTCATTAGGTACAAAAAAATAAAAAACTCCCACTAGTGCTCGTGTGGGTACTAGAGCGATTGAGAGAAATGCAGGGCTCGATTTTTATTCGGGAGTATCCGCTTTTCTGACATTTTACTAGATTTAGTTTAGTGAAACGACATATTCACTGACGATAAATTGGTGTTTTGTCATATCACTAGATAGTTTTAGTAAGAAGACGTATTAAACAAGAATATTCGACATCTACCGGGATTTCGTGATATCCCTAGGGATTTCGTGAAATCCCTGATATCCTCATTTCCCTACGACATATACCTACACTTGGCTTTATTCAAAGGCGATTTTCTCCTTTATTTTTGAATGAAATTGTATATTATTAGGAACATAGTATTTTCGAACCCATAGGTTTATGTAAGATGTCGTATTTCAACGTGCATTCGTTATTTCGTGAAAAAATCGCAATTTAAAGTTGCCAAGTGTTGACATATTAGTGCTCGTGACTGCACGTAAATAAACAATTAGAATTATATAGTAACACTGCTATAAGCAGGCCGCAGGAACCCGTTGGGTGCGAGAAGCACAGAACTGGTCGAAGTGGAGGTGCTGGCCTATGTCCAGCAGTGGACGTCTTTTCGGCTGAAATGTTGATGACTGCTATGTGATCTGGATGAAAACCCTTTCATCCAGATCACATAGCAGTCATCATCATTTCAGCAGTTGTTTGCCCAGCATGATAAGTACCACCAGTAGTTATTTCTAAGTCTTTCCAAGCATTTTGTGATAACACCCATTTTACAGGTGGTAGTCAGCTAGAGATTGGCCGGAGAAGAAAACACATTATGCAAAAGTGGAAAGATATGAGGGGAAACCTTTGCCCAGCATTGGGACAGTTGAGAGTTGATATAAAAAAGTCTGCAATGAAAGTCGCTGAAGTCCTAACGTGATCTATGAGAATCACTACACAAGAAAGATTATCATAAACCTAGGTACTCTGCCAGGACGTTACAAAACAGACCTTATAAATAACCCACTTTCCCATTATAGGGATAACTCACCAAAGCCCATCAAAAGAATTAAATAAAACATCCTATCAACATGAGGGCTATAAATTTCGCGCCAACAATCGTAGGACGTATCTCTTTCAACTCCAGTCGCTATTGTTGCGCATACGTCTCGATCCCCTATGTGTAGGGACGGTACAATACTGCTGAAAGTGTCATCGTACTTGCGGTTAGACCACACGTGGGGTTTGACTTTATATTGAGCTACGATTTGGGGTGATCAGAACCCTAAGTGATGTCGTGTTTTGGAGATACGGTCAAATTGAAGAGTTTTGGCTCTATTTTACTCATTTTAAGTAGAGCTGTAGGAAGAAATACATTAAAACAAACCTTATATGACATATATTTAAGACTTTAATAACTAATTAGAGCACAAATAAAGCTTACATTTCATCTTTAACAGAATTCTTCAACTTTTCGACGTACTCATCAATCACCTGCGAGATCTCGGTCACATTCAATTGGTTCGACTCGAAGTACTCAAAATTGTTTGGCTCTTTAATATAATTTTGGATCGCAATAAACAGTTTCTTAGCGTCATCCTTCCCACGGTAATTGTTCAAGCAAAACTGTTTAATATTCTTCAGCATTTCGAAAACTTTTAGATGAATGTTATTTTCATCGGTACCGTAAGACCACATCTTCTTGAATATGTTAAGCAGGCCATTACAGACTACTGGAGTAGCCATGTGTTCAAGTAAACCTATCCTCTGGTAGAATTTCAGTTGGTCTCTATCGACGATAGTCCTCTGCACATCGTCCCTTGCTGCCATATGCTCCTTCAGTATTTTATTAAACAGATCTAAAAGAGTATATAACTCTGACGTGTCTAATTTATATACTTGTTCATAAAATGGTGCTAAGCCTTTGATTTTCATCACTCTGGCTTGCACCTTCGGATTGCCAGGCAGCCAAACATACATAACATCTAAAGAATGGGCCTTTAAAGCTAAATTATCTCTCTCGAATATATCTAGAACCCTGTCGACAACGGTGATGGGTATGACCGCGCTGGTTGTTGTCGGGGCAACATCAAATAAGACTTTTAAAAGGATAAGAATGCGAGTTTTAAGCTTATCGTAATCTACTCTTAGATGCTGCTGGACGATTCTGTCTAAACCATTAGCTTTCAAGAACTTGTATGCGTTGTTAGAATTCTTCACAGCCTCTATGATATCGTTCAGAATTGTTATCATGTCGTCATAGATGCTTTCTGGATTTTCCGTCTTAATAACATCTGCGTCGAGTTGGTTTAGTTTATAAGCTGTTCTAGTCATGTGTTCTAGTTTCTGTAATGCTTTCTCTATGTCCGGGTTGATGAGGTTGAACTCTTGGTCAGCCGTCAGGTCAGCTTCACCTGAAATTATAAATTGAGTAGTATTTTTAGACTGCTTTGCTGGTCTAGTAATCGCAGGCGCTTCTGATGAGCATAAGGTCCTTTTTTTTTCGGATGGGAAATCATCAAATGACCCCCTCCCGCTCTGGGTGGAGCGGAAGGGAGTGTCAGACTCTTACTGACTAAAACCCACCCGTGTTCCTTCCTTAGCCCTTTATGTTCCGGGCCAGCGGTAAACCTTTCGGACAATCCCGCTGACCCGGCAGGCTTCGGCCTTATGGGGCCCCCCCTCCTCGATGCTGACATCTATTTGAGGCGCGCGTGGAACACGTACGCGCCGTCCGGCACGGGCCTGGTCCTGACCGGACGGTGAGCTACCCATTACTCTCCGCCCGCAAGCCGCGCCTACGGTGGCCGGGAGTCGTCACGCGGCTCCCGACGCCCGGAGCGTCTCCCGCGGCGGCTGGGACGGGAGGCTCTCTCCCTGAGCCGTCCCTGAGCATGAGGTCCTGGGTTTGACTATTCTCCAGAAAAGAGATCACCTTCTGCTATCCAATAGACATGTGAGTGATTGTTTAAAGTAGGAGCAGCGTGTTAACGCCCACTGATGAACATAGCTCTAAAGACCCACAACAAACGCTCATAGCAATTGGTTTGCTAAATTGACTGTATGGCACAATCTTCAATTTAGCAACCTCGACGGTACGGCCGCAGGTTGTGGATGCGGAGTCGAGTATCTAACTATGCTCCACCGCCTGTCCTGCCCTCTATGACCCAAAACATGCAGCCAAATTAACCTCTACGCTGCCACCAATAAACGCCGTGGAATTGGCGAAGTTTTGGGTCAACACAATTTAAATAACTGTCATATGCCACTTGCCAGCGACACGAAGAAGAAGAAGCAAACCAATTGGTGGTCGGAGGACGCTGCTGGACCTACACTTGACATCCTGTGTCTCGAATTGAACCCGAAAAGGGAAATACGAGATCCTTTAGTCTACTTCTATGATGCCCACCAGTCCACCACTATACCTACCCCTCCGTGTCAAAAAGTCCTAAAAGCAAATGGTCATAATAGCCAAAGGTCCTACAGTCAAAACAAGACTGTACAGCTCGATAACTTACGGCAGTTATTTGAACAATATTTAGGTACTAAATAATTGACAATAGTTTGACAACATGGTCAAAGTCACGGGAAACACCTGGATGAGGGACGCACAGAACCGGGAAGTATGGCAGAAGAATGGAGGCCTATAGGTACCCAGCAGTAGGTGAATCCGGGCTGAAATGATGATGGTGAAATAATAAAAAACTTACCAGCTTCTAATAGTTCTCCGCTAGCATTGTCCAAAAGTAGCACGGTCACATAAATTAAACATAAAGTACGCGACATCTTTGCTTTCACCATGAACATCTTTAAAATGACAGAAGAACGTAGAGGTGAAGGCAAAAAGAAGAACTTTTCTAAAAAAAAACTAAACATTAAAGTTACGAATAAATCCTCTTATTCGAGCAAATTCTATGATTACTTCATTGGTCAACTGCCGAACGATAAATTGTATGTATATTATTTAGTTAGTTGTACACGTATCTAAAATAAATATTGAAAGCAATTGAGAATAAGTACTTCTTATTAGATAATGGCTATCGTATCAACGCGACAAAGCAAAGTCAAGTAGCGATACGTGGTTCTTTTGGCACGTGGCCAAAATCGGAACTAACACTGCATTTTGTTTTTTTAATACCTTTCTCAAAGGTTTCACAAAACAATAGTCCAACAGCGCCCCCTGCTAGCGTCATGCGAGCGTCAAAATAGATCCTTATAGCAGTGTACGACGCCAGCACATCAAGCTACCCGAAACTGTAAAATTTTCCCAATCAACTTTGTAGGTACGGACGCCAGCAGGTCAACCTACCCGAAACTGTCAGATTTTCCCAATCAACCTTGAACCTTATGTTTTAGCAACAAAGTCGAAAATCTATTAAAGAATTCTGACAGATTGTAGTAACTTGATGTGCTGGCGTCTGTACCATAAACTTTTGCGATCAAGTTGAAAATCTATTAAAGTTTGACAGATTGTAGTACCCACAGAGCATGTAACCTTTTAGTAGTACCTTTATGTGCTGGCGTCTGTACCTAATTAATGTTGTACAGTCACGAGCAAAAGTATGTAGGTATACACTTGGCTTTATTCAAAGTCGATTTTCTCCTTTATTTTTTAATGGAATTTTATATTAGTAGGAACATAGTTTTTTGAACCCATAGGGTATATGTAAAGTGTCGTATTTCAACGTTGCATTCGTTATTTTGTGAAAAAATCGCAATTTAAAGTTGCCAAGTGGTGACATATTGGTGCTCGTGACTGTACGTACAGGTGGCAGCAATTTTTTTTAAATACCTAATTCAAGTGTTTTCCGACTATCGATTAAGTTACTGCGCCTGCAATGTTTATAATAGGTACTTATAGAATTTTTCACGCGGAGTTACCCTACGATGTTAGTGAGAGTGACCACCGTACCGAGATACCTAATTCAAGAACAATAATAGACCAGCGATACGTTTAGTGATGAGTCGTGATGGGTGATGTACCTGCCTGCTGGCGGTTCGATGGGATTGGAGCCAGCGCTCTACAGTTCCACAGCTAGACGGTAGATAACTGATAAACACGACCACGACTAATTTCTTTACAGAGAGGCAAGGACATAAACGCGCAAACTGTAAACAAGAATTCAGCGCAAAAAAAGCAGCTGTTTCGTAGAAAACTACGACGTACGCGGTCAAAATGCATGGAACAGCAGATTTTTATTTCATACCCGACGAATATTTATTATTTTGTCGCCGTTGCGCACTCGCTGCTCTTCGCTCGTCAACTCGTTTTTAGTTGCTAACTCTACTCGCTTCTCGGGCTTCTCGTTAATCGCCGGCTGTGCGACAGGTGCTTACAGTCCGTTCACAGTTATTTTACCTCTGACAGTAGCAACTCAAAAGCAACCTTATTATAACTAAGACTAAAGATCACTGTGATTTTGACAGACTTGTCAGTGGCAGCAACCCAAAACCAATCTTAGGGTAACGAGAACAAAGATCACTTTAATTTTGACAAGGACGCAAATTCAAAGGTAACTCTGTGAATGGGCTGTACGTACGGTTACCTCTGCATCGGCAAAGCATCATAGATATTACTAGAAAGGTAGAGAAAACTCCGTGTCAAGATTTCCTTGAGTTTTTATGTCATTGTCACCAAGTTTGTCAAAAGCAGTCAAAAGGTAAACTTTGTAACAGTACAGTGTTGTTTCATACTTTTATAGTTTGCCATAAATAAAAATCGAATAGAATACAATTATAGTTTACAAACAGTGGAATATTATTAACTATGTATCTTATGGAGGCGTTGACGATCATATCTCGGTGTGGAGACGGCAGTTGCTGCTGCATTCCTCAGAGAAGCATGATCGCTCTCATATCGATTATCAGTTTGGTTCGTAAACTTATAATTCCTCTATCAATATCACTACCTTCCTTTTCTGCCATTACATATACAAATTCCGCCAATGTGCAGAGATAAATAAACATATTTAATTTTAATTATAAAGCTGAAGAGTTTGTTTATTTGTTTGAACGTGCAAATCTTTGGATCTACCAGTCGTATTTGAATAAAATATTTTTGCATTTGATAGCCAAATTCTTGAGGAACGGTTTAAGGTTATTTAACATCACGTTAGGACCCATATGAACCGAGCAAAAAGAAAAAATAAAGAGAACTATAAGCGAAAACAGAGTAAAAGCGCGAGCAGGCGATGCGATGCGACACGGTCAAGAAATTTCACGCGGACGAGCTCGCGGGCAGAAGCTAGTAAATTCATAAACGAATGCTGAATGCCTAAAGGAGGCATGCTTTTTACATTATTATCACATTTCGAGGACTGGAGGAGAGGTTGTTCCTACTTATTTTTAGATTTAGATTAGCACTTTCGGTAAGTAATGAGTGAAAATAATTCCTTCTAAATCTATTAGGTAGCTATCTCTATCTCTCCCAAGAGTGAAAGTTAAGCCTACTTTCAAATAAGGTCTAGTCTTTACCTACCCCTTTCTGTGCTAACCTAACTCCCAAGAGCGCGAAGGTACAGTGCATCAAATCGCAGATACTGTCAAAAATTAAACTAAGACAAGTGCCTATCCAATAATACAATCACAAACCAAAAGGCGAATAAAAAAAACTCTACCATAGAGCGCAGGCCACACCGCGCGGCGGGCGAGCATCGTTTCACTTTTTTTATCGTGACAAAATATAAGAACGGCTATATTAGTTAACCTTCAACAAATCAAATACCAGCCCGCCACCCGCCAGCTCGCGGTATGCCTGCGATTTCGTTATAAGCTGCGTGTAGGAATCGAACTCGCGAGCACGCAGTAGGTGCTCGGGCACTGCGCCTCATCGACCTTTGTGAAAGTTACAGCACATAGCATAATCAACCTCCTCCTCGTTTTTATAAAAAGAAAAAAAAAAGAAGAAAAATGTGCCCACCCACAGTTGGGACACTGGCCTCCTCTCTTCGAGAGGGAATGGGTTATAATCTACGACGCGGGCCCAGATATGTCACATGTCTTCGAATTTTTGATTCTAGGCCTACCGGTTTCCTCGCGCTGTTTTCCTTCACCGTTTTGAGAGCAGCGGTGATGAAATTATTTGCACAAAGTAAAGCGCCTGGCTGGGTTCAAACCCACGACCTACAGCTCCTAAGTCGGGTCCTTTACCGCTGGGCCACCACTGTTTTTCTAATTTACAGCACTGTATTACAGATAGCATGCATCCTGGACATGATATCAAATGATAAGCCCAACCAGTGTCCCGAAAACATGACATTGTTATGCGCACAAGTGGACTGCGCGAAACAGCTTCTCATTACATTATTTCAAATGGCAAATCTTCTGTTACTGCTCGCTTCTATTGTTGTAAGTAGCAGTCAATCCATAGGTACTAATATTATAATTCGAAAGTAACTCTGTCTGTCTGTTACCTTTTCACGCCTAAACCACTGAACGGATTTCGATAAAATTTGGCAGAGATAAATTACATCCCGGGGAAGGACATAGGATAGTTTTATCGACATAACTCGCGGGCGCAGCCGCGGGCGGAAGCTAGTAACTTATAAGTTTACAAGCCGTTTGCCTGACGGGTTTTCCTATCGGCAAAATTTACAAACTTCCATTAAAACTTTTATCCCCCAAGTGAATAAATTTCTAAAAATCCTTCTTTTTCATGCTTCTAGACCCGTTGTCTGTCATTGAAGAATGTATTTAAGAGATACAAGACATTATGTATTATGCATAATATTACCTCCAATCGCCTGAAACACAGGATTACCTAGTTCAGGCACAAATCATGGGTGAACTCGACATACATAGATTTAAGAAAAACTGTATTAACGTTAGTCTTTATATTTTGAATAAATTTATTATTATTATTATGAATTTAGTTGATATTGGTGCCGATTCCTTGTTCACAAACTATACTAAAATTAAGTTCAGTGCATCTTTTCCTTTCTAATTCATTAAGAAAAGGACAGAAGATAAATTTTAGTGTAGTCCTGTCAAAGTAATCAGCGCCTGACACTACTCCATACAAGTTTAGACGTGATTAAAAACTTGCTTACTAAATTTACGCCAATATACGTCAGGCGTTGATTGATTCGACAGGACTAAACTAAAATTTATCTTCTGTCCTTTTCTTAATGAATTAGAAAGAAAAAGATGCACTGAACTAAAATTTTGTTTAGTTTGTGAACAAGGGAATCGACACCATTACCAATAGGTATAAGAACTTACACTAAAAATCTAGCCCCTCAATCTAAAACCTACATACATATTTCAGCAATACCTACTATAAGTTATCCATACTTACATAGTAATATTATAAATGCGAAAGTGTGTCTGTCTGTTACCTCTTCACGCTTAAACCGCTGAAACGATTTAGATGAAATTTGGTTTGGATAGTTTCGAGTCCCGGGAAAGGACATAGGATACTTTTTATCCCGATATTCCCACGGGATTGACACTTATGCAGGTGAAACCGCGGGGCGCAGCTAGTATAGTAGGTATATAGCCTCGTCAGTTCTCGTGGGCGCAAGCGCGACTGCTGAGCGTGGGGTCTTGGGTTTGACTCCCGGGTCGGGCTAATGTGGTAATTTCTAAGTAACGGCCCGGAGTTTGGAAGTTGCCGGTGTGTGTTTCCCCCGTGCCTCGGAAAGCACGTAAAAGCATAATTGGTTCTGCGCCTGATCTCTCTCCGGTCGTATCGGATTGCCGTCCCATCGAACTGCGAGAGTGCACCTATGCACTATAATCTCCCGCGCAGAAGGTTAGGGTCAGTTCACACCGAGACGCGACGCTACGCAGCGCAGCGCGCGCCGCCGCCGCGCGGCGTAGCTCACTGAATCGTGTACCTTTTTGTGTCTGGTCTGTAATTGTATTTCTATCTTGAAAACTGCGCGTCGCGTCGCGTCTCGGTGTGAACTGACCCTAAGTCTCCGTTGAGATTGGCCGTCATGGCAGAAATACTAGTCCGGTCTGCAGGACTTGTAATTTTACTATACGTTATAACATCACTGTTTTCTCATTCACAGGAGAGTGCAGTCCTAGTACAACTATACGTGTGGTATACCCTCGCGTTCGTTGTGTTGGGGCTCATCGTGAACATTGTCGATTTCCTCTTCAAATACAAGTTAGAAGGGACCTCGTGTCTGGTCGGGTTTATCACTGAAGTTGGCTTCTTATTTGGTGAGCTTCTTTAATCATTTTCTTGGTCTTTGCCCTTGCTTCGAAAAGGTTTATAAGAAAAAATGTCACGATTGGCACAGTGGCTGGACTTGCCGCTCATGGACGAGGTTATGGGTTTAAATCCGGGCAAGTGTGACTTTTTCAATGTAAAATAAAATAAAAAATGACTTTTTCACTTTTTCAATGTACCCGAAACTAAAATTTTCCCATTAAATGAAAAATAGGTATTTGAAGAAACTATTGCCGTCGCCTTACCTCAAGTCTGCCCCCGTAGTGTGTAATAGGGACAGCTGAAGCTCAGACCGAAAATATCACAAAAATTTTGACGAGATCGACGTTTCGTATACTTTTTTCTCCTCTAAAACTGAGCAGATTTAATTATTTTTTACACTAACATTATAAGAGATATGTATATCCTCTATCTTTTTATTTATGTAAAAAAAAAATCTAATTTGTCTGTTAGTCCTCTAATCACGCGAGCATTTTTGTAATTTTTAGAGGGTCATATTTTCTTTACTAATTAGTTGCTGAAAAAAAGAAAATTACAGGGACATCTTTTAGAGGTTCATATTTTCTTTACTAATTAGTTGCTGAAAAAAAGAAAATTACAGGGACATCTTTTAGAGGTTCATATTTTCTTTACTAATTAGTTGCTGAAAAAAGAAAATTACAGGGACCTGTTTACAGCAGACCTTGATTTTATGAAAAAAAAATTTCCTTAGGGGCATTATTCAGGGAGAAAAAGGGGATCACATTTGTATAGAGAATCGCACGCCCTGCTTAAGTTAGAAGAACTAAATCTGTAGGTATTATTTATTTCTATGGAGAGATGATTATTTATTTAAGAGATGTCGGGATGAGCTGGACTCCTTAAAGTCAAAGTCAAATCATTTATTTCAAATAGGCACATTCAAGGCACTTTTGAACGTCAAAAAAAAATCAAATAGAAATGATTCTAGTCGCCCATTCCAAAAGGTAGTTTTCGTATGGAGAAGAATGGGCAAGAAATTAATAGATTGGCCCACAATAGCAGTAGACCGGGAAAAGTGGAAAGAGGGAAGGAAGGGTTTTGCCCTGCAGTGGGACAACAGTCTTATAATAATTATGTATTTATTTCTATCCTTACAGCTATATCCCGATGCTTACCTCTCGTGGACACCTACAGAAAACACATCGGTGGCGAATCCTCCATCACTTCATAGCATGTAAATAGTTTACGTTAAGAAAAAAAAATCACAAAATAATTTTTAACTTTTTCATTTTATATTTTTGTACTATCTACTATATACAATGTGGATATTAAATATCTATAGAAAAAAACATCGTACAACAAAACTTAGAATTAACGCGAATACTAAATAAAATAACACGGTTCCTGCTGAACTCATACACACATTTGCTTATGAATATAAAAAAAAACTTAAATTGCTTAGTCTTCTTGAGTTCAAATATGATGAGAGCTATTTCTTATTATGATATTTTCTTCTTAATGAACCTCTTAAAAATTTTTGACCTTTTAATGATGGACACTTTTTTTTTTTTAATTAACAAACCTCTAAAAACTTTTTACTTGTTAGGTCTTGTAGATTTTCCCAGAAGTCTGACAACCACAGTCTTACCAAGGGTATCGTGTTACCCAGTAACTGGGTTGTGAAGGTAAAATAGGCAGTCGTTCCATGTAAAATACTGGTATTCAGCTGCATCCGATTAGACTGGAACGCGAACATAGTTGGGAAAAGGCTAGGCATATTGATTGAGGTCTCGTTCTTAAACATTTAAGATAGAATAGCTCCCAAAATAATATAGAACAAAAGAAGTATGTGAAACTGGACGGAAGTTCACTTTCGATGCGATTAAATTTGCAAAAAAAAATCTCCTATAAAATAATTTTAAAATTAACGCGTCGCTGCTCACTCAGGCCTTCTTGAACTTTGTAATAAATATACATTCAATAAACGGACTAGTCGTTTCAAAACACGATTATTCCTTCTCTTCGGAGCTTTATAAAACTTGCATCTTGTCAAACATATAATAAAGTTATGTTGCCAACCAGCATCTACCTATAAGTCTTATCATACAAAGGCACCGTGCTCGCATCAAAAAAACTCCAACCCAGCTTCACCGTATCAATATTAACAATTATTTTGGAACAATTATTTTGTTATTTTTTTACAAAATCGGATACAAAGATCGCCACTACATTGTATTTCTAAAGTACTTTTGACATTGTTTAAAAATCTTTACAAATTAATTAAACACTATTATTTTGTTGCTGGTTCCACGAAATGAATTAAAAAAAACAACAACGGCGTATGTCAAAAAAAAGAAAAAATAGTTGATAAAATTCGGTTTTTCATTTCGAGGAAATACACGATTATTTAATGACTCTCCGAGGCATACAAGGCATGATTTTCATTGAACTACTTATAAGCAAAAGAACATTTTCATTGAAAACTGCGCAAATTGACGCGTCGATAAAGTTATGTTACAATAAAACACTAACAATCTCACTTCGCACAATTGGTCATTTAAGAAGGATTAACACCTAAAGCATGTTACACACTGAGTGAACAGATTCATGCCATCTCTCATTCTTGTCGCTTGCACGTTTTTGATAGAGAAAGAAGAAAGTAGTCAATTGGAAGTCTTTTCTTGGACTTGGCCTACTTTATACAAATTACTAGCTTCTACCCTCGCCTTCGTCCGCGTAAAATGTCCCCCCGACCCACCCCGTCGCATCGCATCGCCTGCCCGCGGGATTCGTTCGTTTTCGCGTTCTTTCTTACGCGTAAGCATAGTGTCACAGCATTTTGCTGTGCGATGGCCGTTTTGGGTGGATGTGATGCATATTTTTCTCCAGCTTTTTGTGATTTTCCTACCGCAAATATATTTATGTTCTTTTCTCATTTTTGTTTCACCACTTAGTACGCGAATTTAATTACCAGTCAATATTATATCAATACACTACAAACACATTGTTAAGACACATGTGACTTAAAACACTATTAATTTCGTATTATTATGTCCACTATTAGTTTAAAATAAAATGATCTCTAGGCTCAATTTCGCATGTACAGTTCTTTGTCCATTCTATCATTTGCTGACCACTCTATCAAAAACGTGCACGTTATTATTGTTATAACTACCCTTAGTTACATAGAAAGGCTCTGTAGGCATATATTTATATTATATTCAAATCTACTGAAAACGAAATCTAATCTAATATACATAAAGGTTTCATACAAACTAATTCACAAAACGTTATTTTACTCAAGATTTTCGTTTCCGAAAGTTATTTTGGCACTAGAAATTATACTGCAAAGTAAAAATGTCCAATTTCTATGTCAAATCCCTTTGAGATCACAACTTAAAAGTTTTCTTCCAAATATTCTGACTCTACTAGATCGCGTAAATATCACTTAGAATAATTTGCGTATTGCGACGACATTAAACTTTTACGCGACAAATAGTTTGACGCACTTTTAGCCCTGGTTCCGCTGGGCGATTTTTTACCGCGGCGATTTTTTTTCGCGCTCTGGGTTTTTAACGTACTGCTTAGTGCCTAGAGATGTAAATCCAACAGTGTATTTTTTTTAACGCGCTGGGATGCGCTCTGTTGGATTCTCAATGCTCGGCTCAACGCCGACAGTTGAAAATCCAGTGCGCGATACAATCCCGCCGCGATATTATTTACGTTAGTGCGAACATGGGCTTAGAGAAGGAACACGATACTCTTATAATCAACAATTTTTTTATTCGAAGTCAGTCGATTTTTTGTTTTATGCTAATCGTCATACCAAGCCGTTTCCTTGCTAACATAAAATAAAATTACAAGAGGATTTATATTTCACGACTTCATGCGCGCGTCAGAAAGTTGTTGGCAGTGGTAATATTTTTTTCTGCAAAACATTCCAGACATCATCACGGAAAAATATCGTAAGCGACCCCATAAAAATCGCCTCCAATGCCCGTCGGGTTTGGAAGGCATTTTTATGTGGCGATTTTTATAAAAAAGACGACGTTGGAAGACATTCTATCTGCCGTGCTTTTTTGATGATATCTAGCAATTTTGTACCTCATCCCCTTCGTCTAACAGTGTAAAATGCAATAATGCTTAGATTGGTTTTACATAGATACAAAGTACAGTCCTTGCATTTAGTCCTAGAATAATTTAGGCAATAAAGTCCGAAATGCATGCTCAATTTCAGGTTAACGACGATAACAAAAGTGTATTTATGAATATTAACATCATAATAAATTTGAAAAAAATCATGTATAAACAGAAAAAAAATCTATCGATACTTTCCTGCTGGTGAAATATTTGAAATCACAGCTTGATTATAGTTGTAATTTCTATAAAAATAAATTTCATTTGAATACATCTGACATGGTGATATCCTATCCTATAGGATTCGGCACCCAATCTCAATCTGAATAATTTTGAAGGATATTGCTAATCCATTGCTTCATATATTTGAAAAATATAAATAACGCAATGAATGTTGTTGAACTGTCAAAATGAAACCCATTGCTACTGATAGTGTGTTACGCGATTACCTCCCAAAATTCTAATATGACTTGCCGCCTAACGTCATCTGACGCGCGCTTTATAAAAATCTAGTTAGACATTGTTATAATTATTATTTTTGAGGACAAATTTCCGATTTGCTAGTCCAACTGGCTGATTAAATTTAAGTAAAGCGTTACACAGATTAATAATTTTATTATTATGCTATAAAAATCTGAAGTTGTGTATCTCTCGATCCGACCATCGGACAAGCAAATCAGAAATTAGCCCCAAAACATTATCAAAAAAAAATAATTGACACATTTCAGAAACTAACAAAAAAGAAAACAGAAATCAGACTTACTTCGAAACAAAACTCGAACTTTTTTCGATATTCCGTTGTTTTAAACTTCGAACACTGTGTAACGTCACTGTCACTGAGTTAACTAACACTCTGATTGGCTATCGACACTATAGGTTGCTGGTTATTGGTGGATATTACTGTGGAGCCGGGGGGTATCTTCTGCGGGACCATTCCGTCTATGTGTCTGTACTTCTTGAGTCGTGTCCACTGGCCATTGTTGTAGTTCATTTGGAAATGCATTTCTGAGAGCATCGTGAGGTACGTGTCGTCGGATTGTAGAACATTCTCGATGTTTTCTGATAGTTTTATTGTAACTATGTTGCCTAGATTCGGACAGGGGTTTTCTGGAAAAAAAAAATATTGCTATGACTTTTATACCTTTCAAGATGGAGACTTGAATTTTGACAACTATTGGCCGAATCCTATAATTAACGGGTCGTTATTGGTTGAAATTAAGACCCTTTTATCTTTGAATGGTAATATTATGGAAGTTGCTATCAGGTAAAATAAGCTTACGAATCTATTTATATGCCGTTTGGCAATAAAAAAAAGTTACCATTGGTAAGCAGAACGACTCGTTTTTGTTTTTAGGAACCGAGAATAAGTCCTAACATAGAGAAGGAAATGATAATTCGTATGAAAGCGAAACTCCCGCAGTTAAAGTGTTCAAAATTTTGCACACCTACAACCTTAGACGTATGATTCGCCCGGTTTCGCTCTTTTACGAACTTATTTTGTTTTTTGCCGTCCTAAGGACATGAGTACGAATTCATTCGCAAAAGAAGGGGTTACTTAGATATTATGGAATTTATTTATAAACGTTGTTTAACGGTATGAGAGGTTTAAACATCAAAAAAATGTATAGTTAATCAGACTAATTACAGATTTTTTTATGATTATGGGGTAAATAACAAGGTCTGGAAATACGTACCTCTGGAGCCGGCCATGAAACCAAGTATGAGCGCCTTCTCGGGTCTTGTGACGCGATTCGCGTTGCGGAACATGTCTTGCGCTTCCAACATTTGTTCACGCTGAAATAATAACGTTTTAGATGATAAAAACAAACATTTTGAGCGTAAAACCTGCCTTATTTGTCTCGAGCAATATTCCCCCTGAATTCACAAAGACCTCTTAAAATTAAAACCATCTTCAAAACAGTCTTGATCCTGTAAGAGTTGCGTTTAAGAATGTGGCCATAATTATTAAGTCGGCAAATTGTAGGACGTTAACATTTTGTCAACCCAATCCAGTTATTCACGACCTTTCGACAAGTTGTCGAATCGAAAATGACACATTTTCAATTACTAATTTGCCTGGCCCGCGACAGTCAATACCTGTCGGAAGAATCGCGATCGATAGTCTTTTTAAACTGTCAAAATTTGTAAACCGCTGTTTGATAATATTAATTGACGTTTGATTCAGCACGGAAACGTTCTGAACGGTTGCGGATAGCTATGCAGGCCCCTCTTTTCCATTGGGCACTCTGGGCAAGTGCCCAGGGCCCCGGGGGCCCGGCCCGCTCTCATAAAAAACCATTATTTGCAGCCACCATTCCATTATACGCATTATTAGTACTCGATTCAATGACAAAATAAGTGATTTACAATAACTTTCTAGCCGGAGTTATGAAATATTAGTATGCTTCTCTTATTGTCTCTTATCTACACAGGGGCCCGGTGATCCTTATGTACCCAGGGCCTCCAATAGGTTAAAGACGGCCCTGGCTATGCAGATCAGGATGAAGGGTTGCGATCATCAATAGCATAAAGTAAATAGCAAATTCAGCGTACCGTAAGTGATAGTCCTCTACGCGGCAACAGCGGTGTTTGCTGCACGGTCTGTTGCGCTTGCGCCTGTACGGTTTGTGTCGTTTGAACTGGAGTCGCGGCCTGAACAACTTGAGTTGGCTGCACCGTTTGCGCTATTTGTACCTGGTGGAAATAAATATTTGATAAAAAATCTTCCTAGTTATGATTGTTTGTAGTGACAATTAAGGCTGCACCGAGCGCACAGTGGCGCCCTCATCGTTTGTTTGGTTATTTCTTTTATTTTAGAATGAAAATGCAGAAAATAAGCACTATAAGTTGTGCTCCACAAGATTATACGTTAATATTAGTATAAACGGTAGTTTTAAATTGTTTAGTTTTATTATAATCACTAAAACGGAAAATAGTGGCCACTATTATCCGTTTTAGTGATTATAATAAAACTAAACAATTTAAAACTACCGTTTATACTAATATTAACGTATAATCTTGTGGAGCACAACTTATAGTGCTTATTTTCTGCATTTTCATTCTAAAATAAAAGAAATAACCAAACAAACGATGAGGGCGCCACTGTGCGCTCGGTGCAGTCTTAATGTAATGATGTTTATTTCTGTAAATCTTTTAAGCAGTTGTAGCCCGCGAAATTCATTTTTTCTTACGTTTTTTGCAATTTTCAGGTCAGTGTCAGGTTGTATGTTGGGGTCGGCTTCCAGTCTAACCGGATGCAGCTGAATACCAGTATTTTACATGGAACGACTGCCTATCTGACCTCCACAACCCAGTTACTGGGTAATACGATACCCTTTGGTAAGACTGGTTGTCAGACTTTCGGGCTTCTGACTACCCATAACGACTGTCAAAGATCCACGAATGACAGCCGGGACCAACGGCTTAACGTGCTTACCGAGACACGGAGGGGTCAAGGTATGTAAAGATGGTCACCCATCCACAGAGCAACCGCGGCAAGCGTAGCTTAACCTGATCGATCGACCTGTGCGGCTGTTATTATTTAGCCGCGGGTCCCTCAATGTAGATTTATGTATGTATGCTTCATAATAATATCCTATGACAATTTACTAGGAGGCGTTTCTTCCAACACGTGTACAAGAGCAACATACCGGCGCCAGCTGGTGCTGCAGCGTCGCCTGCGCCTGCGCCGCGCGCGCCGGCGCCACCGCCGGCTGCGACATCTGCAAGCGCGCACGGTCAGGGTTGTTGTATGTGGTTGCACTTAGGTGATGGGGACTTGGTGACCGTAATGTGACAACACGTTGGTGACTACAGCAAGGTTCTAAATTTATGGCGGCTCGGAATCGGAACATAAGGAGAGTCGCTGCGCAATAACAAATTCACGTGTCAGGGGGGGTGAGGGGTGAGGTACTGCGCAGCCAGTAGCGCACTGCAGAGCCGCCATAACTGCTGCTGCTGTACTAGATGGTTCGTGTTCCACTACGAGGCAAAACAGTAAATTATGTTCAGAGTGTGATTACAATTGGGAAAGATAATGACCACAATTTGACCAGTGCGACCACAATTTCGCGAGAACGTAACCACAATTTGGCCAGCAACCACTATTGGCCAGATAGTGACCAAAGGGCAAGTAGTGCCCACAATTTAGCCAGATATTGACCAACGGAAGTGACCACTATTGACCAGATTGTGACCACTATTATAGATTTGTGTATCATACTCACAGGTTTGATATTCTGCAGCAGCACTGCCTTGCCGCCCGGCTGCAGTATGACGGTGGAGGTGTTGAGAAGGTTCTGCGTGGACAGTAGGAGAGGCTTCCCGCCCGCCGGCCCGGCTATCAGGAGCTTCGGCTGTTGACCTATTACTATTGGTTTTGCGCCGGTGCCCTGTGCAAGATAGATTTAGATTACAGTATTACATATGTAGCAGCTTTTACACCGACACATGCGAACTACGCATCATACTGACATCACGCAAAATCCTACATCGCGCAAGTAGAGTTTACCGCGCGACTAGCATATAATATACAACAACCCAACACGAATCATCGGGCAGTTGCCCAACACGGAGGATCCTCCCTTTTCTATGAAGGATGAACTTTACGTGGATTTGTTACATACATACAGGAAGATTTTTTTATCACCATCCACATTTTTACAGATTGCTCAAAAATCAGCTTTTTCATACAATTTGGTCAAGTAGGTATTTAAATTTTGTATGAAACAGCAGATTTTTTTATCGTGATTTCAGAGTTGGTCCCATAGTGAAAGTTGTTCATATTCATGGGTAGAACACCCTGTAAAATTTTGGATGGTGATAAAAAAATCTTCCTGTATAAACACGTCTTTATAATATTAGAAGAGATGATTTAAGTCAAGTGGTATGATTAAACAGTCGATAATCACTGCTCGATTTTAAGCTACGTTTATGAATAAAGGGGTTAATATTTCGAATTAAAATAATAATGTTCTAGTAAAATGATATTTATGCCTGTGATTTAAATGGGACGTAAGATTGAACAAGCACTGATTGTAATGTCGCCATTGACGACCGAGTCTAACGAACCGAATAAAGTGATTGCGGTTTGATTAGTTTATTAGTTCTAGTACAAAAAGTCAATTGTATTTCCCTTCAAGACTATTTGAATTTTTCAAGTAAGTACCTAAATCAAACAAAAGAGTTCTAAGAACGACAATCTGCTTGTAAATTATTGAAGATTATGGATTAGTTTGAAGACTAATATGGTCTTCCTTTTATTTCTGACACTATGTTATTTAGCAAAAAATAATCTTTATGATGAAGCCTTTCGATCAGTATTGTTACGAGCTTCGGGTTCGTGACAATAAAAACTGCCGATTTAATAACCAAAAATAACAATTTATTTTACAACACTAATTACAGCTCAAACAGACTAATTAAAAGAACACAATTTCACTACTGATTACTCTTAATTCGCACTTGAAGATCGCTTGATGTTTTCGCTCTTGTCGCTTTATCCAAACTGTGTCGGTCGTCGCGCATCCCGGCCTTATATAGTGCCGCAGATAGTTCTAGAACCTTCCATTGTAGAAACATCTAGAATGTTCGAGTACATACCGGCCCCGACCGACTAGGTGTCGATAGTTCGAGAAAGTTCTACAAAGTTCTAGTATCGAATTTTCTAGAACGATCGTGACTCGACTAGTTCTGCTACTCGATACTAGATGGCGCTAGTGGTAACTAATGTCGCCATGTACCAGGCATTAATTGTGGCGCGCAACACTGCCCCCTCCTAAGACATGCTCGTCCCGAGCATTATCAGCCCCATAATAACGCGCCAGTCGGTCCACATGGACGATCTTAGGAGTACCTCTTGCACCTTTCTGTATCCGGTAGGTTACGTCATTGATCTTTGTCACAATCCGGTACGGTCCGTCCCATTTAGCTTGAAGCTTAGGAGATTTCCCTTTGCTGCGGACTGGATTGTGCAACCACACTAGTGAACCTTCGTCGAACCCTTTATTGTTCATTTTGCGGTCATATCGGGTTTTCATCTTTTCAGACATTTGCTGGCCCGATTGTCTGACGTGCTCATAAATGTCATTCATTTTGTTCCGCAAGTCATTCGCATAATCGGTTATACTGCGTGGGGCATCAGGTGGTATTCCGGTGATCAGGTCTGCAGGCAGCCGTAATTCTCTTCCAAAGTTTGCGAAAGCTGGTGTCACCGATGTACTTTCGTGAACAGCGCTTCGATATGACAACAAAAACGGTTGTATGTGCTTGTCCCAATCTCGTTGCCGATTTTCCACAACTTTGGCTAGGTACCTCTCCAATGTCTGATTAAACCGTTCCACCATTCCATCCGACTGTGGGTGGTAAGAAGTTGTTCTGGTTTTATGAGTACCCATAACTCGACAAGTTTCCTGGAATATTTGTGACTCAAAATTCCTTCCTTGATCACTGTGAATCTCTAAAGGTACTCCAAAACGACAGAAGACTTCATGAACTAACTTGTCTGCAACTGTCGAAGCTTCTTGATTTGGAATGGCGAAGACTTCCGGCCACTTGGTGAAGTAATCCATCACAACCATGAAATACTTGTTGCCACTTTCACTTACCGGAAACGGCCCCGCAACGTCAAGGGCTATCCTCTCCCATGGTGCACCAACATTGTACAATTTCAATGCACCTCTACTACGAGTCTGAGGTCCCTTTACAGCTGCACAACTTGTACATTTGCGACACCAGTCCTCGACATCGTCCCGACAGTGGACCCAGTAAAACCGTTCTCGTATCTTCAGTAAAGTCCGTTTTACTCCCAGATGACCTCCTGAACAACCATTATGGTACAGCCGTAGAACATCCGGTACTTGAGCTTTAGGGACAACCATTTGCAAATGACAGCTGTTTCCCCGAGCATTTTCCCATTTACGGCACAGGACTTCATCCTGAATCACCAAGCTGTCCCATTGGGCCCAATAGCTTTTTGTGATCGAACTCATCGCTGAGACGTCGCTCCACCTGGGCTTAGGAGCTCTGGCCTTCATCCACTCCAGAATCGGCTTGATGTCCGAATCTTCCTGCTGTGCACGTTGTAGGCGTTCCTTCCACTCGTCGCTGAGGTCTGTCTTGAGCATCCTCACAGGTACGACTTCCTTGCCCTCTTGCCTAGTACAATGCTTGCAGTCTTCAGGACAAGGTCTTCTTGACAATGCATCTGCGTTGCCATGAGATGTTCCGCTGCGATGTTCGACCTCAAAGTCGTATTCCTGTAGTAGCTCAATCCATCTCGCAACTTGTCCTTCTGGATTTTTGAACTGCAGTAGCCATTTCAGTGCAGCATGGTCAGTTCGGACGTGGAATTTCCGCCCCAGAAGATATTTGCTAAAATGCTGCAATGACTTTACCACAGCAAGCAATTCCCGTCTCGTGACACAATAGTTCCTTTCCGGCTTTGACAACGACTTGCTGAAGTACGCTATCACAACCTCTTGATCACCATTCCGTTGAGACAACACACCGCCAAGTCCTATGTCACTTGCGTCTGTGTCAATTATAAATTCCTTGCCCGCATCAGGGTACCCCAAAATAGGTGTTTTGCACAGACGGTCCTTTAGCTCCTGGAATGCGATGTCGCAACTTTCATCCCAGCAGAAATGTCGCTTCTCTTCGGTTAGCTTATGCAGGGGTTTGGCTATGTCTGCAAAGTTCCTGACAAATCGCCGATAATAGGAGCACAAACCCAAAAATGCTCTGACCTGCGTCTTGTCTTTTGGAACTGGCCAATCCTTGACAGCGGCGATTTTCTCTGGATCCGTGCGGATACCTTCTTCAGACACTACATATCCCAAAAAGCTAACCTGTCGTTTGAATAGTGAACACTTCTTCGGACTTAACTTGAGGTTGGCACTCTGGATCTTCATGAGCACGCGTTCCAGGTTTTGAAGATGTTCTTCAAACGTGCGGCCTACGATGATGATGTCATCCAAGTAGACCAAACAGGCATCGCCAATTAGTCCAGTAAGTACAAGTTCCATCAACCTTTCAAAAGTTGCCGGAGCATTGCACAATCCAAACGGCATAACTTTAAATTGCCACAGACCCTTTCCTGTCGAGAATGCAGTTTTCTCCTTGTCCTTAGGGTCAATTTCGACTTGCCAGTAGCCACTTTTCAGGTCCAGCGTGCTAAACCACTTTACTCCAGTAAGCATGTCCAGCGTGTCATCAATTCTTGGCAAAGGATAGCTGTCCTTCTTTGTAACGTCGTTCAGACGACGATAGTCAACACAAAACCGCATGCTGCCGTCCTTCTTTCTTACCAGCACTACAGGTGAACACCATGGACTAGATGAAGGTTCAATAACACCATCCTTCACCATTCCTTCAATCATGGTTTCCACTTCCTTTTCACGTGCTACCGGCAATCTCCTTGGCCGCTGACGGATAGGTAGTTCTTCTCCTGTGTTTATTTTGTGTTGAACTAAGCCAGTCTTCCCGATGTCAGCATCGTTTGACGAGAAAACATCGGCGTACTTGAGTAACATCTTCTTCGCCTTGACCATTTCATTTTGGGACAGAGCGCTGCGGCAGTCGTCTAAAAGTGTGGTCACTTTCGTTTGTGCATCCTTGCCGAGGGTCCCAGTCGATAGATATTGGCATCGACGCAACCAATCCACTTCCTCGCAAGTACCGACTAGTGTGCCTTTTTCTATAATCTGTTCCTGATCACAAAGGTTCAGCACACGTACCCCTGAGATGTCGGTGGCTCTGACCAAAGTTCGTGCCACTTTCCATGGAAGGTCATTGTCTACCCTTTCCACGAGTACACAACGATGTGTTTGCCTAGGATTCCGAGGAAGACTAACCGGCACAATCGTTTCCGATCTCGGCGGAAGAACAATCTTCTTAAGGCTGTACACATTACCTGGCAACGCCCCTTCCACGAAAAGTTCCTCTTGTCCACATTTCAAAACACCTTGCTTGACGTCAATCTCGCAACAATTCGTCCTCATAAAGTCAAGGCCCAGGATGCAATCGTCCATTATATCGGCCACGATGACATTATGCAGGTAGATTCTGTTGCCTAGCTTCAACTCCATCTTCTTCTCTCCATGGACGGGTATGCGCTGACCGGTGGCTGTTACCAAATTAATGCGTTCCCGGTTGTATGCGGAGTCCCCAAGGGACCGACATGTAAGTTGGGAACTGACAACCGTGCGAGAAGCTCCAGTGTCTATGGTCAGCTTACACGGCGTTCCGTTGACCTCGCCCTTGATGATTAGGCTGTTCCCGTCTTGGGTTTGTGTGATCGAAACCCTTGGGGCTCTTTGAACATCAGCCAGCACCCGCCCCGCAGTCCTGGCTATTACTCGTTTCCCTGCTGCTGATGCTGGGCGGTGCTGTTAGCCGCACTGCCTTCTGGAGATCGGCCGTCTTCTCTTTCTGCAGTTCGCTTAGGGCAACTGGATCGAAGGTGGCCCTTTTCCCCACAGCCGTAGCACCTAGGGCTGTATCCTTTATTGCGGTCGCGAACTGTAGCCGCTGCAACCTCCCTGACGCGATGGGAACGATGATCCTGCCGCACAGCTTCCACTTCCAGTGCATGGGCCAAGGCGTCCTTAAGCGTCCCATGGTGACCGAGCCTCACAGCAGCTCTAACTTCAAGGTCGCGGATGCCGTCGATGAATGCCTGCACCAGGTTCCCATCAATAAGCGCAGGTACAGACTGGTACGCTTTACGAACCAGCTTCTCCACTTCAAGGGCCCACTGCTGCAGGTTTTCATTACTGCGTTGCACGCGATCCTTGAGCTGCGCACGAAACACGTGTTCCAGGTGAGCATCGCCATACCGAGCCTCCAATGCCTCAAGGAGCTGCTCGTAAGTCACTTCCTTACCGAGAGCTTCCAGAACGGTTAAGGCCTGGTCGCGCAGGCCTAGGGTGAGGGCAGTCATGGCCTGACTTTTATTCCACCCGTTCGCCTTCATGACAGCCTCAAACTGGATTTTGTAAGCCGACCAGGAAGAAGTTCCATCGAACGGTGGCACTTTGAATCCACGTAGCGAAGGTGTTGTAGCTACGGGAGCTGCGATTCCATCCAGCGTTTTCTTCACGTCAGCCATCACGTTGTCGACCCGATTATTCACTTGGTCGATTCGGGTTTCAGCTTCCGACAGGCGGTTGTCATATCGAGCAACCTTATCCTTCACCTCCTTCATGTCTTTCCCGAAGGTAGCGTGAAGGTCCTTTATAAGGAGCATCTGCTCTTCCTGGCGGCGCACCTGTTCCTCCTTATCACGTTGGAGCTGTTCTTCCAACCGACGAGCCTGTTCCTTCCTGTCGGCAGACCTGTTCCTCCTTATCGCGCTGGAGCTGTTCTTCCAGCCGACGCGCCTGTTCCTCCTGACGGCGGGACTGCTCCTCCTGTCGGCGAGCCTGTTCCTCCTGTCGACGAGCCTGCTCCTGCAGCATCATCATCAGAGCAGCAAAATCTGGTGCTGATGATGCTGGAGCAGCTGTGGACGGGCCGGCCTCCGTGGTCGGTAGTTGGCCTTCCGACCCCAGTGGCGTTGCTCCACCAAATCGCCTCTGGTCCGTCTCCTGCTGGCGCTGACTCCGGGTACGGATACCCTCCGTGTCGTCTTTGGGTAAAACCGGCATAATCCTTGCTTCTGACACCAATTGTTACGAGCTTCGGGTTCGTGACAATAAAAACTGCCGATTTAATAACCAAAAATAACAATTTATTTTACAACACTAATTACAGCTCAAACAGACTAATTAAAAGAACACAATTTCACTACTGATTACTCTTAATTCGCACTTGAAGATCGCTTGATGTTTTCGCTCTTGTCGCTTTATCCAAACTGTGTCGGTCGTCGCGCATCCCGGCCTTATATAGTGCCGCAGATAGTTCTAGAACCTTCCATTGTAGAAACATCTAGAATGTTCGAGTACATACCGGCCCCGACCGACTAGGTGTCGATAGTTCGAGAAAGTTCTACAAAGTTCTAGTATCGAATTTTCTAGAACGATCGTGACTCGACTAGTTCTGCTACTCGATACTAGATGGCGCTAGTGGTAACTAATGTCGCCATGTACCAGGCATTAATTGTGGCGCGCAACAGTATGATAAACCTAAATTGGTTGAACGGACTGTAAAAAAGATTTATTTAAATGTCTAATCTTATTTCAAATGGAGTATAGGCGAATTTGTTTCAACGTGTGAACAATTCATGATACGTTTCACAAACCCACCATTGAAGAGCGACACACCTGTCGGAAGTCCAAACGTTTTGGATGCACCAATCCCAAAACTAGTATTTATAACCTAAATGCAAGCTGTACTCACGTGTACAATGAGCGGGCTGCTGAGCGGCGGCGTGCTGGGCGCGGGGGGCGCGGGGGGCGCGGGCGCGGGGGGCGCGAGGGGCGCGGGGGGCGACGCCGGCGCCGCCGGGCTGTCCGTGCTGCTGGCTGTCGCTGTGCGGAGACATCATAGTTTATGTTACCAATGTCAAGAAAACGGCTGAACTTCCAGCATACCAAAGAAATGTATGCGCGCTTCAGGAATCATCAACTATCTTCGGAAATACGAACGCGCGATGATGAGATTTTATAGAGCGGTTCAACCATTTAAGTACTTGCATAATTTGTATTACATATACATGCTAACTAAATTATAGATTAACAACTCTATGTAATTCCAAAAAACTCTTCGTAACTTTTTTTTTTTTTATATCTTTATTGGTTATTAAAAATCTAAATCTTTTCGCCACATCTGACTTCGGTTGTGCTAAAATTGATTGAATTAACTCTTCATAACTTTTGAGTGACAAATGACGATCTGAGACTGGAGTAGGTAACCCGACAGAGAAAATTTCTTACAAACGCGCTCCAAATCTACAAGAAAGCGCGGTAATACAAAACTTAGAAGCATTGCCTTTGTGGGAATTACTCTGTGGCGCGACGTTCTTGTTAATTCGGAATCACGATGATTCCCGAAGCGCTTTTGTTTGGAAAGCTGTAAGTGGGATTAGGATTTTAGGAATCTAGAGCACTGTAAATTTTTAGGGTTCCATACCCAAAGGGTATTACTTAAACTCCACTGTCCGTCTGTCTTTCTGTCTGTCACCAGGCTGTATCTCATGAACCGTGATAGCTAAACAGTTGAAATTTTCACAGATAATGTATTTCTGTTACTGCTATAGCAACAAATGCTAAAAACAGAATAAAATAAATATTTAAACAACAAACGTGTTTTTTTCGGCATTTTTGCCTTGTGGTACGGAACCATTCGTATGCGAGTCCGATTCGCACTTGGCCAGTTTTTTTATTTGGCTTATTAATGCATTTTATGCTGAACACATTCAGCAGAAGACTATAGGTAAAGTGCAATTACTGATTTGATAACAAAACACGATTGGTTTACAGTCGGACTTTTAGGCTCAATTTACACCGCCGCGGAATGGAGTGGAATCGAGTTTTCGTAATAGCACTGGTCCTGCTCCACAACCACAACTAATTGATTAACACCTGAAAATACTGTTGGAGCTGCTGAAGATTGTAAGACTATCTTTGCATTGTATAAACTCAATTTCATTTGTATTGTATAATTGCATAGCACAGATGTGAGTTCTATGTAAGTACTATACCTTATTTTACCATTTACCGGGTAATATGTCTTTCATTGACTCGAATGTGCCCTGGCGGCTGATAGTATGTCATGCTCACACAAATGTCTCGCTGACGGTGGCGTGTATGTTGGATCATTTAGCTCCCTTCAAAATGGTTGAGCTGAATGGTGCTGATCTATGCGTCATGTTCGTGAACGGGCGCCGTCAGTTGGGGCTGGTCATCACTTAGCTGCCTCGGCTTATTTTTAATTATTTTATTTTTATTTTTGGATTGTTGTTTTAGTACTATTTGTTGTACTCTGGACGCTTTTAACGCATACGTCTTGTTTATTTTTACATCGTTCTCACATTATTTAATTATAAATTCAAAAGTAATGATGTAACTAATATTTTTGTAAAATATAATTTAAAAAGAGTGTCCATGGAGTTTCTTGTCCGTTCTTCTCCATAGGTACCTACGCTTTGGAATGGGCAACTAGCTTCACATTTTTCTGACTGACCTACTTCTTGACAATTCAAAAGTGCCTGTAAAATGGTTTAATTGAAATAAATGCTTTGAGTTTGAGTTTGAGCAAAATGAACTTTATGTCAATTGTCTAACGTAAAAACTAGATACGAGCTTGTTACTGCGGGAATTCCCGAGAATGCGCGATAATTCTCCAGAAGATGCGCGACCTGTGCGTATGGGTGTATCTAATTTGTGCGTTACACTATTGAAATAAAGTTCATAATGCTTTGTACAAAAAAAGTTCGCTTCTATTCCGTTCCGCGAGGGTGTAAATTGAGCCTTAATTAGCTGCAGTAAAATGACAACTTATGAGTTACCACTAGGGATGGGCCGAAATTCGGTCCACATTCGGTTCAACCGAAATTCGGCAGCTTGAACCGAACTTCGGCATTCGGCCGAAATTCGGTTCAGATGCCGAACATTCGGCACAAGAAAAATAATACCTACTTGCACTATTTTGACTGAAATTCAATAGAATTAGAATAGCATTACTGTAAAATAAAATGATGTCTTTTACTCAGTCATTGTCATTTATTTTAGATTTCGCACACCTAGATCTAAAGAGAGCTAACTCTAAAATCTAAATTTTTGAGGTATTCATACCATCGAATTCCCTAACTCACTACCTAGCGACCTACAAAACAGATTCAAAAATAGTTCCATTACTCAAAAAGTATTGATCAATACAGCAAACTCCTGCAGTGCATATGGACATAGTAATTAGTTTTTCAACTTTCCTGAAAAAAGTGTTTTTTTTGAGTTAATCGCTGTTTAGATCTAGGTGTGCGATATGAAGATTGTAAATGTAAACCTTAAATTACAGTTTTTCTTATTAGTTTTGAAAATCTTTGCCTAATTAATTAGACATCAAAAATGAAATAAACTTAGTATTCTTCTAACAAACAATCGCACGCGACACGCCGATAACGTATTTGCTAATGACCGGCCGGCTCGCGGTGTGGGGGCGGGGTACATCTAGCAATAATATTGAAGTAAATGCGTAAACAAGTCACGACGTGTCGCTCTCGAGAAAGCGCTTGAAATTGAACCGAAGTTCGGCCGAACTTTTCATTTTAACCGAATGTTCGGATTCGGTTCAAACCACATTCGGCCCATCTCTAGTTACCACTTTTTAACAAAATTTAAATAATATGACAAAAGAATCTATTCAATTAACATTCAGTTCAAAATCGATCAACGTTAAATTGATTTTATAAAAACCTGGCCAATTGCGAGTCCGACTCGCACACGAAGGGATCGTACCACAAGGCAAAAACACCGAAAAAAAAAAACGCTTTTGTTGCATGAGAGCCCCCCTTAAATTTTTATTTTATTTTGTTTTTAGTATTTGTTGTTATAGCGGCAACAAAAATACATAATTTGTGAATATTTCAACTGTTTAGCTATCGCGGTTCTTGAGATACAGCCTGGTGACAGACAGACGGACGGACGGACAGACAGCGAAGTCTTAGTAATAGGGTCCCTTTTTTACCTTTGGGTACGGAACCCTAAAAATGAACAAAGGTTCTCCTTTATTCCTTTTATGTTTTACTAGCTTTGATGTGTTATGGAGCTCATAATCAATGCTCTGTGCTCTTAGTACCGTCCGAGACAGTGGCGAAGTCGAAAGTAGGTATGTGTCTGCAGTCAGTTGTGTGTTGTTATGCTGATGTTACACTTACCATTAGTGTTCTCGTCAGGTTTAGGCATGGTGTAGTTGTTGAGTCCCTTCGCGTAGTCAGGCGGCGGAGGCGATGGCGGAGCGGCTGCTGCGGCCTTCTTAGCTCCTTCCTCCATTTCTGTGCAGGGAAATATTATGATTAAACGGTGTTCTACAATGCTTTCATGTTCGTGAGACTTTTACATATTAGTGTGATGGATGACATTACCTAAACGTGCTCGAATTAAGTACAGACGTCAGCACATTCAAGCTACCCGAAACTGTCAAATTTTTCCAATCAACTTTGAACCATATGCTTTAGCAATAAAGTTCCAGTTTCCCTTGTATGGAAAAAAATTAAAATCTACCGCAGAGCTTGTGACAGCAACTCTCCCGATGTTTCTACCAATGACCACAGTATCTGGTTGGAAGACTTTATATCCAAATTAGCCCCCCCCTTTGTTCCTAGCTCAGAGTGCCTTCCCACTATATATCCTCCTTCTCCTACTTCCTCTGATAGATTTGATGACCTTTTCTCTTATTCAGAACTTATTTGTGCCTTAGATCATCTCCGGGACTCTGCTCCGGGGGTCGATGGAATACCCTACTCCTTTATTTCCAAATCTTCTTCTAACTGTAAACTAATCTTTCTGAACCTAATCAATTCCATTTTCGTTACTGGCCAAGTTCCAGTCTTGGAAATCCCAAATAATCATTCCAATTTTGAAACCTGGGAAAGACCCAAAAGATTCTACTTCCTATCGTCCTATCGCCCTCTCTTCTGTCTTAGCTAAAATTATGGAGAATCTCATTAAGAATCGGCTTGAATGGATCTTAGAAACTAAAGGCTCCTTATCCAGTTCTCAGTTCGGTTTTCGAAGAGGTATGGGAACTCTAGATAGCCTAAGTGTTTTCATGTCTGATGTCCGCATTGCCTTTTCCAATAATGAAAGTGTTCTCGGTGTTTTCCTAGACATAGCTTCAGCCTATGATAATGTCCAACTTCCAATACTCAGGCAAAAGATGCTACAGCTGAGTATCCCTGTGAGGATGGTCAACATCATTTGTAATCTCCTAATGTCCCGTTCTATTTCTGTCCGTCATCAAAACTACCTCTCCCCATCCCGTCTAGTGTGGAAGGGTCTTCCCCAGGGGTCGGTCTTAAGCCCTTTATAATATTTACACACATGATTTGGAGTCTTCAGTGAGTTGTTTCTGCAAAATCCTGCAATATGCCGACGACATTGCTCTCTACTTTAATTCAGCTTCCCTTTTAGATGCCTCATCTCGCTTAAATTCTGCCCTCTACTACTTAAACCAGTGGCTGACCGATCACGGCCTAAGTTTGTCAGTCCCCAAATGCAATGCAGTTGTCTTTTCTCGCAAGCGTAATATTCCCCTTATTAACCTGTATGTTGAAAATGAACCCATTTTGATTCGTGACAAAGTAAAATTTCTTGGACTCATTCTTGACTCAAAATTATCTGGTCTCTATCATCTGGAGTATATCTTAAAAAAATGCGAAAGAGGTGTTAATGTCTTACGTGCCCTTTCTGGAGTTCGCTGGGGAGCTCATCCAACTTCTCAGAAAATCCTATATAACGCCATAGTTCGTAGTCACTTTGACTATGGAATCTTTCTGTTGGAACCATGCAACAAAATAGCCCTGGCCAAACTGGATAGGATCCAATCCAAATGCTTGCGTATTATCACGGGTGCTATGAAATGCTCACCTATTAATGCCCTTCAGGTAGAATGTTTAGAGCCGCCCCTTCACTTACGTAGACAACATCTCTGTGACAGATTTTTTTATAAAGTCATCCAGAATAAATGCCATCCTTTACTCCCTCTTCTTCATTCACTTTCTCAGTTAATCTCAACTTCTCGCTATTGGTCTCATAAAAATCCTCCACTTCTCGTTAACAGCTTCAGTAAATTCAATAATTTACACATTTCCTTAGTCCAGTTAGATAAAAACCCCTTATTTGAAGTAAATTTTGATTCCTTGCTCTTCCAACCAAAAATTATTTTTAACTTTGGTATATCCAAACATGACCCCGCTGCTAATGTCAAATTCAATAGGATACTGGCAGAGGACTGGCACGATTGGCTGACGTTGTTTACAGATGCCTCTAAGTTGTCCGATACTGGTAATGTCGGATCAGCTGTGTGGATCCCAAAATACAAAATTATTCTTAATTTTCGTAGTTCTGCTTTTGGCTCTATATTCACAGGGGAAGCAATAGCTCTTTTGGAAGCAGTCTCCTACATTGAATCACATGGACTCAATAAAAGCCTTATTCTCTCGGATTCTCTTAGCTGTCTACAGGATTTAATAAAATCGCCTTTTCGCTCTCGTAACAATTCTCCCTTTATCCTAAAGATAAAACAACTCCTGTATAGATGCCACTCCCTAGGCATAGAGATTGCTTTGGCTTGGATCCCCAGTCACTCTGGAATTGCTGATAATGAGAATGCGGATTCGATAGCCAAGCTGGCTACTCGGAATGGGATCGATTCTCATTCGTCTTGTTATCCCCGAGATCTGCGCTGTCTTGTCAAACCCGAGATGATGAAGGATTGGAATGAGCATTGGCAACAATCTCGATTATCGAAGGGTAGATTTTACGGCTCTATCCAACCATTCATTCCATCTAAATGTTGGTTCAGCAAACTTAAATTTTCTAGTAAAATAGCCACTTCTGTCATAATTAGGCTCCGACTTGGGTTTGTTTGCACACCAGTTTTTTTGGCCAAAATCCGCGTGAGGGACTCTTCTTTGTGTGAATGCGGTCTGGAGGAGGGTACTCTTGAGCACTTGTTTTTTTCCTGTCCTCGTTTAACCACACCCCTTTACGACATACTCCCTTCTGATGTCCCCCGCCCAATTAACATTCCTTTCCTATTATCTTTGGCCCATACCCCTGCAGTTAAAATCCTATATAAATTCATTAGCATTAATAAAATCCAGTTGTAGTTGATATTTCTATTTACTTATTCTATGTATTTACTTACTGAATGTTCTAACACACTTATTTGTGACGTTTTACATCTACTAATCAAAAATGTTTTGTCCTTTTTTAGCATGGGGATCCATGGACGCCACCGCTACAAACACTGATCAATAGTTGTGTAACAGTTTACGTTCATTATCTTCAATTATCTTCTCATACCTTGACATTGGCAAAATCATCGAATGTTACCGATGGAGCCAGAATAAAAAAAAAAAAAAAAAAAAAAATCTATTAAAGAAATTTGACAGATTGTGGTAACTTGATGTGCTGGCGTCTGTACATCATCATCATAATCAATCTATAATTTTCCCATTGGAGACAGGGCTCCTCTCGGTGAGAGGGTGAGGGTGAGAGGGTCTACCACGCGGGCCCCGTGCGGGTCATGTCTTCGAATTTTTGGTTCTAGAACATGCCGGTTTCCTCTCGATGTTTTCCTTCACCATTTTCAGAGTAGTAGTGATGAAATAATTTACACAAAGTAAAGCGTCTGTCTGTGCTCGCACCTATGACCTACAACTCGTAAGTCGCGGTCGTTAGCACTGGGTAACCACTGCTCTCAATAAAGCACAGTTAAACCAAAAAAAATATGCGCTTCGATAACTTTCGTGTGAAAAAGAACGCCGTGGTGACGAATGTACCTCTATGAAAACGCTTCCGTAGCAGGCGACATTGCCGCCTGCCGCCGTTTTTATAGAATTACATAGAAACAATTCGTCTCGCTGCAGTCTGTTATACCCTCGATTGGGCGGTAAACATTTTTAAACTAAAGTGCTTAACTGAGTACATACCGAGTTTCCTCCTCTTCTTGATCTGTGCGTGCGTGGCGGGCTGCTCCGTGATGTCCAGCAGCTTGATGCCCGCGCGGGGAGGCGGCCGCGCCGCGCCGCGCCACGTGCCGCCGCGCGCGCCGCCGAAGCGAGACGGCAGGCCTTTGAGCGGAGCTGTGGGAAGGACATTGAGTTTTATTGTGCCTTTTACAAAGTATAAACAAGTAAACAGTCCAAAACAACTCATGAATAAATAACACATAACTTACTAGTATCAGTCATCTTCCTAGGCATGCCTCTACTGCGCACAGGCACGGTAGGAGCTTGAGCCTTCTTCTGATTAGCTTGCACCTCCGTCGCTTTAGCCAATAGCTCGCTCCGTAGGGCTACAGACTTGGGCTTGCGTTTCAATGTGAAGTGCTTTACTGGATTGGGTTGTTGGCCCACCTGGAAAAAATATTTGGTGTTTTATTTGATACTAGCTGTTCCCCGCGGTGTCACACGCTGCACGGCTCCTAAGGGTCGTAGCGTGATGTTATATAGCCTATAGCCTTCCTCGATAAATGGACTATACAACACAAAAATAATTTTTCAATTCGAACCAGTAGTTCCTGAGATTAGCGCGTTCAAACAAACAAACTCTTCAGCTTTATAATATTATAGTATAGATTTACACATTAAAATTTTTTAAAGTACAAATATGGCGGGAAAAAATATTAACTATGACGTCAAGTTTAGCTGAGCCAACGACTAAGCCAGCATCCAAAAAAAATGTACATGCCATCACCTGCCCTTAAATTCCTTCACTTTTCAGTGTGGTTCAAATATAAACAAAAAAAATAATAATTTACCTGCTAGCTCTTTCGAAAGACTAAAAAAAAATATTCAACCGAATCGAGAACCTTTTTTGAAGTCGGTTAAAAGAACAATTTCTTTCCTTGGGATTGGCATCCAGTCTTAATCACAATTAGATAGAGCTCAATATTATCAGCATGTTATTCTTCTCAACAGCATTGACAAATAATATTCTAAACCACTCACCACAGAAACCAAAGCATTCTTATTCAGATAGAGGCACTCAAGCGGTAACAGTCCCAGTTCTGAATGCTTGGCTAATGCCCGTCTGAGTTCACTGATCATATCACTGAAGATCGGTCTGGTTTCATCAAACTCTGCTATCTCGGTGTTGAGGGTGCCCGCTGAGGGGAACGTCTTGAGGGTCTCTGCCAGCATGGCCACCCAGAGGTCAGAGTCCACTGCTGCCACCTCGATGATCTCTTCGAGTTCATTGCGCCACTGGAAAAAGGGGGATAGAGTTATAATTTTGGAATGTACATTGACCAAACATAGGTATCCACATAAGTTTCATGAAGGTTTAGAAGTAGCAAATAGATCTCATAAACTGCCACTATTTCACCTATTAATTCTGTGCCAAGGTGATTATTAATTTAGCTGAAATGTGATTGTCAGGTCTTGAACCTGTCGAACTGTAACTCTGAAATAAGGCTATAAATAAATGTCAATTCTGTGCTTTACAATCTGCACTCTAATTGCGTTACACACTATCAACCACAATCTGAATGATTTTGAAAGATATTGCTGATCCATTGCTTTATATGTTGGAAAAAATTGTCTGCTCAACAATGTAAATAACCCAATGAATGTGGTTGAACTGTCAAAATGAAAGCCATTGCTACTGTTAGTGTGTTACGCAATTACCCCAGTCTGTTTTGAGTAAGACCTTGTAATGTATCAACATAAATATTTCTATCACCATGCTTGGCCGGTAGATAATATGATTTGATAATATGATGCAGATGAGTAGGTTTTTCGACGCTTAAGTGTCCTTTGTTTTTGTATTTATTTGTATAGTAAGTTAGTTAGTCATTTAATTTATTATCTAGTGTAAATAGTTTGTATTTGTTTATTATGTATGTATGATGAATGACAATAATTATTCTTCTATTATATGATTTTATAAGCTCAAAATTCGATTTATGTTTTAAAATTGTATTTGTAAGTGATTTTTTTTTTAAGATATAAGTACTTAAACGCCTGTTCTAGAAATCCTTGAGCACACAAACACAGCCCAGAACGTAATAAACAATACATTGTGACATTAAAGCACGATATACACGGTTTGAAATGGTGGTTTCAAACCTAAGTTTAAAACAGTGTAGACAGTGGTTTGAAACCAAATTCGTATGAACTTTAAACGTCGTTGGTAGAAAGACCTGCGTTGCAAACCAGTGGCAGAAGAAGATGTTGGTTTTAAACCGTGTAGAAGACATCTCGCAACAACAACTTGAAAGTCACCTTGGTTTGTAGACTGGTTTTAAACCGTGTATATCGTGCTTTAGTCTGACGATACCAGCACACAAGAACCTACAATTCAAGGTGTCAGTCATTCTTGACAGAATGTCAGTTCATAGTCACTAGTACAACAGACCGACAATTTAATTCACAATGCCGCATTATATTGTGTTGAATTATGGCTAATAAATAATACATGCTTTATTCTTGTTACATCTTGGAAAAAACATAACGCCTCATTTCCCCAAAGGGTTGGGCACAGGTGTACCTAGGTAGGTAATACGGGCTGGTCTCCGCAACTCCACGTCAATGCGCGCATTTTGCGTACGGGCTAGTGTGTCTAGTGTGCAAATGTGCTAGGAGGAAGGAAGTATTCCAGTATGATGCTGGTAGGGATCTTGACCGTTTCCGGGATTGTCTCGATAGCCGTGGAATACCTCTCCACTCCTCATCAAAACCTCAGGACATGTTGCCGTCTTGTGGCTACAACACTATGTGCTAGCAACTGTTTTCGGGGGCCCATTATTGAGTGTGCCAGCCACCCGCTACCATTTTATGTGTAATTTATATAAAACATTGGTCAGGCAGGGGCTATAGAATTCCCATAGTCCTAAATTAGCAGTTCACTTTAGCCACCCAAACCCATAATCCAATATCTTTGTTTCCATATCCTGCAACAGTCCTACACCAACCTGGGGTTGTTGTTGGGTGCACTTGCAGTGCTTAGAGGATTATCGCATTTCATTCAAATTTCCTAAGGGGCCTCTGCGAGTTGGCATCGGCCCCTCGTACGCCTTCCAAAGTACTGGGACCCCATGGTCCCGAGATGTGTAAAAACATAAAAATAAATAACAACAACATATTGCCCCCACCTAAAAACAGACCCCAAAATAAATTGATATAAAGGCAGGACAATGATGATCACAATAGTTGAACTAGATGATGTTTTAAGTCAGACAAGAAGAAACAAGAAAAACTGGCCAAGTGCGAGTCAGACTCGCACACAAAGGGTTCCGGTTTCGAACCACAAGGCAAAAACACCGAAAAAAAAAAACGCGTTTGTTGTATGGGAGCCCCCCTTAAATATTTAATTTATTTTGTTTTTTGTATTTGTTGTTATAGCGGCAACAGAAATACATAATTTGTGAAAATTTCAACTGTCTAGCTCTCGCAATTCTTGAGATACAGTCTGCTGACAGACAGACGGACGGACAGACAGCGAAGTCTTAGTAATAGGGTCCCGTTTTTACCCTTTGGGTATGGAACCCTAAAAATGAGACAGTTCTAGACAAGAACAGTTTGACAAGTAAATATTAACACTATATATTTTTTTGTCATGTATAATTTCTGTGTACACTTTACTATAATAGAATAGAATGCTGTTGTTGTGCTTTAATAAATAAATAAACTATACTGCTCCATGTCTACCTGAAGAGTAATCTAACATGAATATAACAGTCTTTTTATATCCCGAAACATTCTATGAAACATTATTGTTGTATGAAGCCTAAATATTTGAAAAAGCAATGGTATGTACCAGCATCAATATGCAAAATTGCCAAATGTTGTTCAGAAAATATATTAATAGTTATTATAATAGGAAAAATTATTGCTTGTTTGATAAAAGCTGTATGTGTTTGCATAATTCATTAATGTAATAACATGATAGTCCTTGAAAACCCATTTCACAACATTGGAATAATATTGATAGTGAAGGGTACAAATCTTTAGCGATGGCTTCGTGTAAACATAGCAACAGTCATAAACTGTAGTTTCTAAGGCACTCCTAACATAGTACTTTACTAATAAAATTGAATTGTTTCGTAATTTACCAAACGTAAATTATAGCAATTCAGTATTTTCTAAGCTCTTAGGTAACGGTTAATAATACCTCAAAACAGGCAGAAATTAACCACTAGTTTTAAAAGGTAATTATCTGTAATTCATAGGTGTAAAAATGCAATTCAAATAAATTCAACAAATTTTTTTAGCATGTAAATTCAATACATGACAACAAATAAAACTAATGCATACATGCGTGATACTGCATCTCATTCTTACTCATAGCTATAAATATGAAAGGAAAGAGACAAAAAACACAATACAGTTACGCAAAACCATAGAACATCAAAGAGAAAAGTTACCTCCTCAACATTTCTGCGCGGGATATGAAAGAAACTTAGCAATAATTTCAATTTCACTTGCGTTTGCAAATCTGGAAAACAGTCCTTGATGTTTTTCAACACTTCGGCATTTAATTGCGTACAAATTGAGCCGCTTGTCCACGAATCATTCGAAGTACCGAGTTTATTGTGGAGCCACAAAGATGTGTCACTATCCCGAACGTTCGCCATCTTGCAACTGAAATAGTGACGTATTCGCCATGTGTCTTTTGTATGTACATATTTTCGAACGTAGATCGATAAAATATTTATCTTCAACAATCATTATTCATTAAATAAAGCTTTAAATATGAATAAAAAATTAGGAAATAGTTGTTAACTGTTGAAAACTGGAAACTATCATGAAAGGAGTATTTTTTGTCTCGTAATGTCCATTTTTTCATCCAGCGTGTTGTCATTTCGATAAAATCGACAGCGCATCATCGTTGAAAAGCGACACTAGCAAATTCATCAACTTGTCTATGAGTCTATGTAGGATGATATTCTCACAAACCTTACCTATAAATTATTAGTGCAAAGCTACTTGTGTTTTCAGCCGATTTGTCGTACGAAAATCTATAAGTGAATGTGAGATTTTATAAAATCACCGACCACCATAACTTGATAGCTGGCCGGTTAGCTTCAAAGAGTAACGGTTAGCTTATTTTGCTAATAATAAGCACTGACCTCTATATTACAATAGTGTATTATAGAGGTCAGTGTAATAAGTATGTAAAATAATTTTAGCATTTAATTTTATATACCTAGGAAAGAAACTAAAAAAAACCTTTCGAGTCGATCAATATTAGCTATGCAAAAATGACGTTGGCAAGACAAACCCACAGAGTACTTTTTGATAGACTGGGCAAACCATTGACAATAGAGAATTAATTGTACGCGTCATATTTGATTTTTTGTTTTTGTAATATTATTTTTATTGATCAAACATTACCCTCAGATTACAGAACAAAACTCCTGTTTATAGTTATTCGTTGTTACACCCATTACTTTAACACTTTGTTCTGTAATCTGAGGCAATAATTTACTTATTTTAGCGTGAAGCTCTACAATTTTATATTCGTGTAAACTATGTCTGAAGCGTCGATAACCGTGCCTTTGAATATTTATGAAGGAGAAATAAATGAAGAAACAACATTGGATCTCTCATCCCAAGGATTGAATAGTGTGCCCGAAATAAAAAATCCCCATTTATGTGTAAGTGATAATTACTACATATTTCATAGTTTCTTATTTATTCGGGATTCTTGCTTTGACCCCATCTCTCTTAGTAGGTAAGCGATGATGCGGTCGACGGCACAGAGCATGTAACCTTTTCTAATGCCTCTCGAGCTTATTTATAATAAATGGTACACATACAAAAGTACCTTTTTTTTTACTGTTGACACCTCCGACTAAGGCCCGTATCACAGAACGTCACTCAACATTTAAGCATTAATTAAAACTAGATTCAAACCATTTGATTGGTTGAAACTAGTTATAATGCTTGAGTACCTATTGAGTGACGTTCTGTTGTAATACGGACTAAGCAATGATTTCAAAAGTAAGTAATATGTCAATGGGACTAAGGCGATTGGCACACTGCACCGCATAAGGGCCGTTACACACGGCGCGGTGCGGCGCCGCACCGCATTGATTTGGAGTCTTAGTAGGTAATAGCGCACAGTACATAGACTGTGGTAATACGGTGCACCAGTCCGAGGTTTACGCTGTTTTACTCCTTCCAAAGATGGAAGGTTTATTTAATAAAAACGTACGGAGCCCTTCAGGTTGCAATTAAACATACATTTTTGTATTACAGATCCTGTACCTTCAAAACAACGGAATTAAAACTTTACCAGATGATCTATTTCCCTCTTTACCGTATATCATGTACTTAGATTTGAGAGACAATCAAATAACCGATATACCAAAATCCATCAATCACCATCCGAGCCTCACGCACCTGTTGTTACAAAACAACAAACTAACATCACTCCCGAACGAACTAGGAACTGTCGTTAACTTGAAAGTCCTTCAGATAAGCGGGAACCCGCTTATGTACCCGCCAAGAGAAGTAATAAACGCGGGAGTTTTAAGCGTCAAACAATTTCTAAACCACAAATTCATTGATGAAATGTTCGAAAACTCCTCCCGCTCCGATATGTCTGAAATTACGGTAAGCACAAGCGGAATTAGTCCTGAAAACTGTAGTCAAGGAGGCCGGAGCTACAATTCGGTTATTGATATGGCCAAATTGAAAAAAAATATGGCAGTTCATTTCAATGAGAAAGATTTGGACGATTCTGACGAAGATTTGTATGCGAGTTTTAGAGGGAAGTGTCCGAAATTAGCAAAGAGTCGTTATACTATACCAACATATTATCAAAGTTCGAAATATGTTCAGCCATCGAGTGCGGATGGAAGAAATGTTTTTGAGGCTAAAATAAAACACAGCCATTTGAGAGATTTGGCTATAAAGAAGCACAAAGATTTACTAGCGACGAGAGACAACATTCTGCAAGGGAGAAAGTGTGTTCTTCTATCAATTTTCTATGTACTTACCTACCTACTTACCGACCCACTTTTCGCACTTGGTCAGATTTTTGTTTTTGGTTGCTAGTTTAAAAAAACTGTAGCTAATCGTAAGTTTTGCAAATAAAACAGGAAAAATACATTGCTTTATAAAATTATTTTTTACGCTTTTTCAAGTTATTTTTTTTTGCACATGTAACTTTTTGCTTAAACCAAACTACATACAGCTATTCCAAGAAAAATATGCGCTTCGGGAATCATCGTCTATCTTTGGCAATTTACAACCATTGAAGTACTTGCCTATTTTGTATTACCTTCCGTGTTTACGGGCTGATTTTTCAATCGACCGATAATTTTTATTCGTATGAAAGAACTGTCAAAATTTCAAAATTATTCCTCGAATGAAGTTATCAGATGATTGAAAAATCAGCCCTTAGTAATACAAAATAGCCAACATACAACTCTATGCAAATCCAAAAAAAGTATAATAGTGACAAATGACGGTCTGCGACCGGAGTAGGTAACCCTAAAGAAAAACTTCATACAAATGCGCAATGATAGTAGGTGCACTACTTACAACAAAGCGCGGTAGTACAAAAATTAGAATCATTGCCTCTGTGGGCTACTTTGTGGCGCGACGTATTTCGAAGATTACCGAAGCGCATAACTTTTCTGGTTTACCTGTACATTACTATTACCCAGCATTAAATCTTCCAGAAACCTAGAACAACTAAAAAACTGGCGAAAAGACTACATAATCAACAAAAGCAAAGTAAATAGTTCATACAAATTGGACTCGAAGGATTACCCTTACGACACAAATCCTGATTACATGACAGTTTTGAGCAGAGAAGATTTAGAAAAAGATTTGCCTGACAAATACAGAAAGAACTTGATACGAAGGTGCAAACCAACTGTACCTAGAAAGAGTAACAACGACGTCCATTTAGCTTTGAAGATAAAACAGCTGTTTGAAAATTTGGAGGCTATTGATTTGAATAGGAAAGATATGACGCCTAGGACGGAGCAGAAAATGCTGCTGAATGAGATTCAAAAGGTAATGTGGTAGAAGAAAAACAGCGGTACAGTCAGGCCCTTCTTTTCCATTGGGCACTCTGGGCAAGTGCCCAGCGCCCCGCGATCTTCGGGGGCCCCGGCCTGCTCTCATCTCTCTTCGGGGGCCCCGCTGGGCCTCCAATAGCTTTAAAACGGCCCTGGGTACAGTCACGTACGCACCTTTATGCTTTTGCTTGATGCAGATTTATGTCGTACCAGTAACGCCAATTCTTGTAGTTCCATTATTAACACTGATGTGCAGCTCACTGTACAGTTTACTTTCATAATAAAATTATGGACTGCCTCGGTGGTCTAGTAGTCGCAAGCGCTACTGCTGAGCAGGAGGTTTTGGGTTCGATTCCCAGGTCAGGAATTTCTCAGTAGCAGCCCGGAGTCGTGTGCCCGGTTGCTGGCAATAGGCTCGCTCCTTATTACATTGGACGTAAACATAACTGGCGAAATGTGGGTGTAGGTACAGACGCCATGCAGCACATCAAGCTACCCGAAACTGTCAAATTTTCCCAATCAACTTTGAACCTTATGCTTTAGCGATAAAGTTGAAAATCTATTAAATACATTTGACAGATTGTAGTAGCTTGATGTGCTGGCGGCTGTACTATGGGTACACCTCGATGCCTTAACCCTTCGGGGATCACAGACGTGTTGTTATATAATTATGGCCTGTTTTCTTAACCGTGATTACCTTGTTTCATAATAATATTCTATGTTATGGGTTTGGTTTCCGCACTTAGTCCTACAGTGGACCATTGTGCGTGGGCCATGGCGGCCGTCGGTGGTTATTCCAACCAGCTCACCTTCCTCCAGAAGCTGATTAAGTCTCCTGGTCTGTTGAGAACATCTGTGTACGATCTGAGTGTCCCGAGGGTTTCTGACCTTATCTGGGTGACGCCTGTGCACTCAAAGAGCACATGCGCAATGGTTTCATCAGCCTCCATGCAAGCCTAATAATATTATACATTGTTTTATTTCTTATGGAGGGTCTTGTGGCTAAGTAATAACAGCCGCACGGGCCGATCGATCAGGTTAAGCTACGCTTGCCGCGGTTGGTCCGTGGATGGGTGACCATCTTCACATACGAAGACCCCTCCGTGCCTCGGAAAGCACGTTAATCCGTTGATCCCGGCTGTCATTCGTGGATCTTTGACAGTCGTTACGGGTCGTCTGAAGCCCGAAAGTCTGACAAGCAGTCTTACCAAGAGGTATCGTATTACCCAGTAACTGGGTTGTAGAGGTCAGGTAGGCAGTCGCTCCATGTAAAATACTGGTATTCAGCTGCATCCGGTTAGATGGAAGCCTACCCTAACATAGTTGGGAAAAGGCTAGGCAGATGGTGACATTGGTCTATTTCTTGGCGGTTTTGGGTTGGTTAATGGGTCCCGTCTTTTCCTTCCATTTTGATGCTTCTTGATAAAAAATACGGTAGGTAGAGTTAGTACTTACTTGAATATTATCTCGTCGGTTCTAATAAAATTATTTTGTTCTAGATCTCAGAAATAAAGCAGAAGTTAATGGAGCTTTCGACGACCAACACTAGAGACGTACAAGCTGAATGAAGGGCTACACGAACATTTTACTAAGACTAGTATTTAGATTTTATTTTTAATACAGTATTATTGTTAGGAAAAAGCAGTATCTTATGGTTTTGGAAAATAAAAGACAATATCTGGCTTTTATTTTTTTTTATTATCGATTTATCGTCAAAATGGCCGGCGGCACCATAATAAAAACGCAATATAAATAACACAAAATATAACTGACACTTACGTTAAGGCTACACCGACCGCGCAGTGGCGCCCTCATCGTTTGTTTGGTTATTTCTTTTATTTTAGAATGCAAATGCAGAAATAGGCACGTTAAGTTGTGCTCCACAAGATTACACGTCAATATTATTATAAACGGTAGTTTTACATTGTCTAGTTTTATTATAATCAATAAAACGGATAATAATGGCCACTATTTTCCGTTTTAGTGATTATAATAAAACTAAAGAATGTAAAACTACCGTTTATAATAATATTAACGTATAATCTTGTGGAGCACAACTTAACGTGCTTATTTTCTGCATTTTCATTCTAAAATAAAAGAAATAACCAAACAAACGATGAGGGCGCCACTGTGCGGTCGGTGTAGCCTTAAAATAATCATGGTTACACACAAGACGCCGTTTTAAAAGTACAGACGCCAGCACATCAAGCTACTCGAAACTGTCAAATTTTCCCAATCAACTTTTCACCTTAAGCTTTAGCGATAAAGTTGAAAATCTATTAAACAAATTTGACAGATTTCCCAATCAACTTTGAACCTTATGCTTTAGCGAAAAAGTTGAAAATCTATTAAATAAATTTGACAGATTGTAGTAGCTTGATGTGCTGGCGTCTGTACGTTAGCCATTACATAAAATTACAGCCCGATGCAAACTTTATAGCGGCTCTGAACACGAGGCGAGTGGCTGCGCAGTAACAAATTCATGTGACCGCGGGGATGAGGGGTGCGGTACTGCGCAGCGTGTAGCTCACTTCACGCCATAAAGTTTGAAGCTCACTGTAACAGCCTTTTGACAACTTTGCCCAGATACTCTACTCGGGCAATGTTGACGAAGACCTATGAACAACTAAAATAATATAAAAGGAACATTACACAATTAAATTATCCATCATATTCAATTATATTTTTATTAGACATACAAAATTGTTAATTTACCTTAATTAGTGACTACACATTCTGTTAAAAAACCTACTATGTTTTCATTTTGTTTTGGACAATTGGATTTCACGTACCGAAAACTCTCAAACAAATTACAAAAATCAGTTTTTTATATATATCTTTTTTTTTATAATACTGAAGCATTGAACGTTATTAACGATACAAAATATAATATCATTCGACTTATTTCTACAGCTGATACAAAAAGCAAATTAAATGCAAAATTGTGCAATAAAACACTTTATAGGATAACATATTGCAGGGCTGATTTTTCAATCATCTGAAAACTTTATTCGAGGAATAATTTTGAAATTTTGACAGTTGTATCATACAAAAACTGTCAAACGTCAATTTTATTCCTCGAATAATAGCTATCTGGCGATGGAAAAATACGCCCTAAATCATATTTCGATAATAACTAAATACATTTTGCGTAATTATTACAAATAAAAGCTACTCATGTAATTGTGATTAAAATAAAGAGAAGTTAATTATTATTTCTGAACTGGTCCTTAGCAGCTTTGAACAGAGAGAAGTGGAAAGAGAGTAGGGGGAGGCCTTTGCCCTGCAGTGGGACATCACAGGCTAATAATAATTATTATTATTATTATTTGCCATTGATACGCTAAGTTCGCTTTCGAATTGTGTGCGATACTTAGGTGAGATGCGAAGTGAACATGACAGAATAGGACTGTAAATGAATTAAAGTACTCGTAGACCTAATCCCATCTTGACCGATTTATTCTAACATTTCTATACATGCAGTATTCAATTTATTGAAACTTTTTCTTTACATACATTAATTGTTCACATGCTTATATCTATACAATGCGTAACATAATGAACGCAAGACCTCATACACCCCAATTAGAGTATTGAGTTAAAAGCATAATACAATGATCAAAACAATTTTTTTTTAAAGCTAACTATTTTTATTAAGTAAATTGTGTTTACTTTATGCATTCAAAATTGAGTCTTATTGCCTTGACATAAGATTTAATTTTCTTTGGCTCAATCGGCGATCAGTATGGAAAAATACATAGGTAATTTAAAAAAAATACCTATCTTAAATGTTACCGAAATTGATTCAGTAATCAATTATGAACGAACTACTTTCATGACTTGCGTTTATTCTGTTACATCTTGTATACAAAACATTACTTACGTAACTGCAATTGAAGTTTTTAAGCCCAGTTCACACTGTGTCGAATCGACAGATAATAGCTAGAGCCGACAGAAATTCCGAAAAAAAAAACATCGTCTAGACACAGTGATATAGCAATATTTACTGACAAATAGGAGCCTTGCCAATAATGAAGTAATGAATTTATCCTACACAAATCGTTTCTACATGCAAAGCGTTTTTTTTTTCTTGTGTACGGTGTGATCTGATGGTAAAATATGGAGAACTTTATTATAAGGAAAAATATCTATGTATCTCTTACCCATGTTTGCAAATAAATAAATGATTTGATTTGATGGTTTACTATTCACGGTACGTATTGTGATATCTTTATCTTTCACTTTTGACGGCACGGTTGGCGCAGTGGTTAAGCGATTGACTGCTGCGCTGCGTGTCGCGGGTTCGATTCCCGCACGGAACAAATATTTGTATAACCTACAAGTAGTTGTTCCGGGTCTGGATGTTTGTGTATGTGAGTTTAAATGTTTGTAAACGCACCCACAATACAGGAGAAATTCCTAGCGTGGGGCAACGTTTTTTCAAAAAAAAAAAAAAACTTTTCTATTAATTATTGTTTGCGTCGTAATCTTTTTTATCTAGCCTTGACTTAATTTTAGACTTGTACTATACTGCTTAAATTTTACCGGCGAATTTTAGGAGTGGCTGGTCATTCTTAGAAATAAAATGTGTTCAGAATTTAACAGTTACTTTAGACAAGAATGAAAATTAACTAAAAACATAACAACAGTGAACACAACAACAGTGAACACATTCAATTTATTTACAGAAATATGAGAGAAAAAACTCCATGAGAATGAGTAGCGGTATAGGTAAATTTCGTTTTTAACCAAACTTTTGATAACTAGAGATAAATAACGTTCAAGGAAATCAAAGTTACTGTCCTAATAAGGATTATATTCCATACCGTATCCATGTCCGACCCACAAAATATAAAATTAGGTACAGTTAAGGAAATTCACATGCAAAATAATCAGCCTATAATGTTGTCACTGCTAGGACAGGTCTCCTCTCTGTGAGAGGGAGTGGGCCGTAATCCACCACGCGGGCCCTGAGAGATGTCACATATCTTCGAATATTTGGTTAAAGGACATGCCGGTTTGCTTACGATGTTTTCCTTCATCGTTCTGAGAGCAGTGGTGATGAAATAATTTACACAAAGTAAAGCGCCTGTCTGGGTTCGAACCTACATCTCTTAAGTCGCGGCCGTTGCCACTTGGCCACCACTGCTCTCCCACGCCAATTTTCTTAACAAATAATTAGCCAGACTTATTTATTTATTAACACTTTATGCACAAGTAAAAGAAATACTGTACAAAGGCGGACTTAATGCCTGAGGCAGACTTTACAATAAGAAGTTTACAAAATCATGCCATTGACTTTATATTACTTACCAACTGAACAGAAATCAAAATCTCAACCTCATTCGTTTCAGAGATGGCTACAACAAAACTATGTTACGCAGTTACATTTTATCACAACAGTAGGTATACCTCTGCCTGACACTTCGGATATTACAGGCGTGATGTGTTGTCACACACACCGATTATTTTCCAATCACTTATGACTTAACTTCAGTCTTTACCTATACTTGACTTATAGGATTTAAATATCCAAAAACACAGCCTTGTGTTCACCAACATTTAAATCAACTGATTAAATATTTAATCAGTTCTTTATTTAAAACTTCCTTAGGAAATTTGACATAAACCAACTGTTTAAATACCTAACCGGTGCACGATGGTTTGAATGTTGGTGAACTTAGGTGTCATCTACCAATCCGCACTGGGCCTGCGTGGTGGATAAAACTTTTGGTAATTTTCTAGTCTCTTGGAAAATTATAAAATGCTTTTTGACGTGTGGCTCCACCCGCGTAGTGTTTAGTTATTAGCCAAATCTTTTGAAAAAATATATATAGATTTTTTTATTTTGTTTTGGGCCCGCTCTTGACCTCGATCACGCCTGATGGAAAGCGATGAATGAGGTCTATGGAGCGACCAGTGGTAGTGGTGGTGGTGTGGTGTGGTGGTAGTGGTGGTGAGTAGTGGTCGTGTGGTCGAGCGTACCCAGAAGATGCTTGTTCACTCTTGCTGTGAAGGCAGACGGGTTAAATGTGGAAGGAAGAACAGAGACATTAAATTACCAATTAGGTACAGCCGCCAGCAAATCAAGTTACCCCACGTTGACCTTGAACGCGTTATGAGCAAGAACAGCGAGAATCATTACAATTTTCAGGCCACAAATTATCTTAAAAAAAAAGGCACGAACTACTGGATTACTGTTGTTATGTATTGATTTAAGAATTTTTTCTTAGTTTACTCTAAATGGCCTATTAGAATGGAAGGCAAATCATTCCATTTAATTAATTTACTAATATCCTAGTTCAGCTCGAAACCATTTCTTTCACTCCCTCTCTTCCAATACTTTAAAATAAAGATAATAGCTGGGGTGGATCGAATTATCGATTTTCCCACCCGTACGTAAACTACGCGCGTTGACGTGGAGTTGCGGACATCAGCCCATATTACCTATTTAATAAAGATAAGACAATCATTTTATTAGATAAAAAAAAAATTAGGTACGTCTTTTCCTGGCTTCAAATTCGATCTTTCAGGATTTAAAACTCGTAGTGGAAAAAATACTAGCCTGTTTCATGACCTCTTAATAAGTTCCGGTTTACTCATCTAGAACATATTTCCATTCAAATTCTGTCACATTTATTTAGTAGAAAGTGTCCATCCGAACTTTGTATAACAAGTCCAAGATTTATGATAACATATTCAATTTGGAGGCAATGGAAAATATAATATATCGGATTTTTGAAGTGAAAACTTCTTTAGCTTCACTTTGCGCACTTTCTGAACAGTGAACGAAACCGAACCGTCACGCTCGGGCCGGTGACGCTGAGTCGGGTATACTCGGCTCCAATCGGTCGGTGACTCTAAATCGCGTATACTCGGCAATAAGTTTTCACATCTATCGTGTAATCGTAGGCTTTTTTATTATTATGAAAGTTCTATAATATCATATTTTCAAAACAAATAATACAATAGTTAGAGATTTATTTAGAAAACAAATAGTGAACTTGTGATACATACAAAGTTTTAAAGCAATAAGCTAAATATACATTTCATATAACTACTATTTATATTTGAGTACACGTTATTCTACTTAAATAATGCGGCTTAGAATTAGAACATTATTCGTTATAATAGTTTGATATGAACATCAGATCATTGCCTTATAAAAAAAATTAATTGTAAAGTTGCCATGGCGAAATATTAGAATCAATTCGGTAGTTAGAATACTTAAAAATTCGTAATGCGTGAGGCAGTTTCTTGATTTTGTTTTAGTGATAAATTAAAGTAGAATGATTTTCAAGGTAGTCAACTTAGTTCAAGCGCCAAAGCGAATAAAAGACACAACAAAACTAGTGGCATCGTTATTTAATTTTGTTTTCACCGCTATTTTTATTCAACAAATTAAAAAAAAAAAAGGAGGTGGTTATGGATTTTTGTGTTACCTGTGTAATTTTATACATAACGGGTGTAAAAAGACAATCAACGAAGCCGAGAGTCACTTGTACTCCCCGTCATTGTAATATTTTTTCTGTACTGGACCATACCTGGGAACCCTCTGGTTACGGAGATATTTAAGGTCAAAATTCCAACTTTTACTGACGTTTTTTTACTCCCACGACCTGTGCCGTTGCATGCACCCATAAGCACAATGTTTTGCGTGTGTTACATTGCGCACTACCGTAAACAGCACATTTTCACACCAAAAATAAAAGTAGTTTCTCAGCAGTTATTTTTGTGCAGTGTTACTTAGTTTGATGACCAGAATGCGTAGTTGAGGCTATTTGTTGGGTATTTTTACACCCCTTATGAAGAATGAAGGATTATCGGTTGAACGCACGCAGGCCGTAGGCTGCTTGCAGTCATGCACCATGACATCATAATACAGAGATACTTAAAATGTTCTCAGTTTTCTTGCATTAGTACCTTTTCATAATAAATGAGCTCCGATTTATTTTTAATTATACAGACTGTAATTGCAATCATTGGCACCTTTCTAGGAAAAGTGAAATACTCATAGATACACACGATTTTTACAACCAACTCTGTGGGGCTAGCACGACCGTGCGGAATAAACGTAACGTAAATTCGAACGGTTTTAAATTTGAAAATACTCGTTTCGCGCGTAATATTATTTGTTTATCAATTTAAGTACACACATACAGGAAGAATCCAAATTTTTACAGGTGTTCTACCTATGAATATGAACAACTTTCATTAGGGGACTAACTTTAAAATTTCGAAAAAAAAAAAACAGCTGTTTCATACGGATATAGACATATGGATGGTGATAAAAAATCTTCCTTTATATAAACAGACAAGAAAAAGAAAGAATAGAAAAAAGGTACAAGGATGATGCTTATTTCTAAACAAATCTCTTCCAGCATTTTTTTTAATTTATCGCATGTTTATCGCAATAATTTTAATAAAAAATCGTTCAAATTTACGTTACGGTTACATCACATGTTCGTGCTACGACCTCGGAAATAGAGCGTAGCTGCCTTAAACGCACGACTACATTATTAAAAAAGTGATTTACATGCAGCAGAAAAAGTATATTACTTAATCTCTCTTAAAAGACTACCTGAGCTACAAAACCTCAGTGCTTCCGCTTCCGCCTGCGCCTGGGTGGGTCCCCGCAGGCCCGCACGCCGCGCCCAGGTGGGTCCCCGCAGGCCCGCACGCCGCGCCCAGGTGGGTCCCCGCAGGCCCGCACGCCGCGCCCAGGTGGGTCCCCGCAGGCCCGCACGCCGCGCCCAGGTGGGTCCCCGCAGGCCCGCACGCCGCGCCCAGGTGGGTCCCCGCAGGCCCGCACGCCGCGCCCAGGTGGGTCCCCGCAGGCCCGCACGCCGCGCCCAGGTGGGTCCCCGCAGGCCCGCACGCCGCGCCCAGGTGGGTCCCCGCAGGCCCGCACGCCGCGCCCAGGTGGGTCCCCGCAGGCCCGCACGCCGCGCCCAGGTGGGTCCCCGCAGGCCCGCACGCCGCGCCCAGGTGGGTCCCCGCAGGCCCGCACGCCGCGCCCAGGTGGGTCCCCGCAGGCCCGCACGCCGCGCCCAGGTGGGTCCCCGCAGGCCCGCACGCCGCGCCCAGGTGGGTCCCCGCAGGCCCGCACGCCGCGCCCAGGTGGGTCCCCGCAGGCCCGCACGCCGCGCCCAGGTGGGTCCCCGCAGGCCCGCACGCCGCGCCCAGGTGGGTCCCCGCAGGCCCGCACGCCGCGCCCAGGTGGGTCCCCGCAGGCCCGCACGCCGCGCCCGCGCTAGAAGGAGCGCGCGAGGTACACGCGGCCGCACGCGCCGCGCTGCAGCTCCACGAAGCCGAGCTTGCTGTAGAACTGGTGCAGGAAGTGGTCCGTCGCGTTTATGCATGCGTGCACGCCGCTTGCACCTGCGGATACAGATTGACAACATTTTTGAAACGGAATCGAATTGAGTTGAAAAAGGACAGAGGGGCCGTTGCCCTGCAGTAAGACAATATGGGCTAATTATCATAATTTATTAGAAAACACCGATTTTGTCTCTATTAGCAGGGTTTTGTGAAAACAAAATAATAATTAAATGACACAGTTCCTTGAGCCAAGCCTTTGTTTAACGCTATCTTTTTATCACCACAGAAATATCTTAATTATGTAATGGTTTCAGGTGTGTTTTTGCAAAACAGATTTGTGTCACTTAAGAGCGCTATACAAAAACATTTCATAGATTAAACTCTAAAAACTTGCGTGCATACAGACTTATTATAGTGGTTTGTTTGAGACGTTAATCAAATTCATCGGACCTCTCGTTTTTACTTACGCTCCCTCCTGTATGAAGCTATATTTGTATGAGTATGTGACACTCACCGTGTGCTCTGAGCGCAGCTAGCACGCAAGTCAGCAGCCTGGCAGGCGCGAGCGGGTCGCGACACGCCGCCAGCACGCAGCACGTCAGTAGCGCGGGATGGGAGCGTGTCACGCTTTCAGGAGCTCGCTCGCATACGTTGAACTGATGGAAGTGACGAACGCATTCCTAGAAGAAGGAGAATGCACTGTATACAAACACATTCTTAAAACCTATGCGGAGGCTTCTTACAAAAAGTTCTTAATACAAAAACTGACTTTAGTCGGAATAAAGTTCTAAATACAAAAATAGACTTGAAGCTATAAGCTTGGACTTAAATTATAACTCATATTGTAATGAGGTATTTTCCTTTTATTTTTTTTACTTTTCCCTAGTCGCTGGATAGATGGCGCTGACCTTGGTAAGTTACTGCAAGGAACGGAACTTCACATCATTTTTTGATTATTTCACTTGGATGTAATTTTGAGATCGTAAAACGAAAGCAAACGAAAGTGTCAGTCAACGAGCGTATGTGACGTGACGCAATGGTTTTTTTCCAAGCGTTTTGGCTATGTCACCTAGTAACGTAGTCAGTACAACGCCATCTACAGAGTTCTTGGAAACTATTTTTTTTTTAATACTCAAAAAGAAAACCTCTCATTAGATTTGTGGCTAAAAGATAACAGCCGCACGGGTCGATCGATCAGGTTAAGCTACGCTTGCTGCGGTTGGTCCGTGGATGGGTGATCGTCTTCACATACCGAGACCCCTCCGTGCCTCGGAAAGCACGTTAAGCTGTTGGTCCTGGCTGTCATTCGTGGATCTTTGACAGTCGTTACGGGTAGTCAGTAGCCCGAAAATCTGACAACCAGTCTTACCAAGGGGTATCGTATTACCCAGTAATTGGGTTGTGGAGGTCAGATAGGCAGTCGCTCCATGTATAATACTGGTATTCAGCTGCATCCATTCAGGTTAGACTGGAAGCCGACCCCAACATAGTTGAGAAAAGGTTAGGTAGATGAAGATAGGTTAAACAAAAAAACTGTTGATTTACATACTTTAGCCGCCTGACTAAGGTCTTGTCTCTCGGTCAGCTGTTCCGGGTACTTGGTGCACATTTCCGGTATCCACGCTACTTCCTGTCGTTTGTAGAACTCCTTGCTATTCAGTACTGCGCACGCATATCCTACTATTTCCGGTTTCATGCCTGTGGGAGAATGTTTGTTGTGTTATTATTATTACTGATTTTTACTAACAAGGGTTATAATGGCTGATGCCAAAAATTAGGCCAACATGCACCACAAATCACTAAATGCGTTTAGCGCTAAACATATTCAAAACATCATTCGGTCTCTGTCATCTTCAAATGATTTATAGAAACAGAGCGACGTTGACTAAATTAATATTATAAAGAGAAAGATTTGATTTTTTTGTATTTCTGTTACGTTTTCACGCTAAAACGGCTGACAGGATTTGGATAAAATTTGGCACATGACTTGGATTAGGAGATAGGATACTTTTTATTTTGAATATGTTTAGCGTTAAACATGGTAAGCTATTTGTGGTGCAAGCGGGCTCAATTGATAGACTTAATGATAAAAATCGTATTAAAACTTTAATATTTATTTCGAAGATTGCGATTTTTCAGGCTGCCTTGTCTAAAACTCAGCATTATATGCAGGGTGAGTGAACGAGATAAAAAATAAATTAAATACATACATAATCAGCCTATAATGTTTCCACTACTGGGACACGGGCCTCCTCTCTGAGAGGGAGTGGGCCACAAGAAAATAGGCAGTCCGTCTGCCTTCAAAGCAAGAGTGAACAGGCATCTTCTGGGCACGCTCGTTCCATCATTGGCCTCATCCATCGCTTCCCATTAGGATTGATCGAGGTCAAGAGCAGACCAGCCTATTCAGCAATATTTCTTTCCTTTTTTTAAATTGCCAATCATCATATTTTAGCTCTCAGAGAGGAGGCCTGTGTCTCAGCAATGGGGATGTTATGGGCTGATGCTATTCATGCATTAAATTTTATTGTAGAGTATGCTCAGTATGGCTTACCGTTAACTCGAGGTTCGATGGTTCGCTTGTCATCGTCATCCCCGGACTGTTCCACTTCCTGAGGAATACATTCCTCATCGTCTTCTATCACCATGCATAGTTCAGGTACTAGTGTCAGGAATGGTGCTACTAGCCTGGGAGAGAAATCAGTTGATCAAAATATTTTATTTCATATAAACCTACATGAGCACTTATGAAATGTTAGAAGCTAGGTGCACGGTTCCAATTGGTCGTTTCCTATGGAGAAGAGACGGCAAGAAACTCCATGGTTACTCTTTTAAAAAGAATTGGCTTTTACAATATTTCCAAATTACTCAATACTCAATTCTTTATTGCATTCCACAATGTAGGCTTAGGTGGTAAACATTTGCCAAAAGAAACAATCATGGACCCTGTCGGGCACAGCAAAAGATAGATAGGTATGTGGAGAAGAGGACTTATCATTTATGTAATCTAACTTATTCTAAACACACTTTTATAATATAATTAATGTATACTAATAATAATTATTTAACATTTTACTTATTGTATACTTAATTTTTTCAATGATTTATCATTTAGATATTCGTTAACACTATAATAACATTTGCTTATTAGTAGCTTTTTTAATTTGTTCGTCGTGAATATATGGAGTTTTTTTTTTCATTTCTTATGTATTCGGGTAACATATTGTAAATTTTGATTGACATATTTTATATATATTTTATAATTACTGTATTAATTGGACAGCATAGTGTTAAAACCTGAAGGGCAATTTCAGTTTTTTTTTGCTCAGCCTCAATCTGTCCAAAAACTTTTTTGCTCAGCCTCAATCTGTCGAAAAACTTTTTTTGCTCAGCCTCAATCTGTCGAAAAACTTTTTTTGCTCAGTCTCAGTCTGTCGAAAAACTTTTTTTGCTCAGCCTCAATCTGTCGAAAAACTTTTTTTGCTCAGCCTCAATCTGTCGAAAAACTTTTTTTGCTCAGTCTCAGTCTGTCGAAAAACTTTTAATTTACCAAAATTTTTGACAAATTTTTGTTATTGTTTGTCGCTGAGATGAGATGCGACTTGGGTTTGAATGTTGTACGAGAATTGGCCTTCTTTCGACAGCAAATATTTCTTAGTTTGTCACAGTTCTAAGGTTCTCTAAAACACATAATAGAGGGAGTGGGCCGTAATCAATCACGCGGGCCCAGTGCGGGTTGGCAGATGTCACATGTCTTCGAATTTTTGGTTCTAGGACATGCCGGTTTCCTTACGATGTTTTCCTTCACCGTTTTGTGTGTGGTGATGAAATGATTTACATAAAGTAAAGCGCCTGTCTGGGTTCGAACCTACGACCTACAACTCATAAGTCGCGACCGTTACCACTTGGCCACTAACTGCTCCAAAACATAGTTTAACAAATATCCAAACTAACCTTAATGTTTTTTCTGACACTCTGAAAGACCGCGGACAATGGCGGTCAACGACTTTTCACCCTTATGCCCTTAGTAATAAGGTTGAAAAGTGGTCCACCGCCAGTGTCCGCCTCGGTACACTCAAGCTCAAGCAAAAGCTTTAAACTTTGTATTACTCTTAGCATTTCAAAAAAATACAGTGACTTTTTGGCTGTGTTGTACCATTCTAAAATCAACTTAATTTGACAAGGATAAAGTTGATAATATATCGACGATGAAGTGACAAGAACCTTTATCTAGTTAGGAGTTACTATCTACTTAGGAGTTCTTGTCACTTCATCGTCGATATGTAAAAGGAAATAACGTGTATAAAAAAAGTAATTAAAAAAAATTAAACCGACTTCAAAAAGAAATTAACTCAAAATTATGAAATAACTTTAATTTCGGAAGTCGGTGTCTTGGGATCTGTATTTTAGTTTTAGTTTTTTGCCACCGACTTCCGAAATTAAAGTTATTTCATAATTTTGAGTTAATTTCTTTTTGAAGTCGGTTTAATTTTTTTAAATTACTTTTTATTTGGTAATTTTTAGTTGTTGCACTAGAATTTGACCAAGGTTTTGAGATGTTTTCCCTTTGACACTACACCCGTAGCTCGTATCAATAAGCCAGGCCGTCACACTTTCACGTCTTAGTCCATATCTTGAAAATTACTGAATCGATTTTGATGAAACTTGCACTGTTCCCTAAGTAGAAGTAAATGTAAGCCAATGAAAAAAGAATGGTCACGATACGATTAATAGTTACGGAGATATGCGTGGACAAACATACATACATACATACGTCTATAAAATGTTGTATATTTGTTTGGAAGCCCTAATAGATTGTCATCTATATACATATAATAAATTTGTAGAAAAGTGGTGTCTGTACAATGGAAATATATAAAAAAAAAGTAGCAGGGGTTGTTATTATATCGATGCCGAACCCGAAATTGTAATTAATTTGTTTTTTGTCTGTTTGTCTGTTTGTTTGTGCACGCTAATATCAGAAACGGCTTATTCGATTTAGATGCGGTTTTCACTAATATATTGTAGTAGGCTTCACTTAACATTTAGTGTTTATTTCATGTCAATCGGTTCATAAATAAAAAAGTTATGTCAATTTAAAGAATCACGGCGAACATTTGTTAAGGTATTCTATCAGAGTACGTACACGCCTCGGGCCTGCGCGTCCGATCTTCGGAACTACTGGACGGATTTGAATGATTTTTTTTTTGTTGTATAGTTATTATGGCTGGACAACATTCAGGCTATAATGTTTCTTGGAAACTTGAACACCTGATGCAGAACCGAAACAGACCAGCTTAACTATAAGAGATACAAAAATGGTACCATAGCAAAAATTGTTCCACGTGATGAGGATTTTCTGCTGAGAGAATAAATTTGAAGATCTGGAACACCTGACGGGGAACTCCAAGAGCCCAGCTACACCATAACACATATAGGAATGACGTCTTAGTAAAAGTTATTCGGTCTGATGGGCATTTCCTGTTGACTTATAAAAATCGAAGATCAGAAACATCTGATGTGGAAATCTAAGCTATCACTAATTTCACCTCCACGCGGTGAAGGCGGTAACAGTTTAGGACTGATTTTCGATGACGATGGTATATCATTGAAAATTTGACTCTACTGGCCAAAACTCCCATTTATTTTTTTTAACGTGAAGAAATGCTCATGCATTCTGCACTACCACGGGGAGATAGTGCAGTTATGTGGGACTCTAACCCACTAAAACTCCACTGTGTCCTCCTCTGCCGCTTACGGCGGGAACATGGGCACGCGTTAGCACTCATCCGTGAACCCGCCGCGGCTGTCCGTCACCGGACCCTCCGCTGGGGAGTACTCCCCATCACCGGCGCACCAGAACACATAACACGCCGTGACCACCCCAGGGACCAAACCAGCACATGGGCCAGACGATCCCGTGTCTGGGCACCCTTGGTAGGGGAGCAGTCACTTAGATTTTAATTGATCAGGTATCTTCATAATAAAACTATAACCATGCCTAGAAAGAGGTCAAATCTTTCCCAATGTTCCAAAGGAGCTAAAAGATTGAGGATCATAAGATCCCAAGAATCTACCGAAGAGCGTCAGGAGAGACTTGATGCTGTTTGAGAACATCAGGCTGCAACTCGCTCCGTGGAAACCTCTTCGGATCGCGAAGCACGCCTGCGTTCTCAGCGTATTTACGCATCTACATCCAGATCCCTAGAGACCAGTGAAGAATATGATGCGCGACTGACCGCTGATACGGTGAGATTATCATACATTGTTCCGAACACGCACACAACAAAATATTCATAATCAGAAAGTGAGAAAGAAAGAATTGCTGGACTGGAGTACGGCACGAAGAGACAGATTAAGAAGAGCGCAACGAACGTTTGAATTCTGATCGACTTCGACATTCTCTGAACAGAATGTCGATATCATCTGAAGAATCGGATGTGTCCCAAGATATAGCCGTAGGGCATGGCGACCTTCCTTGGGTTGATAAGGAACGGAGTGCATTTACGTATACTCCTATGATTGACTACGCCACATATTCCGCCATCGGAGGTATGGGTAAAAATTTTACTTTTTGTGAAGCTGTTAAATAGCAAAAAGAAACAAACGGTATGTGTTGCTCAGGTGGGAAAGTACATATTGAAATATTACAAAATCCTCCAGAAATATTAAGATCACTGCTAATCGGTGACCATCCACAGTCAAAACATTTCTTGGACAACATACGTTCGTACAATAATGCCTTTCAAATGACATCTTTTGTTGCGAAACAGATTTCAGAAGGCCCATTTATGCCAACATTCAAAGTGCAAGGCCAAGTTTACCACCCTATTGGTTCATTATTGCCTGAAAATGACGTCTCGAATCGTCTCGCGCATCCCGTTGTTATCCAGTCCCCGGGTTCTTAGAATTCGACATCAGACGTTTCAGATCTTCGATTTTGACTACCCCGTTGTCGCTGGCATAACCAACAGGATCCGCGTACGAAGTCGCGGGCAGAAGCTAGTATGTGAATATAATGCAATTCCAATAATATTACATACATACGTATCGAATTGATAACCTCCTTTTTTTTGAAGTCGGTAATAACCTCCTTTTTTTTGAAGTCGGTAATAACCTCCTTTTTTTTGAAGTCGGTAAAAACAAAGATTTGAATTAACATACCTGTCAGCCGGTAACGTTTGTAAATCGCTAGGGAAAAGATCACTGCAGTCAGACCCATCTCGACATGTCTTGTGGCATATTGCGCAAACCTGAAACAATTATTTTAGTTAAAAAAACTTATATATTTCATTACCTGTGTTTAAATGTTTCTGTATTTTCTGTCTATCATTTACTTTACAGAATATATTTGTTACTGTTTAACAACATACAGCGTTATTTAAAACTAGATCCACCCCGCGGTTTCACCCGTATAAGTTTCAATTCCGTAGGAATATCGGGATAAAAAGTCTACCCATGTGACAAGTTTGATCCAAATCTGTTCAGCCGTTTTAGCGTAACAAACAAATGTCAATAAAAAACTACGGCTGATCACGAGATCAGCCGCGCCCGCGGTTCGCGCAAAATGCGCAAGATTTTTTCTGATCTGTATTGTGAAATACGATGACAGCTGACGAAAACAGCCGAATGCTTCCGAAAGACTTACCGCTTCTTCATCAGCCGTACAATATGGCCTTATCGTGAGTGGCAGTATCGTGGGAGGAGGTAATGTTCTCAACGCGTCACTGTTACATTCTACTGGTAGTAATCTTCGCAAGTCTGCTGTAAGACCTCCTCGGAACACCCATGGTTCCTGGGAACCACTCTCGAATGCCTCACGCCAGCCTTTTGAAAACCCTGCGAGGGGAAAAAATGGATTTACTAGCGTGTAGGTATTAAATTGCCTAAAACCATGCATTTTCTTATACTGGCATTTGAATTGGAGTATTTGTACAAATATTCTCACTAGAATGCTACTACAATAACAAAATTTTTTTTCATCTCTTTATTAGTGGTTGTAATGGTAATCATATCACTAGGTTTTATTAGGTTTTTATTTTTATTTATCCTTTTGATAGATTCTTATTTTGTAAATAAAATGTGAGGACTTTGTAGGCCTTGTAGACTTTAGATCTGTAGACCATTTTTTATTTTATCAAGTACCTGATACTTGTTGACAGGCCTACGCTATCCTCCCATACCTACTGTAATTTGAAAATATTGTAAAAGCCAATTATTTTTAAAAAGAGTAACCGTGGAGTTTCTTGCCGGTTCTTCTCCATAGGAAACGACCAATTGGAACCGTGCACCTAGCTTCTGACGTTTCATAAGTGCCCATGTAGGCTTATGTGAAATAAAATATTTTGATTTTGATTTTGAAATAAATTTTATTTTAATAGAAATTAGGTATATTTTGTTGATCAACATAACAATTAAAATAAAATAAAAAACTTACATGTGTAACTTCCTTGTGTATTTGTTGCTATGTTTTGTGGGTATTTGCCGAGTTCTGAAACAAAATAAATAGTATTGAAATTTTTACTGCTATCGTTACGAATACGATCGATCTTGCTCGAAGATGACCGAGTAAATCTGACAAACACTTCTGACTCTTCATCAGCCTTTGTGTAAGGTCTAATATTTAAGTCGAAACAGGTCGTATATTCATCTTTAAATCTTGTGTATGCCCAGCATAACAACGTTAACGTGTTGATACCAACCTAGCCACCTCAGGAAGCCGTCCAGCAGCGCGAGCACAGCGCACAGCTCCCACACGTAGGGCTGCAGCTCGGCGTGCAGCTCCTGGTTGTCGGCGGCGGCGAGGCGGCGAGCTAAGCGTCGCGTGCGACACATCCACCACGCGAAACGACTGCGGCGGCGACGCCATTCACTTGTCTGTGGAAGAAAAACAAATATAATCATAACATTATGCCCTTACCGCGTATCACCTTTTACACAATCCAGTGTTTCAATGGCACAATATTGGATAACCGAGTTCGGACTCCAGACGAAGATAGCAGTGGCATCTGTATAGGTAAACAGTTTAGTATATGGGAGAGACATTGAGCAGAGGTAATTTATATACAGCAGGAAGAGAGTAGGGCCCATGATGCTCCCTTGCGGAACGCCATAAGAGACTGTATGTTCGTCACTGATGTGTCCATCTATTTTAACTATTTGATTTCCGTTATTATGGTAATCCCTAAAGATATTATGAGCAGTACCTCGTATTCCAAGCTTTTCTAATTTTTCAAAGAGAATTGGGACACAGACCGTGTCAAATGCCTTGAATAGGTCTAGAAATATCCATAGATAGCAATTTTCAAAAATCCTTGTGCAAAATTTCATGCTTCTAGACCCAGCGGTTAAGGCGGTGCTTGTCTGTCAGTGAATGAATTTAATATTTAAAAACAACGACAAAACAGAGTAGTCCGATTTTGATGATTCTTTTTTTACATGAAAGGGAACGAACTTACATACATGACCACTGAGATTCATAACCGTTCCTTTCAGCCATAGACAGGTAAAAATGAAGGGTTTATTTATAGAATCAAAAACTACATACCTCAGGCTTATTCCCTCTAGGCAGTAAACTAGCCGCATGCGTGGTCAGCCAGTTGAAGTCATGTAGTAGCCTCAGACCGCGCGAGCCGTGCTCGAAGGGCAAGTAAAACAGATCGCAGAGTAGGAGCAGGTCGTCGGCTACTAACGCGTTCGGGTCTATTGAGGGGTCTTCGTTTTCTACGGGCCTGGTGGGAAAAACAAGGTTCATGGAAAATACTGCTAAAGTAAAAAAAAAAACCGGTCAAGTGCAAGTCGGACTCGCACATGAAGGGTTCCGTACCACAAGGCATAAAACGCCGAAAAAAAAGTTTCTTTTATACCCTTTTGAATTTTAACTTGACTTTATTTTTATTATTTGTTGTTATAGCGGCAACAGAAATACATCATCTGAATTTTAACTGTCTGTGTCTGTGTGAAAAAATGTCAACTGTCTAGCTATCGCGGTTCATGAGATACAGCCTGGTGACAGACAGACGGACAGTGGAGTCTTAGTAATAGGGTCCCGTTTTTACCCTTTAGGTACGGAACCCTAAAACTGCTATTATACAGATGGCAGGGACTTCGACCCGGTTATAAAAAAAATCTGCCGTTTCATAGAAAAATACAATACCTACGCGAATTGTAGAACATTGTGTCCAGTATCAAGCAGTGAAAATATTTAATTGCTTACCTAAAGATATAAGAGAACTATTATATGAAACCACCTTATTCAAAAAGAGACTTAAGGAATTTTTGTTGGAAAGGTGTTTCTATTCTATTGATGAATTTATGACCCTAAGTTAATGATGATTACTGAATTATTTCTATTATATTAATAATGTTATAAATGAAATCAGTTTTTTATGGTATGACATGTTTCAAATTATTGTGATAATGATAATCTATAGGTATCTATGCAAAGTGACTTGATTTTATCGATAGTTATTTTTTGTTGACATTGTTGTATATTTTTTCTATTGATTGTGATGTTTTATTTTTTTGTCTTTTTTATGCATGTTCTATAATTATGATTGGTTTTTAATTGAATATTGTTTTTAGCTTCAAATATTATTTTTGTAAACATTCAGACACAATTTGTTAATTGTTAATGAATAAATGAAATGAATGAATGATCAAAATGTATGGAAGAGGATTTTTTTTTAAGTCTTCGGAACAGGGTACGGTAAAGTGCAAGGTGTCTAAGATACGTGAACTAGGTGGTTGGGGTAAGGGGATTTAACCATACTGTCCTAGTTAAATAAAAACACATTTAAATCATAATAATATACTCACTCGTCGACTACTTCTGTGAGTTCCGGCGGTTCCACCATCATGTCGGTACTGAGCGGACTGTGACTTGGCTCTACTTGCATCGACCCGTTCTGAAATAAGCACTCATGTAAAGTAAAAGTGCGCAGTGCTGGCACACCTCTGCCCTATTTCAAGTTAAACAAATACCAACTTTATTTCAATTTGTAAAATAGTTAGTATAGGACAAACACCATCTAAAACTATTACAAATTTCAAGTTGATAGCATTAGTAGTTCTTGTGATATCCAGCTGTGACAGACAGACAGAGACTGAGTCTCACCACAAGGGTTCCGTTTTACCATTTTGTTATGGAACCCTAAAAAGCTTTTGCTGACTTTAATTCTTATATGTATTTACTTACTTCACTCAACCCATCATTCATAACCACATCAGGATCAGTAGCGGCAGTAGACGGCGGGTCCACATCTAAAGGTTCACCAACTTCAGTAATAGACGGGCGGCTAGGACTTAACGTCTGTGGCGTGTCTGGGCAACAGAAAATGAACTCTATTATATTTTATAGGGCTGTTCTATTACTGGCAGGTTTTCGCACAAAATATGAATTAATCACTGAATGTATAATCAAACATCTAAGCAACAAATTGTACGCAAGTTCAAAAAATATTGATGTCACGTGATCAACTTTGAACGTTAATATCTCGAAAACGTGACGCTTTACGGGGTTTGGTTAGTATGTTTTCTTTTGCGTTGATGTCAGCTATCGATTTATATTGGTTGGCAATATAAATCGACAAGGCTCCATAAAAAAATCTTCAATACCCTTTGAATTTGCGGGCTACCTTAGCGCATCCCCCTTAATCAATGATGCAAATAAGACTCCAATTAGCATTTTCAAGCTATACAAAAGAAACAAAATAGTAAACAATACAATACAGTAACAACCCTTTGCCTACAGAAATAGGCTTGAAAATAGACTCACCGCCAACACTCATATCTCCATTCCTCTGCTGTTCCTCCACAGCCGGCTCAACATCATCCACTATAATCTGATCAGCATCCTCCCCCTCTTTATCCTTCTTCATTTCAAAACTCGCCCCCAAATCACTAACCAAATCGCCACTATCCGACTTATCCATATCATGATTATTCTTATTCACACTTCCTTCCAAAGCTTTTAACCCTAAAATGGGAACGGGGAGTGTTGAAACGGGCATTTCGGTGGGGAGGGAAATGTTGGAACTGGCTATGGGAATGATAGGGTTAGGTATAGACTCGTTTAGGATGACTTTGGTAGGGGAGACTAGGGAGTTCATGACTGGGTTTGGTACGGGGTTGAGTGTTTCAATTGGTGAGACCTGTGGGCAGAAAGGATAGTTTTATTTTGTTGATGATTTGAATAGCAAAGTCAGCCTATAATGTACCCATTGATGGGACAGGCATCCGCAGTGCGTGTCGGCTGATGTTTTCCTTCACCGTTTTGAGAGCAGTAGTGATGCGTTATATTAAATGGCCTGTAGGCTTCCACAAAAACTGGGCTACCAAATGCAAAAATATTTTTTCAAATCCGACTGGTAGTTCCAGAGATTAGCGCGTTCAAACAAACAAACACTCTTTATCTTTATTATTAGCATAGATTACTATTTCACCACTCAACATACTTACCCTAGTAGATAAAATTGGTCGGTCATTAGAGCCTGAAGCGCAACCATCAGCCAAGGCTTGCAACTGTGACGTGTTAACAGTAGGAATGGCGAGCGCCATCTCTGCTGTGCTTGTGGTTGAAGTGTTTGAGGTCGCCGTTATTAAGGACATGCAAGTGTTCACTGATGGTAGGATTGGGATTATTGGCACCGGTGGTACTGTAACAATAAAGGTTAGCTTAGATTTTTTTAAAGTTCTAAAAGTATTAGAAATTGGAATTTAATGTTGTACACGTCAACCAAAATTAAAATTTCATAGTTAGTATCGTATATCATTCTCCTGCCCTTATTGCTCATAATGATTTGTAAAAAGAACAGGACCTAGATAAGATCCTTGTGGAACTCCTGATTCAGTATGCTATGACTGAAACTTTAATTTACCTATTGCAATGAACTAAAATTATGTTGACTCAATTATAATGAGATTTAGTATAACAAAGGAAAACCGAGACAATAGTTTTAATTTCGAATTGGCCAAGATCGCTTTACGTTGTCAAAGGCTTGAGCCAAGTCGGTATACATAGTACCTATAGTAGCAAGTGTTACGTCTTCCTTATTGTTTTATTTACCTGTGATGGTAGGTTGTGGTTTTAGCACAGGACCCTGAGCAGTCTTAGGTATGGAAAACTCTGGTAGCCATTCGTTGATCGCTTGTCTGTAAATAGAAAGAAAATATTATATTAGAGAGTCGTTACAATAACTAATTTGTGGAGAGTCTAAGGTAATCGAGGATATTTTATAAGTTACTGAATATTGAACACATGACAGCCGTCAGCGTACAATTTGGGCATTATATATATGATGGGTATTCAAAAACCTTTACTATTCTTTAATCAGTAAATGATGATGATGAATGATGTCAAATCTCAGTCGTAGTTTGTAGACTAACATAACAACAACCAAAACCTAAATATAATGATTTACTTCGAGCCTTCCATTTTGAGTCTCTAGTCTCATTTCTGACAAAAAAAACCTCATGCAAACTAGTTTACCTGAGAGCTTGTCTATGATGATACACATGCTTTCCGAGAGTGAGAGGTGCTTCGTCTTCACATACGCCTTGCTCGCTCTCTCGCTCTAACTTTATGTCCCAAGAGACGGCTTCCACTGTAAAGAAGAAAAGGGTATTAGCAGTGGCGGACTAAGGACGGCCGCCCCGGGCCCCCAGTCCCGAGGGGCCATCAAATCTCGAGTAGTACTTTTTAATAAATTCCTAACTAAGGCTAATAGCCGATTTCCATAATTTAGGGACCATTATTGGTTAACGATTTTATTTATTCCTATAAACAAAACGATTCGTTTTTGTTTATAGGAACCGAGCATAAAACATGCTCAGTAAGTAAATGGTAGTTTGTGGTTACAGGCTCCTCACGTATACAAGTATTTGAAAGCAACTCAGAAACCCTAAGATGTTTATTATTTTTCTTAGTCTGTCTTCTGTCACATTTTGTTCGGTGAAACGAAACGCGTAATCGCGCCGACAGAGGGCGCCTTCCGGTTTTTCGAACAAAAAGTGACATATGAACGCGACGATCGTTTTCTATTAAGACGCAGGGTTCTTCTCAGTCTTGCCAAGTGCCCAATAACTGGGTTGTGAAAGTCAGATAGGCAGTCGGTTCATGTAAAAGTCTGGTATCCAGCTGCATCCGGTTCGACTGGAAGCCGACACGAACATAGTTTGGAAATGGCTGCTGGGCAAGTGATTTTCATACTTACTATGTGCAGGCGCATCTAAGCTACAACTCGCCCAATGTGCGAGAGTCCTTATTGGTATCATGTTCGCGTTGTACTCGCAGTTGGGGTTCGTTAGTACCCCGCGTAAGAGAGGGATTAGTTCCGGTGAACGCCCGCAGTATGGTCCTGGGAAATAACAACACAGGTTGATTTATTGAAGTTTGTATCTTATGTCTTTAGAAATTATTTCTTCATTCGGTCTTATTTTGACTAACCTTCCTGTTGACTTTGGCGTCATAAGAGACTCATGGTTAATGAATCCTAACACCTGTCAATGCGACAATTCTATCAGCTAATAAAGATCTAATTCGCAAAACACGTATTTGGTTGTATGAAACTGACAGGTGTCAAAAACGCATCCTCTCGTCGGCTGAGAATTCGCACTTTTTGAACGTCAAAATTACATGAGACAGTCCCCCAAAACGCCCGCCCTTCACCACTTCCTAGTGCTTTAGCTGGGAGAAGAAGTGGTGCAACAAACTCCCCAGCAGCACAGCTGATCGGTATGTTGGTAGTTAAATAATACTCACCCAAAAACATTCGTTTCTGATCATAATCGTTGGCGTGCAGATTGTCCCATATGACTGGAGGACGTCGCATCACTTGGGTTATTTCTTCTATTGCTTCCGTTGTTAGCACCTTCGATATCACCTTGGGACCTGGCAAAGACAGAGAAAATTAATATACTTACTTAAATATGTTTACATTTTTTTAGATTTCCTTAAGGTGTTTTATGTTGCGCTAGTCCAGTCAGTACTTTCCTATTGTATACCTGTCTGGGGTGGTGCAGCCAAAACAAAATTTCTAGCGGTGGTAACATAAGTCTCTTTCCTATGATGCTGGCATAATGACAAAAAGAAGAAAAGACATGATATTTAATATCTGCTGCGCTATATAACAAAATCAATGGTTGGTGGTGGTGAGTGGTGGTGGTTGGTGGTAGTTAGTGATGTGGTGGTGGTGGTGGCAAATGGATGGCATGAAACAGCGCAGTGTTTCCTAATCTCTAATGGTATGGTTGACATTCAAGTGTCTTAAAAAAAACGTTGGCTTAGAAAACGATGAAGCAATAAATATCATCACAGACAAAACGCGTCAAAAAACCTACATTGATCAAACAAACGACATTGAAAAGGTCATCCACCTATCGCAAAGGTTTAATGACCACAGACAAAAACATTATAAAACCACATGGAAACTTCCCACATGTCTAGTTAGCAATATCGTAAACATTATTGTGTAATCAATCTATGAGTAATCGATGGAAAACTCGACTGGCGCTCAGCGGATACATTTTTTTATAGATGTTAGCATACGTTATCTATACTAATATTATAAAGAGGTAAAATTTGTTAGTTTGTATGTAGGGTGTAATCTCTGGAACTATACAGGGTTATTGGAAAAACACCAACAACCTCTTAAGAGGCCATTGTACTCATCATTATGAACAACTTTTACTATGGGACAAAACTAGAAATCGCGAAAAAAATCAGCTGTTCCCTACATTTATGTTCGTCTAACTCGTCAAAATGTAGGGAACAGCTGATTTTTTTCGCGATGTGCACCACCACCGTGCGCACGGCTTGTCATATTATTAAAAATGTTTTTTATCAGAACACGTTTCCTACTCGTCATTCTTCACACCAACTGATGGCGTCATAACGTATAATTAACTTCCACAACGTATAATAAACATGTTAGTACATGTAGCGGACGACCTTTTCCATTCAGTTAGCGCCCACGTGGTTATTAGTTGCAGTTATTTGTTTACTATGACTAGGGCTGCCATCCGTCCGGGTTTCCCTCGGATTTGTCCTAGTTTGGTAGGCGTCCGGGGTTTTTTTTATTTCACCTAATTTTCCGGGGTTTTTGAAGTTTTTATCCGGGGTCACTAATTTAGATGATGGCAGCCCTAACTATGACTATATGTGGCTCGCGGTATGTGTGCGATTCCATATTATAAGACTTGAGTTTTGTAAAGAAAAAAGGTTGTACGAGTTGATTTTAATCGTTATGTAGTAGGTACTATAGTAACATAGTAACAAATACTTAGTGTAAAAAATGTGTTCAAGATTTGGGTTTCTGATGTTCACTGGAGTAACCACCTCGCCCCAAAAAACTATACAAAATTGTACACCTAGGTATTAAGCGCAGACAGACATAGAATGCCACTATGAGGGTGACATAGTCTATCCAGAAAAAAAAAAGAAAAAAAAAGGGTAACATAGTCATACTGATCAAACCACCTATAAACTAATAGAGATTTAAAAAAAAAAACACCTCGCTAACTGGCTCATACTTTAACCATGACATGGGCTATTTTCATAAAATCCTTGCCGATACTAAAGAAGAACAAACACATACCAGTCCACATGATATCGATCTGCTGCGACAGTTTGGTCCCCAGAGTGTTGAGGTACTCGGAGCTGTTGACGGAGGGCACGGCGCGAGTGGAGCAGTACTGAGTGGGGCACAGTAGGAAGCGGGGACAGCCTAGGTGTTGGTGGATCTCGTTGGTTACTGATACCTGGACAGAAAGAGTTTTAATAATATGATTAGAAGCAAAGTCAATTGTCTATGGCTATGCATATTAAAAAGTTTGGTGACTACGAGATAGGAGCACAATTTTTTTATTTTTCGAAACGCAATTTCTGAGCCGATATAACTGCTGGTTCAAGTAAGGAAAAAGTAAGCAACAGCTATGTTTCAATAAAATGTTGAATTTCATCTAAACAATTTGTGGGATTTGTTGCAGTAAGATATTTTAAAAGCCACAAGAGTTTATTCAAGCTTTTATTCATTTGTCTTATGTTTTTATATAAAACAAAGGAATCGATTTACTTCTTTCACCATCTGCCTAGCCTTTTTCCAAACTATGTTGGGGTCGTCCTCCAGTCTTACCGGAATAACAGTATTTTACTTGGAACAACTGCCCATCTGACCTCCACAACCCAGTTACTGGGTAATACGATACCCCTTGGTAAGACTGATTGTCAAGACTTTCGAGCTTCTATCTTCGTCAAAAATCCACGAATGACCGCCAGGACCAACGGCTTAACGTGCTTTCTGAGGCACGAAAGGGTCTCGGGATGTATAGATGGTCACCCATCTACAGACCAACCGCGGCAAGCGTAGCTTAACCTGATCGATCGACCTGTGCGGCTGTTATTATTTAGCCACGAACGCAATACGAAAATCTCAGCTGAAATAAAAAGGAGCGCGGCTGTAACCATAGCAACTGCACATTCTAATCAACATAACCAACTGCAGATAACGTATATTATGTATGTCTAGGTTGCGCACTCAGGCGAGCTAGTAATTTTGAAGGCCGTTAGCTCGACGCCAGCCACTTAGCTCTATCTACAGTCACGCATGAGTTACCCAACTATGTTGGGGTCGGCTTCAAGTCTAACCCGATGCAGCTGAATACCAGTATTTTACATGGAGCGACTGCGTATGTGACCTCCACAACCCAGTTACTGGGTAATACTATACCCCTTGGTAAGACTGGTTGTCAGACTTTCGGGCTTCTGACGACCCGTAATGACTGTCAAAGTTCCACGAATGACAGCCGGGACCAACAGTTTAACGTGCTTTCCGAGCCTAGGTGGTGCACATGATTTAAAACTACTAATAAAGATTAATATTTGATCGCTTTTGTAAAGTGTTTAGCTGCCCGTTATTGCTAAGATTTGTACAGAATGTAACGTTGAAGAACTACATAAAGCATAATCAGCCTAAAATGTTCCCACTGCTGGGACAAAGGCTTCCTCTACGAGAGGAAGTGGGCTGTAATCCACTAAGCCTTTGCAGTGCAGGTTGGTAGATGTCAGATGTCTTCGATTTTTTGGTTCTAGGACATGCCGGTTTCCGCACGATGTTTTCCTGCACTGTTTTGAGAGCAGGGGTGATGAAATTATTTACACAGCCTGGGTTCGAACCCACGACCTACATCTCATAAGTGGGACCGTTACCTCTGGGCCACCGCCGCTGCTCTAAAAATAACTGGATTTCCATAAAATAACTTGATATTATGAAATCTGAGAAGAGATATTATTGAGTAGGTTTTCAGAAACCTGTCACAATGGAGAAATCATTGCAATGTTTGTAAATTGTTAGACTTGGCCCCCTGGAGTTACTGTATTTAAACTGAACTGCGGGGTAATTGCGTAACACACTATCAGTAGGAATGGCTTCCATTTTGACAGTTCAACAACATTCATTGCGTTATTTACGTTGTTGAGCAGAAAAATGTTTCGAACATATGGAGCAATAGATTAATTAGCAATATCCTTCAAAATTGTTGAGATTCTGATTGATAGTGTGTTACGTAATTAGTGTGCAGATATATTTATACTTACTTGTGCATGCGCAAAGCTCTGGAATATCTGTTTGTCAGCCTCACTCATCTCGGGCTCAATGTCATCAAACAGGAGAGCGAAGCATGTGCAGCCGAATTGGGACACCTTGCAAGAAAAGAGGAATTGTCATCCTTACTAATATTACAAATTCGAAAGTAACTCTGTCTGTCTGTATGTTACCTTTTCACGCCTAAACCACTGAACGGATTTCGATAAAATTTGGCAGAGAGATAGATTGCATCCCGGGGAAGGACATAGGATAGTTTTTATCTCGATATTCCCACGGGATCGACACTTATGCGGGTGAAACCGCGGGGCGCAGTATTATTATAATCACTAAAACGGATAATAGTGGCCACTTTTTACAGTTTTAGTGATTATAATAAACTAAACAATGTAAAACTACCGTTTATAATAACATTAACGTATAATCTTGTGGAGCACAACTTAACGTGCTTATTTTCTGCATTTTCATTCTAAAATAATAGAAATACAAACAAACGATGAGGGCGCAACTGCGCGGTCGGTGCAGCCTTAATAGATTTCAACTTTATCGCTAAAGAATAAGATTCAAAGTTGACTGGGAAAATTTGACAGCTTCGAGTAGCTTGATATACTAGCGACTTTAAAAAACAATAGAAATTCAGGTGGTTTCTGCCTACCCGCATGAGAAGAAGGTGTGAGTTTATGTACAGTCAACAAAGGAGTTAAGTATACAGGAGCGTCGGATATTGTTGAAGTTTACTAAGAAACCGATGGATATTCTCGAATAAAATTTTAGTTTATTTATAGAAAACAAACAGCTCATTTATTAAATTAAATTTCAGTCCAGAACATCCATCCGTTTCTTAGTAAACTTCAACTATATCCGACGCTCCTGTATACTTAACTCCTTTGTTGACTGTACGTATACAATACAATTAATGCATTAATGAAAAGTAGTTCCCTTTGTAGCATGTCCTTGAGACACAAATGCCACCTCTAGCACTTCCCACTAAGTATGTATTTGTCTTGCCATTACAAAAATAACTGAATCTTCAATGAACTGAATATTCTTTTAAAACACACTTAATTTGTTCAGCCAACCCATACTATTGTGAGAGAAGAGAGTGCACCTGTGTCTTATGCACTATAATATCTCCCGCGCCGAAGGCTGACTAGCCTTCTCCGTTGAGATTGGCCACAATGGCCGAAATCTGGAGGACTATTTCTATTACTGTGTGTACAACAAAATATTATTTTTTATTTATTCACAAAGACACAACAATTACAATTTACTAGCTGACTCTTCACGTGACCAGAAGGCTGGCCTATTTAATTTTTAGCCCAAAGAATCAGCATTGCCATCCAACGTAGTAATGCTGCCAGGCTTTTGGGCACTTGTCCCATTGACAGCGATGCGGACGAATTATATTATCCCCAATGAGCTCCTGCCTTTTTCTTTAATTTTTGATTATATACTTGTATACATATAATATATATTTTAGTGTTAGCTTGTAAATTACAAGATATTAATTATCTTTTATTTATTCCAAAGTTATTAGAATAATAAAAACAGATCTGCAGTTTCGATGTACTTACTTAATTAATTTATAAATACATAAAATTATGATTGCACATAAAATACACTGATTTCTTTATTCACATTAATTGAGAAAGTTGCTAATGATAATTTCGCTTTTAATTTATTATTGACATGACAGCGCAATGAAAATTTATTGTAGTTAATAAGTATAAAATTAAATATAATTATACAGTCAGTCACTTATTAATTTATAGTCAACTATAAATAAACAAAGGCGAATGACTTTCTAATTTTTAAATATATACTGGAAATTTAACTGTAGTTTCTTCAGAAAGTAACAACAAACATATTACAATACCTTCGCAAACTTATGCCAGCCACAACTACACAGCAAAAAGAAAACTCATATTTCCTAAATGTAAGTTACCTACCACTGTGTCTCTGCATTACCCAAAGGTTCAATCAATGTGCCTAGCCTTTTACCAACTATGTCGAGGTCAGCTTCTGGTCTAACCTGAGACCCCGCAGCTGAGTACCAGTGTTTTACATAGAGCGACTGCCTATCTGTCCTCTACAACCCAGTTACTGGGTAACATAGTCACCCCATTCACAATCCGACCACAGCAAGCGTACATTTTTGACAACCTTCAATTGACCCTTGCAGCTGTTATTATTTATAATCATCACCCAAAGGTTCAATGGTAGAATATGGCTAAAGCATTTAGTCAGCCTCAGTTTAATTGAGCTCTGGTAGTGTTACTTAAATATAAATAAATTCCATACCTGTTCCAATTTCCTTTTCAATGTCGTAATTTCCTTCTGACTACTGTACGTAATATCCAGTCCCGGAGACAAAGCGTAACAGAATATGATGCCTTGAGCCTTAGCAGCCGTTATGAGAGATGTCAGGTGTTCTGCTTCTTCCACAGTGTACAGTTCTCTCCAATATGCTCGATGCTTGTAATCGTCCTTCGGTGCATACACATACATGTCCATGCCCCATTTTTTTAGCCTGTGTATTTTATATTGATGTAGATATGTTGTCACAATTAAAATATAGAAATCTGCTTTTATAATTTCCTATTCATTTCCCATTAAATCTAACCCCAAAAATAGCATAGACTAGTAAAAGGTACTACTGCCTACTAATTTCGGATGGAATCTACAGAATATCCATAAAACTAGGTTAGTCTTAAAAGCTGAAGTGCATTGCCCATTCACATTTAGAGTGTATTTCACTGACCATAGCTGTTTTTGACGAAATAATTTGATCTTGCCCTCTGTTGTTTACCTTTAATGAAGGTAAGTACCTGGAAATCTTCTTGACAAATAAGATTTGTAAAATAACACATTTGTACCTAGTGCTTATACTATCCACAAAATAAAACAATGAATTACCTAATTTGTGTTTTAATGAACATAATACCATAAAAGCACAAACAGTTGTAATTTTAAGTAGGTATCTAATGCAATTCCGCAAGAACGACAATAATGATCTTATCTTTGCCAGTAAACAAATATAGTAAAGTTTGTTTTTGTTTTCTAAATATTGTAATATTATCTACTACAAAAACATTAGTAATCTTTATTTAGATAATGCAAGTAAATACATAGGTGCAGAATGCCATTAAACTATCTCTCTAACTAATTACTGACAAATGCGCGCACTGACTGGACAGGTCCACTCCACCTGAGCGGTTCTTTCCCCAAAAGACCATTTCAGACACCAATCTACATAGTCCTCACATGATCTGACCAAGATTATGTCTGGACTTTAAAAGGGACTGTGACCTAGTTTGTTTTGGCCTTTCATCTTAGAGAAGAGAGTTTTTAAAATATGATTGACGTATAAGTGTTTTTACAAACCTACCTACAGATACAAAATCATTTGCTTATTTTTTATAAATACTTCGGCTAGAGTTTGAAAATTGGGGATTGTAATGTCTTTTAAATTCGGGGTGAGAGCCTGGTGATCCGTCACATATAGTATGGACACCAGTCTATCACAAAGGATCATATTTTATGTATTTGTGTCACAACACTACAATTCTTGTCTCTTTAATTATGTTTATAACTATATGAACATGTGAGGAGAGAATAAAATATAGATTTTTTTTATTACTGAACCACTCCTGAGGTTTCCGCCCCTAAGACGACCCACTGACCCTTATTTCAGAGTCGAACTGGCCTTTGTTCATGAAGCATTACAACAACAACAACATTCAACAACAACATACTTAATTGTTATTGTGCACAATAAAGATTAAGAATAATAGTTAATTGAATTTTAACCTACATTAAAGAAGAAGGATAAAATAACAGCTGGAACAATCAAGATATATCAAAAAGATATATATTTTGATGCAACAATCACAAAATAACAATAAAAAAAAATATTTTATGCTCATTATGGCTGAGTGAAAGTTCAATAACTTTCTTTGAAGTAACTAGTTTGCTAAGAGATAAGTTATAACATACAGTGATTTCTAGAAACATCTGTACATAAGATCTTGTTTATTTGGTCAATAAAACGATTTTCTAAGTTCTTGAGGCCTCTAGCTAGGTTATAGAACACCCTTATTTTATGTTTATCCTATTAATAGGCAAATATTGTATACAAAAATAGAAAATATCAAGTAAATACGCCACTTAAACTACGAAAACAAACAGTAAGTCAGATACTGCAAGTAATTCAATAAATCGTCTATGAACATCTGTGTTTACCACGATTTTTTAATTCAGGTACTTGTTAAAGAATACTTACTTTTGAAACAAATCTTTTCTTTGTTCAGTAGTCCACGGCCGTCCGTAAAAGCCTGTAATAGTGAAGCTTAGGTCATTCACTCCATTAAAAACGATAGAAGATGTATATCTACAACAGACCTCTTATTACATACTTTCACATAAAAATAATAACAATTACCTTCAACAACCCCGCAAATAAAGTCCTTTCGATTAGAATTTGGCTCATCCGGTGAAGTTTCAGTCATATTTACAGGTAAATTGACGATTTACACCACAAAATGTAATAGTCCGACCAATGGAATAAATTTCGCAGTAGTAATAGGATATTTACACAATCTACGCCGCCTTACTAACAGACAGCGGTAGTGTAAATAACTGTATTATCAAATTCTAAGCTATAAATCACCGGTTGACCCGTATCAGGCGTAAATTACTGAATTACTTTATTCCCGACAAGGAAACTGGAAATCTCTCGGAGATATCATGATGTGTCAAATCAAATCACCAAATGGTGTCAAAATGAATAAACTGATGAGTTCGTTTAGTGTCTGCTTTTTGAGTTCACCATTAAACTATTGAAAAGGTCGTTAGCTAAAAAAAATATCTTGAAATATTCAAATGAATATTTGATATTATGATAGTTATTTTCTATCTTGTTGGCATCATATTCATTCATGCCTCTCTCCCTATGAATTACAATCCAATTTTAGAGAAGTTGAGTTAGGTGACCTACAAAAAACCCATGTTTTTTTTTTTATTTGCGAATGTTATCGGTGCGTTCAGAAATAAAATAAAGTTGAAAATAGACTTGCTACACAACTCCATTCGATTCGTCTACTCGACGAAATATGAAACATTTTCCAGTATACGTAGTGTTTAGATAACCGAGCAAATTTTTTTACATTTTAACTCGACTATTGCATTAGAAATTATAATAAAGGCTCAAGGTAGAAAACTGTCTTATGTGACTGACAACACTAAACTGTCGCGCCATTTTTAAATATGAGGTAGCTAAAAAAGCGCGGTTAAATACAAAAGCACAAAAGAAGACAACATGGATGAAGAATTGATTTATTAATTTAATTTCACAATTTAATTTACAAAGCTATGCTATAATAATAATACTGATAGTGGTGACTGATAAGTGCAACATTATGTCTAAAATTAATCTTTTTTATTCACAGGGCCAGTTGGATTGACCAATAGGCAAAAGAATTTCAAAAATTCTCGTCAATGAAACATTAATAAGAAAGTGCTATTAATTAATGACTAGATCATTGTAATACTGCAATGTTGGCATATTTACTTATATCTTAAAAAACTACAATAGTTATGTACAAACATTTTCACATAATTTTGTCATATTTACAATAGATTACTAACATTTTCAAAATGGAAATACAAGACAATACTTAGATCTAACTCTCTACCTACGGTCTTCATGTATAGGTAAGCCGTAGGTACCTAGGCGTGCAAATATAATTCAAGAAGGTAGGTACCGAAAGTTATATTTTATAATTTTTTGTATCATCCGGAATTCACGAATGTTGGTGGTAGATATCGCGAACAGCCGTATGGGGCAAGTTACAAGTCTCCTTTATTTTCATTCACCGTAGGTAGGACTTTATAATTAAGTATTTTTAGAATTACATGACTAAAAACACAATTTCAAAAGTCTCATAACTTCGTTTCTAACGGCACTACATTTTATTGAAGTTGTTAGTAGGTACTTGTTAGAGTCGAAGTGCAGTTAGTTCAATAGTAGACGGCGTTAAGGCCGCACCTCTGCAAGTGTCAGCCGAGCATTCCACCTGACATGTTGCCGTGAACCCTCATGTGGCGGTTCAGGTTGCCGGACTGGGAGAACCTGGGAAAGCAAGGTGGTACTTAGTGAAGTTATTTGTATGACAGTGGTGGATAAGGAGGGGCTTCCCTGGATCCTTCAGGATTCTGTACTATTTTCGTGGGTGCCTGAAACGGTTTCAGGTACGAATATCGATCCTGGAGGACCCTATATAGGTATGTCTCACTATGATAAGTGAGACATAGTTAGGTAGGTATCTGTTATACAAAGTACGTGTTTCTGTGACACTAAAACATTTTTAGGGTTCCATACCTCAAAAGAAAAAACGGAACCCTTAATTTTAAAACTATTTACATACCTACAAATTTGTACGGATCCCTCGGTGCGCGCGTCCGACTCGCACTTGGCCGGATTTTTTGGTTACTTTCTTTCTTTCATTATCAAAGCGTCATGTAGGTAAGGATGCCAGCTTAAGTGCGCTAGTACCTAATATTAATACCTTCAGAGATCTGTTTTTTTTAATTTCAATTCTGTATAGACTTCACTATTGTCTCGGACGGTACTGAGAGCTCCTGCGCTTACACACACGTTCAAGCGTGTTTATAAATAAACAACATATAAAGCACGGCTCGTTTCGTAAGATAAAAATACTAGCTGTACCTACATAGCTACTTATACACGGTCAAGTTTACTGGACGCGGCTACAAGTCCGCTGCAAACTTGACGGTGAACTTGATCGTGAGTGGCCCGCATTACAGAGATTCTCTTTTTTTATTTAGCCCTTCAAACACATCATGCTTTTTGACGACGAAAAGTGGTTCGAAATTAATCTCTTACCTCAATAAACACAATTTACACTGGTAGGGTTTTTCACCAGAGTGAATACGTAAATGTTTCGTCAGCGTCGAACTGTCTGAGAAAGCTTTCTTGCAAGATCTGCACCTGATAAAAGATAAACTAATATAATTATCACATTTGAATTCCATGAAACATTTTTTGGGAGCAACACAGCTGCAAAGTTGTGATCGTCAGTAGAAAAGAGTTTAACAAGAATCAGGCCAAAGTTTTAAACTCTCGGCTTCTCAAGTTTATTTTGGGAACCACCCTATGCAAACGTAGGTGTCCGAAACTTTATAAAAGTAGGTTGCTATCTAGGTCTATAATCTACATAGGTACTTAGGATTCCACCAAACTTTTATACCTAGATTAGATAAGTCTTATCCTGATATCCTGAGAATAAATTTTGAATTTTTGACAGTTTTTCCACACTAGAACTGTCAGACGTCAATTTTATTCCACGAATTAAAGATACTCGTATATCTGACTTTGGTAAAATCAGCCCTTAATGTAATAATACTTATTCGAAACAACACAAATATTTCTTTTACTTTAGGTTTTTTTTAGCCTGCTTCTTGATAGGTGCAGAGGAACAGAGTGACAATACGGAGGGCTTACTGATAGGGTCGTTCTCCAGAATGTGTCCTCATGTGTGTGGTCACGCTGGAACTTTGGCTGAACCGACGATCGCATATTGGACACCTAAAATAATGGAAGAAAATTGTAATTGGTTAAGTACAACTCGATTTATTTTATAAAATTAGACAAATATCGGTTATAACCCTTTCGTTATTTAGATATAACGTATACTAACGGAACTCCGAATAAAAGTAATGTAATCCATAATTTACATTTAATACGATACCTCCATAATGTAATTTTGAATTATGAAATTAAACGTTTTATTTTTATATCTGTGTCTGTCTGTGTCTGTAGGTATTGTTACCTTTTCATGCCTAAACCACCAAACGGATTTCGATAAAATTTGGCAGAGAGATAGATTGCATCCCGGGGCCTTCCCCGGGATGCAATCATCTCTCTGCCAAATTAAAAAAAAACTATCCAGATGTGGGAGTATCGGGATAAAAACTATCCTATGTAAGGATAGCTAGTTTTTATCCCGATATTCCCACGGGATCGACAGTTATGCGGGTGTAAATGAAGTAGATAATATAAATATTTTAGTTTCAAATTCGCATACTTTTTCGTTCTATTGCTTACTTATTTCTATCCCTGGAAAACTTTCTGTTTAAAAATTAAATATGTGCAGGAAAATTCATTCGGAAAATCAGATTCTCTTGCATTTTCATTTGACTGAGAGATTGCTATAGTTAAAAAAAAAATGGTGATGCTCGACATGATAAAATTGTGTCTGCAAAACGACCGTAAGTGATGATCTTCTTAAAGAGGTCTTAAAGAGCATCTCCATGCTAAAGAAGGAATGGAGGAGGACCCTATCTCCTTCCTTTTGTAACTTACCTAAACGGTTTCTGACCGGTATGTGTCCTGACATGCGCAGTCAAATTAGCTGCTTGCGAGAAGCTCTTATTACAGTCTCCACATCTATAGGGCCTTTCCCCAGAATGTGTTCGAAGGTGCGTCTTCAGCGTACTGGGTCTAGCGTAGGTCTTGCCACAGATACGACAAAGGTTTGGCTTCTGTTCGTCATCTTCGGAGCAAGTACTTAGGGCCCCCACCTGAATAGATATCATAACCATTAATTGGTATACTGGCTACCAAACAACATACCTAATGATGGTGGATTAAATTGTAAATGGACAACTCTTAAAGGTCATCACCCATTTTGTTGTAATGTAACTACTTGTTCGCACTGCTGGGACACAGGCCTCCTCTCAGCGAGAGGGAAGGGCTGTAATCAGTGCGGGTTGGTAGATCATGTCACATATGTCTTTGAATTTTTGGTTCTAGGACATGCCGGTTTCTCTGTTTTCGATGTTTTCGTTCACCGTTTCAATTAACCAAAAAGTAAAAAACCTAACTCACCGGCACTTTTCCCGAAGAATTAACACACGAAGCATACCCATACTCCTGAGGATGCATTTGTCCCTGATTCAGAATATACCCATTCCCCATGTTCTGCTCCTTCTGCGTCTCCTGAGCATAAAGCTTCGGAGGTGGCCTCTTCAAACTCTGACCGAAACCCTTCTGATTTGAGTAGTTAGGTTTCTGCTGGAATAAGGAGTAATTCGGGTTAGGTTTTTGAGGGTTTTGCAGTATTGGCTTGAAGGTGGACGTGGCGGTGATCAGGGGGTCGCTCTGGTTAGGTGTCCTGAAGTCCGCGGTGAAGGAGTACGTCGCTGAAGGGTAGGTGGAGGAGCTGATCACGTTTTGTGTTTGTGGGTAGACCACGTTGACTGAGGGTGTTGCAGCGTTTTGGTTCCATTGCATCTGGGGAGGAAAGGATGTTGATTATTTGGATAAGAGGAAACGTCTTTCGGTTGTCTATATTTTCTGCTGCCGGGGTTTTATTCAGGACATAATATTTGGTTTGGCAGCAAAATATCAAGCTTATACGTTTGAAAGTTCAAAGCTAACTTAGGTTTAAAGCTTACGTCGTTTTTTCGGAGTTCCGTTTCCGAGTAGCCTTCCACCTACGTGGTGATTTGAATTCGATTAATTTGTTGTTTTTACACATTACCTATTGATTCTCATTTACTTACTTACGAATACTTTTAGATAAATGTAGTTCTTTATAATGTAAAATTTAGTGAAGAGAATTCACTTCTAAAGTGTAAAAAAAAAAATTTGACGTTACCTAGCCTGCGTTAGCAGTGTTTTTTACTTTATAGGTAAGTCAGAAATAATGACGAAGACCCGTTTGCACTACAAATCACTAAATGCGTTTAGCGCTTATCATATTTAAAACACCAGTCTGTCTCAAACTATTGATATCTTATCTAGTATCTTTAAACTATTGATAGAAACGGAGCGATATTTTAAATCCGTTTAGCAGATTATAAACTTTAAACGCTCACATATACAGAGGTGGACTTATAATAAGAGCGTTTACGCCGTACGGCATTTCATACAAACTTTCAAGCCCTTATTTTTCGAAATGCATGAACCGATTTTAATGAAATTTCATACGCATACGCAGAATACAAAGGTCTAAAAAGTTAGTAGAGAACATTTTCGAAATGTCTTATTTAAGAAAAGATAACTGGAAATCTCTGTTTCTATGGAAAATTTAAAATCGGTCTAATTTGGCTGTAACACTATTTTTCGAAAATGTTCTCTACTAACTATTTAGACCTTTGTATCCTGCATATGCGTATGAAGTTTCATTAAAATCGGTTCATTCACTTCGAAAAAAAACGACTTGAAATTTGTATGAAATGCCGTTCCGCGTAAACGCTCTTAATGCCTTAAGGTTATGTTTGTTGTGCAAGCGGGCCTAAATCCAGGAGTTAGTAAATATCAACCAACCTGTGAACATAGCTGTTCCGGCGGGCAGCCGTGCATGGTCATGTTCATGGACACGTTCACGCTCATGGTGGGGAACAGGGACGCGCCTCCGTAGTGCTCGTAGTACGGGTACCCGCCGTTGTTCACCATCATCTGTGTTATATTAAACATATTAAAAAAACCGGTCAAGTACGAGTCAGACTCGCACACGAAGGGTTCCGTACCATAATGCAAAAACGCTAGAAATACATCATCTGTGAAAATTTCAACTGTCTAGCTATCACGGTTCATGAGATACAGTCTGGTAACAGACGGACAGACGGACAGTGGAGTCTTAGTAATAATAGGGTCCTATTACTAAAACTATGGAACTCTAAAAACCGGTCAAATGCGAGTCAGACTCGCGCACCGAGGGTTCCGTACAAATATGTACTTAGGTACCTATGTAAATAGTTTATTTCGGTTTTTTTTTTCGTTTTTTTGTAACTATTTACCGTTTTTGGATTATTTGCTTTACTTGTGCTACATGAAATCGCTTCTTAGTTGCCAAATTTCGTGATTCTAGGTCAACGGGTCCCTTAGGTTTTGATTCCGGAAAAATGATGATGAGTGCAATGACCTCTTAAGTGGTGGTTGGTGTTTTACCAATAACCCTGCATATGTTGCAGCCGCCGCGCCGCCCGCCGCCTCCCATTAGTCGCAAATAAGCACACTGCCCGACGGCTTTCGAATTACTTTTCCCATAAATACAAGGTTCCACCAAAGGTTCCGACTGATCTTTCCATACGTACCTCGGAAAGCACGTTAAGCCGTTGGCCTCAGCTGTCATTCGAGAATCTTTGACAATCGTTACGGGTCGTCAGAAGCCCAAAACAGATTCTTATCAAGATGTATTAACTAGTAAATGGATTGTGGAGGTCGCTCCATATAAAATACTGGTATTCAGCTGCGTCCGGTTAGACTAGAAGCCGACCTCAACATAGTCGGAAAAGGGCTAGGCAGATGATGATGAATTCTAAAAATAATTGTTCTTTCATGCGTTGAAATTCTCTGTTCGCGTCATTCGAAAATGAAAAGACCCGCTACAATGCTACGTCAGTAACGTCAGCTACGCCCCGTGCTACGCGATGCGCTACGCACGGACTCTACGACGTAGCACACAAATTCATGAAACTTTCCATAGACACATTATTACAAATTAAAGTCGCTCGTTCTAAAAAGCTACGCAACGGATTTCGATGCGGTTTTCACCACAATTTGGAGAATTTATTCCGGAACGTTTATGTTTTTTTTTATGGGTTTATATACACTAGCTTCAGCCCGCGACTTCGTCCGCGTGAAATTTATTGTTTTGACTTAAATTATATCCTATGTAGCTGTGCTGGCTTTTCCTTTTTTTGCTCGGCTCGTAAGGGTCATGGCGGGTAGCTCTCATCTTCCTAAAAAAATGGGCTAATCCGACGGGTAGTTAACGACCCTGGTTACTGCATGCCGATATATTCTGGATAAATATCACCGTGGAAACTTAGGAGGAGTGAACTGTCAATATAGTGTCAATGTCAATACCTGACGTCAGGTGGAATGACAGCTCACTTCAAACTCACTTCACCTATGTTTTTACAGAATAGGTTGGCTGGTTACTTATCTTTGTAGTGAGTGTAACTTTAATCTTACAAAATAGGTAAAACTTTATAATCCAAGCGACTTACCCCATTGCTCCCGAGATTAATGAATAAAACTGTGAGCGGGTGAGTCGATAAAGGATAAAATAAATTGCATTTAGTCTAATTGGCGAGTAGCCAAAAAATAGACGTGATTTTTCATAACAAATCACCTTATTAAAACGAACATTAGGTATTAATCCATCAAAATTCTAATTTCAATAAATCCCGTGAAGCCACACATAAACGTTCATAAAAGGAAGCCGATAATAATCCAAGATTCCGTATTAATTACAATTATTTCATATCGAAACCCTCAAAGGGCGGAACCCCGTTTCCACGGTTTTCCATACAACATTTTCCCTCCAAACACCACCCCTTTTGTTAGACAGAAACGGGTAATCAAAATCCTTGATGTTAGAGCGAGATGCGAAACAATCCTTCGAATTAAACAGAGAGATGTATATCCGACCTTGTTTCGTTGGTGGGCGAGTTGTGTGAGTGTGAAAGGGATGGTGGTACCTGTGGGTGTACGGCCTCGGAAGCGCAGTCGCCGTGGACGACGGCGTGTTTTAGCGAGAGGAGGACGTCCGCAGCGTCTCCCCCTCCTCTTTCCCTGCATTCCCCCGCTCCGCTCCTGTTGGTATTAAAGAGATGTGTTGGATTGCATCGTTTTACTAAACTTAGATTAGCTAATATATGTTACACATAGTAGGTACAACATAATAGTTGAATGTGAGTTGGGCTGTTCTGTTGGGTAACTTGTGTACCCCTTAAGTTACCTAACAGCAAATACTTATACCTACCCCACATTAAACGTTTTGCAGTTAATCTTAATGACGTAGGAAGGTAGAGATAAACTACGATAACATGGCGCGCCCCTCCAAAATTCAAAACGTTTGAAAGTATTTGTGAAAGTATTTACAATGCACCACCAAGATTCACAATGCATGTGTGCGTAATGAGACGGCCGTCAAACAAAAAAAAATCCACGGATTTGTTGCTCGACTAGTCACGTCATTAATCGCTCATTATTATTAGTAATGGAGGGGCGCGCCATGTTATCGTAGTTTATCTCTACTTAATTAATTTTAAAACCTATTGTTTACGGATTTTTTTTATTGTATTCAACTTTTGGAAAATCCTCGACGATTACATTTTTTTTAAAGCAGTTCAGATTAATGTTTTTTCATTTTTATTTACTCCCTCTTACAGAGGGGAGGCCTGTGTCCCAGCAGTGGGAACATTATAGGCTGATTATATTATTATATGTATGATAGAGGTTGTTTTCAGTGTATTAATTCGTCGTGTCATTGGTTGTTCAAACTGGCTGGTTACGTATTGTAGAGATTATATAGCCTATTTGGTGCTTACATAGAACCTTCGCGAGTCCGGTATAAAAAGATGGTTGCAGGTCAAATGAAGTGTCGACCAGTCGGCGAAAAATTTCCATAGAAAGGAGACGCGCCCTCGGGCCCCATGACCCGAGCGTTTCGACCCCAAACGGCTCGAAACTTTAGTTACCGGGTGATAAATTATAATGTAGCTTTCTATAAGGATGGAATTCTGTACCGCCTATAGGTACTGCAACGGGCAAAGTCTGAAGCGTTTATAGATAATTAGATGAATAGAATATACTTTACTAGCAGTGCCCCGCGGTTTCACTGGGCATAATAAGTGTCGATCCCGCGGGAATATCGGGATAAAAAGTATCCTAGTTGTGTTATTCTAACATATCCATACTGATATTATAGATTCGAAAGTAACTCTGTCTGTATGTTACCTTTTCACGCCTAAACCACTGAACGGATTTCGATAAAATTTGGCAGAGAGATACATTGCATCCCGGAGAAGGACTTATGATAGTTTTTATATTTGATGAAACTTTATAGTAATACATATATTACTATAAAGTTTCATCAAAATCCGTTCAGTAGTTTTTGCGTAAAAGAGTAACAAACATCTATCGTTGACGTTCGACGATCCAAAAAGTGCTTATTCTCAGCCTAATTTGAATAAATGACTTTTGATTTGATTTGATTTATCTATCCTCACAAACTTTCGCGTTTATTACATTAGGTGTTAGTAGGAGTCAGCGTGATTGTCCGAAAGGGTTACCGCTGGCCCGGAACATAAAGGGCTAAGGAAGGAACACGGGTGGGTTTTAGTCAGTAAGAGTCTGACACTCCCTTCCACTCCACCCAGAGCGGTCATTTATTAACATGATGAATTCCCTTCCAAAAAAAAAAAAAGGTGTTAGTAGGAAGTAGGATTAGTAGAATCGTAGGTAGGTAGGTACACCAAGAATGTTTAACATAGCTGATGCCCACTGTTGCCACTGTTTTTTTTTTTTTTGACGAATACTAGACACTAGACAAGTAGGTACGCAGGAGATATTATAGTGCACAAGTGTGTGCGCAAACACGTGACGGGTGCACGCTCAGGTCCTTTACCCTCATAGTCCGATGGGAGGGCAATCCGACACGATGCCGGGTAGAAATTGGACGCAGGACTAACGGCTTTCCCTACCTGCTTTCAGAGTCACGTGAATGTCACACAACTAACTTTCAAACTCCGGGCTGCTACTAAACTTCCTAATGGAAAACCAAAAACCCGCAAACCCGGCCTGCAAAGTGACAATCGTGGGTATTATTTTTTCTTTCACAACGCATACGTAATACTCGAAACGTGATAAAGCTTCACCCGCCGCATCATACATAATCAGCCTATAACGTTCCCACTGTTGGGACGCAGGCCTCCTCTCTGTGAGAGGGCGTGGGCCGTAATCCACCACGCGGGCCCAGTGCGGGTTGGAGTCAATATCTTTGAATTTTTGGTTCTAGGACATGCCGGTTTCCTCACGATGTTTTCCGTTTTGAGAGCAGTGGTTAATAAAATGTTAGTTCTAAGATACATTTTTGTTTTTTTCTACGCTTACTGGCAGATAACATTTGTTCTAAACCTATTTATGTTTTCTCTATTTATAAGTGAATTGTAATTCTTTTGAGAAAATAAATATCTTTAACCGTAAATCGGTTGTCTGCCTTTTCGCCGAAAATTGTTTGCCAGATTTTCACTTGCCCACGAACGTTTCGCAGAATTTTATTTCGCCGAATAATCATTTGCCAACTTATCATATAAATTTGTTTTATTTCCCAAACTAACAGTTCCCAACTGTACGTTTGGTCTGCTTTTCATAATGACACTTTTTAAAATGCCAACGTTCAAGCAGCAGAATGTTTGAGTTTGGGCAGAGAACCGTGTAAAGGGTTTAAAGTAACCTAACTAAACCGAACCTCGGGGTGCCCTTCGCTCGCTCTTGCATCCTATGTCAACGTAGCCCCGCTTCGCGGGACTCCTATTTCTGTGTAAAGGGTTTAATGTAACCTAACCAAACCGAACCTCGGAGTGCCCTTCGCTCGCTCTTGCATCCTATGTCGACAACGGAATCAGGGTGTGAAATATTTGACAGATGATAAATATCCCAAACGTTCTGTGTCATTATAATAATCGGCTTAACAATAATTCTACCAAATGAAACGTTGTCATACAAAAATTTGCTAATCGTTAGTTGTCAAAGTGAAACATCGGCGAAACGTTGGTTGGCAAGTAATAATCTGCCAAACAATTTTCGGCGAAAAGGCAGGACACCGATTAAATCTTTTACACGAAGAAAGTACCTGTTTGGGTTCGAACCTACAACTCGTTACTCGCAGCCGTTTCCACTGAGCCACCACAGCTCTCAAACCGCATCATAATCGCGCGTAAATATAAAGAAAGCCGCCGCCGCCGACGGCCTATATCTAAAGGGAACACCCATGCGTTAAAATTATTCTATCAACTCAACAAAATTATGCATGACAGGGATGGAACTATAAGGTGCGTGTCCCAAAACTGTATTTTCTCTACTTCAGAGAAAAACACTACTCCTTAAAGTAAACATCATTATAGGTACCTATCTAACCCCAGGGAAGACGGTGGCACAGTGGTCACCGGTCACGTGCTGCCGTGCATAGTGAGGCTCAGGGGAGGCCCCTTTACAGTCTCCCCAAGGATGTGCCTTACAGGCGTTGCAGGGGGGGGGTTCCGGAATTGAAGACCTAAATGCAAGTTTTAGAAACAATAAAAGTATATGCTGACTATGTGCTGATGGTGATCACCGGGGTTGTTTTAGTGAGGTAAAAATCCTACACTCTCCGACCTCCCTCCCCGGAGGTCGGGAGCGTTTTGAAGGTTTACCCCGACAAAAAAAAGGTATATTACCTATCTAGTTCTTTTCTTTTTGTGCATGGTTATTGTTGCATTTAAATTTTATAGATAAGTGTATATCTTATAAGTTTATTTATTTATTGTATATATATTTATTGTGTGTATTGTCTCTCCTTCTCCGCTTAATCCATCCATAGCGTCTTTAAAAGATATATTTTGGCTTAGACTGGATCTATGACTTATGTATTTTTACATTTTCATTTGTCAAAATGAAAGCCATTGCTATGTGTTACGCAACTACCCGGCAGATATCACAGTTCAGCAGATTGACAGAAAATCCACAGCACGGACGCGTGACGTAAACGTAACGTAAATTCGAACGATTTTTTAATTAAAAAATGTAACGATGCTGTAGCATTTTGGTTAAATGTTTTGCACCCAGCACAATTAGTATCACCCATAGTTATAAATAAAGTCTTTAAACTAAGTTAATATTGTGTGCGAAACGAGTATTTTCAATTTTAAAATCGTTCGAATTTACGTTAGATATACAAGAGAACCAAGGTGCCCGCCCGACATAGCCCGAAGATTTGCCAAACTTAAGTGGCAGTGGGCAGGGCACATTGCTCGCAGAACAGATGGCCGATGGGGCCGAAAAGTTCTGCAGTGGTAGCTTTGGCACATGACACGACGGGTCACGGATTTTTTTTTTTTTTTTTTTTTGTCAAGGAACTATACAATTAAATTAAACAGTAATCTATAATAATAATCCATAATTTCCATTGTGTATGTGAAGGTTTTGTAAATCCCAGAATCAGGGCATGATTTTTTCTTCTTTTGATTATTATTCAAAGGTTCTTTTCGTCTTCAATGTTGTCCTATTTGCCTTTGACATAACTAGGGCAGCGCTCTGCAAAATTGGCGAGTTAGTGACTTTCCGTGATACACCAAACCCTGAATTTCGTATTTTACTAAACTGGTATGAATATCTCTAGGTACACCTCTCCTTTGTTGTAAAATATTCTGCTTGAGTTTCGAGTTATCAATTTACGAGTATTTGCTTTAGGTTTCGTCCGAGAATTTTTCAAGCCGAATTTCAGTTCACCCACCTACTTACTAGCTGTAATCTGGCTGGATTGCCATAGACAGCGAGCTGATTTGAGCGGCCATTTTATCACTTAATGTCTTAAAAGTTGCTGACTAAGATAAAAGGAAAATTGACAGTCTCATCGTGACTGCGAGGGCCTTGGACTTTAGGTATAGGTATTGCAGGGGTCTCCCTTGTTTTACCAAAAAGAAATTGCCAAATTATCACTTCCCAAACAATTTTCCGCATAATTTCATTTGCCAAATTATTACTTAGCAAAAAATCTCTTCACAAATAATTGTAACCCAAACCTAATGTTTGGCAAGTGAACGTTTAAACAATAGTTAACTTGTTTACCAACTAGTACTTTCACCAATTTTTATTTAGTCAAATATTTCAGTTGGAATAACTAATTTTACGCAAAATTACATTTGCCAAATATTTAGTATGTTTGTATGTTTTCGCAGTTTTAAGGCAGCCATTTCAAGCATTAGATCTAACTTTGAAGACGTTTTATTACAAGGGTGTTTTTTCCACTGGGACAAATTCTAAACAGGTAATAATAATATTAAGTATTCTGGTAGTATTTTTTTTAAATAATTAATCTCGTCTAACTAGTTCAGTTTCGGGTAGTCTGTTTTTTTCCATATTTTTTTTCTATATAATCTAGTCGGTTCTGGCGGTTCATAGGAGGTCACAGTTTTAACCTAACCTAAGATTTTTTTTTTATAATTAACCTCGTCTAACGAATTCGGTTTTCGATAGCCTGCTAAAAATAATCTCTTTTTTTCATTTTTTTTTAATATATAATTTAGTCGTTTTTGCCACTCGCCGGCCGCTGCCGCGGCACCGCTCGCTTCGCTCGCTCGGCTCGTGCGTAGGAGGTCCCGGTTTTACCCTAACCTAAGCATTTTTTTTAAACAATTAACCTCGTCTAACTAATTCGGTTCTAATTCGTCTAACTAATAGGTAAAGCCGGGGCTGTACGTAAAGCCTATAGAGAGTTGAGCGATAAGTCAGAGTGGACAGGAAAACTAAAAAATAAACAGGGAATTATACAATCAAGACGTCCTGATATCATAAATGAAGCTACGAAATTCTATAAAAACCTCTACAATGCCACAGATAGCGCTTGCCACTTCTTAGGTACATACTCGAACACTTATAATGGAAAATATACAAACGCAGACACGCCAATCATTCTCAGATCTGAAATCGAATATGCAATAAAATCTCAGAAAAATGACAAGACCCCAGGAAACGACAACATTACCAACGAAGTCCTTAAAGCACTATCTAATGCACTTTTGGAACCCCTTCAAACATTATTCAATAATATACTTAGGACCGAAGCCACACCAGATCAATGGTCAAAATCTACAATCACACTACTGTTCAAAAAAGGGGATAGAAGCGATCTAGGAAACTGACCAATTAGTCTCATGACTAATATATATAATTTTTTTCAAAGATCATACTAAATAGAATAACAAAGAGTCTCGATGAAAACCAACCACGAGAACAAGCAGGTTTCCGCAAAGGGTACTCGACTACAGACCACATACAAGTAATAACGCAACTAATTGAAAAAGTAAAGGAATATAAAAAGACGTTATATATGTGTTTTATAGACTACACAAAAGCATTTGACTCTCTACACTTCGATGCTCTACGGACATCACTAGCGGAACAAGGTGCAAACCAGAAATACATAAACTTAATTAGGAGTATTTATACAAAATGCCACGCAAAAGTGCGCCTAGAGCGAGAAGGTACAGAATTCCCCATACAAAAAGGAGTAAGACAAGGAGACCCTCTCTCCCCAAAACTATTTTCAGCAGTGCTCGAATCCATCTTCAGACGTATACATTGGGAAACGACGGGAATACAGATAGACGGAGAACTACTGAATCACCTGCGTTTCGCGGACGACATTGTGGTCTTCGCAGAAAGCGCCACCGAATTGGAGGGTATGGTGATCGAACTGGCTAAGGAAAGTCAAATAGTAGGATTGTCAATGAACAAATCGAAAACCAACATTTTAACAAATGGAGTACCTCGGGACATTACAATAGACAAAGAGAAGATCGAATATGTCAAAGAATATATATATATTTAGGACAGCTAGTATCATTCAGAAATAACACAGGAAAAGAAATAGAAAGAAGGATAACTCTAGCCTGGAAGAAATATTGGGGACTAAGAGAAATAATGAAAAATAAGGACATCAATATAAATATAAAGAGAAAACTCTACGAAGTAGGGATATTGCCTTGCCTTACATATGGTTGCCAAACATGGTCACTGAGGAAAGAAGACAAAGAAAAAATTGCTATCTGCCAACGTAAAATGGAGAGAAGCATGCTTGGTCTCAAACTGTCAGATAAAGTTAAAAACTCCAGCATCAGAAAAGAAACTAAAGTAATAGATGTAAAGAAAAGAACACGATTACTCAAGTGGCATTGGGCAGGACACATATGTAGAATAAACAATGACAAATGGACAAAACGTTTAACGGAATGGATACCAAGAGACAGAAAAAGGGAAAAGGGGAGACCAAATAAAAGATGGAGGGACATCTTCAAAGAAAGATGTGGACCCTTATGGATGCGTAAGGCGCGGGAAAGAGTTGTGTGGAAAGGTTTAGGAGAGGCCTACGCTGCTGAGGCGACTGCTACTAATTATAGTTAATTACAAAATATATACATAATAAGGAACCATAAAAACCTGTAATATTATAAACCAGTTTTTTTTTATGTTAAACTAGAATAGTAGTAAGAAATAAAGGCTATTTTTATTTTTATTTTAACTAATTCGGTTCTCGAAAAAAATTTTAAATGAATGAAATGATTATTTTAAGATAAAATTGCATTTTTTAATTCCCAAAAAAATATATTTTTGTTTTTAAATTTTTTGTCATAACAAATCATTTGACCAAACGTTTATTGTCTAAAGATTGTTTGCTGTAATAAATCATTTGATTAAAGACCAAATGCCTAAATGACAATATCCATAGTAATATTCTGCCAAGTAAAACTTTTAAATTACCAAATGAAAATGTGCATACTAAAATCATTCCAAACATTGCATTGGTATAATAAAAGGTTGCGAAAATTGGTTTGGGTAGTGAAATTTTGGCAAAATCTTTTTGGTAAAATGGCAGGATCCCATATTGCAGATATTTAGTAGTATTTTTCATTAGTACCTAGTCATAATTGTTCCTTTTTTTAAAAATAACATTCCTTTACCTATTTCAGAAAATTGCATCAATATCTGTTATTTTTTTTTTAATTTACGTTGTTATAAAACCACGAATACGCTTGGAGTGGATACATGACCTACTAAACGCGGCCTTATTTAAGTTACGTGTTCGTCTAGGTTCGATTGCAATCGCGTAACACAATCACGCCTAAAAAAACTATAATATAAGTTACTCACGGCTTTAGTTATTTGTTTCTTTCTAATTTTTAATTACCCGTCGTGATTGTGTATCAAGTTTTCTTGTGATTTTGTATTTTCTTTTTTTTTATATATTTTTATACTTTATATCCGGATTGAATAACAAAATTATACGTATTTCTGTGGCGAATAGTTGGTTTCCATTCTTTTTTTTTCGCTACACTATGTCACACTGACGTCACGCAAAATCCTGCATCGCGCAAGCAGAGTTTACCGGGTAGGTAACTAGTATATTTACTACGTCCCGACATAAACCGCCAGGCAGTAACCCACCAGACACAACTCTAGTCTGTTCGAGAGATTCTCCCTTTTCTAAGGAGGATGAAGAACTTTACACGCTGTTCCTCATACCTCTAAAATGTAAAAAAAAAAACAATCTTTCTTCTAGAAATATAGTTAACTTACTTGTATCCCGAGCATGGTGAGAAGGGGAATAGCGACGGCAGCGGCTCCAGGTCTAACGGGGGCAGAGAAAAGGATCCCATGTCCTCGGGTGGCCAGGGTTCGTCCGGGGACAGCGCTGAGCAAGCGATGGTATCGCCTAAAGCGTTTAGCTCTTCGCCATTTTCTGGACAGCAGTTCTCGTTTTCCTGCTGTAAATAGAATGTCTGTTTTAAAATCACTCTTACTTATTTTTTTTATCACGGACACCAAGATGAAGACTATAAAGGGTGAAAAAGACATGTTGCTCCGACCCTGAATAAATTGAGTGAATGATGATGCTGATTACTGAAGGAGAATGCCGTCCAATAAAGGGCGCCCTGTACCAAACGAAAAGTCCGCTGTCACAACCAAACCTAGTGTTTTTTTTTAAGGAAAATATAATGCCCTTCTTAAATTGCTAACTATTTTCGGACATGCATTCCCGCAATTCGTATTTATTTGCCATTTACCTACTAGTTTAACCGGTCAAGCCCTGCGCGTACCCTACATGTGGCACGATCCGCACGAACAATAGAAAATCAATTGTGTCTAATTAGCGGAACTTGAGAGGTCATTATTTTGAGGTAACTTTAGAGATAATAACGAATGAACGATGACGATGATAATGAAGGCATCGCTAAGGGAACAGACAAAAATTAATACTCATTTTAAGTTTAAATTCAAAATCATGGTTTAATAACGTTCTTGAATACGGAGCTGTTGATGTTTGTTGCGTGTTTTGTAAAAGCTCTGACAAAGCTCTAGCCAGACGTATAGTTATATATAATAGGTTTTTTTTTTTTTTTGCGGATGGGAAATGTCAGTCAAATGGAGTGTCAGACTCTTACTGACTAAAACCCACCCGTGTTCCATCCTTAGCCCTTTATGTTCCGGGCCAGCGGTAACCCTTTCGGACAATCCCGCTGCCCCGGCAGGCTTCAGCCCTATGGGGCCCCTCCTCGATGCTGACATCTCTTTGAGGCGCGCGTGGAACACGTACGCACCGTCCGGCACGGGCCTGGTCCTGATCGGACGGTGAGCTACCCATTACTCTCCGCCCGCAGGCCCGCGCCTATCGCGGCTCCCGACGCCCGGAGCGTCTCCCGCGGCGGCTACCAAGAAGAAAACATGACTTCATATATCATAGGTGAAGTCATGTTTTCTTCTTGGTAGGTACTCTAACTAATTTGAAATGCATAAACACGTCACTTTTTAGTGACGTGTTTAGTTTAGTTTAGTTAGCTTCTTATTATTATTAGCCTGTGATGCCCCACTGCAGGGCAAAGGCCTGCCTACTCTCTTTCCACAATGAGCAGGGAGGGGGTCTAAAAAGGCCAATTTGGTAGAATCATAAAAGCATAACATTATTAATCATAATACGTAGGGCAAAGACAGTCCGTGTTTTTCTTTTTTCGCTGCACTACGCAGGTATTAATCAAAGAGATTGGGATTGGATTTGGATTGGATTGGATTGATTGGTATTGTAGAACAGACAAAAAAAAGAACTGTAAAATCCTTATATTATATGTATAGACCATTATGATTAATAATGTTATCCTTTTATAATTCTGCCAAAGTCGCCTTTTTAGGCCCCCTGGACCCCTTAATCAAGAACGGTTCCTTATTAGCTTTGAAAAAAAAAAACTACTATATACCACTGAGCTTTGTTTGAGCTGAGTTAAATGTTTGTAAAAAGAATACAGGGTGGCAGGGACATCGACGCGCAACCTGTTACTATGGATTCAATAGGTAGGTACTTACATGATTCTGAACACTACAATTTTGAAATTTTTCGTCGATTATTAAAAATACAATATGAATAGAACGTCTCTCCCACATTACAATTAATCATTAATAGATAAATTAAGAAGAACCGATTGTAGTTCATCAAAAATATTTAAACTTGGCGCCCAACGTGGGACCTAAAATTAAAATTAAAAGCACTTGCTTTTCGATAAATTCTCGTGTAGAATATCTGACAATTTAAGCTTAAATAAGGAAGGAACATTATATTCTATCTTCATAAAACAAGATTCAATTTTACACTGCGATGATATATTATTTTGAAACTGGCACCCAACGTGGGACATTTTAAAAACACTCTGTTTTCGACTAAACTCTTGTAACATCTCTGCCATCTTAATTTTGACAAAGTAAATAGATTTCTTTGTGTTCAGTCGGCTGAATTACATTGATAATATTTTATTAAGTTTTCCTTTAAAATGGCGCCCAGTGTGGGATCAGAAGTTAAAATTTAAATAACTCTTAACTCACTCAGTCACTCAAGATTCTTAACAATGGCAAATTTTCCCAATATTCTACTTAAGTATTTTTAGAAAGTTTTAATTAGATCTAACTATGATCATTGCCTTCACCCTTCAGAGCTTTCACCATCCCCCACCTGCACTAAAAAAATACACAGAAACCGGAATCTTTATCAACACACCTGACAGCACTCTTCCGGGAACTCTCTCAAAGAGTTCTCCACGCAGGTACACTGTAGAGGATCGCAGCAAAGCCCGTGGTCTGCCGGGCAATACTCGACCAACCCGAACTGAGGGTTGTTCGGTACGTAGCAATCCATCGCCCCGCCTCTTTACGCGCATCTCTATAGCGCAGGGGCGGAGATTTCACTCATTGTTTGACAATCAGTTGCTCAGTTTCCGTCGCTTGTAGTCGCGGGTTGGCATGCTGGAATGTTTTAGGTTAGGTTTAGTTACACAGGAATTGCAAGAGGTATTTAAAAATGGCAAAATATGAAAAATGGAATATATAACGATTTCTAAAGTTATGTTAGAAACAATTACATGAAGCACGTGATGATTATTTGTGTAGAAAATCTGTTCAAAAGAAAACTGTATTTTTAGTTCTTTGTTTTCTATTTTCTTTACACTACTGTTTGTCGAAGATTCTACTCTTTCACTGTTGACCTACCTATTCACGAAGGTTTGAAAAAGGCATGATTGTGATTTTTTGGGTATGATCTTGAGAAAAATAAGTAACATTCGGCTATTTACCGACGGCTTTTTTTCCGCCGGCGGAAGTAGGTATACGTTATTTCCGGGGTTTAAAAAAACATATAAGTACCTAATAATTGAGTGCAATTCGTTTCCCATTTAAAATTTGTGTATCCTAAAGCAAATAGAACAACCATCCTTTTCGTATTATAGACGTATTTTGATGAGGGCATTGCCTGCAGGCTCCTTAGTATCTCATTTTTATCACCTACAACTGCCTACGTGCAAAAACTGTGGGTATTTTTATCGCCCAAAAAGTCAATTTATGGTTGTGAAAGGTTGACCTGATTTACTTGTACCTACATTATTATCTTGAAGCCTGAATAATAATTATAGGTAATAGGATTGATCTTGGTCTGTGCCGTCAGAGAGCACAACCTGACAGTCTGTCTAACTTTTGAGCAATTTTTTCAGACTTATACGAGTATGTAGCATCGCTGCATCGGCGAAAGGTTCGGCTATAAAAGGCATCAATGAAAAGCTGCATGCAGATGAGAACGTTATGGGGTAATGGCGGCGGGATGGGAATGGATTAAGTAGATTTTATAAAGAAATAGTAGTTAAAGTGAGAGTTTGAAAATAATTTAGGAAAAAAGCTAGTTACTACATTAGTTTTCTCATCATCAGTTTAGTAGTTTGATGCCGAGGAATGAGGAGCATGGGGCAAGAACAGATTTAGGTAAATATTAATGTGGATGTCTCTCTTCAAGAGGCAAACAAACAAAAAGTTTAGATTTGGATGATATTATGACCCAAAATAACTTGAAATAAGGGCAGGAGGATGATGAGCATACAGTACTACGTATACTGGTACATTCAGCACCCTAATTTCGTAACAAACTGGAATCTCAATCTGAATAATTTTGAAGGATATTGCTAATCCGTTGCTTCTTAGGTTCGAAAAATTTGTCTGCTCAACAGCGTAAATAACGCAATGAATTTTGTTGTACTGTAAAAATGAAACCCATTGGCACTAGTATTGCTACTGAATTACTGATAGTGTGTTACGCAATTACCCCGCAGGGGCACCTTACGCTTACGCTAGATTCAAAAGCGATGCCGCGATGTTCTCCTAAAGTTTTGACAGATATTTGACAGGTATTAGTAGCTGTACGTTACGATTGTGAGTAGTAGGTATCAAATAGGTATTTTCTAAAGTTAAGTAATTTATTTATGCTCGTAACTAGGCGAATAATAATTAATTCGTTCTTCCATAGTTCTCGCTCGGTAACCAGTCCACTTTAGCCACCCAAACCCATAGTCCAACTTTTTATTATCCTTGGGTGCACTTGCATAGTGCATACAGGGATAATCGTCGGTTGGGGGCCTCTGCGAGTTGGCTACGGAGTCCCTCGTACGCCTGCCAAAGGACCGGGACCCCATGGTCCCGAGATATGTAAAATTATAAAATAATTAATAATAATTTAGGCAAAGGAAACGCCTTTGTTACTCTGTCATACAGGACGATCAATATGCCTAGCTAGCCTTTTCCCAACTTTATTAGGGTCGGCTTCCAGTCTAACCGGATGCAGCTGAATCTATATATACATATAATAAATTTGTAGAAAAGTGGTGTCTGTACAATGGAAATATATAAAAAAAAAGTAGCAGGGGTTGTTATTATATCGATGCCGAACCCGAAATTGTAATTAACTTTTTTTTTGTCTGTTTGTCTGTTTGTCGGTTTGTCTGTTTGTCTGTTTGTCTGTTTGTTTGTGTACGCTAATATCAGAAACGGCTTATTCGATTTAGATGCGGTTTTCACTAATATATTGTAGTAGGCTTCACTTAACATTTAGTGTTTATTTCATGTCAATCGGTTCATAAATAAAAAAGTTATGTCAATTTAAAGGTCTATCAGAGTACGTATACACCTCGGGCCTGCGCGTCCGATCTTCGGAACTACTGGACGGATTTGAATGATTTTTTTTTTGTTGTATAGTTATTATGGCTGGACAACATTCAGGTTAAAATGTTTCTTGGAAACTTGAACACCTGATGCAGAACCGAAACAGACCAGCTTAACTATAAGAGATACAAAAATGGTACCATAGCAAAAATTGTTCCACGTGATGAGTATTTTCTGCTGAGATAATAAATTTGAAGATCTGGAACACCTGATGGGGAACTCCAAGAGCCCAGCTACACCATAAATCATATAGGAATGACGTCTTAGTAAAAGTTATTCGGTCTGATGGGCATTTCCTGTTGACTTATAAAAATCGAAGATCAGAAACATCTGATGTGGAAATCTAAGCTATCACTAATTTCACCTCCACGCGGTGAAGGCGGTAACAGTTTAGGACTGATTTTCGATGACGATGGTATATCATTGAAAGTTTGACTCTACTGCATGGCCAAAACTCCCATTTTTTTTTTTTTAACGTGAAGAAATGCTCATGCTTTCTGCACTACCACGGGGAGATAGTGCAGTTATGTGGGACTCTAACCCACTAAAACTCCACTGTGTCCTCCTCTGCCGCTTACGGCGGGAACATGGGCACGCGTTAGCACTCATCCGTGAACCCGCCGCGGCTGTCCGTCACCGGACCCTCCGCTGGGGAGTACTCCCCATCACCGGCGCACCAGAACACATAGCACGCCGTGACCACCCCAGGGACCAAACCAGCACATGGGCCAGACGATCCCGTGTCTGGGCACCCTTGGTAGGGGAGCAGTCACTTAGATTTTAATTGATCAGGTATCTTCATAATAAAACTATAACCATGCCTAGAAAGAGGTCAAATCTTTCCCAATGTTCCAAAGGAGCTAAAAGATTGAGGATCATAAGATCCCAAGAATCTACCGAAGAGCGTCAGGAGAGACTTGATGCTGTTTGAGAACATCAGGCTGCAACTCGCTCCGTGGAAACCTCTTCGGATCGCGAAGCACGCCTGCGTTCTCAGCTTATTTACGCATCTACATCCAGATCTCTAGAGACCAGTGAAGAATATGATGCGCGACTGACCGCTGATACGGTGAGATTTTATCATACATTGTTCCGAACACGCACACAACAAAATATTCATAATCAGAAAGTGAGAAAGAAAGAATTGCTGGAGTACGGCATGAAGAGACAGATTAAGAAGATCGCAACGAACGTTTGAATTCTGATCGACTTCGACATTCTCTGAACAGAATGTCGATATCATCTGAAGAATCGGATGTGTCTCAAGATATAGCCGTAGGGCATGGCGACCTTCCTTGGGTTGATAAGGAACGGAGTGCATTTACGTGTATACTCCTATGATTGACTACGCCACATATTCCGCCATCGGAGGTATGGTTAAAAATTGTACTTTTTGTGAAGCTGTTAAATAGCAAAAAGAAACAAACGGTATGTGTTGCTCAGGTGGGAAAGTACATATTGAAATATTACAAAATCCTCCAGAAATATTAAGATCACTGCTAATCGGTGACCATCACAGTCAAAACATTTCTTGGACAACATACGTTCGTACAATAATGCCTTTCAAATGACATCTTTTGTTGCGAAACAGATTTCAGAAGGCCCATTTATGCCAACATTCAAAGTGCAAGGCCAAGTTTACCACCCTATTGGTTCATTATTGCCTGAAAATGACGTCTCGAATCGTCTCGCGCATCCCGTTGTTATCCAGTCCCCGGGTTCTTAGAATTCGACATCAGACGTTTCAGATCTTCGATTTTGACTACCCCGTTGTCGCTGGCATAACCAACAGGATCCGCGTACGAAGTCGCGGGCAGAAGCTAGTATTATATAATTCTGTTAAACACTACGAACTAGACGAAAAATTGCTACACTGTAGGATATTTATGAATCTTAACACACATAGATATGTACCATTGGTGTACTTAAAACACCTTTATAGGAGCTCATCGCTGGCCGTATCGGGTTCCTACTGTTTAATATTTTTTGCCACAAGATTGGTACCGCAACCAGCCGGTCAATTCTGTAAAAATCTCACCGTGAAAACTTAGTTGAAGTGAGTTTGTTTTTGCTAGGAATTGACACTATGGACAGCTCACTCCACGCTCACTTCACCTTAGTTTTCACGGTGAGATTTTTACGGAATAGCACCGCTGCACCCTAATTGCGTAACACACTATGAATCTCAATCTGAATCATTTTGATTGATATCGCTAATTCGTTCGAAAAATGTGTCCGCTCAAAAACGTAAACAATGCAATGAATGTTGTTGAACTGTCAAAATGAAACCCATTGCTACTGATAGTGTGTTACGCAATTACCCCGCTGGACCTGAACCAGCACCTTAATTTGCGTAACACACTTTCAATCACAATCTGAATCATTTTGAAGGATGTTGCCAATCCATTGCTTCATATATTAGAAAAAATTGTCTGCCAACAAACGTAAATAACGCAATGAATGTTGTTGAACTGTCAAAATAAAAAACTATAATTAAGTATTATTATTTTCTAATATCCATAATGAGCCAAGGTATCTATCTATCTAACAGTGCAGGTTTCTATGAACAAAGTTTACGGCAAGAAGAATCAATCAATCTATGAACAGACATCTCTGTCAACAGTGCTTCCTATGGACCGAGATATCTACAAACAATGTTTTCTATCAACAAAGTTTTCGGCGAAACGTGCTGTCTAGGAATAGAGATTTCTATTAGCTTTGCTTTCTGTACCTGTGTAGTCGTATCGTACAAGCGTGGTTCTATCTTAGGTTCCACACCGGTTTTCGGCGAAACATGCTGTCTAGGAATAGAGATTTCTATTAGCTTTGCTTTCTTTATGTAGTCGTATCGTACAAGCGTGGTTCTATCTTAGGTTCCACACCGGTTTTCGGCGAAACGTGCTGTCTGTCTAGGAATAGAGATTTCTATTAGCTTAAATTTTCTGTATGTAGTCGTATCGTACCTACAAGCGTGGTTCTATCATATGTTCCACAACGGTTTTCGGTGAAACGTGCTGTCTAAGAATAGAGATATGGAGAGATATGTACACATTTGCACGCATTGTCAAAACGTGTTGGGTCACCATCACCTATAATATGGCTCTTCAATTAGCTACCTACTCTACGTCACATAACCACGGGGTAATATGTAAAGCCGATAGATTTTATGTATTACGTATCGAATGTATTTATAATATTATTCGTTATGTGGCGAGTAAGGAATTAGCCCCGTAATTCTGTCTAGCGGGCACCTGAGTAAGCGGATTGGTCAGCAAATTAATGCAAAATGGAATAAGAAGTCTTATTGTAATCGATATTACTGGCTGTGCATCGCGAGTTCGCCTGCATTTGATGCCACTTATTCCGTTGTGAAAAGTAGGTACCATCCATACTAATAATATTATAAATTCGAAAGTAACTCTGTCTGTCTGTCTGTATGTTACCTTTTCACGCCTAAACCACTGAACGGATTTCGATAAAATTTGCCGGAGATATAGATTGCATCCCGGGGAAGGACATAGGCCTCGCGGGCGAAGCCGCGGGCGGAAGCTAGTCGGTTATAATTACGCCCTCGTAATGTTGCCATTATGCGACAACACAGGTCAGTACCTATACTTAAATAGCCATGAATAAGGAACTTCTTCTACCAGGGGACAGACCTTAGTTAATAAAAATTGTAGTTATTATGCAAAGTCATCATTATTAATAAAGAAAATACTTTTATTTATCACACACTCAAAGACACACCAGTAACTCAGATAAAAACAAATAAAAAGTGTAAAATCCGATTTAAGAAATTAGCAGGAATGTGTGCCTCACGGCTGCGCCAAAAATGCCCAGTTCAGCAAAAATGCCAGACAACTAGTACCTGACGCTGGTTTTCAACTGGACCAGATGAGTGATAAATCAGTTTTATAATTAAGCATAGACAAATTACAGATCCACGTAAAATTGCTTCCCAAATCTTTTCTAACAGTCACGAAGTAACTAAACGAGTCGACAGTTTTGTCTTCAGCCAGTTTTCCCTTTGCTTCCTACAACCAGCTAGAAGACAAAACTGTCGAGGAAACATGAAGTCCGGCGAAAAAGTTCTTGGAAGAAAGGTGTTGTTGTATGCAGTGTATAGTTATAGGGGCACAAAAAGGAGATAGTGCTACAGTGCATGTCGGGATTAAAACGCTTTGGGACACCTAGAGAGAGAGAAGGCACTCCTTATCTCTAGGTGTCCCTATCTCTCTATGGGATGATACAACCTAGTGTTTATTCTTCTCCTTATGTTTGCAGGCAAATACACGATAACAGATAATATCAAATATAAAGTTATTCCTAATATTCCCAGATTAAATAAACGATACCATTTTTCAGAGTCCGTTTCGTTAAACACAAACGTGAACAATTTCGTGCAACTTTATACTGGTCCAATTAGTTGATTTTTTTTTGTGCTTCAACTAATTCTAAAACTGTTCCAGAATCAAAGGAATTCCTTTGTGAATTACTGTATTTATTTTTCAAGTATGTTTGCTGTGTACCTACGTGCTCCAACCTGTCATGTTTAATTAAATTACCTTTTCCCACAAAACAAAAAGCAACAACGCATTATTCGTTCATAAAACAAAAATACACACCTTTAAAAAAAGAAATATCCAAAGAAATTCACTGAAATGGCACTAATAACACGAAAATATATCGGAACACATCACAAATCACAGTTTCACACAAAACCTCCTTTCACTAATTAAATTAAACGTAGCGGTCGAAGCATGCGCCATGGCAACGCAAGCGAGTGTATAAAAAATTATAATATTTTTTTAATATTGTTTCGGACACAGGACGAGTCGTTACACCAAGTTGATGGTGACTAAACTATCTTCCAAGTGTGCTAAGTGCACTCCCGCCCCTACCGTAATTGGCTGTTTGTATCCAACCCCTCGTCTGTAAAAAAAAAACAACATGACATATTGTGCGCGGGAAAGTGGCTGTCATCGTATCGGGTTAACATGGCCGGCCGTGCGGAAGCTTTGTCTCTGGTCCTGTGGTGAGAATCGTTTAGCGGTCCGATGATGTTTAGATAAGTAATGAGGTAATTAATTCTATTTACATAATTAACTTTTAGTTCTTCACTGCATAGACTTTTAGTTTTGCATGCGTTTGGGGTTTGCTACTGTAGGCAATTACAAAGGTATGTATTTTCCATTGTTGAATTGAGTATCGACATGTTGACTTTTCAGAAAGTTTCAGACATTTGCAGCTTTGTAGTCCTATAATATTTTTCGAATTTTCAATGTATGGTCATGAAATCATAATTATAATGTAGTTTTTCGCTGTTACCTGGGGGCCTAAAAAGGCCACTTTGGCAGAATCATAAAAGGATAACATTATGAATCATATTAAGGCGAAGACAGTCCGTGTTTTTTTTTTCGCTGCGCTACCACTACGCATGTGTAATCAAAGAGATTGAGATTGGATTTGGATTGATTGGTATTTTAGCACAGAAAACAAACAAATAACTGAAAAATCCTTCACCAATGGGATCTTGTAAGTTAACTGTCTATTATGATTCATAATGTTATCCTTTTATGATTCTGCCAAAGTGGCCTTTTTAGGCCCCCTGATTTTTACACCGTGCGCTATCTAGGGAAAATAGTCAATCCAGTCCACCTCGACTTTGTATTCAACACTTACAGAAAAGAAAAAGAAAGAAAATACGTTTAAGTATTTGCTATAAACATGACTCTACCACGGTTTTCTTTCAAGATCAATAAAATACTTAACACTCATTCTTTGCTTTTATGTACAGATGAAACACATCAAGCTACTACAATCTGTCAAGTTTCTTTAGTAGACTTTCAACTTTATCGCTAAAGAATAAGGTTCAAAGTTGATTGGGAAAATTTTACAGTTTTGGGTAGCTTGGTGTGTGTGTCTGTAGACAATTGACAGTCGCTTTAAATCCAATATCGACGAAAAAAACGACGGTTATACGTTTTTTCTGTCTTCTTTTCTAACAATATCAATTTATATATTTTTTTAGTTAAGTAGGTACTCGCATTTTATGTTTTTTAACAAAAATACTAACCTAACCTCCAAAATCGTTACCGACATATTATTCATCCGAGCAATACGAACATGATACAAATATCAATACCTATTAGTGCGCTCAGCCAGCATGGGCCACCCAGGTAGCTGTCACGTGGCCCATCCGGAGCCAACCTGTCTCGCACGCCATTGTTTCAAATTGATTGAACTTGACTTATTTGCAGGTAGATTGAGGGGCAAGTGGCGTGGGATTGTTAGTTTTATGGTAGTGTTATATGTATGAACTTTAAGTTGTAAGAATTGGAGGTACACCAGAATAGAATAGAATAAACATTTATTAGGCTCACAGCCAAAGTGTGGAACTCTCGGCGTCTACCGCCGAAACGCGATGACGGCTGTCCCCGGCAAGCGTCGACTGTTGCCTCCGTCGTGGACGCGTGTTGCCCCTGTGTATGCACACTTATGGAGTTTTTTTTATTTTAAAAGATAAAATCAAACCGTTAGACAAACATTAAGGGGCTACCTCGAAAATCTAAAATCCTCGAAAACTTACTGAGCGAGCGAAAGTGATGCAATTACTTTTGATACGCAAAAGAAGAATCTGGTGAGTGGAGAGTGTGTTCAAAATCTGGTCAATTCAGAATCTGGTAAATCGAGAACCAGGTAAATTGCGAATCTGGTGAACTGCTCAGGAGCTGTCTTCTATAAAAAATTCATCCCTAGCATCATGTGGAATGACAGCTCACTCCTTTACAGGATTTTTTTTGAAAAATGTTTTTTTTTTTGTTTTGCAGGTTTCCTCACGATGTTTTTCTTCACCGATATCAGTAACTTCCAAGATAAACTCAGAAATTACTATAAATTGAAAAGTCATAAGCCTAAATTAACACACCTAAATTAACAAAAATTCAAAGAAGCCTCACACCAACGGATGCAGTAGACAGTATCAACAAAAAATGGCGCATATTTTTGGCGCGCGAAAGCGTTCAAGGAAAGTCATACCGTGAGAGTTTTGAACGAGTTGTGCTATGCAGGCTGGCTGTGGGCATGCGGCCCAGTGAACAGTGATGCCGAGCTGACGATCGACGAGGTGGTCCAGCCCACACAAGGAGTTTAGATAGAGGTCGAGGATCGAACGTTAGTTCTGGAAGGTAGGAGCGGTGGTTTTTTTAAAGAAAGAAAATATTTCATTTGGGGCACACAAAGGAAATACAAGAGGAGTTAGAACGGAAACGGAAGGTGAGTAACGGTTTAATGGGGTTTGAGAAATAAGACTGGCAATAAATGATAATATTCCAGGATGATTTCATTAATCATAATTACTGTTCGAAATGTAATATAGAGGCTTATGTTTGTAATTGCTATTCAGAAACAAGTTTGTTCGCAGCTTTTAGAAGTACTTAGCAACAGCAAGTAGAAATTCTTGTGAAAGATCTCGTCCGGACTTCCGGAGAAATACAAAGTACAGACGCCAGCACATCAAGCTACCCGAAACTGTCAAATTTTCCCACTCAACTTTAAACCTTATGTTTTAGAGATAAAGTTGAAAATCTATTAAAGAAATTTGACAAATTGTTGTAGCTTGATGTCTGTACCACAAAGCAGACCTACAATACCACCGATGTAACTTGGCGGGCCCGAACTTTGCGCAGAAGGCTGTGCAGTTTAGGAACCAAATGGTGACATGAGGCGAGTGCGAGTGAGAGAACATGCGCGAAAGTTCTTAGCGTCAGCTCAAAAAGGTACACGATTCAGTAAGCTACGCAGCGCAGCGCCGCGCGGCGCAGCGCGCCTTGGCTCGACGTAGTACACCCTGCATTGTGTACCTTTAAGTGTAGTAGATAAGGTCTGTAATTGTATTTCTATTTTGAAAACTGCGCGTCGCGTCGCGTCTCGGTCTGAACTGACCCTTAGTGCCTATATTCTGGGGGTCTACTCCGAAGCGGTTAAACCACTGTATCGGCCGAATGTTCGGTCATTTTCTGATTCGAATATTGTTGTTCTACTACGAATTAAAAAAAAAAAAAGGTAAAAAAAGGGTAAAGGGTTCTAAAAAGGTTCGGATTGGCACAGTTTGGTCGGGACCAATAGTCAATATAGGAAATTAATGGTAGTAGAAAATGACCGAACATTCGGCCGATACAGTGGTTAACCGCTTCGGAGTAGACCCCCAGGCTCGCCAAGTTACGTCGGTCGTATTGTACCTATACTTATTTCTGCCGCCAAACATTTGCGTTGCGTTCCCTTGCTATTGTAATTACACTACAGGGGGGGGATTTACTATCGATTCCTTATTTCGAAACCACGTCAATTTCTTAGTTATTCACGACATCTGCTAATTAGCGTATGCTCTATAACCTATGACATTTATGCTTTGGTGCTCGAAGAGTGAATATAAGCAACACATCAGTGATGCCTCTATTATTGTAGACGAGTTAAGTTGACGTTGACATGTATCAGCGATAAACAGCATCTGTCTGCCATTATTGCTGAAATGAACCTATTTGGCGCGGCCGAGGGGTGGTCAGTGGGTCGTCTTAGGGGTACCTACACAAAAAAAACCGGCCAAGTGCGAGTCGGACTCGCACACGAAGGGTTCCGTACCACAAGGCAAAAACGCCGAAAAAAACACGTTTGTTGTATGGGAGGCCCCCTTAAATATTTATTTTAAGTTTTCTTTTAGTATTTGTTGTTATAGCGGCAACAGAAATACATAATTTGTGAAAATTTCAACTGTCTAGCTACCGCGGTTCTTGAGATACAGCGTGGTGACAGACAGACGGACGGACGGACGGACAGCGAAGTCTTAGCAATAGGGTTCCGTTTTTACCCTTTGGGTACGGAACTCTAAAAATGATCCTGTACCTACTTACTAATTTTGTTTTTGTAAATTTTGTATTTTTACAAAAGTGTTCCTTGTTTTCAGTAGGTACTGTGTCAAAAAGGCTTTTTTCTTTCTTTTCTTTTTATTCCCTTCTTTATTTTCTTTACTTTCTTTCTGTCGGTCCATAAGCGGCGGTGACCACTTAGCGATCTTTACTTTCTTTCTGTCGGTCCATAAGCGGCGGTGACCACTTAGCGATCTTTACTTTCTTTCTGTCGGTCCATAAGCGGCGGTGACCACTTAGCGATCTTTACTTTCTTTCTGTCGGTCCATAAGCGGCGGTGACCACTTAGCGATCTTTACTTTCTTTCTGTCGGTCCATAAGCGGCGGTGACCACTTAGCGATCTTTCTAACTTTTTAGTTGTAGCGTGATGTTAAATAGCATGAAACCTTCCTTAATTCAAAGCAACGAATTTTTCAAATCCGACCGTTAGTTCAAGACAAAAACAACCGACTTCCAAAAACACTAAAGTGAAAAATAACTTTAATTTCGGAAGTCGTGTCTTTGGATTTGTATTTTTGGTTTTTGCCACCGACTTCTGAAATTAAAGTTATTTTTCACTTTATAGTGTTTTTGGAAGTCGGTTGTTTTTTTTGTAAAAAAGTTTTTATTTTTTACTTTTTAGTGGGTCAGTTTGTAATTTATCTAAGTTACAATAACCTAATGTCAACTGCTGATCACCTTTTACAAAATATTGCTTTTCCCGATGCAGGGACGTTAATTGTTGAGGAGTTCTCCTAGTATTCCACTCTCCTAGCTGATAATCCTGGCTGCAGCATCAAGCCAGAAATAATGTCAACATTGCATTGAACTTAAAATTTAGTCCTGTTTAAAATGAGCCCAAACACGACTACGGTGCTGTAATTTCAAGGTTTGTACTTTTTCTGATGCTCCTGGTTTCAGCATCAGGTCTCTATGTACTTCGGTGTTCCTGATTATCAGTACGTTTATCCACACATCGAGCCCTTTTCAATGAGCCTAAAAACACGATATATCTGCTGTTAGTTGTCGAGGAGTTAGGTACTCTGCAGACTATCCTGACTGCAGCATCAAGTCATGACTTGATGATCATGAGACCAAATGTGGCAAATGCCCTATCAAACATCAAAACAATTTACTAAAACAGTCCTTGCCTGTTCGAGTAACTTCTTACTGTTAAGGAGTTGTAACTTCCATCATCAGCCCAGCTTCCTGAGATGGTGACAACCATACGCAAATACACAAGATACTTTATAAAATATGCGAAAAACAATAAGTGAGCCTATAAAATTTGAGGGTTGCCCTCGATTTCTCTAAGATCCCATCATCAGATCCTAACTTGGTGACAGTGAGACCACCTCAGAACTATCTACTTTCGAACAAAAAAGAATTTAGAAAATCCGTCGACAATTGGCGGAGTATTCGATGAACAAACATACAAAAAAAAAAAACATACAAACATCCGAACGTAGTACCTCCTCCTTTTTGTGAAGTCGGTAAAAAGAAATAAACTCATCAGTAGCTGTGATTATAGCGCGTTCAAAGCGGGTTCAAACCAACAAACTCTGCAGTTTTATTACGTATAGTAAGTAACTAGTAGGTATAGATTACAAGGTATAGAATCGCCCGAACAACACACACAACCCATTTAATGATCAAAAATCAATTACGTCGTGGCCCCTAGAATTGGTTCGGTATCGATATTGACTAATGAATGAGCAGGATTTTATGAAAATGGAAATGATATATAAATTAACAGAAATAGCCACGGAGGCAAAAGTCTGTCGGGTCAAACCTTACTAGGGCAGGGTAATTCTTCAGGGACAAAATTTTCGATGTCTGTGGGTATATTTCTGTAACCAACTAAAAAAACGGCATGTAATATTTTTTTTGTACAGTTTAGCTTTATCCCTTACTGGGACAAATTATTTTTTTTTAATAATTGCTGTCTAGGTACAAAATAAAAATATTTGAAGGTCGTTCTTCTGATTCATATAGCGCGTCCGTTTGCCATTTTCCGGAACAAAATGGTCGATGTCGCATTTTCCCTTTGATACATCAATATAAATTATAATTATATCGAAAGGAAATGAATTGTCCTCTTACAAAAAAAATGTGTATTAGTTATAACTACGTTAGTCTGTTTATAAATAAGTAAAAAAGAAGTGTCCGGCGTATAATACTGATTAATGTGGCGTAAGCTGCGCTTGACCGTACTTGGTCGGGTAATAAAAATGAGAGTCTGGCTTCCAGCGCGGGGGGAAGCCAGTCGTGCAACGTACGACCTAGAAGGTGGACGTGCGGCTGGTTGGCTTAGATCCGGTGTTACGAAGGAAAATACCTGATTCATCTGTGTTTGGTTCAGGTGGCATCCTGATTACAATGCCTACTTTATAAAATTTATTTTATTGTTTTAAAACTTCAATCTGTGTTTCGTGTGATGCTTTTGGGTTATAGATTCATGTAGAAAAATGAAAATAATGAAGTCTGTATGTACGATGAGTTATATGCATGATTGTAGGCAAAATCCTGATTCATCTGTGCCTGATTCGTATGGTCAAAACCCCATATCTATATCTATATTATATTATATTATATTATTATTATTATACATATAATAAATTTGTAGAAAAGTGGTGTCTGTACAATGGAAATATATAAAAAAAAAGTAGCAGGGGTTGTTATTATATCGATGCCGAACCCGAAATTGTAATTAATTTTTTTTTTGTCTGTTTGTCTGTTTGTCTGTTTGTCTGTTTGTCTGTTTGTTTGTGCACGCTAATATCAGAAACGGCTTATTCGATTTAGATGCGGTTTTCACTAATATATTGTAGTAGGCTTCACTTAACATTTAGTGTTTATTTCATGTCAATCGGTTCATAAATAAAAAAGTTATGTCAATTTAAAGAATCACGGCGAACATTTGTTAAGGTATTCTATCAGAGTACGTACACGCCTCGGGCCTGCGCGTCCGATCTTCGGAACTACTGGACGGATTTGAATGATTTTTTTTTTGTTGTATAGTTATTATGGCTGTACAACATTCAGGCTATAATGTTTCTTGGAAACTTGAACACCTGATGCAGAACCGAAACAGACCAGCTTAACTATAAGAGATACAAAAATGGTACCATAGCAAAAATTGTTCCACGTGATGAGGATTTTCTGCTGAGAGAATAAATTTGAAGATCTGGAACACCTGACGGGGAACTCCAAGAGCCCAGCTACACCATAACACATATAGGAATGACGTCTTAGTAAAAGTTATTCAATCACTAATTTCACCTCCACGCGGTGAAGGCGGTAACAGTTTAGGACTGATTTTCGATGACGATGGTATATCATTGAAAATTTGACTCTACTGGCCAAAACTCCCATTTATTTTTTTTAACGTGAAGAAATGCTCATGCATTCTGCACTACCACGGGGAGATAGTGCAGTTATGTGGGACTCTAACCCACTAAAACTCCACTGTGTCCTCCTCTGCCGCTTACGGCGGGAACATGGGCACGCGTTAGCACTCATCCGTGAACCCGCCGCGGCTGTCCGTCACCGGACCCTCCGCTGGGGAGTACTCCCCATCACCGGCGCACCAGAACACATAACACGCCGTGACCACCCCAGGGACCAAACCAGCACATGGGCCAGACGATCCCGTGTCTGGGCACCCTTGGTAGGGGAGCAGTCACTTAGATTTTAATTGATCAGGTATCTTCATAATAAAACTATAACCATGCTTAGAAAGAGGTCAAATCTTTCCCAATGTTCCAAAGGAGCTAAAAGATTGAGGATCATAAGATCCCAAGAATCTACCGAAGAGCGTCAGGAGAGACTTGATGCTGTTTGAGAACATCAGGCTGCAACTCGCTCCGTGGAAACCTCTTCGGATCGCGAAGCACGCCTGCGTTCTCAGCTTATTTACGCATCTACATCCAGATCTCTAGAGACCAGTGAAGAATATGATGCGCGACTGACCGCTGATACGGTGAGATTTTATCATACATTGTTCATCGTTTGAATTCTGATCGACTTCGACATTCTCTGAACAGAATGTCGATATCATCTGAAGAATCGGATGTGTCCCAAGATATAGCCGTAGGGCATGGCGACCTTCCTTGGGTTGATAAGGAACGGAGTGCATTTACGTATACTCCTATGATTGACTACGCCACATATTCCGCCATCGGAGGTATGGGTAAAAATTTTACTTTTTGTGAAGCTGTTAAATAGCAAAAAGAAACAAACGGTATGTGTTGCTCAGGTGGGAAAGTACATATTGAAATATTACAAAATCCTCCAGAAATATTAAGATCACTGCTAATCGGTGACCATCCACAGTCAAAACATTTCTTGGACAACATACGTTCGTACAATAATGCCTTTCAAATGACATCTTTTGTTGCGAAACAGATTTCAGAAGGCCCATTTATGCCAACATTCAAAGTGCAAGGCCAAGTTTACCACCCTATTGGTTCATTATTGCCTGAAAATGACGTCTCGAATCGTCTCGCGCATCCCGTTGTTATCCAGTCCCCGGGTTCTTAGAATTCGACATCAGACGTTTCAGATCTTCGATTTTGACTACCCCGTTGTCGCTGGCATAACCAACAGGATCCGCGTACGAAGTCGCGGGCAGAAGCTAGTGAATAATAAAATAAATTAGTTTTTCCCCTCTCCAGCACGATAGGAGCGCTTTTGTTGCGTAATTCTCCTTGTCCAATTTTTGACCGTGTACAAGTCAGTAGTTTTAATCTTATTTATTATTATTATTTACTTAGCTATAACCTTTTGAATAATAAAAAACTGACAGGAGTATAATCTTGTTCTAAATATGATACTTTTGATATGTCTTAGTCCTATTTAAGAATTAATAATTATTGTTTAGAATTTACATTCATAACTAACGGTGTATTTATTACTTTTTATTTCTGTTTCTGATTAATATGTAACACATTCTGATTCATCTGGGCACAAAATTAATATCTTGAAAACTACTTTATAAAAACGAGTCCCTCATTCAAATATATGTTATTTGGTATACCTATTTTCATATGAACATGTGTTACAGAGCTGAAAGTGAAATTAAATTTTGGCCATATGGATCAGTCAAAGAATCAAATTTCGAAGAACTACCCGGCAGTTCAAGTTTTGTTTTGCAGTTTATCTGGGTCAACTTCTGCTAAAGCGTTGTTAAAACTCAAGTAGGTACCTAGCTTAACGGTTTACAACTTTAGGGGGGTTGGCGTATTAAGGAAAAGGTAAGAAAAGTTAAAACATCACCTCACTTTGTATGTACGTATGCAGGCAGTGCGCTCAACACTGAACTTCGGCCGACTTCCATCTCCGGCCAGCGGGATTTCGTCCGCAATAACAGGGGAGTACCTATCCCTGCAGGAGTGACAACAGACGTCCGTAACCCACAACCCACAAATCTTTGTGAGCCTCCGGCTTTACAAGCTTGGTATTTTTACCCGACTGCGGCGAAGCCCAAAAGGAAGGTTATTAAATATATTTTTAAAGGTACACACCCGTTTTTTATTCAGTCGCCAATTATCAGGTGGGAATGGAACGGGTGGAGGCTACACTGGCAAATTTTACCTAGGGGAAAATATGGTAGAACTTAGTTTGTTTAAGGTTCTAAGGTTTACAAGATAAAACAGAACTTTTTTTTTATAATAGTTTTAGTTGTGTAGTGATTTTTCACTAGTCAAATCAATGTTTCTTAACAAATACGTTCTCTTCCGTTCCATTGTCAGTTGAAGTACTTAAGCTAAATTACATTCTTCAAACAATCCTCAGCATAGTAGGTACTTTTTCTAAAAACCTACGTACTTGCAAGTTCTGAGAGAACCTTGTACGAAGTCAGTTCGAAAATTTTTAGCATACCTTCTCGGAGAGCTTAGGTTTTTTTGACCATTCTTCCCTAAAATATTTCAAAAAACCTCATTGGTATAGGGTACCACGACTCCTTTTTTGTACATCCAAGCGCGGGGCCTGTTGCATTTGCTACACCGCTACGTGGCTAATCCGGCACTGCAAGTATGCTTTCTTTTAGCAACTAAATAGGTGTACTGTGGGAGAGGTTCTTCAATGAAACTTAACTTTGGGATCAAAAAAATATATTATTACGGGATCGCTTTCATAATGAGAATTACATACGCTGCAATATCAGCTCTTCATCTACAATCCGTTCACAGTTATTCTTACGTCTGACAGCAGCAACTGATAGCAAGCAGTCTGGCAGTTTGAGTAATGTATGCGGCCTACCCAAATGTCCTTTCTTTGGTATTGTTCGTCGAATCGTTGAGCTCCTTGAGTCTTGAGTTGAGCTGCATGATTTCTGACAAATGTGTGCACTGACTTCCTCTCAATCTGTGTGGTTCTTTCCTCAAAAGACCATCTCAGACATCGATCTACATGGTCTTCATATAACCTGACCAAGATTATGTCTGGACTTTAAAACAGACTGCGACCTCTGAGTTTGTGTCGGCCTTTTTTCTCAGAGTAGTCAGATAGGAAACGCCGACCTCATCTAGTTTTATAAAAACATGATTGACGTGTAAAAGTGTTTGTGCAGACCTACTTGAAATAACCTCCTTTTTTTAAGTTGGTTAAAATAATTTATCAAGATCATTGTGATTTTGACAGACTTGGCAATGGCAGCAACCCAATATACTCCGAGCTTGAGGAGATTGAGCAAAGAAGTTCGTAGCGCGTAACGACGCAGCCGCACCGCGAAGTTCTCTAGCTGACTCGAAACCTGCCAAGAAAATGTCTTTGTCTCTGTCACCTCTGACCTAGACTAGAGTCAAGAGCAACCCCATTTCAAATTTTATAAAAAATTAGCATACCAACCCAATTCGGTCACGGTGGCTTAGTAGGACTCCTTCATTCGGCAAAAAAAACTTTCGTTTGAACTTACCTGACTCCATAATTTTCTTATTTCAATACCAATCAAAATTTATAACAATAATTATAAGCCAATCCTTTTCCCAACTATATTGGGGTCGGCTTCCAGTCTAACCGGATGCAGCTGAATACAAGTATTTTGCATGGAGCGACTACCCATATGACCTCAATAACCCAGAGCCCGGGTAACAGGGCACCCCTTGGTAAGACTGGTTGTCTGACTTTTGACCCGTAACGACAGTCAAAGATCTACAAATGACCAACGGGTTAGCGTGCTTTCCGAGGCACGCGGCTTAGCTAACACCCAAATAATAAAAATTCTAATCCATCGATCCGGCGGCGTTGCTCACCTGTCGGAAAGTCGATCGTTCGGAAACGGGAAGTGTCGGGTGTCGTGTCCGGTCGTCCGGTAACCGGATAGCGAGGATGAACTCCCTTTGACATAACGTCACACCGCTGCCGATGACTGGGTCTCTGTGAATATTCTGTACCGGATAAAGAAATAAATTTATTGGACGAAAAATTCTTTAGTCCTTCTTTAGTCCCTAGCTAGAGCCCTCTTTCACGAGCGAATTTTCTAGCTTACATATTGTTCTATTTGAAATCTATAAACTAACATATAACTTGTCACACACAACCGTTCGATACGCTTCATAAATTAATCTCATGTTATCAAAAGAGTTTTGTGTTTTTTGTTTTCATTTCATCATCTGCCTAGCCTTTTCCCAACTATGTTGGGGTCGGCTTCCAGTCTAACCGGATGCAGCTGAATACCAGTATTTTACTTGGAGCGACGGTGATTCTGTGGTTTTTTGTTTTTATTTGCGAAAAAAAAAAAACAGCTGTTCTCTACATTATAATTATGTTCGTATTTATAACTCGTCAAAATGTAGGGAATAGCAGTTTTTTTTTTCGCGATTTCAGGTTTGTCCCATAGTATTTCAGTTGTTCATAATGATGAGTACCTCTACCTACCATAGAAATCTAAAAAACTTCTTTCATATATCTATGATGAGTACAATGACCTCTTAAGATGTTGTTGGTGTTTTTCCAATAACACTGTATAGTGAACTATGGGACAGTTATTTTTCCCACGACATCAATCATCAAAAAGTTCACACAAATTATCTAGATCTAAATACCATCTATCCACCAATTACGATAAAAATCTGCAAACACACCAACTATCTTCCATCCCTCAAATTAATTATTCGCTCTTTAATACCAAACAAAAGACGATCATTCTCAATAATAGTCATCACAAATCCCGAACGTGCGTCATGCGACTTTATTGTTATCTTCATAAGGTTCAAATTACAATGCGCGTGCGCTCTTTAAAATGCATCAAACTAAACCATGCATGATCTACTTGTGCAAACATAACAATTAAGTAAAGTCCACCACCTGTATTTGCCCTTAGGCTCAGTAGCAAGTGTGGCAGCATTGTTACTGTTTCATCTGACAGGTAACGCATGTTTGTTTAGCGGGTAGTCGAGTTTTTTGGGGAGGGTAGTTTGAATAATGTAGGGAGATGTGTTTGTGAATGTGTTTTATTTATTAGGTCTTCTTTTGGTTAGTGTGGTTTATCTCGGTTGTTGCATTTACTTAATTGGTTACGCAGAATGAAACTTAAAATACATAAAAATAGCCTTTATGTATTTTTCAAGTGTTTTGTGTTTACTTGTATAAATAATCAAATAAGCTGACTGAAGAGAAATATCATCGCAAAATTTGACTCACATCTTGCACGTCAACATTGCAATTTTATTTACTTAATTCTTCTTAACCACTTCAGTGCAGGTGATGAAAGGTGTAGTCTATACGTGACACCCACTTGACACTACTACATCTTAACGCTACCTTCCTGCCCTTTGTTTCCCAAAACATGCAGTCAAAGTGACCTCTGCGCTGCCACCGATAACGCCGTGGATGTGGCGAAGTTTGGGGCCAACAAAATTTAAATAACTGTCGTGCCAGCGACACGAAGAAAAAGGCTTTGAAGCCCCAGTTGACCAGTTTTATCATTATTAAAGACCTCCCATCATTCTCGTAGATTCTGTCTGACCACAATGTCCCTTTTTAGCCATTGTTCGTTTTCATTCAGCACCACATCTGTAAAAACAAACAATTGGTTAAGTACTTTAATTAAAACTTTTAATTACCTCTAACTGGTCTACTCCAACTTCACCACAAAATACAGAGAGTATAGAAGGCAATCACATGTAAGTATGTACTTCACTTTTCATACTAAAGGTGCAATTCCAAGATGGACCGCAGGCCGCAAACTGCAGCTGCACTCTGTAGGTTCAAGCGACACTATTGGTTTCTATGTATCTCTATGAAAACTGCGGTCATCCGCAACCGCTAGCCGCATTGTCGCCTGCGGTGGCAGTCTGCAGCCCATCTCGGAATTGTACGTTTACGCTCGGCGCGGCGGTCACGCTAGGGTTGTCAACTTTGGCTTATGCACAAAAAACTATCGTGGTAGTGGCACTCGCATCTAGTTTTTTTATTTATTTTTGAGCTTATTCTACAATATTAAAACAAAACAATAAAAATATTATTACAATACAAAAAGTTTACAGAACAAAAACTTAAAAGTATAATTTTACATTATTTTGTCAATTTTCACTATCGCAAAATCCCTAATAACTTCAAAACCGATTACCCTATTTACACAATTTATTTTGCCCTATCTGTTTTAGACCTAAACCTATCAAATGACACTAAAACAATCCAATATCTACACAAACAAAAAATCACGTTTTCAACTTACCTACGTAACAGTTCGTGGCGAGAATTTACCTTACAAAAAAGTTACTTCAAAATAGGAAACTATTATTTAAATCGAGCTTAGATAGCCTTTTTTTTGTTGCTCCATTTTGCACTTCACAGACGCGCCAACCCGTCCGAGATAACGTGTCCGTGAACGGTGTCTATGTGTGCGTTGCTCGAGCGCACTTTGTATGTAGATTGCCTTCTGTACTATATCTGTATTTTGTGGCTTCACAGCACTCATAAAAACCCATTTGCAAAACCAACAATCCCACAACCACAGTAAGTACCACAGGCAATCAGTCGCTTGTAAAATGATATGTCTCAATCGGAAACGTAAATAAAAGATAAAACTTGTAACTCAATATGTTACGGATTCACTAGCGATCTTCCATCCATTCTTACGATTGATTTATATTTAATCGGTTGAGGGGAGCAACGCGTGGCGCGCGCGTGCCTTGACAGATAATCGGCCATTTTGATTTTTTTGGCACGCACACGAAAATGGCGGTAAAACCGATTTGAAATGTAATTATTGTAATTTTCGATCTTGTAATCTTTTACTGAGTGTGTTTATGGATTTGGAAGTGAGAAAATTATATAGTTTTTGTGGTTGAAAAGCACTATTTAGCTAACTATATAATTTGATGACGTTTTTAAAATGCAGAGTGATTTTCGATGAGTAAAGAGAACGGTGAAGGGTCGGGTTAACCCTGGCAGAGTTTCTGCTAACAATTTGAATCCTCTTTTCATTTCCTATGAACCCTGTTATTCATTATCTTTAGGTACATGTTAAACAAGAACAGCTCGATCAGAATTATTAGCTAAAATCCAAAACAAGACCGTATTAAATTATTACTTATACTTAACTGAATGATGAACTCCTCCTCCTGATCCTGAGAATATTATAGGTACATATATACCTATATCTTTTATATTATATCACACTAGCTTTTGCCCGCGACTTCGTCCGCGTGAAATTTCATCTTCCCCGCGTTCACCCTCTTAGGGGTTGAATTTCGAAAAATCCTTCCTTATTCCTTGTCTACATTATAAAGGGAACCTCTGTGCAAAATTTCAGCTTTTTAGGTCCAAGGGTTTGGGCTGGGCGTTGATGAGTCAGTCAATCAGTCAGGACTTTTCTTTTTATTTATATACTAGCTGACCCGGCAAACGTTGTTTTGCTCCTACACTACTCCTACCCAACTCCTACCCTACTCCCACACTACTCCTACCCTACTCCTACACTACTCCTACCCTACTTCTACCCTACTCCTACCCTACTCCTACCCTACTCCTACACTACTCCTACCCTACTCCTACACTACTCCTACCCTACTCCTACACTACTCCTACACTACTCCTACCCTACTTCTACCCTACCCCTACCCTACCCTACTCCTACCCTACTCCTACACTACTCCTACCCTACTCCTACACTACTCCTACCCTACTCCTACATGTAGGAGTAGGGTAGGAGTAGTGTAGGAGTAGTGCACTACTCCTACACTACTCCTACCCTACTTCTACCCTACTCCTACCCTACTCCTACTATAAAAAAAAAAAAAAAGTATCCTATGTCCGTCTCCTGGCTCTAAGCTACCTCCCTACAAATTTTCAGCCAAATCGGTTCAGCCGTTCTTGAGTTATAAGTGGTGTAACTAACAGACTTTCTTTTATATATAATAGATAAAGAGATTTTCCTCAAAATTTTTCGAAAATGTAATCTAATTATCATTTATTTAGATAAATAAGTATTCGGGTCAATTTTCAAGTTTATTAACCAAACAAATGATTAGGATTTTTCATATAAACTGTATTCCCGCTTTTCACCCCCACAGGGGTGGAATTTCAAAAAATCGTTTGGGATATGTTCATTACTTGACTCAAAGATTATTTATACCAATTTTCGAGTTAATCAAGTCACGCAGTAAAATCCTCGCCTGTATAATTAACTACCCCTTTTCACCCCGTTAAGGGTAGATTTTCGAAAAACCCAGATACACGTCATTCTTTATTTTTGATCTTAAGTATAAATACTGAGTTTCGAGTTAATCGGACCGCGCGTTAAAATTCTTCCATACAAATTTTGACACCCCCCAATCCCCCTTTAGGGGGTAGTTTAGAAAAACAAAAGAAATGCCAAACTTCATAATTTACTTAGATAAGTATTCGTGCCAAGTTTCAAGTTTATTAACCAAATGAATAAGATTTTTCATATAAGGGTAATTCTTCAGGGACAAAATTTTCGATGTCTGTGGGTATATTTCTGTAACCAACTAAAAAAACGGCATGTAATATTTTTTTTTGTACAGTTTAGCTTTATCCCTTACTGGGACAAATGTTTTTTTTAAATAATTGCTGTCTAGGTACAAAATAAAAATATTTGAAGGTCGTTCTTCTGATTCATATAGCGCGTCCGTTTGCCATTTTCCGGAACAAAATGGTCGATGTCGCATTTTCCCTTTGATACATCAATATATAAATTATAATTATATCGAAAGGAAATGAATTGTCCTCTTACAAAAAAAATGTGTTTTAGTTATAACTACGTTAGTCTGTTTATAAATAAGTAAAAAAGAAGTGTCCGGCGTATAATACTGATTAATGTGGCGTAAGATGCGCTTGACCGTACTTGGTCGGGTAATAATAATGAGAGTCTGGCTTCCAGCGCGGGGGGAAGCCAGTCGTGCAACGGACGACCTAGAAGGTGGACGTGCGGCTGGTTGGCTTAGATCCGGTGTTACGAAGGAAAATACCTGATTCATCTGTGTTTGGTTCAGGTGGCATCCTGATTACAATGCCTTCTTTATAAAATTTATTTTATTGTTTTAAAACTTCAATCTGTGTTTCGTGTGATACTTTTGGGTTATAGATTCGTGTAGAAAAATGAAAATAATGAAGTCTGTATGTACGATGAGTTATGCATGATTGTAGGCAAAATCCTGATTCATCTGTGCCTGATTCGTATGGTCAAAACCCCATATGAATAATAAAATAAATTAGTTTTTCCCCTCTCCAGCACGATAGGAGCGCTTTTGTTGCGTAATTCTCCTTGTCCAATTTTTGACCGTGTACAAGTCAGTAGTTTTAATCTTATTTATTATTATTTACTTAGCTATAACCTTTTGAATAATAAAAAAATGACAGGAGTATAATCTTGTTCTAAATATGATACTTTTGATATGTCTTAGTCCTATTTAAGAATTAATAATTATTGTTTAGAATTTACATTCATAACTAACGGTGTATTTATTACTTTTTATTTCTGTTTCTGATTAATATGTAACACATTCTGATTCATCTGGGCACAAAATTAATATCTTGAAAACTACTTTATAAAAACGAGTCCCTCATTCAAATATATGTTATTTGGTATACCTTTTTTCATATGAACATGTGTTACAGAGCTGAAAGTGAAATTAAATTTTGGCCATATGGATCAGTCAAAGAATCAAATTTCGAAGAACTACCCATAAACTGTATTTCCGCTTTTCACCCCCATAGGGGTGGAATTTCAAAAAATCTTTTGGGATATGTTCATTACTTGACTCAAAGATTATTTATACCAATTTTCGAGTTAATCAAGTCACGCAGTAAAATCCTCGCCTGTATAATTAACTACCCCTTTTCACCCCGTTAAGGGAAGATTTTCGAAAAACCCAGATATACGTCATTCTTTATTTTTGATCTTAAGTATAAATACTGAGTTTCGAGTTAATCGGACCGCGCGTTAAAATTCTTCCATACAAATTTTGACACACCCCAATCCCCCTTTAATGGGTAGTTTAGAAAAACAAAAAAAATGCCAAACTTCATAATTTACTTAGATAAGTATTCGTGCCAAGTTTCAAGTTTATTAACCAAATGAATAAGATTTTTCATATAAACTGTATTTCCGCTTTTCACCCCCATAGGGGTGGAATTTCAAAAAATCTTTTGGGATATGTTCATTACTTGACTCAAAGATTATTTATACCAATTTTCGAGTTAATCAAGTCACGCAGTAAAATCCTCGCCTGTATAATTAACTACCCCTTTTCGCCCCGTTAAGGGTAGATTTTTGAAAAACCCAGATACACGTCATTCTTTATTTTTGATCTTAAGTATAAATACTGAGTTTCGAGTTAATCGGACCGCGCGTTAAAATTCTTCCATACAAATTTTGACACCCCCCAATCCCCCTTTAGGGGGTAGTTTAGAAAAACAAAAAATTCCAAACTTCATAATTTACTTAGATAAGTAATCGTGCCAAGTTTCAAGTTTATTAACCAAATGAATAAGATTTTTCATATAAACCGTATTTCCGCTTTTCACCCCCATAGGGGTGGAATTTCAAAAAATCTTTTGGGACATGTTCGTTACTTGACTCAAAGATTATTTATACCAATTTTCGAGTTAATCAAGTCACGCAGTAAAATCCTCGCCTGTATAATTAACTACCCCTTTTCACCCCGTTAAGGGTAGATTTTCTAAAAACCCTGATACACGTCATTCTTTATTTTTGATCTTAAGTATAAATACTGAGTTTCGAGTTAATCGGACCGCGCGTTAAAATTCTTCCATACAAATTTTGACACCCCCCAATTTCCCTTTAGGAGGTAGTTTAGAAAAACAAAAAATGCCAAACTTCATAATTTACTTACATAAGTATTCGTGACAAGTTTCAAGTTTATTAACTGAAGGAATAAGATTTTTCATACAAACGAAATCCCCCCTTTTCACCCCCTTAAAGGTTGAATTTCCAAAAACCCCTTCTTAGTGCTCCCCTACATTATAAAAGGAAGCCGTGTGCAAAATTCCACATTCCTAGACCCAGTAGTTTCGGCTGTGCGTTGATATGTCAGTCAGTCAGTCAGTTTCTTCTTTTATATATATTTTATTTATTTATTTATTTAGGTTAGCCTACAATTGTTTACACGCTACAATTCATTTAAAAGTACACGATATACATTTATAAGTGTAACAATCACTTACAGGCTAACACCATTATTTATAATATACATTTTTATTTTTGTAGTTAATTATACATTTTAAATGAACATAAAACAAAGCATATATCTTGCAGTTTATCAAACAAATCAGCATTATCAAATTAAATTAAATATATTACATTAATTGGTAATAAAATAACAGGGAAATAAATTAAATTAAACTAAGATTAAATAATTGGTTTACATTAGAAAACGATTAAAAATTAATTAACATTAAATAAGACAGGTATATTGATTAACAAATTGGCAAATCAGGAATTAAAAATTCAATTCGTGTTTGTGCGAATAGTATTTGTTGACGACCACAGCGCCATCTATTAACGACGAGTGACGCTAACCGATGACGAAGGCAGTGCACAAGGACATCAACGCGATACTAGCGACGCGCTACGGATGTTACTTACTTCACTGTCTTCGTGACCCGCTAACGAACCACACAAAATTATAACTGTTTTTAAATTGTGAAGAAATACTTACCTCAAACATTGTAAACCGATATTACACGTTATCATAAGGAGCCTTGTGTCTGATTCCAATCCACGACGCTGACACGACGACGACGACCTGACAAAGAAACCCCAACATATTTGGACCTTCGAGCCGAACGTTCATCCGAAGCAGCGAGAGCACCATCTTCAGCAACGGTCAGGTCAATCCACCCAATTTCCTTCCAAAATCCTGTGCTCAGTTTGTGCTAATATCGTTATTTTTCGCAAAAATTCCAGTGTTCGACTACGGTGCAAATTGTGCGTCTACCTACATCGCTCGGGCGCAAGCCGGTCAACTGTAAGTACTTGATCTTTTTCTCTTGCAAGCCACCAAAATGACCAACAATAAGAGGCATTCAATAGTAGAAATAGAAAGTAATGAAGATATCATTCGCGAATTAGTAAAGAAAAGAGGTACCGTTAAACGAAAATTAACTTTGTTTTCTAAGTATGCGCAGTCATTAGATGTTTCGAAATTAACGGACGCTCAGAAAGCGGAGTTAGAGGAGCGTTTTCAAGCCTTTAAATTGATAATCGATCAATTTTCTGCTATACAAGATGAACTAGATTCTATTGTGTCTGATAGTCAGTTGGACGGGGAACTGCTAGAGAGAGAAACGTTTCAAAATCAGTTTTATGCTATTGTGGGCAAGGCTAAATGTATGTTAAAAGATACTTCTACTCAGAATGTCGGCGGCCAAAGTCGCACTTTTAATTGCATGAAGTTACCCACAATTTCATTACCGAAATTCGACGGTTCGTACGATCAATGGCTCGAGTTTCGCGATACTTACTTATCAATGATACACAATAGTGACAATCTAGATAACGTTCAGAAGTTCCACTACTTGCGTTCGGTTCTTACAGGTGATGCACTACAAGTGGTTAAGGCACTGGAGTTTTCTTCCGACAACTATTTAGTTGCTTGGAGCCTCTTAGAGAATAGATATAACAATGACAATTTGCTAGTTAGTAATCACGTCAAAGCTTTATTCTATGCTCAATCAATGAATAAAGAATCAGCATCTCAAATTCGTAAATTAATAGATACAGTTTTAAGAAACATTCGGGCGCTAAAAACGTTAGGAGAACCTATAGATACGTGGGATACTTTAATTATTCACATAATAACATCCAAGTTAGATTCTTCGACCGATCGCGAATGGGAAAGTTACAAAAGTACCCTCCCGAAAGTAGGAAAATTAAAGCTGTCTGAATTAATGAAATTCCTTAAGGATCGTGCTGATTTTTTAGAATCTATTAGGCCTCAAAGCAAACAATCAGTAGACGCTCACACAAAGAAACAGTCGGTCACCAAATCACACAGTCATGTTATTACACGCAAAGATAACAATAACAAAAAACCATCAAATACACCACGTTACAAATGCGCTCAGTGCGGTTCCAATCACCCGGTTTACTCGTGTGAAGATTTCCTTAATTTATCTCTTAAAGATAAAATCAATTTCATTGAGGAGAAAAAGTTATGTCGTAATTGCCTACGATCAGATCACGCAGTAAACGAGTGTTGGTATGGACCGTGCAGACATTGTAACAAGAAACACAACACGCTAATTCACACAGATGCTGTTGTAGCCGCTTGCACATCATCAGCTGTTGCTCAAATCACGCAAATAGTGCCACAGCCTGAGTCAAATGATACGAGTGCTTCACACATACAGATGCCGCTCACCACTTCTCACAAATCTCACACAATTTACGAGGAAGATAATAATAACAAAGCGCAATGTTTTCTAAATCCGGTATTATTATCGACCGCAGTAGTGGAAATAGCGGACAAACATCATAAATATCACACAACACGAGCTCTCCTCGACAACGGGAGCCAACATTGCTTTATATCCGAATCGCTTTGTAAAACACTTAGTCTTCCATTGATACAGTCCACTGTTCAAGTTATAGGGGTAGGTAATACTATATCCCAATCCACGCAATCATGTCGTATTCAGTTGCGATCCAAAACGAACACGTATAGCACGCACGTTAGTTGTTTAGTTTTGCCTCGTATTACGGCACAATTGCCATCACTAGCAAGTAATTTCCACATCGAAATACCAGGCAACGTTCAACTGGCCGATCCAGAATTCTATCTGTCTGGCGAAATTAATTTATTGTTAGGGGCAGATAAGTTCTGGGACTTGCTTAGTGAAGGTCTGATACGGTTGCCGAATGGTCCATATTTACAAAACACGCAACTCGGATGGGTCATATCGGGAACTGTTCATAAAAAGGTTTCACGCGTTAACCTTACTCATTGTAATTTCACGCAAACATTAGATTCAGAACTCAAACGATTTTGGGAACTGGAAGAAATATCTTCAACGCATAACAATCTTACCAAAGATGAAAGTGCATGCGAAAATTTATTTAAAGATACGACGTTACGCGACGTTAAAGGTCGTTTTTCTGTGCGCATTCCACTTAGTCAATCAGCTGATGTTTTAGGTGACACATTTTCTATGGCAAAAAACAGATTTCTTGCACTCGAACGCAAACTAATTAGGAGCGCGCCTAGCTATAGAAAAATGTATAACGATTTTATGAGTGAATACTTAGGTCTGGGTCACATGAGTCGCATAACAGAATACTCTTCACCTTGTTACTTTTTACCACATCATGGTGTCTACAGGGAACATAGTTCAACAACAAAACTTAGAGTAGTCTTTGATGCAAGTGCAAAGTCCACGTCGGGCAAGTCATTAAACGACATACAACACATTGGGCCTGCGTTACAAAATGATTTGTTTTCAATTTTGCTCCGGTTTAGACAATTTAAGTATGTAGCATGCGCCGACGTTGAGAAAATGTATCGGCAAATATTAGTTCAGCCTGATCAGAGAAATCTGCAGCTAATACTTTGGAGGGAAGATCCATCTGAGCCGCTCGATGTATTTCAACTTAACACCGTCACTTACGGGACGGCGTCCGCGCCGTATCTCAGTATTAGATGTTTAAAACAACTCGCGTTAGAATGTACAGATGACGTCATCGCACAAGTAATTAATGACGACTTCTACGTCGATGATTTAATAACGGGACATCAGGATCAACAAAGGTTATTAGAAATATGCAAAGATGTTTCTGAAGTATTAGAATCAGGTTGTTTCTCCCTTAGAAAATGGATATTTAACTCGGCAATTCCACAAACAGAGTTACCGTCAACGTCTAAGGAATTCTCGCTAGGAGACAATTGTCATACCAAAACACTAGGTATGGGATGGATTTATTCATCCGATGAATTGTATTTTATCACAAAATGTGATCATGACTTAACTCACGCTACCAAACGTAATATTCTCTCAGTCATCGCGCAGATATACGACCCTTTAGGTTTACTTACACCAAATATTATTATAGTTAAAATTCTACTACAAAAGATGTGGCTGTGTAAGATAGGGTGGGACGACGCAGTTCCTAACCATATACTAGTAGAATGGCAAACATTCATTAATAAATTACCTAATCTCCAAGACATACGCATTCCACGTTATATCATTGGAGAAAATACACACATTATTGAGCTACATATATTTTGTGACGCCTCGCAAGATGCATACGGCGCCTGCGCCTACATACGCAGTTATACAGACGCACAGGTGATATCAGTCAATTTGTTGTGTGCGAAAAGTAAGGTCGCTCCCGTTAAACCGGTTAGCGTACCGCGCTTAGAACTGTGTGGCGCGCTAGTAGCTGCAAAGTTGTTTACGAAAATTAGTAACTCATTAAGATTAACTTTTAATAGCGTACACTTTTGGTCAGACTCAACAATAGTTTTAGGATGGCTTAAAATGTCACCTAATTTATTAAAAACATTTGTGCAGAACCGCGTTGTACAAATTAATGAACTCACGGGCGACAAGCCGTGGCTTCATGTAGCCGGTAAACAAAATCCAGCTGATTTGTTATCGCGTGGTGTGCATCTAGATATACTTAAAACTTGTGAATTGTGGTGGCGCGGACCGCCATTTCTACAGGTTCCTAACACACAATGGGAACATGATATTAATTTAAGTAATGTTAATCACGATGAATTACCTGAATTAAAATCACTTAAAACTTCATTGCTAGTTCAAGTAAATTCAGATTCCTTTCTATTCGATAGGTATTCATGTTTTAATCGCTTGCAACGCATCGTGGCATACGTTATGCGTTTCATTAACAATAGCCGCACAAAACTAAAAACAGAACGCCTCACAGGTTGCCTATCGATGGATGAATTAGATATTTCTCTTAGAACTTTGACCCGAATAGCACAACAACAATCATTCTTAGATGTTTATAAAACATTAAAACAAAATCATCAACTAAAATGCCCACGCAGTATTTCTAGTTTAAATGTTTTCTTGGATGACCACGATTTAATTAGAGTGGGAGGTAGACTATCCTATTCAGACTCGTTTTCATATGAGAAAAAACATCCTTTGTTGTTGTGTGGCAAACACAGACTTACTCGCCTTATATTTGAGCATCAACATAAATCACTATTACACGCAGGGGCTCAGTTACTACTGGCCACAATTCGTGATACTTGGTGGCCTATTAGAGGGCGTAACTTGGCTAAACAAGTGGTGCACACCTGTATGACTTGCAAGCGTATGCGACCTAAACCGTTAAACATACAAATGGGTAACTTACCTACCGAACGATTGGAGCCAGGGTATCCATTCAAACGTAGTGGCGTGGATTATGCTGGGCCATTGCTCATGTTGAACCGTGCCGGAAGGGGGGCTAAGTTAACGAAATGTTATATCTGTCTGTTTGTATGTTTTACTACGCGCGCAATACATTTAGAATTGGTCACAAGTCTTACTACTAAAGCATATTTGTTGGCGTTGAAACGTTTCATCTCTCGACGCGGCAAACCATTGCAGATTTATTCTGACAATGGCACGACTTTTGTAGGGGCTTTAAAGGAATTTTCAAAATTTTTAGATTCTTCAAAATCCGATATTATCAATTTCACAACCAGTAACTCCATAGAATTCACATTTATTCCGCCGTACTCGCCTCATTTTGGTGGTTTGTGGGAGGCAGGGGTCAAGTCCTGTAAATTTCATTTATGTCGCATTATAGGTAATGCACATTTCACATACGAGGAGTTAAGTACGATATTGGCACAAATTGAAGCTGTCCTCAACTCCCGACCTATGTACCCAATGTCCACAGACCCGAACGACCTGCTTCCTTTATGTCCTGCTCATTTTCTGATTGGCCGACCGCTCACCGCACCCGCCAGTCGGGACCTCACTGCGACGGCTACGCAACGCCTGCCGCGATACGATCGCGTGGAACAGACGAGACAACACTTCTGGCAACGCTGGTCAACGGAGTTCATCTCTGAGCTCCAGAAGAGAACAAAGTGGCAACTCAACCAGGACACACTCACCCCTGACACCCTCGTCCTAATCAAAGACGACAACTTACCGCCTTTGAAGTGGCGCCTCGGACGAGTGCTGCAGACATTCACCGGCAAGGATGGCATCTCACGCGTGGCAGCCATCAAAACAGCGACGGGCGTCATTCGGCGATCATATCCCAAAATCTGCCCGCTCCTGCACCCGGATGACGACCGAACCAGCAGCTTCTCAGCTTCCTTGGAACCTGGTGCTTCCAAGGCCGGGGGCATGTTGACGACCACAGCGCCATCTATTAACGACGAGTGACGCTAACCGATGACGAAGGCAGTGCACAAGGACATCAACGCGATACTAGCGACGCGCTACGGATGTTACTTACTTCACTGTCTTCGTGACCCGCTAACGAACCACACAAAATTATAACTGTTTTTAAATTGTGAAGAAATACTTACCTCAAACATTGTAAACCGATATTACACGTTATCATAAGGAGCCTTGTGTCTGATTCCAATCCACGACGCTGACACGACGACGACGACCTGACAAAGAAACCCCAACAGTATTCAATAATTAATTTACGAAATATTCCTAAGCTATCGTGATGAACGAATATAGATAGATAGATAGAAGAAGAAGATAGAAGATAGAAGTACCTACCTATATTTAAAGTGTATACTGTCAAGTCTGTATTTTGTCTTTGTCTAGTCTATGTGTAGGACTGTTTGTCAAACGTGAAGTGAGTTTGGGTACCAAATGGCCGTTATTAAAATAAATATGTGATCCTGGAAAATAATCTTTCTCTAGTAGTACCGAATGCCTTCAATATTATCATAATATGTATAGGTACCTACCTATAAGGCTAAAAAAAACAAAACTGGCCAAGTGCGAGTCGGACTCGTGCACAAAGGGTATTCTGTACCACAAGGCCAAAACACCGAAAAAAAAACACCTTTGTTGTATGGGAGCCTGGGAGCCCCCCTAAATATTTATTTTATTCTGTTTTTAGTATCCAAACTCAAACTAAACTCAAAGCATTTATTATTAAACCTCGTACAGGCACTTTTGAATTGTCAAAATTAAATAGTCTGTCAGTTAGTCAGAAAGTTGAAGCTAGTTGCCCATTCCAAAACGTAGATCTATGGAGAAGAACGGGCAAGAAACTCCGTGGACTCTCTTTTAAATCAAGATATTACAACCTCAGGACTAAACTAATATTTATCTTCTGTCCTGTTCCTTAATGAAATAGAAAGAAAAAGATGAATGAACTTAAATTTAATTTAGTTTGTGAACAAGGGAATCGGCACCAAATTACTAAAATAACAGCGACATTTTTATAAAAAATTCCCTTCGTTAATACTTCGATTTCGCTTCGGTCTTTCTGACTTTTTCTTTTTGCTCGGCCCCTATTGGTCCTAGCGTGGTGTTAACTAGATTAAAGCCTTTTTTAACCGACTTCAAAAAAGGAGGAGGTTCTCAATTCGACGGTATGTTTTTTTTTGTGTGTTTGTTACGCGATTACTCCGCCAATTGAGGACCGATTTTCAAAATTCTTTTTTTGTTCGAAAGGGTATACTCTCGAGGTGGTCCCATTATCATCAAGTTGGAATCTGATGAGAGGATCCCATGGAAATCGAGGGAAACCCTCAAATTTTATAGGCAAAGCTATAGCGATTTGGGTATTTTTTAAAGTAACTTGAGTATTTGCTCTCGGAAATCATCATTTGGTAAAGTGGAGCTGATGATGAAGACCACAGATGGCCATCGGAACTACTCAATGACAAATATTTCACGGGTTGCGATTCGATTAATTTAATATGGTTGCTAAACGATTTATCCTCGTCACAATGCGTATGGTGAGTGGTTGTTGAAGAGTTCGCCTGGTTCTTACCAGGAGAACTCCTCAAAAATTAACGTCCCTGCATCGGGAAAAGCAATATTTTGTAAAAGGTGATTAGCAGTTGACATTAGGCTATTGTAACTTAGATAAATTACAACCTGACCCACTAAAAAGTGAAAAATAAAAACTTTTTTACAAAAAAAACAACCGACTTCCAAAAAACACTATAAAGTGAAAAATAACTTTAATTTCGGAAGTCGGTGGCAAAAAACTAAAATACAAATCCAAAGACACCGACTTCCGAAATTAAAGTTATTTTTCACTTTATAGTGTTTTTTGGAAGTCGGTTGTTTTTTTGTAAAAAACTTTTTATTGGGTTATCAAATGCAAAAATAATTTTTCATATCCGACTGGCAGTTCCATAGATAGCGCGTTTAAACAAACAAACTCTTCAGCTTTATGTAGGTATATAGATTTAGATTTAGAGAATAAACGTTATTGTTTTTGTATTCGTACAAAAACGTAACGAAAACATCGTGCAATTTTAAAAGTCCGTCGAAAAATAAAGTTGTCCACCAGCGCGATAGATGGCGTTGGCGTCGAATTAGATCTCGCTATGGTTTCGTTACCATCTTTTGATAAGGTCAGGGAAATTAACCCACAAGTTCACAAGTTATTGTAAATCAAGTCAATGTAAAATATGTAAATTTTTGAAAAGTCGGACTGCTTGGTCCGATTTGTAATTTTGTATTGTACCAGACAGACAAGACTGGCTAGCACATCAAGCAAGCTACTACAATTTGTATTTTTTTTTTAAATAGATTTTCAACTTTATCGCTAGTAGGTATGCATGAAGAAACATCCTCGTGTAGCGCTATTTTTTTTTCCGCCAGTTACTCAACTGAACCGAGCGCTCTGCGCATCCTGGACAGTCACACCCAACACCTTATTTGACTGGCCATTTAGCTAATTCTTCCCTTGCGGTGGTAGGACTAATCATCATCAGCCTATTGCAGTTCACTGCTGGCCGTAGACCTCCCCAAGTTTGCGCCAACGTTCACGGTCCTCCGCTTCTCTCATCCAGCCACTACCGGCAACCTTTGTTAGGATAATTATACAGAAGAAAAACTCGCAAAAGAATTTCACTTTAAGAAGTATTTATTAGTTTTAAGATTAGATGCTGATAATCCTGGCTGCAGCATCAGGCCAGACTTATGTCAACATTGCATTGAACTTAAAATTTAGTCATGTTTAAAATGAGCCCAATCACGACTACGGTGCTATAATTTCAAGGTTTGTACTTTTTCTGATGCTCCTGGCTTCAGCATCAGGTCTCTATGTACTTCGGTGTTCCTTATTAACAGCACGTTTATCCACACATCGAGCCCTTTTCAATGAGCCTAAACACGATATATCTGCTGTTAGTCGTCGAGGAGTTAGGTACTCTGCAGACTATCCTGACTGCAGCATCAGGTCATGACTTCATGATCATGAGACCAAATGTGGCAAAAGCCCTATCAAACATCAAAACAATTTACTAAAAACTTTTTAACAAAAAACAAACCGACTTCCAAAAAAAACACTACAAACGGAAAAAAAAAACACTACATACTGAAAAATAACTTTAATTTCGGAAGTCGGTGTCTTAGGGATCAGTATTTTAGTTTTTGTCACCGACTTCCGAAATTAAAGTTATTTTTCAGTTTGTAGTGTTTTTTTTTTCAGTTTGTAGTGTTTTTTTTGGAAGTCGGTTTTTTTTTTGTTAAAAAGTTTTTATTTCTCGCTTTTTAGTGGGTCTATTTATAAATTTATCTAAGTTATAATAGCCTAATGTCAACTTACCCATCGCCTTTTTATAAAATATTCCTTTTCTCGATGCAGGGACGTTAATTGTTGAGGAGTTCTCCTTTTATTAGTTTTTAGATTAGATGCTGATAATCCTGGCTGCAGCATCAGGCCAGACTTATGTCAACATTGCATTGAACTTAAAATTAGTCCAGTTTAAAATGAGCCCAAACACGACTACGGTGCTGTAATTTAAAGGTTTGTACTTTTTCTGATGCTCCTGGCTTCAGCATCAGGTCTTCGGTGTTCCTCAGTAACAGTACGTTTATCCACACATCGAGCCCTTTTCAATGAGCCTAAACACGATATATCTGCTGTTAGTTGTCGAGGAGTTAGGTACTCTGCAGACTATCCTGACTGCAGCATCAGGTCATGACTTGATGATCATGAGACCAAATGTGGCAAATGCCCTATCAAACATCAAAACCATTTACTAAAACAGTCCTTGCCTGTTCGAGTAACTTCTTACTGTTAAGGAGTTGTACCTTCCATCATCAGCCCAGCTACCTGAGATGGTAACAACCATACACAAATACACAAGATACTTCATAAAATATGCGAAAAACAATAAGTGAGCCTATAAAATTTGAGGGTTGCCCTCGATTTCTCTAAGATCCCATCATCAGATCCTAACTTGGTGACAATGGGACCACCTCAGAACTATCTACTTTCGAACAAAAAAAGAATTTTGAAAATCCGTCGACAATTGGCGGCGTATTCGATGAACAAACATACAAAAAAAAAAAAAAACATACAAACACCCGAACATAGATAGTACCTCCTCCTTTTTGTAAAGTCGTTAAAAAACAGTCCTTGCCTGTTCGAGTAACTTCTTACTGTTAAAGAGTTGTACCTTCCATCATCAGCCCAGCTACCTGAGATGGTGACAATTATACGCTAATACACAAGATACTTCATAAAATATGCGAAAAACAATAAGTGAGCCTATAAAATTTGAGGGTTGCCCTCGATTTCTCTAAGATCCCATTATCAGATCCTAACTTGGTGACATTGGGACCACCTCAGAATTATCTACTTTCGAACAAAAAAAGAATTTTGAAAATCCGTCGACAATTGGCGGAGTATTCGATGAACAAACATACAAACAAAAAAACTTTTTTACAAAAAAAAACAACCGACTTCCAAAAAACACTATAAAGTGAAAAATAACTTTAATTTCGGAAGTCGGTGTCTTTGGATTTGTATTTTAGTTTTTTGCCACCGACTTCCGAAATTAAAGTTATTTTTCACTTTATAGTGTTTTTTGGAAGTCAGTTGTTTTTTTTTGTAAAAAAGTTTTTATTTTTCACTTTTTAGTGGGTTAGTTTGTAATTTATCTAAGTTACAATAGCCTAATGTCAACTGCTCATCACCTTTTACAAAATATTGCTTTTCCCGATGCAGGGACGTTAATTGTTGAGGAGTTCTCCTGGTAAGAACTAGGAGAACTTCTCAACAAACACTTACCATACGCATTGTGACGAGGATAAATCGTTTAGCAACCATAGTAAAGTAATCGAATCGCAACCCGTGAAATATTTGTCATTGAGTAGTTCCGATGGCCATCTGTAGTCTTCATCATCAGCTCCACTTTACCAAATGATGATTTCCGAGAACAAATGCTCAAGTTACTTTAAAAAATACCCAAATCGCTACAGCTTTGCCTATAAAATTTGAGGGTTTCCCTCGATTTCCATGGGATCCTCTCATCAGATTCCAACTTGATGATAATGGGACCACCTCGAGAGTATACCCTTTCGAACAAAAAAAGAATTTTGAAAATCGGTCCACAATTGGCGGAGTAATCGCGTAACAAACACACAAAAAAAAAAAAAAAAAACATACCGTCGAATAGAGAACCTCCTCCTTTTTTGAAGTCGGTTAAAAAAACACAGAATCATCCGAACATAGTACCTCCTCCTTTTTGTGAAGTCGGTAAAAAATACCCAAATCGCTATAGATTTGCCTATAAAATTTGAGGGTTTTCCTCGATTTCCATGGGATCCTCTCATCAGATTCCAACTTGATGATAATGGGACCACCTCGAAAGTATTACCCTTTCAAACAAAAAAATAATTTTTGGAATCGGTCCAGCCGTCTTCGAGTAATCGGTGATGAACATACATAAAAAAAATCATATACAGGGTGAATTTTTCAAGTGGGCGTGGATGGCCAAATCCGAAACTATGCTGGAATAGCGAAAAGTACTCAAAGGAGTCGCGGGCTCGATTTTGATGAAAACTATAACTGCATCATTGGAATTTTGAAAAATCAATATTTCTAGCCACACACACACTGTATTACAGACTTCTTACACCACTCGATAGTGTCCCTATTATGGATCAAATTCTATGACAAACCGACGCGACGACGGTTAACCGTGAAGACCTCCTAACTGACATATTTTAACAAAATGCTTTTTTAACCCCCGACGCAAAAACGACGGGGTGTTGTGTCATAAGTTTGACGTGTCTGTGTGTGGGGGTGTGTGTGGGGGTGTGTGTGTGTGTGTGTGTGTGTGTCTGTCTGTGGCATCGTAGCTCCCGAACGGATGAACCGATTTTGATTTAGTTTTTTTTGTTTGAAAGGTGTATTAGTCGGGAGTGTTCTTAGCTATGTTTGATGAAAATCGGTCCAAGATGGCCGCCGCTACAAAATGGCGGATAACATATTTTTTCACAATTCCCTCAATATGGGTATCAAATGAAAGGGCTTCAATAGTAGAATACTGTACACTATAACAAATTTTAAATCCAAGATGGCCGCCACAACAAAGTGGCGAATTACATTTTTTTTCTCAACTCCCTCAATATGGGTATCAAATGAAAGGGCTTGACTAGTAGAATACTATACACTATTAAAAATTTCAAATCCAAGATCGCCGCCACCACAAAATGGCGAATTACATTTTTTTCACAACTCCTTCAATATAGGTATCAAATGCAAGGGCTTGACAAGTAGAATAATTTACACTATATTGAAAGCTAATGAGGAATATTAACTACCTAACGAAATGAAAACGAAAACCTTGAAAAATATAATAAAACAAAAAAATCTGTTTAGTCTTAAAAATTATTCTTCAAGTATAAATTAATCAACATTTTAGGACGGATAAAAAACCTGATTAAACACCAAATTACCAGAATCTTAAAACGGAACAAAATAAAAGAAATGAAATACAAAAATTAAGGAGTCCCTACAAAAAGCATGAAATAAAAAAATAAATTAAAAATTTAAAAAACCCCCTACAAAAATAAATTAGAAAAAATCTTAGTCGGGGGACCTCAGAAGCAGAATTCCATAAGATTTTTTCTAATTTATTTTTTTATTTCATGCTTTTTGTAGGGATTCTTTAATTTTATTTTTGTCGGGGGTTTTTTAAATTTTTAATTTGATTTTTATCTTATTAAAAAATTCCAACAAAATCTATCCCACACAATACTAAAATCTCCTATATAGAATTCGCAATATTTCGGGTATTTTTCTGTCGTACCTACGAAATACGCGCGTGCAAAATTTGGCTGCAATTGCTCCTAACTTCAGTGTGTGCCTCGCAACTTGTATCGACGGTTAACCGTCAACACCTCCTAAGAGGATTTTATAGGAATAATTTATTAACGATACCTAGGGGCTGTTCATTTATTACGTTAGACAATTTTAACCACTTTCAGATCCCCCTCCCTCTACGTAAGAAAAAATAAGACTTGTATGAACCCCTTAGAAGTTAGAAGCTTGGCTCTACATGAGATCTGATAACTTTTTGGCAGTGCGAGCCATATGTGGTCTCGTCTTGGCAACATTTTACATGAAAATGTTTTTGGTGGGATTTCACATCTTTTTGAAAGTTGCTTATGAAATTTTTTTTTTTTGGGGGGGGTTCTTTACTAAAAATCCTGAAATATGTATTTTATTATTTATAACAAGGAGTCCCTATATCAATTTTCAGAACTCTAGCATCGAAATTTGCGGAAGTCTCGTACAAACTTCCATCCCCTAGTATAAGGGGTTGGAGGGTAAAAGTTCCAAGTTTTAGAATTGTTTTGTTGTTTGTGTACTATTACTAGCTTACATACTAAATTTCAGCTTTCTAGGACTTCAGGAAAAACCTTAGAATATTGATGCAAATGAAATAAAAAAATATTTTTTTGGGGGGTTGGGGGGTTATTTACTGAAAATCCTGAAATACGTATTTTATTATTTATAACAAGGAGTCCCTATATCAATTTTCAGAACTATAGCATCAAAATCTGCGGAAGTCTCGTACAAACTTCCATCCCCTATTTTAAGGGGTTGGAGGTTAAAAGTTCCAAATTTTAGAGTTTTTTTGTTATTTGTGTACTATTATTAGCTTACATACCAAATTTCAGCTTTCTAGGACTTCAGGAAGACCCTTAGAATATTGATGATCATCATCAGTGAGTCAGTGAGTCAATGACGAAATCGGGGTATTTTAGATATCAATAAAATCTAAAGTCTATGAGCTATGCAATTGAAACTTTATAGGTTTAATAAGTCAACCACTGACATCATATCCCGAAAATTTTGTTTATCTGGTATAATCCAAACCCAAGTTATGAAGGTCCAAAAATACGACGAAGTGCTTCGAGAAAAGGTAGGTAGTGCCCAATGCGCTTCGCTTGTCTCGTCTTGGCGGGGGCACTCCCGTGCCCCCAGATCTAGATCCCTCCCACTCGCATACTAAGAAAAAATAAGACTTGTTTGGAACCCCTCCCTCCTCAAATCGTCTTACGTAATAAACCCCCCCCCGTACGAGATAAGCCGTAGTTTGGTTTTATTCCTCCAGGCACCATGAAACTCGTAGAGTTTCACAATACTTCGGTTATTTTATGTTTACCTAGTTTTTCATCTGCGCCCGTGGCTAAATAATAACTGCCGCACAGGTCGATCGATCAGGTTAAGACGTGGTTACGGTAGTCAGAAGCAAAAGAAAGAATTTCGTTCTTTACATACGTGACTCCTCCGTCGGGCCTCGGAAAGTGGTCCCGGCTGTCATTCGTAGATCTTTGACAATCGTTACGGGTAGTCAGAAGCCCGAAAGTCTGACAACCAGTCTTACCAAGGGGTATAGTATTACCCAGTTACTGGGTTGTGGATGTCAGATAGGCAGTCGCTCCATGTAAAATACTGGTATTCAGCTGCATCTGGTTAGACTGGAAGCCGACCCCAACATAGTTGTCTTTTCCCTGAAAACCCTACCTTTGACGGTCGTCACCATGGTAAAGAATGATCAGTAAGTCAGGACCTTTTAAATGACCTGGCTGGCCTGCGGGTCACCGGGGGCGCGCAACCACCAAGCCAGCCCGCCCCGGTGTAGAACCAGGTCCTTAGCCTGGTTCGGCAGGAGCTGGCGGCCTTCCAGGCGCGGTTCTCCATCCTGGAGGGCATAGTTCTGCGCCCCCTTTGGCGGGCGGAACGGCCCCGGGACCGAAGGCGGCCTCGTACGCGGCCGCAGCGGCAGCTGCCGCCCCTAAAGCCGGGCCGTCTGACCCGGCCTGGGCGCCGGCGTCGGCTGGAGGAGCCCCGGCGCCGGCACCGGCTGGCGGGGTCCCGGCGCCTACTGGCAGCACCCCGGCGCAGGCCCGGAAGAGGAAGGGTAGAACGGCGCGGGAGGCGAAGTGAATGCTTCGTTGAAATGCTCTTTCTTATGGCCACATATTCATAGGTTGCGTTTAACGATGAATATGAGAGCACAGCTTGACGGGAATGTACACGCCCAAGAATTTTCTGATGTTCTCTTAAAATTGGGCGAGGGAACGCTACCAGTAGACGGTGGCCAGGTGGTTCTACCTGAGATACTTGGGAGAGTGGTGTCCACTTTAGAAGATTTGATTCGCCTGGTGTACGGGGACATCAATAGGATACCGCACCAAGATAATTCTTGGGTGTGTGAACGAGCCATTTTAACACCCAGAAACGACCAACCTTCAGCGATCAATGAATGCATTCTCGCGGAAATTGGGGGAAATGAAGTGATCTACACTTCAATAAACACTGTTGTCGACCAAGACGACGCCACATATTACCCCGTAGGATTTCTCAATTCCCTCAGTGCAAGTGGACTACCAGCGCACACCATTAAGCTAAAGGTCGGTGTCCCAATTACGCTTCTTCGGAATCTCACTCCGCCGAAACTGTGCAATGGGACCCGGCTCAAAGTCGTCTCGCTGTAGAGAAATATCATTGAGGCGGAAATTCTAACGGGTTGTGATGGTGTCGGCGAGACAGTGTTTATACCACGTATACCACTGATTCCCCACAATTACCCCTTTTTTTTTGGATGGGAAATCATCAAATGACCCCTCCCGCCCTAGGTGGAGTGGAAGGGAGTGTCAGACTCTTACTGACTAAAACCCACCCGTGTTCCTTCCTTAGCCCTTTATGTTCCGGGCCTGCGGTAACCCTTTCGGACAATCCCGCTGACCCGGCAGGCTTCGGCCCTATGTGGCCCCTCCTTGATGCTGACATCTCTTTGAGGCGCGCGTGGAACACGTACGCGCCGTCCGGCACGGGTCTGGTCCTGATCGGACGGTGAGCTACCCATTACTCTCCGCCCGCAGGCCCGCGCCTACGGTAGCCGGGAGTCGTCCCGTGGCTCCCGACGTCCGGAGCGTCTCCCGCGGCGGCTGGGATGGGAGGCTCTCTCCCTCATCCGTCCCGCCACCTCCTTCGCTAGCATGACTGCTTTGCAGAAGGAGGTGACTGCCTCCCACTCCCTCTCGCCCCGGACCATAGCTTGCACCAGGGCCGGACGCGAGAGGTCGCCGCCGCTCCGCCCAAGCGGGGCAGACCTCCACCGTGTACTCCACCGTGTCCTCTGGGCGATCCTGGCAATGGTGACACCCGGTCACAATCACCCCTTTCAATTCAAGCGCGTGCAGTTTCCTGTGAGCTTGTGCTTCGCCATGACAATAAATAAGTCGCAGGGGCAGACACTGAAGGCTGCGGGTGTCGACCTCAGGACGAGCTGCATCTCACACGAACAACTGTACGTCTCTTACTAGTAAATTAACTACATAACTTTCAAATTTTGAGTTTACTAAGCCAAATAGTTTTTGAGGGATCTAAGCTATAGTACAGTATGAGACGCATCTTTTGAGTGTTTCTGTAAATCAACAAACTATCACTAACTATTATTAAAATAAAAATAATACTTATGCGATACGTGGACAAAGCCACGGGTACAGCTAGGTCAAGTTTATAGTTATAAAGAATTTTTTTTAAAGTTATTTGCAATATAATTGTTAATTCAGTGAACCCCTGAATCCACTGCGGAATTACGGGAAGAAAAGTTTTTTGTTGTCTATACAACAAAAAAGCCTATATGTTGCCCAGACTTAGTACCTATGTACTAAGTCTGGGCAACATATAGGCTATAATTTATTTTGGAAAATGGAACACCTGATGCAGAACCGCAACAGACCAGCTAAAGTTTAAGAGATATAAAAATGGTGCCATAGCAAAAAATATTCCACGTGAAGAGCATTTTCTGCTGTGAGAATAAATTTGAAGATCTGGAACACCTGTTGTGGAACTCCAAAGCCCAGCGACACTATAACATATAGGAATGACGTCTTAGCAAAAGTTGTTTAGTTTGATGGGCATTTCCTGTTGACTTACAAAAATGAAAGATCTGGAACGTCTCGAATCGTCTCGCGCATCACGCTGTTTTCCAGTCCCCGGGCTCTTAGAATTCGACATCAGACGTTTCAGATCTTCGATTTTGACGACCCCGTTGTCGCTGGCATAAGCAACAGGATCCGCGTACGAAGTCGCGGGCAGAAGCCAGTTAACATTATGTATTTAAAAAAAAAAAATCTTCACTCACACTCGTATTAGAAAACTCAATGAAGCTTTGAAAGCTTCCAACAATACCGACAATACAGCAATGATATAGGTAGGAGTCTTTTTAATTTGCCTCGCAACTGCCGAAGCCCTACAAGCATCCATATAACGGATATCGATTCAGCGACTCCCCGCTTTTCCAAACTTTGTCGGTTGGCTTTCTTTTATATTCCATGCTTTTTGTTTAACTTTTAAAGAGTTTGCACGCTTTGGAAAAGAAATTCTAAAGCATATTGTTTGTGGTTCGCAAAGTTAGAACCGCGGGCCGCGGCTATTGAATTATATTATGAATTGAAAAACTTATGTAAACGTTGAGTTTTTACGAAAATTAACTCATAGTTACCAAGATGCTTTCTTACCTTTGGTTTTTTTTACACTTGATCGAAAAGTGGCTCATATTGCACCGCTTTAAGGTTCACAATGCAGTGTATTGAACACGTGTGCTTTCCCAGTTTGCACTCCCGCACTAGTTTTGGAAAGTGCACTACAGTGAACTATGTATAAGTCAGAGATGTGCGATTTTATTAAATCTCAGCGAAGAACCTTCATGGTTCATGCCTTTGAAGGCCTAAAAATTTTGTGAATAGGTACTATAAATAATTAATAATAATATATGACAAGTAATAGTACAATATATGATACATGTGTGCTATGTTGATCATTGTACCCAAGGCGGTATTATTCGCGCGAGCCGTAGGTGTGCGGTGTGCGCGATAAGAAAGCCGAGTGTGTAATGATCAATGCACACGCCTTTCATACGACGTTTTTCAACACACTTGCGAGGAAAAAACAGACTTGTATTGTTATTGAATGAGAAATATACATTAGTTCAGTGAGAATCCGCAATAATAGAACGCCAGACGCGGGTCTTTTCCGATTGACTCCGGGGGGAACTACGGAAAATTTAAGTTAAGGGTAGTTCTTCGAAATTTGATTCTTTGACTGATCCATATGGCCAAAATTTAATTTCACTTTCAGCTCTGTAACACATGTTCATATTAAAATAGGTATACCAAATAACATATATTTGAATGAGGGACTCATTTTTATAAAGTAGTTTTCAAGATATTGATTTTGTGCCCAGATGAATCAGAATGTGTTACATATTAATCAGAAACAGAAATAAAAAGTAATAAATACACCGTTAGTTATGAATGTAAATTCTAAACAATAATTATTAATTCTTAAATAGGACTAAGACATATCAAAAGTGCCATATTTAGAACAAGATTATACTCCTGTCATTTTTTATTATTCAAAAGGTTATAGCTAAGTAAATAATAATAAATAAGATTAAAACTACTGACTTGTACACGGTCAAAAATTGGACAAGGAGAATTACGCAACAAAAGCGCTCCTATCGTGCTGGAGAGGGGAAAAACTAATTTATTTTATTATTCATATGGGGTTTTGACCATACGAATCAGGCACAGATGAATCAGGATTTTGCCTACAATCATGCATAACTCATCATACATACAGACTTCATTATTTTCATTTTTCTACACGAATCTATAACCCAAAAGCATCACACGAAACACAGATTGAAGTTTTAAAACAATAAAAGAAATTTTATAAAGTAGGCATTGTAATCAGGATGCCACCTGAACCAAACACAGATGAATCAGGTATTTTCCTTCGTAACACCGGATCTAAGCCAACCAGCCGCACGTCCACCTTCTAGGTCGTCCGTTGCACGACTGGCTTCCCCCCGCGCTGGAAGTCAGACTCTCATTATTATTACCCGACCAAGTACGGTCAAGCGCAGCTTACGCCACATTAATCAGTATTATACGCCGGACACTTCTTTTTTACTTATTTATAAACAGACTAACGTAGTTATAACTAATACACATTTTTTTTGTAAGAGGACAATTCATTTCCTTTCGATATAATTATAATTTATATTGATGTATCAAAGGGAAAATGCGACATCGACCATTTTGTTCCGGAAAATGGCAAACGGACGCGCTATATGAATCAGAAGAACGACCTTCAAATATTTTTATTTTGTACCTAGACAGCAATTATTAAAAAAAAATCATTTGTCCCAGTAAGGGATAAAGCTAAACTGTACAAAAAAAAATATTACATGCCGTTTTGTTAGTTGGTTACAGAAATATACCCACAGACATCGAAAATTTTGTCCCTGAAGAATTACCCTTAAGTTCATTTTGGGACCAAGGACATGGGGATTCAGACTGTTTAAAAATAAGACTGTTTAAAAATAAAAGTGAGATATGGCCCGCGGATCCCTTTTGGCATGAAGTCTCTGTGATAAGATCAAAAAAAGCGCACATCTCCGACTAGTATAGTCATCTCTGGGCTCTGTGGCGTTACCGCACTAGTGCGGTAACATAAAGTAAAAAGCACGCGTGTTTAATACACTGCTTTATGGACCTAAAAGCGGTTCATTAACAACCACTTTACGAGCAAGTGTGTTGAAAACGTTATATTTAATTTTTAACCCCCGACGCAAAAACGACGGGGTGTTATAAGTTTGACGTGTCTGTGTGTGTGTCTGTCTGTGGCATCGTAGCTCCCGAACGGATGAACCGATTTTGATTTAGTTTTTTTTGTTTGAAAGGTGTATTAGTCGGGAGTGTTCTTAGCTATTTTTGATGAAAATCGGTCCAAGATGGCCGCCGCTACAAAATGGCGGATATTTTTTTTTTTTACAATTCCCTCAATATGGGTATCAAATGAAAGGGCTTCAATAGTAGAATACTATACACTATTACAAATTTTGAATCCAAGATGGCCGCCACCACAAAATGGTGAATTACATTTTTTTTTTCACAACTCCTTCAAATATAGGTATCAAATCACGTGTATCAAATGCAAGGGCTTGACAAGTAGAATAATTTACTTACACTATATTGAAAGGGAATGAGGAATATTAACTACCTAACGAAATGAAAACTAAAAACTTGAAAAATATAATAAAACAAAAAAATCTGTTTAGTCTTAAAAATTATTCTTCAACTATAAATTAATCAATATTTTTTGGCGAATAAAAAACCTGATTAAACACCAAATTACCAGAATATTAAAACGGAAGAAAATACAAGAAATGAAATACAAAAATTAAGGAGTCCCTACAAAAAGCATAAAATAAAAAATTAAATTAAAAATTTAAAAAACCCCCGACAAAAATAAAATTAAGGAATCCCAACAAAAAGCATGAAATAAAAAAATAAATTTGAAAAAATCTTATGGAAGTCGGGGGACCGTTCTGTGGAACACCTATTCTGCTTCTGAGGTCCCCCGACTTCCATAAGATTTTTTCAAATTTATTTTTTTATTTCATGCTTTTTGTTGGGATTCCTTAATTTTATTTTTGTCGGGGGTTTTTTAAATTTTTAATTTAATTTTTTTTGTCAAGAAATTAACGGTAAGTAATAATTAGTGTTGTATGTACAGTCAACAAAGGAGTTAAGTATACAGGAGCGTCGGATATAGTTGAAGTTTACTAAGAAACCGATGGATGTTCTGGACTGAAATTTAATTTAATAAATGAGCTGTTTGTTTTCTATCAATAAACTAAAATTTTATTCGAGAATATCCATCGGTTTCTTAGTAAACTTCAACAATATCCGACGCTCCTGTATACTTAACTCCTTTGTTGACTGTACATGTCTATATAAAAATATTTTTTAGTTTTAATATTACCTATGCTGTTTGGCGGCATCGAGTCAAGCATGAGAAAAAGGATCCGCTATGCCATCTGACCACCATTGTCTGGCTTCATTTTAAATTATTATTATTAGCCTGTGATGTCCCACTGCAGGGCAAAGGCCTCCCTACTCTCTTTCCACTTCTCTCAGTTCAAAGCTGTTAAGGACCAGTTCTTGTTGAAGTCATCCCGCCATCTCCGTCTGGGCCTGCATTTTAAATATTCATTTTAAATAAATAAAATAAAAATAAGGACTTTAATTCGGACCTTGATCCATAAGATGTTAATAATACACACTACTTATATGTTAGTAAAAAACGTAATACTGGGGAATGAAGATTTTTGTATGTATGGAGCCTGCCTACTAACTAACCAAAATATAGAACCCACCTATATCGACTTACTTAAGACTATAATAGCACAGCATCAATCAAAATTAACACCACTGGGCCGTCCTTTCCGATTAAAAGAGGAGTCAAGCAAGGAAACCCGTTGTCCCCTAAGCTTTTTAACAGTCACACATTTTGAGGAAGCCTTCTTAACTTTGGCACAAAACTGGGCAGACAAGGGACTAGTCATCGGTCGAAAGAGATATATCGAACCTCCGCTTCGCCGGTGACATCGTACTTTTTTCCTCATCAGCGGCTGAGTTGGGTAATATGCTCGAGGACTTGAACAAGGCAAGCCTCGAGATTGAATTATCTAGGCCAAATAGTCTCAGTTCAAGCGCGACAAGACAAAGAAGTTGCTCGACGCACCGAGAGCGCCTGGAGGAGCTATTGGTCAATGCCACTATGTCTCAAAAGGAGAATTACGGACATGCATGTGTATTCTCCCCATTCTCACATAATATATGGTGCTCAAACCTGGTCTTTGACACTTCAGCAGAGGTCCAATGCCACTAAGTCTCAAAAGGAGAATTACGGACATGCATGTGTATTCTCCCCATTCTCACATATGGTGCTCAAACCTGGTCTTTGACATTTCAGCAGAGGTCCAGACTCGAGGTTTGCCAGCGAGCCATGGAGCGCAGTATCCTGGGGGTTCGAATTTTATTTTTATTTTTTTAAATAAACATTGCCCCACTCTAGGAATTTCTCCTGTATCGTGAATCGTGGGTGCGTTTACAAACATTTAAACTCACATACACAAACAGCCAGACCCGGAACAACTACTTGTAGGTCATACAAATATTTGTTCCGTGCGGGAATCGAACCCGCGACACGCAGCGCATCAGTCAATCGCTTAACCACTGCGCCAACCGTGCCGTCAATTTCTGACCGTATAAGGAACACAATACTGCGCGCCAAAACTAAGATAACAGACATTACCCAAAAAGCCGCTAAACTTAAGTGGGACTGGGCCGGACATGTTTGCTGCAGGCTAGATGACAATTGGGCTAAGAGAACCTCCGATTGGGTCCCACTAAACGCACGACGCCATCGCGGCAGGCCAAGACGAAGATGGCGGGACGAGCTTGACTCTTACCGTAAGGACTGGCCGGCCGGCACTCGCAAGACAGAATTGTGTGGAAAAGGGAGAGGGAGGCCATTGCCCTGTACAGTACAGGCTAGTTAGATTAGATGGAGCCTGCCGCCTGGCATACCTAATGTCATGTCAATGGCGCGACCGCCATTTTGTTTCTTTTTTTTTTCGAAAATTCAATTTTCTACACAACCTATGTATATCGATAGCTGACATCAATGCAAACGGAAAATATATTAGAATAGGACCAAACCCCGTAAAGCGTCACGTTTCCGAGATAATATAATAATAATTTATTATATTATTTTATTATTAATCAAGTACCTACATACTTAGATAACTTTTCAAAGTTGGTCATGTGACATCTATATTTTTTGAACTTGCGTAGTCTTGTTGTTGTATGTAAGCAAGTCAAAACAGAAAAATGTTCACACATTTTCGAAAGTTTGCATGAATTTTTCAAACGACGTTTTTCAACTAAGAGAAAACTTATACTTATTCAAAATAAACACTGGGGCACAAATTTTAATCTAGACTTCGGTCGGGATGGTACTAAGAATTTTCTCATGGAAAACCCTATATCACTTCCGGTATTTGATTAGTAAGTTAGAAGCAAGCTTTTTTCTAGCTAGCCCGCAGCCCACTCAATCCTCCTTACGATATTTTGCACATGGTTTCATCGAGACACAGATGCCGCCACTGGCCTGCATAGTTCTATTGTAAAAAAGGCAGATGGCACCGCGCTCTTTCTAATAATCTCAACAAATGTTTGCTTGACTCGCGTATACATAATTACCTACACTTTTTATGTAAAATGTGTGTAAACAGAAGACACCAATTTCTTGATATTTAATAATTACCTATTTATTGTGCAATTCACAACGTTACCTAACACACTTTTCATTTTAATGAAATTATAGATAAGTTATTAATTTTTTATTGGTTCTATTTTTCAGCGTTCACTTTTTTGGTAGAAACGTTATATGTACTGGCAATCTTACTAGTCTGGTAACATCCAGATTTGTAATGTCAAGTTTTTATTGTCGCAAAAATTTCAGTCATTATTTTCGCATTATTATTGGTGACATCAAATAAGTTTTTAAAGGTACAAAATAAATCAATCAAAAGCATCCCGTGAAAGTTTACAGTGTAAGCCCGTCGTTTCGGCTGTGCGTGCTAAATTATCAGTGTTAAAGTGTGCAAAGGTCTTCATAAATGAATAATGTCGTTGAGGTCGAAGGCACTGGCACTAGTGGAGGTGCTGCTGAGGGTGCCGCCTCTGTTTGTGGTGGATGAGTTCCTGAAGATCAGCCTGGGGCTGCCGGTGACGTCGGGCGAGGAGGCCGTGCTCGCCAACATCACTATGGACGGCGGCGCCTTGGACCTGACGGACCCAGATGTCAATTACTACGACGCGAATTTCTACAACGCGTTCTTCTTCACAATCGTCAAATTCTTCGTGTGCTGTTTAGGTGAGTGACGTTTTTTTACAAGCACTGGCATTGCAACATTCAGCCTTTAGAAGTTTCGAAACTGGTGGGTACCTTTCGAAATTGTTGTTTACACTGTCGTGTCATAATGTGTACGGAATATTTAGTTAATTTTGTACTGTTCCACTTGTAACAAGGCTAGACTTGCACTCCTAGTGTTAGCCTTAGTATAATAGTCTTACGTTGAAAGAGTGCAGTATTGTTCCCAGCCATGTGTTGCATAGCCAATAGCACTGCTACTGCTACCAGTTTTTACAATGTCTGCAAATTGACACAGTTAACTATTTCAATATTCCATGATTTCTATTGAAACCAACAACAATATGTTGTATAGTATGTTTAGATTGTTGAATGCACAAACTATGAATGTTTAGTGTCATGTTAGTAGGTGAAACGAAGATTAAACCTCACTTGAAAATAATTAATAACAACAAAACTATGTTGTTTTATGAAGTACTATCTGCGCCCGGCGGTGTCACCCACATAAGTCTTGGTCCCCTGGGAATATAGGGATAAAAAGTGCCCTATGTCCTAAACCAGGTCATAGTTTATCCATGTGCCAAATTATATCCAAATATGTGCAACTGTTTTAGCGTGAAAGTGTAACAAACAAACATACAAAAAAAAACTTTTCTCTTTAGAATACTTATGGTTTTCTTTTTTTTTATTTGAAGTAGGTTTGCTCTTGACTCTAGTCAATCAGAGGTGACAGAGACAAAGTCGACGATGGAGTGAGCTTACCCAGAAGAAGCCTGTTCACTCTTACTTTGAAGAGATTCAGGTTGTGAATGCTCGGAAACACAGATGCAGGTAGAGAGTTCCACTCTTTTGCATTATAAAGGTCATTTGAAAACGCTTAGTGTGAATTGGTGGAATAGCAACTAGGCAGGGATGGTAACTTGCTGTGTGTCTGGATGTCCGAAGGTAGAAGGGGGCCAGTGGAATGAAGTTGTGGAGTTAAGATAAATATTAAGTAAAGTTAAATTCTCTATTAACCCCTAAACTTCCGCTAATGATACACAATTCATTTTCTATCATTTTGTGACCCATCGGTCACGCGCGGAGCTTTACCGGTTAACAAATAATACCAGCTTATTATTGTCCCACTGCAGGGCAAAGACCTCTTCTCAATTCAAATTCTCTATAATGTATAAAAAAAACTATTTTTCTTCTTAGCGTGTTGATGTCAAACATAACACAAAAAAAATATACCTATGTATAGTTTTTTATATTTGTTCACTTCACGTGTGCAGATGTGCATGCAAAAAATTCTATTCAACACCAACGTACAGTAATCTTTTTCAAACAACCTATGCTATGTATCTACATACTCTAAGAATGACAAGGATTATACGTCAATAATAATTGCTGAAGCACATTAAAAGAAACACTGTTATACTTTTCCAATAACATACTTAAGTGTGTCAATAAAGACAGTGTTTAAACGTAGAGTATCAAAACTATTATCCAATACATTTAAATTCATTTTGAACATAGTCTTTTAATTTACATACAATGTAGACCGAACGCTCAAGTCGGAATGTTGAAGTATTGAAATACAAAATTACCTATGCACCTACATTGATTGACGTAATTACGATTTATTTTTATCATCACTGCATTAGACCTTGGTGCAAAATTTTATTTAAAAAAATTTGCTCGAAATTCCTCAAAAAAGGAGGCCCTATTTTCTTTTGAGTAGTTTAAGTATATGTAATTACTAACAAATTGGATTATATGATTTGGAAAATAAATGATTTGATTGATTGATTAACCATTTTTCTCTAATTTGTCTTGGTTAAGAGCAGTGGTGACCAAGTGGTGACGGCCGCGACTTACGAGTTGTAGGTCGTAGGTTCGAACCCAGACCGGCGGCGGCGCTTTACTTTGTGTAAATGATATCATCACCACTGCTCTCAAAACGGTGAAGGAAAACATCTTGAGGAAACCGGCATGTCCTAGAACCAAAAATTCGAAGACATGTGACATCTACCAACCCGTACTGGGCCCGCGTGGTGGATTACGCCCCACTCCATCTCACCGAGAGGAGGCCTGTGTCCCAGCAGTGGGAACATTATAGGCTGATTATAATTGTCTTGGTTGCATACTTTGTCTCTGTCACACATACCTTTGTGGCTCTCTTTCTAAATCTCGACCTGCCATATTAACGCCAAGATACTTCACCGTTTTTCTATATCACTGTTGTACAGTAGGCCCCACGTCAATGTAACAAAACCAGTTCCGCTCCAATGTCGCGAAATCTCTTAAAGGTCGATAACAATACATTAGTGACAGTTGAGCTCATATTATTATTAAGCTGGCCTCTTATTCTTTTGAAACTGCGTACTAGTTAAGACAGTTCAAGGTCAAAGTGTTACTACTGACGTCCAGCCTACTGTATCTTCATCATGTTGATCAAACTTCACGTAGCCCCCTTGTCTCTTAGCAACTCTTTTGAGCTATATCTTTCTTGATGATAATAGATTAGAATTCCGATTTATCAATAACTAGCTTAGCACAGAAATCTCGATGTTTTGACAGGTTGCCATTGAACTCACACACACGTGTGATGCAGCGTCACTAGTTTGTTTAATTAAAAAAAACTGGTCACTTGCGAGTAGGACTCGCACACGAAGGGTTCCGTACCAGAAGGCAAAAACGCCGAAAAAAAACACGTTTGTTGGGAGCCCCCCTTTAATATTTATTTTATTTTTAGTATTAATTTGTTGTTATAACGGCAACAGAAATACATAATTATTGAAAATTTCAACTGTCTAGCTATCGCGGTTCTTGAGATACAGCCTGGTGGCAGACAGACAGACGGACGGACAGACAGCGAAGTCTTAGTAATGGGGTCCCGTTTTTACCCTTTGGTTACGGAACCCTAAAAAAGAAGAGTGCAAGTTAAATAAAAGCTTGTAAAAACTAGCAGCACTAACTAGATACGAGTGCCACTAGCACTACCACCACGGAATAGATAAATACTAAAAACCTTATTTATCTATTCCGTGACTACCACGATAGGTTTTTGTACATAAGTCAAAGTTGACAACCCTAGCGCGACAGCCGAGCGTAAGGTATGAAAAGTGAAGTACATAGTACATGTGATTGCCTTCTGTACTCTCTGTATTTTGTGGTAATAGGAAAAACATAAGTAGGTAGGTTTAATGGAATCACCGAAACATATCGTGATTTTCGCGTCATTAGTTCACCGACCCGAGGCCAATTACATTATAGTGCGTCGATACTTCTACATAAAAAGACGTAATTTTTTTTCGTTTTTAAGTTTGTACCTATAAAGGAGTAATCTCCGGAACTAATCGTCGGATTTGTAAAATTCTTTTTACATTTCATAGCCCAAATCTTGAGGAAGGCTATTATTGGCTATAATTATAACACCACTCCACGCTACAGTCACGAGCAATAATTATGTCAACACTTGGCAACTTTAAATTGCGATTTGTTCACGAAATAACGAATACAACGTTGAAATACGATACTTTAATTATAGGTACATACCTATGGGTTCGAAAATACTATGTTCCTAATAATATAAAAAATTTCGTACTTGTGTACAAACCACAAACTATGAACAGAAGTATGAAAAATTACCTCAGATAAGCGAGCTAAGCTAGACTAACTTAGCTTAGCTCTTGGTCTGCAACCCGCTTAAAACTGGGAAGTTAATGAAGATTTAGCCTTTAAAGCCCGTTCTCCACTCATTTCCCTTTATCGCCTCTAACACCAGTAAAAAGTAAAATGAGATTCCCTTATTTTTCAACCATGCTGTAACAGTTTAATTTTGAAACATTAATTCAAAGAAACTGCACCGATTACCGTTCGTATCCTGAAATATCGCGTTACATACTATTTGACCGACGTTCGTGTTAACTTGGACTTCCCCCCTCGGTTCCGGCCAGTGCTAGCCGTTTGTATTTGTTAGCTATATTAAATAATAGGTTTATGAACTAACTGGACGAAGCAGGTATTATTGATATGTTGAATTTAGTAGGTAAGCAGAGATGTCAGTACAAACTCAAAGCATTTTTTTCAATTACTTAAACCATTTCTGGACAGTTTTGAGCTGTCACGGAGGTGGGTCAGTTATTCAGAAACTCCACCCGCTCAATAACTACCACCCAGCGAGCATCTTCCCGCAGGGTCCTTTCGTAGCCCACTTGGAATTTTCTGAATCGCCCCCGAACCACAAAGTGGGACTGCCCTGCCGGTCCGACAGCAGAGTTTGGGTATAAAGCTGGGACACAGACCATATCCCATCTCCTAACCCTCCTCCTTGTGCCCCAAAAAAAATGTTACCTGAGGTGATAAACACCGGTTAAATCAATAGCTAGAAAACCAAGCTTTTAGGCGTTTTTACTGGTTTTCGGTACCGTTAATCCTGTTGAAAACAAGAAGGTTTTTATTACTAGGACCCCGGCAGTGCAAAGGAATGATAAAATAAATAATAATTTTTAATTCGGAACATAGAATTCATTGAATTTAATCAATTTTATACAACTTATTATCTAGTGTTAGTACCAATTACTTATCCTCCGCGCAAACAGTATTACAAATCGAAAGCTGAATTTATCCGCTATAGAGTTCTCAGGATGCTGTTGCGACTGTCTCTCATTCTCCTCAGTAGTGAAGCTGTTTTCCTGCGAACAATCGCGTGAAACCTTATGCATACATCCCCGACACGCTGCAATAGCGAAGCAGTGTCAACCATAATCAGCCTATAATGTTCCCACTGCTGGGACACAGGCCTCCTTTCAATGAGAGGGAGTGGGCCGTAATCCACCACGCGGGCCCAGTGCGGGTTGGTGGATGTCACATGTCTTCGAATTTTTGGTTCCAGGACATGCTGGTTTCTTCACGATGTTTTCCTTCACCGTTTTGAGAGCAGTGGTGATGAAATAATTTACACAAAGTAAAGCGCCTGTCTGGGTTCGAACCTACGACCTACAACTCGTAAGTCGTGTCCGTGACCACTGGGCCACCACTGCTCTAGTGTCAACAACATCCTGAAACCATCGTTGTACTGGCCGCGCCGGAGATCTAGCGATCTTTTGATGTAATTTACATATTATAGATTCTAGCAGATTAGGGTCCGTACACTGAGCAAATCTACGGGCCAACATGTTGCACCGCACGGGTAGGGCCCTGAACTCACTCTATAAAAACAATTGAAGTATTGTATAGTCTCAGTACGGCGTGATGTCCGACATAAGGAAACCAAATTTTTTCCACTAGTGCCATGAGTTCTTGTAAACAAGTAAGGGATTATTTATAAAAAAAAACTGGCCAAGTGCGAGTCGGACTCGCACACGAAGGGTTCCTTACCACAAGACAAAAACACCGAAAAAAAAAAACACGTTTGGTGTATGGGAGCCCGCCTTAATATTTATTTGATTCTGTTTTTAGTATTTGTTGATATAGCGGCAACAGAAATACATCATCTGTGAAAATTTCAACTGTCTAGCTATCACGGTTCATGAGATACAGTCTGGTGATTATCGGACAGTGGAGTCTTAGTAATAGGGTCCCGTTTTTACCCTTTGGGTACGGAACCCTAAAAACTGGGCAGCACCGTACTCCCCTAGGACTTGCTCTTATCCCAATGTAATGTGTGTTGACGAAGGATGTCGAAACAGTACCTACCACTCTATAGCTTTTCCAACCCGCACGGCCCGCGTGGTGGACATCGACCCACTTCCTCTCCAATGTCCTAACTACGGCTTTCAGTCTCCATGCATTACTGAGTCCCGGGAAAAAAAAACGTCGATGTGGTTTCGAAATTCCCGGGGAAAACGAGACTATTTCAAAACTAGGTTTCTTACAAGGCTATGCAATTAGGTCAAAAGTGCCTGTAAAATGGTTTAATTGAAATAAATGCTTTGAGGCAGTCAAAACAAGATATTTTAGTCAAGTACCTACTTTATTAAACAAACGCCAATTAAAAATTTAAAAAATATTTGTTGAAGTTTTTTTCATTTTTGTAGTGGGCACGTAAGAAACAAAGGGCGTTTAATGTGGTTTCATACAGAGAGGACCTAATTTTATTACAAAAGTAAACCGCCCGCATGTCAAGTCTCAAAAGTCTCGTTATTCCCCTGACCGAAAATGTTAGTCTCGAGTCTCGAAAATACCAAAAAATCGTCGAGACTTGAAATTTTCGAGACCGAGATTCCCGGGATGAAAGCCTTAGTCCCTACAATGGCCTAACTCCCAGCAGTGGTATCATCATAGGCTGATTATGTCTTGTGTTCTTGTACATCAGCCGTTGGTAAGATAACAGACTGATTGGATATCATTGATGACATTGCAAAGCTGTTATAAATACATTCGATAATATAAAAAACATTGCTAGTCATCGTGAGTAGTAAATGACTGAAGTCAATGGTCGCTAAACGTTGATTCCGTAATTGGACTCTAATCACTATACTTTGTGTGGTATGCTAAAACGGAAGGAGAAGTCAATCAGTGCATTTTGTTTTCGCTTATCCCTTACTAGCTCCTGCCCGCGACTTTGTCCAGGTGAAATTTCTTGTACACCCCCCCACCTTGTCGCATCGCATTGCCTGCCCGCGATATTATTTCGTTTTCGCTTAGAATTCTTTGTGACTTTTATTCTTTTTGCTCGGCTCCTAACGGTCCTAGCGTGTTAAATATATATTCTAGCCTAATAATAGCCTTCCTCAAAAATTAGGCTATCAAATGCAAAAAGAAATTTTCAAATCCGACTGGTAGCTCCAGAGATTATCACGTTCAAACAAACCAACCTTTCAGCTTTATCGTTAGTGTAAATAAGCTGCTAGGCTCGAAGATTGACACTACTTTCGAACATAGAAATTAAAAGAATGAACCCAGTGAACACAGTTCTTGATTATATCTGATCTCTGAAAATGAAGACCGATTCCATTTATATGTACGCGGTTGTTTCGAACCTGCATTATTTTGCACAAGCAGCGCCCCGCGGTTTCACCCGCATAAGTGTCGATCCCGTGGGAATATCAGGATAAAAATTATCCTATGTCCTTTCCCGGGACTCAAACTATCTCTATACCAAATTTCATCTAAATCGGTTCAGCGGTTTAAGCGTGAAAAGGTAACAGACATACACACTTTCGCATTTATAATATTAAGTATGGATTGTCAGATCCAAATGCATCAAATTGCCCAAAGTCAACAAGGTCATGTAGTTCCTCAAATCCATTACATCATCATTCATCATTCTCCTGCCTTATCCTAATTTATTTGGATTTGGCGCAACATAATTATGTCTTTCTTCCATACTTCTCTATTAACCGCCAGCGCGACAGTCACCCCTTTCTAACCATATCATCATTCACACAGTCCACCCATCGTATTTTTTTCTTTGTTTCCTCTAAAACCCGTTACATAGTCAGCCATGTTCCCACTGCTGGGACACAGGTCTCCTCTCTTCGAGAGGGAGTGGGCTGTAATTTACAACGAGGGTCCAGTGCGGATTGGTTGATGTCAAATGATTTCGAGTGTTTTGGTTCTAGGACATGCCCGTTTCCTCACGATGTTTTCTTTCACCGTTTTGAGGGCAGTGGTGATGAAATAATTTACACAAAGTAAAAATAATCAATCATCACTGCTTAGTTGTTTTCGAAAGAGTATTTTTTACTAAACCAATGTTTGGTTTAGTAAAAAATACCTTTAAATTCATAACAATGATGAATGATTCAGTTCCTTTGTTTAACTAAATTTTTTCCACTTTATTCACATTTAAATGTGTTTATTTATTGCTTTGAACCGTGTACGCACCTAATGCAAATATTTACATATCTAACGTTTAAATCGATCGAGGTTATCATAGCACTCACACGTCGCAGTCACATTTTTGACCATGACATGACAGTCTGTGGACTTAACTAAAGCCTGTGTGATGTCATTGTTATCTTAAACGATTTGCCCTATAGGCTATACATCTTTTAGGCCACTGGAGATTATCATCTCAACTTACATTATTAACTTTCTTTGGCAAATCTGGAACAATGTATTATATTTTGACTATTTTGAGTTGGGCGTTGATAGCTGCGCTGCGCCACAGTGTTTTATTTTTGTGGTTATATCTTCGTTTTCCTTTGTAAATTGTAAACTTAAGTTTTGCCAATTATCTTTATTTTTAATATTTATTATTTTTTTCTCGTCTAGACATCTTGTACTAAAACTTTCGGAGCAAGCATCTTTCTATGGCTTTAAAATGTTGTCGCTCAGAAAAATGGCTTAAAGACAGTAAATACAGATCCATGGAAAATGGAAAGACGCATCTTTTGCTTGAATAAGTATACCTTTAATAAAACGCTACCATTGTTTCTGCCTTGTATTTCTGTCATTCTAGTACTGCAATCATTCATGACGGTGCAAAATTCACTTGGCTACATAATAAAGCATTACCACATTACTATTATCTACGCTTTCCCACGCTATTGTAGCAGGCGGTCGCCAGACAGACCAGACGCGTTAACTGGAATTATTCAGACTTACTCAGCATTGTACAATAGTAGGTACAGATTTGGGAATTTCGTGAGCATTGACAAAAACGCTACTCTGCTAGACCGAAAACTATCACGCCATTTGACACGATCCAGAAAGTTAAAGAACATAATTTTAGACATTTTATGAGGAAGTTGCTCAGGTAGGAAACATGTTTTCTTGTCTGGTCGTCCTCTGCATGGAGTGTCCATTATTTCAACTACCTATTTTACATCAGTACCTACTACTAACACTAGAAATATAAGTTTTTTTGTAATACTCACACAATATAGATCACTGTGGTCCGAAATAAATTAATTTTAATTTATAATTTGAATTAAAAATAATTCCTGGACCACATTTTGTCTCAAGTACTTTTGAACACCAATAAATGAAGAAGTTACTGATTGTAATAAAACCGCCATCAAGGTACGGCTGCCTAAATCCCACCTTATAAGAAACTCATGAAATCCCAACGACCAGTTAGTTTCTCATAATCCAAAGATCCATTTAAATAAGATCAACTATCCCGTGAATACTAATGAGACTGGTCCCAGTGGTGGTTAAAGTCAGAGCAGGCAGACACGTTGCGAACTTGCAAGCGATCAATATATCACCCCTTTTACTGTATACTTAGGTAAACCTACAGACAAAGTGCAGTTGGTGAAACGGTTTAAGGTTTTGTTTCCATGCGACTGAATGTGTGTGGTTTGGCTGGTATTTTTGGAGTTTGACTTCGACTAAAATGATTAGTTCTTTGTTTTAAAACGACTTGATATCCAACAGTAAAGTGTTTTAGAAATAACAGCTCTACTTATTAAGAAAAATAATGAAATGGAATGCGTTTTTAAGCTTTACAGTGGAGCGAATCGAACTCCTTGGAATTTACTCTCCGTAAACCTGTCTGAAAACAAAGATTAAATGGCAAAAGTACCCCGCACAAAATGCTAGGAAAAAGCCGTTAGGCCAATTTGGCTGAAACTTTGGGACAATATCGCCTGTAACATGCTGATTAAGTCTATATGGGAGATCTAAATCTGTACCCAGAGCCGAATCCCCAGTCTGTGTGTCAGGTGCTAAATGCCCTTTTTACTGCAAACCCTGAATGTGATGTGTTTGCGGATGAATGGAGTAAAATTATGCGTTTATGTCTGATGTTTTGTGAGAGTAAGTATGCAAGGGAGTCCACTGTTCCATGTTCGTTATAAATTAATTATACAACATAATTATTGCCTTTAGGTTAATTAATGTAGTTGGTGTTATACAGATTTAATTCACTATAAATAAATGGGGGCAAAGTTAAATAATGGCCAGTACCTTAATTGCGTAACACACTATTTGAATCATTTTGAAAGATATTTCTAAATAATCCATTGCTTCATATGTTCGAAAAATTCGTCTGCTCTACAGCGTAAATAAGGCAATGAATGTTGTTGAACTGTCAAAATGAAAGACATCCCTACTGTTAGTCTGTTTCGCAATTACCCTCGAGTTTTAGAGTTATAGCTATTTGTATGTTGAAGTCAGCAAGCGAAACATTCATTTGCATTTTTATCCCAGTGCATAAAATGCTTCCTAGCTCGTGGAAATTCACCTGGCACATTACTGTGTCGTGTTGTGTCGTGACTCGGGATACACCAATCATACTAATCTGTTCTGGACTACGTCAAATCACAACGAGTTTTGATTGGCTAACACTGCGTCAGAAGGCGTCACGACACGACACAACACAGTAATGTGAATCCGGCTTTACTAGTTTCTGCCGTGTCCCTCCGTATGACGTGTCCTACACACAATCTTACACTGTAGTACTTGCGCTATAGACGTGTACTTTCTAGATTGGTGATTGCGTTCACACATTTATCGATCGACATCGCCTTTCTAGACAATGAGTGACGTCATCTAATTACTACCTGCGTAATCGATCTAGTTTCGAGTGTAATACTGCTTTTTGGTAAATAATTTAAATTGTCTAATTGAAAGAAAAAAAGGGGGTGCTTTTCAGTGGTCACCCGAAAATGGCGTACGGATACCAAGTCAGATTTAAAGATTCATCTAAACTAAACTAATATTATAAAGAGAAAACATTTTAATTTTGTACGTTTGTTTGTTACGCTTTCACGCTGAAACAGATTTGGATGAAATTTGGCACATGTGTAGTCCATGACCTGTAGAAGGATATAGAAATCCAAGCAATATTCATAAACAGCTCCTAATGGCGCCCAGAGCGGGACACGATACTCTGCTTTTATATGTATTTAAGACTAAAGCGTTGCTAAGGCAGACAGCGGTCTGTAGTTATAGTTTTAATTATAAGACGAAAAGGAAGTACGGAGGGATGTCTCGTCTGTCTGTATCGATTTCCGAAGAATAATAATCAACCTCTTAATTAAAGCGGTTATGAGCGGAAAATGAAATGACTGTTGTTTTATCAAAGAAATATAATTATGTGAGATGGGCAGACGACATTGTTGCCATCGCGGGTAAAACCTGGATGAGGCTGGCACAGGAGCGTGGGGATTGGCACAAGAAAAGAGAGGCCTGTCCAGCTTTGGATGAAGTCGGGCTGTGGTTGGATATGTGACATGATAATTGTTGGCAAAAATTTAAAGTAGTTAGCTTAGATGTTTGGTGATGTTGAATGAATGAATAAATTGCACCGATCCCAGCGTGGTTAAACCAGACTCGATTAATCGAATGAACCCCAAGATTCGCACTAGCTCATGTTCATGGTGCTACAGCGACCATTGCATCAAGGAATAGACCGGGGGCACAGATTACTGAATAGTTACTACGTAACAGATACTTCACTCAGTAGAAAATTTCCAATACCTATTACGATAATTGCCTACTCCCTCGCGTCAACAACCACTGTATGCTAAAATGCGCCTAAATGCTCAAGCGTACAGCAGTGATTGCTTCGCACCGCGCGATTCCACAGTAATCGCAGGGCTGCCTCTTCGATAAAATTAAATTAACATAACTTTTTATCTATGTTATTGAGAATTGTGAATATGTTAATGTTAGGTGTTTATCCCTTCTTTTGCTTGATTTACACCCATCTACAGCACATAAGGCACCACACGGCATCGTAATACGCGTACGAACGAACAGCACTATTAAAATTGAACGGCGTGCGAGCGCTTCGCTTGCGAAAACCGCACTGAATTTGATCCGCCGGCGGACCGAGACCGCTCGGCTGGGCGGTAGGCACTTATAGCGCGCAAGTACATGGAGTGACGGAGGCCTGCCGGGGGGCGCGGTAATGGTAGGGAAGACGTGCCCGTAGGATAGGGAAGGATTTAAGAGCCTAACGGATAAGCATCCTAGAGTAAGCATTGGACTAGTGGAGAGATGGGTAATTATAATATATGGATGGGGCATCTTTTAACGACCTCGCCGCCAGGTTGGTTCAGGTCGAGCTTCATGTTGCGGAAGGATCGTACGTTCCCGCGACCCCCGACGTAGGTGTGGGATAGAACACCGGAGTGGTTTTTAGTCAGCAAGAGTCTGACAGACCCCGCCGCTCACCCCAGGGCGGCGGACATCCATGAGGATTTTCCACCAGAAACAAAAAAAAAAAACTGGCCAAGTGCGAGTCGGACTCGCACACGAAGGGTTCCGTACCACAAGGCAAAAACGCCGAAAAAAAAACGCGTTTGTTGTATGGGAGCCCCCCTTAAATATTTATTTAATTTTGTTTTTAGTATTTGTTGTTATAGCGGCAACAGAAATACATAATTTGTGAAAATTTCAACTGTCTAGCTACCGCGGTTCTTGAGATACAGCCTGGTGACAGACAGACGGACGGACGGACAGCGAAGCCTTAGTAATAGGGTTCCGTTTTTACCCTTTTTTTGCAGGGTTCTACTGCTTTCTCGGTTCTTTTGTATGTCATTGCTCTGTTGTGTTACGTTGCGTGCTGTGATGTCCCACAGTCCCACTGCAGGGCAAAGGACATCAGAGGGGCATTTCTCGTAATTTTAAGAACGTTCACAGTCTGATCTCAGTCTCAATCTGTCAAACATACCTCTAATTTCCTTACATTTTGACAAGTTTTTGACATTGTTTTGTCGCCGAGATGAGACTGACTAGATTTTAAACATTTTAAATTACGAGAATTAGCCTTCAGTTATCTTTGTGATGGAACGGATGATCTTATATAAATGCATACTTAATTAATATTATAAAATCGAAAGTAACTCTATTTGTCTGTCTGTATGTTACCTTTTCACGCCTAAACCACCGCACGGATTTCGATAAAATTTGGCAGAGAGATAGATTGCATTCCGGGGAAGGACATGGGATAGTTTTATCCCGATATTCCCACGGGATCGACACTTATGCGGGTGAAACCGCGGGGCGCTTCTAGTGACTTATAAAAAAAAAGTTTAAAGTAATTACGTAAGTCATTAAGTACAGTGCTGTGTAATAAAGGTTATCTCTGATTAAACAAATTATATCGATATTTTATTTTCCTGATTACACGACACACGTGTATCAGTTGTTATGTTATTGTCACGAACCTCTTGGTCGTTAATATAGGCTAAGTAATGACAGCCACACGGGTCGATCGATCAGGTTAAGCTACGCTTGCCGCGGTTGGTCCGTGGATGGGTGACCATCTTTACATTCGTGCTTTGGAAATCACGTTAAGCCGTTGGTCCTGGCTGGCATTCGTGGATCTTTGACAGTCGTTACGGGTCGTCAGAAGCCCGAATGTCTGACAACCAGTCTTACCAAGGTGTATCGTATTACCCAGTAACTGGGTTGTGGAGGTCAGATAGGCAGTCGCTCCAAGTAAAATACTGGAATCCAGCTGCATCCGTATTTTGTAGTTTGATTGGTGTTTTTACGACTTAACGAAAATCAGAAGTAAGAAAAATGGCATCATACTTCCTCCGACCTGACAATATGTAATTGGTGAGGGTTGCGTAGCGTACGGGAGGGGAAGCACCGAATATTCAAATGTCTAAAAACATTTAGCGGCTATCTATTTTGTGGTAACTTAACACTAACATTGCACATATGAGTTGAAAATTACTTACAAAGCTAAGAAATACATACAAACTTCTAACTCTTATATCTCGTTTCGGACTGAGTTCAGAGATATGCATGTCAAATAAGTTTGGTTTGTTACACTATTCTGTACTAGAAAAACAAGATTTGGATGATAGCCGCGCGAAAAAAAAAGACGCCAATTTCAGGCATTGCCTTTTAGAGCGCTTTCACATTTAGGCGACTTTAGCAGCGCGACTGACGCGCGACTGTCGACGCCCAGTCAGAATTTCATATTATAAACAGAAGCGTGCGTGAAGGTTTCTGCTTCTGCCGCGCTACTGTCGCGCTGCTAACGTTCTAATGTGAAAGCGGCGGCGGGTGTGAAGTGAAGTTCTTATTACAAAAACTGACATGACACCCGAGTCTAAGTTATCAATGGAATAAAGTTCTAAATACAGTAACTGACTTGACGGTTTAGGCTAGGTTTAAAGTAAGAACTCGTTTTGTAATAAGACGGTACTTATAGAATTAGGCACGCCTACGGACACCATTTACTTAGCACATTTTGCTTCGAGACTTTTGCTAAGATTCTTTGTTTGAGAACATTAAGTACAGTATTTGTATTGCACAGAGCTAAAGATCGATGACCGCAATGTGCGCGAGAGTAAACTGACGGATCAGTATTAGCTGGAGGGCATAGAATGTCTTTGATGAGTGTTTGAGTAACATCAAGTTCACAACTGAATATCTTTCGAGTACTATTCATTATATTTTATCCAAAGTGATGTCACTAGCTCACTACCTACACCCTAATTGCGTAACGCAGTACTAATCACAATCTAAATAATTTTGAAGGATATTGCTTCATATGTTCGAAGAATTTGTCTGCTCAACAACGTAAATAACGCAATGAATGTTGTTGAACTTTCAAAATGAAACCCATGGCTACTGATAGTGTGTTACGCAATTGGCCCGCTGATCATAAAACGACCCAATAGAGTAATACGGTGACAAATTATACAGGGCGGCGCGGACATCGACGCGCAATCTGTTCATGGATTCAGTAGGTACTTGAATTTGAACCGCACGCGCTCGTTGAAATTTTCCGTCTGTTATTAAAAAAAAATGCTGTTCCATACATTTTGTCCGCAAAGACATTGCACTTTTCTATGAAATAGCTATTTTTTTTTAATTTGATAATCAACGAAAAATTTCTACGCTAGTCGAGAATCAGGTGCTAAATTCAAGGTCAGAGTTTGCGTTTCGATGTACCCGCCACCCTGTATTTTCCCGAAACCATCTAGAAGTATCTTTTAAAGAAATAAACCACAATGGTGATAATTTACCCATTCATTATTTTCGGAGGGTAAAATCACAGTTGAAATGCGTCCTCTGCTTGGGAATCAAAGTCAATGTGACCGTTACAATATTTATTATTATTATTAACACATACTAGCTGACTGACGACGCTATCGCGGCAGGCCGAGACGAAGATGGCGGGACGAGCTTGACTCATACCAAAAGGACTGGCACTCGCACAGATTTGTGTGGAAAAGGCAGATGGAGGCTTTTGCCCTGCACTGGGACAATACAGGCTAGTTAGCTAACCCGACAGACGTCCTGTCGGTTGTGTCGGATTGCCGTGGTGGATGTTGTATAAATGCTAGTCGCCCAGATAACTCGGCTTACGTGATGCAGGATTTGTGTGCCGCCGCACAGCAGTAAGTATTGGCACACACCTTAATGCGACCCTGTGTAGGAGACCTAATAATATGTCCAGGAATACTATAGCCGGATAATGGAGGGGCCCGTGGCTAAATAATAACAGCCGCACAGGTCGATCGATCAGGTAAAGCTACGCTTGCCGCTGTTGGTCTGTGGATGGTTGACCATCTTTACATACCGAAACCCTTCCGTGCCTCGGAAAGCACGTTAAGCCGTTGGTCCCAGCTGGCATTCGTGAATCTTTGACAGTCGTTACGGGTAGTCAGAAGTCCGAAAGTCTGACAACCAGTTTTACCAACGGGTATCGTATTACCCAGGGACTGGGTTGTGGAGGTCAGATAGGCAGTCGCTCCATGTAAAATACTGGTATTCAGCTGCATCCAGTTAGGCTGGAAGCCGACTCCAACATAGTTGGGAAAAGCCTAGGCAGATGATGATGGCTATATAGGCTGATAATGATGACAATATGGCGATGGATAACGACAGGCCATGGAATTTAGATTTAAATAAAAATGACGCATTCGTCGGCGTACAATTAGTTTAATTTTATATTTGTTGGAGTTATCACGAGCTCAAAGTAACGGTTCATCTTACAACATACGTTACGGTACATAGTTTTTGCGTCTAACGTCCGGTACTTCAAGCTGCCTTCGACTAGACCCCAAACGATATTTAATTTTAACCTTAAGAACAACTGTTTATTTATTAATAACTTTGTTGTCTGTGGTAATGGTTCACGATTTATTTGGAAGATTCAACATTCTACTTGTTCGTTACTTTTTCATCATTCTTCTGCCCTTATCCTAATTTATTTGTGGTCGGCTCAACATGTCTTTTTCTTCCATACTTCTCTATTAGTCTTCTTCTCGGTAGTCACCCCGTTTCTAACCATACCATCATTCACACAGTCCATCGATCGTTTTTTTGGTCCTCCCCTACTCTTCAAGGTCGTTGCTTTTCAAGATCCTTGAATTCTTTCTTTTAACTAACTATATGTCATATTTTTATTTGCTGCTTAAAAAGGATTGTTATATTCTTTCTATGGGGATACAATCGTCCTTATTACTCGACTGCCCGACAGCAACGACAGGTTTATGTCTCTACAAAATGATTGGATACTAAATGCCCTTCGACTTAATATCAATAAAACTTCTATTGTGCCTCCTTTTAGTGTCCTTCATTGGGTTATTCGTTCCATCCGCTGAAGATCTCCCGCTTGGACAAGAGTTGCCTTAGGTAACCTGGAAGTCTTTAAACAGACTCCGGACCCAGGTTGGCCGAAGCAAGTAAAACCAGTTTAGATGGAGATTCATAGATGACTATGCCTTGGAGTGTAAATGGATTGCTGTTCCACAAACGATGGGACACTTAATATCAGGGGGCTTACCATCACCTCTTAAAGCAGGGCAGAAGTTGAACTGCACTACTTTTTTGTACTAAGACGTCATACAAAAAAGTAAGTCCCCAGGTCCTGCGTGTCCTGTCAGCTACACGTTACAGGAATTGATGAACGCTAGTGATGGCGCCCAACACGTAACCGAATTCTGGGCCGAGTCCATTTAGATTGTCATCAACACGCTAAGAAGAAGAATGGGTTATGGCACCTGTTCCACTGCTGACGAGGAAGTGATCAACTATTTGCACCCTCAAAAAAAGTTTAAACCTGGGTTTGAAGTTAGAACTCGTTTTGTAATGAGATGGAATATGTTTAGAATTTTTAAAATCCACAATTTATTAAAATGCAGCACAAATTGTAATAAAATCTCTTTTAAAATAAAATAATTCGCAAAGGGCTATCCGTTTATCATTTACCACATACGTATAACTTAACCCGTTTTGTAAGTTTAACCTTGATTCAGTAAGCTAGCAAACAATATAAGAGATTTCGGTATCGAAACGCTTTCACTTTTAAGTTTTTTGTTAATTATCGATTTATTTTTACCCGGCTGCGGCGAAGCCCAAAAGGAGGGTTATGTGTTTGTTAGCCTCTATTATATGTAAAGTTATATCTAAATTCGCCTTCCTGGATTTGATTTGTTTTTTTTTTGTCAGTTGTTCCGAAGCAAGGAACAGCAAGGCAAAGGTTTCCCTTGCTTTTTCCACACCTCTACTCCTTGTGGTACTCGTGATACCCTTTCCTATCTGAAAGATCAAGCTTGTCCTACCGCCTTCACCTGACAGACAGCACTGCTGTATGCGGTTTTGTGGGGTATGTTTTCTCTGCACAATTTCGGTATGACACCTCCATTTTACACATGTATGCTCTTAATTATGGTGCCCCCATAAACTTCTGTAGCGATACCATACATATAAATAACTAGCTTCTGCCCGCGAACTCGTCCGCGTGAAATTTCACCCTCCCCCCATTCATCCTCTTAGGGGTGGAATTTTGAAAAACCCTTTCTTAGTGGATACCTACTCTTCACAAAGAACACACCCTCCAAATTTTATGTCTCTAGGACCAGCGGCTGTGCGTTGATATATCAATCAGTCAGGACTTTTAATTTTATAATAGAGATGAATAAGCAATCTATTTCGAGCTCCGAAATAAGCAATTGGAACCGGATTTACTTGTATTTATTTTTACAAAACAATAAAGATAAAAATAGTAGACGAAAATACCTGTTCGATAAAGAAGCGTGATTGGTGTAGGTCTTAATTATTATGGTAACCGCAGAGTGGCCTACAATTATAATAGGCATGTATTTTATTTTACTTTCCTGCTTTCGCCAAACTGGTGATAGCGTGACGGTTGACAGGGGAGAATGGGTGAAGAAAACGTGTTGCGCCGACCCCAAGTAACATGGGACAAGGTCAGGAAGATAATGATGATTCCGCAAAACCTGGGTTTTTGAAACATCCCAATTGAACGCAGAGTTATGAAGATTTGTAGCGCTCCTTAAAAGGCTTTTTTGCAGCGGTTCACAGGCTCATACTTTTTTTGGCGATTAACCCTTGAACTAGTTGGCAATTCAAAGCAATTTTAGGAACAAAAAATATTATTGAGAACTTTTTAGAACTGGTTTCAGACGACTCTCTTAAAACGTTACAGTCTGTCGTCAGAATGCGTTCTTTATATCTGTCAATTCGAAAATTCTAGTAGCTAATAAAGATCAAATTCGCAAAACACGTACAACACGACCGACGTAACTTGGCGAGCCTGAACATAGGCACTAAGAACTTTTGCGCATGTTCTCTCACTCGCACTCGCCTCATGTCACCATTTGGTTCCTAAAAAATCTTACTGCGCAGCCTTCTGCGCAAAGTTCAGGCTCGCCAATTTACGTCGGTCCTATTGTATTCTTTGTATGAAACTGACAGGTGTCAAGAACGCATTCTCTCGACGGCCGAACTGTAACAAAAAGTTAACGTTCCATTACTTACCTTGACCTCGCAGTTTATAATGCAGTCATTAACACATCAAATTATGAAACACCAAACTATGTCACTGCCAAAAAACGATCCCCGATGAGACAAAAATTATAACAGCCTTCATAATATAACAGTCAGACTCAAAATTATCCTTTTTCAAGTAAAGGACCTTTCTTTACTTGAACCACAAAAGGACTTCCAATCTTTTATTATTATTAGCTTTACAAATTCTATAATTCATCTTCATTCGTAATCAGCCTATAATGTTCCCACTGCTGGGACACAGGCCTCCTCTCGCGAGAGGGAGTGGAGTGGATGAATGGGCCGAGTGCGGATTGATAAATGTCTTCGAATTTTTGGTTCTAGGACATGCCGGTTTCCTCACGACCTTTTTACTTCACCGCTTTGACAGCAGCGGTGATGAAATAATTTCCACAAAGTAAAGCGCCTGTCTGGGTGCAATCCTGCGACCTACAACTCGTAAGTCGCGGCCGTTACCACTGGGTCAACATTGCTCTTATGAAAAAAAAGGTCATAAAGTCAACAAATTCTATCACATTGTCCTATTTGACAAGGACGAATTAGAAGCTCTCTTTAGCAAGCTAGTTACTGTAGAACACATGCTCAGGTCAGACATTTTCGTTGGTTTCCTAAGTCAACTAAAGGCGAAGTTCACAAATGAAACTGAACGCGGTCAGTGCATATACACAGCGTTTAGCAGTTGTCAGTGTAATCATTGCTCTGGAACATTGGACACTTATAGCTCTTGAACCCGGTTTAGATGTGCAGGGGCCGTATTATGAAGTATTAATGTCGTCATAATTTCAGTGCGAAAAACTGCTGGTGCTATATACAGGGTCCCATTAAATAGATGGACAAATTTTTACACAGCGCTCAGTTCGTCTAACCAAAGATATAGGTACAAGCAAAAAAACACTGATTATTGTCCTTATTTTGGTGGTCTGAATGATTTAAAAGTTTGTCCATCTATTTTAATAGGACCTTATAATAGTTATAGCACCGTCTCTCCCTTACACTGGAATCGTGATGGCATTAAACCGTCATAATACTGCACCTGATCGCGTTCAGTTTCATTCGTAAAATTTGTACTGAGACCAGACACTTCCCGGCTAGAGAGATAATGACCAGAAATAATTATAAAAAGATGTTTGACTGCCACTTATGCCTTGGTAGTTATAAAATCATGCAAGCCCATACGCAATTTGTAGAAATTACAACATTTATGTAGATTTATAAGGTCATGACCTCAAAAGTAGTCGTAGCGCGAGGGAGCATACTCTTGATCGAATTATTAAAAGTTAACTTGATCATTAAAAAAATGAGGCAAAAATCGAATGCCTTTGTAACGTGTATCATAATAATGTAATTTATTTTTCTCATTGTTTTAGATTGTTTGATGAATCCTACGTGTCATAAATAGTCACCATGACAAGATAATAGCATATGACTATAATAGGCTATTTGACTGGTTTCTGATAAACATCTCAGATTATTTAATGGTGTCTAACGAGCCCACAAAAACCTATTACTTCAAATTGTATAATGTATTTCTTTTAAAAAATAGTAAATAAAAATGTACTGTTTAAATAAGCCGCCAAAACGCTATCTGTAACAATATGGCGTCGTGACGTCACGATTCACGTAAACAAACGTTGAAACGGTCGAGATACTAGACAAAAGTCATCTGTTCTGTCAACGATAGATAGAAATTTACTAAATCATGACGTCATCTAAAGTTCAGCCAATCCAGACCGTTTTCGATTACGTGGCGCCAGATTTAAAAAGATGAAGTTTTTCGGGATTTTTTTTTATAAATAATACATTGTTTTGTAGTAAAATTAATGCAAATCGATTTTAAAAGCGATAATCTATACGAATGTCAATAATTAGAGTCTGTCTATTGAAAGCTGAGAGTGAAAATGAGCGGCAAATTTAAAAAAAAATAGGTCGTGTATCCCCGGATCAACTAGGAAAAAACATATTTGATACTTGAATATCTTAAAATTTCTTGAATATCTTAAAATATATTAAAATTTCTATCAAATATGTTTTTTCCTATTTGATCCGGGGATACACGACCTATTTTTTTTAAATTTGCCGCTCATTTTCACTCTCAGCTTTCAATAGACCGACTCAATGACCTTATTTTTTACATTGTCAAATAGCCTATTAGGGTCTTAAGATTTTGATGGCTCACAACCACGACGTGTATTTAACACGTTGACTGCCAGACCACAGACACAATAGAAAATCTATAGTTCGCGGTCACCGGTGACCGCGCTGGCAGTCAATGCAAATCATCCCCCTTGTCATAGTTCTAGTTTTTCAAGTATTAACATTTATCTTTTCTTCTTTTCCAGGATGTATGTCAGCACTCTGCATATTCGTATTGTACACGAAGCACCTTATCATCGTGTACCTCTACCTGACGTCTGTCGGCCTAATATTCGTGTCCTATTGGACCAATGTTTCGGCCATCAAACAGGTGCAGGCCTTAACGCTAGTCGATAACTCACCTCACCATTCCACCAGCATCTTAGAAGACATATTAAATTTAAACGTTAAAAACCTCATCAACGTCGATGGACCAGGTATTTTGGTCATACAAAACTACGCTATACAGTTCTTGTTGGCTGTTATATTCAAGTATGTCCACCTCGGACCCCGACATTCGACCGTACAGAAGCTTCTACCAATCAGCTTCATGGCACCCTCGTTCCTAGCGATGTTGCCAATTCCTCCGAACCTCCTGCACCACTCGCCGGTGTTCTCCACGCTGTTGCCACTCTTGTTGGTGAAGTACGTGCTATGGTCGTCAGCGTACAATGTGATACAGGTGGTGTACGCGGGCTATCAGCACGGCCGGTTATTTGTTAGTAACTACGGACTGTCAGCACTCGTGGAAACAGAATGGATGCGGTTGAATGTTCCGTGCGTGTTGCGAGTTTTCTGGGTGTTGCGTGTCGCTGAACACGCCCTGATGCTCCTTGTGGACAACTACGACGAAGAGGCCGAAGAGGGCCTGAAAGTTTCTACTTTGCTAGCTGTTCAGTCGCTAGCTTCGATGACCAAATCGCTGCTAGTAACTGGATGCGAGACAATAACTGCCGTGCTCGGCATGACTTCTGTGATCTCATTCTTTTGCCACTATATCGGTAATTTCTTCCAATGGATTCTGTTAACGGACGAAGAAGAAGATAAAAGTATAGGAACAGTTTCGGCCATCCTGTTCTACATACTTGCGTTACAGACAGGATTAACATCATTAAATCCTGAGAAGAGGTTCATACGACTGTGTAGGAACTTCTGCTTGCTGTTCACAGCTCTCTTGCACTTTTTGCACAACATTGTGAACCCTATGCTGATGTCTTTGAGCGCATCGCACAATCCAAGTACACACAGGCACGTCAGGGCTCTGGGAGTCTGTGGCTTCCTAATAATGTTCCCGATCTCTTTACTTGTGTATTTGTGGTCGCAGCACACAATTTCCACGTGGCTATTGGCTGTGAGCGCATTCAGCATAGAGGTTATAGTCAAAGTGATCGTTAGCCTTATGATATACTCACTATTTTTAATTGACGCGTATCGAAGTACATTTTGGGAGCAGCTCGACGACTATGTGTATTACATCCGAGCATTCGGGAACACTATAGAGTTTTGTTTCGGTATATTCTTGTTCTTCAACGGTGCGTGGATCTTGTTGTTCGAGTCTGGGGGAGCTATTCGCGCGGTCATGATGTGCATCCACGCCTACTTCAACATTTGGTGCGAGGCGCGAGCCGGCTGGTCCGTGTTCATGAAACGACGCACTGCTGTGAATAAGATCAACTCGTTACGAGAAGCCTCGGCGGACCAGTTGGATAGATTAGACGACGTATGCGCGATATGTTATCAAGAAATGCACTCAGCTAAGATTACTCGCTGCAACCACTACTTCCACGGTGTATGTTTGCGGAAGTGGTTGTACGTTCAAGACAGGTGTCCTCTGTGTCACGACATACTATACAAAATAGAAGCGGATGGTAACAAAGAGAATGAAGGCAACGAGGACAACACTAACAACCAGAACCTGCTGCTCGAAGAGGATCCGGAACTCTTACTGGGCGAGGGCGTCAGATGACTCGCTCACGACTAGGCGACCACGCGTACCACTTAGATTAAACTCAGTATCAATTTGGAAACCGACTAATTTGAGTGGTATTTTTCGATTTGTATAGTAAGTTATTGTTTTTTTTTTAAATCAGATCGATATACCTGTGATTTAAGGTTTAAATTTTGTCTTGTGATGCATGTTTTTTTTCTCAATAATGCTGTGTGAGGTTACTTAGTATAAGCTTAGTGGTTACTCGATACTTAGTTTTGTCGATGTCTCCTGTAATGTACACGTTCCAGACTTTAAAATTGCAAGTACTCGATAAAAATCCTAATATTGGAAATGTTTTTGAAAATATTAGACGAAAAACATGAAGCTATTTGTAAATAGTTAAGGTATTTAAAAATAGCTTATAATATTTGGAGGTAACATAAATGAAAAAATATAAAAATAGTAATTTTTTCCCATAATAAACTGTAAATAAACTATTATTTTAGTAGTAAGTGTGTTTTTTCTATTTGTACAAGGTACGACTCGATGATGATATTATGGACAACTGTTGGTTTGAATGACTACTCATGTAAGGATGTTATTTGTTTCTCTGCATATAATATAGATTTTACGAAGTCTCGGTTACTGTATTAAATGTCAATGAGTGTGTGAAATCGCTTTTGTTTCACGGTATCCTGCTGGCATTGTCGCCAGATCCCTTTCTGGATCCTTCCGCTGCATCCATTTCCCGCCATCCATGCGAAAATATTTTTTCATGTGGTTCTTCTTTTCGCCGTGGTCAAGTCCTCCCATTTCTCACCATCATCGTTCTTCCGTGGGAAGTGATACAGAAAACTGTTCAGTTTTGCCCTATGATTCTAAAACTACTTCACATTTGCAGTTCGCTGTAGATAGCCTAAGCTAGTGGGTAAAAACTTTTGATCGCCAGTCCTCACTACGAAGTGTTAGCTTAAATTAAAGGCCTTCACAAAATTGTCTTGAAAGAGCGGTTTTGCACTACATCCGATCTGAATCCGAAATAAAGGTCCGACTTCCAATCAGAATTGGGAATGTTCTAAATTCCGACGGATAGAGTTCGGATCTAGTGCGGAACCCCTCATACAAATAGGACTACGGTCACTTCGGACCGGCATTTCTTAAATTCGGATCGGATGTAGAGCAGAACCGCTCTAAAAGTGTCAAGTGTCTTAGAAGAAAACCATTTCATGTCAAAGGTTGTCAATACAAAAAAAACTACCCACCAATGTCAATTAAAAAACCTACTATTTAATCTTTGTGCGTTTAACTCGACTATCAGACTATTAAGTAGTTACAAAAACGTCAATAGTTTGGATGATAAAAAATCAAAACACAGGAGTCAACGGTTGACCTCTAGCCGAAGTCGTTGACCTTGCCAAACTTTATCACTTTCCACAGCTAAGTTATTATATATTGAATTTACATTATTGAATATTTATTTAACTTCAGCCTGTTTTTAGACCGTGCTATATTTTAATTGCCGGTGGCATAATATAAGTTGAAGCAACAATATAATATATGTTTCAACGTCTGAACAGTGTTTAGACGATGCAAGACATTTGACGTATAGAGGTATGAGGAACAGGGTGTAAAGTTCACTCATACTCTATAGAAAAGGGAGGATCCTCCGACCAGACGGGTGTTATGTCTGGCGGGCAACTGCCCAATGATTTATGTCGGGGCCGTTGTATTTATGCTAATTGCGCGGTAAACTCTGCTTGCGCGATGTAGGATTTGCGTGACGTAGTATGACGCGTTGTTTGCATGTGGCGTTGTAAATACCGCTACAGACGCTTTTTTTTTTGTGGATGGGAAATCATCAAATGACCCCCTCCCGCTCTGGGTGGAGCGGAAGGGAGTGTCAGACTCTTACTGACTAAAACCCACCCGTGTTCCTTCCTTAGCCCTTTATGTTCCGGGCCAGCGCGGTCGTATGTTCCCAGTCGCCCCCGCGGGGATTGCCACCGGTCTGATTATCTGTGATACAAAATACCAGTATAAATGTTTAATTTTAACAAGTTTATTGATTTCGAAATCAAAATAAAAAAATATTTCAATGCACTTAGTCTTTTTTTTAAAGATTATTATTATTTATTTATTTAATACTTCAAGCACATAAATGTACAGAGGCGAACTAAAAGAAAGAAAGAAAAAGAAAAAAATACGAAAAGAAAAAAGATAAAAAGAAAAAAAAGAAAAAGATAAAAAAAGGAAAAAAAAAAGATTAGAGGCAGGTTTACGATAAGTTGTCTCATCCTTTTATTCTCTACGATGGAGAAAGCAATGTACAGCGAAACTGAAGTGGGGGCAATGACTTCCCAGTCGCCGCCGGTGGCGACTGGGAATTTTTATTCCCATTTGCCACCGGTGGCAATCCCCGCGGGGGCGACTGGGAACATACGAGCGCGGTAACCCATCGGACAATCCCGCTGACCTGCCAGGCTTCGGCCCTATGGGGCCCCTCCTCGATGCTGACATCTCTTTGAGGCGCGCGTGGAACACGTACGCGCCGTCCGGCACGGGCCTGGTCCTGATCTGATCTGATCGGGGCTGACATTTGATGCTTCAATTTGATTTTATGCCACGCAAGAAACTTACATCGTCTAAATGGCGTTTTTCAACTCTTTTCGCGACAACCAGTTGTTAAACCCATAGAGGCTGACTTTGTTTTCTTTTTGTAGTATTTCCCTCCTCACCATATTTCCTCGTGTGTTCTCCTCACCGCTGTATACCCACATTATCCACTAGTGGAGACAACACCTGAGTCAAGATCTACAATGGTAGGTCGATAAACGTGTCCCAGGTAAAAGATCACCTGCGTACGCGTAGGACGAATTTCAGTGACTTGTCTTGTCAATGCAGCATCGAATCAATCGCATCATCAATTAAGAATATTAAAATTGTAGGTGAGGTATTGGACAAGCGCCAGCTTATCAAATAAAAACATTGAACTCGGTAGGTAGTGTAGGTACATCAATAGTCAATATAATTTATTTTCTTTCAGAAAACCCACTAGGTAGGTATTGGTATTTAATTAATGACGAGGTCCTGTATTAACAAATATTTTTATAATTACCTGCATGCGTTATTTACACAAGGCCCAAATAAATTTATTCAATGTAGGTAGGACTTAGTCACTATACCTACCTAATAGGTTCACCGAAGTCAATAATAATCAGGCTTTGAACCTAGAATGCATATATCTATCAAAGTCAAATCATTTATTTCAAATAGGCACATTAAAGGCACTTTTGAACGTCAAATCATCAGCACATATCATTAGCTTAGGTGTGTCTGACACTAGATTGTATAAAAAGCTGCTTAAAGGACATGGACAAAAAAGTACATTCCATATACACATACATAGTCAATAATATTAAATATTAAAAAAAGAAAAATGAATTTATACGTAGTTTTTGACCTCTCTGAACTCGTCAGATTTTATTTCAAAATATTTAGTAATGCAAGATGAAGTACCATTTGTCAACGTCCGGTCGTGCGCCCTATTGGACCATAGAGAAAGATAAATATAATAATGGGCGTTCCATACCATGAATACTACTTGTAGACATGTGATATGGACGACAAAATGCTCTTATTAAGAACATTTTATTCATACGAAAATGTCTTCATTGGTATTTGTTGCATTTAATAAAATTATCTATTCTTAATGATCAACATTAAGAATAGATAATAGTTAAGTTAAGTAAGATAGTTTTTTTTATATGTCACAAAAAAAAATATCCTAAAACGGAACGCATTTACTTGTTTGACAATGTGTCATTGTCTATGTCAATGTAATGTCATATTTGCATAATTGCAGATTCTTCCTTGTGTACTGTTTGTGTTTTTGCGATTATTTTCTATTTTTTAATATTTTTGACCCCTGCTTATTCCTACGGACTGATACCTTCTACCACTCGATTATCTTGCTATTAATACTGGACTCTGATTTGCATTACGTTTCGGATTTGTTTTGTGGATCAATATGAGGTGCATCAACTGCGGAATAGCCATGCAAAGGTTGCAGAGACATCTCATATCCTCGCTTTCTGCACACCATCAAACAAGACTTTCGCGTTGGATAACCAATTCTCAAACCCAGGTAAGAAGTTCGACTAGAAAAAACTTAACCTGATTTGTTTTTATATACAATTCTGGTATGCGAAATTAACTTACAGTGCATATTATTTTCAGTTTCCTCTGGATACAATTATTTGTCATCCATGCTTATTATTATTAAATACCGAAGCTGGTGAACACGAGAGACTACTGGGGCATAACATGGTTTGCCTTGGTTGTGGCAAATCTGTGAGGAAAATAAGACACCATAATGTCAGTATGGAGTGTCCATTGCTGGCTGTCCTAATATCACAAAATACTAATTATGTGGTAAGCATTTTGGTTTTCATTATTATAAATACCTATTTGTATAAATCTATAAAAAAAAACGAGTTTTGATAGTATGTATGTATGATTGTAATATCTGTGTTTATGTATTCCATCTTTAACATATACTTGCCTAAAGTAGGCATGTGTAACATAATAGGTACTGCTCATTTTAGAATAACATAATACTTGAAAAGATACCCTTGTTACCCAGTCACGTGACAATCTCCGAGATTATGCATTGTGTGCAATTCATCAATCGGACGTCGGCCAGATCTGGCTATTGTGACAGCAAGCACGTTCCACGCCTCAGTATTTTTTTTTTTTTTAATTTTGTTTATAGGAGTATTGCTTGCGTTCCAGGTTCTTTAGTTGAGTTGTTAAATATAGTACATCTGTGCCAAAAACCGTGAGTGCGTACCGGCATTACGAAATAAGTTATCTGTAGTTGAAAATCATTAAAAAAACAAATGACGCATGCTTAATTCGATACTCGCGTGATGTTAATGTTATTGTTTATCAAAACTTTAGAACAAAAATGGTATGTATTATATGTCATTCGATTTAGTATGAATGGGAGGTTAATAAAAAAATAGGGTCATCGCTTTCGATTTTGAAATAAAATTATTTTCTGTACGAGTCGTGTATGAGTGACAAGGGCGCCCCGCGGCCCGTCGAAAAAAATGTACTGGAACAATTAACATACTGATGACGTAACCTTGGGACGCGGGACACGTGACTGGGTACTAAAAATTATATAAACATAAGCATTTATCAGTGTTTATTCTGTGGTTTATTTTCAGCCCTCAAGAAACAACTATGTTTGCCATGTGTGTTGGATGCGAGCAAATAGACAGGCAGTGCATGACTCATCACGAGACATGCAGGAATTGGCTTCGGACAACAATGCAGCAGTCCCTAATGTTCAAGTTGTTAGCCCACCAGAACCACCACCGTTGCCGCCTGTTCAAAGAGGGCCACTACAAAGGGATAATAATACCATAACATTACCTAATTATAAGCGAGCTTCGATCACATCTGTTCATTGTATATTTCAACAATGCAGAAACAGAATGTTGCATTTGGTCCCGCAATTCATTAAAAGACTGCTTTTGCAAGAACATAGTTTCTATGTTCCTCGGAGTTGTAGAGTGTGTGAAACACACTTGTACAGCGATCAGTGGCATTTATTGCCTCAAATGAATGAGACACATTCTAGATTTAGTGCCATCCATATAGAAGACATAATTAATATTATGAAGTCAAAAGCTAATATTTTGAACTTTGAAAATGTCTCAGAAATGCCGAACCATTTTTGCCATTATTGGACGGGTCTTACAGTACCCCAGTTTTTAATTCTGTATAATCTTTTACCTCCTATAAATGTTAAGCAAACTAAACGCGCTTTAGCTATTTATTTAATAAAATTAAGAACAGGCGAGAGTAATAGACGCTTGGCAACTCTTTTTGATATACCTAGGTCAACATTGGAACTTATAATGAAAAAAGTTAGGTTGTGTCTCAATGAGAATTTCGTGCCTAATAATATTGGTATTGACCATATCACTCATAGGGAAATATCGGAGAGGAACTTGAGAGTTCCTCAAGCATTATTGGGTGATCCTGACGAGTCTATAACTGGAGATAGGCCTGCAATCGCAATATTTGATGGGACTTATATTTACTTGCAGAAAAGTGCAAACTATATGTTTCAAAAGAAGACATACAGTTTGCACAAATATGACAATTTGATAAAACCTTTTATGATTGTATCTTGCGACGGTCACATCATCAATGCTGTAGGGCCCTATGCTGCCACCCAAACTGATGCCGAAATTATGACGCACTTGTTTGAAAATGAAAATGGACCGTTCCGAAGACTTTTTAGAGAAAATGATATTTTTGTTTTAGATAGGGGCTTTAGGGATGCCATCCCTTTGCTTGAAAATTGTAATTATAGAGTATATAAACCTGAATCATTAGATGAAGGAGCAACCCAACTTACATTTGCACAAGCTAATAAAAGCCGTAAAGTGACACTATGCAGATGGGTTGTGGAAGTCGTGAACGGGAGGTTTAAGAGGGATTTTAAACTGTTTAGGCAAAGGTATTTTAACAATGCCTCAACACATTTAATGGTTGATTTCAGAATTGCTGGGGCTCTATTAAATAAATTCCATCCTGTCTTAAGGGATAGTCCTAACGCTGAAAATATAATCCAAAGAGCATTGCGTTATATGGATGAACCTAATCATCTGGGACAATTTATTAATGATAATAATATAAACAGAAGACGAGTTATGTTTACCCATATTGATGGTAACTTGCCTCAACTAAATAATTTCCCAGTTTTTACATACAATGATTTAATATTGTTTGCATTAGGCCCTTATCAGGTGAAACAAGCGCGTTCATACTTCGGTGAACATGTTAGGGATAATGGTATCTATGTTGTTGAAGTGTGTCCGGAACTGGAACACTCCCAAGAAATGATAGCACTGGTTGGTGGAAATAATCCTTATTTATTAAGAGGACGTATTAAGTCTCGTCATGTTTCCCAGAGAATTTACTTTTCTTATGTTTTATTTGACACTGAACATGATAGTGATTCGGTCTTGGAAGCTATTTTAGGGTACTATTGTAGTTGCCTTGTAGGGAACAGGACCGTTGGTTGTTGTTGTCATGTTATGACAATAATTTGGTACCTTGGTTGGGCAAGACACCAAAACAATATCCAAGCTCCAGCAGGATTTTTAGACAACATACTATTAACAATTCAAGAATATTAAAATATTCTAACAAAGGCTAATCTTTCTTGAAAACCATAATCACAATTGTAAAATAATAATAATAAATATGTGCTTGAATTTTTTTACATGTCTGGTTATGTTTAAAGCAGTTATTTATGTAATTACTGAAGCCCTATACTTACACTGTATCCAGGTTTGTGAAATAAGAACGCTCTGTTTTATCGAAGCTCGTTGATTGACCTCTCTCGGTCTCTTTATTAATACTATCGCTGCATTGCTGTAATGTATGTTATCTAGGTAGGCATTTAAGATATGATAAGTATAGCAAAATATTTTTATTTATTTTCTCTAATAAATAAATATATATATTTTTTTTGTTTTATTTTGTGCTTCCCTTGTTTATTGTTAATTGAACTATTTAAAAAAATATTAGGGTAACCTGTAAAAATGTACTTTACAGAAAAACATTAGTTTCGAATATACTTTGTTAATATTATTATGACTGCCTCGTTGGTCCAGTGGTCGCAAGCGCTACTGCTGAGCATGAGGTCCTGAGTTCGATTCCCAGGTCGAGCAAAGTGATATTGGGTTTATTCATCAGGAATTTCTCAGTAGCAGCCCGGAGTCAGGATTTGAGCCCGGTTGATGGCAACAGAGTCGCCCCCTAATACATGGTATTCAAAATAACTGGTGAAATGTGGGTGTACTATAGGTACACCTCTGCCCAACCCTTCGGGTAATACAGGCGCGTTGTTATGTAGTGTTTGTTATTATTGTCACATTTTTTTAGACTATTTCCCAGTTTAATAAATGTTAATCAATATGCAGTTTAAAAATCCTTCATTTAGGTGGCCATTACTTTGTTTAAATGCTTAATAATACTAAAACCATATACCTAAGTTATACCTAAACGTAATAATTCATAACTGTTCGCTATTTTAAAGCGCCTTTAAGTTTTTTAATAGCAAAATTATCATCTAACACCTTCTTGCTAGCGATGTTGTTTAAATATTTAATTAAACTGTTTTTGTCTAGTCTGTTGTAAAGACAAGTTCTCTGAGTTTTTTATTTATAGCAATTTAATGAGCCAATATTCACGAACATAAAACACCAAAAAACATTGGTGTACACCAAATTCAGTAACTATGCCGACGTCCTTACAAAAATTGGCCATGTCCTTTAAAGCTAGGCTATATGGATATTCTATTTTTATAGCATACCAAGAAGTTTGTCTAAGAAATCTAAAAATACATTGTATATTTGACTTTCCTGTTCAACTCTTCCATTCCAAGTATAGATTCATTGAACTCACAAATAAAGTTATACTTAATTTTAAAACGGCATGTTACCTGCTTTATCTAGGTAACATGCCGCTATCATTAGAAAAATACAGCACCTACGTATTATATAATACCTGTGCTTTCGGAAAAATGTAATGGCAATTGCGTATTACCTGTATTTAACGAATAATTAACTAACTTGAATTAGCAAAGAGCCTAGGCAATCACCTTGCGGAACGCCTAATGAAAAAACAATAGCACCTGACTGGTAAGAGTAGGATTTTATTTTCACCATTTCTCAAACTACATAACTAATTCAACACAATAATTATGTAAAGAGACATTTATTTAAAAACAATAAGTAACATTATAAATACATGGTGTACAAACACGAACGCTTTAGTTAAATACAAGATCCTTGTAGTTGGACAGAAGGTAGTAGTTGGAAACATGGCAGCTAGTCGAAGTGCGGACGACGGTAGTACGATCAGCGCGCTCGAAGTTAGCTTTCACGATCTCGTAGTAACGACCGTCACTGAGGAGAAAATATTTAATGTTTTAAATTCAGTCATATTTAAAGTAAAACGTAACACCTTTTACCGTGGATATGTCTTAGGAAGCAAAAGTTGTATAGAGATATGAGGAACAGGGTGTAAAGTTCACTTATACTCCATAGAAAAGGGAGGATCCTCCCGATCCTCCGACCAGACGGGTGTTGTGTCTGGCGGGCAACTGCCCAATGATTCATGTTGGGCCGTTGTATCTATGCTAGTTGCGCGGTAAACTCTGCTTGCGAGATGCAGGATTTTGCGTGACATCAGTATGACGCGTTGTTCGCATGTGGCGTTGTAGATACCGCTACAGTTGCAGTAGATTCTACGAAATTCTATTGATTGCGTCTTAAACCCCGAACTGAAAACACCTGGGCTACCTAGAAGTTAAGAATATGAACGGCTGTGTAGTCTTTCAGTTGGATGACCACAATATAAAAAAAAATACGGGTACCGTAGAGCATCGTTGACAATACAGACAAGACACTGATCTAGCAAACGAAAGGTGCTGAAATTATTAAACAAATGTTACATTACTCACCTGAGCACCATACACTTCAGTTTCAGGCACTTGACACGCAGAATATCGATGGCCTTCTGACTCTTGTCGCTAAAACGTAAGTTTTCGGGATCCCAGCGCAGTTCCAGACGTTCCAGGTTGGGACAACTGTTCGCTATGCCATCCATCAACTGTAAAGATAAGATAGGTTTTTGTGTTATAAAGAAGGAAGGTGAGGTGGTTAGAAGGTTAAGGAAAAGGTAAAAGTTAACGTGCTATCTTTAAAATATATATAAGTATTTTTAACGTTTTTTTTATGGTTGGTAGGTACTTAATTTTTGTTTTCGCGAATTTTCGTTTGGTCCCATAATCAAAGTTGTTTCTAACAATGAGTACGGGTAATGCGTAAACGAAAAATAAAGTTATACAAATACTTAAACCTGTAAAACTGAACCATTTTCGTCTCCTTATGAAATTATAAAAGCAATATCTCGTAAAAGTAAATCTGCAGTAGTTAAGAAGACTTACTTGATCAACGTGGATGTTTACGCCAAGACGTTCTTGTGTGCCCATAATAAGTATCCTGTAACAAAATGCATAATTTCTTAAAATCTGACCCAGTGGTAACGACTGCGACAAGACGAGTTGTAGGTCGTAGGTTCGAACCCAGACAGCCGCTTTACTTTGTGTAAATTATTTCATCACTACAGCTCTTAAAACGGTAAAGGAAATCATCGTGAGAAACCGGCATGTCCCAGAGCCAAAAATTCGAAGACATGTGACGTCTACCAACCCGCACTGGGCCTGCGTGGTGGATTACGGCCCACTCCCTCTCACTGACAGGAGGCCTGTGTCCAAGTAGTGGAAACGTTTATAGGCTGATTATGCTATTAAGATCTAATTCGTCACTTATCTCAAACATTTGCCGCACATAACATTACAACAGCTAGGTTTAAATTCGCGCAGCTTAGCGTTTAAATGCTAACACTTTTACGCAATGAAACCGTGTAGGTAAATAACGCTAATTGTTGCATGAGACTGACCATAGTAAGATAAGTAGGACAGAAAAATACAAAATAGATAAAACATTATTCTAAAAAACCCCCGACACAAACAAAAACTTCTAAAAAATAATTTGTATCGGCCCTTTATGTAAGGAACAAAATCGGTTCAGCCGTTTGGAAGCTACGGTGCCGCAGACAGCTATAATATTTTTTTTTGTACACAATTAACTTCAGCCCTCTTTTACTTGCGGTTAAAAATGGGCTTCTTCAAGGGACTCTGCTCTGCCCTGTACATTTATAATAAGAGTGTGATCAGCTCTGAACTTCTGCTAAAAGTCCACACACATTAGAATATTGATAAAAAATTGTTGCAATATTTCTGTTTTGTAGTTTCTGCCTAACCCCACGAGAAGAAGTCGTGCATTTAAGAATGTTATGTTGTGATACAAAACTATGGCAATAATGATCGCCCGACTATTTTCAAGCTAGACCGCAGCCCTTAGTAACTTTTGAGCTAGTCATGTTACAAAACTGATACTTTATCACTCTACTATAATCAGCCTATAATGTTCCCACTGCTGGGACACAGGCCTCATCTCTGAGAGAGGGAGTGGGCTATTATCCACCACGTGCCCAGTGCGGGTTGGCGGATGTCGCGTCTTCGTAGTTTTTACCGACTTTACAAAAAGGAGGAGGTACTATGTTCGGGTGTTTTTTTTTTTTTTTGTTTTTATGTTTGTTCATCGAATACGCCGCCAATTGTCGACGGATTTTCAAAATTCTTTTTTTGTTCGAAAGTAGATAGTTCTGAGGTGGTCCCATTGTCACCAAGTTAGGATCTGATGATGGGATCTTAGAGAAATCGAGGGCAACCCTCAAATTTTATAGGCTCACTTATTGTTTTTCGCATATTTTATGAAGTATCTTGTGTATTTGTGTATGGTTGTCACCATCTCAGGTAGCTGGGCTGATGATGGAAGGTACAACTCCTTAACAGTAAGAAGTTACTCGAACAGGCAAGGCCTGTTTTTAACGACCACATTTGTTCTCATGATCATCAAGTCATGACCTGATGCTGCAGTCAGGATAGTCTGCAGAGTACCTAACTCCTCGACAACTAACAGCAGATATATCGTGTTTAGGCTCATTGAAAAGGGCTCGATGTGTGGATAAACGTACTGTTACTGGGAACACCGAAGACCTGATGCTGAAGCCAGGAGCAAGTACAAACCTTGAAATTACAGCACCGTAGTCGTGTTTGGGCTCATTTTAAACAGGACTAATTTTAAGTTCAATGCAATGTTGACATAAGTCTGGCCTGATGCTGCAGCCAGGATTATCAGCATCTAATCTAAAAACTAATAAAAGGAGAACTCCTCAACAATTAACGTCCCTGCATCGAGAAAAGGAATATTTTATAAAAAGGCGATGGGCAAGTTGACATTAGGCTATTGTAAGTTAGATAAATTATAAATAGACCCACTAAAAAGCGAGAAATAAAAACTTTTTAACAAAAAAAAAACCGACTTCCAAAAAAAACACTACAAACTGAAAAATAACTTTAATTTCGGAAGTCTGTGGCAAAAACTAAAATACTGATCCCTAAGACACCGACTTCCGAAATTAAAGTTATTTTTCAGTTTGTAGTGTTTTTTTTGGAAGTCGGTTTTTTTTTTGGTTCTAGGACATGCCCGTGTCCTCAAGACGTTTTCCTTCACCGTTTTAAGAGCAGTGGTGATTAAATAATTTACACAAAGTAAATTGCCTGCCTGGATTCGAACACACGACTTACCTACAACTCGTCAGTCGGAGCTGATACCAGTAGGTACTGCGCAAACACACGTTATAATATAGTTATTGGGACAAATGATACAAAACATGTCGCTAAAGATTGCCACCTAGTTTCAAGGTTGCCCGTAACCCTTTGCAACCTTTGAGCAGGTCATGTTGCAAAACTGATACTTCATCACTCACTTGGCGTTAACGAGTAGCTGCAGCACACTTTGCCACAGCTGGTCAGTGATGTGCGGCATCCCGCTGAGCACGAGGCCGTGCAGCTGGCTGCCGTGACGCGACAGGAAGCGGTGCAGCGCCTCGTCTGTCAAGTTGTCTGAAGAGTCCACGTCCAGGCCTACCAGGTTTCTGTAATAAATGAAAGGTGTGGTTAGAAAGAACAAAGAAAATACGTGTATTCGTGGTAAACATAATGCAGAGCAAGAACACAAGCACAAAAATATGCGAAAATATGCGTCACGTCCAGGAAAAACGGCCATCGCTCTGATAATGTTATGCGAGATAGAGATCTTTGATAGCTAGGTTGTATGGGAATGTATCAATTGAGAGAAACCATATTTGAGAAGTTTAGTGTCACTTGGGCGCCGGCTATCTAGTATCTAGGTCCTAAAACAAGTATGATCTTTGGGCTTGGGGTTATACCTAAGCGAACCGGTCGACGCCGACGTCCCACCGCTTTATTGGTATCAATCGTGACTAGATTCATCGTCAACCTTTCAGGCAGTTGAAATTCTTGTGCCCAAATTTCCACAGGACCTCGTAGCCCCAAACCTTATCACGGCAATGTTTCTTCGGGGTAGAAATATATCTCCATTGAATTCACGAGATAACTACTACTTGCCATACGGCCTTACCTTGCAGTACCGGCCTCCATCCACGCCTTCAGCACAGAGTCGTTGAACCCGTTAATCTGTCCGGCGCTCAAGAACCTGAGGTTCTGCGTCCTGCTCAGCATATCGATGAGGCACTCCGTCGACAGGTCCGTGGCAGTTACATCCAACTCCTGGATCGAAGACTTCTCCCATTCCACTTGCATTACGTGCTCGGATTGGAGACCTGACGCAAATGAAGTTGAAATTTAAGCTAACTTCACCGAATATTTGTTATGTTGCTCTATAAATTGTGTCAGGAAAGTCTAACGCAGCGTTGTCTACGTCTTTCAAAATCAACACCATTATGCAGCCTATAGCAGTTCACTGCTGGACCTACGTCACCGAAATCGCGTTGCTAGATGGACTGGGCACAGGAGCGTGGAAGTTTTCATTGGCACATGCAATTATTATAAGCCCAGCAATGGGTGAAGTACTAAAGTCGGGCTGGGGATGATTTTGGTTTCATAAAATACTGAAATTTGCAGATTGAGTTGAACTTAACTTCTTGAACTTGATTTTCACACACATTTTCGTCGAATATCGTAAACTTAGGACGCTTCAAATCGATTCTGAAGGTTTTATTCGGGTTTTTACATTTATATATATATATTACAGTAAATCTTATTAAAACTTACTGCATCCATTCATAAGCAGGCAGGTCAGTCTCCTAGAGCGTTGGAACAAAGTCTTCATGGTGGAGCCCGTCACTTTGTTGCAGAAGTTCACCGCCAGGCACTCCAACTGTTAACAGATGTGCAATGTTTGTAGACTTAGCAAAGTAACTGACCTTTACAGGGTCAAATTAAATTACTACCTACTTAACGTGGTTTGACATCCATACCCATGACGTCTGCGGAGTTTCGCTAACAAATTTAATATGACCCTGGATATTCACGTCCTGTCGAGGAAAACCAAATCTATGACTTGCTAGCTTTTGCCCTCGTATTGGTCGGATAATATCCCACTGGCGTTCCGTGGGATATTTTTTCCACCAGAAAAAACATTGTTAGGATGCCTTGGATCTTAGAACCAAAAATTCGAGGCATGTGGAATCCACCAACCCGCAATGGGCCCGCGTGGTGGATTATGGGGGTCATAACTCGCTCTCATAAAGCGGAGGCCTGTGTCCCAGCAGATGGGAACATTATGGGCTGATATGTTTATGCTTACCACCAGGATAAAACGTATCCATAGTGGCAACTAGATAATTAAACATATTGATTAATTAACTTTACCTGAATACAATTGGAGCTGAACGCATCAATATGGGAGTCATCCACGAAGTTGATGCCATACAGGTTGATGACGCGAAGGTTGGGGGTGGCAGACTTGAGTTTGTGAACATTAATGACTTCGTATATCTCCTCCTCTTCTTCTTCTATCTTCTCGTATGTGCCTGAAAGGGATGGAGAGAGTTTTGTCAGCGAAGGCTTGCAATATGGAGGAATTCACTAGTCTCTGGTCGAAAGATTACTTGGTTGACGCCAGTGAATTCATGAGATTTTGCGTTCCTCAACCTTTTGAGCACAGAGTTGTAGAAGTGTGTTGATATACATACTTCCGGTTAATTTATTGTTTTTGTGACCTCGAATGGCACTCTTTCACTACGCATTTTCCCAGTAATTTTCACTCGGCTAACTTCGGTTGGCGTCACACAGAGCACTGAACTGACATTAGCTACGATTGAGGCTGTGGCCTTGATCCCAGTGGCAACGCCTTGGCGCGGTAATTGCTAATCTAGTTATATAGCTCAATGGTGGTAATGCTATGAGCCTTTCATCGTCTGTCTAGCCTCTTCCCAACTACTTATATATTTATATTTAATAACAAGTAACAAATGACTCAATTATGGGAGGATTCTCCGACCAGACGGGTGTTGTGTCTGGCGGGCAACTGCTCGATGATTCATGTCGGGCCGTTGTATCTATGCTAGTTGTGCGGTAAACTCTGCTTGCGTGATGCAGGATATTATGCGTGACGTCAGTATGACGCGTTGTTCGCATGTGGCGTTGTACATACCGCTACATTAGTAATAATATTTCTTAACAACTACGTTAGTAAACTTAACCTAACACTGTAATATAGTTCATGCGAATCCCTGCAACAAGCTCAACACCGATGTGGAAAGTTTGCAGCAGCGACTCACATACAAGCAGTCCAAACTGTTCGCGATACACCGCAATATAATGTTGGGGCTGGCCCGCACCCGGCGCACCAGGGAGGCGCATCTTTATCACATCGTATCGTAGAAGCAATCTACACGAGCTTCAGTAAACGTCCCTGAAGCGCTACAGAAGCGGAACAGCCCCATCAACACCCGGAACGCATTATTATATTGAATGCGAAGAACTATGTTGGGGTCGGTTTCCAGTCTATCCGGGTGCAGCTGAATACCAGGGTTTTATTTTATTTATTTATTTAGAGGATCTCCAACAAAACAGGTGCACAATACCTACATGACACATAAAATACAGGGATATCAGGTACCTAATAATTAGGTGCACTCCTTCACTTAGGAGACCACAGCATGGAATGACTGCATAGATGACATCCACAACCCAGTTACTGGGTAACATGGCATGACTGCTAATGCTACTACTATGACCTATTACAGATAATATGTGTAGGAACCTACATTGCAAAGGCCAGAAGACATAATTTATTATAATAAGTACTTCAAATCGGAAGACGTAATACCTATTCACTACGGTCGCGATGGCGAATCATAAGTATTTTGATCAACATAAAACCTGATATTGACCTGAGATTTGCAAAAAACATCAGAAAAATAGAATTTCGCCTTAATATTTAGGAACTCCTCATTCGTCCATGGTAAAACTGAAATGGTTAGTATTTAAATGTCTATGTCGGTAAAGGCTACAGTTGCACAGTAAACTTACCAATAAGGTGCAGAATCTCTAGGCCGTTGATAAAGTTGTAGATCTTCCTCATGAAACCCTCCATGAAGATTACCTCAGACAGACAGATACAGAGGTACCGCAGCTTTGTGGGAAACGCTTGCATCTCCGAGAAGTCGTGCAGTTGCATGGCTGGAATATGAGAGAAGGGTTTTAATTTTTTGCTCTGTAACCTAAGTAATACCTGGCAGGGAAGCATAACCTGTTACCATGGATTCGTTAAAAAAATCGCAGGTTAATAAAAAAAAATTTGCTCTTCCATACATTTTGACTTCGTAGGTATTGCAGTTTTGCCGGGTCAGCGGGATTGTCCGAAAGAGTTACCGCTGGAAGGAACACGGGTGGGTTTTAGTCACTAAGAGTCTGACACCCCCTTCCGCTCCACCCAGAGCGGGAGGGGACGATTTCCCATCCACAAAAAAAAAAAAGGCGTTGCAGTTTTTTTATTAAACTACTGGGTCTGGAATCATGTGCTGAATTTCTGATTTCAGTTTGCGCGTTGATGTCCCCCTGCCACTCTGTAGGTACTGCCCAACTGCTGGGCAAAGGTCACCCCATATTTTTTCTGCTCTCTTTAGGTTTTGTCTTCTCCGGCTAATCTTACAAGAACGGAAAAGCCCTGAAGGCCAATTCTCGTAATTTAAAACGTTCAAAATCTAGTCGCTGTCTCATCCATAGATAAAATACTAAATGTACAATCTCAGCGACAATCAATGTCAAAAACGTAGGGAAATTAGAGGTATTTTTGACAGATTGAGAAATTACGAGAATTCCCTGATCGTAATAACCCTGATCATCACGCCAGCATTACCTTTATAGGCTTCAAAAAAGAGAAGGTTCTTTATTCGACTCGCAGCAAGATTCCTTGGAGAGGAAATACAAAAATTGGACTCTGATTCTCAATTTCTGAGATCTTAACACCCGATTTATTTGATTTCATTCAATCAAAAATAGCAGTTGACACGCGCCTGACAATTTGTTAGCTTACCTTTGTCTAGATTTTCGTTCGAAACCGGGCGTAAGATATGCTCTCAATAGCTATTGATTCGACGAATCAAATCATAATCTATCGTAAATGCAGCAATGAACACAAAACACATACCTCGGCTTATAAAAATCGGGATTACCTATTGTTGTAAATATTTTGTCACATGCAGGATAGGAAATAAGGAATCAAATACTCGAAGAGGTAAGTAACACAGGTGCAGCGAAGTCACTGCTCCCCGGCGCCCATTCGAGGCGTCAAAACTTGAAAACAAAGGTGCAGACTACCATCAACTGGTAAGCAAGTCATTTTGTTGTCTGTACAAATAGGAAATGCATTAAATGTTGACTTACCAGTACTAAAATCTAGCAACATATGCGTCAAGTTAGGACATTTCGCAGCCAGCTCGTGCAGAACGGTGTGGGTGATCAGTTCTATAGGCAGCTCAATGTACCTCAAGGAAGGCCCAAACCTTATCGATATTAGTGCTAGAAGGGACTCCAGTGATCCTGAAAACAAGATGTTTTACTGTAGGTAGGTACTTTAATTTGATATTTTTGAAAAATTGGGCAAAAAGGGCATAAATTCGTAGCATCTAGGTACAGTTATCTTTATTGTTGACTAGCAGCGGTTTCACCCGCATAGGTGTCGATCCCGTTAGAATATCGGAATAAAAAGTACCTATCCTACGTGATATTCTGATGTGTAAGCTCTATATTACTTGTAAAGTTTCATCAAAATCCGTTCAGTAGTTTGCGTGAAAGAGTAACAAACATCCATCCATCCTCACAAACTTTCGCTTTTCTAAATAACTAGCAGCGCCCCGCGGTTTCACCCGCATAAGTGTCGATCCCATGGGAATATCGGGAGAAAAACTATCCTATGTCCTTTCCCGGGACTCAAACCGATTTAGATGTGGTATAGAGATAGCTCTATACCAAATTTCATTTAAATCGGTTCAGCGGTTTAAGCGTGAACACACTTTTTCGCATTTATACTATGGTTATTAGATGTAATAGGTTGCTGTCAAAGATAAAAATATCTGTGAAAGGAATAAAATTATGCTTAGTACCTAGACAATTACAGGGTTGGGATCATTTAATTTCTTGTAATTTAAGATTTAATATCATAGACGAACTGATTTTTATATGATTACGCCGATTTACGCCTCTACTTATGGCGAAAGTGCCACGCCGCGAATTTCATATTTTCTTACGTTTTTTGCAATTTGCTGATCAGTATTAAGCTGTATGTTGATTAAAATATGATTCGCGACCGTAACAAATATGTATTTACAGATTTATAAAATCATTAAAGTCATCAACACAACTCTCTAAGACCAAGTAATCCTATTGAATGACTATTTCATGAAATCTTGACATTTAGAATTATACTAACTTAACAAGTTGTATTACTGATTCTAATGATTATAATTCTATAAATACATATTTGTTACAGTCGCGAATCATATTTTAATCAATGTACACCACACTGAGCTGCAAATTGGAAAAAACGTAAGAAAATTTGAATTTTGCGGGCTACCTTAGCGTTTTGGCGCGATAAAAAGTTATTGCAGTATTTATAATACTAACGCCATCTATTAACGACTTTTCAAAGTATTAGATCAACATCACCACAGCTAATAAAAAAATAAATAAAACCTTATACGATGGGGTTGCAACGTAGCAAACACTGTACTTTATGGTAGAAAATCATTCATTTTATGTGGTTCTAATTTTTGACTGGCACTTTAGGGGTTCTATTTATAGAGTGTAAACCTACCAACATGTAATCCTGAGATTTCTGGTCGTAAACTGACGTGGGTCCATAGTTTTGTGTCGTAGGCGACCATGCGCCATCTTTTGCATACCGTCGCCATTCGACATATTTCTCGATGTGTAAGATACGAAAATATATTCAGTAATACTTTATCTGGTAACTTCTCTATAGTCTGAAACAAAATAGGAAGCACGTTAGGTTATTTTATCCTCCTAATCATTTGTCATTCTTTCGTGGCAAGCGTTGTGACTGCTTATTGGCACCTTACTATTAGAAATTAATGATTATCTTTCACAGCTGCAATCTTATGTAGAGTGGAGTAGTTTATGTGTAATATCTAATTAAATAATTGTCATTAAGCGTCACTTCTAATGTTAAAGATCAATGCATTCTTAGACCGCCCAATTTGAAAATGTATTAGTGTCTTTAGTGTTAAATGTACGCACGGACAATCTTTAAAAATATGTAGGTAAACATAATCTAAACAATAACAAGAACACATTTACATAACATTACCGTGTTAGCGAACGGGCTCCTGACTTGCCCGCCTTCAGTCAAGTAAACTTGACTGGCTTCCAAAGCCAACTGCCCCCAAACATCAGTCGGGATATCCATAACGAATTTTTATACTACACACTAAATAAATCACGAAAAATACATTAAAATATACGATTTTCTGGCCGAAATCTTTCCAGATTTACTCGATACGCACGTAAACTTCGACTCGAGCGCATAAATGGAACGCTCAGGTTAATTTTGGAACCATCTGGGATTGGGCGAAAGTGCGCGTGTACGAAATATTTCAGTAATTCGTTGATTATTTACTCTTTAAAATAAAATGACACGATATGACTGGAGAAATGCGTACAGCCGGTACAGCTGTTCATGATGATATTTTTTTTAAATTAATGGTGACAGCTTTTGATATTTTTTTTTTTTTAGATTATTTAATAAAATTTTGGGAAGCGGGAAATTTGAAAGCTCTACGTGGCGCGAAGTTGAAATTCAGATCTCTGAAGGTGCAATAAAACTTCTAAACAAGTATTTTTTTTTAGTTTCAGGATTAAAAAGACTCCTCTGTCGATTACGTATAAGTCTATAAGTAGTGTAGGTAATGGAGATACCGATTTGGATTTCTTCTGTTCAAAATCCGTGTACTATGTAGCCAAGTGCGTCAACACCATAGAGTAAGTTTTCTATTTACATAGATGCATTACATGTCTCTAGGCGCCTTCTAGTCGTGCAACAGTCTACCAGTGTGAGTGCGGTTCTTTAGCGATTTTAAATTATCTTATTGGTGACATTGAGATAATTTAAAACCGATAAAGAAATGGTACTTACGCTAAGAAATAATTATATCTATATATAAAAGAAAGTCGTGTTAGTTACGCTATTTATAACTCGAGAACGGCTGAACAGATTTGGCTGAAAATTGGTGGGGAGGTAGCTTTTTATCTTTTTTTTTTTACTTATCGTAGTAGGGTAGGAGTAATGTAGGAGTAGGTTAGGAGTAGGGTAGGAGTAGGTTAGGAGTTGGGTAGAAGTAGGGTAGGAGTAGGTTAGGAGTAGGGTAGAAGTAGGGTAGGGGTAGGGTAGGGTAAGGGGTAGGACACCACGCGAACGAAGTAGCGCCGGGCCGGGCAGCTAGAAATAATTTATATGGCAAATTGGCAAAACAACGTTTGCCGGCTAGTAGGTACATTATAATAAGAAATAACATTGAATTCGTGCAGAATAAACCTATTTCTTTTTTTTTTTCTTATTTGCTGTCGTCCGAGTGGATAGCATGTTGAGTGTCCATGACTTTCCATCATCGTAAGAAATAATATTCTCCAAGGGTAATTCTAATGTCGAAGCGAAGAATAATGCTAAATTCAGTTGCCTTATTCATTGACCTTCCCTTTCAAATTAATCAACACCACACATGATCTGTGATATCTCAAAATTATCTTTTATCTTGTTGTCAGTCAATCAATCGTCTTTCGCTCTTCGTCCTCGGTCACCGCAACTGTAAACTCGTGCCGAGGTGATAGCTATGCACAACAACGTATTGTCTGTATGTCTGTGCAGACATAACTTGGCAAGCAAGGCGGTATTTCCTGGATTGTGACTCAGGCGGCGCCGCCGCCGCGCCGATCTGTTTGTGTATAACTCCTGGTAATATATTGTTTTTCGGCTCGTGTAAGTGAGCATTGTAATAATTTAGGTCATTTCTGAATAAAATATTTATTTATTTATCTACTTAGTTAAACCACTAAAGGATATAACCCAATGCGGTAAAAGCGCTTATCCTAACTTATTGTAAATAATGCATTCCTTGTGAATTCACTCGGAGAAAAACAGAAGATCATGCGTTAATTGTGCGAATAAGATTGTTCTATTTCATCATTAGTTCTCTTATGTAATTACTAGCAGCCCCACACGGTTTCACCCGCATAAGTGTCAATCCCGTGGGAATATCGGGATAAAAACTATCATATGTCCTTTACCGGGACTCAAACTATATCTATACCAAATTTCATCGAAATCGGTTCAGCGGTTTGAGCGTGAAGAGGTAACAGACAGACAGACACACTTACGCATTTATAATATTATAGTATGGATTATAATTAGATAGAATGAAGTCGTACATTTGATTATAATTCTGAGACAATTTGTTTCGTGAGACGTACGATTCTTGAGATAAAAATAAATCATCTGTATAGACAACTATCACCTGTATTAATTAGCTGTTAAGAGCGAAAGTTGATTGAGAAAATTTGACGGTAACACGGCTACATGCCATAAATAACTAATTTGAAATGTCACGTTGTAGGACCATGTCTATCAGATCAATTTCTTCAGTAACATCGTTTTAATTATAATGCCAGGCTACCTTGACATGATGGAGCGAATGAAACAGATTCAAAACGAATTTTGGACGTTTTATTGGCGAAGCTTTCATTCACTATACTAATGGATTTCAAATTGCCTTTGAATGATTTCCAAAGAAGGAATGCTTCCAAAAATGTTTGAACTTTATATGAAGCTTTTCTGTGTAAAACAAAACAAAACCTTAACTATTTTTAAAGCAAGAACATCTACTAATAATGATTTGACGGAAACTACAGCTTCAATTCTGATTCCCCAAATCCAATGGTGTCTGCACATCGCGGTCTAAATATGATGTCGCAATACAAATCTGAAGACGGTACCTACGTCAATATTGTGACGTCGAAAAGCCAAAGGTGTAATGGAAGTGGCGCCAACCTAATCCGTCCATTTGTAAACAAACAGATGTATTCCTACGAATTTAGAATTAGTCTCCACAAATGTGGAGACGTCTATTAGTAAATACTGAAGATGAAGATAACGCACGTAAGTGAATAGAAGAAAAACAAAACAATTCTACTGCATTCTTGTGCTATTTCCCTAAATAAATTGATACTAGCTAATGAAACTCAGGAATGATTTGAAAACAATGGAAGATTTCGAAATGAAGAGAAAAACCTTCCATATTCAAATCTCTGCACTTCTCAAGATTCACAATCACTGCACATCCTTAACTTGTTTATAGTCCAAACATTACCTTCCTCCTTGGTGGAGTAGGTGGAGGTTTCGGAACGTAGGAACCTAGCGTTTGTGTTTCCTCATCCTGCATTATGGTATTATTAATTATTGTTTATGCACTTTTCTTAATAGCCTGCACACGACTGGTTGCCTGCTTATAATTACAACAAGTAATTGTTTGGCACAAATCAATCGTATGTCATTGTCACTCAGATTATTTTTAGGGTGACAACCTGACTATAGCCTAAGCTAAGTATGTATGTTGATGTAATGGGATGGGGCATTCCCCTATATGTATAGATACTAGAGACTAGACATAAACGATGTGTTTTTGTTTTTATGCTGATAGCCCGATAATAAAGAAATTACCTAATTCTTATCATAGGTTATTCTCATTTTTATCACGTAGCCTAAGACCGGTTTAATATTTTCATCGATGTACCATTAATTTGTGAAAGTATCTACCGTTATTGTAGTAGTTTCATTCGTATAACTGCCTGAGTTGTAATCGAAGGAAGTGCTTGATTATGTAATATTATGTACTTATATAATGTGTGTATATGTCTAATAAATGATTTTAAATTCCTTACACACAGAGCCTTCAGCTCTCAACGCCGAACGATTAAAATAATTGTAAGTAAACCAAACCAACATTCATATTCGCCGTTTTACTAAGTCAAAGTGGTACTGAATTACTGATGTTGGTAAACGAACTCCAAATTAAAATGTTTTATTATGTGAAATAACCTACATTGGCCCGTCTGAAAGTCCGAAGGTAGATGCACGATTCCAATAATTGATCTTTTCTTCTGGAGAAGAGCCGGAAAGGAACTTAACGGTTACTCTTTTAAAATAATCGGCTTTTACAATGTTTTCAAATTACAGTATTAATAGGTAGGGGAGGACAGTGCAGGCCTGTCAACAAGTACCAACTACTTAATAAAATAGAAAATTGTCTTCAAATCCTCAGTCTACAAGGCCTACAACGTTCTTACATTCACAAAGTATAAAATAATCTATCAAAGGATAAATAACTAACAGAGTAACAGAACAGCCTGTATCGGCCGCTGCAGACGACTGACGAACATAGAATTTCAAAGTCATAACAATTAGTCAATGCCTTACTAAAGATTTACGAAGCTTATTTAAAAAAGATACATTATGGAGCCGATTGGAGCCATCTGGTAAAGCGCGGAGGTATGTTCCTTCGCTCATTTCGCATTTAAGCTATAGATAACTCGATAGATCGAGCAAAATACACGCGCCATCCTGTGCCTACCTCTTTGGGAAATTCAGTTGTAGTGTTATGTAGGTGTGCTATACGTAACCAAAAGCAAATCTTCATTGAAATTTATCTAGCCTTTTCCCAACTAAGTTGGGGTCTGGCGCGTGGCAGCCCAAGACTTTGGGAGGGTCGCCATGGTCCCGAGGAATATCTTTAGGGAGGTACATCTCCTCGTTGGTCAAGTGGTCGCAAGCACTACTGCTGCACAAGAGGTCCTGGGTTCCCAGATCGGGCAGTGGACCAATTTACCCGCAGAAATTTTTGATAAATATCCTTACTAATATATTTCGAAAGTAACTCTGTCTGTTTGCATGTTACCTTTTAACGCCTAAACCACTGAATGGATTTCTATAAAATTTGGCAGAGAGATAGAATGCATCCCGGGGAAGGACATAGGATAGTTTTTATCCCGATATTCCCACCGAAACCGCGGGGCGCTTCCAGTATTAGATATAGTACTAGAACAGTAGATTATGTAGGGTAAGAAGAGCGAGCGAAGCTAGCTCGAAAATTTTAACAACCCGCATCGGATAGCTCTAGGTTAGGTTTTGTTTTATATTTTCTAAAATAGGAGTTACATTGTCAAATTTACATCATCATCATTGTTACATTGTCGACTTATGTAGGAAAGCCCAAGCAACTAGGAGAATGTAAAATGCAAAAGCGATTGAAACGAGCCTAAACATTTTAGTACCCCACCTTGAATAGGTTCTATTTTCAGAAAAAGAACTTACATTGTCGAGTTATGAAGAAAAGCTTAAACTTGTTTAATGTTATTCTATATGCCCATCGGGGTCTGCGTGACTCAAGTGCATTTTTAAGTCAATAAGGGAAGTAAATCTTTCATGTTCTCGATAACTTGGGTTCATCACCAGTTGCCCCGGGGTCCTAGGGCCGCGCCTGGTTGGTGTCAGCTTCAAGTCTAACCGTATTCCGCTGAATACCAGAACCCTACACAAACCTTCATTTAAATCGTTTTTATGGATGATATCATTATTATTAAGAATGCCGTTTTTAGATGGCATTCTAATCAGGGTTTTGTTCTTTAAAATGAGTGGTATGGTATATTTTTACGACTTATTATGTAACGCGTATGGTAATGGTAATAAAAAAATGGGTAATCTGCGATACGGAGCTAAAATAGACTGTCACTTCCGTCCAACATCCGCGGTGACTGACGAGTTCTTTTAAGAATACTAAATTAACAACATACTAACTTTATTAATTAACGACGAAATTGTCCATCAAGAACATGCCTTTATAAGAAGACTAATATTGCTGTGAAAACTTTTAATGATGAACGACTATGGTTAAAGAAGGAGGTTGAATTTACATCAAATGTTGTAAATTTTTCATCTCTTATTTATATGCCATAATTACAGCCATTGTATGTGACTAAAATAGATCAAACATCAGGGAACACAATACTCGCTCGTGGAACTACTTACCTATCTAGTGCATTGCATATGTCTGCTGATCATGAGTACCTCCATTGTAGATCCAGCGTAGTCTAATCTAGTGTGTAAACTACATTAAATTTATGTCACTGTCTCTGTTTCTTCGTACATTTGCAATAACAAACGGGACATTACCTAAAGTCAAAATGTTCATTCTGAACATGCTTTCGTCATAATCATAACATAGCGCGGTTGCCGGTTTGTGACTTTTTTTTTTACATACTCCTAGACTATAACAAACATCTGCTCTATTTGAGTTCTTTAAAAACTCGGGTTATGAAATTAATGATGCGGAAATGGACAATTTTAAGGATTATGTGCTTGTACCTATTAAAATAATTAGGTATGTGGATGTCACATGTCATCGAATTTTTGCATAGAAATGTATCTATGAATTTTTGCTTCTAGGATATGCCGGTTTCCTCAAGATGTTTCTCTTCACCGTTTTGAGAGCAGTGGTGATGAAATAATTTACGGCCCACTCCTTCTCACAAAGGGGAGACCTGTGTCCCAGCAGTGGGAACGTTAGCCGATTATTAAAGTATGTAAGGATAGGTGCTTAGAAATATAGGTTGAGTCAAAAATTGGCCACCTTCCTACTGTTTGTAAAAAAATTATGACGAGGACAAAGTCAGCTGCCACATCCTACGGCATGGACTTGAAGAGATCCATTGTTAGATCGATTCGATTTAGAGGTTTACAGACTAGTAAAATAAGCTGGTCGGAATGATAATTCACGATATTAAAACTTAAAACACGAGTCAATCTAATTACACCCTAATGAATCAGTGACTGTCTCCCAGCCAGAGATTATTTAAAACTCTGTTCCTCACTGTCGTCTTTAATTACAGTCTAAACTAAATAGGGAATGTCCAATGCTTAAAACTTTTTTTCTCTCATTTGGGTTTGTCTATTTAGATGAATTTTTAATTGTTACTGGTACTAATTATTAATTGATTTATTACTGTTGTATTATTACGATAATTACCATTATCTGTTTCCTGCGAAAACTGGACCCCATGTCGTCTCTGGTGATCGCCATGGCAGCGCTGTCCACATTCAAGATCCCCCACGAATCCATGTTTGCTGATTAAATTAACTCTCCACAAACAAAAAGGTCCTTAGTGTCACTGTAGTCTATATCCTTCAAAACACACACAAATCCAGTTGGCGCGAAAATTCCATATAACAAAGTTTGAACTAGTTAATTCCACAAGTTTCCCGTCATGTCGCCTGTCTGTCCTTCTTAACCGTCTGGTACAAATGCGAACCGCTGTGTAAAGTTATATTGTAGCAGATGTACCTATATGCTGTCAGATATTTAAATTGGCAGGCCAAAATAAGTACGGCATTTTGCTTCAACTGGGCGCAGTGAGACGGTGCGGTTGCCAAGAAGATTCGTATTGCAATCGTGTCACAGTAACTACGGTAGATGTACGAGACCGCCTAACATCATCTGCAGACTGATTCAATGCTATGTCAACGCTATTTAGATAATTATAAAAACATTTCACAAGAAATCGGGAATCTGCTTTTACACAAGAATGCTGTTAATATTATCAATTTGTTGTGTGCATTAACGATTTTCTATCAAACCATCTGTCTAATCTTAATTACGTAGAATGAATTTTTAATTTACCTTTTATGTTGCTGTTGGATGATATCCAAATAATTAGAAGTTATTGATTCATTTAAGTAAGTGTTTGTAGAATGGCATTTGGGTTTATTTACTTGTAAGGCAGTCAGTAGTTGAGGCATCTATTAAAATATTTCGTATGACTGAATTACCTATTCTATAAGTTTGGCTTAATTTTTTTTTTAGATAAAAATTCTAAACCAAAATTAACTGAATGTAAACACCCATTCTTGTTATAATTATAATAACAAAAAGATATTTATGTCTTGAAACCATAGAGTAAAGTAATATATGCTTGAAACCTAGTTTTTTAAACTATGTGGTAGAAAATAACGAGTGGTTTGTGGAACTTGGGTATAAAACATTTTTATACAGCTGGTAACATTAAAACTCCATTTATTCATTCTGTTTTTTTGTTTTTTTTTATTCTACGGTTGATTTCTGTCAAACTGACAGCTGATTGGATGAGTTGATGACCGAGACTGACTATCCTTTCGTTCCGTGACCGTAGTTTAGTCACTTCGTTCATCGTATTCTCGTTCGTTACATTGTTTTACAATGTTGTTCTTTGGCGGGGTGTCAATGATACTCGTAAAATATTTCTAGTGCGCAAAAAATATTATTTGTGAAACTTTGGCGACCTACAAGCCTTTGTTTAAAAAATATCTGAGACAGATAAGGACAATATCGGTCGGACGTGCTCACTCTCAGTGTAGATTAGTTCGTCTGCTCTCGGGCATCTTGCTTGCTTTATCTCAGAACTCGGAAATGCGAACATCTCCAGTGTGCTGATTATATTCCAGTGTTGCCAAATCGTTCCTTTTGGAACATTTTGCGTTCTATTTTACGGTCATGCGTTCTCTTTGCGTTCCCATCTTTTGTGCGTTCTCTTCGTTCCTTTTTGTATAAGTACTACTTCACCTCTAGCTAGGAGTAATAGTGTTCTGTGGCGATGACGCTGCGCCACCGCGGCGCCCGCGCCGTCACCATGGTATAGAAAAGTTTTAAGTCTGTGTACTGAAGACTAGGCTGTAAGTACTTAGAATCCTTTGCCTAACCAGAAAGGGTGGATCAAACAAAACTTAAAACCCAAACATTGATTACCAAAGAGTAAAGTAACTATAGAGGAAATTGATTACTCTTTTCTTAGGTTATGCACGTCAGTGACGGCATAAATCTTCAAGGAGGTATAAGAAAATATGAGCCTACACAAAATTTTCTACAAAAGAAAATTTCTTATAAAAATAAGCAGTAAGCAGTAGCACCTGTATTTTGTGGCTGTAGTTTAATAAATTATAATATAGCTGTAGGAAAGGTGTTTTTTTTATTTTTTTATAATTAATTCCGCCGTCAAATTTTTTTTTTTTACATATTTTTCATTTGCGTTCCCTCGCCGCTAATTTCGTTCCTTTTTAGACATCCCAGCGTTCTAAATCTTCAATCACTACTGGCAACACTGTTATATTCAGTTCAGTTTATCGCGTGAAACAGTATCCGCCGGTTGTTTTGACTATGTATCGATAGTACTGGCTGGTTAATAGAGCATTGAAAAAAAAGTTGCACCGGGTTTGTGGACTTTTGAAAAAGGAATTCTTTTTATTCAGAAAAAAAATAAACCGCGGAAAGTATCAATGGAGGGCTATTTACCAGAATACATGTACACTTTTGTGGACCAGCTCGATGAGCATCCATGGCTTTTTGCTGGCCTAGCATCAATCTTGGTTGGGCTTAGCGGCATTTTGCCGCTGCTCATCATTCCATTGGACGCGACAGACAGCTTCACCGATGGCCGTGAGTATTTATTTTTGTTTACTTGCGTTAATTTTTCGGCCATGTGTTTGTTATTTTTAGATGTTCCAAGTCATCATTCATGGTAGTGTGATGCCAGCGCATGCGCTGTCTGGCTTATGAATTAACTATGTTTCGTAAACAAAAGAAATATGAAAAGCTTATAAAATCATAAAGCCCTGCCTAGTTAGCACAAACTTGGTGATATCATTTCTACAAAATAGATTTGTTTATCTAATTGGGAAGGATATAACTTTTCCTAAAACAAAAGACAATATTTTTGCAGTGGTTAAAAAATCAGCCAGTTTCACTGAGAATAATTAAATATCCTAAAAATATAAATATTTATTTATGATAGGGACTTGATTTTGTCTCTTGTCTTTTTTTTGAGGACTATAGGGTGTAAAATCTCGCAAATATAACTGAGAAGGTCTTATATTTAAATCCAAAATCAGTTTAACAAAACCATCTGATACCTGTATTCAAACCATTGAAAATTATTCTATGATGTTTACAACTTGCAAAAGTTTAGTCATAGCTGATAACTGGTTTTTTTATTCCATTACTTACAAATTTATTTATCTTCTAGAGCAATCTAGAATATTTTATGTGAAGTTGAATTGGTCTGTTATTAGCTAACTTGTTATAAAATTATTTTTATTATGAAGTAATATTTTCTCTTTAGATGTTAATAATCTTCACCAAATGTTGTTACGTAAAATAACACTGGTAACTCTTTACAAATGAAATTAATTTTAAACAACCCAGCCATCCGCCTGTATTAAACTTCCTGCCCAGCATAATCTGGAAGAAATTAAGCAACTGTATTTTATACAGGGCGGTAGGAACATTAATGCATAACCTGTTATTATAGATTCTGTTCATGATTCTGACCACTGCATTGAAATTTTTCAAAGAAAGTTGTTTAAGTTACACTATTTATAACTCAAGAACGGCTGAACCAATTTGGCTGAAAATTGGTGGGGAGGTAGCTTAGAACCAGGAGACGGACATAGGATAATATATACTTTTATTTTTTGTTTTTTTTACTTATAGGAGTAGGGTAGTAGTAGGGTAGAAGTAGTATAAGAGTAGGGTAGGGATAGGGTAGAGTAAGGGGTAGGACACCAAGCGAATGAAGTAGCGCCGGCAGCTAGAAAGAATTTATATGGCAAAACAATGTTTGCCGGGTCAGCTAGTTGTTTATAAATATAAAAATGCTATTCCATACATTTTGACAGTGTACCTAAACTGTCAAAATTGTATGGGACTGGAACTCGTTATGATTGCTTTTTGTTTATATTTCGCAGTAGGTAACTATATCATAAAATCATCTTCAACATAAAAATGTCTATAACTCAACAACTTATCTTTATATTATTTTGCGCTAAAATAATCTTTCTATCAGCGTATTACAGGCTATATTGTACCAAAATTTCAGCCAAATTGTCCGAATGGCTTTTTTTCTTACATTTTGTGCAGGGTTCTTTCTACGCTAGGGTCTAGAATGTGCTGAATTCTTGGTCACAAAAGTATGCATAGTAATGTTTCTGCATAAACTCAAGGTAAAAGTCGAAGTTGATAAAAATAGCATCCTGTAATTATACAAACTAATAATAGTCATACTTTTTTAATAAAGAAGAGTCAACACACATGTTATTTTTATTGATGAATGTAACTGTTGAATGAAATACTTTTGTTTTAAGTTTAATTGGATTAATAAAGTAATTAGTACTTTTTCAGCATAAGTCTTGGGTCCGTCGGAATATCGGGATAAAAATAGAATGATCTAAAAATCAAATATCCTATGTCCTAATCCAGATCATGGTTTACCTATGTGACAAATTTCATCCAAATCCGTTCAGTCGTTTTGGTGTGAAAACAAATATACAAAAAGATAGGTACATCTTTTCTCTTTATAATATTTGTTTAGATTTTATTGTTAAATTAATAATTAAAAGTTTATTAATAGTTCTGTGAAATTTTCATGCTGATGTAATTATTTATTTGTTCACTTACACACATATAAATAAACAGTCAAGAAAAAAAAGAACAGAAAAATAGGCGCAATATAATAAGGTAGGTATTGTATCAATCATACCATACCATCCAAATTGCATCGAAAACCCACATTCACCCAATCACATATATCTAACAATAAAATCTCCCACATAATCCTATACTAAAAACATACTACATACACATCATACCTTACAAAACATACACATCATACCTTACAAAACATACACAAACTAGCCAGCCAGTCTGTTTACAACACAACACTCACTGTGCAGGGGCTATTGACTTTTTGTTTACACCCGCTGCGTGAGAACCATTGTTTTGTCTGTCTGATAGTGACTATGCTTTCTTGTTTGTGGATAATAGTTGATTCAACTGGCACTTCCTTCCTCTTGAGTATGTTGATGTGTTTCTTCTCCTACTTTGGTGAAAGCAATCAAACTCAAACTCAAAGCATTTATTTCAATTAAACCATTTTACAGGCACTTTTGAATTGTCAAGAAGTAGGTCAGTCAGAAAAATGTGAAGCTAGTTGCCCATTCCAAAGCGTAGGTACCTATGGAGAAGAACGGACAAGAAACTCCATGGACACTCTTTTTAAATTATATTTTACAAAAATATTAGTTACATCATTACTTTTGAATTTATAATTAAATAATGTGAGAACGATGTAAAAAAAACAAGACGTATGCGTTAAAAGCGTCCAGAGTACAACAAATAGTACTAAAACAACAATCCAAAAATAAAAATAAAATAATTAAAAATAAGCCGAGGCAGCTAAGTGATGACCAGCCCCAACTGACGGCGCCCGTTCACGAACATGACGCATAGATCAGCACCATTCAGCTCAACCATTTTGAAGGGAGCTAAATGATCCAACATACACGCCACCGTCAGCGAGACATTTGTGTGAGCATGACATACTATCAGCCGCCAGGGCACATTCGAGTCAATGAAAGACATATTACCCGGTAAATGGTAAAATAAGGTATAGTACTTACATAGAACTCACATCTGTGCTATGCAATTATACAATACAAATGAAATTGAGTTTATACAATGCAAAGATAGTCTTACAATCTTCAGCAGCTCCAACAGTATTTTCAGGTGTTAATCAATTAGTTGTGGTTGTGGAGCAGGACCAGCATTGAGCCAGGCATTTTTATCAGCTATGTAATCCCCTAACTTATAATATGCCTGACTGCATAGTGTGCGTTTTATACAAGACTTGAATTTTGTCTCATTCAGTTGAAGAATGTGGGGAGGTATTTTATTATAACATTTTAAACAGTACCCCATAAAAGATGAGTCTACTTTAGCCAGTCTGAAACCTGGTTGAACTAATAGGTCCCTATTTCTAGTACTATAATTATGTCTTTCACCTCTTTTACTAAAAAGATGTAAGTTTTTTCTTACATACATGATGTTTTCGTAGATATATTGACAAGGTACCGTCATGATGTTAATTTCCTTAAACAGTTCCCTCAGAGAATCGCGCCTGCGGAGGTTATATATGGCTCTGATGGCTCTTTTCTGCAGAATAAAAATAGAATCCATGTCTGCAGCCCGTCCCCAAAGTAAAATACCGTAAGACATGACACTATGAAAGTAACCAAAATAGACTAGTCTCGCGGTATCCACATCAGTAAATTGACGGATTTTTCTGACAGCATAAGCTGCTGAACTTAGCCGTCCTGCAAGAGATGTTAAATGAGGACCCCATTGTAGCCTTGAGTCGAGCGTGATCCCTAAGAAAACAGTTTTATCGACGAATTCTAGTTTCTCTTGATTCAATATTATCTCACAATCACTACCCTTGACATTTGGTAAAGAAAATCTTATGCACTTAGTTTTTTTTCCATTTAATACTAAATTATTAGCAGTGAACCAATTTTGGACCTGCAGTAGGGCGTTATTTACGTCGTCAAAATTTGTAGCACGTCTATTTACCTTAAAAATTAAGGAAGTGTCATCAGCAAATAACACCATTTGTGTTTGATTTTTTAATAAATGGAGTAGATCATTAACATACACTAAAAAGAGGAACAACATCTTGTCTCTCTGTCTTATCTACCAACCCCTACTGGGCCCGTGTAGTAGATTACAGCCTCTCACAGAGGGGAGGCTTGAGTCCCAGCTGTGGGAACATTATTGACTGATTATGCTTATTGCTAATACCGGATTTGTGTCCTTGCTGGAAATCACTCGGTGACATAACTGCATATAGGTGTGAACTCAGTTTTTGAATATGAATCATCTGCAAAAAATTTAGTTTCTTCGTTATTATGAGATACGGAAATGGTTGTGGCTATGCAGACAAAGTTCAAGTCTATTGTTAAAAAAAACTGGCAATTTTAAATGGAAAACATTTGATTCTGATTATAATAACAGTATCAGATGTGGTTTCGCGGGTTGTACGACCTCTAAACTGGTTGTTTTGTAGGTCAAATGTAATATGGCTGTTTGACAAAGCCACAACATTAATATAAGGTTCGAAATAGTTTTGTCTTCATAACAAATAGAATAATAGTTTGGGTGTTATTGATGTCTGATAAAAAAAATACCAGAAAGATTGGGCAGTCGGTAAAGGTAATTAGCTTACTATAATCTTAAAGTAATGACTACTTAAGCTTCGCGTGTTCGCACGCTTTTTTCTAATTCTATACAATAAAATAGTTGCTGCCTGCTACTGTCTAAAAACAGGTTCATAGACCTTTAATTATTTAGGAGTTTATTCACCCAATCGCGTCATCTTTCAGTAATTGCACATTCCATTGGCTCCAATTCATTTTATGAATCTTGTAACCGTTTTCCCGTGTCAAACTGCTTTTTTTTCAATTAATTTCATGTTAAATTACTCACTGTAAAAAGTCCTATTAGGTACTTTGTTAAAAATTACAGCACCTAGTCACGACCCCAATTTTGCATCATTTGTGTATTAAATTTTAAAGCATAAAGTGATCTCATTTTCTAATCAAAAACTGCAAGTGCAGACTAACACTTCACGTCAGTCAGCATTACCACCCCGCCTGCCGATTTGATAAACGACCTCTTCCTGTGCAATGGTAATAGGTGTACTCGGAAAAATGCGATCTGTTAGACAATGACTCAGAGGTGCTATGACTATCTGCAAGGATAAAGAACCAGTCTCATCCGTAGAAGGAGCAAATTCGAAGGTTCTATCTCCAGTCCCTGACGTTTTTCATGCTAAATTCTCCGAAGCATCACAAAAGCTTAGAAGTCCAGGTCTCAACGCAATACTTGAGTCGCAACGGGTCCCCCAAAGTTTCTCTTGCTTTCTCTTCGGATTAGCTGATCTTTATAAAATGGGAGCAATCCAAAGTAAACCATATTGATAACCCCAATGATTGGTAATAAATATTTCACGCAGTTCTTGTTAAACGAGAGAGAAAGAAGTAGCCGCGTAGCTCTAAAAAAACCCAAAATAGTCTTTCAAGGCGCCATCCATCGCATCGTTATCTAAGCGTGCACAATGGCGTTTATTTGCACTCGATACCGCGAATAGAAGGTGATCGATTGAAAGATGGTTGTCAAGCCTTTGACTTTGCAAGATCAAAATTGGCGACGAAGATAAAGATGTTTTTGTTTCTTTGTTTCTAAAACTCATATTCCACTACACGATATTTAGGTGATGTGTTTTTTAAATAGACCCTTACTCCATTTCTCTTATTACACAGTTACACTATACCGATGTAGGGAAAGAGTCCCTGAATATTGCGTAGTGTAATAAGGCTTTTAGAAATTAACTATGATTCTATAGTAACTGATGCATTTCACTGTTGTATCAACATCTATCTGTTAATTTGCCACTATTGCGTATAAACCTGACAAGACCATATTCAAAGCCCACACGTTCTCAGATTTTTTTGGATTTACTTAGGATAATGTTTCCTTAGCATATTTTTTCCTTAGTGCCCTTCCTGCCCTTATCCGAAAATCCAGAAATGTTGCGCCCACCACAAATAGATAGTATTTGGGGTCGGCGCAACATTTGTTTTTCTTCCATACTTCTCTATTTGACGTCATCTCGGTAGTCAACCCCATTTTTAGCCATATTTTCTTTGACACAGTCCACCCATCGTTTCTTTGGTCTTCTCCTTCTCTTATTACCAAAATTATCTCCGGTTTTTCACACTAGAGATAAAAGTGCATTTCAACGCTCAATTGATCATAGTTCAGATACTTGTTTCTGAGTCGTGGTTATCACGCGAAGATAACATGACTCAGATCACAAGCATCAAATCTAGCAAGTAGCAACGATCATCGATATCTTACGAAATAACTTCAAACTCTTTAGCAATGCTTGACAGTTGACTGGTCAACAAAAGACACTCGAGATTAAAATGTTTTGACGAAATCGGAGCGTTTACTTTCCGGAAAAGTGAAAACAAACGAACTCTTCTACCGTTGAAGTTTTGCTGAAGTTTTGAAACAGCATAGTATTATTTATTTTATTAAGAGGGAAAATATAAAACTGAAAATTATTCTTAGTAACTACTTATTTATATTAATGTGAGCATTGCGTTTGAGCATTAGCAAAATCAGGTTTGTAGTTGGAAATATTTATTGCCTTGCCACGATCTAATGAAATCTAATCTTGGACTAATAGTAGCGATCGACCGGTTGGCCACCACTGCAATATAGCATCAAGTGGAATGACAGCTCACTTCCCCTACGTTTTCAGAATTGATCGACAGTTATTTCATATCTAAATAAGGTATAAAGATTAGTTACTGTTAATAAAACCGGGCATCCACTCCTGACCTTTATGTAATCTTCACCGCAACCTCCTTTTCCGATCAATGTAGCCCATAAATCATCCTTGCAAATCACACAAAAGACACTCACACGCATCTCAGATTGTATGCACCCAGATTCAGAGAGATATGGGTTATGGGTCAATTCTAGTGGTGTTCAAAGTTGCTATAAGGCAATCACTTGCTTAATGCTTTATATTTTAATCATGATTTTTTATATGCTTTATTAAATCATGCTTTTTTTATACGCGTAGGTACCTGATACTTGACTTGTTATATTACGGGCGGGCGCGAATAAAGCAAGCGCGATGACTGACAGCATGCTAAAGAATATTACATCGCGTTTATGAATTACGATAAAACAGATACAATCAACTCAACCAACAACAACAACAACAACTCAACAACAACAACAACATCAACAACTCAACAACAACATCAACAACAACATCAACAACAACATCAACAACAAAATCAACAACAACTCAACAACAACATCATCAACTCAACAACAACAACAACAAAATCAACAACAACAACAACTCAACATCAACTTTCCTTCATACTTATACATATCCTCATATACCTCATACGATATTTATTAATATATATTTATTTATTTACACTAAAAAAGTACGAAGCAAAATAATCACAAAAGTAAAAAACACGAACCAAATAGCATATCATTAATTATATTACGTATTTACGTGAGCCGCCCGAGATCGCAAATCGCACGCGGTGCTTGCTTATAACGATTTATTATTATATTCATTGCTTAATGCGTTTGGCGCGATGACAGAGACAGATTGCGATGTAAAAAAGCAATAAGCAAATAGCAACTTGTGAGAGCCACGATAGCGTTTGCTTTATGATGTGTAGTATTAAGCAAGGTGCTTTATTTTGCTATATGATATATTAACCACCACTAGTCAATTCGTAGCGGGCACGCGAGGTGAATGACCTGCTAGTGTTGATGCACAATAGTGCAATCCTTACCGGACATGTAGCATTATAGTGCTAACTACTAACTACAACATGCGATAACAATGCAACTGGAGATGGCGTTGTGGTTACAGGATAGGTGATAGATATGAAGAAGGGAACTAATGTGGATAAAAAAAAAAGACTTTTGGATTAGAAATGAGTAACTAAGTAAATGCCGCGGGTGATCGAAGAGATCTGGCCCATCCACATCTTCTCGATCATGTGATGCGGAAGAATGATGGAAATGTCGTAGAAGTCGAGTATGGGGAGACCAAAGAAACGATTTTGTGGTCAGATAGGGAAAGGGGTCCGTGGCTAAATAATAACAGCCGCACAGGTCGATCGATCAGTTTAAGCTACGCTTGCCGCGGTTGGTCTGTGGATGGGTTACCATCTTTGCATACCGAGACCCCTCCGTGCCTCGGAAAGCACGTTGGTCGCGGCTGTCATTCATGGATCTTTGACAGGCGTTACGGGTAGTCAGCAGCCCGAAAGTCTGACAACCTGTCTTACCAACGGGTATCGTATTACCCAGTAACTGGGTTGTGGAGGTCAGATAGGCAGTCGCTCCATGTAAAATACTGGTATTCAGCTACATCCGGTTAGACTGGAAGCTGACCCCAACATAGTCAGGAAAAGGCTAGGCAGATGACGATGATGATATGGCCAGATAGTAGGTGAATACTGTGATATCGGCTGGAAGTCGTGTATCAAAGGAGAAGACATGCTGTGCCAACTCCAAATAAATTGTGATAAAGGCGATAATGACGTCGTAGCTTAGACTTGTTGAAACCATTGGACCGCGCACCAATCAACTCAGCCTATCGCAGTCCACTACTGGACATAGGCCTCTCCCAAGTTGCGCCATACCACCCTGCATGTCGTCCGCCTTTCGCGTTCGTGCGTAGGCACTTACAATGTTATTTTCTCGAGTAAATCCCTTGCGGGGGTGTAGCCAATATGTCAGTGTTTATCAATTTCACAGCTCAATACGTTTATTTACGTTCCAGCTGCGTCCGAGAGATAAGCGGTAAATATACCCTATATTGATGAGACTTCTGTGGAGGATTCAATGTCGTTAGTGCCTTTAATAATTTGTACATAATAAAGAGTATTCTATTCTTTTCTATTCTATTCTAGATCATTAAGGTTATGTTTACAATGCTACCTGATTACACTTCTTGATTCTTACTTCTGCAGAGTCCCATCGTAGGTCCAGCATAGCGGACATTTCAGAGAAAACACATTTGAAGTTCACAAAAACAATTTTCCAATTTAAAATGAATCAGCGGGATTGTCCAAAAGGGTTACCGCTGGCCCGGAACATAAAGGGCTAAGGAAGGAGGGTTTTAGTCAGTAGCAGTCTGACACTCCCTTCCGCTCCACCCAGAGCAGGAGGGGTCATTTGATGATTTCCCAACCGAAAAAAAAAAAAAAAAACATTACAGAAAAAAAGTAGGTTATCGTTGGTGCCTGTACCACAGAATAAATAGTAAATCTAGCAGTACGTCATCTGCCTCCTCAACCCAGTTACCGGGTTATACGAAACCTCTTGGTAAGACACTGGTTAGGTTGTCAGACTTTCGGGCTTCTGATTACCCATAACGCCTGTCAAAGATCCACGAATTAGAACCGTTGGACCCGGCTATTGCCGGGACCAACGGCTTTACGTGCTTTCCGATGCCCGGGAGGGGTCAAGGTATGTAAAGATGGTCACCCATCCACGGACCAACTGCGACTACTGTAGCATAACTTGATCGATAGACCCGTGTGACTGTTATTACTTACCCACAAGTAGCCTGTTAATTAGCTTTTAATAGTTTTCATACTTATAAGGTATTCGACGGATATACCTCGTTGGCATGCTATAAAAATACAGTCGGATGATTGGCACTTTACCTGGCACCTTTTGAAAACATAAACTATACACTTTACACGTAAATTGATAATAATAAGTTAGCTCGTAAGAAGATAATGCCAATTTAATAATACCTTTGTGGAATCTAGATGCCACTTATCATTGCACTTTACACGTAAAATGATTACATTTCACGGAAAGCATCTTGAAAGATGAAAGTTGACTTTATTCCTTTCGGTTGTGATTATGTCGTGATGGCCGAGTGGTTAAGACCTCGCCTCTCATTCACGTGGTTGTGGGCTCAAATCTGGGCAAGTAGCTATGTGACTTTTCAATTCATATGTACTTCCTGAGTTTATCTTGGACAAAACTGACATCGGTGAAAGAAAAAAATCATGAGGAATCCTGGATTTGTAGTGATTATAAGTCTGAAATCGCCAACCCTTCTTGAGCAAGCGTGGTGACCAATGCTCGTGCCTTCTCTGTATGAGAAGAGGTCTTTGCCCTGCAGTGGGACAATAATAGGCTGGTGTTATTATGGTTATGTCTCATCGTATTGATTTTTGGACAAAAAAACAGTGGCACTCCGGGAGTGCCGACAGAAGTGAAAACAAAACACAAACAGAATACTTTCCCATCACTCAATGAACCGGTCGAAGTGGAGGTGCTTGAGGGAGGCCTATGTCCAGCAGTGGACGTCTTTCGGCTGAAAAAAGCGAACGAGGACAGCCGAAGACATCGGAAGCGGGTATTTATTGAATCACCTTATAAACAAAACACGCGCGGTGTCGCTTACGGTAACAGTGGCGCGAGTTCAATGGTTTTTTCCCATCTCAAAAAATGCCCAACGCGCCTAAAGAAGTTTTCACTACAAAACGAAAACTAACTGTTTTGCTAAACGAAATCTAAACAAAATATTCTGTTTCGTCTAATCTAACTTCAGCTGCAGTTTTAGTATTATTATCGGTTTTATCTGGCTTTAAACCTAGGTTATTCGTTTATTGATCTCTGAATTTATAAACATAACCTACTTGCAATGTTTGGTCGAATATTTATTATCACTACACATGACAAAGAGTGACTAAGCTCCTCCACCAGATATAATATGCACTTTTGTTGCGATCATTTCAATTGGCAGTCATTCATTCGCGTCTTCTTGTATTTTCTCTCGCCGATATTTTACAGTGAAGGCTCCTACAAACAGGCGCGACACGCGATATAATCGCGCGCGACACAAAGGCACCGCAAGTCGCGCAACGAGCGATGCCTTTGCCGATTATATCGCGTGTCGCGACTGTTTGTAGGAGCCTTTACCCGGTAACTGGATTGTGAAGGTCAGATAGGCAGTCTCTCCATGTAAAATACTGCTATCCGGCTGCATCTCGCCTGGAAGCCGACCCCAACATAGTTAAGAACAGACTAGGCAGATAACGGCAGATTGATTGACCTCAGGTTGCACTTTGCACTAGCATACCTAGTAAAATATAATACACGAACATATTGCGTTAGTAAATAGGTTACAAAGTCAACGCATAACCAGTTTCAACTAAATCATAAAATTATAACACACTTGGCTATAAGCCAGGAATTTCTATGACAAAGCGGATAATACAAAATGTATGACAGTTTCTTTTACCAACATTTGTTCCAATTTTCACAATCGATCGCTTTTCGTAAGCGACCTTCGGGTGAACGTGAAATTTTAAAGTTATGCAAACATTGCTGTCCGTTCTAAAAACGCGTCGAGTTATTTCAGGAATAATAAGCATTTTTTCTGATATTTAATCTGAAATTAAGCGTTAAATACCCACTAAAACTTGCAATTTTTAAGTTATAAAGGAAAAGAACTTTCAGTTTCACAAAACATCAAACCACCTCGTTGAAATCTACTAATACATATTATAAAGAGGTAAAATTTGTTTGTTTGTATGTAGGGGGTAATCTCTGGAACTACCAGTGAGATTTGAAAAATAAAATTATTTTTGCATTTGATAGCTCAATTCTTGAGGAAGGCTAAAGGCTATTTCAGATCATGCTATGACCCTAAGGAGCTGAGCAAAAAGAAAAGAGTCAGAAAGATAAGCGAAAACAAAGTGTTGGTGATGCGATGCGACGGGGAGGGTCGGGGGAACAAGAAATTTCACGCGGACGAAAAAACGTTTGATTGAAATCGCTACTGAGTAAATTACTATAACTTCTCGACATTTCGATCAGCTTGCAGAACCGAAAATTAAAAAAAAAACATAACCCTCCTAAGGTAATAAGGTACACAACACTCTTGACTAACTGAAAAAAAACAGGCGTCACATTTCGCAGCATAAAGTCTGCAGCAACTGCCAAAGAATACGAGTCTTCACCGTTGTTTTTTAACCCGACTGCCTCCTTGGTCTTGTGGTCGCAAGCGGTACGGCTAGGCTGGGTCCTGGATTTGATTCTCAGGTCGGGCAGGTCGGGGTTTTTCCATTAGAAATTTCTCAGTAGCAACCCGGAGTCTGGAACCGTACACAATAGGCTCGCCACACATACATGGAACATAAATATAACTGGTGAAATGTGGGGCGGCTTGGTACATGAGGCGCCACCTGCCTGCGCCTGCATGCCTGCTCACCTGTCTGCGGGGGTGAGGGGTGAGGTTCTGCGCAGCGAGTAGCGCACTTCAGAGCCGCCATAAAGTTTGAATCGGGCTGTACTTTAGTACACCTCTACCTTACCCTTCGGGGGTAAAAAACACAACATAATATTATGCCTGTACGTAATATTATGTTGTGTTTTTGTTAAAAAAAATATTGTCATGCTAAGCTGCTATAAATAAACAGTTTGTCGTAACCATAAATAAAAACTGAATGTATGGCACGCGTCCACCAATGAATTGTTCTTATTAATTTATTTATATTCACTCATATCAGTAACCCAGACGCGGTTCTAAGAAAAATTATAATGTTTTTATTGTTAGTGGCCTTTTATCGGTATAATGTGGTTTTCCATGACCACATATATTATCATGCATGACTATGGTCTTATATGGATTCCTGACGTCATAAGAGCGTTTACTCCGTACGGCATTTCATACAAACTTTCAAGCCCTTGTTTTTCGAAATGAATGAACCGATTCTGATGAAGCTTCATATGCATAAGCAGGATACAAAGGTCTAAAAAGTTACTTAAGAACATTTTAGAAATGTCTTATTTAAAAAAAGGTAACTGGAAATCTCTATTTCTATGGAAAATTTAAAATCGGTCTAATTTGGCTGTACTTAACACTATTTTTTTAAATCAATCTACATTGTCTTAACATGATCTGACAAAGATCATGTCATCATCTGCCTAGCCTTTTCCCAACTATGTTCGGGTCGGCTTCCAGTCTAACCGGATGCAGCTGAATACCAGTATTTTACATGGAATAAATAGAATAGAATTACTTGCGTACATAAACATATTTATATTTAGGCCTTTGAACAGCGGTGGGATTCCTCTTCGTGTCGCTGGCACGCACGACTGTATTTTAGATCTTGTTGGCCCAAAACTTCGCCACTTCCACGGCGTCATCGCCATCGGTAGCAGCGCAGAGGTCATCACTTCATCTTTTGGGACACAGAGAGGGCTGGATAAGAGGTGATGACCAGCGGGATGATAAGGAAAACTATTCGCGGTATAACGGTAATTCACAACAACAAAGTAGGTAATTGATTACGTTAGCTGAACGGAAAATTATGTATGGGTGACAAAAGTTGATTGGCCCTACAAAGTAGCAGGTTGTCTTTACTGCTTGTGATATCCGCCTTATCGCTACGTGATGAGTTGCTTGTACTGATAACAGACAATTGGAGATACACTAAAGTCGTAACGTCAGAGGTCAGCACACACGTGGACGAAAAATTGTTTTATTGGTAATCTGTTCTGAGGAAAGATAATTATGGGATGCAGATTCGTATACTCAGTCAAATGTCTATGTTTACAAATTGTCGATTTAGTCACCTGCATCCGTCGAGTTGGTGATTCTATCCCCCTACTCTTTTTTTTACAACTCGGGTATGTATGAGTTTCGTAGCGAAAGTTGTTGAGAATGATGTGAAGAATCAGCTGTTCCCAACATTAATGTTCGTATAACTCGTCAAAATGTAGGGAATAGCTGATTTTTTGTTCGCGTTTTCATGTTTGGTCCCATAGTAAAAGTTGTTCATAATCATAATGATGAGTACAATGACCTCTTAAGAGTTTGTTAATGTTTTACCAATAACCCTGTATTTTCAGAAAATTGGTCTTAACATACGACCTTTTAAGGATCATGTTATCAGCGTCAGCAGTAGGTATCCCGTCTCATTATCACCATCATTCTCTTGTCTTTATTCCAATTTATTTGGGGTCGGCGCAATTTCACAGACGTGATGGCTTAGCGTTAATCCATAATATAGTATGCACATAATTATCTAAATGATATCACATAATATAAAATGAATTATGGTCTCTCATGTACCAATGTCACCTGATATGCCAACTACCTATTTCAAAATCATCAGATAAAGACAATGCTGCACGTAAGTAAGCATATAAATAAATCAAAAAACAATATTGCATTTTGTCCGCAGTGCCTTCTAAAACCTCTTGAGGTTCCCAGTAATCCATCTCGCGGTATCTCCAATAACGGGCGATTGTTTTTATTACACTTATCGGGTAAAAACTTGAAGATGGCCGATAACGAGAAATTTATAGGTATTGGCTACGATAGATAAATTACAGATAGACAATCGGCTATCTGTCAGCTTCTAGGTTGGTACCTAGAAGCTGACAGATTGTCTATCATAATAAAATACTTTTATCGTCTTACCAAAAGGGAGTGTTGCAAGAAGTTATCTCAAAGACTGCAGCTTCTAAACGGTAAAATTATTGCTATATGTAGTTTTTTTTTCAAATCCTGTATCTTCTTCTTCGTGTCGCTGGCACGACTGTATTTTATTAAATCTTGTTTTCCCAAAACTTTGCCACTTCCACGGCGTTGTCGGTGGCAGCGCAGAGGTCACTTTGACTGCATGTTTTGGGACACAGAGGGCAGGATAGGAGGTGGAGCATGGTTTTGACATAGCTCCGCAATCACAACCTTCTGCCGTTCCGTCAAGGTAAAAAAAATCCTGTATTAGAACAGAGCATCTCTTAATTCCTGGAAAGCCCATCCTGTTTTAAACTAAGAGCCCAATAAGAATGGCTTTTTTACTTGAAACCCAAAAACTAGAGCCCTCACGTCAACACTTATGGATACTACCCCGCACCCTAATTGCGTAACACACGATTACGCTCAATTTTAATCATTTGGAAGGATATTGCTAATCCATTGCTCCATAATGTTCGAAAAATGTGTCTGCTCAACAACGCAAATAACGCAATGAATGCTGTTGAACTGTCAAAATGACACCCATTGCTACTGATAGTGTGTTACGCAATTGCCCTGCCGATTAATTTCAGGCCGAATGTCCTTATCCTAGTCCTAAGATATGATATCATATATCATTACGGCTGGATTTAGTGCTCGACCGTCGGTCAGCACTGACATCGGTCCCGTAACGATTTATAAGGACTCGTGCTCAGTCTCACTAACCGTCGCTCGGGGCTATACACATTTTTATTTTAACATGCATCTCGCTGTGTAACCTAGGAGGTTGGCGTCTGCTTAACCGGACTTGCCTGTGGATGCCTCAATAAATTAAGGCCTCCAGGGCTTAAAAAACTAAGCGACTACACGCTAAGGGCACCCCCTGCGGAGTACGGACCTCAGCTCAGAGCGTCCCTGGGGGAGGGCAACTAGGGACAGGCTGGATGGGAATGATATGCATACACGTCCATTTATCGTCAGCGTCTTTGTACGCGTGACCGTCGCGACCGACGTCAGTGTAACACTATATCCAACCTACCACTAGTAAAATTAAACTTGATTTAATGATAAAAGCAATCGTCTTTATCGCAGCAATCACAGTGGTAATCGACAAGCAATTAACTACCTAATCATATTACTTGATAACGTATCTTTTAATGTAAACTTAAGTGGCTTGGTAAACGCGCGTGCTATCTGACTCGGCGAAAATGATGATCTTATTAGACAGATCCTTTGATCCCTTTTCCCTTTGATACTGTTGAACTTGTCGAAATATATTTTCCTCAAACATGGGTTTTCTGGTACGGTGAACTTGTGGTGGTCGACTGTTGTTGGGGTAAGGTGTCATAAAAGTCTTTACCCTGTACCCTAATTGCGTAACATACTATCAATCACGATCTGAATCATTTTGAAGAATATTGCTAATCCATTGCTTCATAATATGTTCGAAAAATTTGTCACTCACGATGTATTCCTTCATCGTTTTGGGAGCAGTGGTGATGAAATGATTCACACAGAGTAATGTGAGCCTGCCTGAGTTCGAATTAACTCACGACCTACAACTCGTACAGATCTATATTTTTTTAGGTATTATATAAAATCCGAAGTCCTGACTGACTGATATTATCAAGGCACAGGCAAAACCGCTGGTCCTAGAGACGACATTTGGAGTGTGTGTTCTTTTTTCGAAATGCCACCCCTAAGAGGGTGAATGGGAGGAGGGTAAAATTTCATGCGGACGAAGTCGCGGGCAGAAGCTAGTTTGTATAGATAAACAGTTTTAAGTACTCGAATTTTAAAACAATGTCATATAGGTACGAGTATACATATCCATCAGATATGTGTAACCGTGTCCTATCCCTTGCACGTGACACTTCAATGATACGATAGTGAATTTAAATTAATTGCCTTATTACGTACCTATGCTTTATTGACATATGCATAGGTACATTTATCAGCAACTGGTGTCATTATATTGAGCCAGTAAATCCGGTAGACGAAGCGTTAAAGCGATAGTCGAGTAAAATTATCATTTAATACGGACTTCGTGATCTCTGAACTGACCGCAAGTTTCCCTCATGTTGAAATAGACTTACTATCTGCTACTTTAATTAAATATAATTCAGACAATGGAGCAAGACTGTCATTGCGCCAAACGGGCAATCCGAAACACTAAAGTTTGAAGGTTCAAACTGGAAGGTCGAACTCTTGTTGAACAATTTCTATGAAAACTTCATGGAAATTATTGTTCTAATAAAGTCGCATCGCGCTGACGCGTCGGGCCTGTCTGCGGGAAGCCTTGAATGTGGAGACAGACCACCCAAAAAATAAAATGGATGGATTGCGTGAAAGCTCAAAGATATGAAAGGAAATGATTGAAATTAATACTCAAGATAACGACTGATAGAGATCATCAAAATTCTCCTTATCCCAATTGGTTTTCCTCTTTATAGCCATCGACATTTTCCTCCATATCACATGCCCATACCATGATAACCAAATTTCACACAACTTTTCAGTTACCGGTGCCATTTTCAGACTTCCTCTCATGTACTCATTTCTTATTCTATCCATTCGTGTGACACCACACATCCCTCTTAGCATTCTCATCTGATCATTTCAGCCGAAAGACGTTCACTGCTGGACATAGGCCTCCATCATGCATTCTCATCTCAGCTACATGCAACTACCTTTCATTCTCATCTCAGCTACATGCAACTACCTTTTATTCTCATCTCAGCTACATGCAACTACCTTTCATTCTCATCTCCGCTACATGCAACTACCTTTCATTCTCATCTCAGCTACATGCAACTACCTTTCATTCTCATCTCAGCTACATGCAACTACCTTTCATTCTCATCTCAGCTACATGCAACTACCTTTCATTCACCCCTTTTGTGGCCCAACATTCTGATCAGCACCCTAATAGCGTAACATACTGTTACTCTCAATTTGAATCATTTTCAAGCATATTTCTAATCCATTGCTCCATAATTATGTTCGAAAAATGTGTCTGCCTAACAATGCAAATAACGCAATGAATGTTGTTGAACTGTCAAAATGAAACCCATTGCTACTGATAGTGTGTTACGCAATTACCCTGCTGACAACTGATAGATTTGTTTTAAAGAAAAAGATGTACTGCACCGATCGCAAAATAATTGAAAGGCAGATTAGAAGGATGATGAAGACAACGTTCACCATACTAGCAAAGTCATCATTTCATTATATTACTTTTTGTGTTATTTATATCTTGACGTCATCACGTCAACTCCGGCTGTCGCAGAAAACCAGCGCCGGGGCTCTGTCTCGCATAGGATCGTAGCATTATGCTGAGCGATGGTCGTTTTGCGTGGATGTGACGCATATTTTCCCCCAACTTGTTCTTTTTGTGTTTGTGTTCTCTCTGCGTCATGTTTACCACAAATAAACGTATTTACTTTATTTCTTAGCCATGCAACATGCAACGAATCAAAGTCTGCTTCAACGATGTATTTATTCCTTGTTCTACTAATCACTGACGGCCAGGCCTAGGTCGAAACCAACGCAAATCCTATATGCAATGACCCTAGCGTATCAGTCCAACTGATTAGATACCGCAGCGATCTCGTGATATTGACAGAGTATTTACTTAGCTCTACAGTTTATCAGTTAACCTTGAAATAGTTCATTTACTGTAGTGCAATAAGGATGATTCTAGCCCAAGAAGTTTTCATACAAATTATTCTCCTAGAGACGTGTCCTGTCTGTCTGCGGGAGCCTTAACTCCATCCTCGAATGAGTCCGTAGTGTGGTAATTGGAAATCAATTACTATTTGTGAAGAGTTATAGCCAACTTTACCTTCTACCCACATCTCCATTTTAGGCATTAGTTCATCATCTACCTACCCTTTTGCCAACTATGTTGTGGTGGGCTTCCAGTCTAACTGAATGACCTTGACAACCCAGTTGCTTACCTCTAAAGAAACCTACCCCTTGGCACAGCCCTTGGTAAGACTGGTAGTCAGATTTTCGGGCTACTGACTACCCGTAACGACTGTCATCAATCTACAAACGACAACCGGGGCCAACGAATGGCTTAACGTTCTTTCCGAGGCAGTCTTCTGGGGGCCTAAAAAGGCCACTTTAGCAGAATCATAAAAGGATAACATTATGAATCGTAATATGGCGAATACAGTCCGTGTTTTTTTTTTTTTCGCTGCACTACGTATGTATAATCAAAGAGATTGGGATTGGATTTGGATCGGAATGATTGGTATTTTAGCACAGGCAAAAAAAAACTGATTTAATACGTAGTAGTTTTTTTTTATAAATAATCCCTTAGGTACTTGTTTACAAGAACTCATGGCACTAGTGGGAAAGATTTGGTATGTAATGGATAGTACGGCTGTTATTATTTAGCCAGGAGCCCCGCATTTTGGAATTTAATGAAAGTGTAAATATTTATTGTTACAGCTGGAGCGTCTATGCTAAGGATACTGCTGAGCTTTGCAGTGGGTGGACTACTAGGCGACGTGTTCCTACATCTGCTGCCAGAAGCGTGGCAGAATGATCTCAATAATACTAAACGTAAGTCCAAAACAAGAGACTCTCAACGACGCCGAGAGTCACTTGTACTCCCCGTCATTGTGATATTTTTTTGCACTGGACCATACCTGGGAACTTGGGAACCTTCTGGTTACGCGGTGATAGTGAAGGTCAAAGTTCCAACTTTTTTTTTCACGAAAAAAGTTTCAAATGTTTTAAAAAGCACGTCGCGTCGTCAAAAGTTTTAATGTGAACTGCGTTGTCTATATCTGACGCGTGTTTTAGTGCTATTGACATAGTCTTTTTTTTTACAAATCCTTCAATGCCTTGAAAGCGTATCTACTCTACACTTACTGTTTTAATAACAGCCGAATCAAGAAGCAAACAGGTTACTACTTCCTGGTATATACAACACAAACAGACAAACTTTGGTGCTCTTCACGCAAACAATAGATTTGGTAACAACCACGTTGTCACTTCCTTAAAGTTTACAAACAATGAGCTTTGAACATTGTCAGCATTACTAGGTACCAAAAAACTCACAATTGGAGCAGAGTATACGCTATCCAGTGTCAGTGTCACCGACTTCTATATTCCTATTCGTTTCATAAAAATCCCTTGCCGTGCCGTGACGCCAGTGGGCGCAGGCCCTAAACGGCGGGTTCCAAAGATTAAAACATCAGCGAGCGTCACCATTAGGAAAGATGGACTTGATAGTAATTGTAGATAAAAAAACGTTAATATCATAGAACCAATGCAAAAATATCTTCGTTTATAGTTCGCGCAGAACTAGTTGGCCGCGCCGTAGGTATGTGAACGGTGGGACGGAGGGGAGGGGGCGCTTTGTCGTTATTTAGTACGTGCGTTGCGAACAATAGGCAACCCCGCCGCCCTCACCCCCGTCCCCGCCCAAGGCGCGGCCAACTAGTTCCGCGAATCCGCGCGGACTATAATGAAAACATCTTCCTGAAAAAGAACCTTCACATTGTAAATGCAGAAAGGTTAAGGACCACCGAACTACTTTCATTAACAAACTATCAATATGAACAATGTTTAAAATGCTAATAATGAGTAAATAGTTGGCACAGTTATGTAGCTTGTAGGTAGTTGAATGCAAATAGATAACGCATGTTAATTCCATTGTCAATGCTGACGAGCATCCACATGTTTTATGTACATATTAATTTAAAGCCGCTGAAGGTTTCCCTTTTGATAACCGGAATATAGCATTGACAGCCGAAACCGGAAATTTTGATGAACAAAGGAGCTATGGGGAAGTTACTGAGGCGGATTTTACAAAGTAGAATCTGTACCCTAATTGCGTAACGCACTATCAATCTCAATCTGAATCATTTTGAAGACTATTGCTAATCCATTGCTTCATATGTTCAAAAATTTGTCTGCTCAACAACGCAAATAACAATGAATGTTGTTGAACTGCCAAAATGAAACCTATTGCTACTGATAGTGTGTTTCGCAATTACTCCACTGAAGTTGACAAATGCACAATATACTGCTGAACGCTGATGAAAAAAAGCTTCTGGACTCGCACACAAAGGGTTCCGTACCACCGTACAATATTAGTACCTATTCCCTTTAATTGTTAACTATATTTTATTTGTTGTTGTCAATGATATTTTAGTAAAATATCATTGGTTGTTGTAAGGCCGCTTTCACATTAGAACGTTAGCACGTTTCATAGTAGTACTCACTTTGTGAATATTTCAAGTGTCTACCTATTGTGGTTCAAAACACGGAACAGATAAATATTATCTATTCCGTGGTTCAAAAGATACAGCTCTGTGACAGACGGACAGCGGAGTCTTAGTAATAGGGTCCCGTTGGCACCCGAACCCTAAAAAGAAAAGAATCTAATGTACTCATAGGAAATGAGAAAAGCTATTGAAACCAAGTCACCAGTCTAAAAAACCGCACGGCTTTGTTCTAGTCAGAGATGTTCTAGTTACTTTAGCAACCGATCTGCATAGCTATTCACAACCACTTGATACGTTTTCGTACCGTATCAAATATCAATCAATATGATCGTAGGAGGAGTCATCTAAACCCTGTTCACAAGTCCAAAACCCGAAAAATGTGTCAGTTTAAATCAAATAGCCCACCGCTATTCTTCCGACAGCTGTTTGCTGTCGGGGGCAAGGCAAATGGTTATCGAAATGTGTCATTTTCGACACGATAGCGTGTCGGATGGTTGAATGTGAATAGCTATGCTGAAGTCCATTTCATATTCCTCTATCTTCTAGACAGAAAGAGTAGGAAAGACCTACAAATACATTGTTCAAAACAAACGCCACGACACTTCTTAGCACATAAAAAAAAAAAAAAAACCTAGAGACAAAGCCAACACCAGAAGAACCGATTTCCGTCTTCACACATTTCCTACTGTTTTCCCGCTCTTCAAAACACTTGGCTTGAGAACGTCCGTCATTCAATGTCACCGTAAAGCGACGATAACCTACTATTGCATAATAGTGCATTCATTGACACCACGCGCCCCATTACAACGTCAAACACGGCGAAATGAAGAACTAAATACAAATTAGTACTAAATCGTGACGTTTGACGAAGATAGTGGCGCCACCCCGATAGATCAAGATATATTAGACGGTGATACTAAGAAAAAGGTGTCATTTTCCTCATGATACGGATGCATATTATTTATTTATGGTAATAAACATTGCTGTCCTATTTCTAATTGTTTGTTTACAATGCTGAGGTTTCGTGTCGCTAATAATTGTTGGCACTCGCTTTGTGGTTGCGGTTAGGGGGATACCTATTATGAATTACTATTGAATTCTGTGTTTGTTGGTATTTTAAATACCTACATAAACTTTCTGGGTCAAATGGGGACAAAGTTTTGGTATCCCTACATTATCGAAACGGATCGGCGGACGGCACCTGGACTTTGGGGAAAAAGACCAGGTAATGTGGGATTCTTACCTCACTAAAAACAACCCCGGTGATCACCATCAGCACATGGAGGGGGGGCCCGTTACCTCTTAATAGACCAATCCGGAACCCCCTCAGTGCAACGCCTGTTAGGACTTGGCTCAACCGCTCGGGCTTTTAAAGTAGACGACACCCTCACTTTAATCCTCAAAGGGCTTCGAAAAGAGAGGCCTATCGGCTATGCTCAGCAGTGAGTGAAGTCGGACTGTGGATAGTGATGATGACATGAAGCCTAAAACTGTATAAGTACTTGGTTGATATCCCCACGAGTCGTACTCAGCGCTTCTTCGCCACTTTTATTATGCGCACAGCCAAAGTGTGGAACTCTCTGCCGGCATCTGTGTTCCCGCCCACATTTAACCCGTCTGCCTTCAAAGCAAGAGTGAACAGGCATCTTCTGGGCACGCTCGTTCCATCATAGACCTCATCTATCGCTTACCATCAGGCGTGATCGGGGTCAAGAGCGGGCCCATTTAGTAATAAAAAAATAAAAAAAAGTAGCACCTGGGTGCAAATGTTTGAGCCCAGATTTCACTCGATTTTCTCGAATCTTAATTTTACGCTTGATTATCGTTATAGAATACGGAAACTTACTTACTATTCAAAAATTACTCAAAATATGAATTCAGTTTTACAATAAACTCAATATTATCAAAATATTCAAATAGTTTATTAAACAGTTAAACACACATCAATTATGGGTAATTACTACACAATGTTTTGAAACAAAGATTACAAAATATTACAATGGTTTTCGATATGGCTATTTTTATTGCAAGAGGTTCATGACCTCATAAATGCTATCAGTCTGTAGAATTCATAACTGACTCAAATACGTAATAAATATAAATACACGAAACTGGCATGTACGAGTAACTGGCACACTGCGGATACATTTGCAAGTAATACTGGCATGCAAGTTGTGCCCTTGTATGCCATTAAGTGTTACCATCGCGTCGCACAAAAGTATGCTTTGGCAACCCCCCGCGTCTGCGTCCCTTAACGGACATGCAATCAAAATGTTATGCTAGCTACTTGTATGCCAGTTACAGGCATGCCAGTTAACGTATACACATGACAGTAGCTGGCACGTGCAAGGAGCTGGTATGCTAGTGTGCAAGCTATGTGTATCCCCAGCATTGGATTGCCAAATCATTATCATCATCACTTCAGCCGAAAAGCAATAGTGGTCCAATAGTAAAGGCCGCGAACGGCTAGGTTCGAAACCAGACAGCCGCTCTACTATTTTTAAATTATTACATTACCACTGCTCTCCAAACGGTGAAGGAAAACATCGTGAGAAAACTGGAAAGTCCTAGAACCATAAACTCGACATGTGACATCTACCACCACTAGGCCCGCGTGATCACTCCCTCTATCAAAGAGGAGGCCTGTGTCTCAGCAGTGGGAACATTATGAGCTGATAATACTGGACATTGGCCCCCCTAACCAATTTCACCGTTCCGGGCTTCTCGCATACAAAGGATTTCTGCGATCTTCACAAGGTCATCAGTCCACCTTGTGGGACGCCTTCCAATGCTGCGCTTTCCTTTTGGATTGCCAGATGGGTTGGTGATAATACAGAGGAACAGAGTATGAAGCATGAAGGGACGAAGTCTGTAAACAGCAGTGGGTGAAGCCAGTCTGTAAATTGTGAAGATGGATTAATTGAGAAGACGTGGTTTAAGTAAAGGGTAGTTCGGTTCAGTGGCCATCTGTTGTATATCGAGTCATCATCTATCCAGACTTCCAGTCTACTCGGCTGCAGCTGAATACCATATTTTACATGGAGCATCTCTGACCTCTACAACCCATTTACTGGGTAACACGATAACGCCTAGATAAGACTGGTTATCAGACTTTCGGGCTCCTGACTACCCGTAACTGTCGTTACGGGTAGTCAGGAGCCAAACATTAAAGTAGTCACCCCCCACTCCCCCACCCAATACACGAGATAATAAAAGGTACTTTTCTTCAACACTCTTTAAAATCAGTGCGTCAAAGTGCATAAAATTGAAGATGACTCTGCATAATCACTTTATAAAAGTGGACATTCCACTAATTTGTGACATAACAATGACAAACGCCACACGAGCACTCATTTATATACAGAAGGTTGAGGTTTCGTGTCAACACTCACACATGACAAAACAAAACCCACTCTACTCCATCGTTATAAAGTTTAAAATCGTTTGAATGGGTTATGGCTTAGGAAGTTTTGTGTTCCAACTGATAGTTACGCTATGTAGTTGGTAGTAAAAAGTAAACATAACATTGTGAGTCAGACTATTATACTAAATCAATCATAGTAATAATTATGCTTTACGATTGGAATTATTAGTTGTATGTTTGTATTGCATGACTTGTATGCGAGTTTGTGATGAGATTCGTATGTGTTGGGGTATAAATATTACTGTAGGGATAAAAGATTTGTAGCTCCTTAGCGTGATGCTATAGAACCTATACCCTTCCTCAGAATTGGGCTATCAAATTATATTTTTCAAATCCAACTAGTATTTCCGAAGATGCGAAAATAATTGTATCTGTCTGTTACCTTTTCACGTCTTAACCAGTGAACCGATCGTTATGTTTGATAGATAGCCTGGAGAAGGACATGGCTACTTTTTATCCTGGAAACTCGTATAAAAAAATGATAAAGCACCAAATACACGCAGACGAAGTCACGGACAACTGCTAGTATACTACGTTGCTTGACGGGTTAGGTTTGATGCTAGTAGTAAGTCTAGTAAGCTAATCTCTCAAAGAAAGTATATATACATGTTGATACAGGAAGCAGGAAAATTACAAGTACAATTTCTAACAAATGTTGATTAAAATGCTGCTTGGCATTTAAGTTAATTCACACACACACACACACACATAGTGTGCAAACACACACAGCACAGTGTGTAATTCACTATTATAACAGAATACGCAAGCTAAAGTGGCAATGAGCCATTGCTGAAAACCAAAGAAATAATGCATTGTTTCTTTGGTTTTCACCTAGGTACTCTAATGACAACGAACTCGCTCGATTATAATTTGTTGTTTCCACTCCGGTCCTCTCATCTCCAGACATGGCCCTGAATTGCTCGACTCACATAAATTCTTAATAATGATTTATAATGTTTAAACTTTTAAAGAGACCATGGCCTCTGAGTTTGTTTCGGCTTTTTCTTCTCAGGCCACGCCATCTACTTCTAAAATATTGACTAACAAAATATTTACGTGTAAAATTGTCTTAAAAATCTACTTAGGTAATACGGACTGGTGGTGTCCGCAACTCCACGTCAATGCGCGTATTTTGCGTACTAAAAATCTTCTTACAGAAATAAACATTTCATTTCCACAGCTGGCGAGCACGTATCCCTAAAAAGCGGCCTGTGGTGTCTCACCGGCATGCTGGTCTTCATCGTCGTAGAAAAACTATTCGCCGCCTCGGAGCACGAGGAAAGCGAGGAGGAAACTCACGAGGAACCCGAAGTTGTCAAACAAAATGGTTCCACTAAGATAAAACAGATAGAAATCGAAGAAATCGAGAAATTACTGGCAGTTGAGAGGCGGCAGAGGGGGAAGAGTATTGGTGATGGCATCTGTGATGGGAATGGAACGGTGACGGCGAAGCAGCTGTATGATACGTGTGTCTTCAATAATAATACTAAAGGTAAGATAATGATGCTTTTCTAATTTAAAAAAATCCACTCACAAACAATGCACCTGCCATGATATCTCTCCACCACCCTTGGTCTTGTTGGGTGACTGGTAGAGAATGCCAGGCCGCCCTTTTTTTTTGGATGGGAAATTGTCAAATAACTTCTCCCGCTCTGGGCGGAGCGGGAGGGCGTGTCAGACTTTTACTGACTAAAACCCACCCGTGTTCCTTCAGTTGCCTGTGCCAGGGGCCACGGTATCTCTTTCGAACAACCCGCGACCCTGGCAGGCATCGGCCCTAGCGGACCCCGTCAGTTAGTGCTGACATCTCTTTGAGGCATACCAATCCGCCCTTGTACCTCTATTGTGTACACAGATGATTAAATACCGCCTGTGATTCACGAAATGTTTGGCAGATTTGTACCACCTCATATAGTAGTCCCCAACCCACGCTTCGTCAGTTATGTTAAGGTAACCAAGTTGTGTGTTTGTCGAGATGCGTCTTTGACGTGGTGCAAATCTGACGAGATGCGTTTCTGTCAACATGCGTTTTCTGGCGAAATGCGTATTTGACCACTTGCGTTTCTGACGACATGCTAGAGATCCAAGAAATCTTATAGCTGTTTTGTCAAACCTAACTCAATTTTAAGTCGCCGTTAAGTTTCATACTGTCTCTGTGACTTATTAACGTGTATTGTAGTGACCAAAATTCTTTTAAATGTGGCTTAAATTCAAGGAATTCCTCAGTAGCAACTCGTAGTCAGGATTTGTGCCCGGTTGATGGCAATCAATAGGCTCGCCCCCTATTACGTGGGTGTACTATCAGGTCCCCCTGCCTAACCCTTGGGGGAAAAAGATGCTTGATTATGTATACCTACAAATGCTTATTTCTGTTACACATATAAAAGGTTACACTTTGATTCTGTAACATTATTGTATGCAATATTGTATCTGTTACATTTGGAAGTATTTTTCTTTTAAAACAGATTTAAAAAACAATGTTAAAAACACTTATTACGGTTACAATTTGAGTCCCTGTTAAAAATCTTAAATTCATTCATTCACTCACTGGCAGGCAACGCACCGCCTAAACGGCTGGAAGCATGAAATTTTGCAAAAGAGTTCCTTCGATAACGAAGATGACAATTAAGGCAAGATTTTTGTCATCTTCGTTATCAAAGGAACTCTTGCAAAATTCACCTAAATGGATTAATAGAGGATGAAATATCGCGTCATTTTTATCGATAGGAAATTCCTGTGGCCGGCTGTGTCTTAATAATTTCTAACTTACATTCCAGGTGTATGTTGCAACACAGTTTCTAGTCAGAACGGAACAGTCCGAGGCTGCAACAGCAAGGGAAACAGGTGGATGGGGCGTTGTCTGCTGCGTGAGGCGCGGGAACAGGCGCTCAAGGCAACTAAAGACACCAAGGAGAAGAGCAACAAGAAAGACGTTAGTGTTATAGTAACGACTGAGTTGTCCCGCAGTTTGGCATCTTACCATTAAGAACTTTTTCTAAACTAGTCCAGAAAGAAATGTCGTAAGTATTCTTGAATCTGCCTGAATCTACACCACCACATGCGATCTACGCATTACACTGGCATCACGCAAAATTCTGCATCGCGCAAGCAGAGTTTACCGCGCATCTAGCATCATATACAACGTACTGACATCAATGGTCGGGCAGTTGCCCAACAAACACGACACCCGTCTGGTCAGAGGATCCTCCCTTTTCTAAGGAGGATGAGTGAACTTTACACCCTGCTCAAAACAGTTTTGTTTCGTCTGTTTTGTTTAAAACAATAGAATTGCCAATTTCGTGTAAGGAAACGGATAAAAGTTATTATTTTCTGTGTCTGGTCCAGGTGGCGGGCTACTTGAACCTCATGGCGAATTCCATAGACAACTTCACTCACGGGCTGGCAGTCGGCGGGTCTTTCCTCGTCGGGTTCAGAGTAGGAGTGCTCACCACATTCGCTATATTAGGTTAGTATTACAAAACAACGCCTGTACTCCCCAATTTTTGTTTTAGGTATCGTGTTTAGATATCGATAACCATCAGATCTGTGAAGTTTACACAAACAAAACTGTTTTTTTTTAACTGATATATCCAAGTTACTATACCTGCGGTTGTTGTCATCAATTCTTTTGGTTTTTTTTTTCGATTTATCTTGTAATAATCACGTCTGCGAAGTTTCGCTGGCTAATTTAATTTAACCCTGGACACCCATATTTCGCTTGTTATGATTAAATACATGTGCGAACCTGTTGCCATACTATTATACAGAGTGAATTTTCCAAGTGGGCATGGATGGCCAAATCCGAAACTATGAGGAATAGCGAAAAGTACTCAAAGGAGTAGCGGGCTCGATTTTGATGAAAACTAAAACTGCATCATTGTATTTTTGAAAAATCAATATTTCTAGCCAGGAAATCCCCTTGATTTTGATTAAAAAAAAACATAAGTACTGTATTATTACACCACTCGATAAAATCATCCTGTATAGTGGATTGCACTAGTAGCATCGTTACACCTAGGGCCTTATCACACGGGCGATTTGTAAGCGAGTCCGAGTGCGCAGCGAGCTCGCCGCAAATTGCGCCGTCGACGCTAGAGTGTCTAAAATGGCGTCGACGACGGTTAATGGTTTCCTTCATAATTCAAAATCATTTATCAAATACTAAGATACCTGTCGCTAATCCTAAACTAGCAAAATCTTAATAGGAATCATTTTAATATGTTCTAATTTTCATTTACAGTGCATGAAATCCCTCATGAAGTTGGAGATTTCGCCATTCTGCTCAAGAGTGGTTTCTCGCGGTGGGAGGCAGCTAAAGCACAACTGGTAAGTTTCATCTGTGCCTACCTTTATTTATCAACTTACGTAATCAGCTTTTAATGTTCCCACGGCTGGGACACAGGCGTCCTCTCAGTTTTTTGAGAGGGAGTGGGCCGTAATTCGGTTTATCAACTTGCAGAAGACAAAACTTTAAGAATAAGAATAATTTATTTGTTCAAAAATATACAGATATTTATATAATATGGTGATACACTATAATACACTTTCCAAGTGGTATCGTATACAGTAACTGGGTTGTGGAGGTCAGATAGGAAGTTGCTCCATGTAAAATACTGGTATTCAGCTGCATCCGGTTAGACTGGAAGCCGACCCCAATATAGTTGGGAGAAGGCTAGGCAGATGATGATGACACTATAATACACTTTATTCTATGATCAGATATTGAACATCTGCGTCTGAACTAGATATAAAACATCTGTATTTCAGACAATTTTGCAAAGAAACTGTGATACTAATTTCACCGCTTTCCAGCTGGACACGGAACTACTAATTTAGCTAGAAAAAAATCCTCGCAGTACAATTTTAACATGCATTACTTAACTTTATTTCCAGGCAACGGCCGCAGCTGGTCTGATCGGCGCCATGACAGCTGTTGTCTTCAGTGGAGCAAGGAACTCTATCGGTAAAAATATCATCAATAACCTTTCCAGTCAATTTATTATACTGGCTTATCATATCGAGCCGAGCCATATTAATATTTAACAGCTAAGCATCTTTTAACCATTGAACAATACTAGATATTTTATTTTGTTAATGTTTCATAGCAACTAACATGTTTTTTAATACCTTATTTCCTCATACTGAACTGAGAATGACCTGAATATGACTAAAATAACTAATGGTTTATTAATTAGTACATTACGATACGTGTGACCTAAACCCACACTTAAGGTGCCACTAGTCGATATTTTTTCCATACTTTCGGGAGATTATTACTCCACTGTTTGACTGCATCCAAAGTTTTTGACTTATTATTAACTAGCTGCTGCCCGCGACGTCGTCTGCGTGAAGGCTCTACAACACCAAAAATACCTAAGATGCCAGTGTCGCTATAGCATTATAAAGTAAACAACTTTTAAAATAGCATTAAAATATAAGTTTTTTTTTGCAAGCGAAGCAAGTGAAGAGAGTTATATGGGAATCCTGCTGAGTTCAGTCATAAGAGGTGACTGAAGGAAATAGAGGAAATAATGCAGGAATACATTCCAGGACACAAAAGAGTAAAAATACGTTCAAAGGTATCATATATACCTTACAACACTTTCCTATAAACTACGTTGGTAGTTATGCTGCCAGGAGCCAAAATGTGTGATGACGCGGGAGCAAGCGACGACGTACAGTTGCCCGTGTGAGAAGCAACTCGTCCTGACGTCGACACCCACTGCCCTCAGTGTCTGCCCCTGCGACTTATTGATGGTCATCGCAAAGCAAACACTCACGGGGAGCTGTACGCGCTTGAACTGGAACGGGAAGTTTTGAGGTATGAGGGGAATGCGTGGTATAAATACTGCCTCGCCGACGCCATAACCCGTAAGAATTTCCGCCTCAATGGTGTGTCTGTGGAGCGAGATGACTTTAAGGCGGGTCCCGTTACACAACTTCGGAGGAGATAGGTTCCGAAGAAGCATAACCGGGACACCGCTTCAGCTTGAATGCGCTGGAAGTCCACTTGCTGACAGGGAGTTCAGAAATTCCACGGGATAATGTGTGGCGTCATCTTGCTTGACAACAGTGTTTATCGAGGTGTAGACCACTTCATTCCCCTCAATTTCCGAGAGAATGCATTCGTTAATTGCTGCAGCCTGATCATTTTTGGGCGTCAAAATGGCCCGCTCACACACCCAAGAATTCTGCTGGTGCGGTATACGACTGAATGTCCCCGTACACACAGCGAATGAGTTCCTTCTAAGCTGGAAACCACTCTACCGAGAGACTCTGGAAGCACCACCTGTCTACCTCTCTCTTCTGGTAGAGTGCCTTCGCCAAGACTTAGAAGGACATCGGAGAATTCTTGAGCGCGTGCATTGCCGCCGAGCCGAGCTCTCATATTAATGGTCAAGCGCAGCGTACGAACTCGTGACCACAACGAAGATCGTTTCAACGAAGCATTCACCTCGTCAGCCCTCGATCCTCGGCCATCGTACACTCATCCCATACGATCAGAGAGCAATCCTTGAGCACGTGTCCCTTATCGCTGTTACGTGACACACCACAAACAGGTGTTTCGGCGCTCTGTAAATCGATGGGAATTTTAAACATGACATGTGCTGTCTTGCAGTCCCGGAAGCAGTGTGGCAGCGATTCCCGACGACGCTACAGCAATAGCAATTTGCCTTGCCTCCTGACCTCTGCAAGTATGCCAGTGGTAACAAATGTTTTTCCTGTACCACCAGGAGCATCCAAGAAAAACATTTTACCCTGGTTTTGCCAAACGCTTTCAAGGACGGTGTCATAAATTTGTTTTTGCTCTGTAGAGAACAAAGCGACATGGTCATTTCGTATGGTGGTCATTTCGCCATCTCCGACTTCCGACTCGTAGAAAATCTTCAGACAGATGATGGCGATACTTCTCCCACAAAGCTACCGGGTTCGCGACTCCACAAAACACCAAGATGACGGCAAACAGATGACGCATGCGGCTGCCCAAGCAGCACGCAAGCGTTGCCGACATCAAATATACAGCACTATTAGAACTTAGAGTTCTACTGGTGACCCATAAAGGTGTCAAGAAAAGATTATTTACTTATAAAAGTGATTAAACCGTTATTATACAGGTAAAGCTGTACTAAGTTTTTATAAAATACTCCGTGTAAACTTAAGGCTTTAAAACAGAATATTTGAACTCCACTTTAAAACCCTAAGCATTTTTTGACACTTCAATCTAATGTTATCCTTCAAGCTGCATAGAGGCTGTATTTTGCATGTGATCACTTACTTACTACAGCTATAAGTTATAAAATGGTATCACTTTATACTTGTTTCTGTATAATGGTATATTAAAACTACTTTCTAAAGCTTATTATTAATGCGTAACTGTACACTCTTGTCAGTGTAATAGTTTCATAACTTCTGTCAATTAAGATTTTATAGAACTATAATAATAAATGAATTCTGTAATACAGCTTTAATCTGTATTACTGACAGTTGTCCTTGATTTGTAAAAACGTTGTGTGGTGAATAGAAATATGTGGAGAAAAAGAAAAACATGTGGTGGAGTAAAAAGGAAAATTAAAAGAGAATATCAAAATATTACTAATTATCAACCAAACAAAACCAGTGATACTGAGCCGTCATGTGAAGACATTGAAAAGAACAAATTCATTGATCGAACAATCGATAGTCAAGCGCGAGTTCAGTCAACGTCTAATGAAGGTTCCGTAGCAAAAACGGCATACGATAATAAAAGTGAGGATTTAGAAAAGCCTCCGGAACTTGATAGTGATTTAGATTCATGCAGCAGTGCAAGTTCAAATAATGATGATGATTTTTCAAAAAATTTGACATTCCGTCGTCAAATTAAGGAATGGGCTATTGAAAGAAATATATCTCAAATAGCTCTTAGCGACTTAGCTACAATTTTAAATTGCAGATTTCCGGGAATTTTACCAAAGGACGCCAGAACAATTTTAGGTACTGTCAAACAAATACATATAAAGACTATAGAAAATGGAGAATATTGGCATAATGGTCTAACTAAATGTCTACGTAAAACATTGGAAAACTGGGTTGATGTTCCTAACAAAGTGAAATTAAATTTTAATTTTGACGGTCTCCCAATATTTAAAAGCTCCAATAAAGAATTTTGGCCAATATTATGCAATATCTATGAAAGACCTGACATAGATCCATTTGTTATTGGTATCTATTTTGGTGTTGGAAAACCAAAAGATATTGATCAATATTTAGATGATTTTGGAAAAGAAATAGGAATTTTAATAAAAGAAGGAATTTATATCGAAAAACCAAATAAAATAGTATCCATTGAAATCAGATGTTTTATATGTGATTCTCCAGCGAGAGCTTACATTAAAGGTACCCAAAGTATATAATCTTATTACAAATTACAGATTAAGCTAGCTACTAGATATTATAAAGTATCCAAAACGTAGTTATGTAAAATTATATACGCAGCTTAATTCGTAGTTTTGTTTAATTAAAATTTCGACTGTGGTATCAATAATAATTCTTGTATTATTTAATTCTCAGGCGTATGTAATTTTAATGCAAAACACGGTTGTCTGAAATGTGTTACTGTAGGGGAATATTCACACTTATCACATACAGTGACATTTCCTGAAACCAATTGCCGCCCTAGAACAGATCAAGAATTTCGTGATAAAAAATATGGGCCTCACCATAAAAAAGATTCTCCTATACTGAGGTTGCCTGTTGACATGATACAAGACTTTCCGATAGCAGATTCTCTACACCTTGTTGATTTAGGAATCATGAAGCGGCTCTTAGTTGGTTGGCGCAACGGTAATTTCGGAAAATACATTACTAAATGGAGTGCCAGAAATTCTGAAACAGTTTCGAATTTCCTTGTAAAACGAAAATTGCCATCTGAAATTCACAGATCAGTGAGAGGACTAGACTGTCTTTCTCACTGGAAAGCTTCCGAATATCGATCATTTTTACTATATTTGAGCATTGTCATACTTCCAGAAGTATTACAACATGACGCATTTTCACATTTTCTGGCATTTTTTTGTGGTATAACAATATGCTCTTGTAAAAACTATAGTCATTTTCTTCCTTTGGCAAAAGAGCTCCTACAATATTTTGTTGAGCATTATAAAGACTTTTATGGGCCAGATTATATAACCAGCAATGTTCATAATGTAGTGCATCTCACAGACGAAGTGCAACGATTTGGCCCGCTATATACATTTAGCGCTTATCCTTTTGAGAATAAATTGTATTTAATAAAAAGAATGCTAAGACATGGCAACAAACCTCTTGCTCAAGTGGCAAAGAGATTTAGTGAAGATTCAGCATCAGAAATGAGTAAGGGCAGAGAAAATCGGCAAATCGCATATGTGGAACCCTTTGTTACGACCAATAGCAGAAAAATAAATGCACTAAATTTTAGAGATTTTAAAATTTCTGTAAAGCCTCAAGATAAATATGTATTATGCAACAATAATGACATTTTGGAAGTGACAAAAATAGAAACCGCTGTTAACAGTGAAATAAAGATTACATGTTATAAAATTACTGACATATCCGATGTTTTTGAACTACCGATTAAATCATCGTTTTTGAACATATTTAAAGCCAAATTACCTACTACCAGGCGGACAGAGACCATAGTTAGTCCCAAAGATATAAAAACAAAACTAGTATGTACTGATCACAAAAATTACTTATACTTCGTACCCCTTTTACATACAGTTTAAACGAGAAATAAAAAACCTTGTCATTGAGAAAATGTATTTTTATTCATTGAAAAACCCGTATAGGCACTTCAAACATAATAGAAATATCCGGATATCTTAAGTAATTAAAAATAATCTAAGAGTTACTTATTTACTAGATACACAAGAAAAACAGTTACATAATTTTGTGTCTTAAACTACAATCACAGTCACGATAATTACGTGTTTTCTTAAAGACAATCACAGTCACGAGATTACGTGTTTTTATAAATTCTGACTAAGCTAGGTAACTAAAATCAGGATGTATCGGAAAGGGTGTATCAAGCCGAAACGACACGAATCTATTTTCCAGGGAACATGGGTCGAAATATAAAAAAAATTAGGCTCCCCATACTAAATCAATCAGCTGCGCGCCCAATTAGCATGGAATGATAAAATATTTTTTTCATATTTAGACCCATGTTCCTTGGGGAAAATTGTTCGATATCATGGGTAGATTCGTGTCTATTCGGCTTGATACACCCTTTCCGTTATACCCTGTATTATATAACGAGATCACTCATCAGGAAAAAAGAACTAAACATGGCGTAACGGAAATCGCGGATAATACGTATAAACAGGGGTAAGTAATCCTACTAATTATGTTGAACAACTTCCGCTTTTTTCATGGGAAAGTCGTTCAGTATAACGTAGAATTACTTCTTATAAGTACTTATTGATTTATCAGCAATTTACATTATACCATGTGTAGTTCTCATTTTTCTGAAGAGAAATTCCTACTTCAACATACTCTATTCCTCTTCCTCTTGTTCTTTTCTTTCATTCGCAGCATCTTCGTTGGTGTTTATTGTTTTATTTGCAGCGACGTCTACTATGACCTCTTCCTCTTGTTCTTTTCTTTCATTCGTAGCATCTTCGTTGGTGTTTACTGTTTCATTTGCAGCGTCGTTTACTATGACCACCACATTATCAATTTGATTGGTGTTAGATTCATTTTGATTAATAAGTTTAACTTTTTTTGTTCTCCTACGTTTTGTTGATGCTCGTTCATTCTTGCTGTGTTTTCTCTTTACTGAATTTTTAAGCACAGTTTTGAAAAAGTTTTCATTGCTTTCAACGGTATAAGTTTGGTCCCAGATACGTATTAGTTGGTGGAAGAAATTGAGGACATTTTTAAAAGCCTTTAGAGGGACTTTTATGTCCTCACTCTTTCTACTGCCTCCTGTCCAGGAACACTTGCATAAAAAATCACGAGTAAAAAACATGTCTAATATTTTGTATGCACATGTTGCACCTTTTCCATCTGATTGTGAACATATAAAAGAATATTGCTTCAGCAGTTGAATTTTTTGCTGCTTGTCACTTAAACGTGATTCCAGTTCCTCTAGCTCTTTAACTGAATCAATTGGTTTTATGACAAAAGCTTCATTTTCGATTGGATTGCTGGATTTACCCAGTGCAACCACATCTGTATTTTTGGTATTGTCACACTTGGAAAATTCGTATTCTATCTGCACAGATAGACTTGCAAGTTTATGTAACATTTTTTTCTGGTTGTCCATTAGAACATTTATTGTTTGTGTCATATTAATTTGACTGTCTAAAATCAATTTTAGATAATTTTCAATTTCATTTACATCAGTGTTTTGCTGTGGAACCGTTGCTGCCACATCAGATTCATCCACATATTGAATGACGTATTGTGCTGCAGATGTTGGAACTACTGGTGTGGATGTTGTTGCTGACGTTGCTGTAGATGAAGTTGACGGCTTTTCTGGTTGACTGAATGCCTGAAATCACATATAAAATTAATTAATGAGATATTTGTCAATAGTTATGTACAAAACTTGATCACGGACCTACATTGAAATCACAGGACCGTAGTCTGGTGATTCTGATATTCTGAACTAAAGGTAGGTATAGTACATCGGACTCGGTTGCTGTTCCGGTTCTTATACAAGATTCTTATGTCAAAATACAATTAAGCAGTTTAAAAACTTATACCACAATTGGTCTGACCGAGTAAAACTTTCACGATAAGAGAGATGTACAAACACGCCATTTCTCACGCATAGATCACATGTAACGACTTGCCACTACCGCCACAGAATATATAGGTAATATTACTAACGTCCACCGGCTACCTACACACCAGCCATTTTTGTCATAATCATTATTAACAACAGTTATATATTTTACTCTAGTAATCCTCCAGACTACACCATACATTTTTTCCTTCGCCAAACATTCTTGCTAAATTGAAATCATCAAATCGAAAAAAAGGCAATGTAGGTACGTCCATATTCTTCAGTTAATATTATTAAGTAGGTACCTATCTAAACAAACATAAGTAACCGAAAGGCCAAGTAGGTGTAATCTGAAGCATGTTTTAGGCATTAATGGCGCATGGCGAATCTCTTAGAACGCCACCGCGCAGCGCGTCAAACGCGTGGAGGTGAGAGACGCTAGCACTGCCAGCACGGGAGATTTCAAATCAGCGCAGCGGCGCAATAGCGGTGATACCCATGCTAATATGCTAGTATACACTACTTATAAACCCAAGAAGATACGTCAATAATTATACATGCGGGATGAGCTAATAATATTTAAAAAAAATATGCTTACCAATTGACCAGCTAAAGTGTTGTAACTGAAGTTATTATTAGTACTGTTTGTTGTGATTAATTCTGTCTCATTATCAATTTCGGTGTCGCTATTTTGTAACATGAGATTTAGTTCTTGTGTTGCTTCTTCGTATGATGGTAGTAATTGTCTTTTTAGACAGCAACGTGAGGTAGACCAATTTTCTAGAGGCCGCGAATTCTCGTCCTTGACTAATTTGTTGACATCTAGTCGCTTTCTTGGCCATCTTAAAATACCATTAGACTCCCAAAAACTCGGTACAATGCATAGTCGTTTTTGGCCTTTTTCAATTGTTTCAATTATTTTGAAAGTCATTTTCCTGAAAAAAAAGTGCAACACATTTGAGATATACGCACACAACACAAAACACTAGTTTCTATCTGTCTATCTTACACTACTGCACATAGGTATTAAATTATTTAATAGGTATCTAACTGCTTTTGTTTCGTTTTGACTATACCTACGAGTTTTGTCCTTTTCGCTCGTTCACCGTATCACGGATGATACGGTGAACGAGCGAAAAGGACAAATAAATGCGTGCTTGCGTCCCTGGAACTTTCTCTCAACTAAACTAATCACGTTGCGTTCATTGCGATGCGGACGCTGCTTGCTGTCTTTATCTAACACACTCGGTATAAGTGCTTGTAACGAGCACGAGTGCGTCTAGACCATGATTGTGTATGTACACACTACGCACACAATCATGATGGCCCAGACGCACTCGTGGGATAAAACATGTATACAAGTCGAAATAAACAAATTTATATTTTTATAAGTTTAACGGAAATTTTAAGTTGAGAATAGTTCAAATAAGCGTCACTTGTTTGCAAAACTTATTGATATGAAATATGCTAAAGGGTTTTTCATTTTTAACACATAACCCTAAAAGGCTGTATAATTTATTTGCTGAAAACTGATGTACAGCCTATATAATAAAAATATTATATTATAACGGCTATTAAAGGGTAAAAGCTGTGTAATGGAATCCAGAAAGTGCGTAGTAAAACCAAGGAATCTATAATACTCTCCAGATATCTTATACGCTGTATAAAATCTGTCGCCATTTTCGAACAAATAACAACAAAAGAAAATATGACTTCTTACATTATTTTGAGTATTGCTGAAGTTATAGTTATGATTTTCAGATAAGTAAATCATAAGTGATACCTGTTGTACAGTATTATTTAACAATCTTATGATTCTAACCTCAAAACCATAAACTTACTTACTTGTTTTGGTAATATTCCTCGTGAATTCTTCAGTATTTCGCGGGCGCGTGAATATTTTTCCACAAAACTATGCACTATTTCACAGTAAAAATAAATCGGCACGTTGAATCTACAATTATCACTACCTAAAGTCCAACATTTATCTTGACTTATAACTTCACAGTAAATTGGCGGCCCACCATATCTAACTAAAAAGAATAAGCGGTTGTTTTCATAAATTTCACATTGTAATTCTCATAAAAAACCAATGAAGAACTATTATCTTTTTAAGAAACTTATAAGAGAATAACTATATGCCTATGGTTTTCTTCAACACCATACTACAGCTCTTATACAGCTATTAGTACAGCCTATTTTTTAGCTATACAGCAACTATACAGCTATAATAATGCATAAGGCTGTATAACAAGGGGCCCAATTTTTACTTATAGAGGTTGTATAAGCGCTTATACAGCCCTTGTACAGCCTCACTATATAGCCTGTGGAATACAATAAAACTAAAATACAGCTTCTATACAGCCTGTCGTGCTGCTTGGGTGGGACTGTCACTGACGCTCGTATCCGCGAGGGTGTCAGCCCAATTTTGGTCACCGTCGAGAAGGTGACGTGCTACGCAGGCTGCGCGGTAAGTGGGAAACTCCACGCCACCAAATGTCCTCAGAAAGGCGAAAGACTTTGCCTCGGACAGTGTGAAGTAACAACCGCAGAAAATCGCATTCGTCATTATTCGGATGCACGGTATAATTTAAGTTTATAATTAGGTATACGACATGAAAATATATTAATTACCAAGCAATAATCACACAGATAAATACCGAACAAAAGTATTAACAGTCAATGTTTATTTTGTACTAACAACATGAAATTGATGAAGAAATGACCATCATCAATGAACATAACTTTTTTGTAATACTTAACACCGCATTTTTTTTAAATTGTCTTCCTCAACTCTGCTCAAGATTTTGAGGGTTTTGTTGGAACTTGAATTTGTCAAAACGAACTATACAACTTTTATGAAGAAAATGCACATTACCATCTATGAATTTTAAGAATAACTAACTACTAACCTCACCAACATGATCAAAAAATTATTAATTTCCAAAAAGTGTTGACATGTAACTTGATTTGATTTTTATGAAATCTCATAGATGGCGCTGCTTCAAAATTGTCTTATACTACTAACATTCATTAAACTTTGTTTCTCTGCCAAAGTTACTTTAATGGCGTAAAAGTTTTTATAGTGTAAAGCTAGATAATAGCATGACTTACTCAAAAACAACATTTAAATATGCGTCGTTAGATTACACGCTGTCACAGAATGCGTAAGAAAATTAAAGATTCACAGCTCCTCCTCGTAGGCGATAGCGTGATAATATGTAGCTTATATGTTGACCCGACCTCTTAGTAATATTCATGCAAAATTTGAAGTACATCCATGCAGTACTTTTTGAGTTTAGCCCGGACATATATACAGACAAACAGACAAAAATTCTAAGAACTATATTTTTGGCTTCGATATCGATTGTAGATCACGCCCCAAGTATTTTTTTTTATATATTCTATGTACAGTTTTGCCTTTCCTACGATTTTATTATATACGATTTTATTATATATGTGTTTATATTATTTATTTAAACATTATAATTTTTTTTTTTTAAATAACACAGACCTAAGGATCAGAATTATTTCGTCATAAAGGCAAGTGATTAAACACATAATAATGTTTTAAAGATAACAATATGATTTCGTTAGTACTATATCGCGCCAATAGATGTCGTTACATGTTTCCATTTATTGCAATAAAAATTGTTATAGAATGCTTTAAATTGATTATATCTTTTGATAGACTGAAGCGATTGCGATGAAACAAAGACTAATCACTGCTCCGAGTTCTAGACTATATTTGAGTATAAATATGAACCATATTGGTTTGGTACTTTTTACGTTGAGCCTGTTCAAAATCTGTCACATCCAAACAGACAAACAGACAAAAATTCCAAAAATTGAAGAAATGGCATCTGTTGGTTATCCTATAACAGCCCAACTATTTTTTATTTTTTTATTTTCAATGTACAGAAACGCCTCGTCTACAGATTTATTATATGTATAGATTATGTCTGTACTGCAACAGAATAGTAAAATAATAAAAAGTCAGGAACTTCTATTGAAGTCCGTGGCGGTGAAAAGGTTAAAAAGTTATGAGCCAACATAGATTCATTTTTCTTGCTATTTTTGACGTAACTTTGGATGTAAATAAGTAATAAAAGAACTGTAAAATCATCAAAACCAAGTCCGTACCGACAAAGCTCAGTTATCGAAGAGTTCAATAAACTTTATTTGTAATTGATTTATGCAGTGATTTTTTCATAAAACTCGATTTTCCGAAGCACTTTTCGAATTTTTTTACGCGCCTATCAGTACGGAACGGTGTTTCTGAGCGTGAGAACTAGGCGTTATTCGTGTAGACTAGCGTCTAACTGCTCATTACTGATACTAGCTCTGCCGGACACGAAGCCAGGTGAGACAGCGTGCTTTTTGGCCGTGACCACCAGTGAGTTCGAGCTCGCGACTAGTTTACTCTTAAGTCACGCTTTTCTGTGTAAAAATGGACTACTTAAGTCTCAGAAAAGCGTGACTTACATGCGTGTTTAGGTCACACAGTGTTATAAAATAAAATTTGGATTCAAATGTCTTATAGTTATTAATTAAAACACCTTTTCAGAGGCTAAAACTTCCTGGATAGTCCCCTTCACGGCGGGCGGTTTCCTCCACATCGCCTTAGTAACAGTCCTGCCAGACCTACTGCGCGAGCCTGACAAGCTGCAGTCCTTGAAGCACCTCGGAGCCCTCGTGTCCGGTATCGTTATCATGGCCTTTATGACCTACTACTTCGGGTAGAAACCGAGACAGGCTGTGGTTGGTATGTCCAGTGTGAATGTAGTAATGTATGATCTGTTCTAAAAATATCTGATGAAAATATAAACAAATAGATCAGAAAACGTAACTGTATTTGTCTGACTGTAATTTGTAGTGCCTCTCACAAGTTGATTTGATTATTTGAATACTTACACCCGAAATTCTAACATTAAATGACCCTAAAGATGTATGCGTCGATAATGTTTCAATAACAAAATAAACATGTTAAAAGTGGTAAGATATAAAGTTGTAATCTAATTACAGGGTTACTAATTCACTTTAGTGATTGCGTAAGAATTCAAACTGAACACGGTTTGTTTACAATTTCGTTAGATACTTTTTGAACAGATTTTAGAGGGCTTTTGTTTGAGGCAAAGGGAAGATTAGAATAGCAATAGAGTTGCGTTGATAACTAAGTTTTGAAGATGTATATTTTATGGCGATCCCAAAAAAGTTAAGCAGAGCACCTAATATGGAACCGTGCAACGTCTTTATCGAATATACGTCTCGTTGCGCAACTTGCAGATGCAAGGGAATGGTTTGACACATCCATACATAGTATAAAACAAAGTCGCCGAAATGTCTGTACGCGCATAACTTCCGAATGACTGCACTAAATTGGATAAGTCTTTTTTGTGTGTTCGATATTGCCAGGACAAGGTTTGTATGAAAGAAAACTTCGGAAATTCGAAAAAAAAAATTGCACCACCGCGAAGCTGAGGCGTGCAGCTAGTTTCAAATAAAAATCACTAGAGCTGTGTCCTATGGCAATTTCTAAATTATCGATAAAGAAGAATGGGCAAAAATATATGGAGCTTGGTCCAAATTTCCACCATCAATAAGAACTATGACATATGATGGACCACTGCGTTCTGAATCATTATAAGAAGACCGCAACCAAAAATATTTACTCAGTAAAAAGTTATAACCCCATGAAAACTTGCAATTTAAAAACCTTTTTACGCTTCATTATTTCACTATATCTTTTAAACTACTCGATTGATTTAGGTGTATGACATTTCGCTGTAATTCATACGTTATTCTGGTTGATATAAGCTATATGAGCCAAAATATAAACAATATGGCGGTCGCGGTAGGTACCTCGCTACGTCAAAAAAAATCAAACCCTATCATGTGGGGTATCAAATCAAATGAAAGGACTTATAGCTATCTTTACAATGCTTATATTTATTTTAAAATATTTGTAATACTGCTTCCTAAGTGCGAAAGGGACAAAACTAATGCTATCTCCATCTACGAGTCGACGCTAGCAATCCCCGGGTTCCGAAATGCAAAAATATTAAAAAATACTTTTAGCACGATTGCGAACCGTTCCGATTACATTTTTATATGGGTAGGTGCGCTAAGGTTATCATTGTATACTTTGCAGACGATTTGAGCGCATTACAGAACAGGGGGAATGCGTCATCATTGCTACCATGTTTTTACTGCTTGAAATGTGGCTATGTGCGAAAAAAATTAACGGTTAAATAACTAAAAATACGTATTTTTAAAACAGTCATAACTTTTTTCTGAGTGAATATATTTTTTTCACCTAATATTCAAAATTGTATGGTATTTAGTCGACTTTAAGCTTACATAGCCCTCAATAGTGGTGGAAATTTGGACCACTTCTGCTCATTGTCCTTTACAACTGAAGCACAGATAATATAATACTCTACGACTGAAGTTAATTTGACAAGTAAATTTTAAATAGAAGAATACTTTCTAGGTCTCATAACCAAAAGCCCTCGTTATGCTGTATATAATGTCATCAGTGGCTATAACTTAGGAATCATATATTTTTATAATTCTTGATGAAATCATCGTCCGCACAGGACATTAAATGAGTATTAATATTTTTGAACTAAACTTAGACTGTGTATTGTAGAAACTTGTCGAAATTAAGTTAAAATAGGTCGTTAAGTAAATAATACTCCGAAAACGTATATTAAGTGATAAGTTGAAATATTTTTATTATTGTCACACTCCCAGTGTTGCTCGCTTTTAAAGAGTTGTTTTTTTTTTTGTTGGTAATACATATTTTTGGTAATTTATTGAGGTAATTATGTAAAATCAAGGATTTCTTATTTCCCACTGAGCAATTTTTTTACGCTCACTGGCGCCAACAATGTTCTTTTGACGCGCGCCATGCGCATTGTTGGATTCTCAACACTCGGCTGAACACCGAAAGCTGAAAATCCAGTGCACGGTATAATCCCGCCGCGTCCGTGCGAACGTGGGTTTACATGGGGCTTATTTTATTTATATTTCAATATGTAAGAAAAATATACAATTTATTCTAATTTAAAGGTTGCTATATTGATAATAGTAGCCTAATATCAAATGTACTCCACTAAATAAATGTACAGACATTGTTAGATAATAATCACTTATTAAAACCAAATCACTATGTTATGTAGTTCTAAGCTCTATTTCTTTATTGTAAGTAATTTCTAAGTTTAGGAGACACAAAATGGCGCCGATTCCTTTGTTCACAAACTAAACTAAATTTTCTATTTCATTAAGAAAAGGACAGAAGATAAATATTAGTTAAATTGACGTATTTTTAGTAGCCATGTTTTTAATTACGTCTAAACTTGCTATGGAGTATCTTAATTTGACGGCACGGTTGGCGCAGTGGTTAAGCGATTGACTGCTGCGCTGCGTGTCGCGGGTTCGATTCCCGCACCGAACAAACAGGAGAAATTCCTAGTGTGGGGCAAAGTTTAAAAAAAAAAAAAAAAAAACAGGACTAAACTAATATTTATGTTCTGTCCTTTTCTTAATGAAATAGAAAGAAAAAGATGCCTGAACATGAATTTAGTTTAGTTTGTGAACAAGGGAATAGGAGTCATTGTCCTTTTGTGATCTCCACTAATTTACCCTTAAAACATTAAAAAAATTGAAAACGTCAAAAATTGTAAAATACTGTAAAAAATCAGGTGCGTATTATGACGGTTTATTGCCTATTTCCAGTGTTAGAGAGAGACGGAGCTATACATGACCGATAGCACCATCCCTTTCTCGCACTGAAATCATGATTAATTACTAATACTTTGTAATACGGCACCTTGCCCCTTTTACTTTGAAATTAGATTTAATGGTAACTATATCACGTAAATGTTTAATGATTGTAAATTATTGTAAATATTATGGAGTTAAGAACATGTAAATGAGGAGATATTGAAAATGCATTCTGTGCCAACTTTTATCAGTTGTCTCAAACAGTAACCAAGTGAAATACACACTCGAATTTACAAACTTGAAATCAGTGGGGTAATGCCGTAACACACTTACCCCCTTACTAATAAACGTTGTATTAGCGTCTGTATAGTTACACAACGCTTTGTCTTCTTTCAAAAGTCAAATTACTGACGACTGAAAGAGAGAATTCGGTGTGTAACTATTCACCTGATATAATACGTTCATTAGTAAGGGGGTAACAGTAGTTAACGGCTTTCGTTTTGCCAGTTCAACAACATTCATTGAGCTACTTACGTTGACAAAATAATGTTTGCAGTTTATGAAGCAATAGATTAACAATATCCTTCAAAATCATTCAGATTGTGATCGAAACTGTGTTACACAATTAGTGTGATGCCTTTATCGCGTATGGGTATAAAAACAATAATATCCAAAAACTCAGCAATAGGTGGTCAAATAGGAAATGTCGAGCTCAAAACTCAAAATGCATTCAAATCTCCAGTTACACGATTAAATACGGTATTAATATTAATCCCTTTAGCGAATAGTACAAACTCCATTTTTAATATTGTGATAGTTTTCTAGATCAAATATTTTTTGTTATTATCAACTTCTACTGGTCTTGTTATTCTGTTTCAGTTTATGATATAAAATGTTAATATAAACGTAATCATGTTTCTTATGGCGCGTTTGCATAAGGTCGGTTTGGCCGTAGTCGTCTGCAACCGTTTCCGGTCACAGACTACCTAATGTAAACTGTAATTCCATTGGCCGTATACGATCGCGTTGGAACCCGGCCTAGTATAAAAGTTGTTTCGGTTGGCCGTATTCGGTCATAACCGACTTGTAGAAACTTGCTGTTGGCCGGGGAGCGAAATTTCGGACTGCGACGGTCGACGCATTCGGTCACCGTAAACGATAGCTATTTCGGTTAACGAATCCGGTTAAACCGAATGACGGCGACGCGGACGCATGCGGTCACCGACCTTATGTAAACGCGCCATTACAATGCATTTTAGCAAAGTTTATAATGTGTAATAATAATATAATTTCATTTATTTCAGGTAAGTACCACATAACCCATATCAGAAAATGTGTACGTAGCGTGTGCATTTAGAACTGTTTATTTTTAAATCATAATTATTTAATTTGGCTTTGTACGTACCTACGCTATACGTAAGATTTATTTTCGTTTTGATCGCTAACTGCACTTGTTATAATAAATAATTACGTATCTACAATGAGTAGCCATTAAAATATAATGTGATAAATAATGCCATTTACGAGTATTTTAGTCGTGTGCAACGACGTTATAATTAAGACAAAAAGTGTTAAAAGTCAATAAAAAATATCAGAATCAGCATTGAGTATTATTTGCAACGAATAGATACTTTATCTGTTCGTCTGAACCTTGCAACCAACATCTTAAACGGGCTTTCGACAACTGGGAACGAACAATGCCTCTGAACGTAAAAACCCACCTACTTACCCCTAGCTACCGGTTTCTACACCCCACTGACAATACTGAAATTGCTAACATTATAGCGATCAATCTCAAAGGCGACAGCGCTCGCGAGGTCTCGATGAACTTTGGCCTGTGATCCCTAAACACACAAAGAACCGTGTCACTGACTGGCAGAGCCACCATCAGGGATTTTAATTTTGATAACACAAAAAATTTGTCGCCAAATATCAGAATTTGTCGGTCACTGGTTTTCAAAAGATATAAGGGTTTGTAGGTGGCCGATCTGGAGTCTCCCCAGCAGGACCACATATCTCAAAAAGTAGGGCACCTAGCGAAGATCTATTTTGTCGCCAATTAGTCTGAATCAGTCGCCAAGTCACATATTTAATCGGGTTTTAGTTTAGGAGATATAATGAGTTCAATTAGTAAAGTATAGTTCAAGAGCTAGATCGAAGAGTTCACGAAAAACTCTTCGATCTAGCTAAGACTCGATTAAGCAAAAATCTTTCAAAGCCAAAAATTCGAACACTCAAGTTCATTTACATTGCGAAGCTCGACGGTGTAGCGGTATATTATGGCAAAAAGGCGGGTCCTCTCTTCAAAACAAAACCATATAATTTTGATTTGCATTTATTTCTCAATGTAACAAAGAGATACAATGAGATATTTATATAATTTATACATGCTACGAAAAACTTAAATAACACAGTTCGCTATAATATTGAAAGTATCGCTCGAACATCGTGTAGAGAATCACATATAATACGGCCGAAGAATCTTTACCGGTCTGAACATAGGCTCTCCGAACTTTCGAGCATTCTCTCTCACGACTCACCGAATATTCCCGATCAGTAACACCGTGTCGTCAACACAGAGACACAGATCGGGAAAAAAGTTCCGTCCGTCAACACTGAACGAACGGATAAGACCAGTTCGTCAACACTGTGAGCGAATAAAACCTTTCCCGATCGTCAACAGTGTTGACGACCAGGAGTTACATTGATCGGGAATATTCGTCGCTCACACTCGCCTCATGTCACCATTTGGTTCCTAAAAAATATTATTGCGCAGCCTTCTGCGCGAAGTTCGGACCGGCCAGAAGTCATCGGCCATATTGTATAATACGGTAAATATAATTATAATTATACTACATACTGGTGATTGATACTGTTACTTAATATAAGATAATAAATATCTACACAAGTTTGTATTACAAAATGGACAGATTCTTTATTTGTTTTTGGTAATTGTTAAGCAAAACGCAACGCAAACTGTCTTTTTTTTTGTAAAGTTAGTAAAAATGTGCTTGGATTTGAGATGAAGTGCGCCAGGTTAATCGTGAAAATGGCACATAATTGATGGCGTTATTGTAATCAGTAATCACCGTTCAAATAATATTTGAGGTGTGTGTTACAAAATTGATATTTACAATTTGACATTTTTGACACAAGTAATATACAGGGTCAAATTAAATTAGCTAGCGAAACTTGACAGACGTGATGGGTATCGATATCTAAACATAACAAAAAAAAAATTATATTGAAGTTTTTTTTTTTTGCGGCTGAGTGACCGCTTGTAGTGTAGTTTCTCGACGTTTGAGTTGAGAAAATCAGTTATATTTATTTTCACGTGTCCAAGTATCGATAGCCATCACGCTTGTAAAGTTAACACAAAAATAATCTGTTTTTTAAATCTGATAAATCGAGTAACTTCATTATATACAGTCGCTGAGCCCAAAAGAAATCACCAAATCATATACTTTAGGTTTATCATTTGTTTAGATATAGGTACCTATCATGTCTGCCGCGTCTTGCTAGCTTATTTAATTTGACCCCGTAGAAATATAGGGTTGTCTAATTTACTAACACACTTTTTATACAACTGAAAATTAATAGTTCTTCATCTCAACATATTAATATTTTTAATAATTGTGATTATAATCTTTAAAAAAACACAGATGAAAATAATGAATAATAAACCATCTCTGAAGTAATGTACCATTCCCTTATTAATAAAAGTAGGATACTCCAGTATCGATATTGTATGCATACTAACAAAAACGATAGAGATTCCAAAAACTTCCAATATATACAGGCTGTTTGACAAATAAAATACACACACCACATACACTTCACCAAGTCCGTATTTGTATTTTCAAGATATTCGTGAAAAAACGTGAGAATATGTCGAGAATAAAACTTGTCAGAAAGTTACATAAGACTTGGCATAAAGTTATTTTGGCCTAGCCAAAACACCCTGTATAATTTAAATAAGTAACTTTTAACCACACAATATTTTCCCTTCAAAGTAAGCAATAAAATAATACTAAAATAATAATATAGGGTGGCGTAGCTAGGTGAAAATAACAAATTATAAATTGCTTTTTTTTTCATTTAAAGATATTTCCAAAAAAAATGGCCGCCAACAATGATGTTTTAATTGTAAGTGTTGGAATTGTAAACATCAAATACATAATAGTTTATGAACAAATTAAGGTTGTCTTTGATAATTGTCATGTCACTGTTTTAGGACTTACCGTACAATAAACATTGTCAAACTATCTATTTGAGTTTATAATTACTTTTCCACAATCTATTTGAGTTTATAATTACTTTTCCACAGTAGATTATAATTTTATGGATGTAACTATCTTTTTTTCCCAATTTATCGATCCTTACTAGACCTAACTACGCCAAAAATCACAAGTTAATTTATATTTCTTTATATTAAAAGACAAGTATCCGAGCGTGATAAATGCTGGTAGGTATATAAAGGCGGGCGTATGTACAGTGTGACACATGTCGTATAAAAGTGACAAGTGTCGCGTTACATGACATATACTTTCTCCACGCGTTTCATACAGAACACCTCCTTGGTCTTCGGGCAGATGATGGAGCCGTGTTCCTTCATCATTTCTTTTAGAGCCTGGGGAATCAGAAAAGGTTTTTGTAAATACAGATTTTTTTATGTAAATAGATTATAATAGATTTGTGTTTTATTTATCTCATCTGACTAGCCTTTTCCCAACTATGTTGGGGTCGGCTTCCAGTCTAACCGGATGCAGCTGAATACCAGTATTTCACATGGAGCGACTGCCTATCTGACCTCCACAACCCAGTTACTGGGTATTACGATACCCTTTGGTAAGACTGGTTGTCAGACTTTCGAGGTTCTGACTACCCGTAACGTCGACTGTCATTATTATTCATCATTATTATTATATTATTAACCTGATCGATCGACCTGTGCGGCTGTTATTATTTAGCCATGGATTTGGGTTTATTTATCTATAAAGAAGAAATTAATCAACTTGGAAATTCTGTAAGTATTACAAAGATGGAATATTTATAAAACAGGCAGGCAGGTAGGTCCTTTTTACAGATATTTTTGTAAAACTATTACAATTACTGCAATATGAGATGTGAATAGGCTAAAAATAATGGTATAGTCAACCTCCTTGATGTTCAAAAATGTTTTAGCACTTTTACCAAATATTTTCAGTAAAATGAAACGATTCTAATGATTGTTCCTATCTGCCACGTTGGCCTTGAAACAACAATGGACCTTACGGCCTAGATAAAAGTGACTTTTTTCTGCTACAACGATGATAGAAAAGTCAAAAAATGTATTGGAACGATATAAGCTACCGAAAAGCTTATGTCAATCCTTTTGAAAGTCGTTGTGGAAACATGAAACACTCCACTTGTCATTCTATGACTTGAAGTAACATTCTACCTTAAGGTGGTAATGCAATTAGAAGGTTGGCTATATCTAAATTGTATGTTGTTGCCCAAAGCGTAAAAACGGGACCCTATTACTAAGTCTTCACTATCCGTCTGTGCGTCTGTCACCAGGATGTATCTCATGTTGAGGTATGTATTGTTGCGTTTTGTATTGTTGTATAAACATATACGTCAAAAAATGGAAGAACTACCATCTTTTCCAAAAAATGGTTGCCTGTAAAGTCGGTTTTACGGGCGAAGATTTTACGTGACAACGTCTTTTTCTCGGTAGAATATTTATTGATATGAATATAATTAAATTGCACAATAGGAACAAGGAATTAAATGAAAATATGAACGTAACGTTACCGAGCGTTACACTTTTTCATAAGTGACTCCCAGCCGCAACCTAATTTAAAATAAGAACGTAACGTTACCGAGCGTTACACTTTTTCATAAGTGACTCCCAGCCGCAACCTAATTTAAAATAAGAACGTAACGTTACCGAGCGTTACACTTTTTCATAAGTGACTCCCAGCCGCAACCTAATTTAAAATAAGAACGTAACGTTACCGAGCGTTACACTTTTTCATAAGTGACTCCCAGCCGCAACCTAATTTAAAAAAAAAATGGTTGCCTGTAAAGTCGGTTTTACGGGCGAAGATTTTACGTGACAACGACCGATCATCCGATGGTGACGATTCGGTGACTCATCGTAACGTTACCGAGCGTTACACTTTTTCATAAGTGACTCCCAGTCGCAACCTAATTTAAGACGTTGTCACGTCAATAAGAACGTAACGTTACCGAGCGTTACACTTTTTCATAAGTGACTCCCAGCCGCAACCTAATTTAAGACGTTGTCACGTCAAAATGTTTTAGTAATTCTTTGTCATAAATAAATGAGCTAAAATATTGCTATTCAAGATAAAGCATTTTTCAATCTTCAGTTAACGGTTGATAGCTTTTCTATACAAAAGATGTTAAACCGCAATTTTGACCAAAACGGTCTTTAATCAGATAATACGCAAGGTGTTTTCCTTTATGAATGATCACATCTTCTAAATAAACATACCGCCATTTTGTTTTTTACATTGATCGAACGTTGTATTTAAGTAGTAATGTTGGTATACAGGGGTTTCAGATTGCCTTACCTTCTCCCCGTACACCTGTCCGTTGGGCAGCACCATGGGGTGGTTGTGTTCGTTGAGCGGCGCGCGCGATATGCGACACAGGAGGCGCGAGTGCGACACGTGCGCGTGCGGGAGCGTGGCCGCCAGCGCGCTGAGCGGCGGCGCGCACGCCGGGCACGTGGGCACGCGCGTGCTGGGGGAGTAGCACTGAGTGTGTGCGAGTTAAGACAATGTTTGGTAACACTAATCACCCTGTATATCGTTAAACATGTGTATGACGTACTACCGCCCGTTCGTTTTTTGCCCGTTCTTCTCTATAGGTACCTACGCTTTGGAATGGGCAACTAGCTTCATATTTCCTGACTGACCGCCTTCTGAAGTTTGAACCCGGGCTCACAGTGCGAATATTCAATCGTCTTTTTACAAGCTTTTCTTAGCTTGCTTCGATCTTATGTTTCTAGTTTCGCATTGCCATTTTTCAAGCACTTCCTGGCATCCAATTGAGCTGAAACTTGGGATACCTACGTATATAAAATACGGCCAACGAGAAGCTATACGAAAGTTCATTTACTTAAAACACGACCATGGATATTGATAATCTATATCTATCTCATTCCATCTTGTGTATTTGACATAATGTCTTGAACTCCAGCATTTGCTAATGACCTTGCATTGACTTTGTTTACATTTGCTATCGTTTCTCGTTGGCCGTACTTTAAATACGGTGACAACGCATACAAAATATGGTACCATGGAGCTGGTCTGACGAAGATAGGCATAAGAACTCCTGAATTAAAAAGGATAGCGTCGTGTAGTTTGAACTCGTTGGTTGGGTTAAGCCGAAGATGGTGTCCAGGGTCTGATGATGGAGCCGGAAAGTGGCCATATGAATTCACCAATCAAACAAGAAAGCACTATCGTGTTTGGACTTATTGGATAGGTATAGACCAGTTCTATTACACTAGTTGGTGTTCAGGGTCTGATGATGGAGCCGGAAGGTGGCCCTATGGCCACCTTCTTGATTAAATGGATGAGTTCCTATAAACTCATCCATATAAGCAATTTTTTTAAATAATAGGCTAAAAGTTTCAATGCAAGAAAATTTAGGGGCCGGTTTTTTTTTTCAGAATCATGAACCATGGTATAACAGGTTGTGTCGAGGTTCCTGCCACCTCGTATATCACCCCACGCCTCTCTCAGCGCGACACGGGGTGCAGCTGTATACATATACAAAAGGATATGGCGTGTTGAGCGCGGCCAGCCCCAGCTGCAGCGCCACGGGCAGCGCGGGCAGGCGCGCCGGGTGCAGCAGGCGCGCGTGCTCCCAGCGGAACTGCAGCACCAGCGCGCGCCAGCGGCCCGCCTGCAGCAGCGCGCGGTACGGCTCCACCTCTGCGGGGGGCGGGGTTACATCACTTATTTGTACTAATTTAATTGAGAATCTACTCAATGAAAATCTCAAATTCATTCCTTCACTCACAGCCACAGCCTAAACCGTTGGGTCCAGAAACACGAATTCTTATACAAGAGTTCCTTTTATAGCGAAAATGAGCCTAAAGGTTTTTGTTAAATATAATAAATAGCTAAATGATGCAAGTTTCTACGGAAGTTCATAATTTTTGCCAAATAAAAATACCATTGGGCAAACGGCTTATCCATACTAATATTATGAATTCGAAAGTATGTCTCTGTATGTATGTTACCTTTTCACGCCTAAACCACTAAACGGATTTCGATAAAATTTAACAGAGAGATAGATTGCGTCCCGAAGAAGGACATGAAATACATAGTTTTTATCCCGATATTCCCACGGGATCAACACTTATGCGGGTGAAACCGCAGGGCGCTGCTAGCTTCCGCCCCCGGCTTCGCCTGGGAGGTATGTCGATAAAAACTATCCTATGTCCTTCCCCGGGATGCAATCTATCTCTCTGCCAAATTTTATAGAAATCCGTTCAGTGGTTCAGACGGGAAAATACAGACAGACAGAGTTACTTTCGAATTTATAATATTAGTATGAATTAATTATTTATTATTATATATTAATAGCAATATCAGTGGCAAAAGCCTCCCTACTCTTACCCACCACGTTGAAAGCTGCTAAAGACCAGTTCTTGTTGAAGGAGTCCAGCTCATCCCTCAATCTCCTTCTGGGCCTGCCGCGATGTCGCTTGCCAATAAGCAGCCCAATTGGGTCGTAAGTTTGGCCCATTTGCCGTCTGACATGCGCCAGATGTGTCCAGCCTAATTCTATTCCAATGTGGCAGCTGTCCAAGTGACCAGTAGTCTTTGTGATGGAACAGATGGTCGTATTCCCAACCAGCATCCTAATTGCGTAACACACTATCAACCGGCGGCATCTGAATCATTTTGAAGCAAATTGTTAATCCATTGCTTCATAAGTTCGAAAAATTTTGCCTGCTCAACACGTAAATAACGCAATGAATGTTGTTGAACTGTCAAAATGAAACCGATTCCGATTGATAATGTGTTACGGAATTGCCCCGCCGCGCCGGTCTGTTAGTTTGATACCCGGAATACTCCGTTCCATAGCCCTCTGGCAAACCTCGAGTGTGGACCTCTGCTGATTTGACAAAGACCATGTTTGACCACCATATGGGAGGCACATTACCGTGACAAAATCCCGTTTGTGACCAAACTAATTGAGATTCGTCAAGGATGTGTGGCTCACCTGACTGCCCCGTTGGTCTCGTGGTTGCAAGCGCGACTGCTGAGCGTGGGGTCCTGGGTTCGATTCCCGGGTCAGACAAAGTGTTATTGGGTTTTCCATTAGGAATTTCTTAGTAACAGTCCGGAGTTTGGAAGTTGGCGGTTTAAAACCCCCGTGCCTCGGAAAGCACGTAAATCCGTTGGTCCTGCTGCGCCTGAACTCCCCCCGGTCGTGTCGGATTGCCGTCCCATCGGACTATGAGATTAAAGGAACAGAGAGTGCACCTGTGTTTGCGCACACACTTGTGCACTATAATATCTCCTGCGTACCTGGCTAATCTCCATTGAGATTGGCCACCGTGACCGAAAACGGTCGGGGAGGCTATTATTATTATGGCTCACCTGTATCCTTAGGGAAGGCCAGCATACCCATGCAGTGCTGTATGTCCTTCAGCTGATCCTCTTCGTAGGTCGAGAAGTGCTTCTTAGCGTAGCGCACGGCCTCCAAGCGTTTGTCTTCGCGCACCAGCTCTATGAACTCCTGGAACCAAGAATATTGCTGGGTTAGATTTGTTAGTGGGTTGAATCTGAATCAGACAAAAAAAAACAGTGGCACTCCGGGAGTGCCGACCGAAGTGAAAACTAGAACAACAAACAGAATACTTTGCCATCACTCACTGACATATCGGATGACATTAAAACCGAGTACATCCCGAGGACAGCCGAACACAGCGCGGTGTCGGTTACGGTAACAGTGTCGCGAGTTCAATGGTTTTTTCCCATCTCAAAAAATGCCCAACGCGCTTTCAATTCAAAAATATAATATGTGAATGAGTAATGGATGGTCACCCATCCACGAACCGACCGCGGCAAGCGTAGCTTAACCTCCGATCGACACGTGCGGCTGTTATCATTTAGCCAAGAGTCCCTAGTTGTTGGTATTTAATCATTCAAACTTTTTTCTTGAAGTTACTGTTCAAAGACAAGATGCTCTTTTATAGAGCCCCAACAATCTGACCATTTTGAAGCTAACCCATTTGTGAGTCCTCAAAACCTTCAGAGAAAATATTATCAAAATACATGTACGTGTACAACATACTTTAACTTTGTAGCGGTATCTACGCCACATGCGAACAACGCGTCACACTGACGTCACGCAAAATCCTGCATCTCGCAGAGTTTACCGCGCAACTAGCATAGATACACCGGCCGACCTGTATCATTGGGCAGTTGCCCGCCAGACACAACACCCGTCTGGTCGGAGGATCCTCCCTTTTCTATAGAGTATGAGTGAACTTTACACCCTGTTCCTCATACCTACATATATACAATGTTATCTTTAATAATCTGACTAGCTTTTTCTTAACTAGGTTGGCTTCCGGTCTACCGGTTAGACTAGACCAGTAACTAGGTTAGACTGATTTTCAAACTTTCGGGCTTCTGACGACCCGTAACGACTGTCAAAGATTTACAAATGACAGCCGGGACCAACGGCTTAACGTGCTTTCCGAGGCACCGGGGGTCTCGGTATGTAAAGATGGTCACCCATCCACGCGACGACCTCGGCAAGCGGTGGTTAACTGCTTGTCGTTGCTTTGATGGTTTAATTTTTAGAATTGTAATATCATGTTCCTCTTCAAAGGGCAAAGACCTACCCTTTCTAGTTCCAAACCTGTAACTATATCCAGACACGAAATATTTATTTTTTAGGGTTCCGTACCCAAAGGGTAAAAACGGGACCCTATTACTAAGACTTCGCTGTCTGTCCGTCCGTCTGTCACCAGGCTGTATCTCAAGAACCGCGATAGCTAGACAGTTGAAATTTTCACAAATTATGTATTTCTGTTATAACAACAAATACTAAAAACAAAATAAAATAAATATTTAAGGGGGGCTCCCATACAACAAACGTGTTTTTTTTCGGTGTTTTTGCCTTGTGGTACGGAACCCTTCGTGTGCGAGTCCGACTCGCACTTGTTGTTTTTATTATATTCAGTATACCTGTATCCGAATCTTGAACTCCATGGTGGAGTTAAGTTTCCTCAACTTGGACTTGTTGTCGGCACACCACTGCAGACAGCGCGCGGTACGCTGCGAGTACAACTCCGCCTCCACCTCCGCCGCCACCGCGTAAATGTCTGCAATAAGAACAAAACGTCATGAAGAAGATAGATTAGAATACATAGGAACCTCATAGCGAGTGAGACGGATTTATTCTGTTGTTCTCTAAGTGAATTCACAAGGAATGCATCCATACTAACATTATAAATTCGAAAGTAACTCTGTCTGTCTGTATGTTACCTTTTCAGGCCTAAACCACTGAACGGATTTCGATAAAATTTGGCAGAGATATAGATTGCATTCCGGGGAAGGACATGGGATAGTTTTTTGTTCATATTCATGGGTAGAACAACCTGTAAAAATTTGGATGGTGTTAAAAAAATCTTCCTGTGTATAAATAAAAAGAAAGGTCCTGACTGACTGACTCATCAACGCCAAGCCCCAAGCGCCAAGAAAGCTGACATTTTGCACAGAGGTTCCCATTATAATGTAGACAAGGAAAAAGGAAGGATTTTTCGAAATTCAACCCCTAAGTGGGTGAATGGGGAGAGGGTGAAATTTCACGCGAAGTCGCGGGCAGAAGCTAGTAATAACTATAATAAGAAGTTCCTTACCGACATTAGTGAGCTCCCGTAGCCCCCTGGCGTCGGCCAGTTTGTTAGCCGAGTCGTAATAGCCGTTACGTAGGAAGTAGTCCACCAGCATGCGGTCCAGGCGTACCTTACGCCACTGGTTCAGGGTCGTCTGTGATGTGTATGACATTGGCTAAGTGGGGAAAAAAAGGTAATTATAAGGTTAATAACAAGTCAGTGGCGGCGGCCCTAGAATTTTTTTAGGTGGTGCAAAATATTAACGTGGCGACCCCAAGTAAACATGGGATAAGGGCAGGAAGATGATGAAAATATTAACGTGGCGCCTCTCTATGCATGTTCGTATGATATATGCCGCGATAAGGCCGCCCATTGTATGTTTTGTATTAATCGTATTTTTTTGTTATGTATTTTCTGGTGTACAATAAAGTATAAATAAATAAATATGCATGCAGTTGCTTGCTTGCTTGTGGGCGATCGGCTTTATAGCAAGGTACTATCATCAATGACTGGTGCCAGGTGGACTGTCCACCTGGCACCAGTCAAGTCGAGGCGCTGAAATCAACCGAAATGCGAACACCAGTGGTGGTCGCATTTCGGTTGATTTCAGCGCTTCTCCCATGACGGCCCTCGGTACCGTCACACCGCTCGCACCGCTCGCACCGCCCTAGGGCCGCTACTAACAACAACAATGAGTTTCAACAACTCAGTCTATCGCAGTCCACTGCTGGACATAGGCCTCTCCCAGGCTGCGCCACAACATCCTGTCCTCCGCCTTCCGCATCCAGTCTGACCCAGCCATCTTCTTTAGGTCGTCAGTCCGTCTAGCTGGGGGGCGTCCCACACTACGCTTGCCGATACGCGGTCTCCACTCCAGGACACGTCTGCGTCAAGCCTTCTCGTCGCCTATCCCGCAGTGTTTGAAGACTATAAGGTCTTCAACCAGTGCGTCCTGCCCGGGCTGCCCGTCATGACATATGGTGCCGAAACGTGGCCACTGACGGTCGGGCTGGTCCATAAATTCAAGGTCGCTCAGCGCAATAAGTTTGCGCCAGTAAAATAGCCTATCATCATCTGCCTAGCCTTTTCCCAACTATGGTCCGGCCGTCGAAAAATTGCGTCCCTGACAACTATCAGTGCGACAATTCTAGTAGCTAATAAAGATCAATGTCGTATTCATTTGTATGAAAGTGACAGGTGTCAAGAACGGCTTCTCTCGTCGGCCGCACTACATGTTCAGATTTTCTTCTAGTATAACCGGTTGCAGCACTTGCAGCTAGCTGAATACTAGTATCACCGCAGTTCCATATATGAAAAAAATGCTCTTAAAACGGTAAAGGAAAACATCGTGAGGAAAGCGGCATGTCCTAGAACCAAAAATTCGAAGACATGTGACATCTACTAACCCGCTCTAGGCCCGCGTGATAGCCAGTGCCGGGTTAAGACTACTTGATGCCCTAAGCAATCCACGCCTGTAGGCCCTCCTATTTACTAGTCCCCTCGAATTTTTCCAAAACATCGACGAGCGATTTGTAAAGATTGGCGCACATCTCTAGCTAGAGTGACTTTTGGATGTTGTATTAACATGCTGATAAACAGCAAATACTGTTTCGGTGCTGTTTCTGCCTGATGGTGCCCCCCGAGACGTGATGCCCTAAGCAAATGCTTAATTTGCTTATGGCCTAATCCGGCACTGATTATAGCCCACTCCCTCTAGAAGAGAGGAGGCCTGTGTCCCAGCAGTGGGAACGTCATAGGCTGATTGTGATAACGGTGTTATCCCGCAGATCGTCCATACAAAAGTTCCAAGTCTATGCATGCTAATAGATAGTTTTACCTTAACCTGTGGGGTGCTGGGCTCAGCCAGGGCGGCGGCCTGTTCCTTAAGGTGCTCCAGTCTCTTCTTGCACACGTAAGCAGCCTGCACCTCCTCTGTGATAGCTTCTGACGCCTTGCGCTTCATTGTTGTCAGCTTTTCTACCTGTTACCCATAATAAGTTTTTGATTTTTAATGTTACCTTGAATTCAATACATTGAGGCTAGGAACTCACGGAGCGATTTTCGCCCGCGCCCGCTGCGGTTGCGGGCCCGCAGCTTCTGTAGAATGCAAATATTTATATAAAAAATTAAAGCACATTTCACGACGCGTTTTACGCCCGCGGTGTTCGCGGTTGTATGCGGCTCCCGCTGTACCGGCGGGCAACTAGTAGAATCGCGCGGGCCGCGGTACCCGCAGCCTCGGCGGGAGGCGCCCGCGCGCTTTGCGATCGGTTGGCGGGCGACCGCGGGGGCCGGCGGGCGGCGCGGCGGGAGGTGATCCGGTCATCTTGCAATCTTGCGATCATCGCCCGCCACGTTTGCGGGCGATGATCGCAACCGCGGCGGCCGCGTAACCGCGCGAATAACCGGTCTCGTGAGTTTTGAAATAAAACCGCAGATCCACGACCGCGGCGGTTGCGGGCGAAAATCGCTCCGTGAGTTCCTAGCCTTAACTTTACATGAGAGCAGTGGCCAGTGGTGGCCCAGTGGTAACAGCCGCGGCTTACGAGTACACTTGGCAGGATTGAGCAAGTAGGCACTTTACTTTGTGTAAATTATTTCATCACCACTGCTCTCAAACCGGTGAAGGATACCGGCATGTCCTAGAACCACAAATTCGAAGACATGTGACATCTACCAACCCGTATTAAGACCGCGTGGTGGATCACGGCCCACTCCCTCTCACAGAGAGGAGGCCTGTGTCCCAGCAGTGGGAACATTATAGGCTGATTATGCTAATTTTACATGTTACAAAAACAAAATAATTTTGAGAATAAGCTCTCTGGCTCTCTGATGTCCACTTTATTTATAATCACCATATAATTATGAACATGGTGTGTTAGTTATGGGAAAATACATCAAAGAAAAAACCTCTATAGCAATTCCTGTCTAAGCGACTTATAACAGTATGGAATAGACTCCTGGAAAATGTTGTGACGGCTCCCACACTGAACTGTTTCATGAATCAACTGGTCAGATTAAATATCTCCAAGCTAATCACGCATCCGCTAATTAGCTGGTGTCTCTAACCAAATAATAATAAAGCTTAGTTTAAAGTTTGTCTCGTGAGATTATATATATCGAAAAATTGTAAAGAGCATATCATTTAGTGACATTATGTATATACTTCATTGTACAACACAAAAATAATCACTTTGTACTTTTCCAAGTTGCTTTATTTTTTTTTTATTACTTAATTTCCACATATGCCAACAGCTTAATCATTGTCGGTCGACCACTTTTCACCCTTATACCCTTGGTAATAAGGTTGAAAAGTGGTCCACCGCCAGTGACCGCGATGGTACCTACATTAAATTTTAATCACGTATTGCACCAAATTGATATGAGTTATTAACAGTCACACAGAGTAACACTGACCTTCAATTAGTGGTTTACAAACCACTGATCTAGTACAGGCATAGATTTTTATAATTCAATTAGGTAAATATTGTAACATTTGTCACACTAACATTATTTGTATGTTTGGTACTTCTTCACACACAAACAGCTGAATAGATTTGGATGTTGGGCCCACAGATAACATATTAACAGAATTAATTAGTAACACACAGGATACTTTATATCCCGATATTCCCACGGGATTGACAGTCGACACTTAAGCGGGTGAAACCACGGGGCGCAGCTAGTCTTTTTATAACTGGGGAAATTTAGGTGTACTATAAATGTACACGTCTGTGTACATTTATAGTACACCTACCTTACCTTTACCCTTTGGGATAAAAACAAGGGTGACAATATAATTATTATGTGTGTTGTCAATTTTAAGTTTCCTAACTGACTAGTTCTTTAGGATTTTTTTTTAACTTAAACTAATTTGGCGTACTGCTCGGCATAGGTCTCACCCATATTTTTCCACTTTTCTTTGTGCTGTGCCTTGTCCGCCCAATCGGTTAGGTTTTCCAAACCCACCCTGTTGCATTGTATTGCCGGCCCGAGATTTCGCTTCGCGTTTTTTCTTACTTTTTTTCTTTTTGCACAGCTTCTAAGTGTCCTACCGTGATGTTAAATAGTCTAAAGCCTTCCTCAAGAATTGGGCTATTAAATGCAAAAATATTTTTTCATGTCTGACTGGTAGTTCCAGAGATAAGCGCATTCAAATTCTTCAGCTTTATTGTAAGTATACCTATGGATATAGAAGAGTATCTTACCATTCCACCAAGCAGAGAGTTAATCTCTCCAGTAGTGACTGGTTGCTTCCTTGTGGCCGTGTCAAGCTCGCTGGCTCCACTGCCCACTTGACGGGCCTCAACATCCAGCACACGCTGGGCATTGCGGTAGCGTTTGTTGAATACCTCATATGGCACCTAGAATTGGTACAATTTAGTTTGGGTTATTAGTTCAATGTTTAAACAATGTAAAATAATAAGTATTTTATTTTGTTGTGAATTTTTGGTGGAAGAATATTTTAATGCACAAGCAATACAATATTGAAGAATATTTTAATGCAATAAATATTTTAATATTTTAAGCAAGGCAAGACTCCGGGAGTCTTTGTAGCCATAGATAATGAATTGTCATTGTACCTCTTATTCTGGTGACCTACTTATTATGAGGTTTATCTAAAAAATGTGGTAAGTCAAAAAACACATAAGATAAAAAGAACTGATCAATACTTTTCTTATACTATTTTGTTTGTAGGTGTTATATAGGCATAGAGGCAAGTATCTAGTACGAGTTGAAAGATATTGTGGAATAACTTTAAAGTTACAAAGAATATTTTGAAAGAAATCTATAATGTAAATAATAGGCAACACAAATACATTTAAAATAAATAACCACTTCGTCATTAAAAATTTGGCCTTAGTTGGATGATCTTGTAGAAAATGATACAAGTAACATGCATGGCCAACTTTACCTTCAATGTTGCGTGCTCCAAAGACTTTAATTCATTCATCTTGTTGCTCGATTAGTTAAATAAACTTGTATTTTATCCTCAAATACACGTTAACTCTCTCAGGGTAGTCACAAGAAGTCAAAAACTCTTGAGGAGAAGACCTTAGAAATGAAAACAAAACTCAGCTGATTGATCAATGCATTACTAGGCAAAACATACGTAGCTATACAAATCAACCAAAATTTCCGCTATAGCCATAACTTCTTGTAAATTTAATAATAATCTGTAAGAAGTGACAATAGGATTAACTAATCATGATATCAGCAACAGGAATTTCACGATAGAAGTGCAAAAAAATGTACAAAACCACTACAAAACCTTTTTGTGACGAACACGTATTTTCGATACAAGGCAGACGCAGAACAAATTCAAGAAACATTGTTTTGTCTCTGTTTCTTTGTGTAAAAGAAGAGCGAGATAAAAATATGTTTGTAGGAATTTAAAAGTTCGTTCAGAATCTACTGATTTATATTTCTATTAACATTATTTTATAAAAATTAACATCGGTACGACCAGTCCGTTAATTAGTAAAGCCATTTTAATAAATTGATTTAATGAGTAGTGTAAAATTTTGCATTACATTAAATTTTCAGTATACTATAATAGGTATGAGCGTTATTTCACGTCACTAGTTACAATAACTGCTTATGGGGCATGTAACCGAATCACTAGTTTCGAGTCACACATAAACTAGTGATTTTTGTAACTAGTTACATTACCAATGCAGTGATCGAATGAAAAGCGAGACACGAAACAAAAGTACGTTGCGAGTCGTTTCTACATGGTTACTACTCTGTGCCTGTGTGCCTACTTCTTTGTACTGACCGGCAAAGCGAGCCGAGACTTCCCGAAATCACGAGTGATGACACGATGAAATCCGAACATGCACACACCAAGTCGCCAACTACGAAAATGATGCGTATAATTTTCATACGTATTACTTAGGACTTAGAGATTAATTTAGATTGGTCATTATTTTTAACCTTCGACGGGCGGCGTACGAACACAAATTTGAAATTGTATTAGTATTTGTTTATGATTACTTTGAAAAGTAAACCTTGTTTAGTTCGTTGGTGAATATTGCACAAGTATGTACCTATGTATGTTGCATTTATTGTGAAAGTGACTTCCATGCATATTTTCGTAATATTTTTGAATAAATTGTGAATAGTGTAGTACGTATAAAAAAAACAGTGAATAAATAACTTTTTCGTCATGTCTCGATGCAATTCGAGTGTCCTGTGGAAGTTCTTCCAAAAACTACGCAATGAAAAAAAAGCAAAAAAAAAAAACAAAAATAACAAGAAAAAAAAAATGCAACAAGTGTGGTGAATTATATAGCTTCAAATCCTCAACCGCCAATTTAAAAACGCATTTGAAGAGGAAACATCTCGTATTACGTTATAGCATTAATGATGTAACTGCTTAAGGTAACTACAAAAACTAATTCGTTCAAAAAACCTACAGCTTGTGACATGTAACGATTACGTAGGTAACCATATAAATGTTCGTTTCGCAAATACTTCGGTAACACCATTTTGAATCACTGAATAGATTATGACAAATAACTAGTTACAAAAATCACTAGTTTTCAAAACAGGTTAATGTTCGTTTCGCAAATACTTCGGTAACACCATTTTGAATCACTGAATAGAATATGACAAATAACTAGTTACAAAAATCACTAGTTTTCAAAACAGGTTAATGTTCGTTTCGCAAATACTTCAGTAACACCATTTTGAATCACTGAATAGAATATGACAAATAACTAGTTACAAAAATCACTAGTTTTCAAAACAGGTTACGCCTTTAAAGTAACTAGTTACGTTACGTTTCGCGAAAATCACGTAACGACCCACACCTATACTATAATGTACTCTGTGCATTAAATAATACACCACATTTTTTTTTTGTAGTTTTAGAAGTATGCTACCATAGAGAATAAATTGTATCTTTATTTACCAAGTAGGTTCGTTGGTTTTTCTCATCTATTGGTTTTCAATCGATTAATAAATTATATTATTCTTTTTACAAATATGTATGGTATTTTTTTTTATAAATTGCTTTAATTGTCATCTGTTCTACTCAGTTCAATACAATTTTATTAAATTATCTTAGTACTTTGTTTTATATTTTAGGACTTATTTATTCAGCAGATAAAACGATCAATAAAATTTAATAAAACCACAAAATACTGCACATGAACTTGATTCTAAATCGCTTCTCATTGACAATTTTCTACGTTGAGCATAGACAACAATTTAGTCCATGCGTTTTCGGCGCGTCAGCGCGTCACTTTCATTACGCAAATCCGCCATTTTGTATGTAGCTGGCGGTGCTTCACGGTATACTTTCTCAGTTCAGTGATTATATCCACGAAAAACTGGGAAACTTTGTTCAATTTGACTTTGTAAACTGACTGTGAATATAACTAACAATTTTGTGAAGTAACATAGCTTCAACTTCTTGTGCTTTCGTGATTTGTGTGTGCCCTATAATTGGAGCGCGTGGCTGGTGACTCTTTGTTGTTGGAATCAGCTTATTTACGGTGAGTTTCTTTATATTTACTAATAACAAAGTAGTTTCAGTGAGTTACAAGTACCTCGGAGAAGTTTTAGTGATGTAAAATGTATTGTGAGAGAGTTATTAGCAAGAAAGTGTTGGCGTCATTGATGCGGTTCTAGCGGCGCGGTGATTGCTTTGCTGTGGCGGTGGCTGGCGGCCGACGACATTATTCTCGCGGCGACGCCGACGCGTCACCTCTTGATCGCGTGAGAAAACGTGTTACTGGTGAATTGGTTTTTCTAGAAATCTCTATGGACTAATCCTAAATTCCGCAAAAGTAGTTGGAACCGTAAGTTTCAGAGATTTTGAAAAGTTACCAACATGTGCTCGTAACGGTTATGACCCTAATTCTGTAAAATAGTGGGAGGTGCGTTCCAATGAGTTTTCTCTATAAAACGAATAAAATGGATTTCTGATTACTATAAAATATATTCAGGTGAGAACAATACTATTTTACGTATTCAAAAAAACAAAATGTAGGCTGAAAAAAATCAATATCCTAAATTGAAATTAGCCACCTGTTTCTTTGAAGGTGTAAAAAGGCTGAAAAAATGTTCCTAATACAAGTACATTGAGTAATTTTGTACAATTTCCTTTTTGTTGGCTTCTCAGTTACTGATATCATAGGACATTGGTCATTGATGACCTTTTCAATAGATAAGGCTGAACCGTGATAAGGAATACACTTGTCTAAGTTACTTTTTTCTTATTGAACATACAATGCCTCTAATTATTTTTTTTTTATTTACATACTAGATATACTTTTCTGATTAGTTGGAACTTTTTTTTTGGGAATAATTCCAATTGCATAGAAAAGATTTAAGTCTCTTCTAAAATTAATGTAATGCATCATTCGTATTGCTAAAGTAAGTTTGAACTTTGGTACTTCAAAGACATCTTTAGAAAACTAAACCGTTTCTTTGAAATTATTTGAATTCATTAATATGTATTATAAAACTTACACAGCACTTCATTAACCGGTTGAATGCCGGAATTACAGAAACAATTAAAAACCCATTGTGTCTCGCGTGTATATACGTTCCGGCATACTAAGGGTTAATGAGAAACATTGAATAAACTCTGAATTGTAATATTTCAGAAAAATTATGACCTTTTACTAAAGATCAAAGAAATGTTACATTAACCTGATGTTATGTATTTTCTAATACAATAAGGTAGTTAGATAAGTTAAATGTGTGTTAATCATTGAATGGACATTGTTTAAACACTTTAAAGTTAAACCCTCACTACAGTTTTTAGAAATTAGGTACTACTTACCTACCCAACAATTCTCTTTAATAAGTTTGTTAGCTAAAAAGTTTCAATGGATTTCATTTGTAACTTTCCACCTTTCATTATTTTACCTATTTAGCTTTTTCATTTGTTCAGTTTTGCTCTTGTTAGAATTCTTTACAAGTCTTATTAATTTGTTTGTCAAAGTTTTTTTTTTTTAATAAAAGTTATCCCAAACGCTTTCGTATCGTGTTTTATAAGCTCCCGTTATGATAATTTTGATGAAATAAGTTTTTTCGTCGATTTATTACCGTTTCGTTTTCAGCTAGAAAGTTTTATTGCCGTTTCCAATAAAAATGTTTGGTTGTGGGCGGCAGATGACGCATTCGTCAGTAATCCTTAAAACGTATTTTTATGTCGTAGTATTGGTTATAGCAATACTGGAATCTCAAACATATCTAAAATACTGCCTTCATGTTAAAAACATCGGTAATAAGAAAACATACTTTTTCTCACAGTTTCATCTCATAAAATTTGCAATCAGCGTTCTCAAGTTTCATCAACAAATCACGGTACATACGCGTCATATTCGTTAATACGCCAAACGTTTATACAACGATGCAATCCAGTCTAAAATAACCTTATCGCTCCCAGCGACGCATTCTCAAAAATGACACATCTATATTCGACCCGACCACTCTTATACATAATTTAATTACATACCTAAATGAATAATGGGCGCCGTCTAGAACGTTGGCTCTTGTTGCCCATACATATTCACGTATATAACGCTCTTAACAGCGAAATTTATGTACTTGGTACGCAATAGAAAATAAAAAACAGCGTTTCTTCAACCCTCCTACGAATACATTATAATCCTCTAGTCAACACAGACCTCCTTGCAAACTAAGACAACGAAAATCGTGCAAAAGAATTGACACGCAAATTAAAACTTCGAATTCTCAAGTCATGTGCGGTTCTTGAACCACATGGTAAGCATAATAACGTTTGTTCGAAACGACGCGTCTAGCTGCTTAGATGTCGCATAGCAACATATATGTAGCTATACGTATGTGCTGTGGCGTAAACAATGAGGACGTGTAGTGTAGCGCATCGGTTCGCCTCGACCTATCTTTACACGCTATGTCAAGAAGTACCTAGGTATAGTCGTGTCTAGTCTATATCTAACTAGCTAGTGCAGATAACGATAGAGTAACTCCGCTTGGCTTGCCTTCGACTCTAGGGTTGGCTATTACACAAAACATAATTTCTCTAGAATTGTTTTATCATGAAATAACTTTGTCGTCGTGACCAAGTTTGAAGTTACTATGTCAAATTTGATAATGATGAATGGAAACTGTATCATAAAAATTTCCTTAATTACTCGTAACATTCCATTTTAGATAACACCGGAATGACCTGCAATCTGTAAGTTGTAGTTAACATCACACGCTCTTTTGCGCGTGCCCGTCCTAGCGTTACACTAGATATTTCCCACTCATTTTTCAACGTCCGTATATTATAAATCGTTTATATGACATCTATGGAGCTCGCTTAGATACTTCTCGGTAAATAGACGGACGGACAGACCACATCCGTTAGTGGCGGTGCGATTGTGCACGTGTGTGAACGGCTCGCACACACACACACGCCATCTCGACCAGCCAGGCGGGTTGTCGATCGGCAATCGATTGCGCGTTGCTTTTAAATACTCGCCTACAATCATCGCCACGATTTTATTTAGCTTTGTTTTCTTGCTCGAGACCGTGGAAAGGTGTCTTCGCGGTATATTGTTTTTTTTTCTCTCGATGTTCGTCTTTATATTGCGGCTGGTAACTTTTATGGTATTGATAGCATTGGGACGGTTTTAGTAATTTTGTCTCTGGTAGTTGTTTAATTGTAATCGTAAAAATCTTTAATTACTGTTGGATTTGTTGACTTTTATTAAACATATAGATAAATACTGGTAAAAACCTGTTAGGCTTTTCTGATTACATAATTGGTTTAAAATGTATCTTAGTGATAGTCGACATTAAATTGTAATGCAATAGGAAATTATTGTAAGTACTGTATGTAAATGAACGTCTATACGTGCTGCTTATCTACCAAATAATGTATCCATTTAGTTTCGGCACTATTTTGTAGTACTTAATCGAATTTAAATGTACCAAAGTTTTTCTTAATTATTCCTTGTATACATATTCAAGTTTGCCTTCAATATGTTAATTAATATCAATCATGTATGGTAATTTTGTGATAATATTTATTTATGTTATGTACTAAGACACGTGTAAGAGAATTTGTTGTCGTATACCTATTTCTCAAAGAAGCAGCGTTCTTCATTTACTTATGCTATTTTATCAGAATGAATATCCTCTTCTAAACATGAACCTCCCCAAAATTTATTTCAATGTATCCCTAGGGTAAATAAATCAATTTAATTTCCCTAACAAGTGCTAGCGGGTGACCAAACTGCCACACTTCTACATCGCACTGCGTTATCCCCTCTATCAAACAATTCGTTGAGGGGTTTCTATACAATGTATCGTAATATCACTTGAAATAAAACCACATAACCCACTTTCCCTGTTACATAATACATTTTCTTCTATCTAGTATTAAACTTGCACAGCCAGAGTATAAAAAACAAAAGTCATAAAAATATTTTACCAAAAATATAAGGTGATTATCCCGTAATGAAATATTGGAACAAGTCGACGCATAGTTGTCGTTTTAACGACTTTCACGTCTTGCAAAAAAGGTCTAAATATTATGGAGCCATTACTATATCCAGCACGAGACGGCTACAACCTGAGTTGATTGATTGATATCGTAAATTCAAACTGCCTAACCTGTTATTCTGTGTTCCTATAAAAATAGATACAATAACGGTACTGCAATATTCAGCAAATTTATCACCATACATCGCCATCGTATCCCAAACACGGTGACTTGTCACCTAAGTAATAAATGCGCATAATTATTGTTTTTTTTACTTACCGACTGTAGCCGTAGACTTAGATTTCCTGTGAAGATGACATCTGGGTTTTTACAGACGCGTCTCAAGTACTTAGGTATTTTTTTACAGTATTGTGTGAAGTAATCTCATCAAGCGACTCATGTAATGAAGCCAAATTACACTTGATAGTTAAAGAAATAAGTTTAACCGACTTCTTTAAATACTGGTATTTTTCTTCCCACTTTTAAGGTTTGTTTTATTTCATTCTTTGTTCTTACTCGGATCGGATATATAGGTCTTTCCGGCGATCCAATCGAGGTCATCTGGTCGCTGGCCTTATAGCACGACTTTCGGCTTGTCTTTGCTTATTTTTACTACATAAGTGAATAGGATATTATAGTCTGTTTGCCAATTGATGAGGCATATAGGTCACGGTGCTCATAATCTAGCGATGCGTCACTGTTTCTGCAAGATTACGAATGCAGCAGTATCGCGTTGGGTTTCAAGATCATAATTACGAGTAAATAAAGTCTTGTTGCTAGGCTGTTGTTTTTATAATTTGCAGTTTTATTGCTGAATACACGTAATGCCACTGGATTAGCAAGCAGGTACGACTCATTTGCTGTGATGTACCAACTGATTGTATTATGATATGAAACCTACATTTTTAATAGTCTTTTTCCTTATTTCGAAGTCACATTAATTCATATTAAAATATTATGTTGAGAAACATGAACCATCCGAAGTTAAAATCAATTAAGTCTTCCTTTTATTACTTCCATTCTTGTTTTAATAAATACGCAATAATCCCAATGTTTTTGCAAATAATATTAAACAGAGAAGCACTCAATAATTCAATGGCTCTTCAACATCTTACTGTCCCAATTACTTTTGTTGGAGGGTCTCCAGTAACTTCAGTTTTCTTATGCCTAGCAATAATGCCCGGGTTACACGAGGTTGGTTCCTTAAGTTAGGATATCTAGCAAGTAATATCCTGGCTTAGCTATCCTGACTTTGCACATGCTAGAGGTGTTGAAAAGCTGTTGTCATACGATACTAGTAAATTTTAAGCTAATAGTATTGCGGTGACTGACTAGAATAAACTGATCCGTTGGGGTACTAGTTTCATCAGCTATATGAGGCTAGTACACAAGCCAGGATAGTAAAATCTGTGGAGGAGACGCTACTAGCACAAAAATAGAACCCCCATCCTATGAAACTAGCTTACTAGCCTAAAAATCAGGATAGTTCTGTTTCGTGGAGCTTCGTGGAGCCCGGGCATTATTAATTTTCCTTATGACACAATCGTAAGAATGCGATGTGTTTCTTGCATAATAAGCGTCTGTATTAGGCATTATTGCAGATAATGCTAGAAAACTTATAATGCATGTGGCTATTAGTTCATAGTTGGTTATGTAATCTATTGTGAGTGAGGAAAGGAATAAATAAGATTACTTTAAGATGCAGTCATGTTTCAGTATATTGCAATTACCAGTCTTACCAAGGGGCATCGTGTTACCCAGTAACTGGGCTGTGGAGGTCCGATAGTTAAAGGTCGCTCCATGTGAAATACTGGTATTCCGCTGCATCCGGTTACACTAGAAGCCGACCCCAACATTGTTGGGAAAAGGCTAGGCAGATGACGATGATGATCTCGCAATTTATGTCAGGGCAGGGCAATGGCCTCTTCCCTCCTTCTATCTTAACCCTATCCCTAATAACAAATTATACTAATTATATAACACATCGGTACCAATAAGGCGCTCCGCAGACCAGAAATGACCGCCGTCATTTGGTCCGCGGATGACCGCGAGAGACATCATCCGACAAACTTAGGCGGCGCGGTCTTTTTGCCCTCTATGTACGTTGGTAGTATAGGATTCCCTTTGCACTATCGTTCGCGGTGAAATTGACCGGCCCGGCCCGCCCCGCCGTGTGTTTCGCGCCTAATGTGAATTTCAAGTTCCATGCATATTGAAAAAATACAAATCAGTCGGCACAGGGAAGGGCTACCACCGTCGAAGTCAACACTAATGTAAAACAAAATAAAGTTCTTATATAATAATCAGTAACCTCAACTTAGTTGTATTTATAAGATCATTTAACACATTACCACACACGATGTAATATTCTTTAAGGCATTCACATTGTCCTGTTAGTTTCTTATCTGCCTTGAACTGGAAACTAGGATATTTCCATGACATGATCACGCTACGCTTATATTATCAACAATAATACACTAGCTAAACCATATTAGACGAATATGAGACTTTTCTGAAGTTTGGAACTAATACAGTAATTGGACGATAGGAGTCTATACGCAGGAGTAGGGCCCTAGTTGTTTTAGAAAGAAAGAATATACGTTTATTTGCAGCAAATTGACGCACAAAAATAAAAAAGACAACAATTTGGGAGATAATATGCGTCACATCTACGCAATACCGCCATCGCTCCGCATAATGCTAAGTAAGACCCTATACGAGACAGAGCCCCAGCGCTAGTTTTCAGCGACAGTCGGCGTTGACGTGATGACGTCAGCCAGTGCAACATACGATTAGATATTTAAAATAAAAACAATCAAAATAAGAAATAAAATATACATTACAAAAAGATGGTATGAACATGAATGGGATAACACATATAACATCACGCCTGTAATCACCGACGGGTTAGGCAGAGGTGGTGTACCTAATAGTACACCCACATTTCGCCAGTTATGTTTAAGTCCCATGTAATGGTGGCGATGCGAGCGTATTGCCATCAACCGGGCACAAATCCGGACTCAAGGCTGTTACTGAGAAATGTTTAATAGAATTACTCAATAGCACTTTGTCTGACGTGGGAATCGAACCCAGGACCTCGTGCTCAGCGGTAGCGCTTGCGACCACTGGACCAACGAGGCAGCTCGTTTTAGGGATAAGTATGGCATTATGGTAGAAAAAGTCTAAACGATTACCTATATAGACATAGGTAGTATAATTCCCCACAAAGAGCTAGCTACTACGACCAAACCTGTTCGCAACAGCACTGGAACGCGTTAATGCCGCGAATGTAAAAGGGCTGCATTCGCTGGAACGCAACGTGTCGCCTGCGCCGGCGGCCGCCATCTTTTCTTCCCTTCTCTCGTTGACTGCGAACGACAACGCGCACTAAAAACTTTTCTCATCTAATTATTGTTCAAAACTTATTTATTTTATTCTGTATAACTTGTCAAGGAACAATAAACGACATTGACTGTTAACACGCATCTGATTTACCTATCATCACACGAAACATTGGTGACCCCGACGTGATATACTAAGAAGATTGACGATGAATCGACCGCGTGCAATGATGAAGCTTAAAACGAGAAGCGGCGAGCTGAGGCTGCCTGAAACTATGTGACGAATGATGACCCACCTACCTACTTGATGAGCCTGGCGTAGTGAGTGATTTGGTTTGCCTACAGGGAAGTACGCCCAATTTTAGTATGCTTAACCTACATTGATATTATATTGCAGCCGCTTTCTGTGCATCAGATTTAATAGGTAATCTGTCTCGAGTCAGATTAATATTAATGATTTCTTATTTCTTATTAGGTAGGTACTAAATAAACGACACTTTGCCTACCTAAACTCTTTGGAGTCAGATAAAATTATTGACAATAGTTTCTTAGTATGGAGGTACCTACTACTAATTGAAAGACAATCATACCTACCTAACTAGTAACTATACCTACTTTCTTTCTTGCACTTTGCTTACGGGAACACCCTGGCATTTTCCAGAATCGCTGTGTACACCTGCTTCTTGGTTCCCGCTGGAGTGCGCTGCAATAAAGCTGCTTGTTCCTCACTTCTGCTGCTTGCATGCTGTGCTGTGTGACCTGCTTTGCTCGTGTGTGAGTCGCTGACTGCACGAGCTGTTGTCGTAGCTATTGCGCGACGTACATGGTTTGGCTTATTATCTTAACTTTTACATGCGGTACTGAATACCAGCATAGTTAATTTCTTGACGGTCTGTTCAGTTTTTGTAAGCATTCACCATGTCGATTGAATTGAAATCTCTTGTTCAACAACGTGGTACGATAAAGGCTAGAATAACTATATTTTCAAAATATTTAAATACAGTTAAACTAATAGAAGCTGACAGCATTCCTAAACAAATTCTTATAGAAACTGAAATAAAACTATCAAGATTTAAAGAATTGTTGATACAGTTTGATGATCTTAAAACTAAAATTGAAGGTTTGGATCCTGATCAGTTGGAAGAAAATGACATAATTGAAAGTGACTTTTGCTCAAACATTGCTAAAGCTCAATTGTTAATTGAAAGTTTTGCTCCTCGTGAGGTAGTACCCGAAAATACTAACTGTAATTCTATATCTAGTTGTCAAAATGGTAAACAGGATTGCCGCAACTATAACATTAAATTGCCAACTATTCAGCTGCCCTCCTTTGACGGAAACTATTTAAAGTGGATGGAATTTCGTGACACTTTCGATTCTTTAATTAACAATAACAATACAATTCCGGATATTAACAAGTTTCATTACCTCCGCTCTTCTTTAGAGGAAGGAGCGTCTGACATAATCAAATCAATTGAATTCACTGCTGCCAATTATAAATTAGCTTGGAGTTTACTTACTGAACGCTTTGATAACAACCGGATACTTACGAATAATCATTTAAAGGCTATCTTGAATTTTGAGACAATAACTAAAGAAAATTACAAGTCACTTCGTACTATGATAGATTACTATTCTAAAAACATTCGAGCCCTATCTTCTTTGAATGATACTGAATCCCGCTGGGACATTCTACTTGTGTATATTATGGCGTCTAAACTAGATGGCGCCACAGGTCGCACATGGGAGGAACACAGGAGTACTATTGCTGCTTCACCGACAATCGAAGAATTCTATAATTTCTTGCGAAACCGTGCTGATGTTTTGGAAACCTTGCAGTACAGCAAAAATGATGCTGCTACTAAAACTGAAAAACGTTCTTATTCTAAAGATAATAAGCAAACAAAATCATTTGTCTCTTCTTCTAACACTAAAGGAAAAGGGTGTGTTATATGTTCACAAGATCATTTACTATATAAGTGTGATAAATTCAAAGACATGTCACTGTATGCTCGATACAGTGAAGTTTCCAAGCATAAGCTCTGTCACAACTGTTTACGTCCTGGACATTACTCTGCTCACTGCAAACATAATCCTTGCAAAATCTGCAACAAAAAACACAATTTATTGCTACATAAATCACAGTCCAATAATGACAAGACAAACTCACCTGTTGATACGTCTTCTGCAGCGCCAGTTCCTCATGAAGCTAGTACCTCTCAGACATCTTCTACTATTGCTATGTTTAATCCCGTATCACTCTCTGCGGCAATGCCCGGGCAGATCCTCTTATGTACTGCTCAAGTGGAATTAATTGATAGCCAAACTTCTGAAACACACACTGTTAGAGCACTACTAGATAATGGAAGCCAGTCTTCATTCATAACTGAAAAAATGCAAAGAAAACTGAATTTATCCTGTTCTAATACTAATATATCAATTGCTGGTATAAATAATAAGCTAACTAATACTACTAAAAGGTGTAACATAAAACTTAAATCGCGGATTAACTTATTCCATGCGAATGTTTCATGTCTTTTAGTGCCTGATATTACTGGGATGTTGCCCAGCTCAAAGATTAACCCTTCGGAATGGAATATTCCTAAATCTATAGAACTAGCAGATCCTACCTACTACGCACCCTCTGAAATTGACTTACTGCTAGGAGCTGATATTTATTGGGAAATTGTAGATTCCAAACAAATCAAGTTAGGTAAAAATAAACCGACACTACTAAAATCTAAACTGGGTTGGCTCGTGTCGGGCCCAACTGGTGTAAGCCCTACTACTACTACTCATTCTAACTTTTCTCAGGAGATTAGGGACTCACTAACTAAGTTCTGGGAAGTTGAGGACGTTCCTGCCCTGCCAACCAATAATAATAAGTTTTCCAATGAGGAACAACATTGTGAAAACCATTTTATTGAAAACACTATCCGCCTGAGCAATGGGAGATTTTGTGTGAAACTTCCACTACGTGAAGTCCCCAGTGAAACTTTAGGGGACTCTTATGTTATTGCTAAAAGGCGGTTCTTAAACTTAGAAAGGAAACTTAATAAATCTAAAATCAAAGATGACTATACTGAATTTATTAACGAATATAAAAGATTAGGTCATTTAACTGAGGTAAGCCGTCCTAGCTTCGGTTATTATATTCCTCACCATGCAGTAATTCGCGAAAGCAGTGAAACCACTCGCTTAAGAGTAGTCTTTGATGCCTCTTGTAAAACTTCTACTAGTAAGTCACTAAATGACATCCAATTTGTTGGACCGGTGGTTCAGGATGATTTAATGGCAATCTTGCTCAGGTTCCGTCAGTATACTTATGTAGTGACAGGTGACATAGAAAAAATGTATAGGCAGGTTATGGTACATGAATCACAGCGTCACTTACAACTTATACTCTGGAGGGAAGACGAAAGTCAACCACTCAAAACATTGCAACTCAATACTGTCACTTATGGAACGGCTTCAGCTCCGTATCTGAGTACTAGGTGTCTTGTCCAACTCGCAGCGGAGTGTACTGATGAAGCTGTTGCCAATACTATAAGACATGACTTCTATGTTGATGACCTGAACACTGGTTCAGACTCAAAATCTCTATTAAGGGCTAACATTTCAGGAGTAATTGACAAACTTGCTGAAGGTTGTTTTCCCTTGCGTAAATTTAGAACAAACTCCCCTGATATTTTTGATGGCATACCTACGACTGACCAATCTCAAGATTTTAGCAAACAGTCCTCCGTTTTGGGATTGAAATGGACACCTAGCTCTGATACTTTGCACTACTCAGTCGAAATTGAATCTATTCCTAAAGTTACGAAACGCTCTATATTGTCGAACTCGTGTCGAATATTTGACCCTTTAGGTCTCTTATCTGCTTGCACTATTTTTCATAAAATCATACTACAGAGGCTCTGGTTGCTAGACATAGGTTGGGATGATGAAGTTCCAAAGGACATTCAAAACTCATGGTTAGAATTCTATAATGAAACGCTATATTTCGCTCATATTCAGATACCTAGATATATATTCTGCAGTTCACCTATTCATATAGCGGCTCATTGCTTTACTGATGCCTCGCAAGATGCCTATGGTGCATGCATTTATCTTAAATCGACTAATAGTTTAGGCGAAGTTAAATGTAACTTATTGTGTGCTAAAACTAAAGTTTCTCCTTTAAAATCTGAAACAATTCCCCGTCTGGAATTGTTAGGCGCATTACTCGGTGCGAAACTATATTCCAAAGTACTACACTCTTTAAAAATCAAGATTTCATGTACAGTATTTTGGACGGACTCAACCATAGTCTTAGGGTGGTTACACACGCCACCTAAAACTCTTAAAACGTATGTAAGCAATCGAATCGAACAAATTCGAGAATTAACTGACATAACTACTTGGCGTCATGTACCTTCTGAACATAATCCTGCTGATATGGCGTCTAGGGGCATTCAACCACGTCTTCTTGATAGTAATACTCTCTGGTGGCATGGTCCTTCTTTCCTGACCAAGTCTGAACATGAATGGCCCCAACCTAAATCTACTCCTTCCACTCTACCTGAAATTAAAATAGGCTTAAATATAATTTTATATGCTGACATTATACCCTTTCAAAAATACTCTAAACTATACAAACTACAAAGAATATGTGCTTACATACTAAGATTCATAAATAACATAAAAAATTCGAGTACTAAATTAAATGGTGAACTCACCTGTTCTGAGTTGAACAACTCACTGATACTTTTGGCTAAGGCGTCACAGAGAGAATACTTTTCAAAGGAAATTCACTCACTTGAAACTTTAAATAAATTAAATTCTAAGTCACGAGTTCTCTCTCTGAACCCATTTTTGGATAAGCACGGTGTGTTGCGTGTCGGTGGAAGGATCGACAATGCATCTTACTGTCCTTATGGGAAAAGGCATCCCATACTGCTAGACCCCAAACACACTTTTACCAAACGTCTATTTGAGCAGGAACATCTTCGTCTTCTACACTGTGGCCCTCAGCAACTTTTGAATACGATTCGTGAGCAATTTTGGCCTACAGGTGGAAAAGTGTTAGCTGCGACTACAGTTAGAAAGTGTGTTCGTTGTCAGAGATTTAGAGCTAAGCCTTTAAAACCCATAATGGGCAATCTTCCGCAACCTCGTGTAACTCCTGCTCCACCATTTGCGACTTGTGGCACTGATTTTGCAGGACCCTTTCTAATTTTAAATAGAAAGGGTCGCGGTGCCAAGACTTCCAAGTGCTATTTATGCATATTCGTTTGTTTCAGTACTAAAGCTGTGCACTTGGAAGTCGTGAGCGACTTAAGTAGCGATGCTTTCATCTTGTGTTTGCGTAGATTTATTTCACGAAGAAGTAAACCTCACACTATATACTGCGATAACGGTAAAAACTTCGTAGGAGCTAGCAACGAACTGAACAGACTGCTCAAGGAAAACGAACGGTCAGTTAGCGACTACGCGAGCAAAGAGGGTATAACTTTTAAATTCTCTCCGGCTTATGCACCGCATTTCGGCGGTATCTGGGAGGCAGGAGTCAAGACAGCTAAGTATCATCTGAAACGCATAGCAGGTAACTCTAGTTTAACCTTTGAAGAATTGTATACCCTGTTTGCACAGATTGAGGCCATTATGAATTCAAGGCCCATAACTTCTATGTCTGCTGATCCATCTGATCTGTCGGCACTTACACCGGGACACTTCCTTGTGGGCCGACCATTGACCTCACTACCTTCACCCATTATCCAACGTGGCGGCCTCAATAGATACAAGCTGATTGAGCGCCTGAAAAACCACTTCTGGTCTCGGTGGAGAAAGGACTACCTTACCACTCTGCAGCAACGCGTCAAATGGCAGCGCAAACAAGACCACGTTCGTGTTGGCGACCTGGTCTTCATCCTAGACGACCAGCTGCCACCTATGAAATGGCTCATGGGCCGCATTACCAAGCTGTACCCGGGAGCTGACGGCGTATGCAGGGTGGTCGACGTGAAGACTGAGTACGGCGTCATTCATAGGCCCGTCTCTAAACTATCCCTACTAGATTCCCAAGAGCTCCTTGGGGAACATGTCCCCAAGGGGGGGGAGGATGTTCGCAACAGCACTGGAACGCGTTAATGCCGCGAATGTAAAAGGGCTGCATTCGCTGGAACGCAACGTGTCGCCTGCGCCGGCGGCCGCCATCTTTTCTTCCCTTCTCTCGTTGACTGCGAACGACAACGCGCACTAAAAACTTTTCTCATCTAATTATTGTTCAAAACTTATTTATTTTATTCTGTATAACTTGTCAAGGAACAATAAACGACATTGACTGTTAACACGCATCTGATTTACCTATCATCACACGAAACAAAACCAAACTCCCTGCAAGATCAATTAAAACATTCGTTCAGTAACATTGTCAAAAACTGTATAATTTAACTTGTGTATAGTTCTATTGTACAACGGGTCGTTAATTCTACCTCCCCCCATCCCCCGGGCGAGGCGGGGGGTGGACCCTCCCCCCCCCCCATTCGTTGACCGACCTATTAAAATTGTAATTACCGACCGGCTTTGTGTGTTATTGCCGAAAAGACATCATATTGATTCCACGAAACGTGGGATCCGGTAACGGTAATAATATAAATGAATCCAACGATTTTATCGAGTTGATAGTTTAAATTTCATTATTTCGAGATACGGTTGGACAGAAAAACTTCGTATTGAAATTCTGTGCTAATGATTGACTTAAGAATAAAATAAAAACAATTGATCAACTAATGCTAGACAGTCTTTGTTTCAATGGCCATTTGCTTTTCCAAAAGTGTTTTTGCAGCTTCACAAAAAACCGTTCTCGATCCAGCGATGTGCCAAACGGACAAAACGTATGCCTAAAGTAGTTTTGGCTTATCTTCAAAAACTTAGCAAATAAGAACTTCATTCATACTCGAAAACTTTACAAAAGGACTCGAGCAGATAAAAAAGTTTTAATGTACACAGGAAACGGCTATAGCTTTTCAAACTAGTTAGTCGAGTAATATCAGGCTAACTATACTATACGTGGTTATTGTCGCATTTGTCTTTTAAACCGAAGCCAAAAAAGAATGGCCTAAAAACAAGGAGGCTTATGCTGTAACGTGATGATGAGGAAAGAGTTCCCCTTTCCTACATGCCATGTCAAAAATGACATAGTGATCGAAGATAACATGTTTGAATGCTGTCATAATCCTTCAGTCACCTTTGACAAGACCCACATGAAGAAAGAGGATAAGTGTATCATAAAGAACACATTTCTAAACGGACCATACGTGTTACCTCAACAGAATATAATAATTCACTTAATATCGGAGTACAGCACAGTTAATTTCGCATACAACGTCGACAAAGCGTTGTCGAACAATAGTTAATGTGATTTTGACACAAAGGCGAGGGAGCTCGTCCAAGGGACGCTTCCCTCCGTCTCTGTGGCACATCCCAAGATTTGAGATATGACCTTGTCGTGTCCCCTCCGATAGTAACTCAGTTATCAAGGCCCTCTTTATTCTTTGTGGCGTCGCTTTGATGTCATTGCGAATACACGAGTGCCCCAAATTGAAGTCGCAAAAATGATATCACAGAATTTTAACCGAGTTGATTACGTTCTCGAGCAAAAATATTTTTATTCGTGGAAGTCGGATTCGAGTGTTCGAGAAAATTGAGGCGCTGTCTGTCACTCATCTCATTGTTGGGTTTCCGTATTGGAGCTTGTTTGACGGAGGTTTGATGTGTTCTACGAAATATTGACTACCTTTCTATGTATTGTGGCGTATGTATGCAGTATTGGAGACTTTCGTGATTGACACGGTTGATATTACATATTAATGCCGCTTTACCTATTCAAATACATGGAAATATAAGTTTCTAATTTCTGACAACAAACTAAGTCATGAATAAATAAACTCAGACTCCGTGATCGATTTCATCAGTTCTCAAACACAAGTTCTTACAATCTTTACAACATTTGACGTCGACGAAAGTGAAAAAGAAACTTTACCAACAGAATATTTAAATTAGTTGCTCAGTATAGTATAGTTATAATAAAAATGTATTTACAGCATGTTCTATTCGCCGCCTCGCTGGTCGTGGGCGCGAGTGGTAAGATTTAAACACATCTAAAAATATATTATTGCGGAATCTACGTGTGAATAGATTTTTTGCACGACACCAGTATTACTTGTATGGTATAAACTGGAGCTGATGAAGACATCTTCGTCATAAAATCCGCCACGTCCTGTAATGAACAAAGTAGTCGTTTGGATTTGATCTGTATTCAGGATCCTGATAATTAAGGTGGAATCTTGATAGCTTATGATTGGTTATATAAACTTATATATCTTTGCTAACTGGGAATCATCTTGCGAAAACCATAATTAATTGCTATTTTCGCAACTGAGCAGCGGGGTAATGGCGTAATACTCTAACAGTAGGAATAGCTTTCATTTTGACAATTGAAATTGATAGTGTGTTACTCAATATTAGGGTGCTGGCTAATCTGCTCAAAAATGCAAACAAAATTTCTTTGTCAGTCGCCTTTCTATTCGCAAATTACCGCTTTGAATGATTGGCTCTTACGAGAGCTATCAAATACTGACGCATTACGTCTGCATCAGAAAACTTGATGTGGGCGTTGAGCAGTCTACGCGAACAATATGATAGGTGTTCCCAACGCGATAAAAACATTGAGTATTATCCATTTGGACGCGATCATACCGTTGTTTATTGCAACTGAACGCGCGCCCATAATGCTGGATTTATAGCTCAATTTACTGTTCCCCATACCTCACAGTTTTATGTTGAATGTACCTTTCTTTATCAATTCCTATACCTACATTCCTAACAAACCGGGATTAACGAGTATTCACAAATTCATTTAAAAACGAACCTACACGGATGAAAAGCTTAAATTCTCTAACACGTAAAACCATTATGTAATCGACAAATAAAAACGTTACACGTGCGAAACTGAAGGTTACATGTACTTTATATTGTTACTATATTGCGAATTCTATACTAAGATAGCTGTTGCTACACATTCACGTCTGAGCAAATATTTAACCGGGATGACGCCGCCGTTTATTAAGACAGAATGTATATTACCATTGTTCAAATTAAACGAATCGATTTTTTTCCTTTCATGGCCAACATTAACACCTCCTAAGCTTAGAAGTTAACGTTTTAATTACAAGAAAGGCATTAAAATTGAGAATTAAACATCAAAGCCGACCGCACTAAAATTCCTACCCCGTTCGTTCGCCATTTTTCTCACAGTTTGGATACAACCATTTTCAGCTTGGCTTTATACGTGTTTTATCGTACACTTTACGTAATTAAACACACGGTTTACACCGCATGGTGATCATTAAAATGTATTTAATGGCGTCTTGTGTAAGCTGTTTTCGCAAAGCACATTCCCCGGGTGTTTTTTTCGCCGTGTCCGGTTATTCGGCCGGTTAATGAAAGCCGACGAGATGGGATGGCTAATTGGATTCCGTTTTGTATCGGAAGCCAGCGGCGCGGCTGCGTTTCCGTTCCGTTCCGAGCGGTGTTATTCACCTTTCGTGTTCTTTGTCATGGTAATTTTTTTGAAATAAAATGACACGCTTTAGCGGCAATCGAATAGATGGACTCCGCCGCAGTTTTGCCATTTTATTTCTCTATCACGTTTTATTTTGACAGGCAAACTGTTTAACTTTTAGCAATCCACCGTTTTTATATACTTTGCGAAACAATTCTCGGATATCTACGTTCGGACGAAACCTCAGGAAACTTTCCCGTGAACGCCGAGAGCATTCCTCGGAGTCTTTCCCTAACTTTTATTAAAACAATAAAATAACTTTCCCCTGCTACTCGTCTATAATTTATTCTCAAGCGCGTCTCACCTTTATCTTCGCCGGTATCGCCATTACCGATGCTTTATCGACAAAAAAATAGGTATTTACAGCGAAAAACATGCCACTAGAATCGTGCGACGCCGACGTCGAATTTGATCTAAGGCTTGCTGCTGAGTCATACAAGTGGCGACTGTCGGGGGTAGGGCGGTGTTTGGGAGGGGGGAGGAAACCGCTCAGCTCAGCCACCTATTGTAGTATTGTGGAGGCACGTTGTTTTTGCGGAGAGTGGTGTGTCAGCGACAGGACGCAAGCCGACGTGGCCGTGGCGAACTAGGCTTGAACGAGAACGCAACTCGTTTCAAAAGGTCTAGCTAGACAATTTATGCGGTCGCTTTGTTGATGACATTCTGCAAGTGAACGATGTTCGCTTTTGTCTAACAGAACTATAAGGTTTCAGAACGACCCCAAGCTCCAAGCTAAGACATAACGTTACATAGACAGCAACACGCCGTTGAAATAGATTTCATAATTAATAAGACTCCGTATACAGAGACTATCTTTTGAGAGCTCTCGTCCTTTCAAAAAGGAAAAAATGGTTGCCTGTAAAGTCGGTTTTACGGGCGAAGATTTTACGTGACAACGACCGATCATCCGATCATAGTTGAGTGGGAGAGAGACGCAAGGCATTCGGCGGGCCTCTCTCTCGTTCGGTGACTCATCGTAACGTTACCGAGCGTTACACTTTTTCATAAGTGACTCCCAGTCGCAACCTAATTTAAGACGTTGTCACGTCAAAAAGATGGAAAACTGTTGGAACACTTCTAACAACGAGCGTGAAGATGTTTTTATAAACTCAGGATCCGTTCAATGTGATGTAGAAATGAAAAAAAAAACTGGCCAGGTGCGAGTCGGACTCGCACACGAAGGGTTCCGTACCACAAGGCAAAAACGCCGAAAAAAACACGTTTGTTGTATGGGAGCCCCACTTAAATATTTATTTTATTTTAATTTTATTATTAAAGTAAAAATACAACTGAGTATATTGTGAATATTTCAAGTGCCTACCTGTTGCCATTATTGATATCGAGCAAAAAAGGGCAAAAATCGGGTTTGTTGTATGGGAGCCCCCCTAAAATATTTTGTTTTTAGTATTTGTTGTTATAGCGGCAACAGAAATACATAATTAGTGAAAATTTCAACTGTCTAGCTACCGCGGTTCTTGAGATACAGCCTGGTGACAGACAGACGGACGGACGGACAGCGAAGTCTTAGTAATAGGGTTCCGTTTTTACCCTTTGGGTACGGCACCCTAAAAAGCAGACGTTAGTTAATTAAACAACGTCGGGCGTAAATTTTATTATTAGTAAGTTGGAGAAAAGTCGTTTTGAAAGATGCAAGATGAGTCAGTTGGGAAGTTTTCTCGCGACGAACTGTAAATGGCAATTACTTAGTCCGCAAGTTGCCACGACTCGACCGGGGGCTGTTGGCGACTGTTTGGACAATTTTTATTTCCATCGTTCTTGCTAACATTTGTTTCTTTTATATTTTTCTACTGTTTGTTTGTGCCGAATTACATTTTGTTTTATTTGTTTGCACTTTTCTTTTTGGTCGCTAACTCGCTACTTTGGGCTTATCGACGTCTTTCTTTGCTTTGCGTTTCTTTTATTTAATGAACTTTTATTGCAAAGATTTATCGTCAGATAGCTTTGTCTTATTTATATTTCCTCATTTCGTATTATGTAGATTTTCCTACGGCTTCGTTTGAAATACATGTATTATTTTGTTTACATTACTATGCTATGTTAGCTGGAAAATCCTTTCTATGTTTATTTATAATGTTTGAACGTCAACTATTTAAACAAGTCTGCAATAAATACGTATTTCGCCAATTTACTAATTACCATTATTTGCAATTCTGAAACCGCTTATTCCCAACGGGGTAACATTTGTGATTCTAACATAAACAATTTTGCTATAAAAGTAATCGAAAAATAATAATATGCGGTGATTTTAATATTGACATTCTTCAGAAAAATAGAAATTCTACGTTGTTCAAACGTATTTTAAAAGAGTTCAATCTCAATGTTGAAATAAAACAACCCACGCGTCCTAGTAGTGGTACGTGTTTGGACAATTTTCTGCACAATATTCGTGGCTGCAAGAGTGAATTACTTGAGTTGGGTGTCTCTGATCACACAGCGCAAATCATGAAGTTCCCTGTACAACGGACATGTGTCTTAAAATACTATTACGTCAATAAGCGCGACTATAGTCAAGAAAATATTAGTCTATTTAGGAGATGTATTGCTAGTCTTAGTTTCTCTGAGGTTTACGAAACGGAAGATGCAAATGAAAGCTATGATAAATTTTTTGAACTATTTAAATTATTTTACGATCTATGCTTTCCTATTATCAAACGTAAAATCTGTACAGTTATAAGACCAAAATGGATAACTCGGGGAATAAAGTGCTGTAGTAAAAAGAGACGAGCTTTATTATGGCAATACAGAATAAAGCGAAATAGTGATACGAAAACGGCTTTCAAATCATTTTCAAAGAGATATGAAAAAGTGATCAAATTGACACAAAAGGCTCAGAACAGCTATTTTATAGGAACAAGCACTAACAAGTCTAAAGCAACTTGGAAGGTAATCAATTCTATGAAATCCAATATTCCTAAAACGACTATAAATGTAATTAACGTAAATGACAAATGCATAACAAATCCTAAAATGATAGCAAGACATTTTAATGATTATTTTATAGACTCAGTTCAATCGAATGCCGACAATTTGCCAATAATTAATAACACTAAAACGGACACATCAGTAGGATCATATAAATCTATATTTATGCAACCAACCACACCAAAAGATATAATTACAATAATAAGCAATCTTAAAAACACCAACAGTACAGGTTATGACGATATTGACACAAGGGTAATTAAATCAATAGCGCCTGTTATAGCGCCCATACTATGTGACATTATAAATAAAATTATCCAAAATGGAGTTTTTCCACAAAAGTTAAAGGTTTCCATTATCAAACCCGTATATAAAAAAGATGACAAAACTAAAGTCAGTAACTACAGACCGGTGGCGTTAATACCTATTTTCTCTAAAGTGGTTGAGAAAGTCATTTATAGCAGTGTTTATAATTTCCTTGAAAAAAATAATATATTTTGTAAAGAACAGATGGGATTTAGGAGAAATAAAACCATTAACATGGCCATATATAATTTCCTTGAAAAAATACATTACAACATGGACAATAGAAAACCAGTCATGGCAATGTACATGGACATGACCAGGGCTTTTGACTATGTTAACCATAGAGTGCTGCTAGCTAAGCTCTCTAGATTTGGCATTAGAGGTAACGTACTCAATCTCATACAATCCTACTTGGAGAATAGAACACAAATTACCCAGGTTAGCCAAGTGGATATTAATACAAAAAGTGAAGTAGTATATTCGTCTAACTCTAGAGTACTCCATTACGGTGTTCCGCAGGGTTCTATATTGGGGCCTTTGCTATTCATTTGTTATATAAATGACTTTCCCCAAGCAATTACACACCAGATGTCTCTATTTGCAGATGACAGTACAGTTATTTATAATAGTGGTAGTAACAAAGAAATAGAAAGTGACATTAACACTAGTCTGGTTACGATTATTGACTGGTTGAAAGCTAATAATCTTAAAATTAATCTTACCAAAACTAAAATCATGAATTTCAAAATTAGACAAAAACTACAATCACCATTTCAGATTAGTTATAAAGGAGACCCAATACATGAATCTAATGTGACAAAATTTCTTGGCCTATTTATTGAGAACGATATGTCTTGGAGGACGCAAATTGACAATGTGTGTGGGAAACTTAGTAAGTTTTCCTATGCTCTTCGGATGTTGGGTAAAGTTGCAAACATGACCGCACTCTTAGCAGCATATCATGGTTACGTTGCCTCCACCCTGCGATATGGCCTGATATTTTGGGGCAATGCTGCTAAAGTTGAGCAAGTACTTATAGCACAGAAAAAATGCATTCGAGCTATATGCAAAATAAAACGGACTGATTCATGCAAGCCACATTTCAAGAACTTGAAAATACTAACGGTATCATCTCTCTACATCTATGAAGCCTGTATTTTTGTAAAAAATAATATGCATCTTTATAGACATGTCGAAAGTCAGCGACGCTCAAATAAGTTGCAGTTGCTATTTACAAAAACCAAATTTCTCCATAAAAGCATATATGCAATGGCTCCCAAACTATATAATAAATTACCAAATCAAATTATATCAGCTACCAACGTAAATAGTTTTAAACGTCAGCTTTTTGAATTATTGAAAGACAAGGCATATTACTCTGTCGATGAATACCTTAGTGACAAATTTTGATAAGATGATTTTGTACATTTTAATTTAATTTTGACAATTAAAATTTTAGTGACATTTTGTAAAGATTTGATGTTATAATAATGTAATTTTGATAACTTAAAATTTTGCTGACATTGTATTTTCATGACTTTTGTACTATTTAAATTAATTTAATTTTGTTATTTGTAATATTGCTGACATTTTATTTGTTTCTGTTCCGTGCGATTTTTTATACTATTTCATTTCATTTTTGACAAATTTCGTTTGCTGACATTGTATTTTATGAGATTTTGTACTTTTATAATTGATTAAATTTGATAATATTTTGTATGCCTTTCGGCGGAACATAGGATGGACTAAACATTTTTATAAAAACCTCATTGTACCCTGTGTTCACAAAATAAATAAATGAATATGAAATATGAATATGAAATAAAATTAGTCAGCAACATAATTTGTGCATTTAATTAATTAATTAGTTAGCACAGAGTGCCGCATTTGTGTTTATACCACTAGTCACAGTTTCACAGAATGCAGATAAAATTACAAGACCAGTATGTACTGGCAATTGATGTCACCGGGTTATCTCATTGTTCAAATGGAATTGCTGAGAGAAAAATAAACTTGGAAGCTGCTGTTGATAACATACGCCGCGCCGTTACAAAACCATACAAAATAGGGTCTTTGATACACACATTGTATACAATTAAGTAGTTTTGAAAAATTACGTCATTTTAAAAATCCATGTTTTAATGGCATAATTTTCTTACGTAAACGCGCGAGTTTTTATACACAGATATGAATATGTAAATCATTTTTATTGCGTCGTGAATAAATTGAACTTGATTAGAGTTAAATGTCACAACTCTGACTGACTGTTCTCACGCCTTCATTCTTGAATATTCATAACATTGTATTTGTCAGATGACAATTAAATTAATCATGCACATTCAGGCCGGACGTAGACGGACGTTTTTCTGACCGATAATCCTGATACCTATGCGTGCAAATCTGTCTGCCGGTAGTTGAGTTCAGAGCACCAAAGCTTTCAATCACACCTGTGGGCTGTAAGTCAGCCATCACTCTAATCGCTCACTCTCAAATGCCACTGTCTAGCCAAGATCATCCGACGTATGTAATTGGCGACTTTGACACACCAAATTAAAAATTCAAGTCCCCAAACAAGATTATTTTCGTGTAGTCATGTTCGAAACGACGACGCGGCGGCGGCGACGGCCTCTTTGATTAAGCAGACTGTTATCATAACCACTTTATCGGGCAATTACAATATGTATCAGTCATTTTAATGTTAGCTAGTAATAATAATACTAACCAAATGCGACATACTCGTGATTCTAACTCCGATAACGTAACTTGTTCGATCAGTCATTCATTTTATTTATTGCCTACAATCTTAGAACGTCGTGACTTCGTCTTATATCTAGTTTCCCCCGAAGATTCAAAATAATTAATATTCTATTGTAACGGTCACGTGTATTTATGGCCTAGATAAATAAATCATGTCTTCTATTCTGCTTACGTGTTCGAGGGGCCAGTAGCTTCCCCATCTCTGGCTGACGTAAACTAAATGATACCGATTCTCCACTGGAGATTGTTTTCCAAAGTGGCCTCCTCGAGTTGTTCTACCGAAAATTATATTTTTGGTCTTTCGAATTCATTAAGGGTCTTCCTTTCTTCGGATGGCGTTCGATTTCGTGTTTTAATTGGGTCTTATGTAAATTCGTAATAAACTTGTGTTGTAATATAAATAAAATAAATTGAGTAGCAACAGGAAACAGGCGATGTTGTCACAAATAAACACGTTCAATTTCCGGGTGACCTTAAGCGTGGTTTTGTAGGCAAATGGCGATTTCTCACGTTCGATCCTAATCTTTTATGTTCCAAAGGTAGCTAAGTATTGTTAAACGAATTTCTGATTACACTGAACTAAGAATAAAACTAATAAATTACTTATTCACATAATTATGGGAGCGGCCCGTGGCTAAATAATAACAGCCGCACAGGTCGATCGATCAGGTTAAGCTACGCTTCCAGCGGTTGGTCTGTGGATGGGTGACCATCTTTACATACCGAGACCTCCGTGCCTCGGATAGCACGTTAAGCCGTTGCTCCCGGCTGTGATTCGTGGATCTTGAACAGTCGTTACGGGTAGTCCAAAGCCCGAAAGTCTGACAACCAGTCTTATCAAGGGGTAACGTATTACCCAGTAACTGGGTTGTGGAGATCAGATAGGCAGTCGCTCCATGTAAAATACTGGTATTGTATCTGCATCCGGTTAGGCTGGAAGCCGACCCCAACATAGTTGGGAAAAGGCTAGGCAGATGATTCACATAATTATGTGTGCTATACTCGCTTAGTCTAAAAATTAAACGCAAAATTTAAAATACAGCAACCAAAATCTTAATCCACAGTTCTAATTTTTCAGACAGAAACGATAAACTGACACTAATTCCTTCTTCCAGTCCTCGTCGACAAAAATATCCGTTGCTAATATTGGAAAATTAAAACGTCTGAAAGTCGATAAAACAAGAGTTGCGGCGTCATCTGAAATTTCGCTAAGATGGCGTTTCTTTTATGTGGAACTGTGGAGGAAGATCGTGCCTCGGCGCGACAGTAAAAAGTAGCTGACTGAACCGATCCGGTTTACTAGCGTCGGCAAAAAAGTCGCATGTGTATAAAGATTGGCTCTAAGAGACGTAGTTAATTAATGATTCCGTTTTAGAACGATACTTATGTTAATCGAGCTAAAGATACGCGTGTTGGCATTTTTTCATTCGATTACGTGGCTATTTAGATTTGCATTCTATTTGACTATTTTAATTAAAGGTATGTAAAAAACTTGTCTTAATCTTTGAATATTCGTATTCATAAATTATGTCGTCAAGCTCAAAACTAGGTTGACTCATCGTCATCGATGTTTAAATAGATAACTCGATTTATTTATACTTAAGTTACTCAGTCCGAATCTTAAATTAACTTATGTCTAATTTACATTAGAATATATCTACCTACTACTAGCTGACCCGACTGACGTTGTCCTGTCGAAATTGTAATTATTGATACAAAAAAGAACTTTCAAAAGTTTTTCCCGGATTTGAAGATTTTCCGGGAAAGTCCCGAACTATTACGAACATTTTTACAACAAAAATGGCAATTTTAATTTAATAATATAGATACAAAACACTAAAGCGAATAATATTAAGTTACATAAAACCGCTGAAAAGCAAAAACATACAATTTAGTTTACCGTACACCAGTTTCAAAAAACATTTTCAGCTTTCGTAGCTGTACAGTTTCATCTCAAAGAATATAAAGTCGTGTAAATTATATTAACTTTGTTAATTAATCCGCACTGCTAGACTTTTTCTCGCGGCTGACATTGACGAGAGCCACAGACGGTAATTATAAAACCACCTGGCTGGAAACCAGTCATGAGACTCGCCAATGAAGCCGTCGCATCCTCTGTTTGTAGAAGAATTTTACCCGTTTTATAGTCGCTGTAAAAACTGGTATTCCATGAATTGTTGCGTCAGTTTTCGTGTATTTAAATAGGCATGGATTTATCAGCTCCGTTAACTGTACATTAACAGAGGATATTAGTAATTTACTAGAGAAGTGTGGAAATAGAAGACATTTTGCGCTGACTCCAAATAAATTTGGATAAGCGCTGGAGAATGATGATTATGAGTAATTAACAAGATGAAATTGTGTTATTGTCTCAGTTAAGGCCGTCTTGTAGTGCGGTATAGTCTTGTAGGGCACTGGCCGGCCGTTGCGAGCTCTTGAACTGCTACATTTTGTGTATATTTGTTTCATAGAAAAACATTATACGAAATTATAAAATGTGTTCTCACCAAGCCCTAAAAAACAATAAGGCTTATCTTTTGGTATAACTTTTACATGGTTTAACGATGTAATCTCTTCAAGGTACACGGTTTTTAATGTCGTCTTTATGATTTTTTTTATCGAGCCAATTATTTTAATTCACGTTTCTATCTTCACGTAACGCTTGACAATAATGTTAAATTTTCCTAAAATATTTTCTTTTTGCGCAAAATTAATATTTTTCTAGATTTAGAGGTTTAAAGAAGTTAAAAAGTACTGCAACCTCGCCATAAAGTATGTGTCCTGCTGTTTAGGCACAATTTCTATTGGCAAAAAATATTTGAATGAAAAATTCTAATTAAAAATTGGTCTTGGGATTTTCATGTATGTTTTGGAACAGTATTGACAAAATGTAAGTTATGTACACGAGCAACTAAATTCCAGCAAGTGGTTATTTAAATTAACTCAAACTTATCCATGAAAGTAAGGAGTATTAAAATTATTGATTTATCTTCAAAAGTTCAAAAAGTCGGCGATTTCGCAAAGGTCAGACAGATCTACGCAATACTTAATAAAATACTTTCATCTTTGATGAAATATCTATATTTAATAATTATGTGATTTTGTCTCAAGTTGTTAAATTAATGACATTCGCAAGTTTACTATGAAGAGTTAGTCTTGAATGAGTAAGATTACTGTCATAATTTTCCGACAGTCTGGTCAATGAAATTAAGGAATAATGGCATTGCTTTTAGATTTGTGTTGCCAACATAATATTTTCAACAGCCTTCGAGTATCATTTTAACCCTTGCGAACTAAGCACGTTCAATTCACAAAATGGTAAAACTTACTCCACACTTTTTGTAGGTCGTATCGTGGGCTGAAAACCTTCCCCCTGTATTTAACCATTCCGTGATTGACTATTGACTGACTTAACACGAGGAACGAAAGTAACGCTAGCTTGTTGCCTACCCAACATACAATCGTCATTCCGGTTATATATATTTATGCACACATTATATTACGAGTTTGATAACGTTTACGATAAGGATTATTCCGTAGAATTGAATTTTTTAACCCGTGTTGATTCGTTTCGGTTAGAAGTTACCTATATTACTAGTTTATATTATTGTTGAAGAAATGAGTCATTATGTATTCACGCACGTGTATATTTGAATGTGTTTAGATCCGCTTAGGTGGCAAGATTCTTTACTTTAGTGACACGTCATCGATCCGATTTTCTGCGCGCCTTTACTGTGCATTCATATTGGTCTTATGGTCACTTAACGTAACATCACGCCTGTATTCCCCAAGGGTTAGAAAGAGGTGTACTTATAGAACACCTACACCCACATTTCGCCAGTTATGTTTAAGTCCCATGTTATAATGGGCTAACCTATTGCCAAAAATTGGGCACAAATCCAGAAAACCCAATAACACTTTGCCCGACTCGGGAATCAAACCCAGGACCTCATGCTCAGCAGTAGCGCTTTCGACTACTAGACCAACGAAGCAGTTGGTCACTTATACGTAGGTATTTCTAAAAGATCAATAGAGCAAGGAATCCCCCTCAGTGACCTGTTAAGTGCCTTTGTATACTACCCTCATTCCCATGCCAATTATAAAATTTTCAATAGCCACTAGATGGGAAATACTCTTGTATTTCATCTTTCCCTCTTGTATTCTCAATAAACCGCAATCGTCTTTAAGAATATCATAATCTAATAGACTAATAATAAAGCTGAAGAGTTTGTTTTTTTTTTTTGTTTGAACGCCCTAACCTCTTGGAACTGCCAGTCACTTATGAAAAAATCCTTTTGCATTCGATAGCCCAATTCTCCCGTTTGATATGATAGGCTAACTAGCTAGCCCTAGAAGTCGAGCAGCTAAGTGAACACAAAGCAATGCCACGGGGTATAGGATATACTAGTTCAGCCCGCGACTTCGTCCGCGTGTAATTTCACCCTCTCCCCATTGGGGGTTGAATTTCGAAAAATACTTCCTTATTCCTTGTCTACATTATAAAGGGAACCACTGTGCAAAATTTCAGCTTTCTAGGTCCAAGGGTTTGGGCTGGGCGTTGATGAGTCAGTCAGGACTTTTCTTTTTATTTATATAGATAGATAGATTTTATGTTAGGACCAAGTCGCAGGCAGAAGCTATATCAAATAAATAACTTGAATACATTCGTAAACTGAAAACGTCATAATGTAAAGAAGTATATCATCAATGTATTACGTATGCACACGTGTAAGAACGGAATTAACTTCGCCTAGGTGGCAGATTTCTATGCGATACGTACTGAGTATTCTATGCATTACATTTACATCTACGTCTACATTTATGTCTATGTACTGTGTGTGTCTTGGCGCCGTCTTCATTATATCTCGTGTATGTACCGGTTATTTCATTTTACATAATAGCAAAACGTCTTCGACAACTTTGTTTGCTAGTTGTTATACTACACAAGCCCGAAATTTGTCAAAGCTTTCTGGCTTGTTGTTTTTGTGTATAGTGTTATTAAAATTCCTGTCGTATATTCCATTTTTGTATCGTAGTTGATCACGGACCGTGAAATATTCATGTAATTCATGTAACAAGAAGTGTGTACTTCTTGTTCGCGCTCACACGGTGAATCGAAACGTTTATAAAACTATTTCCATTCACACCCACTCGTTTACACTAAACTAAATCGCCAATAAACATTTCTAAGCTGCGTATTATTTATTTCATTCATATAAAATCTTTTTTGTTCCGAACAAAGAGAACTCGAATCATTCAATATTAATCGTTAAAGCGAATTGAGACCGGGCGACACAGCTAGGTCGCTGTTAGGTTACGTAGACAAGGGCGCCGACCTTGGAACCACCCCCGCGCCCACCCTGCGTGCCTTCCCTCCCTCCTACAACCCTCGTGCACCCTCCCGGGACGAGATGTGAGCTGACTTTTGAGAACCTACTCCTTTGACTGTTACCAAGTCCCTATCATTTATACATGTATTGGTTCTAGAAGAATCGATGAGATTTCGGTTCGCTTCAACTTTGCAACATTGTACAAACGCTGACTTAGTTACGTTGTGAAATGTTTTTCTTGGTTCTAATGGTTTGTTTTCCTTTGTTACAGGTGAGGGGAATTTCTCTATCAGTACGTTTGCCAGTTAGAATTAAAGTAAGTAGATCTATGTGTATGAAATGAAGCCAGTAGTAAGACTTCTAAACGCTTGAAGAGAAATTCTCTACTAAGATTCAACAAAATAGATTTTGCGTGGAGAGTTCTTCCGGGGGCCTTCTCTCCAACTCCTTGAACGAAGATACGGGCTCGTACGAAAGTAGTTCGAATTCGAAACTACGAAGTGAATCCTACACCCAATTAATAAATTTTTTGGACGGGCAGAAGCATTTCGGGAGTAGGTACAACTGTCAAACCGTGGTGTCATTCATTCTTAGTTCGGGCCCCGAACTTATCTTATTATCTTGTGTAAGTGATACGGAGTAGGAAACTCCTGTAACGACCGAAACTATTAGACCCCTGCCTTCGGAAACTGCTCACGAAATTGAGATGAACTGACCTAGTATTATCCAAGGACCATATAAACAGCATAAATTAATTAAACACCCATCGTACAAGAGCAGAATGCTAATACTGTAAGTGATTCACTTATTTACATGGCTCGGATTACGTATTTTTTAACGTAGGTATTTTGAGTTGAGAGCTTAGGTATTTACTCCCGTTTTTTTCACCTATGCAAATGTTATATCTTGAATTCTAAATACACTTAGAGCCTGTCCAGATGAGGCGTTTTACGCGCGAGTCAACTCGCGCGTAGACACTCGCGCGTTCCCGAGATACTAGAGCTACAAAGGAACGCGCGTAAAGCGTGCTATCTGGACGCAATATAAAACGAAACGCGCGAGGCCGCTCGCGCGTAAAACGCCTCATCTGGGCAGGCTCTTAGAGCCTAAAAGCCTTAATTTAGAATTAGGTGACTGGTTTTTTTTTTTTGATGATTAGTTTTGGCGTCATTGCTTTTTGTGCTGTCGGTTGCATGCTCAATGAACGTAAAATTAATATTTTAAGTATTCATGATGTTTATCTTTCCTTTAGATCTATAGTAATATTATAAAGAGGTAAAATTTGTTTGTAAGTTTGTGGGGGTAACCTATGGAACTACCGGTCGGATTTGAAAAATTCTTGCATTTGATAGCCCAATTCTTGAGGAGGGCTGTAGACTATTAACATTACACTAGGACCCTTTTAAGAGCCGAGTAAAAAAAATGGTTGCCTGTAAAGTCGGTTTTACGGGCGAAGATTTTACGTGACAACGACCGATCATCCGATCATAGTTGAGTGGGAGAGAGACGCAAGGCATTCGGCGGGCCTCTCTCTCGTTCGGTGACTCATCGTAACGTTACCGAGCGTTACACTTTTTCATAAGTGACTCCCAGTCGCAACCTAATTTAAGACGTTGTCACGTCAAAAGAAAAACGTTGTAAAGAACGCTAAGCGAAGACGAAGTAACAGTGCTGGCAGCCGATCCTCCGCGCTGTGACGGGAGTGGGTCGGGGAAACAACTAAATTTCACGCGGATGAAGTCGCGGGCAGAAGCTAGTAATAAGGGCTCCCACACAGATGCCTGTAACTTGCACAAAAATACGCAAGTAGCTGGCATACCAGTATGGTATTCACCAATCAGAAGTGGTTATGGCACACGGCATGCAAGCTGATTGGTGAATACCATAATGACATGCATGTCACCTGCATACTTTTGAGCCAGCTACTGGCATGTGTATCCTTGATATAAAATATTAGTATGAATGCTATACATGTCAGCATCAAACACGTATTTTAGTGTAAGTAATGGCTGCCCCTATTCGGGTAATTCTTTTGTAGGAGCTCTGAGTACTAAGCATTCATTACACCGTCTACGCAAATATAATGCCAAGGGCGAGCCTGTTCTTGAATTATTCAAATTTCCTAGAACCAAGTTTAATTCAAAAATCTGGGGGCACGGGAGTGCCCCCGCCAAGACGAGCCAAGCGAAGCGCAAGGGCACTACCTACCTTTTCTCGAAGCACTTCGTCGTATTTTTGAACCTTCATAACTTGAGTTTGGATTATACCAGATAAACAAAATTTTCGGGATATGATGTCAGTGGTTGACTTATTAAACCTATAAAGTTTCAATTGCATAGCTCATAAACTTTAGATTTTATTGATATCTAAAATACCCCGATTTCGTCACTGACTCACTGATTCACTGACTCACTGATGATCATCAATATTCTAAGGGTCTTCCTGAAGTCCTAGAAAGCTGAAATTTGGTATGTAAGCTAGTAATAGTACACAAACAACAAAAAAACTCTAAAACTTGGAACTTTTACCCTTCAACCCCTTAAAATAGGGGATGGAAGTTTGTACGAGAGTTCCGCAGATTTTTATGCTAGAGTTCTGAAAATTGATATAGGGACTCCTTGTTATAAATAATAAAATACATATTTCAGGATTTTTAGTAAATAACCCCCCAAAATTTTTTTTTTTATTTCATAAGCATCAATATTCTAAGGTTCTTCCTGAAGTCCTAGAAAGCTGAAATTTGGTATGTAAGCTAGTAATAGTACACAAACAATCCTAAGACTTGGAACTTTTACCCTCCAACCCCTTAAACTAGGGGATGGGAGTTTGTATGAGACTTCCGCAAATTTTGATGCTAGAGTTCTGAAAATTGATACAGGGACTCCTTGTTACAAATAATAAAATACGTATTTCAGGATTTTCAGTAAATAACCCCCCAAGCCACCCAAAATTTTTTTTTTTTTTTCATTAGCATCAATATTCTAAGGTTCTTCTATGTAAGCTAGTAATAGTACAAAAACAACAAAAAAACTCTAAAACTTGGAACTTTTACCCTCCAACATCTTAAAATAGCGGATGGAAGTTTGTACGAGACTTCCGCAAATTTTGTTGCTAGAGTTCTGAAAATTGATATAGGGACTCCTTGTTATAAATAATAAAATACGTATTTCAGGATTTTCAGTAACTAACCCCCAACGCACCAAAAAAAAATTTTTTTATTTCATAAACATCAATATTCTAAGGTTCTTCCTGAAGTCCTAGAAAGCTGTAATTTGGTATGTAAGCTAGTAATAGTACACAAACAATTCTAAGACTTTGAACTTTTACCCTCCAACCCCTTAAACTAGGGGATGGAAGTTTGTAAGAGACTTCCGCAAATTTTAATGCTAGAGTTCTGAAAATTGATATAGGGACTCCTTGTAATAAATAATAAAATTCATATTTCAGGATTTTTAGTAAAGAAAACCCCAAAAAAAATTATTTCATAAGCAACTTTCAAAAAGATGTGAAATCCCACCAAAAACATTTTCATGTAAAATGTTGCCAAGACGACACCACATGGCTCAAAAAGTTATCAGATCTCATGTAGCGCCAAGCTTCTAACTCTACACGCCCTAACTTCACAAACTCTACACCTTAGTCAAAATATGTGGTTTGGCCGTTTCGCTACCATCACATGGGCGTAAGGTGAAAAATTTATTCACTGTTCATTACTTTTCTGTTATACAATAGTTTTTGTAGTAACGAAACGGCCAAGCCTCATATTTTGACTAAGGTGTAGAGTTTGTGAAGTTAGGGCGTGTAGAGTTAGAAGCTTGGCTCTACATGAGATCTGATAACTTTTTGAGCCATGTGGTGTCGTCTTGGCAACATTTTACATGAAAATGTTTTTGGTGGGATACTTTTTTCTTTATACTTAAAAAGTTTCTGCTCCCGTTATACTTATCGCTATGATTACTTTACAGACATCAAAGAGATAACATGGAATGGTTACGCAGTACAACAATCGTGCAAGCCGACTCGCTTACTAATTCAAACAGACCTCGCCTCAGACCAAGTGACTCATTTTGGCTTTTTAAAGTAATGAAACAGTTTTTTTTAATGGTATAGTTTAGTTTTGTTTGCATGCCCCAGCGCTCAATCAATTCAATGATACGGGCAATGCAGTGACTTGACATTTTGATCATATTTTTATTATTGAAGTTATTTAAATGGCTCTGGCGATTATGTCAATAATATGGGCAGTTGCGGCTTCATTAAGGCCAATAGAGAAATACAAAGCAATTGTACATCCATTTGTCGGTGTGTGTGATTAAAAAAACTGGCGAAGTGCGAGTCGGACTCGCACACAAAGGGTTCCGTAGTCCGTACCACCGTACAATTAACACAATTTTTTTTTTTTTTTAAATAACACGTTTCTTGTATGGCCCCCTTTAATTTTTAACTTAATTTTATTTTTATTATTTGTTGTTATAGCCGTCCTGGTAGTACAACTCTGTGAAAATTTCAAGTTTCTACCTATTACGGTTGAAAAGATACAGCTCTGTGACAGACAGACGGACAGCGGAGCCTTAGTAATAGGGTCACCCTTTGGGTACGGAACTCTAATAAGCTCATTTAGAGGTCTTTATAGAAACCCACCCACGTAGAGCAAAACTCATTTAATTTTTAAAAGGTCTTAATTAACTGTATTGTTCAGACTACGTCGCGTCGGTTAATTTTACCAAATGAGATTATCTGATAGCGTCTAGATTTATAATGGTTCATCAGATACGTACCCACGAATATTAAATGTATTATTCCATTAGTTTGATAACATATTCTACTCTGAAATCTAATAGAATCGGGTTAGAGTTCATGAGGCATTGGAATCTGAAAACATTTTATTTGTACTCATCGTATAACGTTTTAGTAAATTGATATTGGTTTTATTTGTATACAATTTATACTCTTGTCATATTAATGCATCAAAAATCAGAGGGGTAATTCTCGAAATTTTAAGAACGTTCACAGTGTGATCTCAGTTTTAAATACCTCTGTCAAAAATACTTCAGATTTCCCTACGTTTTGGACAAGTTTTTGACATTGATTGTCGCTGAGATGAGATTGCAACTATTTTTTATCATTTTTAGGGTTCCGTACCCAAAGGGTAAAAACGGGACCCTATTACTAAGACTTTGCTGTCTGTCCGTCCGTCTGTCTGTCACCAGGCTGTGTCTCAAGAACCGCGACAGCTAGACAGTTAAAAATTTCACAAATTATGTATTTCTGTTGCCGCTATAACCACAAATACTAAAAACAAAATCATTTTTTAAGGGGGGCTTCTCATACAACAAACGTGTTTTTTTTTGTATTTTTGCCTTGTGGTACGGAACCCTTCCTGTGCGAGTCCGAATCGCACTTGACAAGTTTTTAATTAAAAATATTCCTTCAGATAGCTACAATTTATTAAAGACGTTTTTCATTGAAACTTTGCTGTCTAGATTTCCAGAATATTTCTCACAGTCGTACACGTGAATCATCATCATGTTTTAATGAGATAATATCCGTACAAACGTATGTTGTCTAATTTAAATATCCAATTCACACAGAAACAAGAGTTTATAATAGAAAACAATGCTTAATTACAATTTTCGGTTAATTTTCACACAATACCATTCAATCCGCTGCAATTTGTATGATTGCGCTGCATGTAGGTCCTGCCTCGCTGCTGTAATTGTGTAATATCCCCCGCAAAGCCGCATTACGAACAGCCGCACACGTACTAAACTTACAGATTTGATTGCACTTACCGTAATCACTTGTGAATATCACGAATTGTTAACCAAGTTGCTGTTACGTGTGGTCACATCATGTTTTATTAAAGAAAGAAAGAAAGAAAAAGTATTTATTGCGACTCGTACAGGAAGAACACAAACTAAACTAAACACAGTAAAATAAAAATCCAAGTTATATAAAAAAAAAGTAACAAAAGGAAAATGAAACAAAGTCCTATACGAGGCCAAAAGGCTCCTATCTCAGCATGATGCTGCGACATTTAAAAAAAAATAAAGGTCGCAGCGCTGGTATTCTGATAGGGCCTAAACGCAAAAAACGCAAGTTTTAGAAACAATAAAAGTATACAGGTTGAAATTGAATACATGCGACAAACCGAAATGGGAGATTGTACTCATCATTATGAACAACTTTTACTAAGTGGCCAACGCTGCAATCGAGAAAAAAAAATCAGCTGTTCCATACATTTTGACGAGATAGGCGAACATAAAATGTAGCGAACAGCTGATCTTTTTTTCGCGATTGCATCGTTGGTCCCTTAGTAAAAGTTTTTCATAATGATGAGTACAATCTCCCATTTCAGTTTGTCGCATATTTTCAATTTCACCCTGTATGATCGACTACAGTAAACAAAATCAGAAAAGTATATGATATTCTTCAGGATATATGCTAGGTAAATACTGTGTTGAAAACATAATACAACTAATTTGATACTATAGAAAAAAAACATGAAGATACCTCTAAAAACTTTCTTTTTACAATAAAAACCATACTAATTTACATACAATCATTCTGATTTTTTGTCAGATTATTCTACAAGCAACATACTAAAACACTACTGTTTTAATTTTTTAGATCAAACAATAGATTTTTTGTAATTAAATAATTGCTTCATATTTTGCAATAAATTACCAGCGTTGTGTCATCACGCTTCTCTTTCTTTTCTATGCAGTCCGACAGTGACCGCGCTTTAGGTCATGTAAGCCCCTTAAGATACGAAGCGTGTGTGAGAATTGCTCGATCCGAATAGATGTTAAATTAATCTAAGAGTCTCCAGGTTTCATGAATACATAGCCGCAGTTTTTATTACAAACTAGGTTCTGCCCGCGACTTCGTCCCCGTGAAATTTCTTGTTCCCCTGACCCGCCCCGTCGCATCGCATCGCCTACCCGCGCTGCTACTTCGTTTTCACATATCGTTCTTTCTAACTTTCTGCTCGGCTCCTAAGGGTCCTAGCGTGATGTTAAATAGCCTATTATAGCCTTCCTCAAGAATTGGGCTAACAAATGCAAAAATATTTTTTAAATCCGACTGGTGTGCCAGAGATTAGCGCGTTGAAACAAACTCTTCAGCTTTATTATTAGAAACTCGCCTATCTCTATTTATGTGAGTTTTACAAATATAGCGTGAAAAGCTATATCATCATCATCATCATTCATCATTTCAGCCAAAAGACGTCCACTGCTGGACATAGGCCTCCCCCAAGCACTTCCACTTCGACCGGTTCTGTGCTTCTCGCATCCAACGGGTTCCTATAAGTTCCGAAAAGCTATATAGTGTTACACATTAATCTCATTTGTATCTTTGTATGATCATCCATCCTGTAGCTAATACAGGTTATCTGAAGTGGGCATATAAAACATTGAAAGTCTTTTAACTACCACCGATTAATTTTCTAAGAAGCTAGTTTAGATATAAAAAGTTCCCGGATTAATACAAGTTTCATGGCTAGTCCCGCACAGCTGCTGGTTGCATCTCTGTTGCGCCCGCTCCAACTTACTTTGAACTATATTTTAGTGCACACTCGGGCGAATTGCTCCCGGAAAGTTGACGCACAACTTGAGCCCCCACCTCCAGCCACTCTAGTTTAGAACAGTTCTCATAACACAACGTATATCAAACAGTATGCATGTGTGCACATAAAACACAAGTTCGCGTTAACTCGCGTACCGAAGTCGGGTGTATTATGTAATCTTCCGCGCTTTCCCAACTCTAAGACCATCGAGTCGCTCACATTGTCGCGTGCGGTAATAACAGAAACTCCTTTAATGTCACTTGGAGTTGTCGCTAATGCCGCTCTAATTTGCGTTACACCCTCGCCTTTTGTGTGTTTCCATATTTCGCTGCGAGCTTTTTGTTTGCTATTCCCCCACATTAGCACGGCGAGTCGTTCACCTTGCGCCGGAGGTGCCACGTGTCGCTCCTTCAATAAATTTTATCTCTGAGATCGCGCTTGTTTGGATCTAGAGCCGTTTTTTGCACAGCAATCATTAGTACGTAGTTGTTTGTACAGGAGGTATTATTGCTAAGAGGAAAACATCTCGAAATAGCGCAATTGTGCGACTCTCGACTAGCTCGCCATTATTCACTTTTTGCACCGAGTGCTAGCGTTCGATAGACGGCCCGTTCTGTTGACGTTGACGTTTTTGTGCCTCTCTCGGTTTGATACAGCCAGACACTTGGTCATTTTTGTGCGCCCACTACGATTTCCGTGCTAGTTACATCCCGCTGCCCAAACTATACAAAAAAATCAAATCAATAACATTTTTAACGCTCCTGTTTGTGCGTTTACTACGTAAATGGAAGCGTAATTTTTTCCTTATAAAGTCAAATAGCTAATTTCCCAGGTTGTTTCGAGCTCTAAACTGTATATTGTGTCGTAAAGGCGCCGCGCTGTTCCGCGCTAGGTGGGATTCACGTTGCGACTCTCAATCACGTTGTTTCCTCACGTTACAGTTTAATGGTTTGCCTATTCATGTTGCGTACGAGATGACAGCCGCTCTCGGCGTCCTCAGACGAGAGCCAATTTAGACAAGTCGTTCAATTTTCGCTTCTATAACGAGAACTAGTGAGAAGTTTCCGGTCGTTTGAGTTTGTAAATCGTTTGTTGCTGTTTCCTTGCGTAAGCTGAGTCATGAGTCATTTGCTTTTGGTCAATTATGTCGAAGTGGTGTTATTATCTTGTCGTTTAATTGTTTATGTTTTACTACTATGAGTGGGTTGGCAAAACAAGTGACGATAGCGGTAATTGGAGCTGGGGCGTTCCCCAATTAGGGCGATTAGAAATGGCGCGGTCGACACCAAATTGGATTATGTGGCGTGAAACGCTATGGTCGCGACCTCATATCACCTCCGCTAAGGTAAGAACACGAGGTTACCGTTTCGCTTTATCACTACAATTTTGTTGCGCAATTCGCGCCATTAATAAGTACACGTGTTATCTCGGTGTTCGAGAATGTTCGTGCGTCCGCGTGGCATTGCGCCCGCGCCCGATAGTACGAGCGACTCCGGCGAACTGAGCTCGACACGTTTCGTATATTGGCGGTTGAGAGTCGAGACTCACAGCGGTGATCGTAAATTGCGTTTTCGCCGGCGTGAAAGGCGACCGCCGCGCCGTTGCCAGCCGGCCGGTGCATTCACCGCTCACCGTATCGAATTTATCGCGAGATCGATACGCGCGCATACCCGCCAACGCGCTCTGTATACACTTACCTGCGCCTAGCCGACGACGACGTCACCACACGTGGCGCGGCGGGGACGCGCGCTTGTGTGAGTGCGCCACACGATTATATGGAATTCAGCGATTACGCCACCTACCTACATACAGGCAGCGAACGCGAGTGCGTCCGCTCAGCGGTAATAATAATAATTAGCCGCCTCATTATTGTTATTGGAGGCGACGGCGCTCGCTGTCACCGACAGATAACCGTTGCGCGCGACCAGACGCCGCGTTCGATTCTCGCGCCGTGCTCGTAGCCATTGTTGCCATTGTCACCGGACAAGGAGAAGTAGTCCCCTTTGTGTTGTTCTGTGTACCTACTACCTGGCTACCGGATTGTAGTCGCTGCCTGGATTGTTTGACTCGACACCACCGGACCGTTCTATCAGGTACGTTTGCAGTGTAAACTTCACTTGTATCGTAAACAATGGACGCGATTTCTGTTAAGCGTGTACACAAAGCCGGCTGCGCGGAGTGGCCGTCTCCAGAGGGTTTGTAGGGCGAAGCGTTCGTTCAGTGACCTTGTGACGGAGGACGGTACACGCGACTTCATGTTAGTGTGTTACGTTTGGCCGCTCGGTAAGAGGTTATTGAAAGTAAACGGAACACTAATTGTTTCTAGCCAATCTTGTTCCGAAAACATGTTGAGTGACATCGGAACGTGGCAAGTTCTATTGAAATTTTTATTTAGAAGCCTTCATTATTTTTGTCATGAATGACAAATTCGTTGTTTATGATTATGAATTTATGACACATTAATATCGGGCAGTTTGTGTTGTAGGTAGGCTTAATTTTAAACTAAACTGGACAACTTTGTGATTCTCTAATAGTTTCATTGGAAATTGTTTCGGCTAGTTTGTAATCGTTTTGAAATTCATGTCCTTTTTTGAAGTTTTTTTTTATAAATAACTTAGTGTGTTGGCAATTAACTTTTGTGCTTCAATAGCATTTTCGTTCGAAATCTTATGCTAGTGTTCAACGTAAAGTCAACATTATAATTATTTACCTACAAATTATAGCCATTGCTTACGTTACTCGGATAATTTTGACACAACAAAGCCATTTATCACCTGAATAAAATATTTTGGTCGCGTTATCTAATCGGCCGCCATTTTCTATACATAGTAACATTAATTTCCGAATCGTTTCGTTGGTTTGTCAAGTATCAACATTTCGGTTCATAACAGTACTCGCGTTAATTACTTGTCTGTGAGACAGATAAATAATACACGCAGACATGGAAGACAAACATAGATTCTTATCAGATTGAGAGAAGGAAAGGGTAACTGTTACTATGCAAAAGGTTGCCAACCTCTGCACAGCTAGGGCGGTATTATTATTTATTAAACATGTTTACGTCTATGAGTTTTGAATATACTTTCCTCTCATTTTGTTATACTTTTTTAGAAAATACTATCTTATTAGGGGATACGCTAGGTAGCCCGCGAAATGCTAATTTTCTTACGTTTTTTGCAATTTGCAGGTCACTTTCAGGTTTACAGGACCTAAACACAAAAAACGCAAGTTTTAGAAACAATAAAAGTATAATTATGATTGACTACAGTAAACAAAATCAGAGAAATATATGATATTCTTCAGGATATATGCTAGGTAGATAGTGTGTTGAAAACATAATACAACTAATTTGATACGATAGAAAAAATCATGAAGATACCTCTAAAAACTTTCTTTTTACAATATAAAAAACCATACTAATATACATACAATTATTCTGATTTTTTGTCAGATTATTCTACAAGCAACATACTAAAATACTAGTGTTTTAATTTGTTCGTCCAAACAATAGATTCTTTGTAATTAAATAATTGCTCCATATTTTGCAATACATTACCAGCGTTGTGTCATCGCTCTTCTCCTTCTCTTCTATGCAGTCCGACAGTGACCGCGCTTTAGGTTAGGTAAGCCCCTTAAGATCATCAATACAACCCTGTTATGTTCATATAATCCTATTAATTAATTCATATTTCATGAAATAGTCAATCTTATGACTCAAAATTATGACTTTTTACTTGCGTTGTATTGTTATAGTTATACGGAAATGGCATCAGCGATACAACGAACACGAAGAAGAACTCCACCTCCACCATCTTTTTGTGAGCATTTTCATTTCACATTAGAATCAAAAAGCAGTTCACCAAATATACGACCAGCATTGTTGGTTTACTTTATCAAATGGCAAGTTTAAAATGTGCTCCCGAACGAATATCGAATGCTATGCACGTGCGGAGCTCCGTGATCGATGCGGTGCATCCAGATACGCGACTAACGTAAATCTGGGAACGGATCAGGGCTGTCAGGAATACCGAATGATATTTTTTAGGCTTCCGTACGCAAGGGTAAAACCGGGACCCTATTACTAAGACTCCACTGTCCGTCTGTCTGTCACCAGGCTGTATCTCATGAACCGTGTTAGCTAGACAGTTGAAATTTTCACAGATGATGTATTTCTGTTGCCGATATAACAACAAATACTAAAAACAGAATAAAATAAATTTAAGGAGGGCTCCCATACAACAAACGTGTTTTTTTTTTTTTCGGTGTTTTTGCCTTGTGGTACCGGAACCCTTCGTGTGGGGGTCGGACTCGCACTTGGCCAGTTTTTCTTATATTGTGAACAAAATTGTGGCGAAATGTGAGGTATCGTAAGTCATAAGAACACCTCTGCCTAACCGTCAGGGAATACGGTCGTGATGCTATTTTATGTCTTATTGCGAACAAAATGGTGAAGGGTTTCTTGATGCATTGCCTATATTAGATTCTATACTTATAGCAAATCAAAAATCGACAATCCATCGTCTGTGAAAGCAAAACTCGAGAAAGAGATATGAAACATCTGAAGCACAATTCCCGTAATTAAAAACGTTCAAAATCTAGCCGCAATCTCATCTCGGCGACAAACAATTTAAAAAATGTGGGGAAATTAGAGGTATTTTTTCAGATTAGAGACTCAGACTGTGAATTAGCTTCAGAATCGCCCCTGTGATCTCATTTAATTTTAGGGACATGCAGATAGTCCAGACGCCACAGCAATTTTGTTGATGAATGTACCAACAGAGCAACAAATTAAACATGTGGACAGTTCTAACTAGCTTCATATTTTCTGACTGACCGACTTCTTGACAATTCAAAAGTGCCTGTTAATGGTTTAATTGAAATAAATGCTTTAAGTCTTCACCATCGCGAGCGTCTAGCCACAAAACAACTGTAAATTCAATTTAAATAAAAAAAGCTCCCTCACCACCCTATCCGACTTCTTAAGTGCAAGTGTACATTAATATAAATACCGTCACGCCTAACGTGCGGCTCACGTCCACGATTGATGTGGCTGATCGCTCCGGGGAATCCTGACGGATGTAACTCTAGCCATCGCGCGGAATAAAAACGTCCGTCTGTACTAGGGTTGCCAGCCGTCCAGATTTGTCCGGCTTTTTGCCCTCTGTCATTTGTGTGGACTTGTCATTTGCCAGGATTAGCCTTTTCCCAAATCCCAACTACTCTTCTACGGTTGGCTTCCAGTCTAACCGAATACAGCTGAATACCAGTATTTTACATGGTGCGACTGCCTGTGACGGGTCTCGAATGTAATGGATGGTCACCCATCCACGAACCGACACGACCCGTCGACTCTTATTGTTTAGCCACGAGCCCCTCAAGTTTTTGTTTAGAAATTTAAAAAGTGTACTGAAAACTGCGAAGGAAAACGTGAGGAAGCCAGCATGTCCTAGAATAAAAAATTAGAAGACATGTGACATCTTATCAACCCGCACTGGGCCTGCGTGTTGGATACGGCCCACTCCCTCTCACCGAGAGGAGGCCTGTGTCCCAGCAGTGGGAACGTTATAGGCTGATTATGTAGTAAAATATCCTTTTATGTAATTGCTATTTGTCGGGACTTTTCAAAATGGTGACCCTAACCGCGCCGAATAAAAACGTTCGTCTGAACTGAATGCAATTTATGAAACCGCTCTTTGTGATAGTGTTTGTGAACCTAGCTGTGTGTAGTTTTGGTTTGGATGTATGGCTGGTTCTATTCTATTTTGTTCACAATATAGGTACATAAACCTATGTATCGTATCTATTGGATTTAGAGTCAAAGTCAAAGTCAAATCATTTATTTCAAATAGGCACATTAAAGGCACTTTTGAACGTCAAAAAAAAACTAAATAGAAATGATTCTAGTCGCCCATTCGAAAAGGTAGTTTTCGTATGGAGAAGAATTGGCAAGAAACTCCACCGTTACTCTTTTAAAAATGTTTTACAAGGTCTTGTATACATAATAAAATTTATATGTGAACACGATGCACCCATAATAAAATTAGTCTACCACAAAAGGTAAAAAGAATTAAAAATTAAGCAATGACAGGTAAATCAAATAAGTGATAGATACATGGTGCTCACATATTTACAAGTTATTTAAAAAAAAAAAAAAAAAAAAAAAAAAAAAAAAGCATATAATATAGAGCATGTTTAATTAAATTGTTCCTATCAGCGAAAATGTAAAAAGAAAAAGCAATTAATTATTGATTACAAATTACAGTCGTCGACTTTCCGTCACGTTTGTAAACTGTCTAATCTAAATGATGGACGCAGCTTTTTAATTATGTAAATTTGTTTTAAAATCATTGTCTTTTGCATACCTATTCATTACTAAAACCCACACTGATGCAATCTCACAAATAAAATCCCGTTTCAATGTCACATTACATTTAATTCAAAACAGGTAGTCTGTACTGACCTCGTTAGCACAAACGTAATCGTAACACGAATAACTTTCACAGCGAAGCACATAGCAACAACACGGACTAAAACTGCAACGCTATAATTCAAAGAAAGTAAAGTAAAACAGACCGGTATGCGGAAAAGCAAAGGTAGAAATAATGCTTACACTGTGTGAAAATTACTATTTCGAAACGTGATTCTTATTACAATTAATCTGCGGACGTGTTTATAATATAATCGTGCATATCTCAACGCTGATGTCATATCATGTCGTGTGCGGTTTTATTTGCGAAAGCGGCGTCGGTTTTTTTTGTCATAAATATTATATCACAGAATGGCAACTAGATAAATATAATTTTGCAGCGTACGGTTCGAGGAATTTGTGTTGACGTTTTATTTTGATGTTTGCTACACTTTAATGGTGTGCTATAAATATGTCTGATGTATTGCAAATGCAACGGGTTTGACTGGGTACGGCAAGTCGGCAAACAGTATCTAGGGTATTTTTGGATTAGTTAGAGACTTGACTCAGCGATGAATAGTATAGTTCTAATTGAGAGCGTTTACGACGTATACGGTACGGCATTTCATACAAAGTTTCAAGCACTTGTTTTTTGAAATGAATGAAGCCATTTTAATGAAACTTCATATGCATAAGCAGGATACAAAGGTCTAAAAAGTTAGTAAAGAACATTTTCGAAATTTCTTATAAAAAAAAAAGGATAACTGGAAATCTCTGTTTCTATGGAAAATTTAAAATCGGTCTAATTTGGCTGTAACGCAATTTTTCGAAAATGTTCTTAAGTAACTTTTTAGACTTTTGTATCCTGCTTATGCGTATGAAGTTTTATTAAAATCGGTTCAAATAACAAGGGCTTGAAAAATTTTATGAAATGCCGTACGGCGTAAACGCTCTTAGGGTAATTTATTTTGTTGCTGAAGAGGAGCAGTGGTGGCCCAGTGGTAACGGCCTCCCGCACTTTGCCCGCCTGGTAGATTATAGCCTACTTACTCCCTCTCGAAGAGACGAGGCCACACAAGGCTGCTTATCCTATGTTTTTGCTGACATCTTCTAATCAGAGGGGAGGCTCGCACTCACTGAGAGGAGGCCTGAGTCCTAGAAGTGGTCACATTATAGGATGATGATGCTTATGCATCTATTCAGGAGGTAATCCTAATGCACAGATAAGTCTTTTGGTCCGGTGTTATCACGTGAAATAAGCAGTGGTTGAGAGCCGCGTTAGTAACAAATAAAATGAATTACCTATAGTCGTATTAAACAATAACTCGCGTTATATACCATAAAATATGTTCCAATTTCCAAACGTGGTCCTAACGATATACAGAGCACACATTCGTCATCATAATCATAATCAGCCTATAATGTTCCCACTGCTGGGACACAGGCCTCCTCTCGGTGAGAGGGAGTGGGCCCTAATCCACCACGCGGGCCCAGTGCGGATTGGCAGATGTCACATGTCTTCGAATTTTTGTTTCTAGGACATGCCGGTTTCCTCACGATGTTTTCCTTCACCGTTTTGAGAGCAGTGGTGATGAAATAATTTACACAAAGTAAAGCGCCTGTCTGGGTTCGAACCTCCGACCTACAACTCGTAAGTCGCGGCCGTTACCACTTGGCCACCACTGCTCTCCACATTCGTACTTATGTATTATTATTACATATTCCATACGCTCAAATTCCGTTATTTATTATTCGCATAATGTCAACATGCGGCCGATTGGCTAATCAGTGCAGCCGCAATCGGCTTAACGAGTGGAAATGTCAGAGCTCTGTAGCGAGAGGGCCATTAATCGCTATGTGTGTAAGCCTAACATTAATACAGGATTATTAAACAATTATTCCGTATTTATTAGTATTAGTTAATGAGACCTCGAGTAGTGGTGGCCCAACTGGTAACGGCCCCGACTTACGAGTTGTAAGGTCGTGGGTTCGAAATCAGGCACGCGATTTACTTTGTGTAAATAATTTCATCACCATTGCTCTAAAACTGTCAAGGAAAACATCGTGAGGAAACCGGCATGTCTTAGAACCAAAAATTCGAAGACATGTGACATCTACCAACAGTACCAACCCGCATTGGGCCCGCGTGGTAGATTACAGCCCACTCCCTCTGGAAGAGGGGAGGCCTGAGTCCCAGCAGTGCAGGGAGCATTATAAGCTGATTATGAGACCTCGTTGTGCCTCGGAAAGCACTTTAAGCTTTTGGTCTATCATTTGTAAATCTTTGGCAGTCGCTACAGGTAGTCAGAAGCCCGAAAGTCTGACAACCAGTCTTACCAATGGGTATCGTGGTACCCAGTTACTGGGTGACGAAGGCCAAAGGCAGCCGCTCCATATAAAATGCTGGTATTCGGCTGCATCCGGTTAAACTCGAAACTGACGTACTTGGGAAAAGGCTAGGCAGATGATGCTAAACCTCATTTGTTTACCGAGGAAAAGCTGGAAACTGGAAAGAAAATTTTATCGTGGAAACACGTACTGTTTACGAGTAATGTTATGCGAAAATAGTATGTAAGATTTGTAGCACGTGGCTGCTGCAATATGTCTACCATAATTGCAATATAATGTTATGAGTCAATCTGTTGTTTTCATTGATATTATGAACAGCTCTCGACAATCGTTGAGTACAGTATACAATATTGTTATTAGCCTACTGTTTATTTAAGGTAGTTACAAGGCAGATGTGAGTGGAAACGTTGGGAGGACATATACATATGACTTTATTGGTGATGTTCTTAGAATGGTTAGGTGCGTAGTACTCGCAACCTGTGAGCGTGTATGACCAGCACCCACACACTAAACACACTCTCAATTTGAATCATTTTAAAGCTTATTGCTAATCCATTTTTCCATATGTTCGAAAAATGTGTCTGCTCAACAACGTAAATAACGCAATGAATATTGTTGAACTGTCAAAATGAAACCCATTGCTATTGATAGTGTGTTACGCAATTACCCTGCAGATGTACGAACGTAAGCGAAGCAAAAGGAGTATGTAAGGATCGTAGCAGGTGGCTGTCTGTAATTTCTGCTTACCCCCGTGGGAAGAAGGCGTGAGTTTATGTATGCATGTGTTTGTTTATCAATTTAGTATGATCAAAAACATTTAATACAAAGTTACAAACCAAAGAACAGCAAGTTAATTTCCGAAAGCATCACTCATCTCAGTCATATCTCAGCAAGTTTTACAGAGCACAATAGAAACGAACTCTGTTGCGAAAGTTGATCACATCTACAAATAACTTTTCTCACAGAACGTCTAAACGAATCTATCTAAAAAAAGTAAAATGTGCAAATTTATTCCCGCGGGACTCTGCGCTCTCTAGTTTAGTTTAGACTAAACTATTTCATTCTTGTGTAACTGGCTAGCGTTCATCTCGACCTACGCCACTCTAACTTTCTTTAGACATCGACCGTATACACTATCTATGTTCTATAGCAGTTTCTAGACATGTTTGGGCATGCCAACCGGTTTCCATTCCAAGTAGGCTCCAACAGTCGGCCCAAAAGAAAAAAAAAATACGGTTCACTTTCCTACGAGTCGTTGCGAAATATTTTATGGTCCTGTTACTAAAATAAGGCCTCGTGTCAGGAATAAAGTTTATTGTTGTTTGGATTATATGCCTTATTTTTATAGCTAACTTCTCGCTGTTGGTTTTATTGCCAAAATTGTTTTGTCACGGAATCGTGATTACGAAATGTACAATAATGTACACTGTCTCGACATAACAACAACATCTAAACTTGGCCCTTCTTGTCCCAAAGGACCACATCCCATTTATTTCGGTGGTGCTGTAGTATGGAGAGTCTTCAAAATAAATAACAGTCGTGCAGATATTTAAGGAGTACCAGTTTGTTTTGCTTTCGTATCATATTCTATGTGTGATGTCGTCTACGGAAATGGATAAAATTAGATCGCATGCAGTAAGCGACAACAGTTGCTTCCGCACTGCATCGCTCTCAATACGCTCTGTATTATGTTATGGCTACAAATATTGCATACATAGCATGCAATATTTGTAAAACTGAAGTCATTTTACTCATGTGAAGTACTGGAAATAAGTTCTATGAAGGAATGTAGCGTAATGTAATTTCAGTATTTATTTTCAGTATTTTGGTACTTACACAACGTTATAGTACAGACGCCAGCACATCAAGCTACTACCATCTGTCAAATTTCTTTAATTGATTTTCAACTTTATCGCTGAAGCATAAGGTTCAAAGTTGATTGGGAAAATTTGACAGTTTCGGGTAGCTTGATGTACTGGCGTCTGTACTCTGAGAAAACTCGGACTTTAGTGTCAGGATATGACTTCTTGGGTAGATTATGAAAATATTCCCATAACATTGGGATTATTCTCCATACTTGATAGATAATAATGAATCATACAGTCATTCTACAAATATTTAATTATCAGTGGGTAGTAACTATTACAAACAAATAAATAAATAAAAATAAACCCAAAGCATTATTTCAATTATACTATTTACAGGCACTTTTGAATCGTCAAAGGAGTCGATCATTCAGAAAAATGAAGCTAAGTTGCTCATTGCAAAGCATAGTAGATTCCAATGAAGAAGCACTGGCAAGAAACTATGGACACTCATACAACATAATATATTAGTTCAATAAAAAGAATACAAATTAGACACCCTTATTTTATCCTAAATCCTAGCTAGCTCTACTAAAAGTTTTGTAAGTAACATGCACTCCACTCTATATGCATTTTCTAGTTGATGAACAGACGACGCACATAAAACTTAGTCAGATCCACAGTACATTAATCCCTACTTACTTCCTAGACTTCACAGGTAAACACAAGACGCAGTTAACCTATGCCCCTGTGACATTTCGCCGTACTGAATCTGGTCTGACTTTTACTCTTGAGAAGATGCTGCGTGGGAAAGTGATCGTTGCTTGGTAACCAAGTACTGACATTAATGTTGTTTTGTTCAGCAATCTGTAGTCTGTACTCGCTAGGTTTCTCCAGGCGACTGTCGGTTGTAATCGGTGGGGAGATTTCTTTTATTATTTTTGATAGTCTCACATTTGGTCAGTATTCTCACTTCTATTTTGCCGGTTTCGGAGGGACTCTTTGTGTAAAACGGTAGTAATGAATTATTAGGGCATTGCATTAGGGCAGTTGTTGTTTGTTGGTAAGGGAAGATTTGTATCTTATCACCTGTGTCCGTATGGTGACATTCGCCCTGTGAATAAAAGCATGAGTGAGTAGTGAATTCCCACCGCAAACATAACTATTTATTGCAAAATCTTCATCAATAATACGAAAACAATCCATCCACATTAACTCCCACAAACACATGAAATATTACGGCTTTCCCCAAAATAATAATCCCGTCACATATATTTTTCTGTCTCCGGGAAAAGGCCCGGGAATGATTAATAGTGACACGGGCCTAGGGTCACGTCGACTATGGTTACGCGTGGTTGGAACTGTTGGTAATCTTACCATACAACTTATACTAATGGAAAGCGGATGACTGTTTAGAAGCCAAAGATCTTGCAATAAAAGAAATATATGTACGGTCAGCTAAATTAATTATTTAGCAGATACGCACTTTATTGGTAAATTATCCATGTCATTCCATACGCCTGATGGCCGATTACAAGAAGACTCTTGTCATCTTGTAATCTTTACCAATAATGAAGCATAGACCTCATAACTTTGCATAGTGGACTTTTCTATATATATAAAAGGAGAAACTGACTGACTGACTGACTGACTGACTGACATATCAACGCACAGCCGAAACTACTGGGTCTAGGAATGTGGAATTTTGCACACGGCTTCCTTTTATAATGTAGGGGAGCACTAAGAAGGGGTTTTTGGAAATTCAACCTTTAAGGGGGTGAAAAGGGGGGATTTCGTTTGTATGAAAAATCTTATTCAATTGGTTAATAAACTTGAAACTTGGCACGAATACTTATCTAAGTAAATGATTAAGTTTGGCATTTTTTGTTTTTCTTAACTACCCCCTAAAGGGGGATTGGGGGGTGTCAAAGTTTGTATGGAAGAATTTTAACGGGCTGTCCGATTAAATTGAAACTCAGTATTTATACTTAAGACTAAAAATAGATAATAACGTGTATCAGGGTTTTTCGAAAATGTACCCTTAACAGGGTAAAAAGGGGTAGTTAATTTTACAGGGGAGGATTTTACTGCGTTGCTTGATTAACTCAAAAATTGGTATAAATAATCTTTGAGTCAAGTCATGAGCACATACCAAAGGATTTTTCGAAATTCCACCCCTGTGGGGGTGAAAATCGGGGATACAGTTTATATGAAAAATCTTATTCAATTGGTTAATAAACTTGAAACTTGGCAGGAATATTTATCTAAGTAAATTATGAAGTTTGGCAATTTTTGTTTTTCTAAACTACCCCCTAAAGAGGGATTGGGGGGTGTCAAAATTTGTATGGAACAATTTTAACGGGCTGTCCGATTAACTCGAAACTCAGTATTTATACTTAAGACTAAAAATAGAGAATAACGTGTATCAGGGTTTTTGGAAAATGTACCCCTAACGGGGTGAAAAGGGGTAGGTAATTTTACAGGGGAGGATTTTATTGCGTGGCTTGATTTACTCGAAAATTGGTAAAATAATCTTTGAGTCAAGTAATGAACACGTCACAAACTATTTTTCGAAATTCCATCCCTGTGGGGGTGAAAAGCGGGGATACAGTTTATATGAAAAATCTTATTCATTTGGTTAATAAACTTGAAACTTGGCACGAATACTTATCTAAGTAAATTATGAAGATTGGCACTTTTTGTTTTTTTAAACTACCCCCTAAAAGGGGGGGATTGGGGGTGTCAAAATTTGTATGGAAGAATTTTAACGCGCGGTCCGACTAATTCGAAACTCGGTATTTATACTTAAGACCAAAAATAAAGAATAACATGTACTTATCAGGGTTTTTCGAAAATCTACCCCTAACGGGCTACAAAGGTGTAGGTAATATTACGGGGAGGATTTTACTGCGTGGCTTGATTAGGTCGAAAACTGGTATCAATAAATCTTCGAGTCAAGGAATAAACACATCCTTAACGATTTTTCGAAATTCCACCCCTGTGTGGGGGTGGGGGGGTAAGCAAGGATACAGTTTATATGAAAACCTTATTCATTTGGTTAATGAATTTAAAACTAAAGGGAGATTGGGGGTGTAAAATTTTGCAAGTAGCCGAGTCTATTTAGGATTGCTATCGACACGATAAGAAGAAGAATGGGTTGATTTTACTGCTTGCTTTCATTAACTCGAAAATGAGTAGGTATCGGTCTTTGAGTCAAGTTATGGACACGTCATCCCAAACGATTTTTCAAAAATCCACCCTTGTGGGAGTGAAAAGCGGGGATCCTGTTTATTTGAAAAATCTGATTCCGTTGATCTACAAACTTAAAAATTGGCCCGAATACTTATTAATCTAAATTAATGATAAAGATCATAAACATACATACCTATTCGAAATTTTGAGAGGAAAGTACGAAATACACGCGGACAAAGTCGCGGGCAAAGTGCTAGTCTCCTATAAGGAAGTAGCTATCGCAGGTAAAATTAGCTTACGAATCTATCTATGCATGTGCCCCGTTTGGCAATAAAAATGCTACCATTGGTAAGCAAAACGATTCGTTTTTGTTTATAGGAACCGAGCATGATAGAGATTGGCAATGTTTTGAATACACGGACAATTTTAGTTGATTGCCAATCTGGTAAACAATCTGTTTTCCTGACTGTGCATTATTTTTATTGTTCTATTTATTATTTGAGGAAGATCGGCAATATATCACTATGATAGTGATTGGAATCTGTTGAAACATTTGTCAATCTTAATGTGAATAAATGTCCAATACATTTCTTTGCATAATAATATTAATAAAATAAAAAAAAGTGTTTGTAGACAAATTTTATAGAAAAAATATCAGAGTTGATATGATTTAAATCAGTGATTTAAATCGCGATTAAAATTAAGTGATTTTTTTATAAAAATCAATGACTTAAATCAATACTTTTTTTACTGCGATCAAATCAGCCAAAATGTGTCAAGGGACTTCCCCCGACATAACCTACAGCGCGCACACGTGTCCAATGCTGTTTATACAGGGTTATTGGTAAAACATTAACAACCTCTGAGGCCATTGTACTCATCACTATGAATGAACAACTTTTAATATGGGACCAAACCTGAAATCGCCAAAAAAAATCAGCTGTACCCTACATTTTGACGAGTTATACGAACATAAATGTAGGGAACAGCTGATTTATTTTTCGCGATTTCATGTTTGGTCCCATAGTAAAAGTTGTTCATAATGATGAGTACAATGACCTCTTAATAGGTAGTTAATGTTTTACCAATAACCCTGTATATGTAGTGTTATTATTTAATTAATAACCGACTTAGGAAAGATCAGAATTAAAAAAAAAAAAACAATAAAATCCGATTTAAATCAAATAAATCCGATTTTTTTTGTTTTTTTTTTTAAATCATGATTTTTATCAACCCTGAAGAATATAGCTATGACGTTTAGAAATACATACCAATTAATCTGTCGATATGTAATAGTCGGAAAGCAGCCGCTTTGCATAGTTAATGACCCAGGGGAGCTTCCAAATGAGACACCTAACAGTATCCATCTCTACAATACAAACAAAAGCATAGGGATTCCGCAAACGGTTATTGTGAACCGTTCAATACTCCAACCCACTTAGTTCCACATCAGTTGTCAGAATAACAAATGGGCAAAGTTGTCTCTCTTTGACGAAACGCAAGCCGTTGTGGCCGACTTCCAAATGATTTGACGCTTTCATGCGTTCGCGAGAAATGTCGCAAGGACGTGGCCCTAAACTGTTAGCCAATATTCTCACACGTTTAATGAGACGACGAAAGTGCTCTATTTTTGGAACTCCGTAATACGACAAAAGACGGCCGCACTCAGTGGGTCACATATTCTCAAACACGTTCAATACAGTGTACTCTAAGCGGAACAGCGAAGCAAATAACAAAGACGTAGGCTGGTGGGAGTACCAGACTTGCTACCGAGGTGACAATTCCTAAGCATTGCCAATTAACGAGTCGTAATAAGTAACTGATGCATCATTACGATCAGTTTCTCAAATAATCGTCTAGGCCTCCTCTAGCATAGCCACGTCATTGCCTGAACGCAAGAACAAAGCATGCCAAATTCGTTGACGCAATCAAATATCAATGCGATAATTTAATAGCTTTTGTTTATTCTGAAAGCATTTACATTAGAGTCGGAATTAGTGATGACGCGTTTCAAAATCTCACCCTGTCACTCGCCAGCTAAAAATATTGTACTTGGCACTGAAATAACCGGCGTTAACTCTTTGAACTATGGCCAAGTTGTTATACTTTGAGTTGTAATTGTACTGCGTTATCACGGGCACTGATACGGTGTATTTACTTTGATAACGTATCGTTGATAACGAGTGTTTTGCTGTTTTTGATAGTCGGTCGCTAACAGCACGTTCATTTTCCCTATTTTTTCTTGTTTCTAAGCGACAGAAATTGATTAAATTACTACACTTTTTTTGTCCAAACATATTTGCTGTATATATTTTTAGAACTCGATACTACGTTTTCCTCGATCGAGCAAAAAAGTAGACTAAAAATTGTCTGGGGGCGTTAGCTGTACCTACGTAGGTAAAATTTCTGCTCCATTGCTCCGGCTGTCGAAGCATGATTGAATAGCAGGCCAACCAATCTTCCATTTTGTTTCGTGAACCAGTTTTCCTTTGACATTTATTTTATTTTCCGTCCACTTTCAAGAACAAAATAGGTACCTACTTGGAAAGTTCAATTCTTGAATTGTCCAAAACGTAATCGTTTCTGTCCTTTGACAAAAGTTTGAAGAAGCAAAACTACCGCGTACCGCTTCTCACTCCCCTAAAATCTCTCTAAAATTAAACGAGAACTTGAATGAAAAATCCTCTTTGGCGAAGTTTTGGAAGTGGAATCGAGTTGGTAAGTTAGTTACATCTCGTCGTTCAATATTTTATAATGTGGCGAGAGCTCGGCCGGTGATCCGTGAGCGTCACTCGACCTCCACGAAGGCCGTGCCCGGCTTTTATTGATTTTTTATGCGCATTGTCCATTTCGTTCGTACCTACGCCCCCGCCTGGCGCCCGCCCGCTCTGGGCCACAACTGCGACGAATTGCGATCACTGTATTTGTCACACGTAATTCACAATGCCAGTTACACATTTTATGATTAGGCCATAATTAGAACTCGTTATTAACTCTTCAAGCACTTTGCTTTCACAAACATACGCGATTATGAAATGCTTTGTTCACAATACGCGTATAACATTACCATTTATGTGCTAAGGGGAAACAAAAACGGCAATGTTTTATAGTTGTTGTGTTATTATCATTAAACTGTCTGCGCTAACCTACTTATGTTTTCTCATATTGGCGTCGGGGGCGTAGCTAAACCGTGGCGTAGTGTATGCGTAGTTAGTTATATTAGCCTCTACCAGGCCTCCGTCACTCCATGTACTTGCGCGCTATAAGTGCCTACCGCCCAGCCGAGCGGTCTCGGTCCGCCGGCGGATCAAATTCAGTGCGGTTTTCGCAAACGAAGCGCGCGCACGCCGTTCAATTTTAATAGTGCTGTTCGTTCGTACGCGTATTACGATGCCGTGTGGTGCCTTATGTGCTGTAGATGGGTGTAAATCAAGCAAAAGAAGGGATAAAGATAAAGATAAGAACATATTCACAGTTCTCAATAACATAGATAAAAAGTTATGTTAATTTAATTTTATCGAAGAGGCAGCCCTGCGATTACTGTGGAATCGCGCGGTGCGAAGCAATCACTGCTGTACGCTTGAGCATTTAGGCGCATTTTAGCATACAGTGGTTGTTGACGCGAGGGAGTAGGCAATTATCGTAATAGGTATTGGAAATTTTCTACTGAGTGAAGTATCTGTTACGTAGTAACTATTCAGTAATCTGTGCCTCTACTAGAACTGGGAAAATCGTTTACGACTTCGGTTCCACTCGTAAAAACTACGAAAAGTCAAAACGAGACCTTCAGATTATGCTGATTCATTATCTTCACTTTTCAGATATTTTATTATTGTCATGAGAGTGGTTTTTATCTTCAGTTTTCAGATATTTTATGATTGTCATAGAGTGGTTTTCACGATTACCCATTGACGAATCTTGGAAGATATCTGTTAATTAAACCCGTATAATACCCGATTCCTTATGTGTGTAATTAATTAAATGTTTTCACACTAAGAATAATTAGTAATCGTCGAATCATGATTATTATTAATACAACAGCCGGTGTATTCTGCAAAAATCTCACTATGAAAATTAAGGTGAAGTGAGCTGTCATTCCACCTGATGACACTATTGACAGTTCACTTCACCTAAGGTTTCACCCAGTAATTTTTACAGGTTAGAGCGGCTGACCTTATTAATCATCACTGGAATTGATGAACTTGCTAAACTAACAATACAGCTCAAGTTTTATCCTACTTTAGTTAAATAAACTTAGTTTTGCAGCATCAGCGTAGACAAAAGTACCAATGTTCCTTCAATACCGTTATGTTATGCTAATGTCATGTATTTTTTGTTACAGATTGTAAACTGTGTGGACTGCCAGATCACCTAGCTAACTACTTTATACAATAAAAGTAAGTTTGTTTTAAGCTTTGTTAAGTTTTGGACAGTATAATGTAAGGAACAGGTTTTTTTTATTGAAACCGAATAATGAAATGAAGTTGTTGCGTTTTAAAATGCTTCATTTTATTGGAAGTTCTAGATTTTTGGTGAGTTTAGGATGAGTTTTTTTTTTTTGCGTTATTTCTGTTAATACATTACAGACTCGGATATATTTATTGTTAACTGATTGAAGTGCTAATACTACTCAGACTTTTTTCTACTATAGTGGCAAAGTGACTCATTGTGAAAATATAAATGGATAATTTGTAGAAATTCAAGTAATCAACTTATTAAACATACCTAATTATAATAATAACAACAACGAAAAAATATTTGTCTGAATGTCGTTGTTATCGGCTACACAGAATTTAACTATGTAGAGTTTAAACCTTGTCTTTCTAATTCACAAAGTGCACATACACTTCAGTGTTCATATTTTATTAAATCAACAGTGGCATGCAAAGTAATGAACACCTGTTGTATTATTCTTTGAGCTTTGCCGTTACACAATGGCCCATCGTTTGCGTGTTCAGCACTCGAACAATTTACGAGATTGCGGAATTCATATATACTAACTAAGTAATAAGAATCATTTTAATGCTCAACAGCAGTCAGCACCTACGTCATTGGTTCTGTCTTCGACGTCAAGCTGGCATTTTCGCTATAATTACTAATTCGCCGCGCTAAGTGAACCGTGAATTACGTTAACAACGCTAAGAGCTTGGCAAAGTCTTTAACCACTGTTTAATTTCGGTTTACCACTTGATTCCGATTCAAATACGAAGATTCTTAATCGCTATCGAAAATGCCAGGAACGCCAACCTGTGCAGATCCAAAAATTCTCCGTATTTCTAATTTTATCCTCCTTTGAGCCTGTTTGCGGAATTTCAACTCGAGAATTCCTGCGTCCGTTGACTCTTGCGCGGGTGGCGCGCGCGTCAAGCCGAGTCGTAAAATGCAAACGCTTCGTGTCACACGCGGAGTGACACATAGCTTTCATATCGCATGACATGCCGATCTGTCTTTGTTCCGATGAGTTATGCCCTGTGTCGCGCCGGTCCGCCGGGTCCGCTAGATGAACGCTAACCGCATCACAAATCATCGGCTCTGCTAACTCACTCCGCAAGAACGTCGCCCCGGCCCCCGCGACGCCCGCCGACCTCGGCGACGTCTTCCCACAAATTCTCACCCCGAAACGATACATTCACCGCCGCGCACCGGACGAATATCACACGAACGCCGCAATGACGTAAACTCCATAGTCGCGTGCGCCAGCCGATGTTCAACTTACATTGGGCCGTTGTGCGCGGCACACACGATCATTAAACGTATATCTGTTAATAATAATTGCGATTGTCTGGTTGTACGTGCGCGCCGAGTTATGGCGCAGTTGCCGGGCGGTTTGCGAGTCCCCCCTCCCCCCCACCACAGTCACCCACCGCCGACCCCTCAGATCTGCGGCGAGCGGCGCATCTTGAGATGAAATGGCATTCAGTTTCGTTTTGTGACGGTTGAATGGGCGCCCGGTTTCGCGAATACGTGTGTGTATTGAATGTATGAATACATGCATTAAACTATCCACGATGAATTTTCACATGACTATAAAAACGTCGTTAGACCGTAGTCTGAATGTGACACTCTATATTCAATGTAAACTTATATGTATATCTGTTGTATAGCAAAGACGAAAACCTCACTCACAACTCCACAAACAAACATAAATTTTCATACGACCTACGTGTAAGTCCCATCCGCAACTAACCTGCCGAAGAATAATTATTGCCCTTCCAAAAAAAAAAACGTTATCGTAAAACTATACAGATTAGGTATACTATGCGGCTATATAAAATCGCAAATGATTAAATTGAGCATTACAATACTTATGGTTTATTTTTGTATTCTCATAATCGAACATACTGAATTGGCATTAGATAACCCTTGACATGAGGACGCCAATTTTAAACCATCATTGTCATATCGTTGAGTATTATTGACCTAATTTGTTATAATATTTAGTCATATTAATAATACTAGCCTATTACTGTCCCACTGCAGGGCAAAAGCCTGTTCTTAGAGCATGATCACCACGCATGCTCAAGACGGCTTGGCGATTTCAGACTTAAAATTAACTAAAGGGTTTTTCAATAAGGGCTGGTTAGATGTTGAAATGAAATAAAACAAGCTGTGTGTGAGGTATTAACAATTTTTTTTTTTTTTTTTTTGAAAGGTCCACATGTGCCATTAAATGTGGAATATGACATCATTCAAAGGCCCGCCTCGACTTCTTACAGTGGCAGGGATCCGAGTGGTCTAATTTTTAATTAAATGACTTTTCTGCATAGATCCGGTTGAATTTGAGCGATGGCCTGTGTTATGTTCGTCTTTAAGGCATCGGTCGATTGTGGTTTGTTTGCGTTCCTTGAACGTACGGGTGTTAGCTGGTTGTTTACCGAAACGTTCGTCTCAAATTTGGCCACCAAACACAGTCGACTCGATCGACTGTGAAGGGCCACCACGTCTACCGTAAAATGGGTGCAATGCGCGCAACGTTTGATAATAAAGTTTATCATTTGAACGTGCTGTCCTATCGTGTAACTTGCCATGGTGATTTGGCACAAGTAACTGAATAATAAACAAAAGATTTAATAGATGTCACCAAAACAAAATGACCACCACGGACTGCCAAAATCTACCCGCCCTTATTGAAAAACCCTTTACAAGTCCAGGTTTCCTCATGATGTCTTTCTTCACCGATGTTAGTAATGTCCAAGATGAACTCTGAAAAACACTAGTAAATTAGAAAAAGTAAACAAATAAAATTAATTGGCGAAACTTCATAGAAATGATAGGTATCGAAATCAAATCATGAACAAAAAAGAAGTATATTTTTTGTTCATAATGATTTGGATATCGATACCCTCATGTCTGCCAAGTTGTTTTCTTTCCCTAAATCGAATTAAGAGTAACATGAAATACTAAGCCGTTAAGTAGATAATACCGTCAATGTTTATCTTTCGCTTGGAGAGTAAGCTTAGAATAATACTATCATAAATTCATAACATAATGTGGGTTCCAAGAAGTTGTTTTTGCAAAACCGCAATTTTGCTTAACGCCGCCCGCCGCGCCGCCTGGAAAATAGGCAAGATTTTACATCCAAAGGCACGGAACAAAAAATACGAACGCTCATTTGCAGACCATTTGGACACCAGCCTACAGTTTCCACCTTTTATATCCAATAATTCACATGCCAGCACTTTACCGAGGCATTATAAAGCACATGTTACAGTTTTTCCGTTAGCTTGCACATTTTTACGATCTCAATGCGGCTCGGGCGGTAGTTTAACACAGCGGAGCCCGAAGCCCGTCGGGCTCTCACGACCGGTCCCTACGTGATCTCCTGCGACGCTCCCCGACTCGCTAATAACTGCTGTAGATACACGCGTGTATGTGTAGGTACATGCTGTACGAGTGTGAGAAGAAAAATGTTCTTCGTTACTTTGATAACGTATTGTGTGGGACGTGAGAGAAATGCAGCCTTGGTTGGCGGTTTTAGTCTGTTTGAAGGGTGATATGCGTTTTTTATATAAGATACGTGAATACATTAAATCAACAAGTGAAACTTAACAAATGTCATGATGTCAAATCATGTTAAAACCAAAAAATAATTACCTACTTATGTATGAATTTATCCAAACTTATTGATTCTCATAGTTCGGGCGTCTCTTGGCCGCTGGCGTTACCCAAAATCGCGAGTTAATAAAATATTTTTTTTTTATCATCATTTGATATCGATACCCGACTTATCTGCGAAGTTTCGCCAGTTTATTTAATTTGACCCTGTGAACGCATAAAACAGATTTACAACCAATTAGAATTTAAGATACGGGGAAACAATTCTCCACAGTGAATTAGCAGCTTTTTATTGATTACATTTCGCGTTGGCTTCCAAACATAATCGATTACCAGTACTTTTAATTAAATACCCGCGTTTTTACTTTTAAAATCCCCTTAGTAACACGTCGGTTTTGTAGATTTCATGGCATCTTATATTTGATGGATTGAGAAGATTATTTAAATACCATAAGACAGTATTAATGCCTTAGTGAATGATATCCCACACAGGCTTAACCAAACGAGTTTCACCACGAGTATTCACAATAGGTTAACTATCTGTCATTACTCATGCACCGTTGCGACTTTCGAAGCTTAGTACTTCGGTGTCAATGCACTTCGCGTTCACGATACTGCCCAACGAACCCTGTAAAGGAAGCGTTATGACTATGTATATGATATTGTACACACGTGTATAATTTTGTACAGAGAGGAAAGAAAATATTTAAGCACCATAAGACCATAAGGGATCATTATATCAGCACCCTAATTTTGTAACATGCAATAAATCTCAATCTGAATCATTTTGAAGGATATTGCTAATCCATTGCTTCATGTTTGAAAAATTTGTCTGTTGAACAACGTAAATAACGCAATGAATATGTTTGAACTGTCAAAATGAAAGCCATTGCTAGGTACTGATAGTGTGTTACGCAATTACCCCACAGACTCTTAAGAAAGTGGAACGGTCTTGTGTAAAATACAATCAACACTATTCTAAGTTTTGAAATAAAAATCTCGTCAAAAATTAAGTAAGCTAGATATAAATTGTTTGTTAGTCTTATAGATTGTATTAATTATTAATAATCTGGTTCTTTTTAATAAAGGATTTAAAAAAAACAGTTAATTATTCTTTAATTACGAGAGGACACTGGCTCTTGCAACACGGTTATAATTAGCGCAGAAATCAGAGAATTCTATGATTTGTTCGACATCTTGTTTTATGTCAATAAATAAGTAATTGTTATTTATATTTTTTTAAAGTGTGCTCTTGTGCAGTTAAAACAGTAAACGAAGCATTCCTAATTCGCCACAAGTATTTGTGTAAAATTCGCAATTTTATCGCGACTACGAAAATTTTCCGTCCATTTCGACCTGTTGTGAATGCATTTACGTCATCGCCTGTCTGGGTGACCCGTATGCTGTTTCCTTAAATCAATATTTTCGACAAACATCTCAGCACGAAATTGCACTTATAAGAATATTGAAGAATTGGTAGACGACGCAGAATGTAACAAGATAGCGCTTTGACTTGTGTAACCTCGTGTTATGTAATATTAGTGCACGGTCACAGGATTGCCATTTGCCATGTTGTTGTCAAATGAATTACTGCATCGATTGCATAACACCCTCCCTGCATGAAATCACAGTCGATTGTTTTACGTCTACTCTAGCCGTATTTGTTTATGCAGTTAGCAACAAGAAAAAACCTTGATGTTACGTTTGCCTGCGGGTGACATTACCCATAATGTAGTGGGCAATTCAAAAATACTTAACACACTTTATTAACAGTGCTATGAAGTGTAAATGATCAAAGCTGATCAAACATCCTAAAGCAGGGACTTGAAAACGAAATGAATTTCGTTCCGATACCACTAATGTTATCGTATAACGACCCAAAATTTGTAACGATACTAAAACCTAAAAATATCAACGTTACAAAGAAAAACGTTACAGAATATCACCAGAACCAGAATAATCAAATCAATAATAATAATAATGTTATCAGAATATATATGCGTATTTTCGTAGCGCATACAATAATATAAGTAACGTTATAGGTATCAGTTACATTAGGCTTATCTGCTTGTAATACGGTCACAGGTGAAACGTTATAGATTCATTTGTAACGTTATTCTTCATACTTTTTCGTCATCTTTTATGTCATGAAGCTGGCAAAATTGAGTATCGAAATGAATAACGTCATTATATCGTTATACTTAATCATATTGTTCATATTGTTAGTAAACCGTTTAAGATTTCGTTCCGTTTGTCAGTATCGTTATAGCCAAGGAATTAATTTTGTTACGATCCTGGTGGTACTGTACAAATTGTCGGTACTGGAACTACGCATAACGTTATTTTGAGTAACGCTTCAAGTCCCTGATCTAAAGCCGGAACTCACTGCTTACATTTCAACTGATGAAACTAAGCATGCACACGTTCTTTGAAACACTTGAAACCGATTCCTCTAAATTCCGATGCACCCCGAGCTTTATGCCCAAGTGTCGTCTGCCAAGTAATGGGCACTAATATCGTTATGCGCAAGTCGATAACGCTTAGCAAGGCTAAAGGAATTCGAATCTTTATTGTTATCGAGCCCGACTATCGATATGACACGACGTGTGACTTGTTTCATCGATTAATCTAATGGCCGTTCGCAAGACTGAGTTAGTTTTTTTGCTGATAGCTTATCAGCTTGTTGATTGCTTGTAATCGTTTATGCTATTAGTTATATTGACGTGAAAAGTTTTGGGAGCGGCTTTCGGCCAACTTAGGTAGACTTTCTTTTTGACGTGGTCACGTTGCAGGTTTACCACCGCACTGGGCTCGCGTGGTAGATCCACTCCCACTCCCTCTCGAAGAGAGGCCTGTGTCCCAGCAGTGGGAACATAATAAGCTGATTATGCTTATGCATGTTGCACGCATTCAAAGCATGTCATTTGATAGTCAAAATGCTTGTTCTTTCATAGTTTTATTTAACTGATTGAAAACGCCTTTTTTTCTGGCTTTCACACCCTAAACACGTGTTCTTTCTAACTTTCCAACACTACTGTGATGTTGTTTTTATTCAAGTCTCCCTTAGTTTCTAAAACAAATTCCTCAGCAAATTATTTCTTCATCAAAAGCCACGTCAAACTTCGCCTCTCAACAAAACCTAATCCAATCCAATTTAGTTTGAATAGAATTAGACTGCTAACACTAAGACCATTAATCGGACGTTGGATTTTGTGTATAAAAGGCTTCATATCGGCTCTCGTCGAATTCTAATGACGCACTATGTGTAAATTACCAGGGAAATAGGTCGTTCACGGAGAATAGGTTTTGCTCGCCTAATTACGAACATTGCCGACTTGTGTTTTGTGTAAGTAAATTATTCTGTGTTCACGAAATAGCGTTAATTTCTGATATACATGAGATGAAAATTACTATTAGTACCTTATCTATAGTGTAAGGATAAATTAGTTTACAGTTAGGTTAAGGCCGATTTCTACAATTTACGGATAGTTGTTGGTTAAAATGACTTGTTTCTTCTTTACAAATAATGAAGCAGACCTCATAGCTTTGCATAGTAGACTTTCCCATAAGGAAGTAGCTATCACAGGTTAAATTAGCTGACGGATCTATTTAAATACCCAGTTTGGCAATAACAAAACGATTCGTTTTTGTTTATAGGAACCGAGCATTGGTTAGCCCAAATAACACCTTGGTTAGTTCTGTACGCTTTGTGTCTCTTCAAACCGTAGTGAATGATTACAAAGTAAAAAAAAAACATGCTCAGTCTTACATATAGCATGTTATTAGAATGTCACTTTTCAACGCACGTGCCGCCTCGTTGACTCACTCCAGCGCGCCTCGGTTATTTGACTTTCAACTCAAGTGTGCTACTATCATTCAATTGAAATATGCATTGAAGCCAACGCAAGTGTACCAGTGACACAGACCCACCCAACCATATTTATCTAGCTTACATAGCAAGTTTCTACAGCTTCAAACTTCTAAATCTTGTCGAAACAGCGAACTAAGCCACTCGGAATCATTTACGAGCCCATAAAAAATAACCACTCTTTCCTTCTGAGCAAACCTCCGATATTCACGCCAGTTTTATTGGAGCGTAGTACCCTTATAGTATAATATAGTAACACGTAGGGTGCTGGGTGGGATGTGTCGCGCCCTTACGCTTCGATTCACGCGGTGTCGTATTACCAAGGTCCCTTTGTAAGACAGAAATGTGATAAACAGGAAAATGCCTACGGCTACCTACCAACCCACTGACGATAACACTATTTATTGGAATTTAAACTTTATGCCGACGGAATTAATTTCCATTACGAACGCAGATAAAGCGTGCATTTCTAGGCAACCAAATAAATTACCGTTTGATACCTACTCTGTACGAAATTGCGAGAAATAATTCGGGGGCGTTTGCGGAATCGTTTGATTTTTGATGTCTAAACAAGAAGCTTTCGACGCCCGTTTCAAAGCGGAATTACATTTCACGGAACAGGGAACTTGGGCTTTCCCTATTTTGAGTATTAATTTGTTTTCCTGCGGCGTTCTTATTGTAAATGTTTCTGCATTTCCAATTTCTTCCTTATCTACATTTTTGATTAGTTCATATTTATTAGATGGTAAGTACTTGGGAAACAAAGGCGGCGTTGCTTTGATTCGGAGTTTCAGCATATTGTTAAGTCACAATCGAAATGGTTGAATTGTATTCACAGTTCCGAAAATATATTCAAAACGATAAAGCCAACAAGGAAGTACCTACACAGTGTGGTTACAGTTAGTTTGATAGCAGTTTCAGCAAATTGCAAAAGTTCACAGTTTTAACTAACCAAAACCAATTTATCGTAACAATTCTATATGAATCGCGTTCGGAACAAATAGCCAAATCACGAAACAAAAACTCCATCGAATAAATAATATCAAGCCGTACATACAAACTCAAGGCGACGCCGAACTGTGGGCCAACTCCCAGTTTGAAACTGGATGTAATAACTGAGCGAATCAATTAAAAACTCTCCAAGTAAAGTTTCGCCCGGTCCCCGGTCCACAGGCTGTGTGATTTACGCGCCTAGGTGTTACAAAATTGTGTTGTTTTGCGGCACCCTGTCTACTCTGTATAAACTTTTTGTACGTTTTGTCTTTCGCATAGCGGAATGTACGTAGGATAGTTAGGATCTGTTAATGTAGCTGACCTACATTTTTCGTAATTAAAAAAATATAGCTCCGAGTTGTTTTCTTTCAAGTCTGGAACTGAAAAACCAACGACGACGACAACGACAACGAACGAACGGCAACGATTTCTAAAGAAAATTGTAATGACAGGCGAGATTTAATGGGCACTACTGTTATTTTTTCGGATATAATTTCATAGGTACTGTAGTGTCGCTAATGTTGGCTAAAATAATCATGAGAAGTTTGGGTTTGTTATCTCTTCCCTACAATCTGCGGGTGGTCCCTAGTTTGTAATAAAATATTAGTCGTATCATTATATGAAAAATATTTTTGCGAAATCCCTGCTGAGTTACTCAAGTGATTTATATCCGAAGGACGATCGGCCTATATATCACGACGCGAATATACAAGATATTCCAAACGTCTTGTATTCCCAAATCACATAATCGGATTTCAAATGCTGAAAAGCCGTTCATCTAATATGTGAGTTGTAAATTACAGAGTGAAATATCGCGAAAGCGTCTTAATTTTTGACGGGTTTGTGTGTGATTTTGAACACACTGTGTGAGTGTGGGAGCTGTCAGGTAAATTCGTGTTCACGTCCTTTAGTGACGTATTATTATTGATGCTACACTACACGTGCATCGGCGTACCTTGAAGATAACATCTCCGTTTATTTTCTACTTTTATTATTGTAACTCGACTTCTATATTCGAAAAATACTTCTATTTCTTATAACACTGCTTTCTGTAGGAATTATTTGAAGACATCAAGATGGCGTGTTTCGATATCTTTTGAAACTGTTCATATATTCTAGTTCATACGTTTTATCAAAGTTTATTTCTTTTAGTATTTATGTGTAGGTTTTAGACTCTGTCCAACCTATCTAGATAAACTTATGCATATAATTTCCATATCGAAAAGTTATATTAGTGATCTCGAACCACGATATCTGAATCCGTTCTATTAAACTCTACAGAAGTTAGTCTGCAAACGCCGCCACACGTAGAAAATTACATCCATTGACTCATTGGTATACAAGAGATCAATCTAAGTAGTAAGTAATGTACCATTCAATACTAAGCCATGTTTCGTCGCAGACCGATTACCTTGACATAAAAATATTTATGCATATACGATTGATACGATCATGTCTATGTATATCTTCAAGTCATACGCGTATAACATTACTGCACTGCACAATAATGCCGTCCATTTAAAAGGTAATTAGAATCATAATTTAAATAAGTTATACAGATATTATTGACGCCCCATGTTGGCATCAGTATGTTTATTACATACATATCTCTAATCTGGCTGAGATGAAACGCTGATAATAATTACTTAATGAGTGCGCATATATTACGATTTAATAACTATTAATTTGAGGAGATCAATAATAGCTTTCATCATCTTGTTTTTGCATAAATTATACAAACCGTACCTGCGGCTTCTGTAAAATACGTTTCCTTTTTAAAAAGTATTCATAATCATTTAAATTTATTTGTCTTTGAATTTGGTTGAGGTTGGTTGGTTGTGTTGTTGGTTTGGTATGGTTGTTTATTTCTCTCTGTATGATAAACATAAAATGAATATTCCATATTCCATTTATGTGTGAGTATGACGCTGTGTGTTGATCACTTGTTTAACGATGTATGAAGACCGACCTTTAGTGTACCTAAGTACCTATTGATTTTTATTGATATGGCCTGCGTCATCACACCATTGTATTGTTAAAAGGTCGAGCACAGTTTTTGCACATGTCTAAACGTCATGTGTTGTAAAAATATTTCTTCAGATTTATTCATTAGAAAGTTATTATTAGCACTTTCGTAATTCAAAATAAAATTTACCTGTATCTAAAAAATATAATAAGGTTTTATGCCCACTGTGCAGTAACTTTTTCTTCAAAGGTTTTTCAGTCTTCACTTCGTGATCCAGATGGAAATGTTCCTCAAACGTGAAACATTATTTTATAAAACAAAGAACAAGTATAAAATCTAAATTAAATAACAAAAAAGTACACCACAATTTATGTTCTTGTGAAAAAGAATTTACAACTTTTAATTAGCTTTCACTTTGTTTTAATACTTTTACAACGACTTTTTTCCATATTAATGAATATCAAATTGTTTTTTATTAAATCTCTTTGACGCGGGTTTTCCCATTCCGTGGCACTTTGGCAGTAAATAGTTTTGAAGCAAATGGCTACACACATACATGACATGTGTATTTGAAACGAGGTCATGCCGATTGACATACGAACTAACTCTAGCGAAATAGTGTAGCTGTGGTTCACTGACACAGCACAAAGAGAACACAGTAGTGCGAGTCGGAACAAAAAGTCTAGCTAGACCAACGGTTCTTCCGCTATGCGTCTTCAAACAAATCAATTGATACGCCTGCGATGCGTTAAACAGTGAAGTGTTGACCTTTAAAATGTTTTTGGCAAAGATTTAGTAATTGAAAAAGTCAATTAGCATCACTGTGATTGTATATTTTTGCATAGTAACCACTCGTCAGACGGTAGCTAATGGATTTTTTTTGTACCAACCGTTATCCGCAAATACGTCAGAAGACAGCATTAATTTAAATGGATATCAAATTTTTGGAGAGCATTGGTTATTATATTATAATCGAGTCAAAATTTAATTAAGCAAGCAAAATATTAATCTTGTATTCAAATAAATCAATATCCAGTTGCCATTCGTTTGAAGTATTTTAAACGGTGTACTAGCCAAGCTAACGCCGCAACTTCTTCATGTAGTGGCTGACATAAAATTAGCAGTAAGTTTGACTATTTTATTAAATCTGGAAATTAAATAAATACCTAGAAAGGTATAAGCTGCTAATACATTAGAGTAATAAATAAGTGCTTACGTTGCACTTAAACATATTTAAATATAAAATCACCATTTTATGTTGCACTACTGGTTAATATTATATTAATTACACTGTGGTGCTTGGAGCGTTGCAGAGTGAATGACCGTGTCCCGGCGACGGGCGGGAACGCATGTAAATGAGAGTTCTCTTGATGATACCATCGTGCTTGTGACGTACCTACATTTATATAGAAAAAAATGCATCATTTTCTACCACTTAGTGCAGCATTTATGCTTTTTGAAGTGAATGCAATGCTTCTTGTGAGAGCGTGTCTTTATGCTGACGAGGCAAATGTTTGCAGTCATTTTGTATGACAGCACTGAAAAAAAAAATTCTTAGATGGTAAAAGGCCATGATGACTGCAACCCTTGAGATTTATTTCACCTCCTCTGATGGCTTACTAAATTTATTTGTGTACAAAAAACAAACAGATTCATGTAATTGCTTTTCTATTATAATAACTTTAATTTATCTGATAGAAAATGGTAATCGGGGTATTTGTAAACCAGGCCCTTTATCTAGATTAATAGAATTCAATATTTGTAACTCTAGGTAGGTAATTAAAACTGAGCCAGTGACTAAATGTGCTAAAACTGCGCACCTTTAGATACCTACTCAACATTAGATACAGTCAGCAATAAAAGTATTAACATTTCAGTTTTCTTAATCTACAAGCGCTTTATAAATATATACAGACACTTGGGATAATAACAGATAATAACTGCAGTTACCACTTGCATTAGAATAAAAGATTTTTCTTGGAAAACAGCTGCGACACGTAGATGGATCAAAACGGAAAGGTACTCTTGGAATCAAGGACCTTCAAGACTGTTAGATGTCTAAAAGTGTTAACAATTCAGTTTTCTAAATATTTTATATTCAGCAATTTTTTTATTAAAATCTATATAATATTAAATCTTGGTTATTATAATTATGAATGCTGAAAAGACGATCATCGAATGATTTCGTGTCAATTCAGATGTTGTGTAAAAGTAGCCGTGTTAATCAACTTATTTGCTGGCCGTACTATAGAAACTGAGTTTGTGTCGGCCCCGAAGTACATTCAATCTCAGAGATAAGTCCAAGTAGCAACAGAAGTGGTTGTGTACAATGAATCACAGTAAACTACTTTCTCGTCATTGACTCACGGCTTGTTTAGGAAAATAAACACCGGATTCAGGGCAGTTTTTCCTTGAGGTTTTCTTTCAACTACAGTTGCTAAGGCATAGTAAATTACTGATAGTACTAACGCATTAATAAGCTTATACAGAGTTATTGGTAAAACATTAACAACCTCTTAAGAGGTCATTGTACTCATCATTATGAACAACTTTTACTATGGAACCAAACCTAAAATCGCGAAAAAAAATCAACTGTTCCCTACATTTTGACGAGTTATACGAACATAAATGTAGGGAACAGCTGTTTTTTTTTTGTACCCTGTCACTAATTACCAGTCACCCTATATAAATAAAAAGAAGTTAGATAGTTGATTGAGTTGAGAGTCTATTATTTTATAGTCTGTCCTTCAGGTTACAGGCTTTTCCTAGTTTGAAGGGCAGGTCTTACTCATCTGTAGTAGCCATACCTCATCCCTTATTGAAACAACATTGATGTTAGCAATGTATTTCGACAGCCGTTATTGTGTGACCGTTCACCGCTTTCTTAGGAAACCAAAACTTCATCCCCGACTTCCTCTTGAATACGTCAAGAAGTCGACACTTTTTACGAACTTTCACACGTCTTTTCATTCATTGTTTGTAGCCCGTCATCACAATCCAACCTTTGTTTAAACAACGCGATTTACTATCGCATGTCGATCGAAACGTGTCAGACCGGACTTTCTAAACGGTGTTCTTGTCATACTTGGACGTCATTGGCAGATTGTGCGAAATGAAATTATGTACCTGCCTTTGTTGATAACAGAAGAAAGGTGTGACTAATTGTATAGATAACGAATAGTTATATGCGTCGCATTATGGCAAATTATAGTAACTACTCAAGTAACAACCTGTCGATTGCTTCGTTGGTCTTGTGGTCGCTAGTGCTACTGCTGAGCATGAGGTCAAACTGATGTTGGATTTTTCTATGGCCTGAGTTCACCAAGATTCAAACCACCGGTTAGGTATTTAAACAGTTGGCTTATGTAAAATTTCCTAAGGAAATTTTAAATATAGAACTGATTAAATATTTAATCAGTTGATTTAAACGTTAGTGAACACAAGCCTATTTAGAATTTTTCAGTAGCAGCCCCGGAGTATGGATTTGTGTCCGGTTAATGGTTTTTTTTTTTGCGGATGGGAAATCCTCAAATGACCCCTCCCGCTCTGGGTGGAGCGGAAGGGAGTGTCAGACTCTTACTAAAACTGACTAAAACCAACCCGTGTTCCTTCCTCAGCCCTTTATGTTCCGGGCCAGCGGTAACCCTTTCGGACAATCGCGCTGATTTCTGAAAATCCCGCGGCTTGGCTTGCAACCTGTTACGTGAGACATAGACATGACTGGCGAAATGTAGGTGTACTATAGGTACAGTTCTGCTAAACCCTTCGAAGAATACAGGCGTGATGTTCAGTGTTGTTATGGGCTTACAGGACCTAAACACAAAAAACGCAAGTTTTAGAAACAATAAAAGTATATACAGTAAACAAAATCAGAAAAATATATGATATGCTTCAGGATATATAATAATAATAAATAAATTCTTTATTACAAGTAACTATGAGACTCATACAGTGTTAGTAACAATAAAATAAACTTACAACTATGTTAGTGATACAATTACAACAACAATTACACAAACACACCAAAACAATCATTGCAATATATGCTAGGTAGATATTGTGTTGAAAACATAATATAACTAATTTGATACGATAGAAAAAAATCATAAAGATACCTCTAAATACTTTCTTTTTACAATAAAAACCATACTAATATACATACAATCATTCTGATTTTTTTGTCAGATTATTCTACAAGCAACATACTAAAATACTAGTGTTTTAATTTTTTAGTCCAAACAATGGTTTTTTTGTAATTAAATAATTGCTTCATATTTTGCAATAAATTACCAGCGTTGTGTCATCGCGCTTCTCTTTATTTTCTATGCAGTCCGACAGTGACCGCGCTTTAGGTCATGCAAGCCCCTTAAGTAACAGAACATACTAGACAAGTAGAAAAAGTAACAGGTATAAATATTAAAACGTCTACTGTCTCCGAAGGTAACAATAAAAACTGCGGCTCTATAGGGCAATAAATAAATTGATAGTCTGTGTTAATAATTTAATTTAATGAATACTGAACGAAGGTATTTATTACGCCACAATTATTATTATTACGTTCCTCAAATACATGTACATTTTAATGTATTTTATTATAAACTCGTTCTAGGAAAATAAATAAGCGTTTCTAATTTAAATTAACTAATCTAAGAGGTAAAGTGTAAAGCTGTTTATTTGCAATGCAGTACACCTACTTGTTGCTATGTTGAACATTTAATAATTTATTATAATATTATCCATACTAATACTAATATTATAAATACTGTTTAATTTGATAAATGAGCTGTTTGTTTTCTATTAATAAAATAAAATTTTATTCGAGAACATCCATCGGTTTGTAATAAATAGGTTGTGCTATTTATTAAAAGTCTTAATGTAAAGGCACGTGCATTTTTTAAAGCGTCTTAATTATATTTCTTAGAAATCTTCCTTAACGAAAGTTTTTCTAAAGAGAGAGAATTTTCTTTACATTGCTGTAAAAACTGCGATGGAATCTCCTTAGACAATCTTTTTACGTCGTTTAGCAGACAAGCGTTTTATAAATATACAGACACTTGAGATAATAACTGGCGTTACCATTTGCATTATAATAACGAGATTTTTCTTGGAAAACATCTGCGACACATGGATGGATCAGAACGGAAAAGGTTCTCTTGGATCCAAGGACATTCAAGACTATTACATTGTCTTTATTTGATTGACGGCACGAGTTGTACATACATGAAAACTAGCTCATGTCTTGATAAAAAATGCTTTTGAGCAAGATTGAGCTGACTGGCCAGCACCCTAATGGCGTAAAACACTATCAATCTCAATCTGAATCATTTTGAAGGATATTGCTAATCTATTGGTTCCTATGTTTGAAAAATTTGTCTGCACAATAGCGTAAATAACGCAATGAATGTTGTTGAACTGTCAAATTTATCATTCTTCATTCATTCATTCATGCATCAATCATTGTTCCTCTCAACCAAAGCACCTGCCATCCAATCTCTTCACCACCCTTGGTTGACTGGTAGAGAATGCCTAAGGCATAAAGTCCGCCTTTGGACCTTTTTGTGCGAAACACACTTATCACTTCTACTGATAAGTGTGTTACGCAATTACCCCGCAGGTTGCGCTAGATCACATTTTTGTATCTACGTTTTGGAATGGGCTATGGGTTAAGCTTCATCTTTTTGACTGACCGACTCCTTAACAATTCAAAAGCGCCTGAAAAAGGCTCCTTTAAACAGGCGCGACACGCGATAAAGTCGCGCACGACACAAAGGCACCGCAAGTCGCGCAACGAGCGGTGACTTTGTGCCGCGCGCGATTATATCGCGTGTCGCGCCTGTTTGTATGAGCCTAAAGGCTTCTGCAAACAGGCGCGACACGCGACGCGAATCGCACGCTACGCAAAGGCACCGCTCGCGATTCGCGTCGCGCCTGTTTGCAGGAGCCTAAATTAGTTTTATTGAAATAAATAGTTTTAATTTTTATTCTGTCGCAAACGTGTGTGTGTGTCGTGTGTGTGTATTGTGTTGTGTGTCTGTCGTTGTCGTGTTTTTATTCTGTTGCTGAGGCATCTTAATTATTCTCAAATCACTCTACCTTCACCTTCTTCAGGTGTAATAATATCAGCTACTTGTAAGGTTATCCTTATCCGAACAATAATAATTTGTAACTCATAATACTCTCGGACGGATGTTGGCAAACTGACTAGTACTGGAGGAAGTTTTACCACTGTATGTTGATGTTTTCCTGTCCGCTCGCCGGTTTGTTTCAAGGAAAAAACCTCAATGAATATTTATGCAACGTATGTCGTATAATTGGATTTCGGATTTATTAAAATCTGACACAATGGATATGAATGAATACTATTTTAACTCCATTTTCCACGCGCCATAAGATTGTTGAATATTATTTCCATTGAGGTAGATATATTTCACTGCAGCCTGATGAAGTTCACAGAAGTAGCATCGAAGTGCATTGAAAATGTTGGGATGTGATTTTAATTGTATTTTAATGGTTTTTGTATTTTTAAATATTTTTTAATGGTATTTGTATTTTTAATTGTATTTTAATGGTATTTGGATTAGTATTTTAATTGTATTCTATTTGAATTTTTTATTTAATATTTTTTTTTATTGTATTTTAAATTAGATTTATGTTTGTATTTTTAATTGTATTTTTGAGTTACCTACTACCTACTCAATGTAAGTTAGGTGTATGTGTATCTTTGTGGTAGTAACATTGCTTTGGCGTTTTTAGCTGTTATGATGTTATTAACGAAATTTTGAATAAATAAATAAATAAATAAATAAATTTTGTAACTACGACCGATATTTTCGACGCTTTTTATCGAACGCAAAATTGTAGCGTGCCCATTATAAGGCGTTGGTTTTAATATTCAACTCGTATCCGTCGTGGACACGTAATTTCTGAGAAATTGAAGTGGAATATACGGATGTACCTGTCTGTTATCGTAGTACACTGTTCCAATTACTTTTATCACCCAGATTAGACGCTTTTTGATTGAACATACTCGCCAAAACCAGTTTTTCCATGGAGATTCAGACTACATATCATTTTAATGACATGACCTTTTTTCACGAATGCTCGCCGGGGTGACTGGACGTTGGAGCACGCTTGGACACAGCTTCCAACACCTTATGAACATTCGTCATCCTAATTTACAAGCCCGAAACTAATAAATTCAGCGGTTCACAGCTTGAGGTCTTGTGTGCGTTAATAAATTCCATGAAATTATACACATTTGTCAATCTCTCAAACGACAAAAAACTTAGGGAGCCAACACGACGATCATAAATTATACAAACGTTGAGCCAGGTCTTACAAATCACCTCTATTAACTGATTGGACGAACATTTTGTATGCACAAGGATCAGAGTTTTCTTTGACGTTAATTTATGCTCCAGTTCGTTTTCCTAATTGGTCCTTAATTGCGAACGTCCGTCCATACAATCAGTTCCCGATACATCCCTGATTATCAATTCAAGTCACCGATTTTGAGTCAGCTTGTAAAGGAACGGTGCTAACTTAATTATCTAGACTTGACGCTAAGCGCGTGCTTACATATTGACCATTACGTAGTAGGTAGATGTTTGTCCGAACGATTTCTGGCCACGAGGTGTGTCCGCATTGTGTATTCCGACGGTCGCCTCGAATGAACCCAGTTTACGAGCTCAGCAACATCGGTTACGTCTTGTCGTTGCAAATGTACGCGGGTCACTATCGGAAAGACCTTTTCGCTGAAAGACAATTCACGTTGGATGACATGAAAGCAAGTTACCTAGATAGCTGAAAGACAATTCAGCTACATGACATAAAAGCAGAGTGCTCAGTCAGCAGAGAGTCAACTCAGCTGGACGACATAAAAGCAGAATGAGCTAGTAGCAAAACGTCTGGAATTGCAAATAGTCCGTATGATTAGAATACCTTATTAGCTGGAAGTCAAATTAGTAGGATGACAAAAACTCAGAATGAGCTAGTAGCGAAAACGTCTGGAAAAGAAAATAGTCTGAATCGTATGTCAACTACCCCTCTCTATCAGAATGACCTTTTCGCTGAAAGACAATTCACGCTGGATGACATGAAAGCAAGGTGCCCAGATAGCTGAAAGACATTTTGGCCCATTGTACCGGCAACTGGCAACTTTACCATGGGAATTCTGATAGAGACCCGATGGGTTGACTGTCACTCTACTCATAGTCATCCAAGTGTAGATGAATTATTATTAACAGAGTTAAATGAAAGTGTAATGTTTATTTTTCCGTAAAATATTTTATTTTTAACACTACCTACAAACAAAACTACTCGTTATATTGAAACAAAACAAATACAGATTTTTATGACACCAATGACAAAATAGTGATTTAAGAGTAAACTAGTCGCGAGCTCGAACTCACTGGTGGTCATGGCCAAAAAGCACGCTGTCTCACCTGGCTTCGTGTCTGACAGAACTAGTATCAGTGATGAGCAGTTAGACGCTATCTACACGAACAACGTCTAGTTCTCACGCACAAAAACACCGTTCCGAACTGATAGAGTGTAAAAAAAATCGAAAAGTGCTTCGGAAAATCAAGTTTTATGAAAAAACTACTGCATAAATCAATTACAAATAAAGTTTATTGAACTCTTCGATAACTGAGCTTTGTCGGTACGGACTTGGTTTTGAAGATTTTACAGTTCGGTTGGAGTGTAGCCTTAGGGGCACTATGGCGCGAGGACTTAGAAAATTTTACGAAAATTCTTTTTTTTTTTTTCGGAAATCTGAATTTTTTTGCAGTTTCGGGTTAACCAAGGTTAACCCGAAACTGCAAAAAAAGTTTCTATGGTCAAGACCATAGAAACTATTTAGGGTCTGAGAAGCATGGCCCTACGACGCACCGTTTCCGAATTGTGGGCCTCCGAATTTTATTCTATTCTATATAAAACGCTCTATATTTCCAAAATGGTGGCTCGGATGAAAATCTTTTCTGGAAAGAAATTGCTGCTCTAGTCGAAAACCATGAGATGGTGTAAAAAATATGTTTTTTTTTACACCATGTAAAGAAACCCGAGAAATATTGAGAAAAAAAAATTGCAAAAATTTTCTCTCGGTCGATCTTTCAGCTTGAGTATTCTTAAGGTGCTGCAAAAAAAAATTGCAGAAATCTGTTAAAAAAAAATTTAGGATAGTTAAATACTTGAATGCAAAATATGGTAGGTACTACAAAATATTGTTTGACAACAATAATGATTGTTGTCAAACAATCATATATCAACAAAGTCTGCATCTTATGGGCATTTAGCGTTCATGCCTGTTTAGTAACTATGGTATTTTAATTAAGATCCAGACGTTTTTCTACTAAGGCGTTTAGCGTTCATGTCTATTATGTAACTATGGCATTTTAAAATCCAGACGTTTTACTACTAAGGCGTTTTGCGTTCATGTCTATTTAGTAACTATGGCGTTTTAATATCAAGACGATTTGCTACTAGAGTATTTTGAATTACGACATTTTAAGATCCAGACGTTTTGCTACTAAGGCGTTTAGCGTTAATGTCTATTTAGTAACCATGGCGATTTAATATTAAGACGTTCAGGCGATGTGGTCATTTTGCAACGTGGATATTCTGATAGTGATCCATGTACGCTGGCGACAACCAGCATAAAATGTTACCCTGAAACAATCCGTGACTTTTCCATCGACTCAACTACAAAATTGTTACGTTCCGTCATAAATTCACCCGATTTTTATGGTACAGGCAGAGAAATTGGCAATTACAGTGTCGGCACACTCGTATCGTATCGCAATTCACGTGCCCCTGCACTAAATTCGTTGTAGTGCTCAAAGCTCATAACGTTTCAGTAGTTGGAGTGATGCTTGATTCGTTGAAAAGGCCCTCACTAATAGGGTTTAAATTTTGACATAACCCTAAAACGCGAACGAGTCCAATTGCCGGTCGTTTGCGCCGGCTTTCCTTGCGATTGAACACGGCTACGCGTCGCCTGCGCCCGGGACACGTCGGATTGGAATATGTAAAATAATTCGCCGTGCCGAGAGCTCGCTGGGGCCGTTTACCTTTGCTGAGAGATGAGATTATGCTGAAACTGACCCAGCTTACAGAGGTAGCACGTTGAATGGAATATTTCGGGGTTATTTGAAGTGGCTTTTGTTGAAGACGCGAATATTTGAACGGGAAACCGTGTTACGAGGACGTTTGCGTCTTTGTTATATTTTACTTACATTAAAAGCTTCCCGCATTTCCGGGTTTGGTGAACTCAGAATGACTATCAAATGAATACTAACCTTTGTCATTCCGCTTTTTAGTATGATTGTAGCGTAATGGGTCGTTACCAAGCAACTAGCGAGAAGCTAACAGTTTTTAGTCGCTATACTATGGAGACAGCATAATATACATTTTTAAGTAAAATAAACCAAACATGAATAAATTAATATTCTAAGTAATCGATCGCCTAATAAATTATACATAATGTTAGAACTTGGAATTAAATATTTGTTCTGGCAGATAAAATATTAGTTAAAATGTATCACAATTCACAATGTGTATAGTTCTTTGTACAGTTTGTGCTTGAACCATTGACGTCAATCGAAAACTAGTTTTCTTTAAAACGACAGTATGTTTTATACGTTAATTTTTAGAACATCGTTTATAAATGTAGGACTACTGTAAGTAATGCCGATGCAAATAAAGGTTTTGCATATTTTTTACAGCACAAAAGAGACGTTGTTATAAGATGAATTAATGATCTTTGTTACTGATCGTGTCTTTGTAATGAGAATTAGGAAAATCCCAAGCGGCGTCGACGCCTTTAGTAGTCGTAGACACGTGTGCCTGGAAGTCATTTAACATTAACACCGTATACTGTTACTGAATAGTGATGACTTGTTAGTCTGTAGCGTGAGGGGGGTTATAATGTTTGTTTTCCTTATTGCTAACGTAGTTTTCGAAGAAAGATGACGTCACTGTTGCCAGGTGTTAATTAAGTTCTATTAGGTTGGACATAAAGATAAAATAAAGCTTCTATATAATACATAAATCATAATACAAATAGCTTGTCGGCAACTAATTGATCAAATCGCATTTCTATGAATAGTGTCATACTTACATTATTGCTTACCACAGATAAGTGTTGAATATTTGCTACCTTTTACACCGGACCACCGACAACCTACCGCTGTATCGCAAAACAAACGCAGCTGGAAAGCGATCCGCTTTCATTTGCTTTCTCATACGAGTGAACAGACTCGCCTAGCAACCGCTAGCGGCACTCGGCGACCGTGGACGCACACCATTGGTCGAATTCCGACAGTACCGCAAGCCGGCAAGCAAGATGTTGCGACACCATTGTCTGTCATTAAGTTATTAGTCATTTCCCGTACATCAGACGGTTTTAAAATGCGATTACGAGGTTTTTTTTGTAAAATGGTCAATTTTGTGGAGTTTTTGCTTTTGCGTCAGAGGTTGATCAGGTGCAGTTATCTCTTTGGGAATAATGACGATACAATCTGTTTAATTCGATTGTGCTTATAAGACCTGCGTTTATGTGTCATGATCAAGTAAACGAATAGTTATTTATAGAGGTTCTTTTTGAACTCCAAAAAAGCCAAAGTTTCTGTATGTGCTTCATCATTAGCAAAGATGACTGAACTTCAAGTTTTCACAAAACCTGAAACCCACAATAGTATTAAAAATTAACGAGCGTATATTCTCAGCGTGTTGCAGTACTTTCATCTTATTTCCTCGTAGCACTAGACTGGTGTTTGCGTGACCTGTGCGTTGACCCGTAGTCGCGCCCTCTGCCGGCGCCGGTGCCACCAATGCGATCTTTGCTCTCAGCACTTGTCTTGTTCTGTACAGTATATTATACTGTAAAGTACTAGGAGTGTATGGAAGTATGCGGGTTTATTATTGGGGGTAGAACTGGGTTAATTCAGGGTGAAATTGATATTGAAAGATCCAGATCTCAAAGTACTTTAATGGTAGGTATATTGCGTTTTGTCTACTTTGGTGGTGTCTTTTAGGGGAAAGATTTTAATGTTGTCCTAATGCGATTTTTGCCCTCGGTACTGTTACGGATTTCTATGGTTATACACTGTACAGTGTCTGTAAAGTACCAGGAGTGTATGAAAGTATGCGGGTTTATTATTGGGGGTAGAACTGGGTTAATTCTAGGGTGAAATTGATATTGAAAGATCCAGACCTCAAAGTACTTTAATGGTAAGGTATATTGCGTTTTGTCTAATTTGGTAGTGTTTCTAAATGATGTCCTAATGCGATTTTTGCACTCGGTACTGTTATACTGTACAGTGTCTGTAAAGTACCAGGAGTTTATGAAAGTATGAGGGTGTTTTATTTGTGTTAGAAGTAGGTTAGATCTAGGGTGAAATTTATATTAAAAGAACAAGAGCGCAAGTAGTTTATACCTTTTAGCGTTATTTAATTTGGTGGTGTTTCTATGGAAATATTATGCTGATTGCTGGTGTTTTGAGGGTAGAACTGATTTAGATCAGTGGTCAAATTGATATTTAAAGAATAATCCTCTAAAATAGAACTCTAAGGACAGCTTTGGTGTCTCATTTGATGGTGTTTATGCTGTTAATGCAAATTTTGCACTCAGTAGCTCTCGTTACTCCCATGGTATGACACTAGAATTTAATGGTTTTTTCTTTTGTACAAAACTGGGCTAAAAGTTCAAAGTTTTGAAGGGTAAAAATAGAGCAGCAGAAAATAGGGAAGGGGGGGTGCAGTGAATTGATTCGTTTCTCGGTAATTTTACGTGCCTCCTCATGTTTTCGTAGAATGTGTATCTTTCAGGGGAAAGATTTTAAAGAATTGTGCAGCGAGCCGAGCAGTGTTAGCGTAGTGTTTATCATTGAATAATCTAGCGTGCCTTTTATTCACACTCCAATAAAAACCCACATCACAATCTGCAACTACGTTAACTATCCTCCTTTGATCTTCCACACAATTTCACTCACTCACACACTCCTAGTGATTTAATGCGCCTTGTATAATAATTCACGCCACTTATACCACGTGATTTGCCGGCAGTGTGTGTGTGTCACAATCACAACAACATTATATAAATGTGTGTGTGTATTAAATGAGATCATGGACTATGAACCCCTGATACAATGTTGATACAGGCGAGTGATGAATGGAAGGAGCGTAGACGTCGCCGGCCGTCTACAGAACCTACGTGTTGTAGTAATTGAATTTTATTGTATGCGAAATTATAATGCAAAATAACTGCAAAATACTGAAATTTGTTGGAAAAGACACAAGTCTGTCAGAACAATAAATCAATACACAACTATAAATTGTACCTCTATAGTCTTTATGCATCCAAATTGCGTCTAAAGAACTTCATAGTCAGACATAAGATGATATAATTGCTTCACGATACTCCTACCTACGCTATTTCGTAAGCCGTGATGCCCGTGATCATGACCTTTGCACGGAAACGCAGACTCTTCATCGAATCGGGGTCGACGAAGTTTCTTTGACAGGAAAAAGATGCCCTTGTTGTTAGCTCCAGTAACGAATGACGGAGTTAGTATCAGTCTTAATATTTTTACAGTTTTAATAAACTAACAATAAGCAGGTCAGAGGTAAATGACCGGAGACAAGTCGCAAGTAACGCATATACACGCGGCTCTAAAGTTAATTCAAGATAAGTGTTTAAACAGTAGTTACGCCTAAACCGTTTACTGATACTGTAATCTTAAACGGCAATTTACGAAAGTGCGATACCAACTTGTGTAACTCAAATACGTTGTCAACTAGAAAGTGATTATTTCGTACTTTCAAAGAGAAAGCGTGGTTGATCGAGCGCCTTTAGAAGGCTTCCCGTGTCGCCCACTTGTCTTTATTATCATGAAAAACACTCATAATATACGCAACACTTTACAAATTACTGGCGTTGAAAAAGAAAACCTTTCTCCTTTCACGGAAAATACGTTAGAAATATGCTTCGCTGTAACAATGGAGGTAATACATTGTTATGTTAAACGAAAAGAACATTTCTTCTAGGTCGGACGTACATTATTGCAAACTATCAATAAAAACGCGCAGTCCGCATAACGGCGGTACATTTTACCCATATTTCAGCTGCGTTGCAAATCGTTCAGCTATTCATAGTGCGGCTCGAACGCAGTCAGTTTCCAAGCAATAATAATATTGAAAGACAGCCCGCCCGCTTCCGCTTAGCTCGCTCGGGAGGAATGCTGATACAGCCCGCGGGCATGAAACTCTCCTTAGGACACTTACACACGCTCATTTTAAACTGATGCCAGTAAAGTTGGACGAAATAGGTGAATGGCTGCCTTCCGCAATAAAACTTTATACTTTGTAGTTTACAGACGAGGGTTCAGAAATAGGTACGAAATGGCAAATAACTGGAAATGCGAAATATGGATGTTGCAATTTCACATTAAACTCTATAATAGCTAACAGGTCCTGATTACTCTTTGACCCAATGCAATTCCAAAGCAATCTAAATCCATTTAGGTTGACATTTTCTCTGCAGCTCGCTCGATTAAAATTTAATCGGTTGCAGTTATTGATTGTTCGGAAATGTGAAGCATTATATTTCGTCACAATATGAATGTATTAGTGTTGACTCGTTCTACCTATTTCCCAACTGTGCTAACATAACACACAGTTTGTCTAAAACTTTCCATTCGCCTGCATAGAAACAAAGACAGTTACACTTTTTACGAGCAGCGCTGCGTCCAAATTAGATCGCACCCACGAGTGCAATAACGTAATATTGATGTGACGCCATAGCCATAAGATTGAACGTGTACGTCCGCCCTAAAACCGGCCTTGCAACCGATAGGGCCATAACTGTTTACGCCCGCCATAAGCTGAGCCAGCATTCATGTCCGCGTAGCCATTTCTGTAACAGTATACCCCTTTAAAAAATACGTTTCCAACGAATTCTGCCTACCCGCACGCTTTCGTGCCGCTGAAAATTCATTAGCATCCAATTCGCAACCTTACACCGAACATAACAAGATTTAACTTTTTTAAGTAACTGCAACTATATCGGTACACTTAAATTTGCTGCACGCTGCGATCTAAATATATAACAAACGTGAGAATTATACATGAAGACAAAAGATTCTCAGGCATGTCATTACAACGCCTTTTATGTAGTAAACATTGGCAATTAGTGCAAAAAGCTAGAACGACTAGCAAAACAGGACCACTTCGAAGGTATTGTGTCGTTTATAGCTAATATTCTGTATAAATAGGCTTTTAGGAATGGACTTTAATGCGTTATAGACGTGTAAATTGTGGAAATATCGCGGCCATTGTGGTTTAACGAGGTCTAAAAGCAATTCTATCAATAGATATCCATTTTATTGATTAGAAGAAAGATGGACGTTGGCATCGCAGCTAATCACCTTGCTAGATGGTACGACCTGTTAAAATTGATTTAATTTACTCAATTCAAAGTTTCCAGTTTGGTGTGCCTATGTTTATAGTAGGATTTCCTACAATAAACGTTTGATAGTAACTCTTGCGTATCTCTCCTCATATGGAACGAACAAAGGGACGCTTATCTATTTATCCTACAACCCCATCAATATACAACGCAATTGTTAGCCACGAATTTATTGTGCCATTAGACAGGACACAGAAGCACAGAATTTATCTCTAATCGGCGATACAAAAAAATGGTCAATTTCAAACAATGGCGGAGTGTTGCCTAGTGCCTCCTTTGTCCAACGTGCGGACGGCATCAACGGATTCACTGGGTTCGTTTTGTTTGGCCGCAACACGGCACGGCAAAAAAAACGCACGAGACCGTGTCAGCTCGCGCTGTACGTATAGAGATACGGATGCGGAATATAAATGTTATTTTTTTCGTGGTTCTGAGTTCCGTTTTGCATATTATTTTGACGTTTTAAATGTTAATTTTAGTTGGTGTTTTGTTTGAGATAGATGTTAATTTTTCTTCGTAATGGGATGAAACTTGTTTTGGTGGTAAGTTAATTATACGAAAAGCTTTTTCTTCAACGCCATCGGTCTTAAATCATTTAGTTGATAATTTAATATCAAACCTGCTGACCAGTTAAATTACGATAGTTACCAAAGAACGTCTAATAAAAAAACGCATAGTAAGCCAAGCGAAAAAGTGTTAGCGGTTTAAAATCGATTAACCGTTTCTATTGGTAGATTTTTTGCACGTCCCCCTTCCGGTCCATTCATCTCTCCGTTAGTGGACCCTTAATAACAGGTCGGCTGCTTTCACGCGCGGGTCTGAAAAGTAAAAAAGTTTTACGCCATCACAAAGGCTTTCGAACGGGGCCACAGCGGCCAACGATAGGCACGTACGAACGAACCTATTTCCAATTGACTCATTGATTGCGTAAAATTGGACACGTTATTTAAGTAGCAAGGTATATGCAGTGTTATTTGTTGTACAGACCGAATATTGGCAGGTGTTGTTGCTAGCCAGAAACTCATTTCGGTGTTTGCGTTGTTGATTCAATGATGTTAAATGTTTTACGCATGGTAAGTAGGTGCTTGTAGCTGCAATTGTACGCATCGCCTTTAAACGAGCATGTTTAGAATGTCAAGTATAGGACGAGGACGACCTATGACAATAATAAGTGCGTAAGGTGTTGACCATAGTGCAACTTGTACATTGATAAATTAATAAGAAATTATTTCGTATACGATTTACCTGCGCAAGCTGACTCTACCGAGCTCGTCAAGTCTCATCTTTCGTGGCGCGTATTATATACAATTTTGTTAAACAAAACCAGCTTCTGCCCGCAACATCGTTCGCGTGAAGAAGCTTTTTGTTCCCCGACCCCCCGTAGTATCGCATTGCTTGCCCGCGCTATTAATTCGTTTTCGCTTACCGTTCTTTCTTTTTTTTGTTTATGCTCGGCTCGTAAAGGTCGTAGCGTGATGTTCAGTAGGCCTATAGTCTTCCTCAAGAATTGGACAATTACATGCAAAAAAAAACGAGTTACAGAGATTAGCGCGTTCAAACCAACTAAACTAACTCTTCAGCTTTATTATAGTATTAATATGCAAATCATGATGGTAAATCATTCAACGCTTAAACATCCCTACAATACAAATTAAACTTAGGTAAATGAAAACCTATCAGATTCAAGTAATCGGGAGTTGGAATAGGGCGCAGAGTACACGTGCGTTCTTCGGGGGATCGATGGGAGAGATCACCTCCCTCGCCCACCTGTCTGACTCTGACCCGCTTTTCATCTGAACAACAGGTGTGCAAATATTTATTATAATTAGAATATTTCTAAAAAAAATTGATAAATAATTTTATTCAACAGTACACGCATAATTTGTAAGACGCTACAGACGTTTTCCATCTTTTCGCATCAACTTTCAGAGTCATCCACGTGAATATTGAGCCGTGTCCCACTGGGGCGCTTTTACGTAGGAAGTATTTACGCAAACGTTAATTTTCCTATCTCCGTAAAGCTTCCACTCGTCTGCCTTACAATTAAATCCTCCACAATAATTGGCTCCACGTGCAAACAGACCATGAGGAAAAATCGTTAGCGAACGGTTTTGTATCACTGATTATTACGTGAATGTAACACGCGTAAAACGTATTTTTACAGATGAAAGTAACGCATGAATAGTTTATCAAAGTCGCTCGTGTATACGTACCTTTTGAACAGAATTTTAATTTTATCATGAGTTTCCAGTTTTCCACAGGTTTGTTTTTTCAAGCTAAAAATATTTTGCGCAAATTTTAAAATAGATGGCTATTTTAATGATACTTTATACGTGCTATTTCTGCTGGCTACGCGCTAAAATATAGGTGAAATAACCGACTACAAAGGTCGTTATTATGATAATTCGCTCGTAACATGCCTTACACATGCGCACTATCATACTTACTAACATACCTACTTTACTACAATAGTGGGTGGCGAGTGATAATGATAACAATACCATTATTGATCAGCTAGCACTTAAACGGCCATACAGATCGGAAAGTAATGAAGCGCGTTTAAAATGCAGTGCAACCGGCAACGTGGCCGTCGGGTCCGAGCGTGCGGGGTGAACGACCTCAGCGCGTCCCCGCGATCGAACGCTCACCGCTCGCCACGCCACCGCTCGAATCGCCCAGCGCCCTGTCCCACTTTACACGACAAATTACTGTACCCGACTCGACTCGCACAAATACAACGATTGTTTCACCACTTTTTACCGTAATTACCTTTTTTTTTCGTCAACTTTCAAAAATTTATCGAGATACCACGACTATTGTTGTCAAAGTTGACACGAAAACAACCGTTTAGGAACTTGACTTGGCAATAAAACTTTGTATAGCGAGCTCGCAACACTTCTCCGAAATAAATCTAAAAGGAAAAACAACTAGATCCCAATTTTGAGTCACATCCAAGCAAAAAAAGTAAAACCAGGAAACTGCACTGCACCGCATAAATTCGTGGAAAATATTTCGAATTCATTAATCAAAGTTGCTGTAAAGTATCATTCGTGTTGTGCAGTTTTGTCGCGTGTTAAATGTTAGCTGAATGTTTAAAGGTGTGCTTTTTAAAAACGATGTCTTGGATGGTTTTATTTGTAATGGAAAACCGTCAACCATCAATTAGGCGTCAATTTGTTCAAATATCATATATTCATATGAAAGATAGATTCTAATAGCACGATCCGAAATTGTTTTTTCCTGTATTTCGTACGTTCGCGATTTCGCCCAAAAAATTTATGATCTTCATCCAAGTCAAATAGGTCTGTGTAGGTATAGATTGGTCTAGCTCTAGTACAAACTAGACGTCAGTCCTTTTGTATTCTAAAGCTTTGGTTTCCTAGGAAAGCAGTTCCGATATTATAACCGTTGTTATGAATATCTCTAATTTTCCCCAGTATTTCCCATTTTAAGGTGTCAAAACGCTGTTTTTACAAAAAAAAAAATGTTTATTCTTGACAATAGTTTTGTTGGTGAATGGCGCCTCCTTTTAAGCAGATAATGCCTGTGTTAGAAAACGCCGCTCTCTCTTGGTAGGCTAAAGGTGATAAAAAAAAACTACTGACGTTTTACAAAATTTTATTTATGCAGTTGTTATTTTTTTTAGGAAACCAGTGCTTTACACAGGTTGAAACAATGTTCTATGTCGATAAGCCATTCCAATAATTCGCCCCATCTTGTAGCATGTGGTGGTATGATAACCGAGGTAGACAATTGGTCGCTCCTAGCTATCTGAAGTAGTGCTTGCTTCGCTAGTACAAACGACGTAATAACAGATACGCTGTACTTCTCATTCGGAACGTGTACGCAGAGTATTGAACTCATTTCGACGATTTGTTGTGTATTGTTCAAGTAATTGTGTGTAGCAGTAAATGGTTGTTCTCCTTTTATGAAAAGCTTTTGTTAACATTTCATGAACCATTCATGGGTTTGTACTGGTCTATATTTTTGGTGGATTGACAATGTAATGTAATAATTTGAAACAACCACAATTTTCCTACGGAATATTTAGTTGAAGAGAATTTTTTTTCTCTTTCGAAACCAGGTGGTTTTAGACTCAATGAACCAAAAAGATGGAACGGTTCATTCGAAGCATTTTTCACTATACAAATAGGAGATCTTTCTATTATGCATATCCTGTATTGCCCCACAGCAGGGAAAAACTCCCCTCTCCCTTTTCCGCACATTCCTATACTTTGATAGTCGCCTTTAATTAAACACAATCAACACACAAACACTGTAATAACAAACCACAAAGAATACACATACACAGTTTTACTACACCGTCAACTAACCAACTTCGCCGACTCGAAGTCGACTTTATGAAACTCCAGCGAACAAGTAATCCGTCAAAAACATGGTACACGTATCCAACAGTTTTAACTAACTTAAACTACTTTAGTTTTGGCCAAATTTCAACCCCGGACTACCCCCGCCCGCCCCGTTCCTACTACGGCTGTCTTTGCACTGAATTTGTATGCAGAGTTTACTATACACATACGTGTTTTGGTTGTGCTGTTTCTATGTTAATTTGTAAAGTGAAATATTCATGAAGTTTACGGGTCAAGTATTCGAAGTATAGAAATTATAATTGTTGTGGGATTGAAAACTAGGCTGAAGTGGGTAGTTAGCTTATTTGAATACCATCCATGGGGACATGTCAAATGACCTCATGTAAAATCATCACATACTCAAGGCTCCTTCAAACAGGCGCGACACGACACGCGACAGAAAGGCATCGCAAGTCGCGCAACGAGCGGTGCTTTTGTGTCGCGCGCGATTATATCGCGTGTCGCGCCTGTTTGTAGGAGCCTTCAAACGGTCGTAGTTACCTAATACATTTGTGTGTTACTCAACAAATCAACACAAACATAAAATGGTACTAGTATACCTACAATAAATGATTTCTGAAGCTTTAAATTGCACCGCGTACATAGTTTGCCTTGGCATTTAATTCATACACATTTTCTTAAGGACATGCAAAATCAATATTTTAATAACGCTTATTGGTTGCCGACGATCGTACGTGACTGCTAATATTCAAGGGGGCTCCCCCTATTTTCCTTATTGTTTTATGTGCGTCATAAGTGTATATAGATAATACTTTATATTGAAGTGCTTTCTAGGCGAACAGTTATCCAATCATCCGCCTATCGCATTCTATCAGCAGCATATAAATTGAATTACATAATTAATTCTCGTATACATTAAGCGAAATACCGACGTCTTCGAACATCGATTATATCTATTCCTTGTTAATGCCACAGTATTTAGAACCTATCATCTTTCTTTGTCAAAATAAATGCATACAAGGAACTACGAAAATGATAATTCCCAATTCCCAAGATCAATGAAGATTTGATCACGTTTAGTACAAACTTTCGTTAACAATTTACTGGTCTTATATTTATATTAATCTCGGCAAACTAAATAGTTTTTCACTGAAATGAATTGGACAATATTCTGCACTACATAGTTTCCACGAATTCCGGGGTAACCAGTCCTACCAATTACTTATTAACAGTACCAATGATTCAGAACGCGGACGGAAATGGCCGCTGAAATATGCAAATGTTAAACCATTTAACCCTTTACTGTTCCAATTTAGATATCGAAATTGGCAATAATATAACCTTTCGTGACAGTATAATACCTAATAATGTCCAAAGGGTGTACTTCAGAGTTATCTACACATTTAAGCTACTAAATAATACATATGAAAACACACGAAGTTTGTTAGAAAACTTATGAGAAACTTGTTCTTAACTACTGGAAAGTTCACGAAATTGCTGTATTATATATTATTAGTAAGTACATAGATAGGTAGGGTACATACAAGAGTCAGCGGGGACGGTAAACTTTGTTGCAAAAGATTTAATGGAAGTTAGTCTCTCTTTGTCTAAGTTTGGCACTCGTCTGGTCGCCCCGCTCCCGTTTCATAACTCGACGCGGATTCAGGGCTGCTGGACAATACATAATACTTGTCTTTTGTGAGATTTGTTCTTGTTTGTTGCGATGGTACATGTCGTATGTGCAAATTCATGAGTTTTGGCTGCTGTAGATTCTTTATTATGCAATGTCCTTTGTATCAATATTATTTATAGTCTGGTTGATGTCGATTGTGTCTACAAATGTGTGCCTATTTTAGGTATCTTATTATAATTTAAATCTAAATTTTAACATATTTTATAACTTAATTCTGGTTAAGTAAGTTAGCGATATCTTTTATCCAGCGACAACCCTGCTCTCAAATGTATATCTAGGGGTTAGTCAAAAGGGAAGTTTTATTGCTCGTGAATTTCATTATAACTTTGCGAAGCTCTCTCTTCTCTTAATGCCTTTAAACGAGGATTGTTGTCTAATTTGTACGAATTATGTCGAATTTTCCTCACGGGACTCCGACTTCGATGTTATGAGAACACGTACATGTATGCAGTATGCTATGCTTATGTTTGTGCTATAATTTGATTGTCTATAGGTACGGTATGTATGGTTGGATATAGAAAACCAAGCAAAGTTGTTGTCCCATACTTCAAATCTTAGAAGTGTGAACGCCTGCTGGTTTGAGCTTTTCGTAGAGCTATCGGAGCTTCAGGATTTTGTTTTCCTTGTTCAAAACTCGAGGAGGTGTATTGTATAGTCGAGAAAAATATCACCTTACTTACACATGAATGAACAAGCGTTGGAGCGGGAAAAATGTGAAGGATAAGTACCATTCATTAAGTCCAATGTTCACGATTCTTAAATCATTGGTCCGGAAAACTTGCTGTCAATGAGTATAATATCGAAGCGTAACACCCAAAGGTCCTAACATAATATTGTGTTAAGTTTCTCCACTCCAAATCACCCCATTCTTCACATGAACTTCACAGACATAAAAGACCCATTGAAGTCATTCGAGATCAGAATTAGCATAATCGCACCGTGAATCATACACTATCTGGAATGACTGGGCTTTTTATTCAGTCGCATTATCGAGCGGCACATGCACATAATATGAACGTATGACTGATGTCACCATTCATACGGCTAACAAGAATATAGAGAATTTATTGCCCGCTTCTTCCTTGAAGAACACTTGAAAGTTAAACCCGTCTTGAGGAGTTGCGAACTACAATTTGTTACATATGTGATATTTTATTTGCGATTCTCCAATAGAGCAGTTATATAATAAAAGCTAAGCATTTAAAAAGTTTCTTGGATGTTCACTATAAACCTTAGATGTTGAGTAGGTACAAAATAAAATCGAACCGTTCAGAACGGACGAAACGTTTAGAAACGACGAAACCGAGCTTAAATCAATATCCGTACTCGAGACCGAATAATATATTATGTACCTTTAGCTTCAACTCAATTCTCAATATTGTATCTATTTCCAATATGTCTTTGATTCCACTCAACTGTACATTTGACATTTCTATCAAGAGAATCGTCGAGGCATTAACTCGTATCGATAACAAGGACAATGCTAATTAAAGGAGGATCTCTACAAACCCAATTAACCAAGTTATACGTCTCTCAGTCGTTGTGGACTTAATCTGGTATAGTTTTACCCATGGTCTCACTTCTATCTAGGGTTTAAGTGTTTCTGGATCGGAGCCAAATCTAAGAGCTCTTCCCGAAGCCTTTGGAGCACCTACTCAATCGGTTCCTGATAAAAAAGTCGCTTCAATGTCCCTGTTGAGGGTCGATTTAGCGTAACACTGCGATCAGCTGTACATGCGATTGGTTTTTACTTAGGTTTGTATTAACTTTAGGCGTGTTAACTTCTTTTACGAAGTTTGTCGTACTTTTATTATATTAGTCCCCAAGTTCTCTGTTTAGTTACCTGCTAAGTTATGTCATTGATGCGTGTCAACCGTACATTCGATGAAACACTTGCACTAATAAGAAAATCCATTACTGGTTTGCTACGACTGGTGCTGTCGTTAAATTGTTGCTACTGATGTTCGGTTGACTGTATATGAAACGACAGTTCAAAAAGTCCAGCTATAAAGTAACAAAAATACAACAACAAAACAAAGCAGAAAGACTTAATAACGACATCGCAACAGTCAGAGATGGAAATGCCCAGTTTTTCCACTATCTCCGTGCAGCGGACGCAGTATGGAAGTAGCAGTAAGATTATGACACGTCACAAGTTACCCGTTGGCCTCGAGGAGAAAGTTTACTCGGCGAGTTTGTTCTCTCTCGCCTCCCCACCGCCCTACAGTCTGCGCAGTTTTGCAAGTTCGCCCGCCCCGTACTCGGCAAACTAGATTCTGTGATGTTGTGTTGCTGGATGAGATACATGGTTCATTGCTTTATTGGTATTGAGGGGTTGTTCGTGGTTTTATTTGTTTAGGAAGGAATTGATTGCGTTTTGAATAGAAATTGTTTCAGTTCTTCTCATCATCATTATCATCAGCCTGTTAACCTACTGTTGGACTTGGAACTGTTTCTAGTTTTTTAGTCCATTCACTTTTCCGAAAGAAATGAGTTGGCAGGTTCTACATATAGCAGGAATCACACGGCCGTTTAAACTCAATAACTGATTAGAACTCCCAACAAAATGGTGATTACAACAAGAATTTATTTTTAGATCTCAAAGATTAATTGGTAATTATTTTTTCCTGTGTCCTTTAATCTTATAACAACAACTGATTAGAACTCCCAACAAAATGGTGTTTACAACAAGAATTTATTTTTAGATCTTCTCAAAGATTAATTGGTAATTATTTTTTCCTGTGTCCTTTAATCTTATAACAACAACTGATTAGAACTCCCAACAAAATGGTGTTTACAACAAGAATTTATTTTTAGATCTTCTCAAAGATTAATTGGTAATTATTTTTTCCTGTGTCCTTTAATCTTATAAACGAATTAGTGTTTATTTGATACGATCTTTAGCACAAAAACGAAAAGATCTATCGGGTTTTACGCAATGAAAAAATTAACAAAAAACGCCCGTGTTTTGACTGACGCTTCTAGCACATTTTTTTATTCAGTCTAGTTCAACTTAGTCGGTCGCTGTGTAACTATCGAACTACCGTTTCAACTCGAGGAGGCGAATGGTAAATGTAAAGGGGAAATAATGTTATCGCCCCGCGTGTCGACTTTTGGTCCGACTACCCCCAAGTTTTGAGACTTTCGGACCTACACAAACAAGTGAGTAAACAACTTTTTTCTTGTTACGTCTTGGTAAACGAAAAGTTAGCGGTACTTCAGTTTTGTTCCGAGGTTTTTGTTCATTATGAATGATTATTGTAATTAATTCGTATTGTTCAAACTTTTTCTTGTTCGGCTCGGCAAAGGAAAAAAATTTTTTTTTCATTTCGTTTTGATATCTTTAAAGCATTTTTGGGGTTCTCTCTTTACAAAATTTTGTTTACTTTGATACATACAATCACTCAAAACAACATCAATCGACGTAACTTTCCATTGTTCTTTCCACTTACAATTTAACTAATTGTTTCTATTTATGCATAACGTAATTCAATTCCGTTTCTTACAAGATATTTCTCAAAAGAAGTGTCGCGTTACTGGCTGGAATTGACGTATAGGGTAGGCATGATTCAAAGTAAGCACAATAAACAAAACTATTTCAACTTTCCACAATCAAACTCAATACATCAATAACTAACTTCATTAATATCATGAATGTACGCCGCAAACTGCCAAACTGTGTAAAATTACCTCGTCTGCACCCACTAACAAGCTAAGACGAAAGTTTGCCTGTATCTTTGCTAGGTCTATAGCAGAAAGCTTGCAGACTATCAAACTCTTGTTCGCTAACCGTTGAATATTCAAATTGATCCGTCTTGTATCCTCCTACCGTCATGGAGTGAAATTTGGATGGAAGTTCGGAAATAGGTCGCAGACTCGCAGTCTAATCTTCTATCGTGAGAAATTATGTTCCATTCATCAAAGGAGATGTGTTACATGAAACTGATGAAACTGTTTGGATCAGTAATCAAAGTATTTTGTGTGTGTTCGGTTTGTGAACTTGATGTTGTACGGAATACTGATGTGATGGAGTTTGTGAGGAGATCTTGTTCGTGCATTCCGAATATTATATTTAGTTGTAATTTTTGACATTCAAAAGTGCCTTTCATGTGCCTATTTGAAATAAATGATTTGACTTTGACTTATTCACGGACTAGCTTCTGCCCGCGACTTCGTCCGCGTGAAATTTCTTGTTCTGTTGGTCTACCCTCCCACGCTTTTACTTCGTTTCGCTTAGCGTTTTCTCTGACTTTTTCCTTGTTGCTCGTCTCCTAAGGGTCGTAGTGTGATCTTAAATAGCGTATAGACTTCCTCAAGAATTGGGTTATCAGATGCAATAGGAATGTTTCAAATCCTCGTAGTTTCAGCGATTAACGCGTTCAAACATACAAACTCTTCAGCTTTATTAGATATGGTTTTAGGCACCAAGTAAAAAAACTGGTATTTAATCATAACAAAAAGTTAGTCTGCGTGTTGATTCGAAATCTACAAAACTCTTGGATGAATAGCAAAACATTCTGGAAGCTGTCACTCTTGATTACCTACAAGACAAACTTTTTCTGTTTTGGACGCTAGTTTGTCCTCTTGGGCTTTCATGTTTTTGTGTAAATGGAACCTTGTGCTGATTCTGAGGATTTGATTGAACCGGATTTGTCGAAGCGATCGTCCAAAGAGGGACCTATATTGCGAACAATTTTTGGAATACTCTGCAGCGTATAATTCGTTTAATTGTAAACTGTCCGTGGCCAGAAGTGGAGGATGATTGTACTCATTAAAGCGTGTAATTCAGAACGGACATTCCCTCTATACGATATTTTGTAATGTAATTAAGGATTTCCATGAAATCGTTTCATTTGGTTACAATTCCATTAACGTACATAATTACTACAATGTTTGTACATTAACATTATGCGCGAATTTCCAAGAAAAAGCGTACATTTTCATGAGTACAGTCCAATCACCTATCGTGTAGAGAATCAATAAAATCCCAGCACGTAGGCTTGTCTAGCGTAATTAATCAAATGGTAATTGGGCATTGTCTTATCCCCCTACATTACTCCTGGGAGCGAAGCAATCAATACCGTCTCAAAGGGATCGCTTGTCAAAGATTATCGTGTGCCAGTAAATTATCATGTTTGTGCAACTACCCTCGGAAGGACGAACACAGATATCTGTAATTAAACATCGCTTTCCAATTAACGAACTGGGGCGTACGGTGTACCCTCGAAATGCTATCAGTTTTGTACACGGTGAATCAGTGTGTCTACTTCGGAAATGGGTCTGTGTCTCTCATCTGATAATATCGACGACTAGTTTTGCGGTCGGACAAAGCGGTCCTATATCTCCTGTGTTGGCGGTGAAAGGGGTTCCATTTGACGTGTATGACGTGGGGAACTGGGTTCGTTTAAAATGATCGATTTTGAAAGCGTTGTGAATTAGAGCTTTGGCATTGCTCAGTGGACCATTTGTTTGGGGCTTGTCTTGTTTAATTTACTTATACGACAATATTATTCAAGTTCTTTATTATTTGGCATCTCGTCTACTTGCTGGTTTGGCAACACTGCAGAATGATGCATTGTTCTCTTCAAGTTTTCTTTTAATTAATTATGAAATAGTGAAAATTCCAACGCCGGAGTTAATTTGAGCCTTATACCTAAAAAATAACCTGTAAATCGCAGAGAAAGCCTTGCCAGAACCAGTCGCCGTTGTTTCCTTGGAACAGTAATTTCACAGAGCCAACCTCGGCAATCGATAGTCCAACGACTCGAGGTGCAATAACAATTTATCGGTTTCAAGTAACCATCGCCATTCGTCGATAAGAAATCGTTTCCCGAACGTTAATTAAACAGATAGCGATGTGGATTGCACACATCTATCTGTCGGAACGGCAATTCGGCCGGAGTGGATTCCACACTTTGAGATGTATGCGGTGTTCTTTATGCGACCGTCCCAATCGGAACCGGCAGGCACGCCGTAAGGAATTAAAAGTGGCTGCTTTGAGTTCACTTTAAATTCGAACTACATTTCCAATTTCTTTTGCTTTGGAATAAGTCGGCTAACATTTAGAACTCCCGCTCACGATGCGGTTTTTACAAAGATACGTGAAAGCTTATAAATGAATTCAAAGTAAACGCAAATTGAACCACAAGGCGGCGAGCTCAAATAAAACCACTCGTAATCTTACTCCAGTTACATCGTAACAAAGAAACATTATTTTTATTTTATACTTTTATAGTTTAAACACCCATTCGGACAAGAAAAGAAAGTAACTGCAAACGCAACAATTATCACGATAATTGAAAGTACGATTACAATACGGAAATTGAGAAAACCAGTCTCTTCCGACCGACACACGGAAGTAACATTATCTTCGCATCTAACAAAGAAGTGGCCACTCAAACGGATTCATTGTAAAATTGGAAAATAACCGACGCCATTACTCAACCAGCTGGCTTTACTGGCAGTTCAATATCATTATCAATAGCACTTATCTTTATAATTGAACGAAATGTTTTTACAGTTAACAGACTTAACTGTTGAAATCTTGGGAACGGAACGTACAATTACTCCGCAATACTCCGCATATGGCCCAGGGTTGTCCATATGGAACGGTTTCTGATTGAACAACTCTGTCGCCTGTCGGAGACTTGTCATGTTCGACTAATGACTACAGCTAACATGAGTTGCTGTAAAAAGTAAGATTAGTAGTTTCTACGGAACTGACGCTACCAGTTTTTAAATAGATTTTTTTTTAAACGGGTTTTCAGATTGGCGTTCAAAATTACTTTTTATGTGCCCCAGTTTTTTCAAAGGATAGTACGATGCTTGTGTGCCTGTATGCTAATGCATTGAATATGCTGAAATGCTTCTATTGTTCGTGAAACTACAAATGGCGTTTATAAGTGCTTTTCGTTGAAGATAACATCAGACTGAATAAAAAGTCCATAAAACTCTAAAGTTTTACACTAGATTCCATTTTATTTTCATCTGGAACCGATACGCGTTTAGACAACGCTGAATTCGGAATTTCAAATGAGCCAATTCTATGAATATACGAAGTGATCTAGATAGATGTGCTTCAAACAATCATATTCTTTATTTCATAACCTGAGTTTATTTGTAATACGTTGATTCAATTAAATGACTTTCAGATAACTGTGTTCACGACGGAGCAATACCACGTTTGTTTAGCCTATAATTCAGATCTTATCATCCCAATTCTCACAAATTAAACTTAATGATTTGTCGCAGTTGTCATGTCTTACCGGACGCGATCAATGCTCCTTTCAATTAAAAGTTTCTCGTATAGTTTGTGCCTGCAGTGTTCGGCTGAGTTGTTCCCCGTCTCAACCGATGCTTTTTACGGAAATTACTACGGCACACTTGGCGCGTAACTACACGCCTCTGTAGCTGTACACTCGCGCTCACAACTTTTAGTTGCGACGAAGTTGATGCGAACTCCACAAGGGATTATATGAATCGGTGATCTGTTTGCAGTTTGCTTACTTTGCTTGCTCGTCTGACCTGCTTAGTCTAGTAGTTTTTACTTGTTTGCATATGGTAGACTACACACGGATGCTGTTTAAGCATATTACTTCCAGCTTACAAAGTTACAGCGGCTCTGTAAGTTTGTGCAGTCGCGCTCACAACTTTTAGTTCCACAGCGAAGTTGGCACGAAGTTTAAAAGGGATTATAGAGGACGTGATCTCTTTGATTGGTTTTCTGACCTGATTAATTTAGTGGTTTGTGGTTGATTTATGTTTGCATATGGCACTGGTATTTATCAATAATTTTGTTTATGTTACTCTTCAAATAGACACTCAATTTAGAAATTGACAAAGCGTAAGTTTTTAATTTTGTAAGTGAACGCTGTTGGTGAACCAAATAATAATTGAAATAACTGTCAAAGGTTCACATATACCCATCTTCATTGAGCGACATCTTATTTGACAAGTTTAGACGTTGATCTAAATATTTCATTAAATTACATATATATTTCATTCCTGTGTGTCGTTTTGCCGCCACATATAAGTATTTATGACTTTCCTGTGGTAAATTTATTAATTTACAATGTATTCATTGACAAGAGTAACTGACATTACCGTATATGGCCAGTTACTACTTTGAGGTTTATTTATAAACGATGATTACAGTTTTAAGTGACGTTTAGACGTCAAAAATGTATGTTTAACCGTCCCTAAACACTACTTAACTCTAAGCAACGTCTATGAAAAAAGGGGTTAATGTAGAACTACCAGCTCCCTCAGCACAGTCGAAGTATCAACATAAACTTTAAAGACGGCACATCTGAAAGGACTTATTTTAATGACAAAGCGTTTCCTCTAGCCCGTTTGTCGACGAACCATCAATAGCACACAAAATCGCTTACCATGTTTACATACTTGCATTCATACCATAGTATCGTACGTGTTAGTTTGTAAGGAAACAATGCAGGTAATGCCCCCCAGCTGTAAAGCAACAATGTGGTTCCGTCCGTTTATAGACCGTAAAATATTACGTCAACGCTACGACCAGACGTAGCCACGTAAAACTAAATAACGACTTTAGACCGCCGAGATGTAGCTAATGTTATATTATGTATCATTTTATACCCTTTTACGACAAGATTTATCTTTACTTCCTACATCCAAGGTGGAATTTTTAACTACTTACTACCTCATCTCAGTTTTGTAAACAATTTTGCAGGTGATGTATTGTGCTATTCAAGTTTTATGTTACAGCCATTCATTGGAACAGGTTTGTCCAGATTGGCGCAAACTTCTTTCAGAGGGGTCGACGAACTTTGACCCTTTGCAACCTCTAATCTAGGGAGATGAAGTGACGCATGAAACTACTTTTATAAGCACCGACGGTTACACGTTAAACGTCGGTATTCTTTTAAAAGCGTTTTGTCTTTGGGTTGTACTAAGGTTGTTGAACCATCTGAAAGAACTTTAGTGATGCAATATGATAAAATGTTGTCCAATCTGAGACTGTATTGCGGGAACTAACTTGTAGATTGTTTTATTTAATCTCACGAGTGTTTATAAATGTCACTTATTATGACAGTACGTGAACACCAACTTAGTGGCAACAAAGTTGGTGTTCTACAATGAAATCTGCAGTTGGACTATCTTCTTCATTATGTCCACAACAATTAGTTACAACTTTATCAATTTTTCCTTCATAAAATGACGCAACTGCCAGTTGACCTGAATCATTTACCAGATTATAATCTAACATCACCTCATCACTTGTTACAGGTGCAGTGAAAGCATTCGGACGCAGTGATCAGTGAAGTTTCGGACGGCATCGCCGCCGTACGTCGTGTCGTGTGTCCATACAGTGTGGTGCGCGAGTGCCAGTGTTGGCTGCATAGTGCCAGTGACAGTGCCAGTGTGTGTGTGTGCGTGTGTGCGTCCGCAGTGGCGCCGACGCCGGCGTCAAGTCAATGCCGGTGTGCCGATGGAGCGGTGATCGCGGACTGACTACATCACAAGAGCAGCGCTGGTTAGTTGAAATTTGTAAACATATGATTTGTTTACTCTATACAGGGCATCAGGCTACCGGCAGCCTGAGGGTATAGAAGAGCGTCAGACACCTCCAAAAGTAGTCAAAAAAACAGCAACATGTTGGTGATCCTGTTGCGTAGGGATCGCCGCCGCTAATCACGCAGCGTAAGAGTAAAAGACGGAGAGTTCCATTTTCGCCTTATCCGTGCCCGATTTCGATACATACATGCGTAGTTTAAACATACATAGGAAATTGACAATACTCGTCTGCGTCTATACTTCTATAGTCCCAAACTTCTATTACGTTCAAAACTTTTAAAGAATGGTAGTCTTGAGTGGTTCATGGGATATTGAACAGTGAATAGCCCAGTTTCGTGATCAATCCTCTTGGTCCGTTGAGATAATGAAAGAAACATTAAATAATATCTAATTAGGTCACGACGGCATTAAAGTCTGCAATCAATAAATTAAAGTTTTGTAAGTAACGCTTTGGCACGTGTCTCTTCTAATACTATGGCTTTATCAAAGTTGTTTACGTAATTTTAATCTGATTATATATTAGGCAATCCGTCAATTTTAAAAATTGTCATGCCAACACATCTTTATAAATCTATGCTAAGTGGTTATCTATATAATAAGACGGAATAATAAATGTTTCTGAAGAGGCTCTTATTATCCTCAAATCATACTGCAAATCGTTCTACAACATAATAACTTTAACAAAAAAACTAAACTCGTATTCGAGACAGATTAGAGAATCGAGATGTAGTCGTTCAATCACTGGTAATTGACACATTACACCATGATAACGGAAGGCGCCTGTATCAATCATATTAACGTCTATAAAAAACACGGCTAAAAGATTAGTTACCCTATTAACGAAAACAAGTTCCTTCTGTTACTCCAGTCTAAAGGCTACACATGGCCAGCTTTTCTACCTTCAGATCCGTCTGACCTCTTTAAAATCCGTACCGTGTGTGGCGGTTACGGCCTCAAGTTTACACAATTTGCATATACAATGATTGACGTAGCGACCACTCCCTGAAGCGAATAATTGCTTAACTTTAAACTTATGAGATTGTTTCGTGTCATCATCATCTGCCGCCTTTCCCCCACTATGGTGGAGTTCAGTCTAACCGAATACAGGTGAGTCGGTATTGGGTGTCATAGAGCGACTGCGATTAGGTTGTTTCGTGCGTATATGCGCAAATTTGGTCAGACCAATCTGGCACAGGTCGGTCTGTTCAGATTTAGAAGCAAGTTTTAAACTAATCCCAGAAAAAAATTGCTTATCCACCAATACAAGTTGTGACAGCCCATTGAGATAATAGGTTGTTAAAGTGCTCTAGCATTTTAGACCACGTAGTACAACAGTTTGCGTTCGACAGGCAGTATTTTAGATAGGCGAGCTTTCTAGTCTTTCCCACAGTCTAATGCTAGGGTTCGAGCGCTTTAGTTTAGCTTGGACCGGTCCACTTAAATTAGATGGCAATGGCCCGACTTTAGTTGGACCTATCTTAGCAGTTAAGAGGGCCTACATTTATTTTGTAGTTGTTGGTTAAAGATGGTAATGTTTGCAGTTACGTCAGCGCTTTGAATGGTAATATTGTCATGGTATTAAGGGACTTACATGACCTAAAGAGCGGTCACTGTCGGATTGCATAGAAAAGTAAAAGAAGCGCGATGACAACGCTGGTAATTTATTGCAAAATATGAAGTAATTATCTATTTACAAAAAATCTATTGTATGGACTAAAAAAATAAAACACTAGTGCTTTAGTATGTTGCTTGTAGAATAATCTGACAAAAAATCAGAATGATTGTATGTACATTTGTATGGTTTTTATTGTAAAAAGAAAGTTGTTAGTTAATCTTCATGTTTTTTTTCTATCGTATCAAATTTGTTGTATTATTACGTTTTTAACACACTATCTACCTAGCCTATAATAATATCTTGAAGAATATCATACATTTTCTTCAGGATATTATTTTATCGTTATCGTTTTTTGCGTTTAGATCCTGTAATCTCCTTAAGTTGACTATACTAATACTATAAGGAGATATAGTTTGTAAGTTTGGAGATAGGAGGATCTCTGGAAGTACTGATCCGATTTCGAAAATTATTTCCCTGGCCGACAGCTACATTACTGCCGAGTGCCATACAGTATGTTTTATTTTAAATAGAATAGACTACCACTCAGGTGAAGTCGCGGGCAGAAGCTAGTTCGAAATAAAGAGCGAGTGAAGATGACTTATAATGAACTTAGCAAAACTTTATCTGTAATCGGTTTTATTTAATAACATGATTAGTATGCAATATTAAAGAAGCTTTACGATATTCAGTATATCATAAATGACTCACTGTTCAACGACAAACGTTTAGAAATAAAATTTCCATAATCCGACGTTCTTTACACGGACACACGTCCTGTGAAAACAGGCCTGTCCAGTTATGAATCCGCCACCTGGCAAACCAGGTCTAGCTCCTCGTTCACAAGCTAAACAATAAAGATAAACTTATAGGTACAAGGTACGAACGCGAAGATAATAAATAATGAATGAAGCAATTGCTCACCACAGACGATAAAAAACGTGTTATTATTCATTATGTTTTTTCATTATAAACCTTGTTTATATTCTGTCAATGCTGTTATGAGCTTGTTATCTTATTTCTGTGTAAATGCATAATACATTGTATCCTTGTTATCTTTGAAGTTCTATAAGTGATAATTGTATTAATTAGTACGGGTATACGTGCTATGTTCATCGTAGATCGTAGTCATTGCTGAGTCGTTTTGTCTAATGCAAGGCTGCTCTGCTCAACCCCAGGCCCGCGGGCTACCAAGTGGGGCGCCCGCGCCAACACATTTGAATTGGTCCGCCAAAAGCTATCAGCCGACAGTTTTTTGAGAACTTAAGTCTTTTGAGAACAGATTCTAGGAGTTTCAAACCAGGTCTAAAAATTATTATGCTTCTTATGAACCCACTCTCGATTAGCCAACAATCCATACTATCCATATTAATATTATAAATGCGAAAGTGTGTCTGTTTGTCTGTACCTCTTCACGCTTAAACCGCTGAACAGTCTTAAATAAAATTTGGTATAGAGATAGTTTGAGTCCCGGGAAAGGACATAAGATAGTTTTTATCCCGATATTCCCACGGGATCGACACTTACGCGGGTGAAACCGTGGGGCGCTGCTAGTAAAACATATTTTCAGACTTTATTTTATTATCGACCTCAGATTTGTCGTCGAATATTGATAAGTTGTTAGCATAAGAAACTCTTCAAAGGTAGGGTGCGAAGTTTTTTTTTTAGATAATTCAAACTCTGAAGTTTTGTTTCATTTTAATAGCTCTACCATAACTGTAGGAAAGTTTTATTTACTAGATGGCACGCCGGCTGACACGGGTTCAAAATTATGGCCTACCATCAAAATAGGCAGCCTTGGTCTAATGCGATGCAGGTGTAGCAGTATCTACAACGCCACATGCGAACAACGCGTCATACTGACGTCACGCAAATCCTGCATCGCGCAAGCAGAGTTTACCGCGCAACTAGCATAGATACAATGGCCCGACATGAATCATTGGGCAGTTGCCCGCCAGACGCAACACCCGTCTGGTCGGAGGATCCTACATTTTCTATAGAGTATGGGTGAACTTTACTCCCTGTTCCTCATGCTTCTATACAGGTCTATTACTATTTTATTTATGTTGTCATGTCAAATGATCGCTGGCACTAGACTATTGTATACTTAGGAGAGAATACGGGTGGTCGTTTCTCCATAGAAACGCTCTCGACGGTTTTCTTTCTAGTTAATGACCATAATAAAGCAATGATTTTTTACAGAATAATAAGTATTAACTACTTGTAGGTCCCTATGTTTTCCTTTTTGATGATACATTATTTTTTGTAAGCACTAGCTAGAACCCTCAAAAAATGCCGAATTAAACCGCTGTCAACAGAGGCCTAGTGTACAAATTTGTCAACTATTAATGAAAAGAAAAACATAGGGACACAGTATATATCCTTCTTATTCAGTTTATGAAATATCTTTTAAATTAGTCCAATATTGGAGGAGGAAATAGGCGAGAGCCAAACCTCGAATTACGACAAGTCTCCGACCGCATTTCCTCTTAAACCTTACTTAGTTCTGCTCTTTCGTTCTGTCACACACTCCACATAACATCACGCCTGTGTTCCCCGTAGGGTTAGGCAGAGGTGTACCTATAGTACACCCACATTACGCCAGTTATCTTTGTTAATTCTCACGTGCTAACTCTGGGAGATGTAACGCTTTATGACATATTAAGGAATACGACATCCCAAGTTTCCATAACAATATTTTATCGCGTCGTTTTGTTACAAAAACACGTCACTACCTCTAGACCTTTCCACAATAAATATTAAACGTCTCGTTTGTACAGACACAGGTGCAATTTAACGAGCGTTCGCGCGCTGTATAAATATGGGGTCAAGATAAGATAGCCGTCTACAGTACCTACAGTAGTCTCCTATTACGTGTCAATGGTGGACTTAAGATAGTGCACTTACTTTTATTTTTGTGCCATTCTATCTATCGCAATTATTAGGAGAAAGCCGCCTTTGAAAGTATATTGCACCGATTCCATTGTATTGGAAAGTGTTTGCCGAGGGAGCAAACAACTGTTTTGAAGGCGAAAGTGTTTCTTTGAATCCAGAGTGGACCGAAGGATTCTAGAGTAGAATCCCGAGCGTAGCGAAGTACATCGTACATTTGAGCTTAAAATAGTGTTGCTCCCGAGGTGGACACTCTATATCATCTTCAATGAAAAAGTAAGTAAGTGCAACTTATGAATAAGAATAGTACGTTTATTTATTTACATACAATTAAAGATAGAAAGAAAGAATAAAGTTTATTTGGAACACCGCGTTTTCACCGTAAAAAGAAGCCTATAATGTTAATGCAGCTACCTCCATACAAAATTTTATCGAAATTGGTCCTGCCGTTTGAGCGTGAAGAAGTAACAAACATATAAACACACACACTCACAAACTTTCGCCTTTATAATTAATATTAGTGTGAAGTATGAATACAAATCTCGATGTTTTGACATGTCGCCACATCAGTAGATTCCACCTGTGCGAAGCATAGGTGGGTTGCTAGTTATATTGTAATATCACACCCCCACATAGTGCTGCGTTATTACGTTCATTAAATACCAATTACCGTTATTACACAGCACGTGCCAAATACGACTTGGCAGCTCTCATTCAAATCGTTGAAGCGCATGCAGCTGATAGACACGTTTTCACTTTCATCACAGATAATTATCATTGTATTCGTCGTAAATCGCCATACCCCAACATGTCATAACATCACGCCTGTAATCCCTGAACCGTTAGATAGAGGTGTAACCATAGTAACACCCACATTTCGCCTGTTATGTAATAGGGGGTAAGCGTATTGCCATCAACAGGGGGACAAACCCAGTCTCCGGTCTGCCTTGTGAAATTCCAGATGTACAATATAGTATTAATTAATAATACCTTTTGCACCTGTGCTGTGGCCGGTCTTACAGTATTCAATAGTGTACGAAACGAGATTAAAGTAACTAAGCTGCTGGTTAATTAAGGCTCGTATAAATAACATACATTTAATTAATGTGAACAGACACACGTCTATCAATTACTGTACTAGGGGCAATTGGTAAGCACAATCTAATACCACATTTGGTATAAATGTGGTATAAAGTGGGTTAAAGGAGTATGTAAGGGTCGTAGGAGGTGGCGTTCTGTAGTTTCTGCCTACCCCAATGGGAAGAAGGCGTGAGTTTATGTATGTTAAAGTTGCAAATAAAAATATATCCAACAAATTTATATCGTGTGTCTCTGCCATACACATTTTGCCCATTGCAACTCGGGTCTCCTGAATTTATTCGAGTTACACGCTCTCTAAATATTTCACATACTAGGACAGCATTGTTTACGAGATACAAGAGAACAATCTCGGCGATACGGCGTTCTTGACCGCGGGGGATAAAATATCGCCAGTATAAAACATCAAAGAGCCTTTGGCAGATCTTTTATATATTTTCGATAGTGAAGCACCAAAGAATTCCTACTATGTTTTATGTGTGAGAGAGAGAATATTGAGCACCATTCGTGGGGAAAATACTGTTTTGAAAGTATGTCGAAATGACAGAGCTTGGTCGGATAGGAAACACCGACTTCATCTAGTTTTAAAACAATTTATTTTTGACGTCTTAATGTGTTTCTTTGAACCAATTCACAGAAATAAATATCATTTATCAAATAGACACTGGGGAAAAGTATGTGAGTTCTGTGACATTTAAAACGAATGATCCCGAAACTAAACCAGTTCAGTTCACTATCTATTTTTTGGTAAACACTTTTCATTTCGCCCCAACAAAACAAACCAACACTAAAATAAATAAACCTAAATCAGTTATTCCATTTGTCCCAACTTTAGGTTGGAACACAGACATCCTGACTAAAAATGGTACGAATATAAAGTTTGTTCGACTACTTGAACTAGTTTTAAAGCGTCCGCATTCTATACCGTTTCGTCCGCCATCGGGACAAATATTTGTTGACCTATATTCATTTAGAGCTTGGACTGATTAATCTAAACGTGTGTAAAAGCCACGATAAATTCGGAGGAAAACTTGCGTGGGAATTGGCCATTTTCTTAATTGTAGAACCATTCGATCGGTTGGCACAACTGTTCAGGTCGAGTTCACGGCGACTATAAAAAACGTCAAATTGCTGTTTCATTTTTTTTTTGTGAGATGGTATTTATAGTTTTAGTAGGTATTTCCCAAAGCCAAAGCTACTTAATTGTGAAAAAGCTGTTAATCACGATTTTGGTGGTTTGAAAATGTGGAACTTAAACGTCGCGTAGTAAAATAATGTAATATCAGTTAGTATTTTTTCATAAATATCACGTAGAATCTTACTTTTACCAAATCAATTCATATAGCGAAATAAGGTGCACCACGTTTATAACGTAGATATTTTGCACGTAAGCCTTTATGCTAGCGTGTGTAAGAAATTGGTACAGATGTGTTTTATACCGAGGGGAGTGAAAGCTGTTCTCTTTCATTGCATCTGGTTCGCCTTGAACCCTAAACAACGCGTGCAGCGGAGAAAGCATTATAATGCAGGTAACGTTACTGTTCATACCTTTTTAAAAATGCATTCGATTGACCTTGACCCACTTAAGTACTACCTAGTACCTACCCCTTTAGCGCTGACGAAACACAGGTAGTGAAAGGGCTCAATTATTTACAAATGCAACTTAGTGACCTTGACCCATATACAACATTCCTACAACCCTTGAAGTAAAGATTGCACTATTCGATTAAGTAGTCGAAGAATTTACTAGTTTTCTTGCAAACAATTACGTCTTCTAACGGCAGAGATTAGTTTATGTTGTTTTACCGCTTTTTACACATAAGCACTACGCGTTAAACTTTGCTTACTGAAATGGACTATGTCGATAGTCCATTTCACAAACAAATTAATTGCACAGACGAATTACACAAATACTGATTGGAAAAAAATCTCCCATGTCGTTAGGGGATTATTTTTCAATCAGAATTTGTGTAATTCGTTTGTCCAATGTGCCTAACGTTATAAACGTACGCATATTTCCATAGATCAGGACATGGACGTAATATCTGAAATTCTGAACTGTACATGTCTCAGAAATCCCTATAATAATGTTACCGCATAACGTCATACCTTCAACGAATAAAGTAACTAATCCAATCTATTTCCTTTGTTGACTCGCAATCGCTGCGCAACCGGAGGAAAAAGCAGGTGACACAATTTCTCTTTCCCATGGCAATAGGGAAGCGCTTCCAACACGTCTTCCTTATTGACATGAAAATGTGTCGCCTTGTGTTACCGTTCACTGCTATGGTTTACACATACTGCTGATACTGTTCTGATAAGAATACGTTGTCGGGAACTGTAGTATAGTGAGAGGTAGAGCGTTGAAAGTCTTGGCATTAGATAAGAATTGACTATAGACATAAACTACTGATCGCATTACAAAATACCTTTCTCTGATAGAAAGCTAAACTATTCCCGATTATTTCAACATTATATCGGCAATCGATTTTTATTTAATAACTATCTAGTGTAACTGTAACCGCGTAAAGAGAATGTATTCCGGAAGGTTTATGTGTATTATACATTAATATTTAACTACGTAATACTTTATAAAGAATGATTGATGTTTTGAAAAGTCGTAAAAACCGTGTGAGCAGGGGCGGGTCGCTAGTCATCTAATAAGATACTTTTTATGCCAGAAAAATAAACGGATCCTGTGTGAATCTCCATGTGAACTCAGCTAGTCATAAAAAAAAATAAGTGCCCATTTAGATTCAAATATTCTCCTTATGTAAGTAATAGAATATTTATATCAAACTACTACTACATACTAGACCAATCCACGCGGTTGTCTGACTCAACTCAAGCTAATTTTTTTACATCCAAAGACACGTGACGCCTGTTTCCCCAAAGACTCGAACAGGTCACGGGTGAACAGGTGTTTATTGCCTCTGTCTGACTCATCGTCGTTCATTCGTTGATGATAAAGCACCGTGTAATGGCATGATGGTCTCGCTTTATCTTTACTTGAAATAAAAAGCTCCATGTAGTGTCGGCACCTCAAAGCAGCATAGAACAGTAATGGTGGGATAAAAGATAACGTTCACGCATTAATAATGATAACTCCTGTTTTATAATTTTTGTAGGGATACTTCTAGGGGAAAAAGATACAGAGACGAAACTTGCAATTAGGTCTATCAAAATCAGTGCATTTTGGGGTCGTTTTGACAGAACAAAGCGTATGTTTACGCTCAGTTTTGTTTCTGCGTCTTACCCTGACTTTTCAAAATTGTGGCGGCACCATGTCTTCTCATAGTCCTCTTTAATTCTTCTTAGCTCAGCACGAGATCTCAGAATGCTCTAAACAACATTCAAGTGTCGAGTCGCTCAGCGCATTAGCCACGCATCGATCTACGCAATTATGTCGAAGGTCGACTCACACATGACATGCGAGCACTACGGGTTACCAGTCCATCTAGACTACTTACAATAATAAAGTAGTAGTTGCTGCATGCCTTGTGAATTTGTGATTTAAGTCTTGTCGTTAGGCTAGGGAAGTTTCTAAGATATTTTGGGGCTTTTTGAATGTGTTGAAGACGCTGTTTTTGTAAGAGAGGACCAGGACCAAACGTTGAAACCTGTGGGTAGACTGTCAATAATAACGTTGGAGGTATTAATTATTATCTTATGGCTCAAACTTCGTTGTATCGATGATTCAACATATTTAATTAAAAGTTTCGAGCAAAACTCAGGCACGTCAATAACGTTAATCTTTTTGCATAAGATACTATCGGTACTATCTCCTACTGGGAGAGGCACACTGGCTCTTGTAACACATGTCTATCACCTAGCACAGGAGTCATGGACTTCACACTATTTCGTAACCACTTTTTTGCGTAATAAAGATTATTATAATTATCATTATTCACATATTTAAATATAAGATTCGAGCAAAACTCAGGCACGTCAATAGCGTTAGCATTGACCTCGCAAAGGTACGGCATTCTAGGCAAGGTATGTAAATACTAGATAGATTTAAGACACTAACATAGAGAGGTATTCTCGTTGATGAATTGCGCTTAAACCCTGTAATCAAAGTTCCAACTAGCTATGATTAGTTCGTACGACGTACGCTAGTCTTGTCAAATACCTGCTAATTAGTGTCTGAGTCGACTAATATTTGCTTATCATACGAGTGAACTTGCATACTCATATAAATAATTCACAATTAATCTTCATGTGACCTTAAAGGTCGGCAAAGTGAAGATTAAATTGTAACTTGTGTTGACATAACAAATGCACTACGTCTCAATGAAATAATTATATTGTTATTATAAAACCATAGTCTCACCTGTTACTGTGATGTTATTTTCATTTCAAGTAGACAGATATTATGTACATGATATAGTATAATAAATAAGTTGTTAGAAATACCCACTGTGTCTCGTTATTTAAGGAAAATGTGACTGTTGTTTATGTAGCGGCTACTTATCTTTATATATCGCCTCTTTGCTTCAATAATGTGGTATCTTGGAAATTGAAATTGTTGGACTTATCACGTTATTGAAGCAAAGAGGCGATATAATATATTGTACTAGCTGCGCCCCGTAGTTTCACCCGCATAAGTCTCGACCCCGTGGGAATATCGGGATAAGTACCTTATGTCCTAATCCAGGTCATGGTCTACCCATGTGCCAAATTTCATCCAAGTCTGTTTAGCCGTTTTAGCGTAACAAACAAAAAATTGAATCTTTTCTCTTTATAATATTAGTTTAGATAAAGAAGCAGATCATAAGCTGCTTTAACTGTAAAAGGTGACAAGGTAAAGCAAAGGTTATTTGATGGTCTGTTATAGAATTCTCTTAGGCTCCGGAGTGGAATTGCCATTCACGTGGAAATGTGTAAAATGCGCAGAACGTCTGGAATAATAGGCTACTATGCTATTGTAATAATAAGTGGCTATAATTATAGGCTTATCATTAAACATATTATCTAGATTACGTGTCTGTTTACCCCAGCAAAGAATTATCTCGACCATCTCATTCGTGTAATAAAATCAATCCAAGCGACGTAGCTACAGTGCTTGCTCTCAGTACATAGCCAGGCTATCCAGCTACTACATATGTGGTATTGCGATCGTTAAATGTAACTTATTGCCGTATGTGGCGTGGCCTCAAGCCCCCGAGCCCCCAACTCCCCGAGCGGCTGGGAGCACTTAGCGGGCGGCTCGGAGATCAACTAACCTTGTGCCAGGATATGCGATAGTTTTCCTTTAGTTTACGTTACATTATTGTTGTTACGTAGGCGGGGAATGTGCCGAGAGACGTGTGGGTTGGGGTTCGAATTGTTTTTGATGGATTATTATGAGATACATACTACAATAATGGGCGTAGTTTAAGTAAAGAAGTAGCGAGTAAATCCGTTGTGCTACCGGAATACCTTGGAAATAGCTTGTGATAGTAAACCATGTAAATAATCAAGGGTGTAACCCTGGATAGGGTAAGAAGTAGTATACATCCATAATTTGGTAAATTTTGATGTTAGATTAGGCCATAATTATACTAAATGCGAAAAATTTCGAAATTTTTAAAGATAATCTCCATTGGTACAGTTTGCACCATTTGGGTATCGAATACCCGAACTCATCATCTCACGATCATCCACCGAGGTCACGACCGCTACACCACTGAGGCGGCAATAAACAATCGTTTATTCAATGCAGTGACAACGGTTATGTAATGCCAACAACATAATATATTTATCAGTCGATGCTGTATACAAAACGTAAACAGCTGTTTTGTATACTAAACAAACTCGTTCCAATCCTTTGGCATTCAGATCACCTTCCGCATTTTGATGGGGTTCTCTATCCGTTGAATGTTTTGTTTTGTAGTTACACTGCATTTTCACATCACGCTTTTCTCTCGAGGGGATTGGCAGAGGTGTATTACGTATTTTATATCCGCGTTTTGTCAGATAGAGTTCGTTTTAGAACACAATCCGCCTATCCATTGCCATTTTTCGGGCGCAGTTTCGAACTTTGGACGGTTACTGAGAAATTCCATGTTAAGTTACAAAGTTCGTAGCCGACTGCAGCAGCAGGCTACAAGTCGCCGCGACACTACTGGTTTCTATGTATTTCTATGCTAAATGCGATCTGATGCAATCTGGAACATAGGGTATGTTCAGTGAACTACTCCAGGCTGATAATAAAGATGTTGATGAAGATAAATCGCTCAACTCTAAGGCATCGTCCTAATAGAACGCGAATGCGCGATCATCGCGCGAGTAGGTAAGCGACGTGACCATCGCGTGTTTGCGCGATAGCAAAAACTGGGTGTCCTAATAGAACGCAAATACGTGATCATCGCGCGAATTTACGACGCGAGCGACCGTGGAGTACTACCTAGTTTAGCACTGGGACGGTCGGTACCAACAACCATGGACGTCAGAGACGCAAAATTTTTGCTGTCAGGAAATGTTTTGCGGGTTTAGATGGAAATGAAAAAACCGACGCGGCGAACGCGTCGTGCGATTGTCAGTTAGGACACCTATTCGAGTTCAATATGTTTGATCGCGCGTTCGTACGAGTAAAATTCGCGCGAACCAACGATGTTCGCGCATTCGTCGCGTTCTATTAGGACGATGTCTTATAGTAATTATAAACTCTTGCAATCAGACAGCTGATCACCACATTTACGTTAGAAAACATTCAACGGCTGTACAGTTCACACATAAAACATGAGAACCATGTCTTTATGTTCTTATTATACCAGTTTTTACCACCGCATAGTGTCTTTATTCTATTCTAATGTCAGGCATTCATGACAAAACGCATACGCCAAACGGCTGCCAATAATGTGTTGCGTTTACAATACAGACGAGCCATTCAAAATGGATTAGATGCTTTTGTTGGGATTTAAGATATTATGCAAGTTATTGCAACTATTTGGAATGTATGTCAGCCAGTATTATCCGCAAAGTAGTCTTTTTTGCCCTCTCGCACACGGCATAATTTTTGTAAGTCCTACAATCGGTCAGATTTTTTTTTGCATGACCTACTTTTTGTAGGACGTGTGTGTGCATTTGGTCTCCACTGTTTCATTTTGCGTGTGTTGTTTGTTTGTCTGTCCAAACAAATGTATAGTGCTACTTTTTATTTGTAAGAAGGTTCCGCATCTTTTACGCATTAATTCTATTTGCCGTCATGTTCAAATACTACAACTGTCTGCTATTTATTACTCATGCAAACGAAAGGAATGATGAACTTTGCTTCAAGCCTACCTTGTTACGATTCAGGAGCCATCAAGTTCTTAAACTAGAATGATACACTGTTATTAATAACATATTATTAAAGACACTCCGAACAGCACTTAACAACCACCTAACACACAAGCACTATGATTCTATGCGTTAAACCTATCATTAGATACGTTTATCACTCAAAACCATGGTACTTATCAGACAGGTTGCCTATTTATTATTAATTACCGACTTCAAAATAAAAGGAGGTTATCAATTCGACACGTATGTAATATTATTGGAACTGCACTATATTCACATAATTATGACAATCTATTAGGGCTTCCAAACAAATACTAAATTTTAAAGATGTATGTATGTTTGTCCACGCATTTCTGCGCAACTTTTAATCGGATCCTGACCATTTTTTATTGGCTTACATTTACTTCAATTTAGGGAACAGTGTAAGTTAATCAAAATCGATTCAGTAATTTTCAAGATCTGGACTAATACGTGTAAATGTGACGGCCTGGCTTATTGATACAAGCTACGGGTGTAGCGTCAAAGGGAAAACATCTCAAAACCTTGGTCAAATTCTAGTGCAATATTTACAACAAAACTATTACCTACTTATTAATTACATACAAATATTCCAGTTTTTACCTAAAACTAGAAATTACGAAATAAAGTAATTTAAAAAAATTAAATCGCCTTCAAAAATAAATTAACTCAAAATTATGAAATAACTTTAATTTCGGTCGGTGGCATAAAACTAAAACTAAAATACAGATCCTAAGACACTAAGAACCTAATACTACACAAGAAAGCATTACAAACGAGAAGAGAAGTAAAAGTAAAAGCACAAGCGGCGCGCCGCATCTACGTTTTCTTTAGGAATAATTTTAATCTACATAGAGACCATGCAGACGCTCCCGCGACCGCGCCTCGACTTACCAGTGAGCGACGCGCCTTACGTTAACGTAAAGTTACATAACTTGAATATAAATAAACACAATGCCAATGTCAAGGGGTAGACTAACACAACGGAACGCCATGTGCTACAATCTTTATAACCCTTCTTGCGTCTTCCACATGTATACGTCTTTTCATACAAGCACACCGGTTTCGGAGTACCTGCTACATGCTCACCTTGTATATTGTGTATTGTGGAGTTGATAACATTTCTTAAAGACAGAGACAGGTTTATCGCTCATCTTGTTGTTATTGAAATGATGTTTACCGCACTGAAATAATTTGTTTGGAAGGGGAGAAGTTTCGCTCGCTCCCCTGAAGTGATAGAACATTGCGTGCTTTATATTTACTTCGTGGTTTTCAGCTGATGGGTTCCTTTCTTATTATAGTGTTGTTGACTTGATTATCGTGTTAAATAACTTTATCAGTTGTTCATGTTTGATGAATACAGATGATTAAGAATGTAACATAAGCTCCGCCTACATCTTTACATACTCCTTTTCGTTCATACATTGTAAAAAATGTACTTTTTACTAATTTGGACTTTTTTTTGTACTCTCAACCTGTGCGCGTCTACAAGAACAAGTAGTAAGTAGCGAGTACAAAAAAGAAAACTTCAAATTCATATCAATCAAATTATTTTGCCAGCTGAGTCTTATCCCCTCGACTGATTGACTGTTTTTATTCGGGATAGAATCCTCAGTCCAACAGTTTTCAAGATATTGCTAATAAAATGGGGCTTTAGATTTGGATGAAATAGGGCTCTTACTAGGCTGGACAGGTAAATACGTGAACCTTGACGATTTTTACCGGATACGGTTTTTTTCAAGCTTCAGTGTTTTGGGAAACAAGGTTATTGCCAATGTAAATAATTGGTCGGAAACCTTGACTTGGTTACACGTCGTTTATTAGAACCTAATTTAAGTACTGACAGTCTTAAGTGGATTGGTTTAATTAATTGTAATTAATCTTAGATTTTAAAAAGACTACACTTATTATCTATCTAGATGCTTATATGCAAAAGCCCGTTGCTAAATAATAACAGCCGCACAGGTCGATCGATCAGGTTAAGCTACGCTTGCCGCGGTTGGTCTGTGGATGGGTGACCATCTTTACATACCGTGACCCCTCCGTACCTCGGAAAGCACGTTAAGCTGTTGGACCACTTGGTCCCGGCTGTCAATCGTGGATCTTTGACAGTCGTTGCGGGTAGTCAGAAAGCCCGAAAGTCTGACAACCAGTCTTACCAAGGGGTATCGTATTACCCAGTAACTGGGTTGTGGAGGTCAGATAGGCAGTCGCTACATGTAAAATACTGGTATTCAGCTGCATCCGGTTAGACTGGAAGCCGACCCCAAAATAGTTGGGAAAAGGCTAGGCAGATGATGAAGTAAATTTTTTTTGTATGTATAGGGTTTATCTTCGGAACTCCTGATCCTATTTCGAAAATTCTTTCACTATTGTTAAGCTACAGTATTACCGAGTATCATAGGATATAATTATTCTATGTAAAGAAGACATTTCACGCGGACGAAGTCGCGGGCATTAGCTAGTTCTTAGTATAAAAGCGTATTTTCTAAACAACTGCGCCCGAATATTATTGAGCTGTCAAAATGATAGCTAATGTTCGTAGTTTACGATGCAGGTGGCAAGTTTATGTATGCGGGGCAAACTCATTCATAATTAATTCAAACTGTGCTAAAACTGGTTCTTCAATCGTCGCGTGTTAACAAAAGGCGGCACTCAATTCCTCCACTTTCACCACTTGTGATTTAAGGTATGATTCCGATCTCGGCAGCAAGCAGCAGCGCTGCCGCGGCAGTGCGGTCGCAGCACTACTGCTCCCCATACATTCTCTATAGGTTTATATGAAATTACAGTCCGAACATGGCAGCAATGCTGCGCGACATTGCTGCGTCACATTGCTGCTGTGCTCGGAATGTAATCTCATATAAGCTTACAGAAATTGTATTGGGACCAGTAGTGTCGCGGCAGCACTGCTGCGTGCTGCCGAGATTGGAATCATACCTTTATGCTCGAGAGAAAAATCGGTCCAAGTTCATACAGCACTTTCTATAATAAACAATGCGTAACATAATGAACGCAAGACCTCATACACCCCAATTAGAGTATTGAGCATAATACAATGATCAAAACAATGTTTTTTTAAGCCAACTATTATTATTAAGTAAATTGTGTTGACCCTATCATTACTTTATGCATTCAAAATTGAGTCTTATTGCCTTGTCATAAGATTTAATTTTCTTTGGCTCAATCGGCGATCAGTATAGCAAAATACATAATTAAAAAAAAAAATACCTATCTTAAATGTTACCGAAATTGATTCAGTAATCAATTATGAACAAACTACTTTCAGGACTTGCGTTTATTCTGTTACACCTTGTATATCTACAATAAGTATTTAGTGCAGAATCTAACTAAAAAGATGTTTGGAAATCGGTTCGGCATGTGATTCGGCGGAATGAGAATATCGTGAGGAAAGCTTTGAGCATGGATGTCGATGGCTTTAAAAGTAGAGGAAGACCGAAGAAACTATGGATGGATGGACTGTGTAAATTATGATGGTTAGAAAGGTGGTGACTACCAAAATGACGACAGAGAAGTATGGAAGCCGAAGGCATGTTGCGTCGATCCCAAATAAATTGGGATAAGGTTCGTAGAATGATGATGTAGTACCTACAAAATGTAAAGAACAGTTTGTAAAATGTTATTGGGTTTTTCCATCTGAACTTTCTCAGTAGCAGCTGAGAGTCCTTTGTGCCCGGTCAATGATATAGGCATAACTGGTGAAATGTTGGTGTATAGGTACACTTCTGCGTAACCCTTCCGGGAATAAAGGCGAGATGTTATTATCCTATATTATGATTATAAATTCATCCCAACTACGGAACCCCTCATTGTGAGTTGTGCGACACGTATTTGGCCGGTCGCGGCTATCCCTTCTATTTATTGAAGTTTAATGTCATCAAAATAATGTAATCAATAATCTATATTATCCTTTAACCATTTGATTATATCTATAGTATCCTTTAACCATTTGATTAAAAATGAAAGAATACCATCGGGAATTTCTCAATAGCCGACCGGAAGATTTGCTAACTGCCCTTTTCTAAGCCTCGTTAACTTTGATTATTGTCATTAGCGGTATGATTGTTTTCTCACCGATATGGAAGCCGAAGTTTTAATACCACCCGGCTTTTTATAATTGAGCCCACCGCAAAGACGTGGATGAATCCACTAACAAAATAAACATGATATTGTGCCTTAGCGGTTTTCCATTTACAAAGAAACACGCCCAAAGGTCAGATTTTCATGCAGTAGTAGTAGAACTGTGAAGGAACTCGTCCGGGGAAGTACTACCACCATTACTTTAGCCGCAAAGCAGGTTTTTTTTTTTTTTTTTTAAACTTTGCTCCACACTAGGAATTTCTCCTGTAGTGGGTGCGCTTACAAACATTTAAATTCACGTACACAAACAGCCAGACCCGGAACAACTACTAGTAGGTCATACAAATATTTGTTCCGTGCAGGAATCGAACCCACACGTTTGCTGTTCTTTCGATTTGAAGGGATCTAATCGTATGCTGCACTGGCTGACGTCATAACGACAACGCCGGCTGTCGCTGAAAACCAGCGCTGGGTCTCTGTCTCGTATAGGGTCTTAGCATTATGCTGAGCGATGGCCGTTTTGCGTAGATGTGACGCATGTTTTCACCCAAATTGTTATTTTGTTTATTTTTTTGAGGCGTTATGTTTGTCGCAAATAAACGTTTTTTCTGTCTTTGTTCTAGGCACATAAGACATTTCGCCTTTGTCTCTAGGATCGGGAACGTATCTGTGATACGTCGTGTATTACAGTCGATGTCCATAGGCGGCGGTTACCATTTGTCATCAGTGGTGGTCCGTCTTTGTTTGCCATGTAATCAACTCAGCCTATCGCAGTCCACTGCCAGCCATTTTCTTTAGGTCGCCATCTAGTAATATGAAAATACTTTTTTTTTTTTATATATAAAACGTTGCCCCACACTAGGAATTTCTCCTGTATCGTGGGTGCGTTACAAACATTTAATCTCTCATACACAAACAGCCAGACCCGGAACAACTACTTGTAGGTCATACAAATATTTGTTCCGTGCGGGAATCGAACCCGCGACACGCAGTGCAGCAGTCAATCGCTTAACCACTGCGCCAACCGTGCCGCCACTTATATGACTAATGTATGTATGCAGCTTTTCTCATTGTTTTCTTGTGTGTTTCCAGGTGACGCGCTGCGTAGCGGTGGTTAAAGCGGCTCTGCCGCTTTAAATGGACAAACGCAAGATGCTGCCAAAGAGAGCGCGTATGGATAGCATGCGGGGTCCCATCGCCAATGGACCCTTGCAGTCAAGGTGAATATTATGAGCATTTGTACTATAATGAAAGGAGATCCCAGTCTTACCGAGCCCTATACAACACTATAATTTAAATTATTGATCAAATAGAGACTTCGTTTGTTGACTTTCTCGAATTATTACTCGACAACTAGTAACTACGTTTAATTAAATCACATAATTACAAGCCGCCACTGATTAAATTCAATCACTATCCACAATCAGAAAGTCCAACAGTTTAGCAAAGATCGAATCCTAGCGGAGTCGTTCATCTAATTCGTAAGCTGGTCGCGAGTGAAAGCGGGTGGCAAGTTAACAAAGCGTCGTCCGCCGTCTATTGGGCTCACTCCACTTATTCTTTTCTCGCGCTAATCCTATTTGGTTTCCATCAAAACTTGCCCGAAGGGTTGCCCCCCGCGCCCCACACCAATGCGCCCGGCCGCGTATTGCCATAATGTATACTAGCACAGACAGGGGTTGCTCTGTAATCGCACGCAATATGCTCTTGTAGCTAGAGAGCATACTGCATATCAGTACAGAGACAGACTGAAATAAAATACACTTTGCTCTAATCCGTGAGAGCAAAACACATACGAGTACAGACAATTTGGCTGCCGTAGTATGTACAATGGCATGCTTCAGTGTGTATGTACCATAGAAACCGTAGGCCAAGCCAAAAATTTTGCCATTCAGAGAATAAAGATGTGTAGATCTAGGAAAATAGGCGTTCAACCAACATCTGTTTCGAGGAGAAAAGACAGAGGGATCTCTAAAGGAAAAGGGCGCATACAAAGTGGAAGAGATTTGAGAAAGAAAAAACAACATAATCTCTCTGAAAATATTGATAAAAATCAGCCAAATGCAAAAAAACATTAAATAAGGTTTCGTTTTAAATAGTTAATAATGTTGATTTATCCTTTCAAAAATAAATACTTTAATGTTTTTAAATATTGTTTTATTTACATAGCCACTGCATTTTTTTTTCATCAGTCATTACGTGGGAATTATTTTGCGGAGCCCTCGATACAAAAGAAGGAAACGTTTTTCTACTTCTAAATATTTTCCCATTTCCATTATATTTAAGAATGTTATTTTCATAATAAATACCTAGGCTTGTACGTTTGATATAGAGAATAAAACGTTTAAACCTAGTTTTTAATTATGTTGATAAACATACTTAAATAGCATAGAGATCGGAAAATCTTTAGAAGAAGAAAAATGTTGTATCCTTTTCTATGGAGGGGGTCGCACGAAGCTTCCCTCAGAGAATATAAACACGTACAAAATAGTTATGTTCAATATTGTTACGTAGTACACTGCAACATATAATTAAAGTCTTATGACCCCCTTATGGTCGCATTTTGCTTTAGACATATGCGAACAAACCGTATACTTATACAGACTGGTCTGTAGTCATACGTAGTTTGCTTTAAAAATATGCAAGCAAACTGTATACTTATACAGACTGGTCTGTAGTCATACGTAGTTTGCTTTAGAGTATTTGTTATTTTTAAGAGCATAAAGTGATCGAGTACAGACTATGGGTGTCTGTACTGATATACACAATGGCAATACGCCGCCCGGCCTCTTTGTTTGCCACCAAAATCTGTTTTCGTCTGCCCCCGGAAAAGTTTGTTGGAATTCTGAAAACTCCCTCCTTACCCGCCCGGAATTACTTTCCCGTTTCGCCGCCCGAAACTTTCCCCGGCAATAATAATAATTCCGCTCCGCTATGACGAAAGTTTAAATTATTAGTTTAATCGTACTGGTGTGCTTTAATTATTCGCGGCGGGGCGGGGGGGTGTTCGGGGCACGTCCTCTCCTCGTGATTAGCTAACTTGTCCCCGACTGCTATCCCCAATCTCTCCTAGTTTCCAATATTTGTCGGTTTGCTTAGAAATTTAATTTGTCCATTAATTTTGGTTTGTCTATTACCAAAGCTAATTGGCAGTTACAAACTTGTAATTTTGCTGTTCGGCGTATCTCTTAATCTAAATTGGAGTACCCAAGTTATTTAGTACTAAACTTGAATGCCCTTAGTGTTGCAGCGATTCTCGCAAGTTGCTTTACGATTTATTGTGTTGTGTCTAACTTAATCATTAATTTGTGTGTTAAATCATTTCTGCGTGTGAAATGGTAACGTCCAGTGACGTTACTGCACATAAGAATTTGCTCCATCCGAAAATAGACGTTTCAAATCAAATCACGTGTTATCAAGAGAGAAAGTGACCTCATGAGCGGACGTTCGTCAATCAGACGTCGTAGTAATTACACAAACGATATCAGAATATCAATAACGTATTAAAAATCAGTTTGCATTAATAAGTGACTGCTAATAACGAATATATTTATATACAGACGTTTTTTATTGACGACTTTTGATTTAATCCTCCAGATTTGAACATAATTGGTATTCAAGACTTAATCAAACGTTTTAATTTTTGAATAGCCATTTAATGGAAAATTTGAGCAGAATATAAAGTTTGCTCTAAATTATAATAAATTAAACAAGTTGTGCCCCGCATGTCGATCCCGTGGGAATATCGGGATAAAAGTATCCTATGTGTTAATCCAGGGTGTCGTGTACCTCCATACCAAATTTTATCAAAATTGGTCCAGCCGTTTATGTGTGAAGAAGTAACAAACATACAAACACACTCACAAACTTTCGTCTTTATAATATTAGTGTGATAATGCAATAACAATGCCAAGCCACAGACGTTTTAGCTTTGAAGAAACAAGCCATTTATAAAATAAAACAAAGTCGGGTTAGTTACACATTTAAAACTCAAGAACGGCTGGTAGATTTTTATGAGCTTTGTTTTGATTTGTCTCCGCCTCGAATATCAGAACAATTATTAAAACTCGAAAAACTCGAAAATTCACAAAAAAAAATAAGTACGAAGGTACGAAGTTCGCCGGGTCAGCTAGTACTTTTATTTGGTAACATTTAATCTGCCTCTTAAAAAAAATTCGCGTTTTTTTTTTTAAACTTCAATAAAATTCGAAGAAATGAACACATGTTAAGGAAAAGAAACAGTTATTGGTTTTAACAATGTTATACAAATATGAATCACAACGAAGTTTCTTAATTGTACTTTACTGAGTAATGAATGACGGTAATTACAAATGAAATGGCTGTACCGTTCCATATCACTTCATTCATTGTGTAACGTGTCATAAGCGCACTTAGATTTACAACCTATATTGTTTTAATATAATCATGACAAACAAACTAGTGTCATTAATATTGTGATCGGACGGATCTCCAAATATCCAGTGATATGGAAATTCTGATATTTTGGATACGTAGCTTAAAATGTGTATTATTTACTATTTATTTAGTACTTTTCAATTCGGTTGTACTTGGCTCTTGGAAATTGTATTATTTCATTTTATTATTATTGTATATAGGCTTTTCGTACAATGAGAAGTCAGCCTATAAAATAAATGTATATCTTGATATGTCGTCGTGTGAACTTAATTAAATCACATTAGCAGCGCTCCGCGGTTTCAGCCGCGTAAGTTTCGATCCCGTGGGAATATCGGGATAAAACGTATCCTATGTGTTAATCCAGGAAATGGTCTATCTATGTGCCAATTTTCATCCAAATCTGTTCAACGGTTTACTCGTGATTGAGTAACAAACATCCAAACATCTTCACAAACTTTCACATTTATAATATTAGTAGGATTTCATCATCCAAAAAATCTACAGAAATAACTACCTACCCACCCATACGAAGTTTTCATCGGAAGTTATTTAACCTATTAACCTAATACGTAACACAACACCGCATAATCAAGGGTGTTAAAACCGTCGTGTGTTTAGAGCCAGCTTTGTTTGTTTTTGCCAGCCACCAGTAAAAGTTTGTGAAATTGACGGCCAAGCTCAATAGGGAGAGATGAAAATAGAAAAGTTGCGCCCGTACACGTGTTTGTAAACCGTTTTCGTGTGGGATGATTGAGTTCGAATAGTAAACGTATTTTCATGAATTCTGGTATTATCAAAGTCTGTTGTCTGTGTTTGCTTTTGTATTACTAAACTACCTGCGGTTTTCTTGATTAACTATAGAAATTCTTGGAGAAGATTTGGTACCTATTATATAAAAAGCTGGGGTGTATTGTATAAATTACTAGCTTCTGCCCGCGACTTCGTTCGCGTGAAATTTCTTGTTCCCCGACTTGACCCTTCGCATCGCAGCATCTCGTTTTCGCTTAGCGATCTTTCTGACTTTTTGTCATTTTGCTCGGCCCCGAAGGGTCATAGCGTGATGTTAAATATTGAATATTATAATCCTTCCTCAAGAATTGGGCTAACAAACGCAAAAATATTTTTTTAAATCCGACTGGTAGTTTCAGAGATTACCCCCTACATACAAACAAATTTTACCTCTATAATATTAGTATAGATAACCTTTTGGATTTGGCCTAAAAACCTGACTAGATCTGAGATTTTTTATTAATATGTATGGGACGTACGTAAATTAACGTCACACGCTCTAATTAGGCATTCCATAAGTGTTTACCACCTATGAAATGCCTAATTAGAGCAGGAGAATCGTGACAATTATCCTAGAGTAAAAACTAATTTGGGGTAAGGAATCTTTTTTATGGGTGGGAATTATGTGGCGATACCCCAGACACCTGTTTTCTAGTATAATAATAACAACAACGTAAGACAAATCAAATGCACAAGAATGAAATAAACAACTTGCTGTTCTGACAATGCAAACGTGATGTTATGTCGCTGACACGCATCGTTGCCTTGCATTGCGTCGCCTATTCCATTTATTTCAGCGAGTTCCTGAAATTTACGGCCAACAATATAGAGGAAATTAAATACATTATGTTTGAGTCTGTTCGTTTATTGTAAAAGATGTGTATGTTATTGTATTCTGCTTTGTTTAGTACTATGAATGTCGAGATGGCCCAGTGTTAAGAGCATTTACGACGTAGGTACGGCATTTCATACAAACTTTCAAGCCCTTGTTTTTCGAAATGAATGAACCGATTTTAATGAAACTTCATACGCATAAGCAGGATACAAAGGTCTAAAAAGTTACTTAAGAACATTTTCGAAAAATAGTGTAACAGCCAAATTAGACCGATTTTATTTTCCACAGAAACAGAGATTTCCAGTTATTTTTTTCTAAATAAAACATTTCGAAAATGTTCCTTACTAGCTTTTTAGACCTTTTTTTGAAGTTTCATTAAAATCGGTTCATTCATTTTGAAAAACAAGGGCTTGAAAGTTTCTATGAAATGCCGTACGTCGTAAAATGGTCGGCTGGTATAGGTACCGCGTTGTTCCAGTAATATGCCAGTTTATTATTATATTACTATTATGAATGGTCGGCTGGTATACCGCGTTGTTCCAGTAATATGCCAGTTATGTCGCCAATATTATCGTCGTTTGATAACTTGCTGTTGTTACGCATTCTTTATCACTTACGTTTTATGTAACGTTTGCGTCATTATACCGCTTTACGATGTTATTTATTACCACTTTGTGTTAACGTACGAGTTGATATGAAAGTGCTTTCTCTCTTTGCATAGTAGAAATGTTGGTACTCTATAAATATTAAAACGGCGCCAGGTTTAGCATGAAATACGCAAATATTTATGTACAGTCAACAGCAAAAGTAGATGATCAAAATCAGAAATTCAATACTAATGAACGGAGTTCGCGTCAGAACTGTGTGCCAACGAAATGATTCAAAAGTATGTGATTGTAAATTATACCAAACATTTAGCACTAGTACAGCTGCCATATATTCGTGATCAGTTTTGACTCCTATTGAATTTCTGATTTAGATCATCTACTTTTGCTGTTGACTGTACGTAGTCGTTTTGTGTGACATTGGTATTTGAGCATGTTTGTCTGTGCAAGGTACACACTTGTATGTTGCCATCCGGTCATACCAAATCTTAATATCTTGGAAGCTATTTACATTTAGGCCCACCTGCACCACAACTTATTATGTATTTAACCGTTAACGCCAAACATTATTTATTCTACAAATTACAACTAAATACCTAACTTTTCATTTCCTTGACAGATATTTACCATATTCATCACACCCACACACACCCCAACGGACCAGTCTAACTCAACAGCAACACAAACACTCCCCACAATTAGCTTCTAAGCCCCCTTAATAAATATGTATGTTAGCATCAGTTATTACGCAGTTATGAATATTTTGTAAAAAGTGTCAATCCCTTAAAAGTACACTGTCCTTCAAGATACAGGATTTTCCTAGTTTGAAGGGCAGGGGTTTTCTCAAATGTAAATAGCCATTCCCATCCCTTATTGAATTAACACTGATGTTACCTAGGCTGTCGTTTAGTAAAAAAAAAAAGTCGTTTGGAGATGACAGAGACAGATGTTTTAAAAACGTTTAATACATTTAGTCATTTGTGGTGCATATAAGGATAGGTTATTTTGTTTTGTGAATCTCTTTGGTTAATAAATATATTTAGTTCTCGCATATATTTTAACTTCTATAAGTATGTATAAGCTTTCGAAGTTAAGCAAACTTTGAAACTTTAAACAAGTCTAACGTTCCAGGAATGTTGTTTTAACATGTTTCAAGACTGAACTAAGTTTGGTTAATGTTTAAATTGTTAATTAGTTTTTAATTTAAGATAGGGCCTGAAATGGCTTGATGTTGAAACGTAATAATTTCAAGTTTTTTTTAAGTATCAGTTAAATAAAAACATGGTAAAATATTATTATATTTTACCATGTTTTTATATAACTGATTTCCTGCAGTTTCTACAAAACTTCTGTCTTGAAGAAACCCAGTCCCAGTTTCTTCAAAGAAAAGGCAGATGAATATCTGATAATCTCATTTCCTAAGTTGCCTTCCCGTGTAACCGGATGGGACTAAGTGCAAGTTTTCCTCTAGGCGCGACTGCCATTGCCAACTGGTGTCACGTGTCACCCCAACTCAATTATTAGACAGTACTGATGTTCAGAGAGCAGGGGTGGCCCAGCAGTAACGGCCGCGACTTACGAGTTGTAGGTCGTAGTTTCGAACCCAGACAGGCGCTTTACTTTATGTAAATTATAAGGAAAACATCGTGAGGAAACCAAAAATTCGAAGACATGTGACATCTACCAACCCGCACTGAGCCCGCGTGGTGGATTACGGTTCGCTCCCTCTCACCGAGAGGAGGCCTGTGTCCCAGCAGTGGGAACATTATAGGCTGATGTATGTACTGATATTCATTAACCGGATCTTTTTGGGACCTTAGGATGAGGCCTATGACCAGCAGTGATTGTCTTTTTTTTTTTTTGCGGATGAGAAATCATCAAATGACCCCTCCCGCTCTGGGTGGAGCGGAAGGGAGTGTCAGACTCTTACTGACTAAAACCCACCCGTGTTCCTTAGCCCTTTATGTTCCGGGCCAGCGGTAACCCTTTCGGACAATCCCGCTGACCCGGCAGACCCCTCTTGCAGTGAATGTCTTGCGGCTGAAATGATGATTCTATTGATGTTTTATATTCTTGATTCGAGCAGAGGAGCAATTCCAGTATTTTTAAGAACGTTCGCATTTTAATTTTAGTTCATCTGGCAAAAATACCTCTAATTTACCTAAATAATTGACATTTATTGTCGCTTCGATGAGATTGCGACTAGATTTTGAACGTTTAATTACAGGAATTAGCTTTCAGTTGTCTGACTTCAGAATTATACATAAGATAGTGAATATTTTTATTAATGATTATTTGTTATATGATTCCAGGCCCCTAGTGGCGTTATTAGACGGACGCGACTGTACGGTCGAGATGCCGATACTGAAGGACGTCGCCACAGTCGCGTTCTGCGACGCACAGTCCACCTCAGAGATTCACGAGAAGGTGCTGAACGAGGCCGTCGGCGCGCTTATGTGGCACACCATTATACTGACCAAGGAAGACCTTGAAAAGTTCAAGGCGTTAAGGATTATAGTCCGTATCGGCTCCGGCGTTGACAATATTGATGTTAAAGCGGCTGGGGAACTAGGTGAGTTTGTTTACAATTATTTATCTTTTAAAGTATTACTAAAATCATTAAAGCAGGTGGACAGAGACGTCCCACCCCTCCACACTTCATCACTCCGGCAGAATCTGCCGCCTGAGCACGAACTGCAATGGTCAATCTGGAAACCTCTATCTGATTGCGGGCCCAGGTTGGCCGCTATAGAAGCAATCTCCCAAATTGGGGTATCATCGACCCTTCCCTAACATAGTCCCAGTCTGAAGGCAAAATTTGAGTCGATCATGCCAGCGCAGCGACTCGTTTTTGGGAGCTCTCTCCCAAAAACGAGTCGCTGCGCTGGCATGATCGACTCACATTTTTACCTTCAGAGAGGGAGGTTATCCCTCTGGATAACCTCCCTCAAAAACGTGTCGCGTCTCGCAAAAGAACCTGAATACACTGAACAGTCTCGGTTTGTTCGTGGATGCTGTAGTGACGGTATAATTATATATAGGTTAAGAAGTTAAAATCTAGTGGTTAATGGTTAATGCTATTTGATGATGCTGCTGGTTGCATATTAACATAAATGTGATGAACTGAATAAACATAAGATTAATTTGTTGTCGTTCTTAACCTATCTATCAAACCTTAAGTTTTTTAAACTTTATTTCAAAAAAGCCTAAATATTTTGAATGTTTTTAATTCTCAGTGTTACCCATGACTTTTTAATGTTCCAGGCATAGCGGTATGTAATGTGCCAGGCTACGGCGTGGAAGAGGTAGCGGACACCACGATGTGTCTCATACTGAACCTGTACCGGCGGACGTACTGGCTCGCCAACATGGTGCGGGAAGGGAAAAAATTCACAGGTATAAAACATCGTCAACAGTTTTCAAAGTTTTGATTGTATACTTGTAGCTGTTTGTCGCGGTTTCACTTGAATATCTGCACGTGTAGCATGACCACCATAGAAACGGATTTCGTTGACAGAAGAATAGACAAAACGACAGTCATTTTGTCTATTCTTGCGCGGAAGAACTACTTCATGTACAGCCTAACAACCTGTTTGGTATGTACAGGCAATCTTTACAGTACAACCAAATATATTTTTTTATTGTGTGCGTCTGCGTTATAACTTTATAAGCATAAGGCATTTTTAAGAGAGTGATGTTATAGAATTAACTACTCTCTCTCTGTGTACATACCAAACAGCTTTTCTGACCGGACCTACTTAGGTAAAAAGTTCTAATTCTTAATCCAGGACATGAACAGAAAATTTCAGGCAATCTGAGAATCGAAATTTATAATCCAAATCAGTTCAGCCGTTTACGCGTGATTGTGTAACAAACATTCACAACTCGAAACATCAAAGTATCATTGCGCTTGGCTCAGTTCGGAATTTTAAGTTTTATAAATAGACTTGTATGTAGTATGTACTTACTTTCCCACATTCACTGTCCGTCACAGTCAGTCGCTGATTGTTGTTTTTTTTTTTAATCCTCTCATACTAAAACCGTTTTAAGGCTACAGGCGCGACGCGACGGTGCGACGCAATTCTGGTAGAAAAATATCTATGAAGTTTTCATTAAAAATATTTCAAAGACGCGTCGCGCTGACATGTCGCGCCTGTCTGAGCCTTTATCAACAAAATGCGCCAAATTGGAATGATATTTAAAACGCGCCCTCACTTTTTAATTTGTAGATCAAGAAAAGCTTTATTTTTGATAAATTAAATCATAAATCTTACTCTGAAAATGAAATTCCATCTCCCAAAGATTTACTCGTCTAGCTTTTAGTAGCAACACCCAAAAAATTGGCTGTCGTTATTCATAATATACATAATCACAAAACTGATGTTTACGTCAACATATTATGACGAAAAGTTCGCCCTTGAGATGTAATAAAACTCTGCGGTATTGTAATGAATTACTTTACTACACGAGCGACACGTGCAGGCGATAAATATAGCCATTCTTGAAGCTATTTTTAATTGTATTCTACGTATTTAATGGACACTGATAATGTTGTTACAATGTTTCACGCTTAACAACATAGTTATAGTTGTTTTTAACTACTTAATGCGCGTTAACATAGTACTTGTAAAGACATCTTCTTGCCCATCTTATTTGTAGTACCCTTGTCTGCCCCGTTGGTCTCGTGGTTGCAAGCGCGGGTTCGACTCCCAGGTCGTGACAACTGTTATTGGGTTTTTCCATTAGGAATTTCTTAGTAACAGCCCGGAGTTTGGAAGTTGGCGGTGTGATACCCCTGTGCCTCGGTAAGCATGTTAAGCAGTTGTTCCAGCGCTTGATCTCTCTGCGGTCATGTCGGATTGCCGTCCCGTCGGACTATGAGAGTGAGGGAAGAGTGCGCCTGTGTTTGCGCACATACTTGAGTACTATAATATCACCCCCGCACGGAGAGCAGCGGTGGCCCAGTGGTAACGGCCGCGACTTACGAGTTGTAGGTCGTAGGTTCGAACCCAGACAGGCGCTTTGTGTAAATTATTTCATCACCACTGCTTTCAAAACGGTGAAGGAAAAGATCGTGAGAAAACCGGCATGTCCTAGAGGCAAAAATTCGAAGACATGTGACACCTACCAACTCGCACTGGACCCGCGTGGTAGATTATAGTCCACTCACTCCCAAAGAGAGGAGGCCTCTGTCCCAGCAGTGGGAACAATATATCTCCCGCACCAAGCTGATATTACAAACAGACACTTCAGTTTTATTATGTGTATGGAGATTTTGGCGGGTGCGGGGTTACTGTTTACTGTTCCCTCTCAAAAAGAGGCCTGTTTCGCAACAGTGGGGACATTATACGTTGATTATGTAAAGTTATGTATGCTTACTGTTTAAAGATGTTCTCTCCCTCTAATCTCGGTAACTGTATTGATTTACTAGAAAAGTGAACTCTACACCGTGCGTCGTGTATGTGGAATGCTAACATTGGTGTTTGCGCTTCAGGCCCGGAGCAGGTGCGCGAGGCGGCGACGGGCTGCGCGCGCATCCGCGGCGACACGCTCGGCATCGTGGGGCTCGGTCGCATCGGCTCGGCCGTGGCGTTGCGCGCCAAGGCCTTCGGCTTCAACGTCATCTTCTACGACCCCTACCTGCCCGACGGCATCGAGAAGTCGCTCGGGCTCACCAGGGTCTATACGCTTCAGGTGAACACAACGTTCTACTTCGTCAGTCTTCAGAGCTGTGGTGGCCCAGTGGCATCGGCCGCGACTTACGAGTTGTAGGTCGTAGGTTCGAACTCAGAGAGGCACTTTACTTTGTGTAAATTATTTCTTCACCACTGCTCTCAAAACGGTGAAGGAAAACATCGTGAGTAAGGAATTGGAAGACGTGTGACATAATATCTACCAACCTGGTGGATTACGGCCCACTCCCTGTCACAGAGAGGAGGCCTGAGTCCCAGCAGTGGGAACATTATAGGCTGATTATGATGACTTCTTCAGTCGCAAGCACACCTTTAGTACAAGCTTTGCGAACTTAATAATAACTTAAAATGGCAATAGCTCTATGGGTAAAGTATGGACTGGCAAAAAAAGCTGTGGTTAAGGATCCACACCAATTGCCACTCCAAACATAAACAAGAAAGAAAGAAGACCTTTTCTCATACAAAAGGCATGAGTATCAGGCATTTCAGACGATTTTCAGTTCTAACGATCCACACTATAAATGTAACATCTCAACAAATTTTTCATCAACAGTGAACTGTAAGGCTGATTGAAGCAGATGTTAAGAGGTGGAAGGGCTAATCGTTGAATTGATAACATCCTATGAACTGTGCCTACAGTTTTACCATATTAACGAATTGTATGCTTGTCTTTTCCAGGACCTCCTATTCCAGAGTGATTGTGTATCATTGCACTGCAGCCTAAACGAACACAATCACCACCTCATCAACGAGTTCACTATCAAACAGATGCGCCCAGGTGAATACCGTTCATTAATTGTTATACTTTTGTTATAATAGAAACGTCACGAAAACCAATAGAGAAGTCATCATCTGCTTAGCCTTTTCCCAACTATGTTGGGGTCTGCTTCCAGTCTAACCGGATGCAGCTGAACACCAGTATTTTACATGTAGCGACTGCCTTTTTTTTTTTTTTTTCCGCTGAGAAATGACGTTACGCATCTCCGCTCGTCGGGGGAAGAGACGGAGTATGTGGGACTCCCTGCCAGGGTGGCAGTATACCCACTAAAACTCAGCGGTGTTCCCTCATCGCCTTGATGGGGAGGTCATGGGAATCCGGCTCAGCCTTTGCATCCACAACCCCCCCGGCGCATGCCCGCCTAGCTGGCGGGCCCCGCATGTCCCCCCGTCTGGGGGGCTACGGGAATGGCCGGGAACACCTGGCCATTCCCGTCCGGCACTGGTGGAAGCCTGTGCAATACAGGCGAGGGTGCCCCCGCACCCGTCGCCTGCTGGCTTCCACCTGGGAGGAGTCGGAGATGACTGTCATACTGACGTCTTCTTCGACCCCTCCTCCGCCTTCGGAGCGGCGCCGCGAGAGGGTCTTCCTCCCGCACGCGCTCCGCCGCCTCCTTCTGGGACATGACGTGTTCACAGAAGGAGGCGACTGCCGCCCAGGACCCCTCATCCCCTAGCATGGCGTTGACCAAGCCGGGGAGCGAGAGGTCCGTTCCGATCGCCGCGGTGAGACTGCGGCGCGGCTCGGACCACGACGGGCACACCTCGAGAGTGTGCTGCGCCGTGTCCTCCGCCGCGCCACAGTCGTGACACGACGGCGTCTCCTCCCGCCCGATACGGTGCAGGTACGATCCGAAGCAACCGTGTCCGGACAGCACCTGCACCAGACGGAAGGAGAGGAACCCGTGCGACCGCTCGAGCCAGTCTCGCAGGACCGGCCCAATCGCGTCGAGGGTTCGGCGGCCGAAGGCTGCGGCGGCGAGGTCCCGCGTCCAGTGGACGACTATGGCGTCCTTTGCCTCCCGCCGGACGGCCTCCCGCTCTTCCGGGGCTGGGCGTTCTCCTCTCGCCCTTCGCCCCGCCGTCCATTCATATACTCTGGCGAGCACCCACGCCTCGAGTTCCCAAGGCGGGGTGCCGGCCAGAGCACATGCCGCGGAGAAGCCGACCGTGCGGTAGGCCCTCGCCGCCCGCTGGGCTATGACCCTTTGGGGGGCCCGCAATGCGGTGGCGTTCTCCCTCCTGTGGAGGGAGTCCTCCCAAATAGGGGCCCCGTAAAGGGCCATACTCCTCAAGATGCCGGCGTAGAGTTGCCGGCATCTCACGCTGGGCCCCCCCAAGTTGGGGAGCAGCCACGAGAGGGCGCCCGCAGTCTTCAGCAGGCGCGTCGATAGCCCGCTAAAATGCGGGCCGAAACGCCACCTGCTGTCGAGTACAAGGCCCAGATATTTCATCTGGGCCTTCACCTCGATTCGGACGCCCTCCACGAAGATGTGGGCGTCTGGTGGTTGGCGCTGCCGAGGCCCGTGGAAGAACACGGCCTCGGTCTTGTGCAGCGCCACCGTCAATCCTAGGCGGCGGATCCTCCCTGCGACCAAGGATCCGCCCGCCGAGGCCAAGTTGGCCGCCTCCCTGAAACTCTCCCCCCGGGCGGTGAGGAGAGTGTCATCCGCGTAGCAGACGACACTCGTGCCTCGGAGGAGAGTTCCCCGCAAGAGCCAGTCGTAGCCGACGTTCCAGAGGAGAGGTCCCACGACTGACCCCTGTGGAACGCCGGCCTCGACTGCGTACCGCCGGACTTGGCCAGCCCTGTTCACGAGGACGATCGTCCGATCCTCCAGGTAGCTGGCCAGTAGACGCCGCATGTATAGAGGCACCCCGTGGAATCGGAGCGCCTCTAGGATGGTGCTGTGGGGAACAGAGTTGAAGGCGTTGGCTATGTCGAATGACACCGCCAACAATCCGTCCCCCACCTCCATCGCCTCCTTCACCTGGCCCTTAAGGCGGGCCAGCGCGTCCACTGTGGAACGCTCAGCCCGAAAACCAAACTGAGCGTCCGACAAATCCGGCCCCACATTCCGCAGGTGGCTCTTTAGGCGGGCAGCGATTATCCCCTCGAACATTTTGCCGACCTCATCGAGCAGGACGATGGGTCGGTATGCCGAGGGCGAGTCTGCAGGGCGGCCCTCCTTGCGAAGGAGGCACAACTGCCCCTCCTTCCACGGCTTCGGGAACCTCCCAGACGCAAGACATGCGCTAAAGAGGTCCCGAAAGCGCTCCTCCATTTGGGTGGCGGCAATTGCCACCACCCTCGCCGGGACACCGTCGGGGCCCGGAGCCGTCTTCTTGGCGCGGATGTGCACAATCGCCGCGCTGAGTTCCGACTCCGTGACAGGAGGGGCCTCCTCTTCCTCCTCAGCTGGCGGAGCCATCCCCCGCGGAGGGTCCATCACTGGTGGGGTGAAGTTGTCCCTGCACGGGAACAGGGACTGAACCACCCCATCCAGGAAAGAGGGCTCCAGGGTCTCGGCCACCGGGGGACCAAAGGGGCGCAGCTTGTTGCGCGCCACCCTGTATGGCCTCCCGTAGGGATCGTTATCGAGACCCTCCAGCATCTCCGCTCTCGCCGAGTCTCTGGCGTCGGCGATGGCCCGCTCGAGGACCAGTTTTGCCTCTATGTACACCTCATAGAGATGGTCCTCGTGGGCGTGGTCTCGTCGACGCCGCCGCCGGCTCCGCGCGTAGGCCCTCCTGGCCCCCACGCACGCCGCTCGAAGCCCCTCCAGCTCCACCGACCACCAGTACACCGCCCGATTGGGCAGCGGTCGGCCTGACCGAGGCATGCTAGAATTGCACACCTCGGTCAGAGACTCCCTTAGGTGTCCCGCCACGGTGTCCACGTCCAGGCCAGCGGAAGGCGGCGAAAGCCAGTCCTGGATAAACGCCGCCTCCGCCGCCGCCTCCCTGTCCAGGCGGGTGAGAGCCCACCGTGGAAACGCTGACCGCCCCGAGGGGGGCCGCGTCTCTCCGGGGCCACCGGTGGAGATGTCGAACCGCACGTAGCGGTGGTCCGACATGGTCTCCACCAGATCCACCCGCCAGTTCAGCACGCGCGCGGCCAACGCAGGGGTGGCAAAAGTGACGTCCACTATCAAGCCACCCCGCCGCCGCACGCATGTCTGGACGTTCCCTCTGTTGAGGAGGGAGAGCCCAGAGAAGGCTGCCCACATCTCCACCGCCCGCCCGCGAGGGTCGGTGACCGGGTTGCCCCAGGTCACCGACTTGGCATTCAGGTCTCCCAATACGGAGACCTGATGCGGCGCCGCCCTGCCGACCACTGCGGCCAGGACTCCGAGATAGTTCTCGAAGTCCTGGAGAGGGCGGTTTGGGGAGAAATAAACGCCCACGAGGGCTACCTCTCCCCACGCGGCGGCCACGTATCCCGGTCCCCTCTCTAATAGCGAGAGGGGAGGGGAGTCTGTGGAGGACCGCGCCGCTAGTGCCACCAAGCCGTCCTCGTCACCCAGCCAACTGCCGGGGATCGAGTAGGGCTCGGCGACCACCGCTACGTTCACCGACCACTCAGCCATGGCCTGCACCAGCAGGTCCTGGGCCGCTCTGCAGTGGTTGGTGTTCGCCTGGAGGATGCGATGATTGGAAACCATTATTCCGACATCGCACCCCCCTCCTCAGCTACCGCCGCTGGAGCTGGAGTTACAGCGGCGGCGACAACGGCGATGGCGGCGACAGGGCGAACCTGCGCCGGCACTATGCCCTTCCTCGTGGGCGGCTGGCAACTCCTGCCCCCCATCCTGTGCCCCGCGGGGCGGCTACTGGCAGCACACGCCGGGCAGTGTGGCGTGGCGGCGCTGCAAGTGGCACTCCTGTGTCCCTCCTGTCCGCACTGGAAGCAAGACTCTCCCCAGTCGGACTTGGAGGGACACGTAGATCGGGTGTGGCCCGGCGCGAAGCACTTGAAGCACCGCGCAGGCTTGTCCTCAAGCGGCCGGACCACAGCCGAGCTGAAGCCCACGAGCAGCCGTCCCTTAGTCGCTTTAAGGGCGGCCGCCGCCGCTGCGACCGGGCACTCGACGCGGATGGCGCGCATGCCGCGGCGACCGGGCCTGATGGCTCCCCCCTTCACCGCGCTAGCGCTGCAGCCTCCCGCAGCGGCAACGGCCGCCACCACATCCTCTTTGGTGACCGAATCGTCCATATCGATCACCTCCAAGGATGCGGTCTTGACAGGTCTGGCGACCGTCGCCACATCCGCGATGACCTCTTGCAACTTTGTTGCAAAGAGGTCCGCGTTTGCGCCGCGTTGCTCCCCCCCGAACTCAAAAATTCGGGCTCCGGCCTGGGTGCGGCGGCACGTAATGTTGCCGATCCCCAGCCGCGAGGGATCCGCGTTAGCACGAGCCCGTCTTAGGACGGACTCGTACGTCTCGCCCCGCTCCGCGGCCTCCGGGGTGATGGTAACCACGACCGCCGCAGTTTTGGGAGGAACCAACTTCCTCCCGCCCGCCGGAGCCTTCTGGGCTGCCGAAGCAGTCGCAGCGGGCTTGGGCTTTTTGGCCTTTCCCCCCCTGCCCACTTTCGTCCACGCCTGGTTGGACGGGGTGGTGGAAGGAAGCATGGCGTCCTCCCGCTGCGTGTTCTGGGGGGCTGCCGGAGTGGCAGACGCTCCTTCCGCGCTTGTGGTGGGGGTTTGAGGGGCCACAGTGCTCCTCTTGCCCTTCCCTTTGCCCTTGGAGGGCTTCGGGGCCTGGATCTGCGCACCCGATCGCACCGCAGGCTGCGCAGGTACAGGCACCGGCTCCGTCGGTGGCGGACTCTTATCCGCCGCTAACGGCGGGCGGAGCCGCTTTTCCGGCAAGAGCCGGTCCTCAATGCCCGCGAAGCAGCCCCTGATAAAGGCCCTCTCCTCCATGACAACCCTGCGGATTATTTCCACAAGGTTGCCAGGGGGGGAGGAGCCTCCCTCTACCGGACCAGGGGCAGGGGCAGGCGCAGGTAGGGCTTGCCGGGCCGTGGCCTCAGCCAGCTTCTGGTGCAGCTGGCTGACCTCCAGCTGCAGGCGATCCAGCCTCGCCTGCAGCTGCCGCGTCTCGTCTGTGGCCGTGCGCTGCACCAGCTCGGTGACGATGCCGTGCATGCTCACGGCCCGGCATTTGAGGGCCTTCTGGAAGGTCCCCTTTAGGTTCGAGGACTTGGAGGCGACCTCCAGCACCTCCTCCTTGTCCTGGAGCGCCATGCGCTCCAGCTCCGCCAGGGAGTGGTCGGCGTACAGCACTGTGGATGTGCCATGTAGCGACTGCCTATCTGACCTCTACAACCCAGTTACTGGGTAATACGATACCCCTTTGTAAGACTAGTTGTCAGATTTTCGGGCTTCTGACTACCCGTAACGACTGTCAAAGATCCAGGAATGACAGCCGGGACCAACGGCTTAACGTGCTTTCCGAGTCACGGAGGGGTCTCGGTATGTAAAGACGGTTACCCATCCACAGACCAACCGCCACAAGCGTAGCTTAACCTGATAGATCAACCTGTGCGGCTGTTTATTTAGCCACGGACCCCTCGAAAACCAATAGAGAAGTAAGGAGCATTGTCGTTCTCAAAAATGACTTATTCTGCAAAAAATAAAAGAATATGCACGCCATCAAAATATACAATATAAAAAAACAATTAATTTAAGGTTAAACGTAATTTAACACATATTTCATGAAAATGTTTAAAACATGTAAACACGTAAGGCAACTGTTGGACGTCATTCTTAGAAATGTTTTACACGAAAATATCGATAATTAATTAAAGCTACGTGTCTGCGTGTTGCAAGTTTTTAGAGCGTAATATTGTTGTAAAGAATGTTCAAGATTCAATCGTCACTCTCAGTTTACGTGTGTGTGAAACGTCGCAATAATGTTACAATCCTGTTAATATTGTAATTCCACAGAAATTTAAAACTTTAACTGACTTTAGGCAGCTGTAAAAATATGTAAAATATATCAGGTAATCCATTATCATAGAATGTTTGATTAGTCAATAAAAACGTTATAGTCACAGTTTAAACGTTTGAAACTAGTATTTGAAATCATAATGTGACTTTACAGCTGAAGTGGAAAAACTTCAACAAACTTTTACAGGGCATTGAATTTCTCATTAAAAACAAAATTGTATCTTATCTGTTGCGGGTTGCTGCGTGAAAGACGTCCCAAAGGGGCCAAAACCATAAACACACTTTCGCGCACTATAAGTAGAATTAGGTTACCTACCTGGTTTAGTTGTTCCATAGAATAAGGTTGTATTTACCGTTCCAGGCGCGTTCCTGGTGAACACGGCGCGCGGCGGGCTGGTGGACGACGAGGGGCTGGCGGCCGCGCTCAAGCAGGGCCGCATCCGCGCCGCCGCGCTCGACGTGCACGAGAACGAGCCCTTCAACGTGTTCCAGGTGATCTGTCATCCCATCCCATGCTAAGGATTCACAGTTCACGTCACTGTGCTTCTTTTTTCGAAAGACCATTTCGGACATTTACATCGTCTTCATATGATTTAACCAAGATTATTATGTCTGGACTTTAAAAGAGACTGTGACGCGAATTTGTTTCGGCCTTTCTTCTCTGAGTAGTCAAATAGGAAACGCCGACCTCATGTAGTTTTACTTCAAAAATAATAATATCATTCATCATTTCAAGCTCACTTCACCTAAGTTTTCACGTTAGCATACCGGTTTATTTGAGTCACAGTTGGAAATGCAAGTTGGGGCGTTAATAGTGTTGTGCCAGTTGGTAAGGTACTTTTATTAGTGGTATCTTTTTCGAATAATAATGAAAAAACAGTCGAACGAAGTTCCTTTCGCCAAGTATTGGCAAATAAGAGCTGGGCCGAAAATAGGAACATGATTTTTGCTGCATGTCTACTGAAGTGTTGTTATGAAGCTGTTACTACAGTTACGTAGTTGTATTAAGAGACATTAATTGGCACGTTTCCCCTTAGGGCCCGCTGAAGGACGCGCCGAACGTGTTGTGCACGCCCCACGCGGCGTTCTACTCGGACGCGTCGGCGCAGGAGCTGCGCGAGATGGCCGCGTCCGAGATCCGGCGCGCCATCGTGGGCCGCATCCCCGACTGCCTGCGCAACTGCGTCAACAAGGACTACTTCCTGGGCGGCGCCGGCCTGGCGGGCGCGCCGCTGGCCGCGCCGGCCGCGCCGCCCGCGCCCTACGCCGACGGCATCAACGGCGGGTACTACGCCGCCGCGCAGGCCGCGCACTCCACCACGGCCGCGCACGACGCGCCCGCGCCCGCGCCCGCGCCCGCGCCGCACGCGCCGCACACGCCGCACGCGCCGCACGCGCCGCAGCCGCCCATCTCCCTGGTCAGTGCCAGCGGTAATGCGACTGAATACTATCTCACACTACCACCCCACCCCACCCACACCCACACCACCACGATGTCCTGTCCAGCCTGTCCTGTAGCTAGTGCATGTTTTATTTAAATATTTTTTTATTTTGTAATATCGTCAACTGTTAGTAACTACACGACACGAGAATGTTGACCCCATCATAAAAAAATATGATTTTTGATAATAATTTTTTATTGTTATTGCCATTAAACTATACCGATACGTAAGACGTCTGGCAAAGCAAATAATTCTAAAAACCCTTTAATTAAATTTAGTTTAAAATTACATTTAAATAGCTTGGTTTTTAAAGATCATTGAGTAACGTGTATTTTCCCTGTGTTGCAGCCAATCAACACGTCGGATCCGGCCAACCATCAGTTGAACAAGCAGGAGAGCTCCGACGTCCATTAGGCGACGACGATGCGCTACGTTACAGTACCGTCATCACGCCGAGCGACTAAACAAACATACAAACAAACAATAGTTTTATTGATTCCATCGCAATTATGTCATAAGTACCTATGTCGTAAGCCAACGAGTGATATAATATGTAGTCGCGGCGTTTGCATAGAGGCGACACAACGCTTTATATTATAAAATAGTAAATTAGTGAGTCTTAGTGCGTCGGCGTCGGTCGGTACGATCCGCGACGAGTGAGTCTGTCTGTCCTCTTCCATTTTGAAATACGTTCCTATCGAGGGGTTAAGGACAAATGGAGTGTGAACGCAATGAATGACAAGACTTCTTTTCTCCTGGCACCTCACTAAATAACCGAATTTGATTTTAAGGAAGACTATTAGGATTGGCACTCCATTTGTTTTCTACTCCTTGGTTTTCATAGTAGTCGATTTCATGTTAACTGACAATAAAAATTACGATGGAAAAGATTTCGACACTATCAAGTGTCTGAATGTGAAAGCACCGGTGATAAACGAAACTTTTGAAGTATACAGTGAGTTGGGACATCTCCATTCTCGAACATGTTTTATATACGTCTGATAAATGAGATAAATAAATATAATTAGTGCATACGGCTTGTGTGTAACTGTACACAGTTTTATTTCAGTGTGATTATGAGATTCCTTGTGAAACGCACGCCCGTCTCGATGCAAACGTCGCGCGATATGAGCGAATAGTTGATTCTGTGTTTGTATTTGGTAAGTTGGGACAGCTATATATAGATACTGTTATGGTAAAATGCGTGTTTTGATCGCGGGCCGAAGCGTGTATGTTCAGAGTGTACTTGTGCGTGTAAATAATGCGATAAATATCACAACTAAAGCTCTACTCCAAACAGTTGAGCATGTCGAGGCGTTTGACGTGATGAGGCAGGGTAACCTCTGCCTTTTAAATCTGCCAATGACAAAACCGATGACCCACTGTTTGGAGTAGTGTGGCAAACGGCTGGCTCCATATTCGCGCCGCGAACCAAAGCAAGCAAGAATAAAATATATATGCTTAACGTGCCTGTTCTGTCTATGCGCTCGTCGTATTTTTAGCGCAGAGTTCGCGGCAGAATGAACCGTTGTTTTATAATGGAAAGGTTTTGCTCAAGGGTAATTAATTTGTCGGGTGTATTCAATGGTCAAAGTTAGTTAGTTGATTGATAAGTTATTTTTGCATAATAAACCAGTAAAGTATAATCAGAGGTTCACGTTTGCAGCTCCATCGAGGAATCATGTGAACGTGAATAAGACATGCTTCTTAACATGCCCTGTTCATGTCAATGACAGAATAGCTTGTAACACCAAGCCCAAATGTACAAATTGAAGAAACGCTATGTAGTATGCAAATTAAACTGTCAGTCTTATCCATAGTAACCTGAGAGTGGCGCACAGTCAGATATTATCGCGTTATTCAGACGTACGTACGTGTGTGTGTTGTATCAAAGCGCTGGAGTATACTGTGTACTAGCATACGTTCGATGCATGGTCCCAGCTGGTCTATAAGCATTTGATCGCATTTGTTTGTACCCACACCGGCCCGGCCCGGCCCGAGCGCATGCATTCGAACTGTTATTTTTAAGTAATCAACAAAAGGACTGTAGAATTCTATCATCACACTTTATTAACGAGAAAAACGGATGTCTTCGTGTTTCTTTTTTTTTTTACTTTGAAAATGTACAAAATCATCCTTCATTTGAATATTTTTTTTAAATAGAGTTTAAGTGACGGATTTGTACATGAAAGAACACCATGATATAAAATTTAGAACCGAAACGCAATAGAGGGGCTTCGCCCTGCCGAGCACCCGTTTGACAATCGTGAGAATTGGTATTTAAAAATTAGTATTTACTTACAGTTTAGTTTAATGACAAAAACAATGTGTATATTTTATGAGAAAGTGAAAAGTTCTTAAATAAAACTATTGTTTTCGGATTAATTACCTGAGTGTTTTATTTATTATCAAACAATTGTCAACCTCATGTCTCTTCAGTTCTGATTGACCACTACATTACAACAAATTACTAATACGTAAAAAAACTATTGAGATATATCTCGACCACTGCCTTGTAAACTTATCTGGCACATTTTGTAAGTTAGTAGGTCTAATATAATAAAATATACTTGCATTATATTTCACATTTGCAACATTCAAAACACAAGTTTTACAAATATAACATTTTATGCAGTAATGAGATCATTAGTATATAAATTGGCACATATATTATTCCTAACAAATAAATTAACATTTCGGGGCTATAATTATAATTATTAATACAAAAACGTTAGTGATGGTATTTAGTAAAAGACTTTTAACAATTGGTTTTTTTAAACAAAACAGTTTAGCTCAGATAACTATGTCATACTATTAAAATTTTTGTTGCTATAGTTCTCTCAGTTATTTTACGTTTGTTCCGCAACTATGCGTTCGCACTGAAGAAACTATCCCAAAAAAAAAAAAACTTGTAAGTCTCTGTTTTCAGTCGAAGTCACGCTCTATCAAAAAGTACTCTGTGAGACTCGCGTTCGCATTGTGACGCGAAACATGTTTGACGTTTCATGATATGTTTTACAGACAAATTGTAAAACAAAATGTTTCTGTATGAATCTTGCGACAAATTTTAATGTTTACCGTCAACACAAGCTATTGACAAGTTTCGAGACGCAAACGTGACAAATCTCTTAGACTAAAACACGTCTATTGAACATGTTTCTAGACAGTGCGAACGCAGCTAACAACAAATCTTGAGATCGTGTCTTAAAACTTACTCATGTTTCGTACATTGCGAACGCAAATAACAAAACTAGTGATGAGACTTGTTTCATGTGATAAGTTTCGAAACATCTACATGTTGAATGTTTTCTGGTGCAAACGCATAGTTATGACAATAAAGATTACTGATTTTGACAGACTTGTCAGTGGTAGCAGCTCAACAGCAACCAACGTGACTTAAAATGATCGATTTTGACAGTGATGCAAAAGTCAGAGGCACAAAACTGTAAAAAGGCTACAAGACACCAATATTTGGTTTGTCAGAAGATTTAGATCACACAACTAGTCCTTTCTTAGTTATTGTACTTCTCGATAGCAGTAAACCAACCGCAACCGTATTACAACGAAAATAAGGATCACTTTGTTTTTGACTTTGATGCAAAATCAGTAATTAAATAACTGTAAAAGGATAACAACGCTACAAGGTATTTTGGCGCTCGGTCAAATTGGGAACTAACGTCGCCATCTTGTTTTTAACCCCCGACGCAAAAACGACGGGGTTGTCTGTGGGGGTGTGTGTGTGTGTGTGTCTGTCTGTGGCCTCCTAGCTCCATTAATAATAAAAAAATAAAGGTATCCCTACAAAAAGCATGAAATAAAATTTTATTTAAATAGAAATTCATATGGAAGTCGGGGGACCTCTTAGAATAGAAGGTATTTATTTATTTATTTTATTTATTTATTAAGGTACACCAACAGCTTCTATGTATAATTTATCTTAAGTACTATAGATCACAAAAGTCTCGGTCTTACACAGTCGCCAATTACAGGTTTACCAGCAATCTCAGAAATAAGTGATCACACATAATAATAACAAAACTAAACTAAAGGAATTAGAACTTAAAATTTTTTGGCAAGATACTTCTTAAACTTAAGATTAGTAACACAAAATAAAATAAAAAAAACGAACAACATTGCAATTTTGCCCACTTACTTAAAACTAAGACTAAGTAAATAATAAATAGAAATGAGATCATAATGGAAAGTATAGCTTCTAAAACAAATTATAAAAGGGTGAAGGATTTCCAAAGTGTATTAACATAACACATTATCGGATTGTGTTTTTCGGGACTTTAGTATTTTGGTTTTATAGACCTTTATGGAATCATGGTATAGATCAACATCTGGTACCAATTTTATCAAAGAATTCATCTCTCTGCTGAGTCGGTTTAGTGGTGAGTTTACTCCAATATTTGTCTTGGATGCTCGAGTGTCCACAGAACGGTCCCCCGACTTCCATATGAATTTCTATTTAAATAAAATTTTATTTCATGCTTTTTGTAGGGATACCTTAATTTTTTAATTTATTTTTTTATTATTTGTGTCGGGGGTTTTTAAATTTATTTTTTATGTCAATACATTTTTCATAAATGTTCGCCATCTTGTTTTGTCAATACATTTCACAAATGTTTACCAATGCCCATTGCCCGTTGTCAACGTCATTGAGGCGCCAAAACATCCTTGCAGAACTAGTTTACCCCCAAGTTGCTGATCAGTCTGTTCTCAAATCATATTGTGAGCTATTTATTGTGTCTGGCTGACAAAAATAAACAACCACATTTCTGCAACCAAAAACGTAGCCAAAAGACTAAGGGCAAAATTTACAGAACGTACTTTGATTATACTCAGCTAAGTAAGCGTTTCATACAAACTGCAAACATGAACCTTATTCTTATTCAAATAATGTTTTTATTCGTTTATGCGAACGTGAGCAAGCGTTTCATAAGAATATGAACATTCAAATTATGCAATTAATCGTAATTTTACGTAGCAAAGTTAGTGTGGTTTTTTAATTTTGCCTTAGCCGACCCTAGGTTAAAATCCATTTCAACTAGATTTACAATTCTCACCCTTAAGCCCAAGTTGCCACGGACCTAATCAAATCACGACGGGATTTTATTGCGCACTGGATTTTCAACTTTCGGTTTAGATAGCAGAGCATTGAAAATCCAGTGCGCGAAAAAAAAATCGCCGCGGGAAGAAATGCAAATATTCAAATCCACATCCCAAGTAGTCGTTACTGTGTTTTCTGCGGGCATGGTGAGCATGGCGTGACCACCTTGAGTCTTCTCGTTTCCTCCGCGTCCAACGCTCGCTTCATCTCATAGTATCTCTGTTTGAACGACTGTAGCTCGTCGTTGACTCGGTCCAGTTCCAGGCGTTGGTCGTTCACTTGGCGTTCGCGCATATTTAGTTCTGAAAGGTAGTGACTTTGGTAAGCAGGTATTCATGGGCATCGTTACTTAGTTTTGTATTATCATCAATGGGATAGCGGTGACTTGCAAACATTTGTATAGATTATTAATTTGTCTTTGCCCAACAATGACCATTACGTAGGTTAAAAAAAAAGCTATGCAAGCTACGAGATTATTTATCTTATTATTGTAATGCTACTATTTTTAGAAGAGATTATATTATTAATATTCATTGAATAGGCTTTGACCTGGGGGCCTAAAAAGGCCATTTTGACCACACAAACATGCTTACATTATGAACAAATTAAGTACCTACATTATTATCTTGATCGTTTCCTATGGGTCAGTTCACTGCATTGTGTACCTTTTTACCGACTTCACAAAAAGGAGGAGGTACTATGTTCGGGTGTTTGTATGTTTTTTTTTTTTTTTTTTTGTATGTTTGTTCATCGAATACTCCGCCAATTGTCGACGGATTTTCAAAATTCTTTTTTTGTTCGAAAGTAGATAGTTCTGAGGTGGTCCCATTGTCACCAAGTTAGGATCTGATAATGGGATCATAGAGAAATCGAGGGCAACCCTCAAATTTTATAGGCTCACTTATTGTTTTTCACATATTTTATGAAGTATCTTGTGTATTTGTGTATGGTTGTCACCATCTCAGGTAGCTGGGCTGATGATGGAAGGTACAACTCCTTAACAGTAAGAAGTTACTCGAACAGGCAAGGACTGTTGATGTTTGATAGGGCATTTGCCACATTTGGTCTCATGATCATCAAGTCATGACCTGATGCTACCTAACTCCTCGACAACTAACAGCAGATATATCGTGTTTAGGCTCATAGGGCTCGATGTGTGGATAAACGTACTGTAACTGAGGAACACCGAAGACCTGATGCTGAAGCCAGGAGCATCAGAAAAAGTACAAACCTTGAAATTACAGCACCGTAGTCGTGTTTGGGCTCATTTTAAACAGGACTAATTTTAAGTTCAATGCAATGTTGACATAAGTCTGGCATGATGCTGCAGCCAGGATTATCAGCATCTAATCTAAAAACTAATAAAAGGAGAACTCCTCAACTATTAACGTCCCTGCATCGAGAAAAGGAATATTTTATAAAAAGGCGATGGGCAAGTTGACATTAGGCTATTGTTACTTAGATAAATTATAAACAGACCCACTAAAAAGCGAGAAATAAAAACTTTTTAACAAAAAAAAAAACCGACTTCCAAAAAAAACTACAAACTGAAAAATAACTTTAATTTCGGAAGTCGGTGGCAAAAACTAAAATACTGATCCCTAAGACACCGACTTCCGAAATTAAAGTTATTTTTCAGTTTGTAGTGTTTTAGTGTAGTAGATAAGGTCTGTAATTGTATTTCTATTTTGAAAACTGCGCGTCGCGTCGCGTCTCGTCTCGGTGTGAACTGACCCTATGGGGAAGAGCCGAACTAACTCCACGGCACAGAATAACTAATAGTAATACTTAACTTTTTTTTTAATAATTAGCTATAGCAATGTTTTCAAATTACAGTATTAAAAAGGGTACGTTAATTGCATGGTACTATTAGGTATCTATTCTGTGCCTGGGTTGGTAAATTTTGATGGTCTATTTCAAGCTATTGTATAGAAAGAAAATTAGTTACCTGCAATTAAACACTTCATCTTGGTCGTCCTCTGTGTCAATGCACGTTGCGTACGATTTAGCGTGATCTGCAAAACCAAACGTAGTTTTTTTTACGTGTTTTTTCATTCATATAGACAAGTTCTCTTCCTGGCGACAAAAAGCAAACTAGCGTACATAAACAGACAGTATTGATTATTTTGAATACAAATTACATAATAGATAGTTGTACTGGCAAGTTTTCTTCTTTTCTTCTTTTTTTCTCAAAACTTTGAGTAGTGTCAATGTGATTTTAATACTAACGGCACAGTCAGAAAAAAGTCGATTTAACAGACAAATTAAAAAACCGATGTACTACATTAAATAAACTCAACAATGTTTAATCAAATTTCGTTTCTGTATGGTCCTAGAAAAATACGTTGGCGTCTGGACATCATAATAATCACCTGTATCTCAGGACTGGGCTGCAGCGCCAGCATGTCTTTGACGGCGGTGTACAAGTTGCGGGTCTCTTTCAACTCGCGATCTTTTAAGACAATCATCTCACTCTGAGCCAGCACTTTTCTGTTAAAGTAGGTATAGGTTATGTTAGTAGTTAGCTAGGGACATGGAGCGGTGAAAGTTTATGCGAATCCCGCACCCCCGGCCATAGACAGAGGTGGAACACCGCGGTGGTTTTAGCAGGTAAGGGTCCGGCATGACAGAGGGCTGTCGCCCTCACGATGGAGGAAATCCATGAGGAGTTCCACAGCCCATCAAAACAACATAAAAGGGTGCTACGGACATCGACGCGCAAACTGTAACCAATGACTTCAGCACTTGATTTTAGACCCCGTAGCGTGAAAGAAAAAAAATGCTCTTTCATACAAAAGTGCAACACCTATGCAGTTAAAATGTATTAAATAGCATTTTTTTTTTGTTTTAATAACCTACGAAAAGTGTCAATCAACACAGGGTGTCCAGAATAGCATTCTCGATGGCTCAGAAGACATTTCTCGTCGTCTATGGTATCAGTCGCGCTTGTGACCAGTAGATCAACGAGAGACATTCAGATACTACCATAATAACTGGTAAAACTGGAACACATTATAGTCATAGTCACACTATCGTACGTACTACACTACGTATCGTATACCATTTTATAGCTCGTGTGACCTAAATCCGCACTTAAGTCACGCTTTTCTAATTAAAAATGGATTACTTAAGTCACAGAAAAGCGTGACTTAAGTACGGGTTTAGGTCACAAACTGCTATAAAAATAAATATTTAGACAATAAACAAAACATAATTATTTTACAATAGCCCCCTCAACACTATGACAATTGAAAACCTTAGCAGAAGATCAAGGGTGAAGCAATCCGGTCAATGTCTGTCCCGCAGATCACGGAGGCAGTCGGCGGCCGCTGGCTAGAGGCGGCATTCGTCAACACCATGACTACATTATTATACAGGGTTATTGGTAAAACATTAACAACCTCTTAAGAGGTCATTGTTCTCATGAACAACTTTTACTATGTGACCAAACCTGAAATCGCGAAACAAAAATCAGCTGTTCCCTACATTTATGTTCGTATAACTCGTCAAAATGTAGGGAACAGCTGATTTTTTTTTAATAGTAAAAGTTGTTCGTAATGATGAGTACAATGACCTCTTAAGAGGTTGTTAATGTTTTACCAATAACCCTGTATACAGGGTCAAATTAAATTGGCTAGCGAAACTCTTAGTCGTGATGGGTATCGATCTATAGACACGATAAAACAAAAGAAAACAGATTTTCTCAACTTTTACTTCAATTGACTACTGTGCATTCGTGATTTATTTGCCAAAAATGTAAACAAATATGAATGAATGAAAAAATAACTTTTATTCCTACACAATAAAGTTCAGTGTACAGTCACGAGCACTAATATGTCAACACTTGGTAACTTTCAATTGCGATTTTTTCATGAAATAACGAATGCAACCTTGAAATACGACACTTTACATAAACCTATGGGTTCGAAAATACTATGTTCGTAATAACATAAAATTTCATTCAAAATTAAAGGAGAAAATCGCCTTTGAATAAAGCTAAGTGTATACATACTTATGCTCGTGACTGTACGCTACAACTTCACACAACTTTCAACTTTGGTCAATAGTGCTAGTCACTCTGAAATCAACAACTTAATTATCATTGAAATAAAGTTGATATTTGTTAAACTTCAAATAGGGTAGGGGTGGGCAGCACTGCACACTATAACTTTACACTTACTGTGGTTTATGACCCCACAAAATGCGTCAAATTATTTTATTTTATCATGTTTAGATATCTATACCCATTTCGTCTGCGCAGTTTCGCTAAATAATTTAATTTGACTCTGTATACAATAGGTATACGTAGGTTTTCTCGCACTTAATCCGATCCAACCTGTCCCTTGCTGCCATCCCCCAGCGACGCTCTAAGCCGAGGTCCGTAACCCACAGGCGGTGTCTTTAGCGTGTAGTCGCTTAGTTTTTAAGTTTTTTAAGACCTGGGTAGAGATTGTGGCACCCACGCCCACGGCAAGCCCCGTTAAGCAGCCGATAACCTTGTAGGTTGATCTGCGAGATAAAAAAAAATCTTGCACTACGACACAAATGACGTGTAGAAACTGACGGCTTTGAATATAATAATAATATATTTATTTTTCACTTCAAGACACAAACATCAGTGCAGTCAAATCAAAATCCGTTTATTCAAACTAGGCTGAGAATCAGCACTTTTTGAACGTCTAGGTACCTACATTAAATAAGACAGTCCCCCAAAACGCCCGCCCTTCACCACTTCCTAGTGCTAGCTAGGAAGAAGAAATAGCGAAACAAACTCCCCCCAGCAGCACAGCAGAATAACTTGTAGGTAGGTACCTACTTACTGCCGATCTCTATAGATCGGCGATTTCGTGGTCTGTGGTCTGTCCGGAGTCATGCACTTTTTGTTACATTACGACATTACTTAACAAAACAGAGACATTACACCGCTCATCGAGTCATGGTCAGTGGCAGACGTGTTTTTTGTTATTTATTTTGCTCATTTTTTTTTTAGAGCATTAATTTGTGCAATATTGACTCATAATGTGTCTTGAAAATAAGTACAACAAGTGCTAAAGTGGTGTGAACTGTTTTGGTGAAAATAATACGCGAGCGCGACATCGCGCAGTCCGAGAACGCCGAGGTAGGCTCCTCCTCACCTTGAGTGAAAGAGACGGGCTGCGAAAAATAAATAATTCGTCTCTGTCGCGCCGCTGCGAACCGCGAAGTGCTTGGCGGTTTGATCATCAAGATTTGAATTTTTGTTCGCGATACCAATAAAAATGCCTAATAATTGCGGCGCTTGTGGTTCGCTCATAATTGATTACTACATGGAATGTGCCAATGATAAATGCATGAAAAGGTATGATATAATCTGTCTCGAAATAAACAAAGATGCGTTTAAAACATACACCCAGTCATTTAAAAAGAAATGGTTATGCCCGGAATGTATCAGTGCTAAGCCAAAAAGAGGCAACATTGAAACCCCGGTCCGCATACCTAACTTTAATGCTACCACTCCTGTTAACAATGTAAACACTCAGCGCGGAAGTCAGACTCAGTATTCACCCATAACTATGGATTCTGATTCCCTACTACTCGAAGAATTGAGAGAATTTAAAGCTGACATGGTAGCTCGAATGGACAGCCAGGCAAATGCGATATCGCTCCTACTAAATCAATTCTCTCAAACACAAACCGAGTTGGGCAAGATAATTAAAATGATGACGGTGCTGGAAGAAAAAGTAGAAGTCAAGCTAACTCAGAACAACCAAACCCACGAAATAGCAGTTGATATTCCCCAAAATTCTCCTTCTACATCTTCTTTTGCCGAGGTCGTAAGTCGACAGAATAATTCCAGCGTTTCTGAGAAAACGCTTCATACCCCCATCAAAACGCAAAAGGTAAACAAATGTGGGGCCACGAAGTCTACCGAATTTTTACCGGAAAAAAAATTGTGTAGTACTAGCTCACTGGCGACTAGTGAACCACCTAACGATGAAGCGGAGAAGATCGAATCAGGATGGACGACTGTTCGAAATAAAAAAAATAACAGGCAACTTAAAGAGGTCAGAGTGGGAACAAATAAGGAGTTGAAGGCAATTCAAGTTAGTGATCGCAAGAAATACCTACATGTTTGGCGACTGCATCCGGATACCACTCTTGAAGTCATAGCCGATCACGTGAAAAATGTATGTGACTCAGACGTTCAAATTAAAATTGATAAAATCAAACACAAAATCGAGAGAGATTATTCGTCGTTTGTTATTGGAGTACCGGAAAAGTGTTTTGATAAGTTGAACCAGGCTGAAATCTGGCCAATGAATGCGGAATTCAGTGAGTGGATTTGGTTTCGGAACTCAAACAGAACAAAACCAAACATATTATAGCCATAACATCGATATATTTTATCAAAATGTACGAGGTCTACGAACTAAACTAGATGAATTCCGAACCAACATTGAGGCATTCAATTTTGATTTATGGGCAATAACGGAATCTGGTTGCAATAATTCTATAGGAGATCCTGAAATAATCCCTCCGGGATATCAAATACTACGTTGCGATCGAGCGGATGGTCGGAAGCAGGGAGGAGCGTTTTTAGTGGCCACACACCGATATGAGCTGCGACAAGTACAAATCGCGGACGCGTCGATAGACACCTACGTTTTTGAAATGGTTAGTGCAACGGTTTATTTCAAAAATAGATTTTTGTTTTTATGTTGTGTTGTTTATATACCACCAGGGAGTTCTGAGAATGACTACTTGACTTTATTTAGATTAATAGAAAAATTATCTGATAGATATGGAGAAATAATTGTTATTGGTGATTTTAATTTGTATTCGTGTCCTGTAAATGTAAAAAATTATTATGAATGTTTTGTGTCCTATTGCGAATTCACTCAAAATAACGCAGTACCAAACTATCTAGGTCGTCAGTTGGATTTGGTTCTGAGCACAGGTTTTAGCGGGGAGGTATCGGTGGTGGCGGCCGACGACGCGCTCGTGCCCGTCGACGCGTATCACCCGCCGCTCGCGGTCAGCGTGCAATGCGCGCGCGCGCTCCCCGCACCCGCCGCGTCCGCCCCGCCCGCGCCCTCTGCCGGTGGCAGTCCCGCAGCGCGTAGTATTAGGCCGCAGTGGAACTTCTATCGAGCCGACTACGAGTTGTTATACTCTATGCTGACTTCCACTGATTGGAGTATGATTTACGACATGCATGATTTAGAGGATATGTTGAATATTTTTTATGATAAACTGAGTGATATTTTAGATAGATGTGTACCCCGGAAAAAGCTTAAACGTGAAAATTCTCGATACGTTTATCCCGAATGGTACACCGCAGATATTATAAGAGATATAAAGAATAAAGCTAGATTTCATAAAACTTTCAAAAAAACAAAGCTGCATAGCGATTATTCTGAATTTTCAAAGTACAGAAGTCGTATTAAAAAATCAATAGAAATTGCACACAAAGAACACAAGTTAAAAATACAAAATCAATTTTCAAAAGATCCAAAATCATTCTGGCAGTATATTAGGTCCAAACGAAGTAGGTTAAACAGGCAAATTATCATAAAGGATGGTCAACATCTTTCGGATGAGGAGTGTGCTCGACAATTTGCGTCATTTTTTGAGTCGGTTTATAATAAAGAGCGGCCGCGGCTGGAGGCGCGGGCGGCGGGGGCGGAGGCGGAAGCGAACAGTGCGCGAGTGCACATCGAGACCCTGAGTCTTCAAGACGTAAGGGAAGCGCTCATAAAGCTCAAGCCAAAGCGCTCATCTGGCCCCGATGGCATTCCAGCTTTTCTGTTCCGAGACTGTGGCAGGGTGCTGGCTGAGCCCCTGCATCATATCTTTAATACTTGTTTAAATCAGGCAAAGTTTCCGCCTAGGTGGAAAATCACGCGAGTGATTCCGGTTCCCAAGGGTAAGGCAGGTCCGAATGTCAGTGGCTACAGACCGGTGGCAGTGTTGTCGACACCTGCAAAAGTGTTCGAGTCTGCCATCCAACGCTGCGTGCAGGCTCAAGTGAGCGCACAGCTATCGGACGCGCAGCACGGGTTCCGGCCGGCGCGCAGCACTGCCACTAATCTGCTTAACTTCATGGCGAGGGTGGTACCGGCCGTCGATGCTGGTGTGCAGGTAGACGCGGCATATTTTGATTTTAAAAAGGCGTTTGATACCGTCGACAATGACGTACTGCTAATGAAGCTGGCAAACATTGGCTGCACTCCGCACCTACTACAGTTTTTCGCCAGCTACTTGAAAGACCGACAGCAGTACGTTGACTACAACGGGTTCGAATCTGAGCCATACTACACCAGGTCAGGCGTGAGCCAGGGCAGCAATTTGGGTCCTCTCGAATTTATTTTAATGATAAATGACTTACCAGACGTAGTCAAGCATAGTTTATGTTTATTGTTTGCAGATGACCTCAAATTGCTGCTCGAGGTCAAGGGTGAGTCGGACTGTGAGAGATTGCAGGAAGACATAGATAGAGTGGTAGAGTGGAGCCATAAAAATAAACTCTTTTTCAACACAGCGAAATGCTCAGTGATGACATTTACGCGCGCGAAGACTGCCTTAGCCTACGAATACAAAGTAGAGGAAGCGCCGATGCAGCGAGTGTCTCAGGTACGAGATCTAGGAGTACTGCTTACCCCCGATCTAACTTTCCGGGATCATATAGTTAAGATTTGCAAGAAGGCGTACAGAAACCTGGGTTTCGTGCTGAGACAGTCGCAGGGATTCACAAACGTTACCACGCTCAGGGTGCTGTATGACGCTTTGGTAAGGAGTCACTTGGAACACAGTGCGGTGATTTGGGCTCCTCATGAAGCGAAATACAATGTCATGCTGGAGCGAGTACAGAATAAATTTACAAGACACTTGTATTTTAAACTTTATGGGGTTTACCCATTTTACCCGCTGATGTATCCTACACTGTTTGTACTGGGTATGGTGGGGTACAACGAACTCAGAGTGCGCCGGGAATTTACACTTGCGGCGTATGCGCTAAAGCTCCTGCGTGGAGTGGCTCATAACCCGGGTGTGCTGCGTCACCTGAAGCTGTGCGTGCCAGATCGGTACGTGTGGAGGCGGCGGCGACCGCCACTACTGGCCGTGCCTGCTGCCAAAACCAACCTGCTGTCAAAAACACCCCTAATCCGCACAATATGTGTATTAAATGAAGTCCATGACAGAATTGACATATTTTCGTGTAATTTGAGTGAATTCGCAAGAGTTTTGTTGAATTTTGTTAGCTATATTTAAATATTAATATTTTGTGTTGTCTAATTTTATTATATTTTAGGTTAAGTTTTTATAGCATTAAAAATTGTTTTGTATTTTAAAGTTTAGATTTTTAAGTATTAGCCGTAAGTTAATTTTCATTTTATTTGGTGTGTTTGCAAACCACTATCGTATTGGGGTCATCCTGTAATGATAGTGTGTGTATGTGTAATAAATAAATAATAAATAATAATAAAAATTACGTTAATCGATTGTGTAACAAGTATTTTTAAAAACTCTTAAGCTTCATTCTATGGTAAACCAGCCTAATCTGTTTACTTTTTTATTCGTGTCAATGTTTGTTTATGGTTGTCTAACAGATAATAAAATGTCGTCATACTATTGTTTTGTTAAATTAATTAACCATGGATTATTAAACCAAGGGTGCGCACGACCAATCAATCATTTCGTTTTAATTATTAACTTGCCAAGTTTGGAGCAAACGTTATTTTTAAATTTTTTACGAGTCTGTGCCTTTTTTTTCTGTAACGGACAATGAACTGCAGCTTATGGACTTTGAAGATCCGTTACGTTCAAAGTTGATCACGTGACTCAATCATCAACTTTTTTAAACGTTAATAATATATTATATCGAAAAAGTGACATTTTACGGGCTTTGGTCTTATTATGTTTTCTGTTTGCATTGATGTTAGCTATCGATTTATATAGGTCTCATGAAAGGCCGCCATTTACATAATGGCGCGACAGTTAATTGGTTTGTATGCCAGCATATAAAAATCTTTAAACCCTTTTATAACTCATAAATTGCTGTTATTGGTGTGAAATGCAATTAATTTTATTCTTCACCATGGCTCGTGGCTAAACAATAACAGCTGCACAGGTCGATCGAAGGTTAAGCTACGCTTGCCGAGGTCGGTCAGCGGATGTCCACGGCTTCAACGGGTGTCCTGACATCACCCTCAGCCTCGTCAGCAACCTCGGCACAGCATACTGCACTTTCGGCTGGTCCACAAGCAGAGCTCTTAAAACCCTCTCCTGGTCGACGCCAGCAGTCAGCCTCAACCCGGCGCTGTACCACGGAGCATAACACAGTGCCACCCCGACTCACTGGGGACATCTTCGCACACAGTTCCGACTCACAGTGAACTATGCGGCAACCATAAATATTACAGAATATAAATGTAGACATTTTACAAGGCGTGACACAAGGGGCGGTCTTAATGCTAAAAGCGATCTATTAAAGACAACCTTTTTTTAAAGGCAGCACTATGCATAATCCGCCTATAATGACTGCTGCACTGCTGGGACACAGGCCTCCTCTACTCTTCTCTGTGCGAAGGAGGAGGGATGTAAGCTACCACTCGGGCCCAGTGCGGTTTGGTAGATGTCACAAATGTTTTCGAATTGTTGGTTCTAGGACATCCCGGTTTTTTCCTTACGATGTTTTTCGTCACTGTTTTGAGAGCATTGTTGATGAAATTATTTACCTACACAAAGTAAAACGCATGCCTAGGTTCGAACCTACGACCTACAACCCGTAATTCGGGGCCGTTACCACGGAGCCACCACTGCTCTCAAATCGCTCAGCTAAGGCAGATCTATATCGACTAAATCGACTAATCACTCAGAACGCGTGACAAGTCTCCATCAATCCGCTGTTGCATTCTTGCATCTGCTCATTATGAAAAGTGTCTTCAAATTGATTTTGTTTGAAACATGAATGTTTTATACAGAGACAATTACAGATATAACTATTGTATAGGGGCCTTATCACTTAGACAATAATTATATCTGTAATTGTAAGCCATGATCCGGAGCGAGAGGGAGTGGGAGGCAGTCACCTCCTGCGAAGCAGTCATGCTAGCGAAGAAGTTGGCGGGATGGATGAGGGTGAGAGCCTCCCGTCCCAGCCGCCGAAGGAAGACGCTCCGGGCGTCGGGTGCCACGGGACGACTCCCGGCCACCGTAGGCGCGGGCCTGCGGGCGGAGAGTAATGGGTAGCTCACCGTCCGATCAGGACCAGGCCCGTGCCGGGGGGCGAGGGGTCATTTGATGATATCCCACCCAAAACTATAAAGAAAAGGGCCTTTGTCACACTGGCGATTTGCAAGCGAGTCCAAAGCGAGGCGAGTGCGCAGCGAAGACGCGACGCCGCCCGCGAATAGCGCCGTCGACGCCATTTTGTACACTCTGGCGTTGCATTGACGCACAACGTACAGAAGTACAAGTATGTGTAAGCTACCTAAAAGATGTATGGGGAAAGACCTTTGCCCAGCAGTGGGACAGTATAGGTTTAAAACGAAAATAAAATATTCAAACATTTTGATTTGGAAAAAGTGTTGAGATAAAATTGAAACCTTTTAAATACTTACAGATGAATGTGAACCGAGTACGACTTTAGTGAGTCTATTGCGATTTAGTGATTGCGTAAGAATTTAATTACCTACTTCTACGAACACAAAGCTACTTACTTCTGTGTGAGTCTAAGTTTCTGCGTGAGACGCACACTCTCGGGGTCGGTGCCCTGCAGCTTGCGCCAGCGGTGCACGTTGAGAGGAGTCTCCAGCGCCTCCTCGAGGGCCCTCACTCGAAGGCGCTCCCGACCTAACTCGCGTTCTAGGTTGAATACCTGGGAAAAGGCGAGAAAGATGTCTGAGGACGGATTTTATAAACATTACTTATGGCATGTACTTTGGCTAAGCATTATTCCTGTCACTGTCGCACAATTGCCGAACTACAAGCGCATAATAGAGACGGAGACATGTCTAAGCCCAAACCAGTGCTAAATAACGTTTATTAGATTTCGGACTAAAAGCTTTGGCTTCCTAGGAAAACGGTTCCATCATATTCTAACGGCCGTCATGAAAATCTGTAATTTTCACCAGTATTTGACATTAAGTCAAACCCAAGATTTCAATCGCTAAATTTGCCCTCACCGTACTTAGTCAGAAGAAAAAGTGTCCATATTGAGAACATGTGAGCTCACACATTATAAAATAGCGTTTCCATGACAATCAAGTGAAGTCACTGCGCCATTGTGTGTCAGAGGTGTCAAAAGGAATCAGAAATGCGACTATGTCTGAAGCGGTACGGCGAATCTAACGGTTTAAATTTAAGCTGCCATCTGTAATAACAGCCATCACTGCGGCCGCTGGTGGCGGACACCGCTCTTTTAGGAAACCGGACCTTAGCTGTCTAAGTAGGGGAAATGCTAGTAAAAGGATTCCGAGTGTGATACGCAAATAGGGTACACCCTATTTGCGTATCACACTCGGAATCCCTTTCATGTCGACCATTCAAAAATTTAAAGTAAAATCCCAAATTACCATTTCAGCCGAAAGGCGTCCTTCAGCGTTAGTTCGAGGAGGTCAAATATACCTACCTAATGATACTTAAATTATATATTGCATTATAATAATATAGTAACTTATTTTACTGTGATGCTTCAAGCCATCAAGACTACTGTCTAGTATAATTATTATTCAATAATAACTTAGGTCAGCTGTAGTACTAATTTAATGTAATAGATACCTATCACCACCAAGTTAATAACAAAATGTAAATGAGCTGGATACCTAATAGCCTAGGAGACCAGTAATTTAAAATAGTAGGTCGCAAAAAATTGTATTTTCAGATTTTTTTTGGGATATTGCTAGGATTGACACTCGTGCACAACCAAGTTTGCAGCCTCGAAAAATCTGTGCTAACTGCATGGTGCACGAAAAACTTCGAAATTTTTGGACTTCTTTCAGTTTTTGGATTAGAACTTCTAAAAGGTGCTCCCTACCCAGCACAGGCAAAATTTTTTGGTCGACCTACTTAGTACTTAGCCACTTAGTGGTCCACAGCCAAAAACTAACGCAACCGGAAATACGCTAGAATGTCCAAAAGGATAAAACTCACGTAAAATAAAACTGTGACAGCAAGCACGTACCACCCCCCAGTATTTATTTTTTTGTAATTTTGTCTATGGGAGTATTTTTTTAAACTCTGCTCTCTATACACCAATGGATGATTAACGACGGATCTGAAATTTTTGCGAGGCTATTGTGAACTATACTAGACAAACTATGCAAACTTACCTCTAGTCTCAAATCGGTCATATTCTCAATTCCCTTGGAGAGCAAGTTCTTCTCCTTGCGCAGTCGGATGATCTCCAGTCGCAGGAGTCGGATGTCTTCCACACGCTGTTCATACTGGCGCTCACCTTTAAACATATGGGAATTTGAATTCGGGCAGAAGCCCCATAGCTTCCATAGTGATCCATACAACACTGACGACCGTGCCTACACACGGCACACGACATGTAGGTCGTGGGTTCAAACCCAGGCCGGCAAAACTTTACTTTGTGTAAATAATTTCATCACTACTGCTCTCAAAACTGTAAATGAAAACATCGTGAGGAAACCGGCATGTTCTAGAACCAAAAATTCGAAGACATGTGACATTTACCAACCCGCACTGGGCCTGCGTGGTAAATTACAGCCCACTCACTCTCGAAGAGAGGAGGTGACCCAGGAGTGGGAACATTATAGGCTGATTATACTCACCTCTCTGCAGCGTGACCTCCAGTATCCGTATCTTCTCGTACAGCAGCGAGATCTCGTCGTTCCTCCTCACGAGCTGTGCGCCCACCACGTCGCGCTCGTTCATGAGCCCTTCCAGCTCCTTCATCAGCTTGGCGCGAGCTGTGTCACTCTCCTAAAAATGAATGAAGTTGTTTGTTGTTTTTTTGTCGTATCATCATCATCTATACATATAAAATTCAAAGTTCTGACTGACTGACTGATATATCAACGCACAGCCTAAACCGCTGGTCCTATAGACATGAAATTTGGAGGGTGTGTTCTTTGTGAAGAGTAGGTATCCACTAAGAAAAGGGTTTTTCGAAATTCCACCCCTAAGAGGGTGAAATTTCACGCGGACGAAGTCGCGGGCAGAAGCTAGTCCTAGTATAAAACAAGTCGCCAAAATGTCTGTACGCGCATCTTCCGAATGACTGCACCAAATTGGATAATTCTTTTTGAAGTGTAAACTTCTTTAGGCGCGTTGGGTATTTTTTGAGATGGGAAAAAACCATTGAACTCGCACTACCTGCACTGTTACCGTAAGCGACACCGCGTGTGTTTTGTTTATTCTTATAAACAAAACACACGCGGTATATGCAGTGTATGTCCTTCCCCGGGATGCAATCTATCTCTCTGCCAAATTTTATCGAAATCCGTTTAGTGGTTTAGGCGTGAAAAGGTAACATACATACAGACAGACAGAGTTACTTTCGAATTTATAATATTAGTATGGATAGTGGTCCGCTGATGTTGGGAGCATGGTCCAAGCTACAGGTGGTCAGGGCTCCAGAGATAGAAACTGCTTTCGATTATTATTATCACACTAATGTAATAAATAAATATTACTAATATTCAATAGGCGAAAGTTTGTAAGCGTGAGTATGTTTGTTACTCTTTCACGCAAAAACTACTGAACGGATTTGTATAAAATTTGGCACACAGATAGTTTTTAACACATAGGATACATTTTATCCCAATATTTCCACGGGATCGACACTTATGCGGGTGAAACCGCGGGGCGCTGCTAGTTATTAATAAACCCGTCATAAGCAAACAAAAGCAGTGGTGGCCGAGTGGTAACGGTCGCGCCTTACGAGTTGTAGGCCAGTTCGAACCCAGACAGGCGCTTCGCATTGTGTAAATTATTTCATCACCACTGTCCTCAAAACGGTGAAGGAAAACATCATAAGGAAAAGCCGTCATCTCCTAGAACCAAAAATCGAAGACATGGGACATCTACCAACCTGCAGTGGGCCCGCGTGGTAGATAGGCCTGTGCCCCAGCAGTGGGAACATTACAGGCTGATTATGAAGTGAAGGTTAACTTATCAAGCAATTGCACGAACCAGCACGATCCTATTAAGCCTCGCTTCCTCCTGCCTCAAGGCGGTGATGTCCGCGCGCGCCTCCGACAGCTTCACGAGCCCCGTTTGTATCTCCATGCGCAGCTGTTCGGTCCTCTTATTGCACTTGGCGAGCAGACCCTCGCAGGACTTGAGCCCTGACTCTTTGCCGCTTATGTCCTCTTTTAGCTGTTCTATTTGGTATGCTAGCATCTGTGGAAAATGTAAAAAGTGTTAGTAGGTGGGTCAATATCAACAAAGTGATTTTTTGTTCAATTTTGGTGGCGAATTTTTTTCTTCAGTTTTCGTGAAAAATAATGACCTGGTATAATAATAGAAAGTTCAACCTGGAATGATCTTCAAGAGGTCTGAGAATATCTCGATAACTTTTTGAGATATTTTAGTTCAAAGTCTAATGTGGCCACCAAAATTTAAAATCGCCCACCAAAATCAAAAGTGCCCACCAAAATTGAAAATCAGTGGCACCAAAATTGGATTAGAAGGTGAATCTGAAACAATGTGTAAGGTGGATATCTCGGGAAATATTATTTCAGCCTGTTCGGGATTGCTCTTTAATCTTGCTTTTCTTCTTGACCCCTGTAACACAGGTTTTGCCTAGCACGGGAGTCATTGGTCATTTATTTTGGACCAGGATATTCGCATGCTTAAATTGTCACTCTGTATTTGTGTACTTACCTTTTTATGTCAAATAAAATATATTATTTCCTTTATTCATTTACATAATCTTATTTTATTGTATTTTTAAATATTTCTAAAATATAAAATAAGTATAAAAAACATTTAAAAATATAAAAAAATAGCGATCTGCCAGTGTCGGGAGCAGGGTCCAAGCTACCGGTGGTTAGGGCTCCAGAGACAGGAACCTCCTCACAATGCGAGCCGTATCGAGGAGTACTACCTTCTGAATCAGGCCCTTGATCCAACCGCCTAACGAGAGCCTCGATAGATGTTAATCGAGGCTTTCGGCGATCAGTCCATTGGCCGATACGACAATCGGCACAATGATAGCCGAGCTCACATTCCACATGTCAACAACCTCGTGTGCTAAGTTGAGATATTTAATTTGCTTCTCTTTCTCAGCTTTCACGAGGTTCCCGTCACATGGAATGGTAACATCGACAATCATTACCTCGTCTATCACTACTATATCAGGTTTATAGGCAACAATAGTCCTGTCAGTAATGATAGACCGATCCCAGTACATTTTTAAGAACTGGATCGGGCACATACTTGTAGTACGGTATCTCAGAATCCACAAGTTTATATTTCAAAGCAAGTTGCTGGTGAATAATCCTAGCTACTTGGTTATGTCTGTGCAAGTACTCGCCGTTAGCCAGACGAGAACAACCAGATATAATATGTCTGATAGACTCACCCGGACAATGGCATGCCCGACACACGTCAACCGTCCCGTCCTTCATAATGTCTCCGGTAGTTATTCGTTAAGATAACTTCGTCCATAATTGCACAGACAAAACCTTCAGTTTCCCCGAAAAGGTCACCAAAACGTAGCCAGGATACGGACGCTAAGAAGTCTACACCGGGCTCATGAAGAGCCCGATAGAAGCGCCCGTGAAGCTCCTTGCTTTGCCATACCTTCTTGCGGTCATCAGTAGAAAGTACTACAGGTTTGCGCCAGTTCTCTTTAGCCATGGAGAGCGGGGTGAGCTCCTTGTCCACTGCGACCACATCACGGTGCATAACCACTTCGGCTTTTAAAAAATATTCCCTGAGACTGCACACCTCGCGGTTGTGGAGGGTCTTCGCATTTAAAAAGCCTCGACCCCCACACTTCCGCGGGATATACAGTCTCATCACCGATGATCGTGGGTGATGCATCCGGTTTGCGTGTACGGACTCTTCTATCCAGGGCGTCGAGTTTGGTCTGAGTCCATTTGAGTATACCGAAAGAGTACATCAAAACCGGCATGACCCAACTATTGAAGGCGCGCACCTTATTTCCGCCCGAAAGAAGACTATTTAATACCTTCTTCAGGCGACAAAAGAAGCGCTCCTTCAACGATTGCTTCATGTCAGCATCGTTGATGCCTAACGCTTCCGACATACCCAAATACTTATAGCTTTCGGATGAGGAGAGGGATCTGAGGCTTATGGAATCGGAGAGTTGAATTCCCTCGGATTCCATAATCTCCCCTCGCTTTACATGCATGACTGCATTATTATTATTGTTATTATTTATTATTATTCTTCTTTCTGCCATTCTCTTTTTAAGCAGCCTCTCTTCGGTGGTCTGTTTTGGCATTCTAAAAAGCAACAAAATAAAAATATAATGATAAGAAACTTGGTCATTAGTAGGTCAAACTAAAACTCAAAGCATTTATTTCAAATAAAACATTAACAGGCACTTTTAAATTGTCAAGGAGTCGATCAGTCCGAAAATATGAAGCTATTTCTAAAAATATGAAGCTAGGTCCTTATAATAATAGACCACTTAGGTACTGCCAAGTAGGTACATAATATTTATTTATTTGCTAATCAAACTGACTTGCAACTTAAAAACTGGCTTTATAGGTACAAACAATACTTACAGTATATACTTAAAACTTGGTGGCTAGTTTTCAATTTTGGTGTCGTGAAAACGCCACCAAAACCACCAAAATTGAGCCACCAACATTGAAACCAGATATTAAAAAAATCTTTAAAAATAGGGGTTTTAAGTTACAATTTATTTAATATCACTGATGTATGCGTAACCCAAATCACTACCTATAATGTGTACCTTACTATTAAAACACTTTAAAATTAACAGCAAATCGATCCACCAAAAATTGAACAATTCTTGTCCCCCGTGCCACCCAAGATGATACTTACGTTTTTGGCGGAAAATCAGAGCACTAATCACACACCTGTTACACGCAAGTGCCGGTGCATGACTGAGAGGTGTGAAATAATAAAACGCGATTGATCGCACACGCACGAAACTTCATTTTACAGTATGTTGAATATGTGCCACCAAAATTTTGATTTTTGCTTGGACAAACTTTGATCGAGTATCCTGTGCTTTTAAATTAGATTTTCTAATACAGTTAATTGTTTTTAGATAATGTGTCATAAGCATACACTAACGAACTTGTTTATTTTTTATTGTATAGCAAATTGTTACTTTGGTGAATGCAATTATATCAAAAAATGGAGCTGGGACAAGCCACCTAACTTGAATTACAAGGCGATTTTTTTTTTCCTGATTATTTAAATACACATTTATAAAAAAAAAATGTGGCCCTAATTGAACCAAGTTACGTAGTTCACTATAAAAAAAAATAAGAAACATCCTATCATTTAACACCTCGATTCTCAACATGGACGCGTAAAATTTGCTGTGTGGATATTCACCCAGGTAATAACTTGCGCCCTTTTCATCTGCGGTGTGGTTTTCGAGTCGCTTTTCGTGACTGTCTGTATGACCGCTTATTGCTTCTAAACTACGCAACGGATTTTAATGCGGTTTTCACCACCACTTAGAGAATTAATTGCGGAAGGTTTATTTATTTTTTTATTGCTGAATGGGCCCGCTCTTGACTTCGATCACGCCTGATGGAAAGCGATTGATGAGGTCTTTAATGGAACGAGCGTGACCAGAACATGCCTAAGGCACTGGAACTCCCACGCATCGGTGAAACACAGCAGGCTGCTTGAGGCCGGACTCCGGTGGGAGGGTGGTCGCTAACCAGGCGGGCGTTAGCCCTACCACCGAGAGGGAAGAATTGGCCAGTCAAATAAGGTGTTGGGTCTGACTGTCCAGGTTGCGCCTAGAGCTCGGTTCAGTTGAGTAACTGGCGGAGCAAACTGCGCTACACGACGAGGCTTCTTCATGCATCCCAAAAGATTTATGGGTATAAAACGGCTTGCGTGCCGTCCCAGGCTTGCGTGCAGTCCGAAGGCTAGTCCACGTAGAGATTGGCGGAAGAAGAGAAGAAGAAGAGCGGTTTATAGAGGAATAACTACAGCAAAGTAGTGGATCTATTAGGTGCTGTGAGGTATAAGTCATTTACTGTAACTTGGCTAAAATATTTATTTAGTAGTGTTAATAATATGTGACATCTAGAGGGGCTTGTGGCTAAGTAATACCAGCCGCACGGGTTGATCGATCAGGTTAAGCTACACTTGCCGCGGTTGGTCCGTGGATGGGTGACCATCTTCATATACCGAGACCACTCCGTGCTTCGGAAACCACGTAAAGCCGATGGTCCCGGCTGTCATTCGTGGATGTTTGACAGTCGTTACGGGTCGTCAGAAACCCGAAAGTTTGACAACCAGTCTTACCAAGGGGAACCGTATTACCCAGTAACTGGGTTGTGGAGGTCAGATTGGCAATCGCTCCATGTAAAATACTGGTATTCAGCTGCATCCAGTTAGACTGGAAGCCGACCCCAACATTGTTGGGAAAAGGCAGGCAGATGAGGATGAGGTGCAATTCGTATAGTTCGTATGCGGCGTTACAGATGGCGCCACAAACTAAATTTACCTTCATCTTCTGTTTCAAGTCCTGTATCTCATCCAGGGCTTCAGTATAGTTCTTGTGCAGCATGTTCCTCTCCGCGCGGGTGGCGTCGAGCGCGACGGACAGCTTGCGCGAGTTGATGGACTCCTCGCGGAGAGCCTTGTTCAGGTCCACGATGTCGGCCGTGCGGAGACGGACCTCCTCTGAACAGTTTTAAAGGTTCTCATTATTTTTTTACAATTTATATAAAATACCTAATCAATGGCATTTCTTATTACAGTCAGGAAAATTAATTGATTGCTTGACAATTAACTGTCAGTTTAACTGTAGGATCTATCTGCTCAGTCAAAATTAGAACTTAGAACGCCATCTAGTTTTATTAAGTATTTCAGCAGTTTGCTTATCATATTTCCCTGACTGTGCCTAAAACACTTAATTTGAATTAGGGCTTGTACACAAAACTGCGAATCGGTGCGATGCGAATTCGCAACGTAGAAAACTGCCCTTACGGACCTGCGAAAATAAATGATCGTGAACAACTTGCCTGTTATTTCATCAATTTTCTCGTTAAGAGCGATCGTCTCCTCCAACATCCTGTAATAGAATTTAACTTATTTTTCATGAAATAAAATGATTAAACAACATTTTATTATGATATACATATCTATAATTTATTTAAGAAATCATTATGTAGCGGTGTCAGCCTATAATGTTCCCACTGCTGGGACACAGGGGGCCTAAAAAGGTCAGTTTGGTTGGTTTGGTTTAACTGTAAGTTAGTCGTTTCAAATCCCATTGGTGAAGGATTTTTTCAGTAATTTTTTTTGTCTGTGTAAAACACCAATCAATCCAATCCCAATCTCTTTGATTGCTTACGTAGTGCAGCGAAAAAAAGAAAAACACGGACTGTCTTCGCCATATTTAATAATAATAATAAATAATTCATAATGTTATCTTTTTATGATTTTCAAAGTGGCCTTTTTAGGCCCCAGGCCTCCTCTCAATGAGAGGGAGTGGGCCATAATCCACCACGCGGACCCAGCACGGGTTGGTGGATGTCACAAGTCTTCGAATTTAAACATTTTGTATGCGTAAGTAAAAAAAAATCTAAGTAGGTAGATCTTTTAAATAAAATAAGTGATAGACAATTTTAATAGGTACTCGAAATAAAGACAAAAGAGATCAACCATTTTTCAGATATTTTTTTAAAAAAGTGCAGACGCCAGGACATCAATCTACTACAATCTGTCAAATTTCTATAATAGATTTTCAACTTTAACGCTAACGCATAAGGTTCAAGGTTGATTTGAAAAATTTGATAGTTTCGGGTAGTTTGATGTGCTGGCGTCTGCATACCTACATCAAGTCATCTCTCACCTGTCCTTCTCCTTCTCAAAGTTCCGTATCATGAGCCTTTGCTTGTTGATCTGCATGGTGTTGACATCCAGCTCATGTTCCAGCTGCTTTCGTCTCTGCTCCTGGAGGTCCAGCATGGCCAGGTTCTCGAGCGCTTCATCTGGAAGTTGACGAGGGTTTATTAGAAAAAAGTAAGAGAAAAAACTGGCCAAGTGCGAGTCGGACTCGCACACGAAGGGTTCCGTACCACAAGGCAAAAACGCCGAAAAAACACGTTTGTTGTATGAGAAATATTTATTTTATTCTGTTTTTAGTATTTGTTGTTATAGTGGCAACAGAAATACATCATCTGTGAAAACTTCAACTGTCCAGCTATCGCGGTTCTTGAGATACAGCCTGGTGACAGACAGACAGCGAAGTCGTAAGCGCAGGCCACACCGCCAGCTAGCGGGCGGCCGGGCTAGGCGAGCGAACATCGTTTCACCTTAGTCGGTAGCTCGCGGTGTGAACCGAAGTATGTAAAAAGGTGAAACGATGTTCGCCCGCCCGCCCGCTAGCTGGCGGTGTGGCCTGCGCTTTAGTAATAGGGTCCCGTTTTTACCCTTTGGGTACGGAACCCTAAAAAAAGAGTAGAAAAATAAAAAGACAAAGAGCGGGGTGAAAAAACCAGAAGGGCAGTTCCCGTAAGAATAAGATAAGACTAAGGGCTACTTACCGCTAATTTTTCAATTGTCAGATAACTTTTATCTGAAGAATAAATATGACAGTTTGACACATTATCTGTACAAAAGCTGTCAAACGGCAATATTTACTCTTTACCCATTGTAAAATCAGCCCTAAGCAATCTAATCTGTCAATCTACTTTACATACATTGATTGTTGGGATGAGAATATCAGATTACGAGTAGATTTTGAACGTTTTTGTAATAAATTCGGTTACCCACATTTCGTCATTTTTATTCTATGTGATAGAAGTTTATGTAAAGATTACATGAAAAATGAAACGATGTCTCTGACTGTGTGATGGTATTTAGAGTAAAATTTTTCAGAAATCATCAACAAAAGTTACATTAGTTCCACTATCGGTCAAGAGATGGCGCTGACCTAAAACTGCAATATTCTACACCGCAGCGTGTAAAGGCCTCGCCGATGAAAATTTAAAATCATTATGATGGTATGGAACCCTCGGTGCGCGAGTCCGACTCGCTCTTACCCGGTTTTTTAAATTTGTTTGACCCAAAATTCAACAACGCGGATACCAGTCGCTGACGCAGCCATTAGGTCCTCACGTGTGCAGGTGACAGGGCATGCGGTGCAAGATGGAAAGTAAGCGATTGTCTATGGAGAGCCACCGTATACACACCGGAGGTCTGAGCCGTCCATGAACCCCCCACTTGTGGAGGTTGTCCTTGCAGCGGCCTACTTGAGTACGAAGTTTGTGGGTTTTCCAAGTAGGCCACGGTAACTTGTGCCAGGATGAGAGACTCTCTGATCGTTTAATAAAGAGATCAGCGGTGCTATTCTGTAAAAATCTCACCGTGAAAACTTAGGTGAAGTGAGCGTGGAGTGAGCTGTTAATAGTGTCATCTCCTAGCAAAAACAAACTCACTTCACCTATGTTTTCACGATGAGATTTTTACAGAATCGACCGGCAGGAGGTTTAAATTCTTTCCAAAGATCACATATTATATCCGTGGAGGAGTTGCCTTTGGCTGGACTTACGCACCCATGAAAATGGAAAAAATAAAAAAGCGAAAGTGAAATGCGTGTACGAACTCTGTATCTTCTGCATGTTCTTCAAGAGTATGTCCTTCTCTCTCTTCATGTTCTCGATTTCTCGCTTGTCGCTCTCGGCTTGCTTCTTGCCCAGCATGAGGTCACGCTCCATCACCGACACTTGCTGGCGCAGGCGCTCACTGGGGGCAGATAGAATGAAAGAAACAAAGATACGTTTATTGGCATACAGACAAAAACATCACGCGGGAAGCGCTAAGGTAGCTTGCGTAATTCAAAGGAGTTTAGAGCTAGATACGACAGTCGTTCAACGATAAAATATTTCGACGACACAGTGACGATAAACAGACGATATAATGGGAACAGCTAGAGACGACAGTCGTCCAACGATAAATTAATCGTCACGACATAGTGGGAATTGGGAACGCACCCTTAGAAGTTGAGACTAAAGAAGGAACGAGGGAACGAGGGGCGTGGCCAAGACATCTGCTTGAAGAGTGGGGATAGTCGCAGTAAAGCCGCGATTACATTACCCAATTTTAAGGAATGCTAACTAGGAAATCGGCAGATGTAATCGCAGTTAGCACAGATTGGATCCAATTTAGTGGAAATTGGAGGTCCAATCTTTCTACTTCCTAAATTGGATCCAATCTAGGATAGTGTAATCACGGCGCTACGATTTAGAACGACTAGTCGGCGTCCGCGCTTTGAGCAAGGTGGACGAGTAGACCGCGCGCACGAATGCTACCAAAGAGTATTTTTAGGGTTCCGTACCCAAAGGGTAAGGGGTCCGTCCGTCTGTCTGTCACCAGGCTGTATCTCAAGAACCGCGATAGTTAGACAGTTGAAATTTTCACAAATGATGTATTTCTGTTGCCGCTATGCAACAAATACTAAAATTAAAATAAAATAAATATTTAAGGCAGGCTCCCATACAAGAAACGTGTTTTTTTTTCGGTGTGTTTGCCTTCTGGTACGGAACCTTCCGTGTGCGAGTCCGACTCGCACTTCGCCAGTTTTTTTTATATAAATGCTACATACAACATGGCGACTGTATCGGAAACGACAGCATTGCTCACAGAAAAAAAAATCCATGTGCTACAAGTATATGTATAATTTATACTATCCATACTATAATATCATACATTCAAAAGTACAAACTCTGTCTGAAAACTAAAAAAAAAAAAATTTTTATTTTATTTTTTTTATATTTTTAAACGATATTAAATTATTATTTTCTTCTGTAGTTTTGATAAATACGGCGCCATCGATAGAAAATTCGAAACGTGCAACCTAGTACGATCCTTCTTCACGAATGCGACGACGCCGACAATGCGTCTGAATGCGTCGTCTCATCGTCTGTCTCTGTCCGATTTAGAATCCAATTTAGTGTAGTGTAATCGCTAGCTCCGATTTCCTAGTTAGAGTGTTCCTAGTTAGCATTGCTTAAAATTGGGTAATGTAATCGCGACTTAACTGCAGACGGCGGAGAACACTCGCTCTCTTTTGGATCGACAGCCGACGACGACAGACGTCTCTCCAACTCAGTATCGTGTTTTCTCGGTGCCAAGTGATTAACTAACTAATTAAGTGTTCTTAGGGCTGATTTTTCCAACGCCAGATAATTTTATCGGAGGAATAATTTTGAATTTTTGACAGTTCTTCCATACAAAAACTGTCAGACGTCAATTTTATTCCACGAATAAAAATTATTTGTCGATTCAAAAATCAGCCCTTAAACGACTATTCTATCAGTTTGTTAGGTTTTGCATATAAAGTTTTATTTGTTAAAAATAATAAATACGGTTGATTGGTGGTGTGTATTTTTTTATTAAACCAGGCCGGTCGATTCTGTAAAAAGCTCATCGTGTAAACTTAGGTGAAGTGAGTTTTGTAAACCTTCATTATAAAATTTATTTATTTACCTACCTTACATAGTATAAAACAAAGTCGCCAAAATGTCTGAACGCGCAGCATAACTTCCGAATGACTGCACTAAATTGGACAATTCTTTTTTTTGTTGTGTTCGGCATTGCCATGTCAAGGTTTGTATGAAAGAAAATTTCGGAAATTCGAAAAAATAATTGCACCCTTGTGAAGTTAGGGCGGGCCGCTAGTTTTAAATAAGTAAATCTCAGTACGCACCGATCAGAATCGATGGAAGCTTTGGTGTGCTCCATAAGTTGGTACTTCTTGGTTATCTGGACGACCTGCTTCGTCAGCTTCGTAGCTTCGTTGCGTAGTTTGTTGCCGTCGGCGATCGTGTTCTGGGAGAAAAACATAGATTTTAAAGAAAGGCAAGAGAATAGGGATCATACTGACATTTTATTTTTACTTTGAATTCATTAAATACTTTTTGCAAATAGAGCAAACCTTATTAGTAAAAGTGTAAAAGCTTAAAAAGCGGCCAAGTTATAAACGTTTCGAAATAACAAAGACGGAACTATCACAGAAGTGACGTCACGACTGTGTAACTTCATACTAGCGCCATACATTGTCCATACCGTGCGACAAGGACGGGAATAATCCCTTCCAAAAGCGTGTTGACCATCTTTACCTACCGAGACCCCTCCGTGCCTCGGAAAGCACGTTAAGCCGTTGGTCCCGGCTGTCATTTGTGGATCTTTGACAGTCGTTACGAGTAGTCAGAAGCCCGAAAGTCTGACCAGTCTTACCAAGGCGTATCGTATTACCCAGTAACTGGGTTGTGGAGGTCAGATAGACAGTCGCTCCATGTAAAATACTGGTATTCAGCTGCATCCGGTTAGACTGGAAGCCGACCCCAACATAGTTGGAAAAAGCGCTAGGCAGATGATGAAGTTTGCCCGCCTGCCTGTCGAACAAAACGCCCCATGCGTCGGAATAGTTGAATGGGCGCAGAGAAGTCATTGTTTTAACAATGACAATAGAACAATGACACTGTTTTGTGTACACTTGGTGTACCGTTGACGTTTCGAGCACTTTCTCTTATGTACACTTGGTGTACACTTGACGCTTGGGGGCTTAAAGGTTAGGTTGATGTAGATGATGACTTACCTTAAGCTCTTTGCTAGTGTTATTGAGCGTTAGCTTAGTCTTGTCGAACTCCTCGTTGGTCGCTGACAGTACTGCTCTCAGATGTTCGCTCTTGTTGACCGCGGCCTCTTGCTCTGCTTGTGCCATTTCCACTTTCGTCGTCATGTTATGGAGCTGACGGTCTCGACGCTCCATCGCCTTATCTGCTTTCGCAATCTGTATGAAGTAGAGGGTTGATAAATAAATGTATACTTTAATAAAAAACTGGCCAAGTGTGAGTCGGACTCGCACACGATGGGTTCCGTACCACAAGGCAAAATCGTCAAAAAATACACGAGATACCGCCTGGTGACAGACAGATGGACGGACAGACGGACAGACGGACGGACAGACAGCGAAGTCTTAGTAACAGGGTCCCATTTTTACCCTTTAGGTACGGAACCCTATTACGTTAAAGAGTTTGTTTGAACGTGCTATTCTCTGGAACGATCAGGTGGATTTGAAAATTCTCGCCGAAAAAAAAAAAAAAGTTTGACCGCGAAGATATTGCACTTTTGTATGGAAGAGCTGATTTTTTGTTTGATAACCGATTTGATCTTGCTTTGATCGATCAGATTAAGCTACGCTTGCCGCGGTTGGCCTGTGGATGGGTGACCATCTTTACATACCGTGACGGCGTGACCCCTCCGTGCCTCGGTAAGCACCTTAAGCCGTTGGTCCCGGCTGTCATTCGTGGATCTTTGACAGTCGTTACGGATAGTCAGAAGCCCGAAAGTCTGACAACCAGTCTTACCAAAGGGTATCGTATTACCCAGTAACTGGGTTGTGGAGATCAGATACGCAGTTGCTCCATGTAAAATACTGGTATTCAGCTGCATCCGGTTAGACTGGAAGCCGACCCCAACATAGTTGGGAAAAGGCTAGGCAGATGATGATGAACCGGCCTTTCAGGATTATGTATCTACTAAATCCATGGTAACAGGTCAGGTTCTTTCAGGACTTCAATGTCCCAGCTGCCCTGTATGTAGAGATACAACCACAGATATAGATAAACCTAGACGACACGAACACACGACACGAATGACGTCACGTGCACTATTTAGTGATGGGAAAATCAAATCAATACAAATATTTACGCCACGGCGCCGCCGCATGCGGCACCCCCCTCCCCCACTCCCGGGGCCTAGCGCCAGCGCTCACGCTCACCCAGCCAGCAGTACACAGGACTGAGCGCGAAAGTGGCGGCTTACGATTTTTGTACGTAAGTTGGTGCGATTTTTGGCACGTGAAGTAGTTGCTCTTGCGTTATCTAGGTGGATGCAACTAACTTTATCATGGAGGCCGGCGATGGTGTTTCCTCGCAGGTCCAGCTCATTCTTCAGTTGATCACTCTCACCCTTTAAGTGCTCGACCAGGCGGTTCTGCCGCACTGCGTTGTTCTCAGCTTCCTGAAAAACAAACGAATGAATTTATTTACTAGCAGCGCCCCGCGCTTTCACCCGCATAAGTGTCGTTCCCGTGGGAATATCGGGATAAAAAGTATCCTATGTGTGAATCTTGATTATAAACTATCTGTGTGCCAAATTTCATTAAAATCCGTTCAGTAGTTTGTGCGTGAAGAAGTAACAAACATACAAACACACTCATAAACTTTCACCTTTATAATACTTATTAGTGTGAAGTGTGATGATTGGTCTATCAAAAATCGTCACAGTTTTCAACCAAATTAACACAAGCAAACATACAAGAAAAGTGCACAATAATAGCGATAGACGCAACATGCAAAAACAAAAACAAAAAAATAACAGGTATAAGTAGAGAAATTACGCATAATTTTTACACAATTTTAATACGAATAGTTGACAATAGTTGGGGAGAATGTGCGTTACATACATAACATATATAATATTGTAGCGGTATCTACAACGCAACATGCGAACAACGCGTCATACTGACGTCACGCTAATCCTGCATCGCGCAAGCAGAGTTTACCGCGGAACTAGCATAGATAAAATAGCCCGACATAAATCATCGGGCAGTTGCCCGCCAGACACAACACCCGTTTGGTCGGAGGATCCTCCCTTTTCTATGGAGGATAAGTGAACATTACACCCTGTTTCTCATACCTCTATAATATAGGCAATGGTTATCTATTTTGTTGGACTGGGCGCTTGAATTTTTGATGTGAAGTGATATTGACTAGCTACATCTGCATCACGAGTTCGATTTACTGAACCACTGATGTGGCGACATTTCAAAGCGAAGATTTCTGTGCTACGTCTGCGATATGTCAAAACGAAGATGTCTGTGCTACGTTAGAGGTAGCACAGAAATATTCGTTTTGACATGTTAAATATTAGGCTCACATACGTTTTTCTTGCCGTAAAAAACTACGGTTTATTCGCCGTGTGTAAGCACGGTCGTAAGCGTTGTATGGATCACAATAGAAGCTTATTAATAGACGCATTTTTATGATCTACAACTTCGAACGCTCTCCATAGAACTCACCTCAATTTGCTCTTCAAGCTTCGAGATGGTGACTTCATTACTATTGGTCTTGCCCTCCAACTCCTCGATGTAATTTAGCGAGTTTGCAAGCCGTTGCTTAGCTCCATCCAGTTCGCCCTGAAGTCGAGCTTTCTCTTTCTCGAACTTTTCTTTTTCTTTAGCAGCTGATGTTGCTCCACTTTTGGAAAGTTATGTGGTTAATGTCTATACTAATATTATAAAGAGGTAAAATTTGTTTGTTTGTTTGTAAGTTTGTATGTGGGCCGTTATCTCTGGAACAGAATCGCGGCGATAGTCTATATAGCCGCGATTCTCTCGCTCGTGGAGACGGTCCCTAACATGTCATGTTTCTTTGTCTTTAAACATCAAGTCTTGATGAACATTCCGTCATTGAATACTTACGCATCGTCATCGCCTGCTCGTTTCCTCGCGTCGAGTTCCTTCTCCAGCTTAGTGAGTTGTCTCTTCAAGGCCTCCAGATTCTCCACGCAGTTGAGCTCGCGAGCGTGCATGGCGTCTGCTAGAGCCTGGGCTTCGGCTACCAGAGTAATGGAGAATATTAGCAAAGGCTTCGTTGGTTTAGTGGTCGCAAGCGGTACTGCTGAGCATGAGGTCCAGGGTTCAATTCCCAGGTTAGGCAAGGTTTCCGTTTCGTTTCAAAAAGAAAAAAAAATTGAGAATGTGCTGACTACGTTCTTTCAAAACCATGTTTTTTCAAAATTATTTTTCTGTTATATTTATATCTAACAGCAAAATATCGAAGTTACTCAATGATAATTATTATAAAGGAAAGATACGCTACGTTCATACTGAGCGACGTTCTGTATTGTTGCGTTGTTATTACAAAGTACTTACTGCGATAGATAATACGGAACGTATGACACAGAAAGAGATAGCTATCTGTAGTGTGTTGCTCGCTGCTGTTAGCGGACTAAATGAAACTACAACAATTGACTGAATTTGTCTCCAACAAATTGCGCGCACTAGTGCCATAGCTATCATTGAAGTTACTTATAGTAAACCATTTATTGAAGTAACATGTAACATGACACAAGGGGAGAAAGATGATGTATGATTGATACTCACTGATGTCCAGGCGTAGTTTTTCAATAATTTTGTTATTGTCGGATATTTCAGATATGTAGTCGGTAACAGTATCGTCGAAACGATTTAGTTTGGTCTGGAATTTAACATGTATTAATTTTAGAAAGAAGCGGGGATCGAGCACTGTAAGCAATTATAGCCTACCTATTTGATGCTAAAATACAAACTTTTTGAATACTTTGTAAAGTAAATGGCAAAAAAACGAGACAAAATTTGTTTATTTTTATTAGCCTACGCTGTCAAAAGTCTCTTGGGCAAAGGTCTTCTTCCACTCCTTTCATCTTTCACGAGCCCGCGCATTCTCCTTCCAGTTTTGACGGAACCTATCCAGCTCGTCCCAACACAGAGCAGTTAAATATCTGTTCTGCGCGTCCCACCATCTCCTACGTGGTCTGCCGCGACCCCCGAACATAGATTTGGCTGACCTGACAAGCCAAGTCACAAGGACAAAACAAAAAAATAAAAAAAACGTAGAACCATCTTCTAGAAATAATTATTGAAGTAATACGACAAACTGTGGTTTTATTTACTCGTCCCGGTACCTAGAGCTCGTGAAGTAGCTAGTAGGTACCTACGTCCTACGTCGAAGGAAAATATTTGGAGAAAGATCGGCGAGCTAAAGCCATGGAAGAAGACTTTTGGCCGCAGGACGTGGTATTCCGTCGCTTCCGCGGACTAGTACCACAGGACAACACAAGGGTGAAGGGCAAGCCAGTGACGTAGGTACTAATTTCATGATATTACAATAAAAATATGTATTTGATTAAATATTAGTCAGTAGTTACCTGGAGTAGTTGTTTGTCCTCACAATGCTGGTGGTTCTCCTCCTTTAACTTGTAGTAGGTGTCATATAGCTTGGTGTAGACATCTGATACGAATTTCATGCCTGCTGTCTCTCGAAGCTGGTCCAGGACCTGGAATATACAATGATAACCATTGAAATCAATATGCCCCTTGGATTATGTACTTATATTAATAGTTTTGTGGTCTGGAGCAAAATCAAGGGGCTTGTGGCTATATTATAATGATAAATGCTTGCCGTGGTAGATTCGTGGATTTGTGACCATCGGTTACATATCGAGACCCCTCCTGTCTCGGAAAGCATGGCACGTGAAGCCGTTGGTCCCAGCTATCATTCGTAGGTCTTGTAACAGTCGTTACGGGTAGTCAGAAGCCAAAAAGTCTGACAACCAGTGTTACCAAGGTTATCGTTTTACCCAGTAACTGAGTTGAGCATACGGCAGGTGGATATACAGCAACTTGATAGCAACGTCCGTTTTTTAATAGCAATAGTGATGAATAAATTAACACAAAGTAAAGCGCCTGTGGGTCCGAACCCACGACCTACAACTCGTAAGTCGGGTCCGTTACCACTGGGCCAACAAAGCAAAAGCAAACAAAAAAAAAAATCAAAAGGAAAATCCAGCGCGCGAAAAAAAAATCACCCTTGGGAAAACGCGCCCGTGCGAAGCTGGGTAAGACACGATGCAAGTTTCTTGCGAAATGACTTGAATCGTCTAAACACACACAACTTTTATTGTTGCTCTAACTTATGGTAGTTAACTACAGGCAATTAATTGGCACCGTATGTAAATGAGGCTTAAAAGCTCTACTCAGGAGGTACTATCAAAAAGTACTCTGTGGGAGGTACATACGACGACATATCAAGCTTTACATTTCCAGTATAAGCCGACTTCTCATTGTACGAGAAGCTTAAATGATGCGAGTTCAGCTTAAACTGGAATAGATGTGTCGTCGTGTGCGTAACTAGATAAACAGAAAATTACTTTAGCAAATTCCTTCTCAGCTTCGGTGGTCTCCGAGCCGATGGTAACGGCCATGCCGAAGTCTTCCTCGTCATCCATTTTAGAAAGTAACACTAAAACTTACAGAAATTGCACTAAAAATATTAACAAACAATACTAAAACAAAACGGGTAAAATTTTTTGTAAAATCGCGTTCGGTCTCGGTGCACCGCTGTTTATTTGGTTGCCTTGGTAACGGCCAAAGACTACAATATGATGCTGGTAACGGCGTTGGTGGCATGTAGAAAATAAAAATAATGAGTAACCATAGAGCTTTTTTTTTTCTTCGCCCTACATAACCATAGGCCTAAAAAACATTCTTCATTCCATAAATATCTATAAGGCCCTGCGCAGACGACAGACTATCCGTGACGCACTTTTTAGTCTGTGAAAATAGAACCTATGCAATTATATGCAGTAACGCACACGACGCGCAAAAAGTCCGGCGCACAAAAAATCCGTGTAATTCGGGCAGACCGCACCGCGCCGCGGTGCGCCGCTCCGCACAAAAAGTGTGTGGAAAAAATTGAACGTTTGCTTCAACGCGCGCTAACGCAGACGGCGCACACTTTAGTCGGCAATCTGCATTTGATGGTGGACGTAACGCACGCGATCTATTATCATGGCGCCAGAGGTCGATGTAACTATGTTAATTCAAGAAATACAAAACAGACCAGCAATTTATTATAAAATTTGAAAAAAATTGCCGGATGTTGTTTCAGAATTGAATGTTTAGTATGGAACTGTCCCTTCAGTAATCTTTCCGAAAGTATAGGATGTACCCAAAATTCTCTATTTCTTCTTCTTTTTCTGTACTTCATGTACAAAATAATACTTCGCGATCTCGGCACGATTTCCATAGCGTCTACGTCCTTACAGCTCTGCCGACAAAATGATCGAAGATGTGCGTCGTGTGCGTTGAGTCTGTGAAAAATCCGCGACCGATTTTTTGCGCGCCATGCAGACTTTTTGTGCGCCGCAGACTCGATCGCACAAAAAGTGTGCCGTCTGCGCAGGGCCTAAGGCTGGTTGACACATCCACACACACACATCAGAGGCTAAGCATTGCCATACAACGTGGCAATACCGCCAGGCGCCAGTCTCTTGGTTACATTACCAGTCGACAGCGTTGCGGAGGAATATCTCGACGCCGGTTTTAGGTATATTTTTATTTTAAAAGTTTGTTAGTTTACTTAGTAGGTATTAGAAGTTTAGCCAGTCAGTGTATATATTATAGGGGGGTCGGAAATGGCCTGAACACAAAATGAAGGAAGAATTAACTAAAGGTAGTTCCTTCATCCAGTAAAGCCTTCCGCTATCGTCAAAAATACACACGGAAATTGACGGAGTTCCCTCTTCAAATCAATCGTGCAGAATCAACAGAATCTCCCATCCCCCTCTTCCACAGTCACGTAGAAAGGGACAGACAATATAGAGATTGATCTAGAATTAAGCAATTGCCGTGATTGGATGAACGGTATAATTATTGTGCTGGTAATGAGGATGTTGGTCGTTTGTCAATGTCCTTGATGATCCCCCTCGAGTGTCTCGTTAGACAATTCAGGAGTACGCCTAAAGATTGAAACTTAAAGTCAACTGTGATTTGGTTTTGCTCATAATATTTCTACTGCTGGGACACAGGTCTTTTCTCTTCGAGTGGGAGTGGTGTGTAATCTACCACGCGGGCCCACTGCAGATTACGGATTAGTGCGGATGTCTCAGGGAATGAGTAACACATTCATCTGTAATTATTTCTTTTCAAATTCCCTTTAGTGCGTGTGTAAGAATTTAACCTGAAAATGGTTTGTTTTCACTTCCACCAGATATTTTCGGAGCAGACCATAAGATCTTATCCTTATAGTATTTTTAACTCACGAAGCGACGAGCTTTTTTTTGTGGTAACCAAGAATACAAATACGCTATGAAAATGTGCGTGAAAACGAATTGTACAAAAACACACACACACACACTTCGGACGGTACCGAGAGCTCCAGCGCTTAGGTACATGCACATTCACAGCAAGTTTGCACACACTTGGTAACCGTGAGATAAAAATACTGTACTTAAGATAAGAGTCTCCAAGTTTAAAAATAGATCATTCAAAAGTATAGCAGGCTGTAACTCTTTGATTAACCAATTCTCGGAACCGGAATAGGAAGTCAAATAGGAAGATATAGTTAAAAAAACCAGTAATTTTGATTGATTGTAGGCAGTACTTGATACCTATACATGATCTTAAACACTAGTTCTTTTTATTAAAATTGGCCATTTCCTGTATCTGTGTCAAAAAGTATATATAATTCTAGGTCGAGTTGGTTTTGAGAAAAGTGCCTGGGAGGGGCTGACACACCGGAAGAGTCTTGTCAGTCCGTCCCTCCCGAGGTCCACCGGAAGAGTATTATATTTGGTCCTGGTGAGGGAAATTCCCCAAAAAGAAATAGTTCATTCCTTAGGCACTATTCTGAGATTATCAGAATCTGAGATCTGAAAAAGGGCATCAGACCGGAGTGAGAAAGTTTATCTATATATATAAAAGAAGAAACTGACTGACTGACTGAATGAATGAATGACTGACTGACTGACTGACATATCAACGCACAGCCGAAACTACTGGGTCTACGAATGTGAAATTTTGCACACGGCTTCCTTTTATAATGTAGGGGAGCACTAAGAAGGGGTTTTTGGAAATTCAACCTTTAAGGGGGTGAAAAGGGGGGATTTCGTTTGTATGAAAAATCTTATTCCTTGAGTTAATAAACTTGAAACCTGGCACAAATACTTATCTAAGTAAATTATTAAGTTTGGCATTTTTTGTTTTTCTTAACTACCCCCTAAAAGGGGATTGGGGGGTGTCAAAGTTTGTATGGAAGAATTTTAATGGGTTGTCCGAATATCTCGAAACTCAGTATTTATACTTAAGACCAAAAATAGAGAAAAGCGTGTATCATGGTTTTCCAAAAATGTACCCCTAACGGGGTGAAAAGGGGTTGTAATTTTACAGGGGAGGATTTTACTGCGTGGCTTGATTAACTCGAAAATTGGTACAAATAATCTTTGAGTCAAGTAATGAGCACATCCCAAAGGATTTTTCGAAATTCCACCCCTGTGGGGGTGAAAAGCGGGGATACAGTTTATATGAAAAATCTTATTCATTTGGTTAATAAACTTGAAACTTGGCACGAATACTTATCTAAGTAAATTATGAAGATTGGCACTTTTTGTTTTTCTAAACTACCCCCTAGAAGGGGATTGGGGGGTGTTAAAATTTGTATGGAAGAATTTTAACGCGCGGTCCGATTAACTCGAAACTCGGTAAGTATTTATACTTAAGACCAAAAATAAAAAATACCACGTATCAGGGTTTTTCGAAAATCTACCCCTAACGGGGTGAAAAGGTGTAGTTAATTTTACAGGGGAGGATTTTACTGCGTGGCTTGATTAAGTCGAAAATTGGTATCAATAAATCTTCGAGTCAAGTAATAAACACATCCTAAACGATTTTTCGAAATTCCACCCCTGTGTGGGGGGGGGGGGGGACAGCGAGGATACAGTTTATATGAAAAATCTTATTCATTTGGTTAATAAACCTGAAACTTGGCACGAAAGTAAATGATGAAGATTGACACTTTTTGTTTTTCTAAACTACCCCCTAAAAGGGGATTGGGGGGTGTCAAAATTTGTAGGTATGGATGAATTTTAAAGCGCGGTCCGATTAACTCGAAACTCGGTATTTATACTTAAGACCAAAAATAAAGAATAACACGTATCAGGGTTTTTCGAAAATTTACCCCTAACGGGGTGAAAAGGTGTACTTAATTTTACAGGGGAGGATTTTACTGCGTGGCTTGATTAAGTCGAAAATTGGTATAAATAATCTTTGAGACAAGTAATGAACACATCACAAACTATTTTTCGAAATTCCACCCCCGTGGGGGTGAAAAGCGGGGATACAGTTTATATGAAAAATCTTATTCATTTGGTTAATAAACTTGAAACTTGGCACGAAAGTAAATTATGAAGATTGACACTTTTTGTTTTTCCAAACTACCCCCTAAAAGGGGATTGGGGGGGGTGTTAAAATTTGTATGGAAGAATTTTAACGGGCGGTCCGATTAACTCGAAACTCGGTAAGTATTTATGCTTAAGACCAAAAATAACATGTATCAGGGTTTTTCGAAAATGTACCCCTAACGGGGTGAAAAGGTGTAGTTACTTTTAGGGTTTTTCAAAACTCGACTCCTACCAAGGTGGAAAAGGGTAATAAAGTTTAAGGGGTGGATTGCTGGGAAATATAGTAGGAAATGCTGTATCCACTAGCAGGAATAGCGCCTCCAGTGTTTCGCAGAGCACTGGCTTCAGCGAAAGAGCCAAAATGGTCTCCGACACACGACCCTTTGCACGACAACATCCTTGTGCCTGTGCCACAAAGGCTGAAAAGCCAAAACAATTTTTTAAAGTGTATCGTCCCACTCACTGGTGAACCATCACAAGAAAGACTGAAGCTGTGGCGAGACAGTCCTTCCTTACCAAAACCCAAAATTTTTAGAGGAAAGTACGAAATACACGCGGACGAAGTCGCGGGCAAAGTGCTAGTAGTGGATAAAACAGAGATTAAAACAGAAGAATAACTAGCAGGGGATCCGGGGGGGGTCCCGGAGGGGGGTTTAGGGGATCAGACCTAAATAACTCAAAAATATCGCTGCGGGATTTTATCGCCCACTGGATTATCAACTTTCGGTTTTGAGCCGAGCGTTGAGAATGCAACAGAGCGCATCCTAGCGCTACAAAAACACTGTTGGATTTTTAACTCTCGACGCTAAGCAGTGCGCGAAAAAAAGCACTCCACTCAAGAACACGTCTACCCCAACGGTCATCGGTTCTACGGCTAATATGGCCGGCCCATTGCCACTTCAGCTTGCTTATTCTGTGGCCTATGTCGATAATTTTGGTTCTCTGCCGGATCACCTCGTTACGGATTCGATCCCTCACAGAGACTGAGAGTGTTACGCAATAACCCCGCAGTTCATGGTCCAGCGTTGAATTTTGAGGTATCCTGTCCCGTCTCCCGCTTTTCTACTACTGGTCAATAAGGCTGCTTGCACGACAAATAGGTAGCTAAATCAGTTTAGCGCTAAACATAATTATTTAAAACATCATTATCTCGCTGTTTTAGATTCTTTTAGCGCTAAATGCGGTACGTTCTTTCTGACTTTTTTCTGTTTTCTCGGCTCCTAAGGTCCTAGCGTGATGATAAATAGCCTAGTCTACCTCAAAAATTGGCTATCAAAAGCAAAAAAAAAAAAAACAATTCCGAGTGGTAGTTTCAGAGATTAGCGCGTTGGTCTCCCGGTGTCATTCGTGGATCTTTGGCAGTCGTTATCCGGGTAGTCACAAGCCCGAAAGTCTGACAACCAGTCTTACCAAGGGGTATCGTATTACCCTGTAACTGGGTTGTGGAGGTCAGATAGGCAGTCGCTCCATGTAAAATACTGGTATTCAGCTGCATCCGGTTAGCCTGGAAGCCGACCCCAACATAGTTGGGAAAAACTGGGCAGATATGATGATGAGTTTCAGAGATTAGCGTGTTCAAACAAACAAACTCTTCAGCTTTATTATTAGTATATAGATAGATTAGTTTATTATTCAAAGTTCATTGTAGTCTCTGTGGCGTGATTTACCTTGAGTTATGTAATCAATCATAATGATGCATACTTAATGGGAATTACATCATAGCGTAGCGCTATTGATAACAATAATTGATTTATGATTTTTTACCATATTGATTGACAGTTGCTGGTTGATAGTATAGGGAAATGAATGCTTAGTAGGGCAGATTTTGAAAAAAAAAAACACCGTTGTTGCAGTTAGGATAAAATATTAATCGACTCAGCCTATTGCAGTCCACTGCTGGACATACGCCTCTCCCAAGTTGCGCCACAACACCCTGTCCTCCGCCTCCCGCATCCCCAACCATCTTCTTATGGTCGTCGGTACATCTAGCTGGCATCCCACACTACGCTTGTCGGAAAAAAAAGGATAAATTATAGAAGACTGTATACTTAAAAACGAATGTCTGATTCGTTGTTCCTAAATACATCTGCTTAAATAGTGGAGCCCTTTGAAAACTACCGCGAGGCGACTGCAACCGAACATCACAAGAAGCCGCATCGACAACAAACGATACCGTCGAAGCATGAAATATGGCACGAGCAGGCGGAAGCCGCACAAGACTTCCATTTATAGCGAAAGTGTTGTACCTACTTAGGAAGAATTTTGGAAAAGTCACCCCCTAAAGGTTTTAAATAGGGGACGAAATGTTTAGAAGTTCGTAATTTTTGCTGATGAAAAATTCCATCAGGCACGCGGCTTGTCATAAGTTACTTTGAAGTTTCATTCGATTTAATTAGTAAGTTACAAACGAAACCAGTTCTAATTCTAACCGTCAAACTTTTGTCTGCATAATAATTATGTACTCTTACACGTGTACGTTTTTATCGAATAAACTCATTAGGCCTTGGCATATTCGCTCCTATTTATAGGGTGGCTGGTAATTAGTGACCGATACTTAAACACGTGATTTTACTCATCATTATGAACAACTTTTACTATGGGACCAAACCTGAAATCGTGAAAAAAACAGCTGTTCTCTACATTTTGACGAGTTAGACGAACATAAATGTTCAGCAGATTTTTTTTTCGCGATTTCAGGTTTGGTCCCATAGTAAAAGTTGTTCATAATGATGAGTAAAATCACGTTTTTAAGTATCGGTCACTAATTACCAGTCACCCTATATAACTGATTTAGACAATGAAGTGAATATACCTTCAAAGTTATCACATTCAGGGGGCCCAAAAGTTAGTGATTTGACATGCTATCCTTTTATATTATTATACATCGTCTCTTGTGGCTAAGTAATAACAGCCGCACGGGTCGATCAATCAGGTTAAGCTACGCTTGCCGCGGTTGGTCTGTGGATGGGTGACCATCTTCATATACCAAGACCCCTCCGTGCCTCGGAAAGCACGTTAAGCCGTCGGTCCCTGCTGTCACTCGTGGATCTTTGACAATCGTTACGGGTGGTCAGAAACCAGAAAGTCTGACAACCAGTCTTACCAAGGGGTATCGTATTACCCAGTAACTGGATTGTGGAGCTCAGATAAGCAGTTACTCCATGTAAAATACTGGTATTCAGCTGCATCTGGTTAGACTGGAAACCGACCCCAACAAAGTTGGAAAAAGGCTAGGCAGATGACATCGTCTATTAAAAAAATCTATCCTAACCGAGTGTGGTGCAACATTTTTCCATACGTTCTTTTAATTATCATGAAATACATTTCTCTATGAATGGACAAAAGTAAACATAACCTATCCGAGTCGGTGTGTAAAAAAAAACCTAGGTTCTCTTAGTAAATAAATGCGGAAGGAGAGCATAATGTGGCGCTAAAGCCTCCTTGAAAATAATCCTGCCAGTGCGAGGCGAGAGATGCGTATAAAGTCTCTTCAAAGTTATGTTTCAAATTAATATTATTTCAAGTTAAACAAATATCAACTTTATATTAGTAAAAATTAAGTTGATTTCAGAGTGATTATCACTATTGAAAAAGTTATATAAACCTTTGAAGTTATAGCGTAAACTGAACTTTATCACCACATGCCGGTTTCCTCACGATGAAACATTTCCTTCACCGTTTTGAGAGCAGTGGTGATGAAATTAAATACACAAAGTAAGGTGCCTGCCTGGGTTCGAACTCACGACCTGCAACTCGTAAGTAAGGGCCGATACCACTGGGCCATCACTGCTCTCTGAGCCTAATAAAAGAGTTATTCTGGGGATGTACAGACGCCAGAACATTAAGCTACCCGAAACTGTCAAATTTTCCTAATAAACTTTGAACCTTATGCTTTAGCCATAAAGTTGAAAATCTATTAAATAAACTTGACAGATTGTAGTGGCTTGATGTGCTGGCGCGTCTATACCAATACCGAACGAAGAATGCCAATTGTACGGAAGTATTCGCGTATCACAGACAAATAATATGGGGGCCTAAAAAGGCCACTTTGGCAGAATCATAAAAGGATAAAAATATTATGAATCATAATAATTATGGCGAAGACAGTCCGTGTTTTTAGGGTTCCGTAGCCAAAGGGTAAAAACGGGACCCTATTACTAAGACTTCGCTGTCTGTCCGTCCGTCCGTCTGTCTGTCACCAGGCTGTATCTCAAGAACCGCGATAGCTAGACAGTTGAAAATTTCACAAATTATGTATTTCTGTTGCCGCTATAACAACAAATACTAAAAACAAAATTAAAATAAATATTTTAGGGGTACTCCCATACAACAAACGTGTTTTTTTTTCGGTGTTTTTGCCTTGTGGTATGGAACCCTTCGTGTGCGAGTCCAACTTGCACTTGGCCAGTTTTTTTTCGCTGCAGTACGTAGGTATAATCAAAGAGATTGGGATTGGATTTGGATTGGATTGATTGGTATTTTAGCACAGACAAAACAAAAAAAATAATTGAAAAATCCTTCACCAATGGGATTTGATACGATTAACTAAACAGTTAACTGTCCATTATGATTCATAATGTTATCCTTCTATGATTCTGCCAAAGTGGCTTTTTTAGGCCCCTGAAGTAACAAGTAATAAAAATTATATTCTCGATTTATGGTTTAAGTATATAAGTTTAAGTAGTATCTTATCTTAATCCAACCTTCATTTTTCATTTGATCAGGAAGCTTCCAAGCATGTTTTTTGCGCTAACTATAAATTACTCAAATTAATTGGTGTACGTTATTTTAATTAATTGTCTGGTTATCCTTATCCTAACACATTCAGACACAAGTGTAACGTCTCTCTGTCTGTCTGTTACTGCGCTTATAACTCGAAAACCGCTGCGCTGTTTTGATTTATGTGTTGTTTTATTAATTTACAGATATCAATATTATCTACACTTATGTAATATTAATAGTGTACAGCCGCTAGCATATCAAGCTATTACAATCTGTCAAATTTATTTAATAGATTTTCCACTTTATCTCTAAAGCATAAGGTTCAAAGTTGATTGGTAGCTTGATGTGCTGGTGTCTGTACATAATAAATAATATTCTATTTTTTTCTATCTTCACTAGCTAGGTTTTAGTAGGTCTTACCTATAGATAACATTTTAGATTATAATAATTTATACTATCCATACTAATATTATAAATTCGAAAGTAACTCTGTCTGTCGGTATGTTACCTCTTCACGCTTAAACCGCTGAACGGATTTCGATAAAATTTGGCAGAGAGATAGATTGTATCCCGGGGAAGGATATAAGATAGTTTTTATCCCGATATTCCCACGGGATCGACACTTATGCGTGTAAAACCGCGGGGCGCTGCTAGTAATATTATAAAGAGGTTTTTTTGAGGTTGTAGGGGGTAATCTTCGGAACTACTGATTCGATCCCGAAAATTCTTTCACTAATGAGAAGTTACATTAGCTACGCAAGCTACATCCCTGAGTGTCATAGGCTATGTTTTATGTCAAAACGGGAAATTTCACGCGAACGAAGTCGCGGGCAGAAGCTAGTACCTAATTAATAAAATGTTACCTTAAATTTTACTTAGAATAAGTTAGTTAGCATGTATAAATAAGTCCTCTTCCTTCAAATTTTTATTTTGCTGCCCGACAGTCCACGATTGTTACAACTAATGTTTACTTACCACCTAAGCATTATAAATTGTGTTATTGGGTAGTACAGTTCAAGCAAGCGGAGTTGTGGGTACAGCTAGTATGGTTTATTTACTCTGTGCGGATTGTAAGTTGTAACATTCACAAGTTATGCACATACTTACAGTTGTACCTACCTACAGTTTGAGCGAAGTAAGTAGATAGGTACCAAAGTATTATATGCATGTCATTTGCATCGCCCGCCGGTCGCTACCTCAAATATAGGACATACTTACCACATAATATGTGTAAGCATGTAAACGAAGTAACGTTTACATGCGTAGGTACACATATTATGTGTTTGAATGGAGATCAAAGAAACGATGGACAGATTGCGTCAAAGAAATAAAGAAAATATATTTATTTAGCACAGACTTAAAAGACACAATACACCAGAAGGCCAATTCTCGTAATTGAAACGTTCAAAATCTAGTCGCAGTCTCATCTCGGCGACAAACTGCAGAAAAGTTGAACGTGAAATGCACTACTTTCCGATCATGTTGCAACGATTTTATCCATTGTATCAATATTTTTGACAAAAACCCGATAAATTCGACATACCTATTCCATGACTGCCTCGTTAGTCTACTGAGCGTGAGGTCCAGGGTTCGATTCCCGGGTCGGGCAGTCTTATTGGGATTTTTAATCTGGAATTTCTCAGTAGCAGCTGTGGTAGCAGCCTGTAGTCAGGATTTGCGCCCGGTTGATGGCAATAGGCTTGCCCTATTATGGCGAAAAAAAAGTGTTCTGAGACATTCGTGACGACGTGTTGGGAGGGGAGGTTGGTCATATGACTTGATACTATAATTACAGCTCTGCCTAGCCTTCAGATAAATACTGGCGTGATGATTCCATGGTCTGCACATTGTGAAATCTCTATAACCGCTGGTTGGATGACCCTCGCGTCACCGCTGTGTTCACTCATTCACAGTTTTTTTGTATCTTCAAGGCCTTTGATTCTTGAACCGTGCTGCTGTGACATACTTTAAGCTAATATTTCAAGAAGTTTATGATTTTAAAGACGTTTTTTTATGTAATTTACAGCGGATTAAGATAATGAGGCCGTGGATTGTCTCGTTGGCTTAGTCATCTAGCTAGAGTTTGCAAGCGTGACTGCTGACTCCGAGTGTCCTAGATTTGAACCCCGGTTAGGGTAGCGTTATTGGGTTTTTCTGTTAGGGAATTCTCAGCCCTGACTCGGGACGGAACTACAATGTACAGTCAACAAAAGAGATAAGTATGCAAGGTCGTCGGATATAGTTGAAGTTTAGTAAGAAACCGATGGGTGTTTTCGAATTTTCTGAATAGAAAACAAACAGTTCATTTATCAAATTAAATTTCAGTCGACAACATCCATCGGTTTCTTACTAAATTTCAATTATATCCGACGATCCTGAATACTTAACTCTTTTGTTGACTGTACATAGACCTTTGGAAGGCATAATGGGGCCGAACCAATTTTTCGAATTTTGTAAATACATACCTACTAATATTACCGTCGTGAATCATATTCATAAACATACCTACAATCTAAAGTAATACTGACCTGAAAGTAGTAAAAAAAATAAGAAAATTTGAACTTAGCGGTCTAACCTGACACTTTCGCCTTAAGCTGAACACACAAAGGTTTATAATATCTATTATTTTTATCTGAATTGTTATTCGATCATTAAGTCGATCTTAATTCACGTTTGAGCTCCGTTGTAAGCAGGTCTTTAATAGTTTGGCGATCGATTTCTATGATAGATAGTATTATAATTATGTTCTACGAATTCACCGGTTTATTATGAGGGTGAATGACCTAACAGGGGGCAAACACCTACATTCGGCTATTTTGCATTGTAAATTCATCGCGGGGATTTTGTTATGAATCCCTTATTTATGACTTTCTATGCTCATAAACTTTTTTTATCACTACGGTAATATACAGTACGATTAACGATTAACGGACTTTGGGAAATTTAACGGAAGTTAACGAGTCCGTTAACAAATTTTTAAGTTAAATTAAAAGTTAATCCGTTACTCGAAATGATAACTTCGTTAATTAACGATTACTTAACGGATTAACGAGTTAATGCCCAGCTTTGTTGACCTCCCGTGGACCTACCTACTTATAATTACATGGGACTTAGCTGGACTGGAGTCACTTCTTCTAAATATATAAAATTCAAAGTCCTGACTGACTGACTGATATATCAACGCACAGCCTAAACCGCTGGTCCTAGAGACATGAAATTTGGAGGGTGTGTTCTTTGTGAAGAGTAGGATCCACTAAGAAAGGGTTTTTCGAAATTCCACCCCTAAGAGGGTGAAATTTCACGCGAACGAAATCGCGGGCATGAGCCAGTCATTCATATTTTGTCAGCCCGGCTCGAATAGTTAGACAGAGTTCCACATCTGTCCATCCCTTCAGTCCGGGAAAACACAAGTGTGATATTTTAACGGTTTTTGGAGAAACCCCAAATCTATTCAACAGATGACGTAGACGAATCATGAATCAACACAAAGTTGACCTCTTCTTCGGTAACGAGTACATAAATTAACTATCAAAACAAGGTAATGAGTTTAAAAATACATTAAAATGACGTGCAAAATTCATGTTGACCGTCTCTAGTATGTGGTTGGATTTCCCATTACTTTTGAATGGAAAATATTTACTTACCATCATGAATATTTTCCACCAAAATATGGCTGGGCAATAGTTATTTTATTTGCTAATCTAAATATATAAAACTCAAAGGTGACTGACTGACTGACATAGTGATCTATCAACTCACAGCCCAAACCACTGGAGGGATCGGGCTGAAATTTGGCATGCAGGTAGATGTTATGACGTAGGCATCCGCTAAGAAAGGGTTTTTCGAAATTCCACCCCTAAGAGGGTGAATGGGGGGAGGGTGAAATTTCACGCGGACGAAGTCGCGGGCGGAAGCTAGTATTTTATAAAAAATATATACGACGTGTTAAAAGATTATCCCGACAAAAAGAGGTGCTTTAGACCACCGAACTGAACAATTTTGACTATGGGACCAAGTCTGAAAGCACGAAAAAAAATCTGTTAGTATTAATGTAATACCTACCAGCTGCTATACTATACCCCAATATGGTTTGTAAGTGGCTAGACAGATTGACTGCACCACGATTCTACATCGTTACTGTCGCGTTTCCGCTACTGAATCGCTGCAAAAAGTTGCCTTGACGACCTTCCTAAGACCGATAATCCATACGAATTACATAATAAATGGACATGAAAAGTCATGCAATCAAAGTACCCATTAACCAACTAACTAAAAATAGCATAAAAACAAACGGACAAAAATAGGAAACCCCAAACTGACAATTACCAAACAAAAAAAGTAAACGAAACAAAAAACGATCAACACAATACTACGTCAGAAAACTTAGCGGTTCTTTAAGAACAAGAATCAGGAAATGCGTATGACGCATACGTAAGTACTAATGTATTTGTGACGTCATCACAGAGCTAGTAGTAGGTACTGTTAATAACCTAGGGCGATAGTAATTGATACGAGAAAATTGATAGCTAGTATTTAATTTGCCACCCAGAAGTACCTTAGTGCGTATGTGAAGTGAGAATGTCACTTCTGGACCTACATAGAGTTAAAAGGTTGTTTATTTAGAATGGTGTCGCGTTTGCGTACACCCACCCTCACACACATATGTATACGTAAGATATGGTCACAGATTCTGACTGCTCAATGGAGTTACGTATGCTTTGCCTTATATGTATATCTTTAGCATCTCAATTTGTAATTAGCTGGATGGTCCAGCTGATTACAAATTGAGATGTTAAAGTCACAAATTTATCTGCTGTGGACTTGGAATTGCAAGGTTCTGATGACCTGGTGTCTTTACGTTTTATAAGCAAAATGTCCACCTTTATTTTTCTATCCAAGGAAGCGTAAGGTGTCAGGCCCCGGATCTTTCTTTTCGTAGGGATGGAAAAAGCGTTCAGTCAAATTCGAACTGTGCAAACCTCTAACAGCATGCACCAATTTGATTGTCAATTTTATTGTCGTGGTGATTGCAATATTTTCTCATGATCCCATTGACTAGTCTATACATACATATTTAGAGAACCCATCGAAGTATACGATTCCAGTCTAAAAGGAAGTCGGTCAAATGAGCTAGGTCGAAAATGCGGCTGGGGCAGACTGCATGCATTACGCGGAGAACATAGTGTTGTGACGTCTTTCACTTTCAAAACATAGCTATTCACCTTACTGAGTATTGAAACTTTTTTGCAAAGTCCGTCCATCAACAACGGAAAACCCGCAAGCTGAGTCATGTCCTACCGGCTTAGTTGACATTTTTCATTCATCATTATTATCGTTAAATACGCACTACTCTATGAAATAATTAGTTCAGATAGAAGCCGGTACTTTTCTTGTACCCAGGACAAAATGTTTGGTTTCAAGGAATTTGACGTTTGACGAAAAAGGTGGATTGATGGTGAGTGGTGACGAATCAAAATACTAAAACTGTTTCAATTTATTACTGTCAAAACCTCAAAATCGAGAGTCAATTAAATTTTTAGTCTTTTTTTTTTTGTTTAGATATTGGTACCTTTTTTCCGTGGGGAAATCCTCATGAATACTCTCCGTCTGGGGAGAACAGCTGTTCTTTCTACCACAAACATACCGCAGACATCCTAAAAATTACAAAAACATATACGTGCCCCAAAATTCAACGATAAGCGGACACCAGAGGCCTGCGTGTGACTACTCGAGAAAAAAAAAGGAAAAAAAATTTTTTTTTTTGGAAATTACTTAAAATACATTGAAATTCTTCGATATCTTAAACTACCGTTACTACAATTTTTCTACGCAGCACTGCTATCCACAATAACCGTTATAAATCCCAGGATGCCTGTTGTTTTATAGGTTAACTCTCACCTACAACACCCGAAGAAGCAAGCAAAGGTGTTTTTGTTATAGAAGAGTCTACACCCATTTTTCGCCTTTGATAAAAGTCACATAAAAATAAAAGCAAGGAAGCAAACATAAAAAAAATATTATTTAAATTTGTAAAATTAAGCAATTAAATTCATTCGTTCCGTTTAACCAACCCGCACTGGGCCCGCGTGGTGGATTACGGCCCACTCCCTCTCATTGAGAGGAGGCCTGTGTCCCAGCAGTGGGAACGTTATAGGCTGATTATGGTATGGTATGGTATGGTTCCGTTTATTGCATTTGATACGCATAAATAAATATATAAACAGTTTTACTATCATGAGTTATGATAATAATATACCAATAATTGAACAATTTGCCATACGAATGAGTAACGTGACAGTTTCCTAGTTGACATTATTACAATTTTATTACGTGTTGTTGGACTTGTTAATAGAACGTTGCATTTTATAAAGCTTTGCATTGATTATTTTATTTATTAAAACTTTATGCACAAGTAAAATAAAATACTGTAAAAAACAAAGTTGGACTTAATGCCTGAGGCATTTTCTACCAGTCAACCTTAGGGTGATGCAGAGACAAACGTGGCAGGTGCAACATACGAGATAAGTAGCTAAGAAATTACTATAAAATACAAGAAACATATTAATGCATAGATAGATACATTCTTATACAACGTTATTTTTAGTATTTATGCGAAACCTAGTTTGTTCAGAATAAGTAAGTGAATCGATTCCAATAATTTTTACCCCAATGTTATATTTTGTCCCAAAAATATTTAAGAAAGGTTAAAATTTGGACACCGAGCGACACTCAGTAGGTTATCCAATCTCCGCCCCGAACGGTTAGGTATCTAGGTACTATTTTATCAATGAGCGCGCGTGTGAGCATGTTTTTGTACGGACAAACCGGTAACTTAACAAGCTTATAACTTTGTGATTTTTCATGATACAGTTTTGAAATTTTGTACATAGATTCTTTACATAAAAATACTAGACACGTGTTTCAGGTTTCGCATATACTAAAAATAATGTTGTATATAAGTAAACAAAATTAACTGTCAGGAGAAAAAATGATCGGTAGAGGAGAAAATGAATCCAGCAAATTAGCGCTGGAATGTTACGGCCAACTTCTGACGGATATGTTCACGTGCCTTCACTTTATAAAAGATAGGTAACCGACTGTTTGCCCTCCTTACTCCTGATGTTCATAATTTCAATGAGGAACTAGCAAAGCTTCATATCTATAAATATATTATAACTAGCTTCTGCCCGCGACTTCATCCGCGTGAAATTTCACCCTCTTAGGGGTGGAATTTCGAAAAACCCTTTCTTAGTGGATACCTACTCTTCACAAAGAACACACCCTCCAAATTTCATGTCTCTAGGAGCAGCGGTATAGACTGTGCGTTGATATATCAACAATCAGTCAGTTTATCATTTTATATATATAGATTCTTCTGCTTGTGGCTGAGTAACAACAGCCGCACGGGCCGATCGCTCAGGTTAAGCTACGCTTGTCGCAGTTGGTCCGTGGAGGGGTTAACATCTTTACATACCAAGACCCCGTGGCTCGGAAAGCACGTTAAGAAATTAGCCCGAGCTGTCATTCGTGGATCTTTGGTAGCCGTTACGGGTCGTTAGAAGCTCGAAATTCTGACAGCCATTCGTCCAGGGGTAGCAGGTCAGATAGGCAGTTGCTTCATGTAAATTACTGGTATTCAGCTGCATCCGGTGAGACTGAAAGCCAACCTTAACATGGTTGGGAACAGGCTTTTCAGATGACGTGGGTAGGTATGCCACTGAACTCCTCCTACACGGCTCGACCAATTTTGATGAAAGTTTTTGTGTGTATTTTGAGTGGGTCCCTGGATGGTTTAGGTTCGCAACTGGACCCGGTAGGTGGCGCCGAGATCAAGTTCTAGGAAACAGCCAGATATAGTCGGCTAGTTGTAAAATAAAAACCTTAGTAAGTATTCATACTAATGTTATAAATGCAAAAGTAACTATAAAGTCTGTCTGTTATCTTTTTACTCTTAAGGGGACTACAGGACCAGATCGCAAAAAACGCAAGTCTTATAATGCCTAAAAATATACTGTAGCCGACCACAGTAAACAAAATCAGAAAAATATATGATATTCTTCAGGATATGCTAGGTAGATACTACGTTGAAAACATAATACAATTAACTTGATACGATAGAAAAAAAAATCATGAAGACACCTCTAAAAAGTTTCTTTTTACAATAAAAACCTTACGATCATCCGACAGTGACGGCGCTTTATTGGTAGGTACCTACTTTCCTTCTTTTTTTAGGGCACCGTGCATTCATCGAACGTCATTTCTTCTAGAGAAAGGAGTGTAAAAACCCCTGGCTACTTTTCCTTTACCGAATTCCTTAATTATCGTTTGTATATCTTCCTCACCATCTAAATTTCCCAAAAATGCATCGAAGAGGATAAATTCTTATTTTTTTATCACTAAATATTTCTGTTTCGTTGAAATATTAAAACTGTGACGTAGGTGTACTAAAATCTCAAATCTCTAAACGGTGAAGGAAAACATCGAGAGGAAACCGGCATGTCTTAGAAGAACCAAAAATTCGAAGACATGTGACATCTACCAAAGTCAAAGTCAAAGTCAAATCATTTATTTCAAATAGGCACATTAAAGGCACTTTTGAACGTCAAAAAAAAAAAATGGTTGCCTGTAAAGTCGGTTTTACGGGCGAAGATTTTACGTGACAACGACCGATCATCCGATCATAGTTGAGTGGGAGAGAGACGCAAGGCATTCGGCGGGCCTCTCTCTCGTTCGGTGACTCATCGTAACGTTACCGAGCGTTACACTTTTTCATAAGTGACTCCCAGTCGCAACCTAATTTAAGACGTTGTCACGTCAAAACTAAATAGAAATGATTCTAGTCGCCCATTCGAAAAGGTAGTTTTCGTATGGAGAAGAATGGGCAAGAAACTCCACCGTTACTCTTTTAAAAATGTTTTACAAGGTCTTGTATACATAATAAAAATTATATGTGAACACGATGCACCCATAATAAAATTAGTCTACCACAAAAGGTAAAAAGAATTAAAAATTAAGCAATGACAGGTAAATCAAATAAGTGATAGATACATGGTGCTCACATATTTACAAGTTATTTAAAAAAATAATAAAAAAATGCAAAAGTAGTTGAACTTTAACAAGTGTGTGAGCCACTGTAGTCGCAGATTGTAAAAATGAATTAGAATAAGATGTCATAATTAAAAATAATATATATAAATTAAATTAGGAACAAGTTTGATTTTGTCCAGACTTTTAGATTGTCCTATGGAGCAGGACCAGCATGTTTCCAAACATTCTTATCTTGGATACAATCCTCTAATTTGTAATATCCTTTTTTACAAAGTGTACTTTTAATATGAGTTTTAAATTTTCTTTCATTTAATTGCAATATGTCACAAGGTATTTTGTTGTAGCATTTAACACAGTACCCCATAAAAGATGTATGTACTTTAGATAATCTGAAAAAAGGTTGATCTAATTTATCTTTATTTCTAGTATTAAAATTATGCCTATCACTTATTTTATTAAAAAGATGTTGATTTTTTCATACATACATAATATTTTCATAAATGAATTGGCAAGGTACCGTCATGATATTAACCTTTTTAAATAGTTCCCTAAGAGATTCGCGACGACGTAGATTGTAAATGGCTCTGACAGCTCTCTTTTGTAAAATAAAAATGGATTCAATGTCAGCAGGCCGACCCCATAGTGAAATGCCATATGACATAATACTGTGGAAGTAACTAAAATAGACCAAACGCGCGGTTTCTACATCTGTTAACTGTCTTATCTTTCTAACAGCATAAGCGGCGGAGCTTAGCCGCCCCGCAATAGATGTTATATGAGGTCCCCATTGTAATTTCTCGTCTAGCGTGATTCCTAGGAAAACTGTCTGATCAATAAATTCTAGTTTTTGACCAACCCACACTGGGCCCGCGAGGAGCTCTGCGTATCTGCGACAGCCGGCGTTGACGCCACCATCCAGCCACCACCCTTGCTTACAAACAACAAGGTAATTGCGTAACACATACTATCAGTAGGAAAGGCTTTCTTTTTGACAGTGCAACAACATTGCGATATTAACTTTGTTAAGCAGATACATTTTTCGAACATGTGAAGCAATGGATAGTAATGATTTTGATTAATAGTGTGTTACGCAAGGGTCACAAAATACAGAGAGTACAAGGGTGCTGACTGCTGTATTTACCAAGATATGAGCTAGTCGTTTAGCTCATGAGATAGCCGACATGAGATAAGAAATCTCTTTATTTACGTCATGTTGCACGTGTATATTGACATTCGAACTATGAAAGCGCTTTAGTCGCCGAGACACACATGACTCACAAAGAGGAAGCCAAACCACTTTATAAGTTAACTTCATAGGTGCTCTGTTAAAGAATGTGAGTATGTTTGTAATGCTACAGATTGATTTTTCAATAGTCCTTTAATATAACTTTTATTTGAGGAAAAACTATTGAGGGTTGCAGCAAGTCTGACAGCCAGTGTTACCAAGGGATGTCGTATTAACTAGTAACTGGGCTGTGGAGATCAAATAGGCAGTCGCTCCATGTAAAATACAGAAAAATCACCCCCAACATCATCATCTGCCAGCCTTTTCCCAACTATGTTGGGGACGGCTTCCAGTTTAACCGGATGTAGCTGAATACCAGTATTTTACATGGAGCGACTACCTATCTGACCTCCACAACCCTGTTACTGGGTACTACGATCCCCTTGGTAAGACCAGCCGGTCGATTCTGTAAAAATCTCACCGTGAAAACTTAGGTGAAGTGAGTTTGTTTTTGCTAGGAATTGACACTATTGACAGCTCGCTCCACGCTCACTTCACCTAAGTTTTCACGGTGAATTTTTTACAGAATAGCACCGCTGTATCGATTGTTTTTGCGGCTGTTATTATTATTTAGCCACGGGCCCCTCAAATGCCGCCCCCAACATAGTTGAGAAAAGTCTAGGCAGGATTACAATACTCTCGTAAGACATATTTTAAATATTAACGGTTTTACTCTCTTCCGGGTGTGGCCAAAAAACTGGTCAAACTATTTACAACTGTTTCTACTTTACTTGAATCAATATGCGACAATTACGACAGACGTGGTTCGCTCTAGAATCTAGATACTTAGTAAGTACAGGTTTTAGTCTAGCTACCTGTTTGGCAGCTTCCCTATATGGCAATGATATATGGAAATATTTATATGTATTGATTGGCGGTTAACAATCAATGAGGGTGGTCCATTGATTGATTAGAAATAGGTACAAAAAACTTTTGTCCTATAGGTATGCCTATTCGAGTTACACCATTTATAACTCAAGCACGGCTGGATCGATTTTTATGATCTTTAATTTGTTGGATTTGTCTTCGCCCCGAATAGCAGAATAACTATAAAAACGAGGGAAAAATTCACGAAACAAAAATGATGAAGATTATTCATTTTCTCATATCTACATTCTTTCTTATTGATTCTGAGGCGGCGGCACGAAGTTTGCCGGCTCAGCTAGTGTAAGAATATACAGGATTATTGGTAAAACATTAACAACCTCTTAAGAAGTCATTGTACTCATCATTAAGAACAACTTTTACTATTGGACCAAACCTGAAATCGCGAAAAAAAAACATTTCGACGAGTTATAAGAATATAAATGTAGGGAACAGCTGATTTTTGTTGTTCATAATGATGAGTACAATGACCTCTTAAGAGGTTCTGTTTATCTAATAAATTATGTAAAATATGGCCACACGCACTTAGCAAGCTTATTACTTAACTTATCAATGCTCGCTACATAAGAATCATTGATTCATCATTTCAGCCGAAAGACGTCCACATCAGGGAGTGAGTCGCACCACGTCCGCTACGCGTTACGTCCGTTTATTTCCCTATTGTATTCTCGAAGATGCATTTTTTCTCGGATCAGTCGCGTTACAGCCGTTCTACCTAAAGTACACTCAACGCTAAAAGTGCTTGTGATTAGAACAATATCACAATACTTACCAAATTAACATTTTGTGAAGCATCGTACTAGGTGAGCAGACTTATCAGGAGATGCTTTTTGTCGCCCACACATACACATTAGAGGACCCACATTCGTTATACGAAAGTAATATTATTTTCAAATAACACTATGCGTTTTGACTGTACTGGACTGACGGACGCAGAGCGACTAATCGTAAGATATGAAGGTCAACGGCCGTAGTGCGATCGATTTGAAAAAAATGAATCTTCCAAATACAATAGGGTCGTAGACAGACGCTACGCGTAGCGGACGTGGTGCGACTTCGTCGACATAGGGCTCCCCCAAGCACCTCGACTTCAACCGGTTGTTTGCTTTCCGCATCCAGCGGATTCCTGCGGCCTTCACAAGTTCGTCGGAGCACCTTGTGGGAGGCCTTCCAACGCTACGTCTACCGGTACGCGGTCGCCACTCCAGGGGGTCTACTCCGAAGCGGTTAACCACTGTATCGGCCGAATGTTCGGTCATTTTCTACTACCATTAATTTCCTATATTGACTATTGGTCCCGACCAAACTGTGCCAATCCGAACCTTTTTAGAACCTTAACCTTTTTTTTACCTTTTTTTTTTAAATTCGTAGTAGGACAACAATATTTGAATCAGAAAATGACCGAACATTCGGCCGATACAGTGGTTAACCGCTTCGGAGTAGACCCCCTGAACCTTTCGGCCCCATCGGCCATCTGTTTTGCGAGCCCTGCCCAAGAATAAGAATAAAGTTATTAAATTATTGTTCCCATTGCCTTAATCATAATTAACATGAATGGATATCGGTAGGTAGTTATTGTTATTTTGTGTCTAGTTAATAATTATGAAATATCTAGGTTTTATATTCGTTAACTAGAGCGAAACGATAAAATACCTGTATCCAAGTACCTTATTAATTTTACATTTACTACCTACTTGATAATAAAATCTAAGCTATGTTATCTTTATGTTTTCAACTGGGTGCAAACGAGCAATCGGCCTGGAGCAGCATGGGTGGCCCAGCGGCTCCCACTTCCGAATGGTCGTGGGTTCGAACCCAGACCTGCGCTTTACTTTGCGTAATTTATTTCACTTTCTGATGTCTTTTTTGGAAGTCGGTTGTTTTTTTTTTGTAAAAAAAAACTTATTTTTCACTTTTAAGTTGTACTTACCCACACAAATTCGTATTACACTACTTCAACTACTTGCTATGTAAATATCAGTGACAGGAAGTTATTAGAACATTATCAATATAAACTAAGTGGCAAAAATAGGTACGTATTATTGAAGCTAATTAAAAAACTACCCAAGCAAAGTTAATAAAATTTATATGGGGCCACCCTTGAGGCATACCCATTAAAACAATAAACAAAAAAATGGTTGCCTGTAAAGTCGGTTTTACGGGCGAAGATTTTACGTGACAACGACCGATCATCCGATCATAGTTGAGTGGGAGAGAGACGCAAGGCATTCGGCGGGCCTCTCTCTCGTTCGGTGACTCATCGTAACGTTACCGAGCGTTACACTTTTTCATAAGTGACTCCCAGTCGCAACCTAATTTAAGACGTTGTCACGTCAAAAATAGATTCACAAATTTCCGGAGATATCTTAGTATAGATAGTATAGATTTGACGGCACGGTTGGCGCAGTGGTTAAGCGATTGACTTCTGCGCTGCGTGTCGCGGGTTCGATTCCCGCACGGAACAAATATTTGTATGACCTACAAGTAGTCAGGGCCGTCTTTACCTATTGTGGAGGGTGTGCGTTGCACACGGGCGCAGCAGTCCTAGGGGGCGCCGAGCGCCGCCGCCGCTCGCTTCGCAGCCCCACTCGGCGCGCGCGATTGCCGGCCGCGGCACTTTCAATGACCAACGTAAAAAGAGCTCCGCTTTCCATACATTTTGTATAGCATCTGGAGCTCTTCTTATATAAAATTTGCCGAATTACACCAAAGCAAGCCGCGCCACGAGCGTGCGAGCGGCTTTTACAATATTAACTTTTTTTCAACATGAAATAAACCTTATTACACATTATTAAAGATTATATTTTGAGTGTAGTAGTGAGTTTCGCATCGCTCGGCGGCACCTGTTTCAATGATTCGTTTGAAAACACGCAGACTATTATATTGCGAATAATGCGAATTCAACTGTTTGGGATGGACGAACGTCAAGCGCGCGGCATTTCTGAAAAGCTTGAGTACACGTGGCGCGTGCCGCACTGTTCTACCGCTCGCTACACGTAATTTTGCGGAACAAGCCTTGGCGCCATGGATTAAGTTTTACATTTGAGTAAACATGTAAATATGAAATTTACTTCATATTTGCGGCTTTTCTTTTGATTGAAATTTACCTAATAAGTAAGATTTAATTTTGATATTAGCTGAATTTTATTAGTCTGCACAAGCAAGTTGTGCTTGTTGTAAATTTCGACGGGGTCGGAGCACTCGTCAAAAATTATTTAGCTACGCTACCAAATTTCAGTCTGAAAACTGAAAAAACAAATCATTTTTTGAAACAAAAACCATACCTAAACTTGTGCTTTGTTTTTTCTTGTCACTCTTTCCTTCCTAAAAATACTTTTTACCCGTGTACAGTGGCCCTCGCTCGCAGTGAGCTTCCCAAAGTCAAATGTTCCCAATTGATATTGAACTTTGTTTGATATCAGGTCGTAATTAGAATGAAGAAATTTCAAAATTTGGACATTGATATGATGTAACATAACATCTATATAGACATGTTATCATGGGTACGTTTTGGCTTGTTAGGGTAAACACCAGAACACTCAGTATAATTCTAAATATACAGTCAACAGCACACCATGGTATCCAAAACCGACGAATTTCTTCTTCATCTTCAAACAATAGTTCCATTCATCCATTCATTCATCCATTGGGGAAATTTGACAATTGCAGGGCTCGGAAACCGGTTGAAATTCTTAACCGGTTACGGTCCCCAAACCCAAATCGATTTAGGTTAAGGTTTGCACTTTACCGGTTTTTACCGGTTTATATAGTGAGGGAGTTTTGATAAGTAGTGGAAATTAACCGGTTAAAACCAAGTATGAACCTCCCCCCCCGGCCCCCGCCACTCTCGCGAGCACGGTCTGGACGTTGCGATATCATTTAGTTACAACATTTTATTACGGAATTACGAAATTAACCGGTTAATTTGGGTGTCAAAACCGTTTGTGCTTAAGTAACCGGTAACCTTTATCATTTGGGTTTCATAAGAACAGTTCACTTGTTTAACCGGTTAATGAAGGAACGATATATTTACCGGTACTTAATCGAAATTAACCGCTCTTTTTAAACCGGTTCAGAACCCTGATTTGTGGTAACTTGATGTGCTGTTACTTGAACTTTGTATCCATTCCATTTTGACCGCGCGCTTACTAGGGGACGCTTTTTTTTTTACTAGGAGGCGCTTGGGTATTGTTTGCACACGGGCGCTACATGGGCTAGAGACGCCTCTGCAAGTAGTTGTTCCGGGTCTGGCTGTTTGTGTATGTGACTTTAAATGTTTGTAAACGCACCCACAATACAGGAGAAATTCCTAGTGTGGGGCAACGTTTTAAAAAAAAAAAAAAAAAAAAAAGATAGAATATCTCATCACAATCTGAATTAAATTAGAAATAAAAACACGTGTTACTTAAGTACATTAAAATACATTTATTTTTCAACAATCAGAGTATCTAATCTATAAAATATTATAATCTATTCATCAGGAAGCCTATTTCTGATTTAATTTACATAAATCTAACTAACATTAGAATTTGCAAACATTTTATTTGATGATTTTGTTTCACTTCTGTTTCTAATTGATCTTGTAAATGTGTAACATGATTCGTCATCCAGCTTAGATTTTGTAATAAATAAACTTATCTGTGTAGTATTTTTAAACCAATTACTTTGAAGTGATTTATTGATTGAACTGTTACTGTATAAATAAACTAGCATCTGCTCGTGACTTCGTCCGCTTGAAATTTCACCCTCCCTCCATTCAATTTGCGCGCAGCCTAAACCGCTGGTGCTAGAGACATGAAAGGATAAAAGGGAAAGCAGAAAGGGTTTTTCGAAATTCCACCCTTAAGAGGGTGTATGCTGGGTGAAATTTCACGCGGACGAAATCGCGGGCAGAAGCTATAGTCCGACTTTTAATTAGCTGCAGTAAAACGACAATTCTTAATAACTCATTTCGGACTGAGTTTAGAGATACGCAATTATGCATGTCAAATAAGTTTCGTTTGTCACACTATTCTGTACTAGAAAAACAAGATTTGGTTGATGGCCGCCAAAAAACAAAAAGACGCCAATTTCAGTCAATTAAGTAACACATGAGCTGTCATTTTACTGCAGCTAATTAAAAGTCCGAATATAGTTCGTATATTATGCATGATTTTTAGTACTCAATGCAAGCAACATGCAGAATTAGCCATGCCCGCAGGTCCGCTAAAACATGTTTTGCATTTTAGATATATAAAGGGAAGTATTACTTAAAATAACTAGCATCATTAGACTACCGAATAGGTATCTGTAATTTTTTAGACAATTGAGTAGTGAAGTAATAATAATAATTTATACTTACTTCAAAAAAGTACAAAAGCGTTCATCATCTGCCTAGCCTTTTCCCAACTATGTTGGGGTCGGCTTCCAGTCTAACCGGATGCAGCTGAATACCAGTATTTTACATGGAGCGACTGCATTTTTTTTTTTTTTTTTCGCTGAGAAATGACGTTACGCATCTCCGCTCGTCGGGGGGAAGAGACGGAGTATGTGGGACTCCCTGCCAGGGTGGCAGTATACCCACTAAAACTCAGCGGTGTTCCCTCATCGCCTTGATGGGGAAGTCATGGGAATCCGGCTCAGCCTTTGCATCCACAACCCCCCCGGCGCATGCCCGCCTAGCTGGCGGGCCCCGCATGTCCCCCCGTCTGGGGGGGGACATGCGGGAATGGCCGGGAACACCTGGCCATTCCCGTCCGGCACATGGAGCGACTGCCTATCTGACCTCCACAACCCAGTTCCTGGATAATACGATTAAGGCGCCAGTTTTAGCACTACCAGCGCCCTGGGCGAGATTTCTACGGCTTCCATTGAAACCCATCTGCCATGTAAACCCATACAAAAAAAAAAACCGGGCAAGAGCGAGTCGGACTCGCGCACCGAGGGTTCCGTACCATCATAATGTTTTTAAAGTTTCATCGACGAGGCCTATATTCGTCAGAGTATTGCAGTTTTAGAAGTACCTATGCGATTTAGAGACATCGTTTTATTTTTCCTGTAATCTTTACATAAACTTTCTTTTTTTTTTTTTCGGATGGGAAATCATCAAATGACCCCTCCCGCTCTGGGTGGAGTGGGAGTGTCAGACTCTTACTGACTAAAACCCACCCGTGTTCCTTCCTTAGCCCTTTATGTTCCGGGCCAGCGGTAACCCTTTCGGACAATCCCGCTGACCCGGCAGGCTTCGGCCCTATGGGGCCCCTCCTCGATGCTGACATCTCTTTGAGGCGCGCGTGGAATACGTACGCGCCATCCGGCACGGGCCTGGTCCTGATCGGACGGTGAGCTACCCATTACTCTCCGCCCGCAGGCCCGCGCCTACGGTGGCCGGGAGTCGTCGCGCGGCTCCCGACGCCCGGAGCGTCTCCCGCGGCGGCTGGGACGGGAGGCTCTCTCCCTGAGCCGTCCCGCCACCTCCTTCGCTAGCATGACTGCTTCGCAGAAGGAGGTGACTGCCTCCCACTCCCTCTCGCCCCGGACCATGGCTTGCACCAGGGCCGGGCGCGAGAGGTCGCCGCTGCTGCCGATCGAGGACACGGCGGTATCTTTACATAAACTTCAATTACACAGAATTATTTTAGATTTTTCTCTTTGCAAACTTCGGAGATAAGATAGGTAAGGTTCGGAGGAACGGTATTTTTTTTTACATTTTTCATCAAAAATCGAAAACTATGCGGCCTAACAAAAAAAGTTTGAGAGGAAGTAATGACATACGGGAAACTAAAGAAAAGAGCTCATTTTTAACAAAATACTTTTTATTTTTCTTGTTTCCTACCTATTAAACCTGAACTGATTAATTAATTGTTCAAAATGACGACCATTGTTTTCAATACAGCTGGATTCGACGTCTTAAGGATTGTACTGCATTCAAAATTTGAATGTGAAGGTAACTGTGCTGCGGGTGTATTGATTGAGGATCATTTCGAACAAGGTACAGGTAATGTCTGTATGAATAGGTACTTGAAAATATGAAGCAGTTTATTAAAATCCAACATTTTCCTTAAGTTTGCCGTATGTCATTACTTCCCAGAATTAGATCCTTATTAGGGAGTTAGGGACACTATCGAGTGGTGTAATAATACAGTGTGTGTTTTTTAAATCAAAATCAACGGGTTCGATTCCTGGCTAGAAATATTGATTTTTCAAATATCCAATGATGCAGTTTTAGTTTTCATCAAAATCGAGCCTGCGACTCCTTAAAGTACTTTTCGCTATTCCTCATAGTTTCGGATTTGGCCATCCACACCCACATGGAAAATTCATCATGTATAGTCATAGCAAAGTGTGAACGTGTTCTTGGATACAGTTCTTGCTAAATTTTTAAATAACAGGACAGGAGTAACCACATTCTGATCAGTGAGTTCATCGCACAACATACAATCATCTAGGTATATTATCTGATTTAGAGTCTACAGTTAATTTCAATTGGAGATCACTGCAGAGTTTGAGAAGGTCTGGTATATGCGATTTTTTTTTATATTGTAAAAAAAAGACCAAGATTAACTGTTCAAATCTTTCATTGAGTGAATTTATGGTAGTGTCCAAAAGACAGTTGAAAAATTCAACTTCAAATTTCTTTTCTGGAGAAGTTATAGTTTGTAGCTAGATTTAGGGAATTTACTGGTACGTCGGACTCGCTCTATGAACAAGCGGATATAAAGGCGCAGGCGCACCCTAACGCCCGCACCGCTACTGAGGCTATATAACATCACCACACAGGACCCTAAGGAACCGAACAAAAATTAAGTAAGAATGAACGCTAAGCGAAAATGAAGTAATAGCGCGGGCAGGCGATGCGATGCGACGGGGTGGGTCGGGGGAACAACGAAGTAATAGCGCGGGCAGGCGATGCGATGCGACGGGGTGGGTCGGGGAAGAACGAATTTCACACGGACGAAGTCGCGGGCAGAAACTAGTGTAGTAGTGTAACTAGTGTAATATTAAGGGGCTTACATGACCTAAAGCGCGGTCACTGTCGGACTGCATATAAAAGAGAAGCGCGATGACTGGTATTTTAGTATGTTGCTTGTAGACCGAAAAATGATAAGAGTATCTACCTAGCATATATCCTGAAGAATATCATACCTATATTTTCTGATTGTGTTTACTGTAGTCGATCATATACTTTTATTGTTTCTAAAACTTGCGTTTTTTGTGTTTAGGTCCTCTTTTCAGACTTCGCAGATGCATTGCGAAACCAGAGACTAAGCTGAAATGCCTGTAAATACTCCGACAGTTGGTACCCTTTAAACCGGAACAAAGCTACCGAAGAAACTGGTAAAGCACTAAAACCCGTTACACCATAGACAGAAAAAAATGTTTAGGTACGTTTTTTGCACTTATGACCAGTTTTTTTTTGCTAGAGGTTATTGATAAAGTATTTATAAAAACCGTATGATTTCCTATTTAAAGATACATAAATATTATAGTAGTTATTTAAATTTATTACATCACACCTAATCACATTACACGTGTAGATATGGGGTTTCCTCGGGTATTGCTTAAATGTTGCTTAATCAGCCTATAGTGTAAAGCTCGATCGTTGCACTACCGCGCTTGTGTTATCTCGAATCAACCAACCAAGATTCGAGTGCACTTCTTGCGTTTATTATTAAAAAGGTTGATTTTGTATTCGATTAAACCGATCGACGTTACAAACCCCTTTTTTTTTGCGGATGGTATGTCATCAATGGGCCCCTCCCGCTCTGGGTGGAGCGGAAGGGAGTGTCAGACTCTTACTGACTAAAACCTACCCGTGTTCCTTCCTTAGCCCTTTATGTTCCGGGCCAGCGGTAACTCTTTCGGACAATCCCGCTGACCCAGGGCTTCGGCCATAAGGGGGCCCTTCCTCGATGCGAGGCGCGCGTGGACCAGTGGACCACGTACGCGCCGTCCGGCACGGGTTACTGACCCCTTTCACTCACTTTTAGTTACTAGTGCAAATATTAAATAGTAGATTGTTTGCCAAGGGAGCAAATACGTCACTGAGCTCAAAATAGTGTTGCTGCCGAGGTGGACACTCTACTTTTTATCACCCTTTATGAAAAAATAAGTAAGTGCAACTTATGAATAAGAATAGTACGTTTATTTATTGACATACAATTACGAACAATACATAGAAATAATTAGAGGTTAATATTTATATTTGAACAATTATGGAAGTGCATCGTAACATTTTTTTTAATTTGGCTCGTGCGCGTTTTACTTTATCATACAGCCTGTTACTTGTTCATACAATGTTCGTGATTGGTCTCTTTGATGATTGGAACTTTTACTAACAATATCCAAATTCAAATCACTTTTAGTCCCTAGGGATTAAAGAGCTATTTTAGTCCCTGTTTACGAAGAATACACTAGTTCTTTTAGAATAGACGTGATAAAAACCAAATTAAGTAAGTAATATAAATGGGCAGACGCCATTGTTGCCAGGACTTACTGGAGCGGTTAAGGACACCCCTAATCGCTCCTGTAATTTTTAACCGACGAAAAAATGGAGGAGGTTCTCAAGTCGACGCGTATTTTTTCATTTATTCCCACGCATAACTTATTACAGAGTAGTACGATTTTATTTTTAACTGTTACTACATAATGAACATTTTGCTGTAATTCACAGAACGGTTGAAAATAAAAATGAACCGTGGTTCAATGAAAAACATTTAACGGTTAATTGTAGTTAGAGAAAAACCCAATTAAAGGTTTTATTTCCTGTAAATTCAGCCTAAAAAAGTATCTAATTCTATTTTTACAAATCAGTCTACGTTTTAAATCTATGCCCAAGGGGCCGTAGGCACGTGCCATTCTAGGACGACTGACGAGTCACCATCCAAGCGGTAACACAAGGACTATATAAATTGGTAGAGGCTGAGTGCGCCGGCAGTCCGCGCACTAACCGTAGCATGTGCATAGACCTGCAATTTTAAAAAATAACGTTGACAGTTCAAAACTTTTCGCGCGGGAAAATTGACGTGTAGTGAAAATTGACGTTCGAGATTTAAAAATAATAGACAGTGATTTTGTGATTGTTTTATTTTCGGTGCCTGTGATTTTGATAAACTTGTAAGTAATATTTTATAATATTTTTTTATTATAGGATTTACATGTAGTTGGAAAATTAGAAAAAAATATTTTAGATTGATAGTTTTAAAATGTTAAAAGCGAAACATTAATTAAAACGTTAACTTGTAACGGCAATATACAATTTTATAGTTGTTGATGAATTAATAGTAGGTATTGTAGTATTTATTTAAATGTTGTTAATATTTAGGTACATAATCTATGCTGATATTTAAAATTATAATAATATGTACATTTATATGAAAAAATAAGCAAAATAATCATAGGGCATCAAAAAATAATGAAATTAATAAGTAATAAATAAAAAAAAATTCGTCCGCATCGCTTTCAACAGGAACAGTGCCCAAAAGGCTGGCAGCATTGGCACGTTGTATGGCGATGCTAATTCTTTGGCCAAGATATAGGCCAGCCCTCTGGTCACGTGAAGAGATTGAGTTGATTGAGTTGTTGATTCAATTAATTAATGATTCATAAAATGACATTTGCCATTTTGCATATTTTTATTTTATTTAAAAATAAAAATGATTTTTTAAATAAAACCAATATGAAATACCACAGTTTATCATATAAATAACTGCAATATACAAAGAATTATGAATTGTAAATAAACAATTTATTTTTACTACATGATTGGTTGTTATATCGCGTTGTTAGGTATCAAATAGCTGCATAGTATCATATTTAAACTAATTTATATGTTGGATGATTAATGTTATGCATTGCAAATATTTTTTAAGGTTATAGTAAATTAGTGAGTGGATATATAATAACTGAATACATACAGGAAATCTAGTTGTTAAAATCTAGACAAAACGACAATAAAAAAGCCTTGATTTTTTTTTTGTGTTCACCACACTTTATCGTCCATAGAGCTTCTTCCGATACGTTCCACGAGTAAAAGGAGTTTTTAATTTTAGAGGCACTAATATGTAGGTACTTTATTCTCTTTTAAAATGCCACTGTTCTCTTTTATCCTACTTAACAATAGGATAAAATAAAATTTTATCACACTAATATAATAAAGGCGAAAGCTTGTGCGTGTGTTTGTATGTTTGTTACCTACTTCGTCACGCACAAACACCTGGACCAATTTTGATAAAATTTGGTATGGAGGTAGCTGACACCCTGGATTAACACATAAGATACTTTATCCCGATATTCCCATGGGATCGACTCTTATGCGGGTGAAACCGCGGGGGGCAGCAAGTATTAATTATTAATATTATAAAAGTGAAACTTTGTATGTTTGTTACTTAATCACGTAAAAACGGCTGAACGGATTTAGGTGAAATTTGGCACACAGATAGATTACAACCTGGATTAACACATAGGATACTTTTCATCCCGGTAGTACGAGTACGTTCATGTGGGAGAATTTCCGACATCCATGCGGGCGAATCTGCTAGCAAATCTGCCAAATGAGATATAGATAACAAAAATTATAGAAATACACGATAGAACAACAAAGAGCTGCTAGGAATGTTATTAAAAAAATCATAACCCTTCCTTTTGGCTTAGCCGAAGTCGAGTAAAAAGAAGATAAATTACTTTAATCTTTTTCTTATTGGAAAAAATAATAATCATGAATTAATAAAAGTTTCTCTTTTCGATATTACTTCTATAAAATAAAAAAAAATATAAATTTTTATTTAATTTTTTAAGTCTGATTTTTTTTACTGCGTGCCTTTTAATCTGTGCTAAACAAATGTTCTTATGTTTTTCTTCTTCTTTCTTCAATTAGGTAAGATTTAAAAATTACAATGTAAAGTTGGGTACTTAAGTATTTCTTTGTTTACATTTTATCCTTCGCTCAGTTTTTTTGGTCCTTACATACGGAAGGCAGTCACGACAGATAACCTCGTTCTGCGATCCCAACATTCCGAACACAGTCTTTGTATCTTTTACCTCTGTTCCACACAAATCAAATTGAGAAGACAGATAATAAATGATAGCAGTAAATGAGGATGTCAGGCAATCGACGCAACTCACGCGATGACATGTCAGCACAGACCTACGTTGCGTTGTTGCATTTTGTCTAGGTATGTAAATATTTGAAGTGATGTCTGAAAGGGCATTGAAGAATTTTTTAAGAAGCCTAACAGGTTTTTTTCTGGCGGTTTTTTTTTTTAATGACGGCTACCTATGAATCCTGTATTCGCCGACCTCATCTAGTTTTTAAAAATAAGTGTTTGTACAAATCTACTTACAGAAGTGAAATCATATAACATTAGAAGAAAAAAAAAACAAAATGGCGTACAGGTAGGTATGCCACGGACCTTTCAAGCATTCGGACATTCCAAAAAAAAAATTCTTAAAAAAAAAAAAACAAATTCATTCATTAATTCACTGACCTGACATACATCGCACAGGCTAAACCACTCGGCCTAGAAGCATGAATTTTACACTAGAGTTCCGTATACAGTGACAGTGAGCACTAAGGAAGGATTTTTGAAAATTCGACCCCTAAACTCAGACCAAATAAAAAGTCAAGATATCGCGCTGCGACCAATACAGTGAAGCATGCAAAAACTACACCTCCGCTCTGTGCATACACGCTCACACACACACATTTACAATCAAACTACACCTCACTATGTGCACACATGTTTACGAAACAGGCTTCACTTTACTGACAGCCTTCTGTCTTGGTTTTTATTTGGTCTGAGCCCTTATAGGGGTGAAATAGGGGTGAAGTATCTAAAATATGGAATTTAAGAAAATAAAATACATAGTAGGTATATAAAAGCCCCCCGAAAACCAATCGCACCAATCGAGCAGTCTTACCAAGGTGTATCGTATGACCCAGTAACTGGGTTGTGGAGGTCAGATAGACAGTCGTTCCATGTAAAATACTGGTAGTCAGCTGCATCCGGTTAGACTGGAAGCCGACCCCAACATAGTTCGGAAAAGGCTAGGCAGATGATGATAAGTAGGTATTATAGAAAATTTATTTTCATGTCTCAGGAAAAATATCCTTACAGGCTAGGGTGCGCTTTAGAAAATAAAATTAAAAGGAACGCATAACTTCCTCCTTTTTTTAAGTCGGTTAAAAAAAAACTTGACCCACTAAGTAAGATGTATCTTTTCCTTATAATTTTGTCCGACCCCTGCCGTGGCTCGTGATTCTTCTCGTAATACTAATAAGTACTCGTAAACGCAAATAATAATTGATTGTTAATAAAAAGTAACAATCAATTAGTTGATATCAACGGGTCATTGAATATTTTACTTTTTCTGTTGTTTAATGAAATAAAGTTAAGACAATAGAAAATGTACTCATTATTAAGTATAAACTAGCTGCGCCCCGCGGTTTAACCCGCATAAGTTTCGATCCCGTGGGAATATCGGGATAAAAAGTGTCAGCTGGCTGGACCAATTTTGATAAAATTTTGTATGTAGGTACATACAAATTTTATCAAAATTGGTCCAGCCGTATGAGCGTGAAGAAGTAGCAAACATATAAACACACACACTCACAAACTTAAATTTCGCCTTTATAATATTATTAGTGTGATTTTTAGTTTGTGTCTGCACGAACTAAATCTACGAGAGTTTTGACGTTTAAAAAGTGTTTGTTATAACCAATTTACAGATATAAATATAATTTTCACACCACCTGCTCGAAAATGTCAAATTATATGTCAAGCAACCTTAACCTAAAGTGAGTCATTAGTGGCCGGGGGCACAGCCGGTCAATAATGTTGTACTGGATTTCATTATGACCCGCTGGTCAATAATGTGATTTGAATTTGGAATCTCACATGCTCAGCTAAATTGGCAGTATAGTACAGACGCCAGCACATCAAGTTACTACAATCTGTCAGATTTCTTTAATAGATTTTCGACTTTATTGCTAAAACATAAGGTTCAAGGTTGATTGGGAAAATCTGACAGTTTCGGGTAGGTTGACCTGCTGGCGTCCGTACTAACAAACACCCTTTGGTGCCAGAAAGAGGAAAGCTATTCTCGATACCCTTACTACGCGTGGATGATATTCTCGATTTCCTAATCCCAAAATCATAACGACTGCTTCTTCATATCGTTGCCATGTTTTCGAAGACATAATATTGTAAGAATAATTAGATAACTACGAACCATTTTTTAAAAGGAATGGAATAACATTAAAACTGGCATTAATAATAACAAATACCGTACCGCGCCGTAATACCGTAATAGTAATTGGCTGTAACATTAATTAATTTATTTTAAGTAAACTGCGCAAAGATTGCTGTGGATTTTGTAAATAAATAAATAATAAAACCTATCTATACTACAGTCGATTTATCACATTTTATCAAAAATACTCTATTTTCATTTCACGAGCGTCTCCAATGACGTTCTAAATTCAAAATGCATACAGCCAATCATCCAAAACCATTCTACCAGCCCTGTATAAAGCTTAGTTTACACAAACGCCACTTCCATGAGAGTGATATCAATAGACACACACGACAAAACCGTAGAAGAGACTTTTTTTTTTAAATCGAATTGATCGTGTCTTGGCTACTTATTGGTAGACGCAATAAAGGCGCGAACTTTTGGCATTTAAACTTTAAATTTATCAACAAATATGTTATTCTTACTGTTTGTTTATTTAATAAATACTTTGTTTTTCGTACTATGGCTATTATTTTCTCACAGTAGGTGTAAAAAGTAGAGTATCCTCCTCTGGGCTAAAGGTGTCTTTGCCTTGGGCTAGCTTGAATCCCTCGCTGCATTCAGGATTCTTGTATTAACTCCCTCGCTTCGCTCGTGAGTTAAATCCCGAATCCTTCATTGCGCTCGAGATTCAATATGACGCCCGTGACATAAGACACAACTTTAGCCCCTCGTTGCATAATCTATTATTATCGAATAGCTTAAAAAATAATGGCCTATTTGCGGCCTACTGCGGATCTTTAGAACAAGGAAAAGTAGGATTTATTTCAATCCAATCTTAACTTCGGGAGCAAAAAATTAATAACCTAATTAATTAGACTTTTTTATGATGTATTTTTAGACCTATATTCTAATTAAATAAAAGAGATACAGTTAAAAATATAAGTGTTACAATTAACTTATAATTTATATAAAACAAAACCCTAGTAATTTTACAAGTTAGATAGTTCAATTGAGTGGAATGGAAGCTTTTACTATTCTGATCTTTTATTTATGATGTATTAACGCTTCACAGTTCCTTTTTATATGAAAAAACTGTAAAAAAATACCAATATTATTCTCAGATAAAGATATTAGACGATTGGAAAATCAACTCTTAGGGCCTGTGCACACCACGTTTTTTAAACGCGCCGGTGACGCGCGTTTGTAGCGATACAGACGCGGTACGCACGCGAATCAGACGCAGCCTGAGAACCTACCAAACCTAAATAAATTGAGAGAATGATGAAAAAGAAAAATTTAACCCGCTTTTGACTAATGAACGGAGTTCTGACGCGAACTCCGTTCATTAATACGTATTGAATTTCTGATTATGATCATCTACTTTTGCTGTTGACTGTACTTTCCGTTGACCTAAAATCATGAAATTTGGCAAGAAGCAATGTCATGTAGCACAAGTAAAATAAAAATCCGAAAACCGTAGATTTGTAGTTATATTACAAAAAAAAACCCGTGATAAACTACCTACAAAGTACGGATCCCTCGGTGCGCGAGTCCGACTCGCACTTGCCCGGTTTTTTTTTAGCCGTTCATGTCCCACAGCTGGGCAAAGGCCTTTTTTAGCCGTTCATGTCCCACAGCTGGGCAAAGGCCTTTTTAGCCGTTCATGTCCCACAGCTGGGCAAAGGCCTTTCTACGCTCTTTCCACCACTCTCTGTCCAGAGCTACCAAGGACCAATCTTTATAAAAGGAGTCCAGGTCATCCCGTTTAAAACTCTATGACGCTAAAATGCAGGCTGAAGCTACTTCGAATGTGCATCTAAATTAATTTATAGGGACGCATACAATTGATAAATAGCAGGGGAGCGTCCCCGGATAAGCTGGAACTCGAACAGACAGCGGAATTTAGCACTTATCTACATTGCTGCGTAAAAGAGTTTTATGTGTGGGATGGACTCTATATTTTTACCCGACTTTGACAGCCAAAGGGATGTCAACGATATCGATATTTTTCGATTTTCGTAAAGCCGGAGTTTTTTTTTTTATCGATTTGTTAGATTTAATGTCACGTATGCTAATACATCTGCCCTTCCGTGCTGATCTGGGAGCAATAGAAAAACGTAGAATATTTCAGCGGTGCTCAAAGAAAAAATCATTAGCTATCATCATATATTTTTGGTGTGATCATTTGCTGTTTGCGGTAGTGCGCAATGTAACGCACGCAAAACATTGTGCTAATGGGTGCATGCTTATTGTGCGGGGGTCGTGAGGTTATTTAAAGTTGTGTTATAACACTAAAAACTTGTTTCCATAAAAAAACGTCAGTTAAAGTTTGAATTTGACCTTCTTTATCTCCGTAACCTGAATTGATCACAATGACGGAGACTACAAGTGACGCTCGGCTTCGTTAAGTGTCTTTACACCCGTTATTATTTTCCGACTTCGGTTGCTACTAAAGCCTCCAATCGGTGACAAAATAAATAAAGGTAGCCCGCGAAATGCAATTTTTTTTAACGTTGTTGCAATTTGCTGGTCAGTATTATGTTGTACGTTTATTAAAATATGATTCGCAACCGTAACAAATATGTATTTACAGAATTAGAATCAGTAATATTTACAACTTGTTATGTTAGTATAATCCCAAAATATCAAGATTTCATGAAATAGTCATTCAGTGGGATTACTTGGTCTTAGAGAGTTGTGTTGATGACTTTAATGATTATAATTCTGTAAATACATACCTATTTGTTACGGTCGCGAATCATATTTTAATCAACTACTGACCAGCAAATTGCAAACAACGTTAAAAAAATTGAATTTCGCGGGCTACCCTGGCGTTTTCGCCATAAGGACAAGTCGTGACAACCGTCTGCCGAGACATTGTCTGCCGACTCTCACAATACATCGCCTTGAAGTTCGTACATAAACAGCTCGGAAGTGAGTGGTAATGCAAGGTTTTCGACAATTACTAACTCATTTGGGTCAGCACTAACCGTTTTAACTTGACCTTTCCCTCCAAACATACATTTAAAATAGACAGACCATTTTAAATTGGTGGTTAACAAGTAAAAAATAAACAATTATTTTGTATCGTGTAGATTTAACAAGATAATTATTGTTAATTGATTGTTAATCACGATTATTTGTGTATTGTTTTAAAGAAAACAAAAAGATTGTTTTAATTATTTTTGTTGTGTGATGTAACCGAAGGCCATCTTCTAAGTAGGAAGCCTATAAATAAGATATACAAAAGTACTTAATTAATAATTTATAGGTTGTAGATCAAATCAAATATGGCAGCGAAGCCGTTACGCCACTGACGGGAGTTCGCAAGACTAAACTGTAATTATACTAAATAAACCAAGCTTAAGGGACTTACAGGACCTAAACACAAAAAACGCAACTTTTAGAAACAATTCAAATAACTAAAAATATACTAAAAAATATTCCACTGGGCCGTGCATTTATTTTTTTATTTAATTCATCATCATCATCATCATTTCAGCCAAAAGACGTCCACTGCTGGACATAGGCCTCCCCCAAGCACTTCCACTTCGACCGGTTCTGTGCTTCTCGCATCCAACGGGTTCCTGCGGTTTTATTTAATTAAAACTACAAAATTACTTTTAGGTATTTTTGTGGTAATTCGATTTAACTAACATGAAACGCATGGCTATTTTGAACCTTATTTGATGCCGCGCCTTTTCCAAAGAGGTTACTGCGAAACTAAACACATACGGATACGATAGATACGCAAAAGTTTATCATGTCAATTTTGCTTGTTTTGCCACGGAAAATTCTCTTTACCCACCAGTGACTACTTACTTAGTTAAAATGAAAATTTATGCTTTGTGTAATACCTATGACTTCTGACCTTCCCATCCAAGTTCAAGAACGCAATAAATGTCACCCCGGCGACATATTGTCTGGGAAACAATTTCAGCTGGCGCATACTACCTTTTGTGTCTATGGGAAAATGATAGGTTTCGTACTATTGTTATTTTTCACACACTTATAACGGATTTCGTAAGAGTTTATCGTGTGAGTATGGAAAATTGAGTAACAATTTAGTATAGATACGTATACCTACAGCATTTTTGTCGCACAAAGCGATGTGCGCTTTACTTGTGATTCCCAAGTTTATAAAAAACCGACTTCCAAAAAAAACACTACAAAGTGAAAAATAACTTTTATTTCGGTAGTCGGTGTCTTTGGATCTGTATTTTAGTGTTTTGCCACCGACTTCCGAAATAAAAGTTATTTTTCACTTTGTAGTGTTTTTTTTGGAAGTCTGTTTTTTTTTTGTTAAAAAGTTTTTATTTCTCGCTTTTTAGTGTGTCTGTTTATAATCGCCTTTTACAAAATATTGCTTTTCCCGATGCAGGGACGTTAATTGTTGAGGAGTTCTCCTGGTATTCCACCATCAGCTCCGTTTCACCATTCGCATTGTGACGAGCATAACTTGCTTAGTAACCATATTAAAGTAAGTAATCGAATCGCAAACCGGTAAATACTTATTATTGAGTAGTTCGGGTGGCCATCTGTGGTTTTCATCATCAGTTCCATTTCACCAAATGATGCTTTCCGAGAGCAAATGCACGAGTTACTATAAAAAATACCCAAATCGCTATAGGTGTGCCTATATTACTTGAAGAGTTCCTTCGATTTCTCCAGGATCCCATCATCAGATCCTGACCTGATGACAATGGGACCACCTGAAAAGTATACCCTTTCAAACAAAAAAATAATTTTTGAAATCGGTTCAGCCGTCTCCGAGTAATCGGGGAACATACATAAAAAAAGAAAAAAAAAAAAAAAAAAAAAAAAAAAGGTTCCGACGAATTGAGAACCTCCTCCTTTTTGAAGTCGGTTAAAAAGAGCTGTGTATGTTTGTAAGTAAGCACAGGAGCTCTCGGTGCCATCCGACACAATGGCGAAATCGGAAGTATATGTATGTGATGACCGTCTTCTAGAACTTAAGGATCTCAACGACGAACAATACCAAAGAAAGGACATTTCGCATAAATTATTACTTAAATTGCCAGACCATGATTGTGGTGAAAACCGCATCAAAATCCGTTGCGTAGTTTAGAAGAGCAAAGGGCATACAGACAGACGCGAAAATGACTTGAATCTTCTATCTGTATAAAACTAGATTTCGATAAAAACTACCCTATGTCCTTCCCCGGGATGCAATCTATCTCTCTGCCAAATTTTAGCGAAATCCGTTCAGTAGTTTAGGCGTGTAAAGGTAACATACAGACAGATAGACAGAGTTACTTTCGAATTTATAATAATTAGTATGGATTCAAAGTCCTGACTGACTGATATATCGACGCACAGCCTAAACCGCTGGTCCTAGAGACATGAAATTTGGAGGATGTGTTCTTTGTGAAGAGTAGGTATCCCCTAAGAAAGGGATTTTCGAAATTCCACCCGTAAGAGCGCACGCGGACGAAGTCGCGGGCAGAAGCTAGACCATAATATGTATATCTATTTAAGTACCTAGATTTATTTTTGGCACACAACAAAGAAGAGATAAATAAATCTTAAACAGCTGTCCGTTAGTACATTGTCCGCTTAAATATTATGTCAATTCTTTGTGTAATCCTACTTGAACAGAATAACAAACATATAATTAGTAAAACTATCAGACCCTGGTCCAAATCACTGACGCAATGCTACAACCAACCTTACAAGGGCACTCTAAGACAACAGATGGAAGGTAAAGGTCTATCTGATTATTTGCTTAGATTTTTTACATAACATAATATCACGCCTGTGGCCCGTGGCTAAATAATAACAGCCGCACAGGTCGATAGATCAGGTTAAGCTACGCTTGCAGCGGTTGATCTGTGAATAGGTGACCATCTTTACATACCGAGACCCCTCCGTGCCTCGGAAAGCACGTTAAGCCGTTGGTCCCGGCTGTCATTCGTGGATCTTTGACAGTTGTTACATGCTGAAATCGCGAAAAAAAATCAGCTGCTCCCTACATTTTGACGAGTTATGCGAACATAAATGTAGGGCACAGCTGATTTTTTTTTCGCGATTTCAGGTTTGGTCCCATAGTAAAAGTTGTTCATAATGATGAGTACAATGACCCCTGAAGAGTTCCAGAACGACTTAAATTTAAACGTGTATATGATATTCTTCAGGATGTATGCTAGATAGATATTGGTGCCGATTCCCTTGTTCACAAACTAAACTAAATTTAAGTACAGTGCACCTTTTTCTTTCTATTTCATTAAGAAAAGGACAGAAGATAAAAATTTGTTTAGTCCTGTCTTTTTATCCCGGTATTCCCACGGGATCTGAACTTAGGCCCGGTATCCACCAAAGCGGAGAGGAGAGGGGATGTCTCATTTTTCACGAAATTCTATAGACAAATGAGACATCTCGCGGGTGAAACCGCGGGGCGCTGCTGGTAGAAGATATATTTTACGAATTTTGGTTATCAGCCTGGATACATGGCATGGCAGCATGTAATCTTTCCGTCACTTTTTTTAATTTGCTGTATTTCCTTCGTTTTCTTGTTGATTATTTTTGCGTTCAAAGAAAGATTTGGATTTTTTTAATTTTTTGACATGTAGGAAATATACCTAATCAAATCACATTAGTAATGGCTTTTGTTTATTTAGTTACGGACAGCCACACATTAAGATAATACATAACCAGTATAAGTTGACTTCTGACTGTACGATAAACCGATACAAGGCGAGGTTAGCTTAATCCGTCAAATTATAGCTTGATGTAGGTAGCCTGTTTGTACAAAGATTTTCTGATGTAATATTACAATTAAATTACTAGTATGTAGCAGGAAATCCTCACTAGCCGTTCCATGTGTGATGTTAATTAAATAATAACAAAAAAAAAAATGTTTATTACAAATTATTGTAACTTAAAATAACACTTAAAGTCTCACAAAGGTTAACCCTCACATTTTTTAACCGACTTCAAAAAAGAGGGAAGTTATTCATTTTGTTGAGTTTTTTTTATTAGTCATACTAAGACAAAAAGGTAAAAACGTTTTTTCAATGTACTCCACGATCTCCTCAACCTTCGTGGAGTGGTGCAGTCTGGACACGTACAGCTGCGTCGTCGGGATTGCTGGACGCAGCAGCATGTTGGGTTGGGTCCTGCCTGCGCGGTGCCGCACTGGTTCTGACAAGGAGGCTCCTTCTTCTTCTCCACCTTGATGAAACTAACCTTGCCGCACGTGTCGTTTTTGATAGTGTGTTATGCAATGAGGGTGCAGCTGTCTGCTTCGTTGCTCTAGTGGTCGCAAGGGCTACCGCATGGGGTTCGATTCCCGGGTCTTTCCGTCTGGAATTTCTCAGTAGATTCGTGCCCGGTTGGTGGCATACCCTCCCCCCTGTTACATGGGACTTAAACATAACTAGCGATATTTATTTATTTTATTTATTCATTTATTTCAGGCGACGACGCAGGCCCATAGATAAACCCTAAACATACATATTTTTATTATAAAAATAGTACTTCACTTCACTAGCTTGGTTCTTGTGCTGTTCTGTGGTACTTGTCCGCGGAAGAAACAAGAAAGAAATAAAATACGTTTATTTGCGGCAAACATGACGCATAAAAAAAAACAAAATAACAATTTGGGAGAAAACTTGCGTCACCACATCTACGCAAAACGGCCATCGCTTAGCATAATGCTACGACCCTATACGAGACAGAGCCCCAGCGCTGGACGTTGACGTCACGGAATGACGTGATGGAAGCGACGGAACACCGCGTCCTGCGGCCAGAAGTCCCATACTATTAGGTACAGCTCTGCCTAATCCTTCGGGGGTTACAGGCGTGATGTTATGTTATTTTCAAAAAAACAGGAAGTGGTGTATTCATTAAGATTTTTTTACTAGTCACAATAAAACAAAAAAAATATATACCAACCTACACTCGAATACTCGGTGGTTCTTCCGCATTCAAGTGTAGGTATATATCGTAGCACTGCTCACATGAACCACATACCTCTACAGAATACTTTTTTGAAATGAAAACCTTCTTTAGGCGCGTTGGGCAGTTTTTGAGATGGGAAAAACCATTGAACTCGCGATTTCAAAAATACCCGCTTCGCATGTGTTCGGCTGTCCTCGGGATGTGCTCGGTTTTAATGTATATCCGATATGTCAGTGAGTGATGGCAAAGTATTCTGTTTGTGTTTTGTTTACACTTCTGTCGCCACTCCCCACTGACCTCTATTGTACAAAACTTGAATAATACAGGACAGTGGCAATCCCGGAATGCCACTGTTTTTTTTTTAAATCTGTGAATGCAGAACAAAATGTATTTAAACGTTCAGAACAGTCTCCTCAAACCATGAAATACCGATGCAATATTTGAACAAAATCTGTGCGGTATTTTTGCGTGATACTGGAACATACATGCCAACAGACAAAAATTTAAAAAAATATAATAATAAATAATAATAAAACTTTATTGCTCAAAAGATTACAAAGATTTTACATTGGCCCCAAACTAGGCAAGCCTGTATCTTGGGTACCTACCAATATGGAGGGTTTACCATTTAAACATTTATTTTAATAAATGTTCGGTAATAAAAATAAAATATGTTTGCTTCAAATTACAAAAAAACTAAACAAAATCTGAGAATTAAAATTAAAATGAAAGAAAAACGTAATAATCAAATCGAGAATTAAAAGAAAATAATAATAAAACTAGAAAAAGAAAAACGCTATAATAAGTATGTCAATGAGTTGTGAATGAGTGTGTGTGTGATCATGAGTTGTGTGTGTGTGATCATGAGTGTGATCATGAGTTATATATTCGCCATTAGAGTCGTTCCGAAACCTCGTAAAAAAAAAAAAAAGCATGGCACCGCGGGGTAGGTAGTTAATTGCGTAACACACTATCAGTAGCAATGGCTTTCATTTTGACAGTTAGTTACGCAATTAAGCAAACATTTTTTTCGAATAAGAAGCAATGGATTAGCAATATCTTTCAAAATTATTCAGATTATGATTGATAGTATGTAACGCAACTAGTTGGTGTCACTGACTCTGGCAGAGCCACCATCAGGGATTTTCATTTTGATAGCACAAAAAATTAGTCGCTAATTAGTCGAAATTTGTCGCCAAATATTAGAATTTGTCGGTCACTGGTCACTGGTTCAAAAGATATAAGGGTTTATAGGTGGCCGACCGAACTGGACAGAGTTTCCTCAGCAGGGCCACATTTATATCTCAAAAACTAGGGCACCTAGCGAAGATCTGTTTTCTCCCATATTTAGTCGCCAATTAGTCGGAATCAGTCGCCAAATATCAGAATTTGTCGGGCACTGGTTCAAAAGATATTAGGGTTTATATGTGTAGGTATAGTCCAAGAGCTAGATCGAATAGTTCACGAAAAAACTTCGACTAGCTCTTGGACTATACCTTACTAATTGAACTCATTATATCTCCTAAACTAAGACCCGATTAAATCTGTGACTTGGCGACTGATTACTAATTGCCGACAAAATATGGGAGAAAACAGTTCTTCGCTAGGTGCCCTAGTTTTTGAGATATAAATGTGGCCCTGCTGGGGAAACTCTCTCCAGATCGGCCCCTATAAACCCTTATAACTTTTGAACCAGTAACCGACAAATTCTGATATTTGGCGACAAATTTCGACTAATTAGCGACTATTTTTTCTTGTTATCAAAATTATAATCCCTGATGGTGGCTCTGCCAGAGTCAGTGACACCAACTAGGGTGCAGTTTTAACGTCGCTACGTTTCATTATATTATACAACATTATTTTTAGTATATGCGAAACCCGAAACACGTGTCTAGTATTTTATATGTAAAGAATCTACGTACAAAATTTCAAAACTGTATCATGAAAAATCACAAAGTTATAAGCTTGTTGAGTTACCTGTTTGTCCGTACAAAAACATGCTCACCCGCGCCGCGCCGTCTTGCACTCTTGCGCTCATTGATACCTAACCGTTCGGCGCGGAGATTGGATAACCTACTTAGTGTCGCTCGGTGTCGGTTTTTTTTTAAATTATTTTTGGGACAAAATATAACATGGAATGATTGGAATCGATTTAGTTACTTATTCTGAACAAACTATATTCAAGTTTCGCATAAACTAAAAATAACGTTGTAAATTAAAATAGCTGTAGACATGCTGTAGATATAAGTAAGTTTATTGGACCAACTGATTGATTGTTTAATTGCAGTGCAACCTTGTATCAACCTCGGTTCGTTTCTAGGTAATCATTTCACTTTGGGTTATAAAGTATTTTAAAGGAATCTAGAGGCCTCTAGTGCTGAAGGAAAACCGCCATGGTCGCGGGTTGTTCGAAAGAGATACCGTAGCCCCTGGCACAGGCAACTGAAGGAACACGGTGGATTTTAGAGTCTGACACTCCCTTCTGCTCCACCCAGAGCGGCAGGGGTCATTTGATGATTTCCTACAAAAAAAAAAGTGCTGAAGGAAAAAGGTAATGTTTATAAAGACATATATCATAACATCACGCAGCGATAACATAGCATCGAGCAGTGGTGGCCCAGTGGAAACGGCCGTGTAGATTCGAATGCGGAAGCATTCAGCAGGCAGATTCGCCGTAGATTGTAATCCAAACAGGCAGATTCGCCGTAGATTGTGCGTAAAGTCATCATCTGCCTAGCCTTTTCCCAACTTTGTTGCGGTCGGCTTCCAGTCTAACCGGATGCAGCTGAATACCAGTATTTTACATGGAGCGACTGCCTAGATATCTGACCTCCACAACCCAGTTACTGGGTAATACGATACCCCTTGGTAAGACTGGTTGTCAGACTTTCGGGCTTCTGACTACCCGTAACGACTGTCATAGATCCACGAATGACAGCCGGGATCAACGGCTTAAGGCAGAAACACACTTGTAACACCCGACGCCATCCCACGCCATCCCACGCTTACTCATTGGCCACATTTTCATCTCGTTGAGCTATTTTCGTCATTTGGCCAATAAGTAAGCGTGGGGATTCGGGTAGTGACCGCCGAAGGGGACAGACGTGTCGTGTCCAGCCTTTGTTTATACTTGACGCAACGTGCGTAGCACATGGCTCTAACTAAACAGGCATAACGGTGTTTCGCGTGTTGTTTTGTGGGTGCAAATTAAAACGCCTTAAAACGGTGGTAAAGTGGCATACGTGTGTTCCTGATATACAAGTCCGAGACCTAGGCCGTCCAGCCGAGGACCTTGGTGACGTCGAGAGACGCCAATTTGGTGAGATCTTTCCGTATATTTATTTTCAGGGATCTCCATTAGAAGCTGTATCCGGCCGCGCTTTGTTTTCTTAATTTGGACTGTTGAAGCCACGCGCGAATTTAACATCATTATAAGCTAAAAATAGGCTTAAGGGAAATGTATTCATATTACATCTAGGAGCGAGGGATAAACTAGTACACTCCATTATTCTAGCCTAAAATACGGTATCGCTCTAGAATTCGTATTCCACGCTTTTCTTCATTTAACATTGTACTAAATTAACAAAACTGCCTTGAACAAGCTAAATATTTCCTAGCCTGTAAGTCAAGTTTTGTACACGTGCGCGACTCGTAGTGGGCTAAGTAACAAAAAATAGCAAAGCTCATAAATCTGAGGCGCCCCCTGTCAGCTTTATTGTTTCTCAAAAAGCCACACGGCACATGTTCGCTGAGAAAGTCTTGCAATACCATTTATACAAAAGGCTTTTGTCTTTAAAAATGGGCATAATTGTGCGTATGACAAAAGACGGCAATTGCCTATTTAGGGCTATAGCCCATCAAATAAATAATGTAATGGGTTTAACTTTCGATCACGTGTCTGTCCGCAAGGACCTCGCCTCATATATACTGGAACATCGAAATGACGACAGAATTCGCCTAGCACTTTTAAATAATATACAAGAATTTTTCCCTAACAGCAATCTCTCCCAGGAACAAAGGATAACAAAATACATAACCATGCAGTTTAACAAGACCTTCTGGGGAGGAGAGGACATCTTAATCGCCGCGTCCGAGTTCTATCTTGTAAATCTGCACGTGCACACGGATACAAGACACACACTAGTGTATTCACCTACCGGCGAACCAGTACCCGGCAACATACACATCCGCTACAAGGACCAGCACTATGATAGCTGGGTCATGACTGAAGACGAGCAGTATAACAGCAACCCGATAGATCTTATTCAAAAATCAAACAACGTCAAAATAACACAGCATAATAAGCCTATAACTAACCAGCACAACGCACGGGATAAGCAAGGTCAACCCATAACACCCCAGTCTCAAACGAACAGCCCTCAATTAGCTAGCGTTGGAACACAGTATGAACAACAAACATCAATGTGTACACAGGTATCAGATGTAGTCGGAGATGCTACTGGGTTCACAATACTTAGAAACCAGCCGACTACCGCAATAAAATATACTTGCTCAGAATTGCGTATTGCAACCTGGAATGTCCGTGAGGCCTCAAAACCGACCAAAAAAGATAAAATTGACGCTGAACTCTCAATTAGGGGCATTCATGCAGCCTGCATACAAGAAACAGGTATGAACTCTGGAACATACAACTCTACACACTACGAATGGCACCTCTATGGAACCTCAGGTAAAACACACCGGGGACTTGCAATTCTAATCAGAAAAGATGCCCAAATTGAACTAGTCAACAGAAAAAAGGATACAGACGCGATGTCAGCTACTCTTAAAGTTAACAGGGGAAACGACAAGCCTGCTCAACTGTATATAATCAACTCTCACATCAACAGTTGTAAGTACATCTATAGCAAACAGATCCTTCACAGGCTTATTAAACTTGATCAGACAAAAACCAAGGAAATGTGCCTTAATAATTCTTGGCGACTTCAACGCTCATATTGGTCGACATGATACAAAAAGTTTCCAACGCAAAGGACTGATCTACCAAAACCTACACCATGACTTTTCTAACTACAACGGGGAAATGTTAATGGATATAGCCAACAGGGAAAAACTGCAAATAGAAACTACAAAAGCGAGATCATCATGCAGGATAACATGGTCAAAGGGCACTCAGAAATCCCAATTGGATCACATTATAACGCCACATGCAACAGAGAAACTCTTCGAACTAATTAAAGGCGAATGGGCCGCTAGGGGCACTTCCGACCATAAAATAATCTGGGGTCGGCTAAGAACAAACCGAACTTCAAACAAAAAAGAAAACACCAAACACATTAATGCACAAGGACAACAGCAAGCCGCGAAGGAAACAACAATTGCAGCCACGGACTTCAACTATAAACAGTGCTATTATCAATCCCTCAATAGTAAATTCACGAAAACAAAATACCAAGATTGTATAACAAAAAAACTAAAAGATATAGGAATCAACTCAACGGACAAAAACATCGAAATACCCTGGAATACCATAACGGAAGTATTAAAAGCGGCTGCCCAGGAAACTCTGATTCTTCAGCCAGTTCTCTCCAGGGAGCATCGACTAGCTCTTGCTAAACTACAAAAAGCCAAATTCCTACAAAGAAGGCAACCTGATAACCCAAATAGGCACAACCTAGTAAAAGAATGTCAGGCAACACTTCAAAAGGTCAAATATCAGGAAGAGCAAAAAGCATGCAGGGCCTGTCTAAGTGGACTGGGGAAAAACCACCCTGCAAAACGCATGCAGATGCTATACTTTTTTTACAGTAGAAACAAACTTCAAGCAAAACGTCAAAAAAGATCCACTTATATACCGATGACCAAATGGGAGCAAATACTAAAAAAATCCGAGGGCCATCTTATACCAACAGTTAATATAAAAAATCCGATAACCGAAGTACAGTGTGACGGTCCCATTGCGGATGACATAATGGGAATCATTAATAAAATGCGGAACGGGACAGCCCCCGGAACTGACCAAGTGGTAATCGAGCTGTACAAAGCAATGCCAGAAATATTACAAGAAGCCGTCACCAAACACATAAACAAAGCTTGGACACAGAACGAAGCACCCGACGCGTGGCTGGAGACCGTACAAATACCAATTCCAAAAAATAATAACCCTAAAAATGCGAATGAATATCGCCGCATATCGGTTTGCAACACGGGTTACAGGATTTACGCCTCCTACGTACTTAAAAAACTAGACGAGACAATATCGGAACTGGGAAGCTATCAAGCGGCCTTTTTAAACAATAGATCAACAGACGACCATATGTTTACACTTAAAAGGGTCTTAGACGAAGAATGGCGGGCAGGTAAAAGAACTTATGTGCTTGCCCTCGACATAGAAAAGGCCTTTGACAATGTCGACCTTAATGCACTGAGGGATATCCTATTACAACGAACCAACAAATCGCTAACCAACAGGATAATCAAGGTATGCTTGAATGAACGAACATGCATCAAATGGTGTGGACAGCAAAGCAGTTGGATTATCAAAGGCAAGGGAGTCAAACAAGGTTGCCCTCTGTCCCCTCGCCTGTTTACACTGGTCATCGACGAAGTCCTTAGAACCCTCGAAGAGGAAACCCAATGAATAAAACTCGACCAGGATCGCGAAATCTCACTCCCCCTAGTACTATCATTTGCGACCTTATCTTCATTTCAGATGACCTAGAAAGGTTAGAAGGTATCCTATACCATATTAAACCCCTACTAGACAGTGTAGGCCTCCAAATAAATGAAACAAAAATACTAATTAGGGACCCAATAACTACACAGATAACGACATACGTGACCCTTAATGGAATAAGTATACCGACATGTGACGAAATTAAATATCTAGGTACATACATAACATCTACATTAAGCAGAAAAAGCACTATAAAAAAACGTTGCGAACAGGCCATGAAAAACGCCAAATCAGTACTACCATTCATAAATAACTCAAATATAGACTGGAAATTAGCCAGACTCATGTACCGAATGGTGATCGTACCGTGTACGATACATGGTCTGAAAGTATCGGCACTTACCAAAGCTAACAGGTCAAGACTCAGAAGATATGAGCGAGTTATCATGAGAGACTTGATTAACCACTCTAGGAATAAACCAAGACAAAAGAAAATGAATGAAATCTTAGACGGAAAAACAGTAACCAAACGCATCAAGAACCACCGGATGTGCTACCTCGCACATGTCTACAGGCGCCGCAAACCACATCTACTGCACGCAGCAATGCAGTACAAGGCCAAATCCAAGAAGGTTGGCCGACCTATTAACACATGGAACGACAATTTAAAACAGGACATGAAGTACTTCGACAAGGGAACCAATTTTTGGATGGATACAGCGGAAGATAGAAGTAAAATCAAGATCGCTGCTAGCGAGATTTACAAAAAACTGGAAACAGATAGTAGCGAAACTTCCGACGAAGACATTGAAAACAGCAACACTTAACACAACACAGCTGAGCAATGACATACAAAGGAACCGAGAAAGCAGAAGAAGCTCGCCAAAAGACGCACCGAGGAAGCTCGACCTGAACCAACCAAGCGGCAAGGTCGATAAAAGATGCCCATCCATAGATAATAATTACCCATCTCTCCACTAGTCCAATGCTTACTCTAGGATGCATATCCGGTAGGCTCTTAAATCCTTACCTATCCTACGGGCACGTCTTCCCTACCATTAACGCGCCCCCCGGTCTATTCCTTGATATGCAATGGTCGCTGTAGCACCATGAACATGAGGCTACAGGAGCTAGTGCGAATCTTGGGGTTCATTCGATTAATCGAGTCTGGTTTAACCACGCTGGGATCGGTGCAATTCATTCATTCATTCATTCATTCATTTGGCCAATAAGTAAGCGTGGGATGGCGTGGGATGGCGTCGCGTTTTAATAACGTGTTTCCGCCTGCAAAAACAATTTTTTTATTCATTTTACCGCCACGCGCAACAATATGCAACTCCGACCCTTTTGTCTACAGGCGAGAAGTATTTTTCCATACAATGGAATAATTAACAGCAGTAATTAAAAGGAACCCTGACCCTGCTATCACTGAGTCTCAATCGATTGGATCTCCACCGGCGCGTGAGTGCGCAGTGCGAGTCGAATCGATGGCTGAGACGAATGGTTACGAATGCTGATCGACATGGATGTGGTTATCCATTACCTACTCATTGTTTAGCGAATTTTTTGTTTACTCCGTCAGTCTTATCGTTTGTGACGTCATTCTTATCGAGCCATTAAAGCAGTTATTATTTAGTACAATGAATACATTTACCTACCTACATTTCCTGGGCCGTTAATTTCATTTTCGTTTTGCTGACTGTATTTTTCTTAGCGTGTCAAATCAGTCAGGCAATATAGCCATCACACACTACACACACATCAGCGCACACAGGACACGATATCCGAGTGTCCCAAAGTTTGTGGAACAGCACCACATGTAAACAACAAGCTGGAATCGTCTATAACCTGAACAGGTGGTAATTTGGTAACACACTAACAGAGTCTTTGGTCAACTGGACCCGCGGGAACAGTGGCCCTAATCACATTTTGAATACGTCGAATGGACCCACTGCCCAATTTTACAGTAGCAATGTCTTTCATTTTGACAGTTCAGCAGCATTCATTGCGTTATCTATTTAAGTTGTTGAGTAAGATTCTGCTGTGCTGTGTCTGGAGCTTGTGTAGAGACTTCCACTCGCTACCAAACGCAACTCACGTCCCGGTGCAGCGGTGGGAGATTTTCAGCAGGTGCACTATTTCACCACAGCTTTAAGATGAATGGGTAGTTGAGACCGCGAAATTGAAATTTTCTTACGTTTTTTGCAATTTGCAGGTCAGTGTTAGCTTGTATCTTGATCAAAATATGATTCGCGACAATAACAGGTACATATTTAAAGAATTATAATGTCCCACAGAAATTATTACTTTGTGTCGGGGGTTTTTTAAATTTCAAATTTAATTTTTTGTTCGCTATATTACGTACTCTAGACGAATCAATCAACCAAGTCCATTCATAGACATTATCTTAGTTTTTTTGTTACAACCTGCACGGAAATACCATAACCAATAAAGGAAGTTGATCACTGATCATGTGTCAACTATGTCAGAGTGTTGATACTCGACAAATATGTACAGATAACATGTCTACATTACTCGACAAATATGTACAGATAACATGTCTACATTACTTGCAATACCAGACCTTTGCGTAATATGTCGGAATACAGTTTGCATTGTATGACTTTTGATTGACAATATTATTGTCACCGTATTGTTGCCGTTAGTTTATAATCTATCTCGCGAGATTGTAAGCTGTGGATAAATTGTGAACTATATCATACTGCTTACAATAAAACTTTCGATAGTTTATAACGTACCCATATCAAACCGTCAAATCTTAATTTATTTTAACGGACACACACTTCCCTATGTGTTTGTTATACCAGCCTATGGCACTCGTGGTTGCAGCTGAAAATCAGCGTCAGGTGGTAAAACCTTGTGTTGTCATCTGACATTAGGCTGAGCTGAGGCCCTTTTGGCATTATAATCTTTATTTTCTGTTTTTATAGTTTTAAGGTGTATTTATATTGCTGTAATGCCAATAAACGCATTTTCCTTTCTTTCAAATTGTGAACGAACCTGCACTTACCAACAAGGTTCACAATCTGTCCAATTTTATCACCCGTAAGATTGAATGAAATCGCCAAATTAATGCTAATACAAATTCCTTACGGTTCCTTGTGATAAATTATTATTTATCGATGAAATGACGCACAAAGTCAAATGTAGAGAAACTTAACTAATGTTCGTGCTAGATAAATATAAGATTTAATCATTATTGCGTGTAGCATCTTAGCATTTAGTTGTACTATTAGTAATGCTTTTTTTTTTGAGGATGGGAAATCATCAAAATATGACCCCGCTCCCGCTCTGGGTGGAGCGGGAGGGAGTGTCAGACCCTTACTGACTAAAACCCATCCGTGTTCCTTCTTTAGCAGCAGCATTAATAATCCCTTAACTTGAATTAGTTGGAGCGGCTTGTGGCTAAGTAATAACAGCCACACGGGTCGATTGATCAGGTTAACCTACGCTTGCCGCGGTTGGTCCGTGGATGGGTGACCATCTTCACATACCAAGACCCCTCTGAACCTCGGAAAGCACGTTAAGCCGTTGGTCCCGGCTGTCATTCGTGGATCTTTAAGCCCGAAACTCTGACAACCAGTCTTACCAAGGGATATCGTATTACTCAGTAACTGGGTGGTGGAGGTCAGATAGGCAGTCGCTCCATGTAAAATACTGGTATTCAGCTGCATCCGGTTAAATTGGAAGCCGACCCCAACATAGTTGGGAAAAGGCTAGGCAGATGAACTTGCATTAGTATAGGTTGGTGCGCCTTATTTGAGCCTCAAAGTCCTGTGTTTGATTGCCGGGTCGGACAAAATGTTATTGGGTTTTTCTATTAGGAATTCCTCAGTAGCAACCCGGAGACTGAACTTAAACACTAGTTGCGCTGAACTTAAACGCTGATTGGAATCGATTCAGTTACTTATTCTGAACAAACTATATTTAGGTTTCGCAATATACTAAAAATAACGTTGTATTATTAGTCTTACCTTGCGCACTTCCTTTAAATCTCAACAATCAGCCTCAAGGCACCTCGTCTCTTTTTATTTTAATATAAAAACATTATATTAACTACGGAGTGATGCTCCAAGGTAGGGTTGCCAGGCGTCCGGATAAAGCCGGACACAGTCAGGCTTTTTGGTTGCGTGTCCGGCCAAATCAGACGGTACCAGGCCTGTCCGGCTTTTGTTAGGCTTTTTAAATTTGTAGCAGTAGTTACTGCTAAACTAGATACTATTGCAATTATTGAAATTCATATTGTAATGTAATGAGTATTGAATGATTACTTAATAATAAAGAAGACTGATTTTCAATTTGGTTTGTTGTTTCATTAAAATTTAAGAAGATTTTACAGTAAACTAGCTGCGCCCCGCGGTTTCACCTGCATAAGTTTCGATCCCGGGGAAATATCGGGATAAAAAGTAGCCTATATGTTAATCCAGGGTGTCAGCTACCTCTAAACAAAATTTTATCAAAATTGGTCCACCCGTGTGAGCGTGAAGAAGTAACAAACATATAAACACACACCCACACCCTAACACAAACTTTCGCCTTTATAATAATCAAAAAGCCAGTCCGGCTTTTTTACCCAAATGTCCGGCTAAACTGGCTGGTCTTTCCGGCTTTTTGGTTTTAAGACCTGGCAACCCTACTCGAAGGTTGCTGAATGCATTAGATTGTGGTGGTCGTTAAGTTTTATGTTTATAATAATGCATATAAAAAGACTATTGTGATCATCTTTATTGTATTGTTTCGATTAGTAGGCAAGGTTGGTTGACCAATAGCGAATGGTGAAGGGAATCGAGAAAACTTGAGGGATAATTGCGTAACACACTAAACAACAGGAATGGCTTTCATTTTGACAGTTCAACAACATTCATTGCGTTATTTACGTCGTTGAGCGGACACATTTTTCGAACATATGAAGCAATGGATTAGCAATATCCTTCAAAATTAGATTGGTAGTGTGTTATGCAATGCATGCTGCAATGCACTGTTTTTTTTTTTGTGTTGGTGTTCTTTTTATGCGTCATGTTTACCGCAAATAAACGGATTTTCTTTCATTCTTTCTTTTGAGAATTAAACCGTTTTATTAACCACTAAAAACGATTGTAGCATAAAGATTTCCCTAACAATATTAAAGAAAACATTAACCGTAAAAACGATTGTAGCATAGACAAACATAATTTTATTTCCCTAGCAATGGCGCCGATTCTGTTGTTCACAAACTAAACTAAATTTAAGTTCATTCATCTTTTTCTTTCTATTTCACTATGAAAAGGACAGAAGATAAATATTAGTTTAGTCCTGTCAAAATAAGATACTCCATAGACAATTTAGACGAGATTAAAAAAATGGCTATTAAAAATACGTCAATTTACGTCAGGCGCTGACTAATTTGACAGGACTAAACTAATATTTATCTTCTGTCCTTTTCATAATGAAATAGAAAGAAAAAGATGCATGAACTTAAATTTAGTTTAGTTTGTGAACAACACAGAATCGGCGCCAATATCAAAGAAAATTGCAGCCGCGGCCCAGTGCATAAAGTTTCGAAATCTAAGTAATAACATAGAATTTATGGAGTCAAGTTATTTTGCAATGACCATTAATGTTGCTATAATATTATAATCGCTGCCTGAACCAATGTTTGTGCTTTATTTTATAAACTTGATGGTTTAAATATAATTATAATCCAGCGGGGCAAGTGCGTAACACACTAAAGTTAGTTTTTTAAACCCAGAGACTAATTTGACAGGTGTAATGTCAAACTTTTATACTAAAAAAACGCAAAGACTTAAATGACAGATTAGTCTCTGGGATTAAAAAACGAACTTTATCAGTAGCAATGACTTTCATTTTGACAGTTTAACAACATTCATTGCGTTATTTACGTTGTTAAACAGACAAATGTTTCGAACATATGAAGCAATGGATTAGCAATATCCTTGAAAACGTTGCAGATGGAGATTGATAAGTAGTGTGTTACGCAATTAGACTGCTGGTTCTAATCTCACAAATATATTAATCCAAGTATACCCGCTATGTTCGAAACATTTGTCTGTTCAACAACGTAAATAACGCAATGAATGTTGTTGAACTGTCAAAATGAAAGCCATTGCTACTGATAGTGTGTTACGCAATTACCCCACTGATTAAGGGGCTTACAGGACCCAAACGCAAATAAAAAGTAATTTAAAAAAATTAAACCGACTTCAAAAAGAAATGAACTCAAAATTATGAAATAACTTTAATTTCGGAAGTCGGTTTCTTGGGATCTGTATTTTAGTTTTTTACCACCGACTTCCGAAATTAAAGTTATTTCATAATTTTGAGTTCAATTCTTTTTGAAGTCGGTTTAATTTTTTTAAATTACTTTTTATTTGGTAATTTTTAGTTGTTGCACTAGAATTTGACCAAGGTTTTGAGATGTTTTCGCTTTGACACTACACCCGCAGCTCGTATCAATAAGCCAGGCCGTCACACTTTCACGTCTTAGTCCATATCTTGAAAATTACTGAATCGATTTTGATGAAACTTGCACTGTTCCCTAAGTTGAAATAAATGTAAGCCAATAAAAAAAGAATGGTCACGATCCGATTAATAGTTACGGAGATATGCGTGGACAAACATACATACATACATACATACATACATACATACATACGTCTATAAAATTTTGTATATTTGTTTGGAAGCCCAAATAGATTGTCATATGTGATTATAATGCAATTCCAATAATATTACATACATACGTATCGAATTGATAACCTCCTTTTTTTGAAGTCGGTAAAAACGCGAGTTTTAGAAACAATAAAAGTAGGTATATGATCGACTACAGTAAACAAAATCAGAAAAATACGAGTATATGATATTCTTCAGGATATATGCTAGTGTGTTGAAAACATAATAGGTATAACTAATTTGATACGATAGAAAAAAATCATGAAAATACCTCTAAACAACTTTCTTTTCACAATAAAAACCATACTAATATACATACAATCATTCTGATTTTTTGTCAGATTATTCTACAAGCAACATACTAAAACAATAGTGTTTTAATTTTTTAGTCAAAACAATAGATTTTTTTGTAAATAGATAATTGCTTCATATTTTGCAATAAATTACCAGTGGTGTGTCATCGCGCTTCTCTTTCTTTTTTTTTAAGCAGTCCGACAGTGACCGCGCTTTAGGTCATGTAAGCCCCCCGTTTCCTAGAAGAGCAACGGTAGCAGTGACGGCAGCAGCGGGTTTGACTTTACGATGTCAAAAACACGCTAATTTACTTTCATAAATAAATTACGTTTCAGTGACGTCATTCGCCAGTTAATAGCGGCGGAAGCTATGTGACAGCCACCGCTCTTTTAGAAAACCGTAGCTTAATCATCAAATCCTTTGAAACCAGAACCTCCTTTTTTTCTGAAATCGGTTTAAATGTTAATTCGTGGTCTAACTTTTTGTAGGGTTTCGTGGGGTTTCGCATTTAATTAATAGTGCTATTTTACCTTGACATACGGTATTATCCTAATTATCTATATAAGTTTTTACAGCTAGCCTAACCACAAAACATGAGCATATTCTACGACATACCTACCTAAAAAACTAGGAAAACCGAAAACACCTCGGGTTTGATTAAGTAGGTAATAAAATTATCAACTAAACTAAACCTACGTTTCGGATGGGATTTCATTACGCACTAGATTTTCAACTCTCTGAGTTGAGCCGAGAATTGAGAATGCAACAGAGCGCATCCCAGCACGTCAAAAAAACTCACTGTTGGATTTTCAACTCTCGGCGCTAAGCAGATCGTTGAAAATACAGTGCACGAAAAAAAATCGTCGCGGGAAAAACGCACCAATGCGAACGTGGGATAAATCGAAAAAGGCTCTGGAAAAGGATGCCTTGAAAGATTTGGGGGATAGCTTTGCTTAGCAGTGGTACACTGTAGGCTAACATAAACAAAAAACTTGTAAACTTAATAATAAAATAAAATAACTAGAACAAAAACTGGTACAAAACTTAATTTTATTTATAGACAAAACGAAATTGTTGCAATAAAAAAAAACAGTGGCACTCCGAGAATGCCGACTGAAGTGAAAACAAAACACAGAATACTTTGCCATCACTCACTGACATATAGGATATACATTAAAACCGAGTACATCCCGAGGACAGCCGAACACATCCGAAGCGGGTATTTTTTGAATCGTCTTATAAACAAAACATGTTGAATGTTTTTTTCCCATCTCCAAAAATGCCCAACGCGCCTTAATAAGTTTCCACTTCAAAAAAAAAATATAACATGACAGACACATTTAACTAATATTTTTCTTGTAGACGTAGAAATTAGCGTTATCCTTTGGTCAATGTCAAGGTTCAAAAATTCATTTTCGTATGGGCATGACGGACTGCATTTAAACGCCTAGATTTCATCTTATTTGCTCCTGGGCCAAGATCAATGTCAATGAGGTAACTGTGTGTGATTGATATGGTATCAATCCCTAGCTTCAGATGGAATGACAGCTCACTTCACCTTACTTCTCATGGTGAGATTCTAACAGAATCGACCGGCTGTTCCAATTTACAAGTTAAAAAGGGCTTTGAAGATCCGTGGCATAGGTACTTACTGTCTCGCCATTTTGAAAATGGCGGTCACGCATGAGGCCTATCCTACTTGATTTATACAGCTACTGTCAGTGTGTTACACAATTAACTCGTAGATGTTACATATTTATTAGCAACTAGCTGCGCGCCGCGGTTTCACCCGCGTTAATGTCGATCCCGTGGGAATATCGGGATAAAAAGTAGCCTATAGCCTATATGTTATCCAGGGTGTCAGCTATCTCCATGCAAATTTTTATCAAAATTGGTCCAGCCGTTTGAGCGTGAAAAAGTAACAAACATATAAACACACACATACACTTACAAACTTTCACCTTTATATAATATTAGTTATTAGTTAATATTAGTGTGATTAAACACACATCATCACTTCATCTTAACAAAACAAAAGTTTCCTTAATCCTTAATAACATAAAATAATTAACACGTTAACATACAGACGGACTGACATTTCCGTATAGAGCAAAATACAGGGCCGGACTTATAACGCCCTTGAACTGTCAATTACATACTATTATTATTTTGTGCTGATTAGTCGGAATGGAGAAGTTCTTAAATTGATTATGATCATTATTATGGTAAGGTTAACATTTAACTAATTGCTGATTTAGTTGAGTGGTATTTGACTCTAATAATCAAATAACGGAGCCGCTGAGGTGCAATTAGAGGGTACCTAACGCTGAGAAAAGAAATCTAAGTTAACTGTGTAATATTTTATTGGGTATAAAAATATTTTATCATGTCATTCATGACAAAAGAACTTTATTTTTTTACTGCAAACATGAAATAAATATTTATTTAATTTTCTGTAGTAGTCTTTTAATGTGCATTGGCACATAGCATTATTATTATTGTCTTTTTCTTAAATTATTAATTGCCTAAGCATCCAATAAGTCCGTTATCAAACTTTGAATGCATCTGTTGTAAGATCGTGCCCAAATGAGGCCCTGTAAAGATTAATGTTTTTCTGACACGTAAATACTACCTAGTAGGTACAATGTTCTAGGTTTACACCAATCAAATATCAACGACCAATATTATATTTATAACTACCTAGTGTTTGTCCTACGTCTTCACTTAGTCTATACCTAAGTCTGAATTTTCACAAAACAAATTGAATTAACAAGCGTAATCACCCCGCTTGTTACTAAATTCAAATTGTTTTGCGTAACACAAGTAGCAATGACTTTCATTTTGACGGTTCAACAACATTCATTGCGTTATTTTCGTTGTTGAGCAGACAGTTTTTTCGAACATATTATGAAGCAATGGATTAGCAAGATCCTTCAAAATGATTCAGATTCTGATTGAAGGTGTTACGCAATTAGGATGCTGGACGTTCGTTGTTTATAAGCTAGCCTTTCACCCTCCCCCCATTCACCCACTTAGGTGTGGAATTTCGAAAAACCCTTTCTAGTGGATACCTACGAACACACCCTCCAAATTTCATGTCTCTAGGACCAGCAGCGGTTTAGGCTGTGCATTGATATTGATATTTTGGTGACCTGTAATACAGGTTTTCATTACCTACCACAGGCACCAGTGATTCACAAATGTTTGTATACTGTATACTTATGATACCAAATAAATAAATAAATAAATATAACAGTCAGTCAGGACTTTAAATTTTGTATACATAGACATATAGATGGGCCAAAGGAATTGTTTGTCCTATATTGAATTGATGTATGCTTCTTAAATGTAGGTATATTGAAGTATTTTTAAAATGCAGATGTTTATCACAAGTCACAAGTAATTATACATCATAAACTGTACAAAAACATGATAATTCCATTAATTTGTAATTGTATAGGATGTTTTATGAATGTTTCATTCAGTAGGTAATAAACTAGTGTTGTTATTATTAAATTAATTGATTGACGACATGCAAACGATTGCATGATCGGATGTTTGATCATTATTCGTTAGCTACGCCCTTGTAGGGTTTTTAACATAAGTAGCAAGCACATCAAGCTACTACAATCTGTCAAATTTATTTAATAGATATTCAACATTATCGCTACAGCGTAAGGTTCAAAATTGATTGGGTAAATTTGACAGTTTTGGGTAGCTTGATGTGCTGGCGTCTGTACCACTACCAAGGCAAAATCTTTGGAAAACTCTTTTAAGTCTTCTCGTCGCCTATCCCGCAGTGTTTGAAGACTAAGGTCTTCAAAATCAAAATATTTTATTTCACATAAGCCTACATGGGCACTTATGAAACGTCAGAAGCTAGGTGCACGGTTCCAATTGGTCGTTTCCTATGGAGAAGAACCGGGAAGAAACTCCACGGTTACTCTTTTTAAAAATAATTGGCATTTACAATATTTTCAAACTACAGTACAGCGTTCAACTTCAACCAGTGCGTCCTGCCCGTCATGACATACGGTGCTGAAACGTGGACACTGACGGTCGGGCTGGTCGGTCCACAAATTCAAGGTTGCTCAGCTCGCTATGGAGCGAGCTATGCTCGGAGTCTCTTTGAAGGATAAAATCAGGAATTAAATTATCCGGAAAAGAACCGGAGTTATCGACATAGCTTGCAGAGTAAGCAAACTGAAGTGGCTGTGGGCTGGCCATGTTTGTCGGAGGACCGATGACCGGTGGATCAGACGAGTCCTGGAGTGGAGACCACGTATCGGTAAGCGTAGTGTGGCCCCCCAGCTAGATGGACCGAACGACCTAAAGAAAGTGGCTGGGACAGACTGGATGTGGAAGGCGAGGTTACTGGGTAATACGATACTCCTTGGTAAGACTGGTTGTCAGAATTTCGGGCTTCTGACGACCCGTAACGGCTGTCAAAAATCTGCGAATGACAGCCGCGACCAAAGGCTTCGCGACTAAAGGGTCTCGGTATGTAAAAATGGTCACCCTTCCACGGACCAACCTCGGCAAGCGTAGCTTAACCTGATCGATCGACCCGTGCGGCTGTTGTTACTTTAGTCACTCGGTGTCAACACACTCGTCCATCAAAACAAAAAAAAACCGCTACACTGCAAGGTCATCGGAAACTCTACATCCTATGCATTCTCACAATACGCACACCTCACTCAGACACACTCACACGCACTCGACCTTCAAGTAAAAATAAAAACAAAAAATCCACAACAATTCGTACCGGTTTGGCAGTAGTGCACAGTGTCACCATGAGTCCGGAAAACAAAGGACAGTTCCGGAGATACGAGTAGTTACTTGATTTGTCGCGTGTCGTGGCGGAAGTACGAGGCCTTTTTCGTGGAATTTAACCACGAAAAAGGTCGATGTTATTATGTACCTATTGTTATTGTTTAATCATAAAAAAAAAACATAAAGCGTAAGCCTAAGGTGAGAGAACATTACATCAACTCGATTATAACGTAACTGTTAATAGCGCGTTGATCAAATCTCAGACCATGGCATGCTGAGACAGACCCCAGAGGTCTCATTGTGGAAACATGTAATCTTTAAAATAAATAAATAAAATAAAATCATATTTTCATACTACCTACCTGATAAAAAAAATGTTTAGCTGGGAAATTATCAAATGTCCCCTCCACCTCTGGGTGCGCGGAAGCGGAAGGGAGTGTCAGACTCTTACTGACTAAAACTCACCCGTGTTTCTTCCTTAGCCCTTTATGTTCCGGGTCAGCGGTAACCCTTTCGGACAATCCCGTAAGTTCCGCTAATGAGACACAATTGATTTTCTATTGTTTCGTGTCCCATCGGTCACGCGCGGAGCTTTACCGGTTAAATAAGATCAAGAACAAAAACACTTAAAGATATTTGAACGGGAAATGAATCTGGGTATTTTATGTTGAACATTGAAGTAACGTGTATGTCCAGCACTATTTAATCGGGAGACATGTCCAGCAGTGGACGTCTTTAACAATCTTCTTAATGTTATGTTTTTAAATAGTTTATGACCATATTTTTTTTTTTTTGTATTTCTTCCTACAAACTGAAAGAGGTTTTCCAAAAGAAAAAACTTTGGTGAAAAATACACTGTTACACTGGTGCAAAACTCAATTTCCCAAATTACGAAGGGTCTATATCCAGGAATGGATTGCCGTAGAATCAATAGATTTACCGATAAATAAGAGCTAAACCGAAGCCTGCTTAAAATGTCCTAGAAATCGAAAGTCTTAATTTGGAAACCCTCTAGGTTACAAGATCAGTGTACTGGAACTACTGGTTCCATAAACATACCTACCTAGATTTACAAGTGCCAGTTATTTAAAGGTGTGTGTTGTTTATACGCTTAAGTTAAGTTAAGTGTCAACTGAGGTCGTTGCTTCGTTCCGTATGCGATCGCTAAGAGCTATATTGGCATGTAGTTTTTACGAGATTGAAGTAAAAACATGTAGGTATTTAGCAGTAGCGAAGGGTAAATTTTTGTAAGACGTAAGCCGGAGTAGATATTTTTAATATGATTATGTTATTTGTCTATAGAATACTGACTGTGCCGATTTTCAAAGGGAAGCCGGTAAAATTTAGTTGTATGGAACCTTCGCCACTGGTATTTAGTAATGAAATAAGGCCCTGCCGCAGCTCTATTCTGTAAAAATCTCACCGTGATAACTTAGGTGAAGTGAGCTTACAGTGAGCTGTCAATAGTGTCAATATCTAGCATCAGGTGGAATGACAGCTCACGTCACCTAAGTTTTCACGGTGAGATGTTTACAGAATAGCACCGCTGGGCTTAGTTTGCGGAAATTGGATAAAACCTTAAAGTTATAATTATGCATAATCATCCTATACTGTTCCCACTGCTGGGACACAGGCCTCCTCTCGGTGAGAGGGAGTGGTTGTAATCTACCACGCGGGGCCAGTGCGGGGTGGTAGACGTCGCATCTTTTATTTTAGGTTCTAGGATATGCCGGTTTCCTCACGATGTTTTTCTTCACAGTTTTGAGAGCAGTGGTGATGAAATAATTTACACAAAATAAAGCGCCTGTTCTGTGTTGGACTGCTCTTTCACTGCTCTCCGTGTCTGAATGCATAGAATTAGGCTCTGATTCTATTACATGGAGATATTTAGGAGTTTTTTGTTACTGACAGGACAGGTCCACTTAATCTGTGTGGAAAAGACCATTTCAGACACCAATCTACATGGTCTTCACATGATCTGGCCAAGATTATGTCTGGACTTTAAAAGAGACTGTGACCTCTGAGTTTGTTTCGGCCTTTCTTCTCAGAGTAGTCAGATAGGAAACTCCGACCTCATCTAGTTTTTAATTAAAAATATGATTGACGTGTAAAAGTGTTTGTAGAAACCTACTTACAGAAACAAATAATTTATTATTTAATTTACCATTGCTCAGCATAAGCTTTGATAAAAATTAAAAGTTATAAAGTTGTGACTAACTTTTTGAAGATAAGCTTGGATTAGTTGACATTGTATTTAGCCACGGTAGTCGAAAGCCGTGCTTATGAAGTTTATCAGTTGTCAAATCTTATGTCATTGGTCACGATTGGTTGTACCTACATATTTTGACTAATCAGTCACAACTGCTACCATGCGATTTAACTTCTTCAGATTCCCTATCAGAGACTAGCCTAGACTAGTTGCTGTACATAATATAATTATGTAAGCTTGAACCAAGGCTCAGATTATGAAATCCACACCCTAATTGCGTACGACACGCTTGAATCATTTTGAAGGATATTGCTAATCCATCACACTAATATTATAAAGGCGAAAGTTTGTGAGTGTGTGTGTGTTTATATGTTTGTTACTTCTTCACGCTCAAACGGCTGGACCAATTTTGATAAAATTTTGTATGGAGGTAGCCGACACCCTGGATTAACATACAAGCTACTTTTTATCCCGATATTCCCACGGGATCGACATTAACGCGGGTTAAACCGCGGGGCGCAGTTAGTTGCTTCATATGTTTGAAAATTTGTCTGCTCAAGAACGATGACCAGTCTCAACAGACGGCCCAGTGACGGATCAGCACCATCCACCTCACCCATTTGACTTCCTTACATCAGTTTAAGCTGTCTAATATCTTTTTCTTTTTTTTTGTGGATGGGAAATCATCAAATGACCCCTCCCGCTCTGGGCGGAGCGGAAGGGAGTGTCAGACTCTTACTGACTAAAACCCACCCGTGTTCCTTCCTTAGCCCTTTATGTTCCGGGCCAGCGGTAACCCTTTCGGACAATCCCGCTGACCTGTCTAATATCTGGCTTACCTACAGTAGGTAGTGTACGCTACTACTGTACGCGATACAACAAAAATAACAGTACCAGGTGCAAAAACAAACTCAGTCTGGCGAAGGTGTCGAAACACCCTGAAGGTTGCGCCGCAAACCGTTCATAATGGTAGGTTGCGCAACCAAGTGCGATACCCCGACGAACTGGCGCATATTTTCCTTTTATTACCAGCAGGAAAATGGGTAATCAGAATCTTAATTGGATTGATGAATGGCGAAAAAGATGCTGCATCACGAAGACTTGAGGAACAAACGGATGAGAAGTGTGAACATACCAATAGTGATTTGAATAGGTTTCGAGTGTATTTCGACGTCATTCTGTAAGAAATTGTGGTTCCAAAACGGATTTTAAACCATTAGTATTAGTATTTACGGCACTGTTAGCGCAGAGTTTAAGCGATTGACTGCTGCGCTGCGTGTCGCGGGTTCGATTCCCGCACGGAACAAATATTTGTATGACCTACAAGTAGTTGTTCCGGGTCTGGCTGTTTGTGTATGTGAGTTTAAATGTTTGTAAACGCACCCACAATACAGAAGAAATTTCTAGTGTGGGGCAACGTTAAAAAAAAATGTAAATGTAGCGATTGAATAATATTGTAAAATGTTTTTTTTTAATAAATGCACAGGGCTTTACACAAAGTGATCTAGGCCACACCTACTCCCTGATTTAGGATATATCAAGGACAATTAAATAAACAAATTCTACATTCTAATAATATGCAGATCAGGCTATTTTTTTATTGATATATTTTTTATTATATTTTTAATCACACTAATATTATAAAGGCGAAAGTTTGTGAGTGTGTGTGTGTGTTTATATGTTTGTTACTTGTTCACGCTCAAACGGCTGGACCAATTTTGATAAAATTTTGTATGGAGGTAGCTGACACCATATAGGCTACTTCTTATTCCGATATTCCCACGGGATCGACACTCATGCGGGTGAAACCGCGGGGCGCAACTAGTATAGTATCGGTTTATAGTGGTTGTCTATGTTGGACATGGGGATTGAGCTAAGGATTAACAGTACCTAGAACAGGAAAATACATCGGATCATATCAATGTGCAGCCTTGATTCAAAAACGTGATTATGGGCTATAGTCCAACGAACGAGAGGTCGCAGTCGTGAGTTCCAACTTCACCGGTTGTATTGTTGTGAATCTACTTGTATGGTCGGTTCCTATAAACAAAAACAGGTCAAGTGCGAGTCGGACTCGCGCACCGAGGGTTCCGTACTTTGTAGATATGTAAATAGTTTATCATGTAGGTAATGTACCTACAAATTTACGGTTTTCGGATTTTTTCCTTTACTCATGCTACTTGAGCTTCTTGGCAAATTTCATGATTCTAGGTCAACGGGATTCTAGGTCAACCCTATCAATTTTGAATCCCTTGAGAGTGTCGAAATGTAGGTTTTTTGCGGCATAAACGGCCGTATCTTTTTTTTACGTTAACTTAGGTGTTTAATTTTTTCTCAGCTTCAAGGGACTATAGACCTGAGTATATGGTTTTAATTTCAACTCGATACCTTCACGCGTTCCCGAGATAAAGGGTCTTGACAGACAGACGGACGGACAACAAAGTGATCCTAAAAGGCTTCCGTTTTTTCCTTTTGAGGTACGGAACCCTAAAAACGAATCGTTTTGCTTATTTTATTGCCAAACTGGGCACATAAATAGATTCGAAAGCTAATTTTAGCTACGTCCCTATGGGAGTGTGTACTATGCAAAGCTACTTGCTTCAATATTAGTAAAGATACAAAAGCCTTAATTTTAATCAATAACGGTCCATAAATTATAGGAGTCAAGTAGTACAAAAAAACAGTGTCACTCCGGGAGTGCCGACAAAAGTGAAAAAAAAACACAAACAGAATACTTTGCCATCACTCACTGACATATCGCGCGGATATACATTAAAACCGAGCACATCCCGAGGACAGCCGAACACATCCGAAGCGGGTATTTTTTTAATCGTAAACAAAACAAGCGCGGTGTCGCTTACGGTAACAGTGGCGCGAGTTCAATGGTTTTTTCCCATCTCAAAAAACGCCCAACGCGCCTAAACAAGTTTTGACTTCAATAAATTGATTTATACATCAAAACTGCTCTGTCGGTCGATTCTGTGCCATTTTTTGTTCGATATAGGGAACAAAACCTTAAATAAAAACTAGAATAGACTTGAAATGGGGTTTAATGCCAAAGGCTATTATTAACATAGATGATTAACAATTACTTATCGGAAATTAGGACTTAGTTTTAGATATTAATTATAGTTAGGAAGCACAAACTGCAAGTGTAGTTGTTAGATTCTGTAAATATCTCACCGTGAAAACTGAGGTGATATGACTTTGTTTTTGCTAGGAATTGACACTATTGACAGCTCACTCCACGCTCACTTCACTTGAGGTGAGATTTTTACAGAATAGCACCGCTGCACTCTACTCGCTGCAGCTAAAATGACATTTGACAGAAACCTTTTATATATAATTTCTCATTTTCTCATAGCCTTCCACATCCAGAATACCTATTGAAAAATGTCAACTTTTTTATGTGAATGGCATCTTGCTGGTCAACCTAAGAGGTTGTCGCCGAACTATCAGGTGGAAGCCTTAATAAATTAAGGTCACGTCATGAAACTTATAAACTAAGCGATTACACGCTAAGGGCACCCCCTCTAGGGTACGGACGGGGTCCCTTGCTGCCCAGCAAGGGACAAGCTGGAAAGGAAAATACCCCTTTACGAACTTTAGACAAAAATAAATTAAATAGTACGGATAAGTGCAAAGAGAACGACCTTAATCCAGCTAAAAATATATATAGGTATGACCGAATATTTATTAATAAACCCAATTAAAAAGTACATAAAAATAGTGTAGGTATTGTAAATGTAAATCATGGTCAACAAATGGTTAGGTAACTCGCGGTTACTGACCTACGACGAACGCGCGAGCGACGGCCGTGGAGCCGACCGTCTGTTGTTTTATTGTGTACTAGTTTTGGTCGTGGGATTGTTTGAGCCGAATTTGGGTCTAAAATTGTGATTTCAATCATAATGTTTGATGGAGTGTTTTTTGTCAAACTACCTACTTATTGTTCCACAATGTGTGCATGAATATCTAAACAAATTTCCCATTTAAATAATAAAAAAAAGCTTTCAAAAAACTTACCAACGATGGTATACTTTTTAGTTTCATTTTCAATTTGATACAAAGAGTGGTTAGCTACTTAATTAATTAATGTCATTTTTAGCTTTACCTAATGACGAAATAGGAATACTTACTTCAGATTGTTGATATCTGCATGGCTGTTCGCGTGCTCAATGCGGGTTGGTAGATGTCACATGTCTTCGAATTTTTGGTTCTATGGCATGCCGGTTTCCTCACGATGTTTTCCTTCTCCGTTTTTGAGAGCAGTGGTGATGAAAAAAAATTACACAAAGTAAAGCGCCTGTCTGGGTTCGAATCCACGACGTAAAACTTGTAAGTCGGGGCCGTTACCACTGAGCCACCACTGCTCTCGGAACTAAGAACAAACAGAATTTAATTCCACTATAACATCTAGGTATACAAAACGCATTATAAAATCTTGACACATATAATTAACTAGCTTCCGCCCGCGACTTCGTCCGCGTGAAATTTCATTCTCCCCCCATTCACCCTCTTAGGGGTGGAATTTCGAAAAATCCTTTCTTAGCGGATGCCTACGTCGTAGGTAACATCTACATGCATGCCAAATTTCAGCCCGATCCCTAAAGTGGTTTGGGCTGTGCGTTGATAGATCACTATGTCAGTCAGTCAACTTTGAGTTTTATATATTTAGATTGGTAAAAGAAAAACAAATCCCGGTCGTCTCCACGCACGTCGCTGTCCGCTGGCCAGTCGCGTATTTTTGACAGCCCACTATTACCCAAGTAGGTCAGGTTCATTCACAATTGTTTTACTTTTTTTCCAGGCTAAGGACTTTGCTATTATTATGCCTGTTGTGCACCGTTATCAAATAATAATAATGGACCAATAATTATATCTATTTTAACCTCGTGGGTGTTGTGTACGTGTAGGTATAATCAAGTACTGAATAACTTTTTTAGGGTTCCGTACCCAAAGGGTAAAAACGGAACCCTATTATTAAGGCTTCGCTGTCTGTCCGTATGTCTGTCACCAGGCTGTATCTCAAGAACCGCGATAGCTAGACAGTTGAAATTTTCACAAATGATGTATTTCTTTTGCCGCTATAACAACAAATACTAAAAACAAAATAAAATAAATATTTAAAGGGGCTCCCATACAACAAACGTGATTTTGTTGCCCTTTTTTGCTCGATATCAATAATGGCAACAGGTAGGCACTTGAAATATTCACAAAACACTACACACTAAACAACAAAACACACTCAGTTGTATTTTTACTTTAATAATAAAATAAAAATAAAATAAATATTTGAGGGGGACTCCCATACAACAAACGTGTTTTTTTCGGCGATTTTGCCTTCTGGTACGGAACCCTTCGTGTGCGAGTCCGACTTGCTCTTGCCCTGTTTTTTTTAATTTGGCATTCGTTCTTGTCTGATTGAAAGTATTGAAGGCAATATTTTTTATCTATAGATAATGTTAGTCTGCAAACTTCGTGTTCGTGGTTAAATGATAACAGCCATACGGGTCAATAGAAGGTAGAGTTTCGCTTGCCGCGGTCGGTTCGTAGAGGGGTAACTATCCATCACACTAATATTTTAAAGGCGAAAATTTGTGAGTATGTGTGTGTGTTTATATGTTTGTTACTTGTTCACGCTCAAACGGCTGGACCAATTTTGATAAAATTTTGTACAGAGGTAGCTGACACCCTGGATTAACATATAGGCTACTTTTTATCCCGATATTCCCACGGGATCGGCACTTATGCTGGTGAAACCGCGAGGCGCAGCTAATAAAATATGAATACCTCTCCGTGTCTTGGAAAGGATGTTAAGCCGTTGGTCCCGGCTGTCATTCGTAGATCTTTGACAGCTAGTGTTTACGGGTAACCAGAAGCCCAAAAGTCTGACAACAACCAGTCTTACCAAGGGGTATCGTGTTACCCAGTAACTGGGTTGTGGAGGTCAGATAGGCAGTCGCTTCATGTATAATACTGGTATTCGACTCAGATTACGAATCAGAACTCCGTACTGTTACAGAGAAATTCCTCATAGAAAAACCCAATAACACTTTGTCCGATCCGCGAATTGAACCCATACCTCATGCTCAGCAGTAGCCCTTGCGACCACTAGACCAACGAAGCTTGGTCTTTTGTAGCAATACAAACATAAAATAATCAGCCAATGTGTTGAGCAGTGGTGTTGAAATTATTTACACAAAGTAAAGCGCCTGTCTGGGTTCGAACCTAAGACCTTCAACTCGTCATATGTAGCAAGGATTACGTATTATTACCATAGTTTAGCCCCTAATAAATAATTTCTCAGTATTTATTTATTTATTTATTCTTTAATTAAAACGGAATATACAGGGTGACTGGTAATTAGTGACCGATACTTAAACACGTGATTTTACTCATCATTATGAACAACTTTTACTATGGGACCAAACCTGAAATCGCGAAAAAAAAATCAGCTGTTCCCTACATTTATGTTCGTCTAACTCGTCAACATGTAGAGAACAGCTGTTTTTTTTTCACGATTTCAGGTTTGGTCCCATAGTAAAAGTTGTTCATAATGATGAGTAAAATCACGTGTTTAAGTATCGGTCACTAATTACCAGTCACCCTATATATGAATGAACAATGAAGATTTCTACGTTGTTTCGCTTAAACAATACTATGACATAGTTGTAGCTATTATTGTTAATTGGCCATTTTGCAAACTTATTGGTGCTTATTATTGAGTTAACTTGATTCGTTTTCATTAAAATTCTTGTAAGAGCTGACAAAAACCTACGGTGTTGCGCGGGTGGTCTTTGCTCAGCTAATATTAATCAACTCAGCTTATCGCAGTCCGCAGCTGGACACAGGCCTCTCCCAGGCTGCGACACAACACCCTGTCCTCCGCCTTCCGCATCCAGTATGTCCCAGCCACCTTCTTTAGGTCGTCGGTCCATCTAGCTGGGGGGCGTCCCATCTACGCTGGTCGGAAAATTTCTACGTTAGGGGGTTAAGAATCATGTGCTGAATTCATGGTTTCAGTTTGCGTTTCGATGTCACCCTGTATACAACCTAAAACAGTTGTTCCGGTCCAAACACAAACTGACATTTACCTACTCCAATTATGCAAATCATTTGTTGCAGGCTCTTTTGAATTGTCAAAATGTCGGTCAGTAAGTTTGAGTTGAAGCTAGTTAGAATAGAATAGAATATGTATTTGCCAGAAACATGGTGTTTACAAAGGTGTTCATAACATTGACAGTGCTACATGTATTACCGTTGCAAAACGTAAATCTGTTGACCATTACAAAACGTAAATCTCTATGGAGAAGAAGGGGTAGGAAACAATTAAACACAAATCATGGGTGAACTTGAAAAACTGTATTTAACGTTAGTCCTTAAATTTTTTAATAAATTTTATTAAATGTTAAATTATTTAATTTTTTTATGTAGGTTTGTACAAACACTTTTATACGTCAATCATATTTTTAATTAAAAACGAGATGAGGTCGGCGTTTCCTATCTGACTACTCTGAAAAGAAAGGCCGAAACAAACTCAGAGGTCACATGCAGTCTCTTTTAAAGTCCAGACAGACAGTCTCTTTTAATTTTTTAATTATTATAATGTTATTAATTATTTAATTTCTCTGTCTTTTTTTTTGTTAGCCTATGCTGTCTCACTGCTGGGCAAAGGCCTCTCCCAAATCCTTCCAGGAACTCTTTTCCTGCGCCATCTCGAACCGGACCTCGCGGTACGCGCGTCCAGGTCATCTCGCCATCCTTTTCTGGGCCGACTTGGTCGGTGTGGAGACTTTTGCCCAGCGGTCATCGTATTGTGTGTTATTCGAACCCAGATAGGCACTTTACTTTGTGAATTTAATTTCATCAGCACTGCTCTCAAAACGATGAAGGAAAACATCGTGAGGAAACCGGCATGTCCTAGAACCAAAAATTCGAAGACATGTGACATCTACCAACCCGCACTGGGCCTGCGTGGAGGACTATAGCCTACTCCCCCTCACAGAGAGGAGGTGTGTGTGCCAGCATTGGGAATCATCGTGCCTGCGGCTGATGTGAACCGCCTGCAGCTTTCTTTAATACATCCCTGTCTTTACAACCTATAAAGAAGTAGTTCCTGAAAATACAAAAGAAGTTATTAGAGCTATCCTTCAATTTCAATTACTAAACACGGGTTTCGTGCCTAGGGAGCTGACCTCCAGGAGTGGGTCGCTAAATAAAGAGGTGCAGCTGGTTTAATGCAGTCAAATAAATCAATATACTTAATGAATTGCAGCCGTGGCCTCCCGTATTTTGAACGTACGCAGAAATAATTTGATTTTAATAATCCTGATGCAAGAAGCCAGCTTTGTAACATCATTGCTGTGAAAGAATCAAGTTATTGCACTTGTGTATTCTTCCTCATAGTTTCTAAGTAGTTTATGGTTCCAGGTACACATAAATGTTGATGACATCAATGATTAATTAAAATGATTCTATAAGTTGTTAAACATCAACTTGATGTTTAACAATGTAGAATCATTGATGCACCTGCGATGGGTTTACAAGCAACTAGGTACATTAGTGCAACATTTACATTTTAGTAAATATATTTAACTAGTAGCGCACCGCGGTTTCACCCGCATAAATGTCGATCCCGTGGGAATATCGGGATAAAAACTATCCTATGTCCTTTCCCGGGATTCAAACTCTCTCTATACCAAATTTCATCTAAATCGCTTCAGCGGTTTAAGCGTGAAGAGATAACAGACACACACACTTTCGCATTTATACAAGTATGGATTGAATCAAATTACATGCAAAATCAGTATGAGCCTAAGTCACATGCAGCACATGATTCTTAAGTGTGTGTGTGTGTGTGGGGGTGTGTTTATATGTTTGTTACTTCTTCACGCTCAAACGGCTGGACCAATTTTGATAAAATTTTGTATGGAGGTAGCACAGCTAGTAATTATAAATATGGCAACGATGTAAAAAATAAAAAAGAAGTACGCGTTAAAAGCGTCCAGAGAACAACAACAACACTTAAGTACCTAGGTAATAAACAACGATAATGAACGCTTCACGCATTGCCCGATGACTATTAAGGTTTAATTAGTGGCTGAACACACGCCTAAGTTAATATTACTGTCTTACACAAAAAGCTAAGTAACCCAAGGCTTTAGGCTCAGACCACACAAGTAACATCTACAATTAATTGAACAATAAATTATACGGGGTTCGAGGCTAGCTAAAGTACCTCTATCTAGCCTCTAGCCATATGTAGCTTTTCTAAACTTATCACACCAATAATAAAAAGGCGAAAGTTTGTGAGGGGGTGTCTGTGTGTGTGTGTTTGTATGTTTGTTACTTCTTCACGCTCTAACGGCTGGACCAATTTTGATAAAATTTTGTATGGAGGTAGCTGACACCCTGGATTAACACATTATAGGCTTTTTGTCTCGATATTCCCACGGGATCGACACTTAAGCGGGTGAAACCGCGGGGCGCAGCTAGTCGCACTAATATAATAAAGGCGAAAGTTTGTGAGTGTGTTTGTATGTTTGTTACTTCTTCACGCAAAAACTCATAAACGGATTCTGATGAAATTTGGCACACAGATAGTTTATAACTAAGATTAACACATAGGATACTTTTTATCCCAATATTCACATGATCATCATAGCTTCATTTCATTTAGCAGTAAACTCTATTCGTGTACTCTAGCCGTTACGAGTTTCCTTCAATAAAATCACAGCACATTCCTAGCTAGTAATTGTTGCTCAATTGGGTCTATTATTCAATAAATATACACTTGAGAGCTATTCAGGACGAATTGAAGCCGTTGAAGAAGACCTATTTAATAAGTAAATTTGACCAATAGAAGTTCTGACGTGATTTGTTGAGAGCTACTACGTTTTTATTTGGTTAAGACCCTAACCAAATTATATAGGTAGTAAGACTTGAAGCACGTAAAACCTTTGCGTCAGTGGAATATTAATACACTGGCCTAAGCAAAAGAAAAGGACCGAGTCGAAAATCAACTAAATATTTTGAGGAAGTGACCCCGAATAATGAGCGAAAGAAAATAATTGGTTTCTCCAGTCTAAATGCACAAACGCCCAAACCCACAACCACCAAGGAAAGAAAAAAAGAAGGAAAGAATAACGTTTATTTGGACACAGAACATGAAAGACAAAATAATTTATTTTTCCGTTAGTCTATTTTGTGTCCTACTGCTGAGCAAAGGCCTCCCCTTTTTCCTTCCAAACCTCGGGATGTCTTTGAGCGATCTCTGGCCATGTTGGCCTGCAAACCTCGTTAGATCGTCACACAAAATACCATAGATATCCGGAACAATTCAGCATTTTGTAAAAATACGAAATGACACTACACGTTCCGATACAAACATATGACAACGGTGCTTACCGCCGTCGCGTGTTCCAACTTAAGGTCAGGTTGCTAATAACGAGGCGACATGCGCCACGCCTCTATGCCATATCCAAAAAATACAAAATACAAACAAAAAACGAAAATGCTAACCAACCACGGCTACACACAGACGTCTTTGACCCGACACCAGTAAAGGAACTGCTCAGCTAGCTATTAAGCAATTGCAATAAATATAGCAATTGCTTAATAGCTAGCTGAGCAGTATCAAGTATCCCAATCCTTAACGTATATATATCTTTGTTCACAGATAACCAGCCATGGGTTCCTTGCCGCGGGTCTCCGTAGTTAACGGCGCCCGCACCCTGGTGCCGGCCGCCCCTCTCCCAAAGCACCTAGCGCATTTAGCTGGCAGTGACAACACTGCGCTGGTGTATGCTGGTGAGTGTAGAGTCTTTACACAATAGGCCATACCTTGGACTCCTTCGGATAACCCACGGGGTAATTGCGTAACACACTTCTTCAGTTGCTTTCATTTTGACAGTTCAAAAACAGTCATTGTGTTAAATATATACGTGTTTGAGCAGACACATTTTTCGGACATAAAAAGCAATGGATTAGCAATATCCTTAAAAATCATTCAGATTGTAATTGAACACAATGGCTACAATGTGGGTCTGTATGTTGGCTATCGGCTACAATGTGGGTCTGTATGTTGGCTATCGGCTACAATGTGGGTCTGTATGTTGGCTATCGGCTACAATGTGGGTCTGTATGTTCCGAAGCGTCTATGGATGGAGAGCACTCATGTCAACCGGAAGGTAGAGACGAAAGCTATAGTTCCCCAGCCAGTATGCAGCAGTCCTCATGATAGGCACTAAGCGATGCTATTGCTAAGCCTCAGGTCTCAGTCACAGCAATTTGTCTCAAGTTTGTCTCCTAGGACCAAAATAATTATGAAATGTTTTAAAACTTCGATAAGTTATTCTTGTTTAGGAACATGGTGTAAAGTTCACTCAATCTGTATAGAAAAGGGAGAATCCTTCGCCCAGACATCGTGGGCAACCTTCTGGACAGCAATCGTACCCGACGATCGATATCGGGATTTCGGGAAGTTGTATACATCTAGTTGTGCGGTAAACTCTGCTTGCGCGATGCAGGATTTTGCGTGACGTCAGTGTCATGCGTAGTTCGCATGTGGCGATGTAAACGCCGCCACAATAATAAGCTCAATGTCTTTTCTCTTTTTATATCTACAGGATATTATCATTAATCACATTCATAATCTCCAAGGACCAAAATGTAATAATGCGTAATTGTGTAGTATTTAAGCACTGCTTAACTCTGAAAATAATTACTTTTTGTTGACGTTAATGACATAGATTACTTCTCCGAAAGACCACACCGACGCAATCCTCTAAATAGAAATTACGATGAAAATATTAAACTTTCAATTACAACACAATTAAAAAAAAACAACCCAAACCCATTTATGTCGAACATAAATCAGAAGCCAATAGAATTATAGATGAAAACAAAAAAATAACCAATATTATCGATAATGAAGTAGGTCGCGATGATTGCACGATACTGATAACTATTGGTTCTCACATAAAATTTGCCTAACGACTGTGTAATAGTATGGTGTGGCGTATAATTATATCGGTCAGGAACTCAGGATATAAATGAAATGTAGAATCAAGTCTGAAAGTCATTAACATCATAGCTTTTTCCAAACTATGTTGGGGTATCTGACTTCCACAAACCAGTTACTGGGTAATACGATACCCCTTGGGCCTGGCTGTTTACTACCCGTAACGACTGTCAAAGATCAACAAATGACAGCCGGGACCAACGGTTGTGCTTGCCGAGGCTCGTAAGGGCTTAATGTGTGCATAGATTATTTATATACGAAAATTGCCAGCTTGTCAGTCATTATATAAGTTCTAATATAAAAAAAAAATATTATATACTCGTCGACTTGAGAACCTCCTCCGTTTTATCGTCTGTTAAAACGTTTGAAATCACGATATACTGTTCAAATTAATCATACGATATCGACGCGCAAACTCTAACCAGGAATTCAGCACATCTAGACCACCTAGCGTAGAAATTCGTCGCATATCAAAAAACAATTCTGCTGTTTCATAGAAAAGGGTGATACCTACGCGGTAAAAATGTATGGAACAGCAATTTTGTTTTGTTTTTTATTCAGAGTCATGTACTGAATCCATATTCCATGGTAACTGGTTGCGCGTCGTTGTACCTGCCACCCTGTGTATTTAAAATAATTAAACTGACTCACATTCCTCTTTTTTACTTTTTCCTGATCAGACAAATAGACAGGCATTGCCAGCCAGTACATAAATAAAAATACCTGGCCTCGTAACAGTTACTGCAGATATAAAAAATACGTCTAGACAAGCATTGACTAATAATATAGTAATTTAAAAGGAAGATAATAATTGTGATTGCGATATTCAAGGAATTAAAAATGAAAATAGGTACATTAATAAGTAATATGCATCATTTTACAAAATTATCGTTCATCAGTTCTTGGAGATTTATTAAGAACGAAAACATTTAATCCCACACTTAACGAGAATGAATGAAATTAACTTTAAACGACACTTTTTATAAGCCCTGACAAGATTGATAATATAATTAGACTTTCTGAATTGAAAAACTAGAAAGGCTGGCACGAAAGTGGGTTTATTTAATTTATGGAAAATAAAACAGAGGTATTAAGTAATCTTAGTGATTACATTTCTTTAGAGCATCTAGCTGAGAAGAGCTTCGTAGAACCATCAGAATATGATGATGATGGTTATAAAGTGTATAATTATATCCCGACCTAACCATCCAGGTTAATTGTCGTTTGATCAATAAAAAGTTTGAGACGTGGATACGAATGATAAAGTTCATAGCCTTGATCCACAAGACTTGCTTTAGTTGCTCTGTCTATTGTAAAGTTTGCATTAGGCTTTCTCATCTATCCAAACGTTGTGTCTTCAAAACTCACTAGTCAGAGATCCGCACTTAGAAACTTAGAATTGATATGACAGTTAATCGAGATAGTATAGAAAAAGGAGACATGAACCGCCGACGGGCAGGAGTACAAAACTCACACAGAATTTTTTCTGATGTACTAATGCAATCGGTCAAGTTATCCAAACGGGGTCACCGTTTTAGTAACTCGACCAGATGCATACGATTTAAATACCTAAATAAGTATTATAATTATGCATATATGTTGCATTGTTTTAAATTCCATATTCTACCATTCCAGACGAGACATGCAGTGTACGTGTGAGTTATGCTGAGCTGGAAGCTCGTACCAACTCCCTTGCAAGAGCCATCACATCGAGAGCAAGACCTTCGGGCGCTAATAGGGATGGCGACTACGTCATCGCTGTGTGTATGCAGCCTTCGCATAGGTGAGATCTAGAACTTGACTGAAACTGAACTTGACTTGGTGAGGAGTAACTTCATTGTTGTCTCTGGGATGGTAAAGCACCTGCCTGCGATGCTTCTGGTATTGTGACGATCAGGTGAGCTGCCTGCTTGATTGCCAAAACTTAACATAAAACAACTTGGAGAGAGGAACTTGAACCATAGTCCTAGCCTAGTTTATTATTACATATGCGGTTCGGTCATAGCGTCAAGTGCATTTGATACACTCACTTATCATAACTTTAGCATAATACACTTCATCGTCTAACAATTTCTAACTAATACCAATTCAATCTTATTTTTCAGCACTATCACCACTTTGCTGGCAACATGGAAGGCAGGAGCTGCCTACGTGCCTATGGAGCCAAGTTTCCCTCAAGCCAGGATCTCGCACATCCTCAAGGATGCTGAGCCATCTCTTATTATTTATGATGAAACCGGTAGGTTACTTCTTCATTACTATAAGATACATTGTGACATTTTAACAGAATGGACCGGCTGGTAAACGAAGTATTTTACCAGAAAACAAATCTTAACTCTGTTACAAATATTGTCTTATCTATTTGTCTGCTTGTTGTTTTGACAGAGTTTTCAATTAATCATTGCTTTATCATCAGTTCGTGATTTTTATCCATTATAAAAAAAAATCTAGTGGCAGTAAAACCATTTCTAACCTTGGATTTGTCTTCTGGTTTGCAGCAAATCCCGCTATGTTTTCCGGGAGCGGTGTCCCAGCTGTATCCTACGAAGAGTTAGCACATGAAGCAAGTGGACTGTCAGCTGATGGAGTCCAGGATATGGAAGTGTTGGCTTCGGCGAGAAGTGAGAGCATCGCTATTGTGCTGTATACTTCTGGAAGCACTGGCATTCCTAAAGGTATTTGTCTATTTGGACGGTGTTTTAATTATAAAAAGATAGAGCTTTATCCGTAGAATGATTAGTGTGCCCTAAAATTAGTGTAACCATTGTAATGAATTTTTGAAAATAGTTGTATTTCTCACTTTATGTTTAAGATTAAATTTTTAACCACTGCGCTAGTTATCTTGATACACGGAAGTGTGACAGCCAAGTTAAGAAAAAATCGAACAGCAAGATTTTGTTAACTTTCAATATTTTATTTCAGCAAATTTACTATTGAAATGAAATGAAATGAAATGATTTTATTTTGTAAGTAGGTTTGTACAAACACTTTTACACGTCAATCATGTTTTTTTTTTTAAACTAGATGAAGTCGGCGTTTCCTATCTGACTACTCTGAGAAGAAAGGCCGAAACAAACTCAGAGGTCACAGTCTCTTTTAAAGTCCAGACATAATCTTGGTCAGGTTATATGAAGACCATGTAGATCGATGTCTGAGGTGGTCTTTTGAGGAAAGAACCACACAGATTGAGAGACACAGATTAAAGTAAATAACCTCATCTGTTTATTTTCGTGTCACTAGGTGTTCGTCTGACCTACGCAGCAGTCTGCAACCGCCTCTGGTGGCAGTTCCATACATTTCCCTTCAGTGACTCCGAAGTCAACTGCGTCTGGAAGACAGCTCTGACCTTCGTAGACTCTGTGTGTGAGATTTGGGGTCCACTGCTACATGGCAGGACGTTGCTGATCCTGTCTAGGGAGACTACTAGGGATCCCCAAAAGCTTGTCAATGTGTTGGCTGATAATCAGGTGAGCACCTAATAATAAATTGTGTACAGGTTGTGTTCTTATTTCTAATTTTGCTTATCTAATACCCATACTACCACAAGGGCTGAAAATCAAATTATTTATCAAAATCAAAAAGTCAAGGAATGCTATAACCTTCCCAAGTAGATAAAATGCTATTACGTATAATTTTCTGAGAACTTGTCCTGCCGGTCGATTCTGTAAAAATCTCACCGTGAAAACTTAGGTGAAATGAGTTTGTTTTTGCTAGGAATTGACACTATTGACAGCTCACTCCACGCTCACTTCACCTTAGTTTTTTTACAGAATAGCACCGCTGTACTTTATTTACCAGTCATTGTGCCTAACTACGCAATTTCTCTTACAGATCCAACGTCTTGTACTAGTACCAACTCTTCTCCGTTCCATCCTCATGTACCTGTCCCTCAAGCCTTCTGAAAGACCTCTTCAGAACCTCAAACTCTGGGTCTGCTCCGGAGAGACCCTCAGCAAGGACTTAGCAGCACAGTTCTTCAAGAACTTCGGAGATCACAACGGGTATAAGCTTGCCAACTTCTATGGCAGTACTGAAGTGATGGGAGACGTGACTTATTACGTTTTGGAGAACACCAGACAGCTTGATAATCACCCTACTATTCCTATTGGTAAGTTATTTTAAACTGGAATCACCTTTTGCATGTATTGTGTCGCGAGACACAATGGCTTTAATTATTTCTATAATTACGCATTTCAACGGGTTCAGAATGTTAGATAGGACTTAAGGGATGGGTTTTACAGTTTTTCTTAACTCGCTATTTTATTTGTTTATTACAGATGTTACTGTGTTATCTCACCATTTTGATAAAACTTAAAAGAATGGTACTGTGAAAACTAGCAAATCAGCAGGCGTCATTGATTCTAATATAGATACTAAAACAATTTTAATCTAAAATCTAGATGACATCTTCATACATAATTTTCTTTCCACAGGTGCTCCCCTAGACAATTGCGCTGTATACCTCTTGGATGAAGAGATGAACCCTGCTAGGGAGTCAGAGCATGGTGAAGTGTGGGTGGCTGGGTGTAACTTGGCAACTGGATACGTGGGTGGACAAGGGGCTGATAAGTTCGTTGATAACCCTCATGCTGCACATCCAGGTATTTATTTACTTAATATGATATGATTTAATCCATTGCTGAAGATAGGTAACAATTTGTTCCATAATTCGCACAAATAAACAAAGTCAGTAAAGATCTTATGGATACCTTACTATAGATGGTATATGTAAATACATATACCATCTGAAAATCTCTATTAGAATCTTTATTTTTATTAATCAAGATAATATTTACATAATATAAGATAACTTTTAAAATAATAATATGTACATATTTATGAAAAAAGAAGCAAAAGAATAATAGGGCATCAAAAAATTCGCTCGCATCGCTGTCAACAGGAACTGTGCCCAAAGGCTGGCAGCATTGCCACATTATAAAGCGATGCTAATTCTTTGGCCAAGAAATAGACCAGCCCTCTGGTCACGTGAAGAGTCCACTAACGGCTTGGCGATATTTCCAAAAACCAAGTGGGCACTCGGACTCCATGGCCATAGTGTTTCAACCCCAATCGACTCGAACATATAACTCCCAATCAGGTTGGAATATTTTCGCCGTTTTTTTTCGTGTCTTGAAAGGAATAGATTACTTTTGTACACGAGTGTGGTAAAATAATATACTACTATTTTATGTTTCTTTTGTAGATTTCGGTCGTCTTTACCGCACTGGGGATTTCGGTGTGCTGCAAAAGGGAGTCATTCTGTATGCTGGACGTACAGACTCTCAGATTAAGATTAGAGGACATCGAGTGGATCTCCAGGAGGTAGACCGTGCTGTAGCTGGAGTTGATGGCGTTGACAAATGTGAGTAGCTGGCTTTGAATTTTCTGCACAGCCGGCCGATTCTGTAAAAATCTCACCTTGAAAACTTAGGTGATGTGAGTTTGTTTTTGCTAGGAATTGACACTATTGAGAGCTCACTCCACGCTCACTTCACCTAAGTTTTCACGGTAAGATTTTTACAGAATAGCACCGCAAAGTGTACAGGTTGGTAGGGACAACGACGTGCAACCTATAACCGTAATCAGTAGTAGTATCTGAAAACCCCTGTGTTAAAACTTTTCGACGGTTATTAAAATAACTCGCCAAGTGCGAGTCGGACTCGCACACGAAGGGTTCCGTACCACAAGGCAAAAGCGACGAAAAAAACACGTTTGCTGTTTGCTCTTAAATATTTATTTTATTCTATTTTTAGTATCGCGGCAACAGAAATACATCATCTGTGAAAATTTTAACTGTCTAGCTATCACGGTTCATGAGATACAGCCTGGTGACCGACAGACGGACAGTGGAGTCTTAGTAATAGGGTCCAGTTTTTACCCTTTGGGTACGGAACCGTAAAAATATCAGCTGTTCCATACATTTTGACCGCGTAGGTATTGCTCTTGTCTATGAAACAGGTACTTAATTGTTTTTTTTTAATAACCGACAAAAAATTTCTACACCTCCCTAGGTCTAGAATCATGTGGGGTATTCATGGTTTCACTTTGATCTTCCTGCCACCCTGTATATTCTGACGGATTCTTCCATAATACGGATCACGTTATGTGTAAATGGGTTAAACCTAGACATAATTTTTAAAGACATGCGTGAAATTAATTTAAATAATGAAATAATTGTTGTGTTGCTCAGGCGTTGTGCTATGCTACGGCCTGGACCGCGGCAACCCTGAGATCCTGTCGTTTGTCACCATCAAGCCTGAAGCAAGAATAGCTGGACAACACATCGAAGCAGCCTTGAAGAACAGCTTGACACATTACATGATTCCACAGGTACCTAAGGTTTCATAAATTCATCACGATAACTGAGGGAGATTTTAATATCTAAAATAGTGTTCATGACTGGTAGAGACAGGACAATCACGAAGAAGTTACGACGTTAATTGAAGATTTGACAAACAATTTAATATGTATCTAAATGTTTCCAGGTTATTGAAGTAGAGAGCATACCCCTGCTAGTCAACGGCAAAGTGGATCGACAAGCCCTACTGAAAATGTATGAGAACACAAACAATAACGGTAAGCATAAAGATATTTAAATGTTAAAAATTAACGCCCGCCTGGTTAGCGACCACCCTCCCACCGGAGTCCGTCAAGCAGCCTGCTGCGTTACGTCGATGCGTGGGAGTTCCAGTGCCTTAGGCATCTTCTGGGCACGCTCGTTCCATCATAGACCTCATACATTGCTTTCTATCAGGCGTGATCGAGGTCAAGAGAGCAATTCAGCAATAAAAAAAAAACACGTAGCATGCAGGGAACATGCAGCCAAATTGCTGCAAGTTCAAAAGCTACTGCAAAACTAGTGGATGAAATACAATGGAGAGAAGAAAACACACACGAGTGGAGATATAGCTATTTTAAAGACATTTAGGTCCATAGTTTATGCTGATACGTGAGAAAAAGAAGATCAAAAGTTAATGATATTCTTTTGTTTTCTAGATGACTCAGAAATCCCGCTAGACATCGACTACTCCTCCGTACCTCCCTCGGACATGCAAGCTGCCACAGTTCTGTTCGAGACAGTCGGCGAGGTGCTCGGCCGCGCCGCTCGTGGTGAAATCTCTGTGAGAGCAGGCTTCTACGAGTTGGGAGGAAACTCGCTTAACTCTATCTACACCATCACCAGATTGAGGGATAAGGGATATTATATTGGTATGAACATATAATTAAATAACTATTATAATTTTAAGACAGAAAAGTATAAAGAACTGTAGAGCCGAAGTATGATGTGATGACAATAGCAAACTAGATGACTTCAATAAATATTTACCATTTTATTTTATATTAAGTACCATTTATGTACACACATATTATATACAGACAAAAAAAAAACAGAACAGAAAAATAGGTACAAAGGTGATGCTTATTTCATAATAAATCTCTTCCAGCATACCTGCGATAGGACAATAAATAGAGAGATGTAGACAGCGTGTGAAAGGGTAAAGGAGACAAAAAAAAAAACATAAATTCTAAAAACAATTCACGTAATAAAACTTAACAAGTATTAAGAGAATATACTTACATACATACAAATAAACATACATACTTCTAAAATAAATATCACTAGAATGCTAATAAATATAACGTACCTAATCAAAACAATAAATACATACACAACTATGATAAAGTGGAAATATAGTGTTCTTAAACTCTTCTTTTAAAAACTGCAACAGTTTGGCAGTCCCTAATTTCAGGCGGAACTGTAAAAAAAACGTTAATGTGCAATCTTCATCTACTGATTAATTATTGTTCATTGCACACTGCATTTATTTATTTCTTAAAACATCCTCAAAGAACTGAGCATATTAACCAACGACCTAACTCTAATCCCTCAATCATCTTCCAGATATCAGTGACTTCCTCGGAGCAGCTAACCTAGGCGAGGTTCTATCCCACATGAGCACCAGTCCCAACCGCGATGGTGACGACAGTGAACTGTTTGCTGCTGAGCCGTTAGCTGATGAACATAAGCAGCAAGTTGTTGAGTGAGTAAAGCTTAGACACTTTCGAATATTCAGTAGAATTTCGAAATTACGTTTTTAACATATTTAAATTAACGGCGACTAAGTAAAAAATATAAGATGCAAATTCATAAAGTAGCGAAAACTTGTGGCGTTTGAAGTTACATATTATATTAGGGTCATATTCAAAATAATTGTAAGTTACGGATAGGAAACAGATATGAATATTATTTGATTGTAACAGAAAAATAACAGAAAGGAATTATTAGGGCAAGTTTAAATAGCACACGTTTATAACAGGCTACGAGTGCGAAGTCGGTGTGGGTCGCTAGGTGGGTACATAATGAAATAACATTTTGGTGATCGTATTTTAGTTGGTATAATTGCCATAAATTCATCATCATCATTGCCATAATGCCTTATCTCCGAAACTACCGAGCCTAAAATTTTGATATTAATATTAAGGCAAAAGGATTCTAATGATTAGAATTATGTATAGCCATATTTGTTACGATCGTGAATCATATTTTAATCAACATACAACTTTACACTGACCTGTAAATTGCAAAAAACCTGAGTCAATTTGAATTTCGCGGGCTACCTTGGCGCATCCCCCTTAACTGATACTGAGACGGCTGACGAGAGGCTGGGTACGCCTCGGCGAGGCTGCGCGGTTAGTATAAAAGGCTCAAGCAGTGAGGACTGAGGATACGCAGTAAAACATGCACACACAGACAATACATGGCACAGCAATGCAATACATGGCACAATATACGCAAACTTTACATACTTCAAATAAATTTAAGTAAGTAAAAAAATGTTTTGGCTAACCTGCGTTGCACTAAGTACCTATTAATATTTTATTTTCATTAATTCATACATGAGACAATGTGAATAACGCCTAATCATTCATATCTGTTACGTAACGGAAAAAAGTGACAGATAAAATAACGTATATGAATTAATTGCACGTGTCTATCCTACAAATCTATTTATTTCCACACCAATTCACATGATTATACGAATATTTTATAGTTATAACAAATATCACAATACAGCCCTTTCCTAGTATGAGTAATAAAACAGTAAGTACTTACCGCTACTGTAAACGACTCACATTGAATATTTACTTTTAAAAGTCTAATTTTCTTCGACCACGAAACGAGCTGAAAAACTATATTGAACAAAATGGCAAAGCGTTTATTCTTACGCGTCGTGTAGTAACAGCTAGTGAACTAATTTTGCCAGTATTTCAAATTTCTTTATTGCCATGGAAATAATGTTAAAATAGCATAACAGAGAAGAATAACAGATATGTGCAAAATCAGGACACTCATTAATAAATTAAATTTGGAGTACACTAAATAGTATTTTATATTTTGTTTAGTAAAGTGTTGAAAGTTTAAACAATATTCTCTGAATATATTTTTTTTTTTAACTTTTGTTGAATGGTTAATAATTAAATTATTTTTTTTAGTTTACCGTTAAAGACGTGGACATAGAATACTTGTATGAAACGGATCCTACGCAATGTCTGGTTTAATTTTTTTAAATGAATTGTTTAGGTTTACCAAATGTTTCGTTGTTTTTTATTAAGCTCAAATAAATATTTTATCTGATTGTTTATGAAATTCTAGTCAGTTGCATCTCGTTATGAAAATAATTGGGTTGGACATTAAGACAGTAGTAAATATACAATTATTTTGAATATGACCCATTAAGTATAACGATCTTCCATTTTAGCAAACAGAATTTTAAAAAATTGAACAAGAGAATCAAAAGAAATCAGTCTAAAAGTTTTTAGTTTCATCGAACAGTCTTTGGTAACCGGGAGAGACTCATTGTCATAGAGTTACATAATGTTCTTTCTCTGGGTCCTTTACGTTACGCAGAATGCTGGTCCTAACTGACTACTCTTTCCAGGATGATAGTGTCATCATTCTACAACAAGGCAGAGTTGGAGCAGTTCCTAAAACACGAGATCGACACGAATGACTACGCAATCCTAGTTAGTGACACCTGGCCGGCGCTCCTCAACGCTCAACTAAGCGTTGTACTCAAGAATTGTAAGTATACCACTGTTGTACTCTTCACTCAAACCATAGGCTGTGCCATTCTGATCACGTGTTGCACGCTAGCCAGTAGGTCTGCTTTCTAAGTCCGTCAAAGATACGGGCTCGTCCCAAAGAAGTCGATACGTCAACACAAGTGGCAAAAATTTATCGGACGGGCAAAAACACGTCGGGAGTAGGGACAACTGTCTTTCAAATCATGTTGTCATTAATTTTTAGTTTGGGACTCGAACTAATATCCCGTAAGTATAATTACAGACATCGTGGTTAGGGACTGGACCCCCAGACACGATGATCACAGGAGGCATTAGAAAGTAGTTTTCGCCGTATATAGACATCAGTAAAACCCAAGGGTTTGGTCGCTACGCTTCCAATAATCCACATAGAAAAATCTCAAATGCTGGTTCTAAAATTACACCAACACCTAAAATAAAGCCACAGTTCTGCTTGCTGACAGAAAAAAGACAAAGCATAATGGTATCTAAGCCACGTATCCCTTTTACAAGAAAAATGCTCTGTAGCACTTTGTGACCTAAACTCGCAACGCTCACTCGTACGTGCGAGTTTAGGTCACACAATACACGGCATTTAGCAGTGGAATAATGGCCTAAATATTACATCTTCATTATGTTTCCCACAGCATCAGGAGCCCCGGTAGCCGTAGCACTGAACTTCGACGCTCGCGATGAACCGGAGGTGGAAGCACCAGGCGGTCTCATGAAGATCATGCAGTTCTTGGAGTTCGTCGAGAGTTCTGTTAGGGATAGCATGTTACCGTCAGGGAAGGGTGAGTTACATCAATGAAATTATATATTTAATGGGACAGAGATTCACCACATAGTGATCTTTATAGTCCATTATAGCTGCAGGGAGGGAAATAGTTTGTTATTTATCGAATATCGTAAAAGCTTGCATTACATGACTTAAATCCTATAATTGGCATTCACTTCTTTACAAAAACGAGGCCCTTTTCAGAAACCAGGCATTTGATTGTTTATAATAAATAAAAATTCTCATCATATCTTTCCATTATTTCCAGGAACAATCCTCCACTCCTTTATGATGGCGACAGCAGAGAGCCTCACTCCTCGGGAGAACGTGGCCGCCATCAGAGCGCTGGAGAACGCAACCATGAACCTCGCCATAGAGAGAGGCTTCCGTGGAGTGTTCACCACTAACACCAGTCCTTTGACACAGGTAAATAGAGCATAATCAGCCTATAATGTTCCCACTGCTGGGATACAGGTTTTCTCTCTATGAGAAGGAGTGGGCCATAATCCACCACGCAGGCCTAGACAGTCAGTCACACCGGCGCTGGTTGGTATCTTACAACCTGAGACGGTGCACACGGGGGTGGTAGGTAAGAGTTCACGAAAAACTCTTCGATCTAGCTCTTGGGCTATACCTTACTAATTGAAGTCATTATAATATCTCCTAAACTAAGACCCGATTAAATCTGTGACTTGGCGACTGATTCCGACTAATTGGGAATATGGGAGAAAACAGATCTCGCCCTAGTTTTTGAGATATAAATGTGGCCCTGCTGGGGAGAATCTCTCCAGATCGGCCACCTATAAACCCTTATATCTTTTGAACCAGGGACCGACAAATTGTGATATTTGGCGACAAATTTCGACTAATTAGCGACAAATTTTTTGTTATCAAAATTAAAATCCCTGATGGTGGCTCTGCTAGAGTCACTGACACAAGAAAGAATGATTTTTTTTTGGTCTTTCTGGGAAGACTCCTCGTGTCGGGGCTAAGTAGAGCACTTTGAGAAAGAGTGTTATAAATAAAAGGAAGGGGGAAGTTTTGACTGGAAACCCAACGTTGGCTACTGGTAAAAATATCTAAATCATGGATACTTCGGCCTATAGACTTACAATATTCTTTGGTTTTTCCAGCAACTAGGTACCGACGTCCTAGGCTACAAGACCCTCCTGGACTACCAACTGAACCATTACGTTGACCCCAACGGAGACAGGATCTTCGGAAAAGCGCCCGATGATATGAGAGCCATCGTTTGTTGGAAACCATTGGACTAATTCTGTGATAATACAAGGTAATTGAGACTTTAGGGGCTTTAGTATTAGGTGTATTTTAGATTGTATTGTTATGTGAGTTGTGATTTTTGTGGACCATAGAACAACTGTCTATAGTAAATTTTTAATTGGCTTTTGAGGAACTGGAAAGGAGCCCAAAATAATGTGTATTTCAATTTGTGTTAAATGTTGTGAATGTTTTTTTTTGTTAAAAGTTGTGAAATAAGATATGTAGTGAGCCAAAATAGCAATTTAGACTTTTTCCAGTAAGATAGGGCTCATTTTAGGAAACTTTAGACAGTAATTGTCGTAGGCGTTGTTAATTATCAGCCTATTTTCCTTTCTGATTGAACATTGTAAACGTATTTTTTTGCATCTTGCCAATTTTTCCTTTTAATTACAAGTAAGTATTAACTGTGTTTATAGTGTTATTATTTAACCTCGCAAAATTCTGTGTTTAAAATAGTTTCTAAGATTTGATGTGGGTTTCGACTCACTTATAGGTAAGTATTTTAAGGATAAACAATCATTTTGTTTAATATGTTACCAAAATAATTAGGGTTATATTTAAAAACTAGATGAGGATCGAACTTTCCCAGTGATTTTCTAGGTACCTATATCTCTCAAAAAACTTTAGGAAAACAAAATACCAATGTACATACCTTTGTACCATAAATACATTTATAATAGAAAAATAAAACACAACCATTCCAATAATTGCACATTACATGAAACAGTAAACAGTTTTTATAGATAAACATTTAACAACCAGGGGCCCAAGTCTGCTATTTTTATAAATTCGTCATTCCAACACGATCCCATTGTAATTTTTGCTAAAAGTTCGTAATCTGCTAAATTCATAATGGTCGATCATTCGTCGCGACGAATGATCGACCTTATTGAATATAATTTGGTTTGACAATTTTGTCGGTTGACAGCGGAGCGGTTAGAGAAAAAAATCCCTGTAATTTTTTGTAAATTAATTATAAATAGTTCCAGGAATGATAATGTACCCTGTTCCCAATACCTGTAGGGTCGTATAGTTATATTTTTTTTTGTATTTTAAAATGTTTTACTTATAATTTTTTTTTAGAAATATTTAAAAATGTTAAACATGTATAATTAAAAACGACGGATTTTTTTCTAAAGAAAGGTTTGCAACTATACATAAAAAATATAATAAGCATTTTTTTTTCTTTTTCAAAAGGAAAAACATAATTCGATCATGTTTCGCACAACCTGTTTAGGATTTAGTTTAAAGACTTGGGCCTGTACCACAAATTAGTAATCATGTTTAGCGGTAATCGAAAGTAAAACATCGTTCTGTTTCTGTCAATCGTTTGAAGATGATAGAGACAAAATGTTTAGCGCTAAACGCATTTTGGTGGTTTTTGGTGCAAGCGAGCTTTAATAGATAAAAAAAACTACTGATTCAGGCCTAGTGCTTGCTCTCTCAAAACACAATATTAAAAACAACTAAAATCAAATTTAAAACGAATTGGCTTTGGTAATTACTTAAATAAAAATATGAACTAGTTTAGCTAAAACCGATACTAAATGTGAACTAAACATTAAAGTTAAACTTTAAAGTTTTTTAAAGATATGATTTGTTATAAAAATAGTGCAATGTTAAATGTTAAGTAAACCAGTGAGTAAAATTAGTGTAAAAAAAACTAAAACATTTTAATATTAATAGTTTACACAATAAACAATCCATTGATAACATTGTGTTCTATAAAAAGTAAGTTTAAAAAAATCATTATAAGTATTATTAAGCATAGTTTTTAGTTATTGCTTTTAGTTTTTGCTAAACATAAATGCTAGATCTCTTTAAGTTATAAGATAGTGATATTTTAACTGTGTTTTACAATTTGAATAAAATTAAGATAGAAATTTATATAAGTACCTACTTTTAAGGAATTTAAGTGTAATTTATTTGACAATAAATATTCATCTGATAAAGTTATGTCTTTATTTTTGTCTTACTAGCTGCGCCCCGCGGTTTTACCCGCGTAAATGTCGATCCCATGCTCCTATACCCGAACGACACACGTCGACGACAGAGACAACTGCTACCGGCGACACATGCCGCTTGTGTTTTTGATCACGTAAAAAAAATCTGCTGTTTCATACAAAAGTTAAAGTTTAGTTACAATACCTACTTCAACAAAATGTATGAAACAGCTGTATTTTTTTCGTGATTTCAGAGTTGGTCCCATAGTGAAAGTTGTTTTTTTTTTTATTTGGAACCGGTAAAAAAAAATCACCTGTATACACGACGACGACAACAACCGATGCGTCGACTATTTTTACCCCAACATAATTGTGACTGCTTCGTTAGTTTAGTGGTCGCATGCGCAGCTGCTGGTCAAGGGGTCCTAGCAAAGACTATACGGGGTTATTGGTAAAACATTAACAACCTCTTAAGAGATGTCATATACACACCTGATGATTACAACCATGTAGGTTATCAAAACTTATAAAAAAATAAGCCCATGCACGTACATACATACACATCATGTACATTGTACATAGAATGCAGTCTGAAGATTTCTTGTCTTCATTGAAGCGTGAAAAAAACAACAAATAAGAAGAAAACTGTAGCTGTTCTTAAAGTGTCTTGGCTTAACACAAAGGAAATAATGCTCAAAAAAGAGGAAATGTTCACAATTTTTATAAGGTCTAATAAAATTTGTCAGAGGATTATAAAAAGGTTAACATTAAAAAAAAATTACGCGGAAGGCCAAGTTTTGCTCTTACGATCGAGGTAATGGAACCTCTTTGGCCAAACGGGAAGCCTGTTCCTGAGGCTAGGTTAAAGGGCCTGAAGAGCCTTCTGCACCTCATTCCTAAAGATTCCCATGGCTTTTATATAAATCTTGTAGGAGACGATAGAATTGAGGATGATCTGGAAGGTTTTTCAGGGCAACCTGATTTCAAGGGTAGAAGAACCAAATAAGCGAAAATAATAAAATTAGTAGCTTTCAAAAGCTACAAATTTTGACCAATGTGGTTCCTCAACTCGCTCCATCTGGAGCGAGTTCAGCCGATTATGTAAGTATTTAGGTATCCAAGTAATTTTTCAATAAAATTTCTTTAAAAAACCTGAGTTTTTGTTGTTTTCACCAATACTATTCATATGTTTATATATTGTAACAATAAGGAACCAACCCACATTTTAGGTTTTTTACAACAAGGAACCAGAGATAATTTATTAAAAAAAGCCACTTTTTACATAAAAAACTCAATTTTTTACATAGATTCATAAAATGCAGTATCTTACACAATATTGCAAAGTAGGTAATCCTATTATAATTATGAACAGTTTACTTTCTTTACAACATTTTGTTAAAAATCGTTTTATCTCGAAACTGTCAATGTGTGGGTTGGTTCCCATAAGTACGTCCAATTATAGAAAAGGTTTTTGAGATACAAAAATGCAACATTTTTTTTTCACATTTATTATTCCATAAATAGGCATACAAACTACAGACATTTAATTAAACACAGATAGACATAAATATCTAAATAAGTAATTATTGACTTATTCACATAATAATTATAATACTCGCTGTGATTATGATAAGTTCATTTACGAACATTTATTTATAATATCCCAACGACCGACGGCGACATCCATTTTTTATAAGTAGGTATGTATAGTTATAATTACGACTAGATTAGGTATTTACAGAATGTGGCGTTTACAGTGGACACTCGATGAAAGACAAAATAAAAGCAAAAAAAACGTATCCATTTTTTGCTGATTTTTATAAAAATATATGTCACATATATAGGGTGGCTGGTAATTAGTGACCGATACTTAAACACGTGATTTTACTCATCATTATGAACAACTTTTACTATAGAACCAAACCTGAAATCGTGAAAAAAAAAACAGCTGTTCTCTACATTTTGACGAGTTAGACGAACATAAATGTAGGGAACAGCAGATTTTTTTTTCGCGATTTCAGGTTTGGGCCCATAGTAAAAGTTGTTCATAATGATGAGTAAAATCACGTGTTTAAGTATCGGTCACTAATTACCAGTCACCCTATATATAAACAAAATTTTAAGTATATGCATTTCGTTCGATAAGTTCTTTTCAAAAATAAATACTTTCGATGTTCCTGTGATTGCGATATTTTTGTACGTGTATGTATAATTGTTCTTATAAGTAATAGTAGTTATAGTATTAACACGTTATGGGCCTTCGAAGCCTGAAAATAAACAGTTATTTTATCAATCAATCGACGTTCAATTTGTGTTAAAATAAGCAATTAAAATCCGTCTGATAAGACGGATTTTAATCAAAATAAAATGTTCCAAGTTTAATAGAACATTAATAGGTAATTTTTATAAAATAAAATAGATCCATTGTCTAAAAAAGGGTGTTAAATAATTGTTGTTTGTTAAATAAAAAAAATTAAGTGAATCTTCTGTTCTCCGGTTCCGATTATTTACGCCACATGCTGTATAAAATTATACAGTATACTTATGTTAAATTATACTTATGACTTATGACAAATGATACCTATAACTTATGACAAATTATACCTAATACTTATGACTAATTATATCTATAACTTATGTCAAATTATACCCAGCTATGACTACCGACACCTGCCTGTTATCCCTCAAAGGGTTGGTCGAGGAGACGTTCTATTATTATTCATCCTTCAAATTGTATTTTTCAGTCCAGATCGTCGCACCCTGACCGCAGAAGCGGCCACCTAATAACTAACTTTTACATATACCTTTAGATGCAAAAAAATATATTCACCACTCGAAAAGGGGGCTAACTTAATTAATTATATAAGCGTAAAGAAGAAGTTTCTGAATCTACAAAATATTATTATTATTATTTTTAGTTCCGAAGAATACTAGTTATTAATGTCAGTTTTACTAACCTAGCCTCGAAACTCCACCCGAAATGCTTGGGATTTGCTCTTCAAGGCCTATGGCGTTACCTAGCGCCTTAAGAAATTATCGAAAAAGGAGGAGTCCTTTGTCTATAATTTATAAAAATAATAATTTGTTAAAATGTTAGATTTTGGCTCGTTCGCAGTTTGTCCTTACATGCGTGATATCTACCATATTCCCTAACAACTTTTTCTGAGAACTATCGGTATGTAAACCAAACATAAATCAAGTATTTATTTTTTAATGAGTATTTTCGTTTCCTAAATATCAAAAGTACAGACGCCAGCAAATCAAGCTAACCCGAAACTTAAATTACCCCAATCAACTTTGAACCTTATGCTTTGGCGATAAAGTTGAAAATCTATTAAAGAAATTTGACAGATTGTAGTAGCTTGATGTGCTGGCGCCTGTACATAAGTACTACTTTCCATTAATTGACTTTACACCATACTTTTAGTATAATTTACAAATAATACATACGCATTCTTAATTATTATTATTACAATATAAGTACGAAGAAAATAATTTCGAAGAAAAAAAGAAACTGAAGTAGGGTGCTAGAAAGAAAGATAGGCACCAATGGCTGAAACACACTAGGAAACGAGAGAACTGTCAGATGGATTTCGAATGTCAAATTGTTTTGATGTTACGTCAATTCGGTATTTCTGATCGACACGTTTTATAAATAAGTAAAGTATATAAATAATAAAGCAAATGATTGTTTTTTTTAATATTACAAAATATTTTTTGAGAGACGACTTCAGAATATTATGATATATAAAAAAAAAAACAAAACTAGTTTCTTACCTAGCTTTAATAATATATTATTGTTACTTCCCTTAACTATCTTTCAAGTGATAAATATAACTTACAACTAGGTTTTTCATATTTTACTAATGAGTAGACTTCGCCAGCGCGTCCTCCTATTACAAATCAGGAGGACCTCGGAATAATATACAAAAATAAACATAAAAATAAAAATTACTTCCTAAGTATTATTAATTATTTTATTTATTTAGCGTACAAAGAAGTAAAAACTGAATTAGGGTGCTAGGAAGAAAATTAAAATAAACCAATGGCATAAACACCCTAAGAAATGACACAACTGTCAGATGGATTTTGAATGTCAAATTCCTTTGATTTTAAGTCAATCCGGTAATTTAGACCTAAACTTCACGTTTTTAATTGTGTAGAGTAGTAAATACAGCATTTTTTTTTAATATCATTAAAAAATTAATTTAAGACGACTTCAGAATATTATGTATAAAAATAATGAAAATATCAAAACTGCAATCCTAGCTAAAACCTAGCTTTAATAATATCTTATTATTAATTCCCTTAACTATCTTTCAAGAGATCGATATGCTTTAACTTACAATAATGTTTGAAATTTGCCGTACTACATAAGTAATTGTTTTTTTACTTGGAATATCATAAAACTTAGAATATTTTAGAAAAATAAAGTAAATACCAAAACCTACCTACCTTACCTAATTTTAAAATAAACACATATTCATTTTTATAATATCTTAATGTTATTTCCACTAACTATCTTTTAAATGATAAATATGCTTTAATTTACAACTAGATTTCTTATACTTTATTAATCAATGGACTTCACGCGTACTACAGACCGTTTTTAGGACGACCTCAGAATAATTATACAAAAATAATCATAAAAATAAAACTTAATTCCTAGGCTTTTAATTTTATTAATTAAACATAGCCTACATAATTATACTTTAATAATATCTTATTCTTAATTCCCTTAATATTTTTAATAATAATTATATTCCCGAACTAATTTTTATTTTTATACTTTAACTTACGACTAGGTTTTTCACACTTTATTTGTGAATGGCTCTTTAGCATTTTGGCCTCCATTATAATACAAATTTTTGGAGGACTTAAAAATGTTTTAAATAAAAGTTCAAAAACATAACTTTACTACACTTATAATGACCACTATATAATTTAAATGATAATTTTCTTACTGCAAAAATAATGCCCGGTTCCTATAAGAGTAATTAATAATTCCCGGTTCCTATATTGGTAATTAATAATGCCCGGTTCCTATATGAGTAATTAATAATGCCCGGTTCCTATATGAGTAATTAATAATGCCCGGTTCCTATATGAGTAATTAATAATGCCCGGTTCCTATATGGATAATTAATAATGCCCGGTTCCTATATGAGTAATTAATCGTTTTGTGCATCGTCCCTTGCTGCCTTATTTGTCTTTTTATAACGATATTGACGATAGTACGTATAGCATGGCCAATTGACAGATAGTTTTTATTACAAACGAAAATTACCATAAAATATATTTTTCATAATTATACAAAAATAGGATTTGCATTCAAAATGATATCGCTTTTATAACGAATTTGCTACATTTATAACCAAATAGTGGATACCATAAAACTGTAAAATTCGCCGAAGGCGCCAAATAAAACTAGTGATGAAAGTTTTATGCCAATAAAAGTTCTATTTGACATCGGTGTTGTTATTTCCAGCGTCAGTTTTAAATAAAAACGGTGGTATGTTATAAGAATCGGGCAAGTGTTGAAAATGTTATTCCTTCTCCCGTTTGAAACTGGGTAAAGGAGATAATAAAATCAAAATTTTTACTGTAAAAATCTTTAGTGTTACCGGGACTTTTAATAAATTATTAATAGGTATAATAAAATTATTATTCAGTACGGAATTAGGACTAGAAAAATGTTGTACAGACACCAGCACACCAAGCTACCCGAAACTGTCAAATTTTCCCAATCAACTTTGAACCATATACCTACTTTAGCGATAAAGTTGAAAATCTATTAAAGAAATTTGACAGATTCTAGTAGCTTGATGTGCTGACGTCTGTACATATATTTTTCATTAATAAATTATCCGTATTACATAGTAACCTCGACCTTATACTTATTTAAATAAATACATTTTTTTTGTAATGAGTAAGAGGTTGTCAGATATTCGCCTGTATTTTAAGATGGTAAGAAAGAGATCTTCTTTTCTTCTTATTGCTAATCAAAGAACCTATGGATGTAATCGAACAGGCATTTTACAGGCATGTAATCAAGTAATAATAATATTTTTGTAAGTAATTTGATCTCTGCAGCATGAAAAGATTTTATAATATGGGACATAAAACTGCATTATACACCTTTACATTTTGATCGTTTTAATCCATAAAAAGGGTCATTGTACTCATCATTATGAACAACTTTTACTATGGGACCAACACTGAAATCGTGAAAATAACTCAGCTGATCCATACATTTATGGATTTATTCTAACTCGACGTAATGTATGGATTAACAAATTTTTTTTTCTTGATTTCAGGGTTGGTCCCATAGTAAAAGTTGTTCATAATCATGAGTACAATTACCCCTTTTAAGGATTAAAACGTTCAAAATAATAATAATATAATAATAATAATAAATTTATTCAAAATATAAAGACTAACGTTAATACAGTTTTTCTTAAATCTATGTCGAGTTCACCCATGATTTGTAAATTGTTGTTTGAAATGTAACGGTGTATAAGAAATTGTGCTTATAATAATTATGATATATGCCATGAGACATTACTTTTCCCTTTACATAGAAATTTGTTAAGTCTTTTTTATTTGAACTGCCCCCGCTGAAGTATTGTTTTTTAGAAGGTTTTTTTTTGCAATTATTTCATCAAATGGGGCCAGTAGTCACCAACAGCGGTTATGATTAAGAAGAATAAATTAAAAAGTATGTAAGTAGAAGCGCATAATTAAAAAAAAAAAAAACAAGGATTATTCTATTCTATTCTATTCTCTACATCTGCTTGACATGTTTTGCTATTTTAAGTATTTTTACCCGACTGCGCCAGAAGGAGGGTTATGGTTTTTATTTATATGTTCACTTATGTTTATTATAAGACACTTAATTAATACTTTTTACACACTACGGTTTTTCTTATTCATCACGATTCCTTCACGTTTTATGTATTCTAAAATAATCACTACTTTTGAATAATTAATATAATACTATAAAACTACATAAGCATAATTATGATACCTTAATATTACTTATGTATAATTATGATACTTATGTATAATTAATTAATTATGATACCTTATTACTTTGTTCCTATAATTACCATACCTACCTTATTCCGACTTATGTTATTTTATTGTTATTATATTTTACACACTACTGTTTTATTTCTTTGGTTTTTTCCACGTCCACACGGTCCACATATGTGCTTCGATTGACATCGTCACGCGTGCTACTTATACATTATTCCTAATTGGTTAAGTAATACCTACCTACCACCTAAAAAACCCTACCTACCTACCTTACCAAACCCTACCTACCTACCTTTTGTTTGGTACCTTATATATGCTTTAAAACGGCTACAATCAACTTGATTCCTACCTACTGCATTTGGGTAACCAAACAAAATGTTAGATATAATTTTTGTTTGCAATCAAGCGGTAAGCCCAATTGATGGTGAGTGGCCGCTGTCATGCCACCGCTGTCTATGTACATCTGCAACACCAGAGACATCGCAGCAGTGGCCCTTGGCCTGTAAGGTTTGCCGCCCCCTAAATTAACGGAAAAAAGCTAAAACTTTTAATGAGATATAAAATAAAATCAAGCAGTGTGTCGATGTGGGCTGAGAAAAAACTAAAAAGTCCATACATAGAAATAAACACCATTTTTTTTTCAATATTTACTTTTTTTCCGATGAACTTATTGGTTTAGCAAACTCATCAATGACACTGTCATAATTAACGGAGTTTTTCAAGTCATCTTCTATATTCAGAATAGCTAAACTGTTTAAACGTTCTTCGCGACGGGAACGTAGATAATTTTTTGTTCTTCTAAGTTTGTAGTAACTTGCTACTTTGGTAAGTACCTAACTATTGATGCGCCATCTTCGGCTTTACTTACAGCTAATTAACATTTAATATGACGTAACCTCAATTTGCGGGATCGCGTTAATGTACAGTTGAGTCCTAATAATTCTTATTTTACTCTACTTTTCTTGGATCATAATTGTACAGCACACACTCTCGTACTTCTCCTAAGTCTAAATATAAGCTACGTATTACCTAACTGCCTTGCGACGTCGGCTACTAACATAACAATAACACCTTTCTGGATACCTATCGCAAAAGAATTGGTATCGTGACGACTTTAAACTACGAAGTTTTAAGATTAATCAATAAGCACCTACCTACTATAAAATAATGAAAATAGATTTGCATTTTATTTGAGACGTGCTTTCAATTTTTTTTTTCATTGCACTTTCAGTTTTACTAGGTTGGTCGTCACCATTTTGGAAACGGAGGAATGAGGTGTTAGCCTATTACTCCGTTTAAGGAGAGGATCCACCAGCCAGATGGGTGTTATTATCTACTCGGGCTGGCCCACTGTTTGCATATCAAAATGTCAATGTCGCCTTTTTGACAAACTCTGTTTGCGCGATGTAGGATTGTGTGACGTCAGTGTTGGTACCTGACTACGAAGTTCTCGCGTAGGTACATAGATGTCGCTACAGTACCTTAGAAATTGAGTATTTTAGTTAAAAAAAACATATTTAGCGATATCTATTCAAAATGGTGTCGATATTTTGGTAGCAGAGTGTCCCGGCATTGATATGATTGGAAAATACCTTACAGACTAATAGTTGATCTATAAGTCCACTTTGATTTATACTTATACAACGTGCCGCTACAATGGTGACATTAATTTAACACACGTATACGTTTTCACATTTTCGTTTCATGAAGAAGTTCTATTTCCATTAAACGTTATTATTTACGGATTTATTTAAACTTTTAGAAAATAGCATCTTAGAGCAACCTGTACATAAAGAACTGTTGCGCAGCGGTCATTTGCCGGGGTCACGGATCATAACATCGCATCAATGAAATAAAACGAATAAGCAATACTATTAGAATGAAACAAATGCAAAGAGTAGGCGAATTGAAGGAAAGACATATCGCTTTGGCGGCGAGTGGCGCGTGCGCGCCGCTCGCCGACAAAGGGATATCTCTTACCTACCCCGCCGCCATCCTTTTGTCGGCGGGCGCTTGCCGCCAAAGGGATGGCGGCGCAGTGACTCGCGAAACCCCTCCCACCCGCCGCGCCCCCGCAATGCACTCGAATTCTTTTTTGCTTTCTAGTTTCTAGTGCTAGCCGAACCCGTGTCCTTGACACACTTCGTCAAACCAGTGCGCATAATTACGAATATTGTTGTGAATGTTTCCGCGAAAAAGACGCTTACCTATTGTTTAATTTTTTTATTTTTGTGTAATTAGGATAGTAATTAGATTATGGTGCTGCGATAAAGACGCTTTGCTTTGTTTTACTAGTAGGTACGTTTACATCTCTTGCGATACAGACGCTTTTATTTTTTTGTTTTGTGCTTGTGTAAACTTGTGATCGTGATGGCAAATACACATCCGATCATGTCGTAGCCATCACGACATAGGATCATGTCCGCATATTCAGCTGCTGTGTGCAGCTGAATATGCGGACATGATCCTAATTTACGGAGAATGTCAACAAAATGCTGCCCTTGCGATAAGAACATATCGCGAGAGATTATGGCGATAGATGCGGGAAAACATGAAACGCCGTTTAGCCCTTTGTATCCGCCAACAAGGTGGTCTCATTGAAAATAAGAAAATTTAAAATAAAGACAAATCTCAGCAGGATTGTCCGAAAGGGTTTCCGCTGGCCCGGAACATAAAGGGCTAAGGAAGGAACACGGGTGGGTTTTAGTCAGTAAGAGTCTGACACTCCCTTCCGCTCCACCCAGAGCGGGAAGGGTCATTTGATGATTTCCCATCCGCAAAAAAAAAAAAATTAAGACAAATAAAAGCAGTGTTAGTGAAGTGATGATAAGTGATGACAGTTATAACTAATAGTATCTAACAAGAGAGGGTGATATGATAAACGTTTGACTAAGCACCTCCGCTGTAGGTACCACTTGCGCCGCCGCTGCAGCTCGGTTTCTTTGATAAATGCCGTCAAAGAATCGGACCGATCACGAGTAGGTACAATACGCGTTGCGCTTGCGCGGTTGCCAGCGCGCGAAGTGACGCGCGTTGCCGCTCCGAGTCAACGTAACCAGCAGCTACGTAAGTAATTTCATGAATGAAATTTTGCAAGGGTGATCCCAATTTTAGTTAATATAATATTATTTAGTTTGTTTGAAAAAATTTTTTTTTCAATTTACGTATTATTTTAACCTATCAAGTTAAATATGATTAATGGGCACTAGCCCTACCCGTGTGTTAAATTAATGTCGCCATTGTAGCGGCACGTTGTATGTAACCCTTCTTATTCTATTTATTTTATTTCTTACTTATTACTATTCTACTTATTACCTACTTACTTATGATTACTTACTTATACTTCATTCTTAACTACTATAACACACTTATTGGCCGAGGAATCGTCCTTATGACTATTTTAACTAAGGAAAAGTCAAAACTTCTTGGATTCTAAGCATTGTTTTTAGCTGTAGGTACTCAATCAGAAGGACTTTAGATTTTTAATGATCGTTAGGCTCGTTTTCAATCACTATCTCATTTGATGGTTACTACAAATACAAATTTTCACTAGGTACACATAGGTACAGACGCCAGCACATCAAGCGTAATAATACGTCCTTCTCTAATTTCATGAACATAAACTTTGATTATTGTCATCGGTTAGTGACATTTAAAAGCAAGTACCTATCTACTTAGAGACACTTATGCCTGTTTTCACCAAAACTAGGTGACACCTAAATGTAATATCAATAACATAATGTGATCGGTTAGCACGTGGTTGGTCACAGTATACCCCGTTTGGTCGGGGTATCTTAGTTACTGTAACCAACTATGAGAAAAGCCCAGAAAGTTAAAAAGAGGCTCAATTATTTAAAAAAGTGTGCAACATATATAGAAGGGCAAAAAGTTTTTAGACGTTCAGTAATTTTAAAAAGTGTTCACTACTAGAAGGTCAAAAAGATTTTAGTGGATCAATTTTATAGGTATTTCCCATACTTAAATATTGCACGTTGGATTTTTAACTCGGTGCTAATCCGAGCATGCTCTTTTGTTTAGGCACGAAATATTGGTGTCACCTAGTACTTAGGTATTAGTGTGAAAAAATACGATGATGTGTAATTTTCAAAGAATAATGCTTCGACAATCACCCCTAGAAAGTAGTAGCGAATTTGTAACCAGTTGGTCACATATTGTGCGTATCTACATCTAATTATTGAACTACCCCCTTACTAATAAACGTATTATGTCAGGTGTATAGTTACACACCGATTTCTCTCTTTCAGTCGTCAGTAATTTGACTTTCGAAAGAAGAAGACAAAGCAGCAAGGTGGGAAAGAAGAAGAAGTCTCCTTGTCGGAACCAGTGCGGCACCGCGCTGGCAATCCCGACGACGCAGCTGTGCGTGTCCAGACTGCACCACTCCACGAAGGTTGAGGAGATCGTGGAGTACATGCGTGTGAAAACCAACTGGACTTTGAGGGTCGAGAAATTGGAGTCGCGTCACAACACGAACTTCAAGTCGTTCGTGGTTCGTGTTTTGACACATCATCTCGAGAACTTCCTCAAGGAAGAGTTCTGGCCGAAGGGTGTTGTGGCCGGCTACATGACACCAGTCAGCGAAACACGACGCAGACACTTCGTGTGCTTTAGTTTGTTAGTTTTTTAGTGTAATTATAATGTTGTATGTATTTATAGGTCGAAGTGGAAGTGCTTGGGGGAGGCCTATGTCCAGCAGTGGACGTCTTTCGGCTGAAATGATGATGATGATTTTTAAGTTATATATTGTATTTTAAGTGTTTTATATGGGCCTTGATGCCTGAAATAAATGGATAATAATAATAAAAGCGTTGTGTAACTATACATACGCTACACAACGTCTATTAGTAAGGGGGTTACTATACCTATTATTAGTCTTAAAACTAACAGAACGTGTACTCAAGGCATTTTGCCTGTTTTAGATTTTGATTTCTTTGTTGCTTATTTTTTAGTTCTTAAAACTAATACTCGGCTTTATGACCCGTATGTACAGACGCCAGCACATGCAGCTACCCGAAACTGTCAAATTTTCCCAATCAACTTTTAACCTTATGCTTTTAGTGATAAAGTTGAAAATCTATTAAAGAAATTTGACAGATTGAAGTAGCTTGATGTGCTGGCATCTGTACTTAGTTACTACTTATATTAAGTTAGACTCATCATTTGGACATGATTTTTTTATATTTACATTTTGACTTACTTATTTAGCTAATTTTAGATTAAACTAGTCTAATTTAATAAACAGTGGCGCCGATTCCCTTGTTCACAAACTAAACTAAATTTAAGTTCAGTGCATCTTTCTCTTTCTATTTCATTAAGAAAAGGACAGAATATAAATTGACATAAATTGACGTATTTTTAGTAGCCAATTTTTTTATCTCGTCTAAACTCGTCTATGGAGTATCTTTATTTGACAGGTTCTTAGTGAAATAGAAAGAAAAAGATGCACTAAACTTAAATTTAGTTTAGTTTGTGAACAAGGGAATCGGCGCCATTGTGCTTTATTAAACTTAGAAAGCATGAGGAAACCATAATCAGTAAAAACTTTTTTTAATGTCAAAAAAAGTTGTGATGCAACCAGCGTGTCTTAGAAACAAAAAATCCTCCTCTCAGAGAGGAGGCCTGAGTCCCAGCAGTGGGAAATTTATACCTACTGATTTTGGTTTTGTTTGTTATAATTATACTAGCGGATAATGACGCATTTCATTCTTAACACTAATACTCGGCTTTATCACCTGTATTCACTTAGTTGTTACTTATATTATGTTTGACTTTTTGACGTTTTTTTATATATTTACATTTTGACTTAATTATTGTTCTCAATTAATTCTAAGCCAATTACAAGGTATTTAATGTACGAGAACAAATTATAAATAACTCCAAAGAACTCAACCTTATCGCTAACATTTTTTTTGCTTTTTGTTTTTTTTTAGGTTCCTAATTATTTCTATGCTAATTAGAAGGTATTTCGCGCGTCAAAATGTACACTCCACGTCGCTACCATTAATAAAAAATATATAACTGCCAGATGTCTGTCAATTGTTGAATGTACAATTATTGTTATACCTAAGTACTTACGACTACTAATACCTAATAGAACATAGAGGTAATAGAACATAGAGTAATAGAAATAGAAACTAGAAAGGGCCGTTTTGTTAAATAAGTGGTGGAAATTCTTTAAGTCATCGTTGAAAAGGTTAGGTTTGAACTATTTTAGGAAGGGATGGTTTCAATACCTAATAGTACAGACGCCAGCACATCAAGCTACCCGAAACTGTCAAATTTTCCCAATCAACTTTGAACCTTATGCTTTAGCGATAAAGTTGAAAATCTATTAAGAGCGTAGACGGGCTGCGCCAGAATTGAGAAATAGGTACCTATTTGAAGAAACTATTGCTGTCCCTCTCTCTCTCGTTTCCCCCCGTAGAGTGCGATAGGGACAACTGCAGCTCAGAACGATTTTACCTAGAAAAAACCATGACCGATCGACGTTTCGTATTCCCCTGTTTTCTCCTCGAAACCTAAGCCGATTAAAATATTTTTGGTATCAAAATTTAAAGGAAGAATAGATCTATGCCCCTATCATTTGTTTTTACCTTAAAAACTTTTAAATTTTCTTTGGTAGTCGTCTGATTACGTAGGTAAAAACGGGGCATTTTTTTAGGTTTTCGGAAAATCATATTTATTTTCGTAATAATTTTTTTGAAAAAAAAAATATAACAGGGGCATGCCTTCAATAGACCTAGATTTTTATAAATAAAAATAATTACTCTAGAGGCATTATCCAGGAAGAGAATAGGGGAATACGTTTGTATGGAAAAAATGCAGCCCGTCTTACAGATTGTAGTAGCTTTATGTGCTGGCGTCTGTACAACGATAATTTTTTAAACCTTACAAACAACCGAAAAAAAAAAACAAACGGTAAACGATTCTCAGAAAGGTGGAAGTAAAGTGAGATATTTCCATTCAAGACCACACTAAAAACTAACTTTATGGATATAAATTTCAGAATAATCGGACCATACCACTTTTGTATGTACAATTAGAGTGGGTAACTTATTATTATATACGCGCGTACAACATGTCTGCTCATATAGAACATAAGCCTCTATGGACCTCCAATAAAACTGTCATAAATATGATGATGTTCATTATGCCCAAGCCATATATCTACTGGCAATAGGCTTTAAGGGCTACATAACCTTGGACCAGAGGCATCAAATCAATTTTGACAGTCAAGGACATACATAGAAGAACTTAGTTCTATTGTAACTATTCTAGACTTAACTGTTATTTAATATTAAATAATTTACAGCTAATAATGTATGTTACTTGCCCGATGTGTTCTCGTTATACCCTAGCCTAGTTAAGCATATTTATTATCTAGCCAAATTAACCCTAATTAAACCCGACCTATATAGCCTTAATTAAACTCTAGCTTATTTAGCCCTAATTAAACCATAGTCTATTTAGCCCTAATTAAACCCTAGCCTATTTAACCTTAATTAAACCCTAGCCGATTTAACCTTAATTAAACCCTAGCCTATTTAACTCTAATTAAACTCTAGCCTATTTAACCTTAATTAAACCCGAGCCTATTTAGCCTTAATTAAACCCTAGCCTATTTAGCCTTAATTAAACCCTAGCCTATTTAACTCTAATTAAACTCTAGCCTATTTAACCTTAATTAAACCCGAGCCTATTTAGCCTTAATTAAACCCTAGCCTATTTAGCCTTAATTAAACCCTAGCCTATTTAACTCTAATTAAACTCTAGCCTATTTAACCTTAATTAAACCCTAGCCGATTTAACCTTAATTAAACCCTAGCCTATTTAACTCTAATTAAACTCTAGCCTATTTAACCTTAATTAAACCCTAGCCTATTTAGCCTTAATTAAACCCTAGCCTACTTAGCCTTAATTAAATCCTAGCCTATTTAACTCTAATTAAACCCTAGCCTATTTAACCCTAATTGAACTCTAGCCTATTACAATTTTACCCTAATATTAATATCTACATTATTTAACCTTATTTAATGTCTACACTATTGAACCCTATTTTAACTCATTATTTAATCCTATTGTAACTCTTGACTATTTAACCATATTTTAACTCTATACTTTTATAACTACCTTATGTTTTACTATTAATATTAACCACTAGACTACTTAACCCTATTTTTGAACATAGTTTAATATTAATTTCGTTTTACACATTGGTTGGAGTTCGTTTTATTTACTATATGTACAGTACTTATATTTTTTTTCCTTAACTCATTTGGCGATGACTCGTGTGGCTTTATAATAGAACTTAAAATCTATTTAATATTATGCTGTAAATACACTACTATTTTTTATATACTTACCAGTAAATTAAGGGCATTTAGTTACTATTATATTATTTATTAATTCAAGTTACAAAGACTCATAGACAATATACAAAATTCAATACAGTAAATACATCGCAAATACTTACATCAAAAAAAAATATAGAACAATGTTTTTTTTTCTTTATTATTCTATTAGGTAAGTATGTACCTAACTTGTCTTTCTTATTGTTCAGAATTGTTAAAGTTCCAAATTTTTTATCATTGGTATTTTTCTATGTGCATGCATTTGATTCTATCCGTTCATAACTTTAAGTTTAATATTCTGCTGTGTTAAAATCATACAACTATTTCATCATTAACAGAGTCCTAGCAGTGGGAATAATATAAATTATACTGATTAAGATATTTTAGATTAGGTAAACAGGTAACAGCCAAATATTATGCATTGTTTCTTAAAAAAAAACTTATTTAAAATAAAAAAATCTTTAATTTGTTCTTTCTTTTTTTCCAAACCCGTGTTGTTTTTTTTTATTTCCATAAAATGACCCTTATTTTCTGTAGCAATTAAAAACTAGTAGTGTAGTTACTTTGTTTATAATTAAATAGTAACACTAGGTATACTATATTCAATGAAGCAATGACAAAAATGTAAACAAAATAGGTAGGCGATTGTAATAACTGTGGAGATTTAACCCAACCGCATCTAAAATAACGTATTTTTAGGTAAATTGTTGATGTTTGTGGTTCTAACTTGACAAATTATTGAGAAGCTGTTCTAGTTGCTTCTGATGTCAACTGAATTAATTAAAACATAAAATGTTCAATAGTAGGAACTAGGTAAGAGCGGTTAGGGTTTAGGGTTAGAGATTTTTTTTTGTCTCTTCAATTGAAAAAAAAAAAGAATGAAAATGTTCCTTTTTTACTATTTGTATTTCCTGTGCATGTTCTAAATACAACATATTTATTCATTTCTTTACGTAGTACATATGTATGTTCATAGATATTAACGCTATGTTAGATTTTTGAATATGTTTTTAAGTTGTTAATGAGAGCAATGATTTCGTTTATTCCTTTTTCTTTTTTTTTGAAATCTGAATAGATTTTGAATTTGTTTTTTTTTACATCTTCAAAATAAAACTGACTAACTTTTGACTTTATAAAAGAGTAGGTAACCGTGGAATTTCTTGCCCTGCTCTTCTCCATAGGAAACGACCAATTGGAACCGTGCACCTAGCTTCAGACGTTTCATGAGTGGCCTAATGGGTCCATTGTGCCTAGGTTAAATTATGTGAAATTTAATATTTTTAATTTGAATTTGATTTTTGCTTCACTAAATTCACTTATAAATAATTTAAATGTATAATTATTTTAAAATTAAGTAAGTTATGTGAAATTAAATATTTTTAATTTGAATATGATTTTTGCTTCAATAAATTCACTTACCTACTTATAAATAATTTAAACGTATAATTATATTAAAATTATGCTAAATAATATTACTTTTTAATATGGATACGCATAAAAGGTCCTTAATTAATATTAACCTATTTTCCCTTTCACTTTCACGTTGTTTTTATATGTACAGTAGGTACTTATTATTTTTTCCTTAACTATTGCAACACATTCTCTGTCATTCAAACCAACGCCTGTATTAAACAGTGTCTGTCTTATTACTAATTATACGGAATAATAGCCCAATGGTGCGTTTTCATAAAGTATTTACAGTTACCTAATTAAATAGATTAATTATTATTTATACCTACTTAGTTTTTAAATGACGAAAAAAAGGGGGAGGTTCTCAAGTCGACGCGGATTTTTTTTTACCTTATCTTCTTATTTTTTTATTTTTTTTAATTACTAAATGGGCCCGCTCTTGACCCCGATCACGCCTGATGGTAAGCGATAGATGAGGTCTATGATGGAACGAGCGTGCCCAGAAGATTCTTGTTTTGTTCATGGTATGAGGGTGTAGCGGTTGTCAACGTGGCTGCTAAGCCTAGGATCTTAGGGCTGACTCCAAGATGTGTCACAAAAATAATATGCAAAATAATCATTATGCTTAATTTTTTTTTAATTTTCGGACAGTTTAAAGAACTTTTTTTTTACTTTAGTGTCTGACGAAGATTTTCCAAAGATTTTACAAATTTTTCAGTGTTTGGTTTAGATTTTTAATAAAGCAAAAATAGTTTGTGGGTGGACCTATTCTCTGCCCTAATTATTATCACTTATAATTTTAATAAACCTACTTTTTAATCTCTTTATGTCATATTTTTTTTATTTAACTTATTAATAAATGCGAAACACATATTTCAAGATTTTTCATGACTGCCAACTAACGTACATTTTTTCCTTAACTAATTATATTCTAGTTAAACCTACTTAAAAATGTATAATATCTACAACTAATTTCATTTACTGACATCTGGCCATTCCATGTATTATATTTACAGTTCCTTAACTTATGACTGATAACGTTTATTCACCATTAAGGGGGAAGCTCTAAGGTGGCCCGCGAAATTCAAATTTTCTTACGTTTTTTACAATTTGCTGGTCATTATTAAGTTGTACGTTGATTAAAATATGATTCGCGGTCGTAACAAATATGTATTTACAGAATTATTATGTAATCCCCAAATGTCAAGATTTCATGAAATAGTCATTCTTGGGGATTACATGGTCTTAGAGAGTTGTGTTGATGACTTTAATGAATATAATTCTGTAAATACATATTTGTTACGGCCGCGAATCATATTTTAATCAACGTACAACTTAATACTGACCAGCAAATTGCAAAAAACCTAAAAAAATTAAAAAAATGGTTGCCTGTAAAGTCGGTTTTACGGGCGAAGATTTTACGTGACAACGACAGATCATCCGATCATAGTTGAGTGGGAGAGAGACGCAAGGCATTCGGCGGGCCTCTCTCTCGTTCGGTGACTCATCGTAACGTTACCGAGCGTTACACTTTTTCATAAGTGACTCCCAGTCGCAACCTAATTTAAGACGTTGTCACGTCAAAAATGAATTTCGCGGGCTACCCTGGCTCTTTCGCCTTAAGTAAGAAAATATTTAAAAAATAATCATAAAAAATATTTTATAGATACTACAGATTCGGAGAGCCACAAACTAAGCGTCGCTTGAATCTTGTGGCTCGGGAAGAATAACAGCTGGCATAAACTGACAGGTGCTACTGTCACTTTTAAAAATAAAATGGTCTTTATTGTTACCTACATTGTTAAAAATATTTTTAAGGAATATAAAAACCCTTAACTTTTTTGTGTTTGTGTTCTATAACTGCATCATGTTTACCCCAAATAATTGTAATTTCTTTCTTTTAGCTAAAGAAATATGTGTAAAATACTGCTCCACCCGTACCTATCGAACTGTTGAGAAAAAGGTCACATTATTTTTTTTATCAAATTGACCTTTATTTGTCTACGGCTTAAGGCCCGCTTGCACCACAAGTCACTAAATGCGTGTATCGCTAAACGCCTAAAACATCGTTCTGTTTCTGTCAATCGTTTAAAGATGAAAGAGACAAAATGATTTTTAAAATTGGTTTAGCGGATGAACGCATTTAGTGATTTGTGGTGCAAACAGACCTTAAAACCAGTGCAAAATCTAAAAATGTATAAATATGACTTTATTATTATCTTATGCCTAGAGGATTTTATTTAGTTCTGTTTACGTTTTTATTTCTGCTTTATTAATTCTGTTTTCAATGTTTTTGTTGGTACATTTACGTATGCTAGCTGACATATGGTAAATGATTTCATTAAAATTTTTGTAGTAGGTAATGTTAATTATTTTCCATATTTGTATAGAATACAGTTCTTCTAACTGAACAAACAGCTGTGCTGCTGGGGAGTTTATTGCGCCACTTCTTTTTCCCAGCTAAAGCACTAGGAAGTGGTGAAGGGCGGGCGTTTGGAAACTGACTTAAATAATTTAGATGTTCAATAGGTGCTGATTTTTTTAGTCTAGTTTTGATTTTATTTGTTTTTCAAGTGACAGCCAACACCTGACCGTTTACACCAGAGAATGAATAATTCGTTCCTAAAATAACTATTTGTAAAGGTGTTAATATTACACTCATGAGACAGACGTCATAACGATGTATTATTGATCAACGTTATCGAAGGTGGTGTACCTAATTGTTTGTTTTATTAATTTACGATTTAACAAAACATGGAGTTTTCTGTAAACTATATGTATTACCTATTTAATATGAATGCATTTCGAAATAAATTCTCTAAATGATTCTGAAAACCTGATCAAAATCTGTTGCGTAGTTTAGAAAAACAACTCAGTCACACAGACACAGACATGAAAAACGACTATACCTAATTGTGTAGATTCCAAAACAATGCAATACATGTAAGGTATCCAGTAGTTCCTACATGAATCTCGAGGCTTGGTGTCGCAGAAACGACGCAGCATACACGTTGAACTAGGTACTTTGTTATAAAACAGTATTTTTTTATTTAAAAGATTACATTTTTTTATTGATTAATTTAAAAGAATCATTCGAGACTTATTTTTAAAAGAGTAACCTGACATTTCATAAGCGCCCATGTAGGTTTATGTGATAAAATAACAATTGAATTTTGATAAATCTTTACTAGTTTGTCCATCGATCGACTAGCAAAAGCCCGAGGGTCGATCGATACTCGATCAACGAACGTGCGACCCAATTCGCATAGCGCTCAACGTTGATCAGCACCACCGACCGATGTAGATCGAGTGGGTGCAATAACGCCCTCATCAGATAAATTTATTTATTCACTCGTTATCAGGCCTTATTATGTATATTATACTTATCGGTTAATACTAATCAGTTTGCCCTGACATTACGGAGTTTATTTTATATTTTTTTAATATTTACAGCTTATTGATATTTCCCGACATTTAACCTTCCTTATTAAAGTACACTAATTTAATTATACAGCTTACGGGCCAACTATTATTAATCTAAAGTTTATTGATATTCGACTACCAACTACGGCAACTGATTTGAAAAAAAAACACTAAATTGATGTAGATGTGATGTGTGTGTGATGTGATGCGATGTGATGTGATGTGTGTATGATAGTGTGGGTGTAGGTATAACTAGTTAATCCTAATATACTAATTAATCCTCCTACTATTTATCCCAATTATGAGTACCTACTTATTTAAATCTATCTTTATGATTCCTATTTTAAAGTTAAAACTACTAATATCATTATGTTAAAATTCAAATCTGCCTTGTATCTTGTATTTTCTTGCGCATATTTACATACTTAATATCTGCATAATTCCTATTTTATAGTTAAAACTACGAATTATCGTTACCAAAACATGCTTTAGAAAAATGCGTTTTTAAAATATCTTTACCGTTGATATTTGACAACCTCTTACTCGATAGATAAATAAAAACGAAATATCTCGATATAACGCGTTTAACGCCATAACGCTTAATGCATTATATCGAGATGCCTCATAAGGCGAGATAAATAAACATCATTGCATGTGCTTTGGCTCAGATGTGTTCCTATCTCTGTCTTGCACTTGTATTTTGACAGTTGTGCGACAGTGAAAGCAATACTGCTTAGCCTAGCATATGTGCGAAGTAACGTCTATTTATCTCGGCCTAAAGTTACGGTTTCCTAGGAGAGAGGTGACCAACCACGCGGCCGTAAAGTCCAAATACAGAGCGGTTTTTTACACCTTCATAATCAGCCTATAATGTTCCCACTGCTGGGACATAAGCCTCCTGTCTTTGAGAGGGAGTGGGCCGTAATCCACCACGCGGGCCCAGTGCGGGTCGGTAGATGTTACATGTCTTCGAATTTTTGGTTCTAGGACATGCCGATTTCCTCACGATGTTTTCCTTCTTTGCCACCTTATTAATGTCATTTTCACCTCTGTGAATTTGAAACACTTATAGAGGTATGAGGAACAGTGTAAAGTTCACTCATCCTCCATAGAAAAGGGAGGATCCTCCGACCAGACGGGTGTTGTGTCTGGCGGGCAACTGCCCGATGATACATGTCGGGCCGTTGTATCTATGCTAGTTGCGCGGTAAACTCTGCTTGCGCGATGCAGGTTTTTGCGTGACGTCAGTTTGACGTGTAGAGACCGCTACACACTCTTCTAGGAAACCATAGCTTATGTACAGGGATTTTCTGCCCAAAGTAGGTTACATTTGATACCTACTTAGCTTACTACATAATTATCACTTAACGCGCCAGTCAACTAAGCATTAATAAGTAAAAAAATATCGTCCTTTGTGACAAAGTCAACACGGGAGCGTTATTAATTTAAAAAAAATATAATTATTGACACGGGTCATCGGCCCCGTTGTCTGTTATTAATAAATAATACTTATAATATCAGAGTAAAAATAGAAATGGAGTGCTAATGGTGTGTCAGCTGGGTTTGACACGATCAAAGCAAACATTAAGGCACGCTTGCACCAGAAACCAACCAAATTTAGTGCTAAGCATATTTTTAGTGATTTTTGGTGCAAGAGGGCCTTATGCGGCCAAGTCCAGCATGCGCCCGCGACGACGTGCTAACAATATGCGTTCACAAAATTTCGTTGTGATCGCTGCGATCACAGCCGGTATGAGTAAACCAGTACCTACCTACAAGTTCTTAATAAGTTAGGATAAGAGTTAATTAATTCCACTGTCGTATTGGGTAAAGAACCCTGTAATGATAGATGTAAGATGGATAGGTAGATAAAACAATAAATAATAAACAACTGAACGCCACCGTGCACGATATCGCGAAACGCGTTGTTATGGTTGTACCTTGAGACTACCATACATGAAGAGTACAAATGGAACAGGGGTGACCCGCGGGGCAATTGCGTAACACATTATCAATCGGAATCGGTTTCATTTTGACAGTTCAACAACATTCATTGCATTATTTACGTGTTGATCAGACAAAATTTTTCGAACGTATGGAGCAATGGATTAGCAATTTGCTTCAAAATGATTCAGATTCCGATTGATAGTGTGTTACGCAATTAGGGTGCGGATGACTTATCTTTAACGATTTGGTTATGTAATGGCCGCTTTGACCACCGTAAGTTTCGGCCATGATGCTTTAGTAATAAAAAAATCTTTTATTTCAGTTAGTAACAATTATTATCCACATCCGGTACGGAATTTTAAAAGTACGACTAGATTGCGGTCGATCGACGTTGTTACTGATCGCCTCTAAACATGAACAATGGATCGATGAACATTTTCCGGCGATCTGATCGATCGATGCCAACGATCTGTCGCAGACTAGTTACACCTTTAGAGATGATGGGAACCAGAGCCTGATCATGTATGGTAACTTTTACTCCAAATCTTTAGACCGGACAAAAAGAAAAAAAACCGATAAAAAATCTAACAGAACCAGGTCTTGACAGGCGGTTCACCAACCGCTGTCACCTCATGTCATATAGCGCCTGATATGCCAAACTTAGCCAAATCGGGGACATCAATATCGTCCAAATCCTTCATTGAGACATAACCGGATCCATCTGCTTTTATCGGGATATAACCAGTTGAATCCGGTTTGATCGGGACATAGTCCTCTGTACCATCGTTCAAGTCAATGATCGGTTCTTTTTTGTCGAATTCACCGCAGATTTTGGCTTCGTTTAACAGTTTTAAAGATTCCTCGAGTAAATGCGTACGGTGTTCGGGAGTGTGGCCGCTGGTTGACGGGGTCTTGTCCGAGGACTTGCGGTGGTGGAGCGAGTTGGATGCGGAGCCAATGTAGGGCGGTGGTTGCGGACGGTTGTAGTTGCTGGCGAGGTTGCTCGTTGATTTGGGGCTGTAGGGACGCGCTAGGCTGTTGTTGGGGCTGGAAGAGAAAGAATAAAGGTTTTTGTTTGCGTGACGGGATAGTGCATTCGGCTCACTGCGCCACATCTAATTAGAACCGTTACACAACATTATTGTATTTATTTCACCATTCATTATAACAGTGACTGTATTTTCTGGTAACTGACTAAATACACTTTGTGTTAATACTACAAACTGGCGCCCAACGTGGGGCCTTCTGCGTGTCAGGCAGAATACGATGGCTTACCATGGTCCACAACTGTAATTTATTTGGTGTACAAAATAAAAGTTAAAGTATTATATTCTATGTTTTTTTGTAGTCTATTCTAACTCCACAAATACTGATAGCTTATCGTTGACTATCCTCTACGAACAAGCGCAGACTAAGATTCACCCGAATGCTTCCTTAATTATCAGTACCTAGGTTACAATTTGATCGACTCATTTTACTTGCAAATGACTCCGTTTAGCATATTTTATAGTCATACTTTGACTGATCACTAATCCAAACGTTATCAATAAGAAAGTTATTTCATCATTCGTTGTGCTAGTAAGTTAAAGATTTCCCTACATTTTATTAATTTACTCTTTATCATTAAAAACTCAGATGTTTATTAGACGGTACTAACCTGACTCCAAGGCTTTTGTTGCTGGTGTTGTCAGCTACTTGAGTCTGTTCAGTGTTGCCAGTGCCATAACGACACATCTCCACCTTTGATTTGTGAGCTCTGGAATATTTAGGTTATCTTTATTGTAGCTTAAAATACAAACAATATGTCAGGTGGTTGAATATTTAGCTTTAAATTGTTAGTTTCCCTTTTAATCCTATGCGAAATCAGCCTAGTAATGCCTATTTTGATTTCACATTGAAAGAAATAAAAGTATAGATTTATAAGTATTGGAAATTAAGTAGTAGGCGTATAATTAATTTTCTTTGGTGAAAATTTTGTAATTAATTAATATTTTAATAAGCCTGTTTTGTAGTTAATATTTCCACTTTAAAGCATGTTAGTCACCACAAATAAATATATGAACATTTCGAACCTATTAGGTTTTCCATAGTCGAAAAATATATCGAATATATGGTCGAGAAAAAAGTCTGTTTCCGGGTCTCGTCTGAAATAATAACAAAACAAAAATAAATAAAGAAGTGAGAAAAAAAATACTTTAACCGGTACCTACTACATAGAAAAATATAAACGGAAACTGAAGATGGCCAACTCACAAAACTAAGTTTAAAGGTGCAACATAATTGCTGTCCATGTCCACCAACTGTTCAGATTAATCCAGTTTGGTGCTTGGCAGCCGAATTATGTTCAGCTTACGAACATCGATTATTCCTTTGGAGCTATCATATCGACTGGTTGGCCTATTCGTTGCAGTTTTTTTGAAGAATATGTGTGTCGGTGTAATTACAGACACATGAAACATTTCAGCTCCGTTCGGGATGGTAACTCATATTACGCGATGCCTCTGTACAGACTTCACTCCTACACAGCGGTGTCCAGTTTACATCAGGAGGACCATCGGCATGCTTGCCAGCCAGTATATTATAAAACAGGTCCTGTTACTGTTAGCCTGTATCATCCGACAGCTGGGCAAAGGCCCCCATGACTTCCGTTGCTGGCGCCGTCAGTAGGGACTGGTCATCTCTTTGCTGCCATGGCTTATTTTAATTTAATTTAATAATTGAATTGCTTTTTTTTTCGTCTTTTCATTACGTACGCTTTTAACGTTCTGCATCGTTCTCACATGCATAATTTTCAACATGAATGATGTAAACAAGACTTTGTAACCATATTATTTTGATTCAAAAGAGTGTCCATGGAGTTTCTTGCCCGTTCTTCTCCATAGGTACCTACGCTTTGGAATGGGCAACTAGCTTCATCTTTCTTACTGACCGACCCCTTGACAATTCAAAAGTGCCTGTAATTCGTTTAATTGAAATAAATGCTTTTAGTTTGAGTTTGAGTTCCAGTTCTTGCGATACAGGGCTAAAGTGGACCACTTGTCCTTTGTCCTGTCCAGGTCGTCCCCTCATCTACTACAGGGTTACATGAATAAAACAGAAGTTAAGGTATACTTACACAGTAGCATGTAACGCACAAACAGCGGCGGTGAGGGCGGTGACACAGAGTAGCATGAGAGTCAGAGGCACCAGGACTGCCGCAGTTAACAGCTTGCCGTAACTGCGAGATGGTAGGGATTCCTGGAAATGGACATAGGATGCTTATGAAGTATAAGTATTTTTTTTAATTATATTACTACCTCTTCCGTAGACGAAAGAAAGACGTAAATCAAAAACGAGCCCTCGGCGTCAAAGTCTGTCATGTAGCCGAACCGTGCTGGGCACATTTTGGTTTGATTGTGGCGGTCAAAAGGTTAAGGAGTCAGCTACCTCCACACAAAATTTTATCAAAATTGGTTCAGCCGTTTGAGCGTGAAGAAGTTACAAACAAATAAACACACTCACAAACTTTCGCTTTCGCTAGCTGCGCCCCGCGGTTTCACCCGCATAACTTTCGATCCCGTGGGAATATTGGGATGAAAATGTTTATCCAGGGTGTCAGCTACCTCCATACCAAATTTTATCAAAATTGGTCAAGCCGTTTGAGCGTGAAGAAGTAACAAACATATAAACACACACACAAATAATCCACACAAATAAAACACACATTTAGTTTTTTTTATTCTTTTATTTCAGCGTCATCAGGGACTGCCTCACTTACCTTATTAGGAGCAGTCCAGGCATCCCTGGTATCCAACGCCTTGAAGGACTTGGCGGACTTGCTGGTATTAGGCACCTCTGTGAGGTACTCCAGGTGCTGGGTCGAACGCTCCTTGTAGATGGTATTGTACTGGAAGATAGCAGTAAATGTGTGGGTGTGGGTGTGTTATTTATTGTACTGTTTGCAACGATATAAAGTATTTTTTTTAACTCTTGGAGAACCCTATACTACGATGAGTAAATATCGATTGTGGTCGACAGGGCAGAAGAATTTTTACCCTGAATGTTTGTTTGTTTCACGAAATGTTTTGGTGATATTTTAATGTCTAGATCAGGGTTGTTGCGAACATCAGCATCAGCTAAGTGGAACTTCAGCTGCTGAAGTTCCGCAACCTTTTATTTCAATACCAAGGAAAACTTTGCAACTTTTAGGTATAAATTCATAATGGTCAGTGCTTTTTTAAGAAATAAGTATCTAAAATCAGCATCAGCATCCGCTGATGTCAATGATAAATCATCAGCATCAGCATTCTTCGGCCTCTTAAGTTCGGTCCAGCGTTTCTTCTAAGAGATAGTCAGTCAGGAAATAGCGACTCCAGCGAGATTAAAGTAATGACGTGTAAAAGTAGAGGAGACATACAAATATATAAATAAGAGACCTACTAGCTCAAAACTAAACCAGCCCTGTGTTAACCCAGCATCCCTGAAGAGTCTCTCCCACGGATATCGATTCGCTTGCGGAGTGTAAGCGAACCACTGTGGCGAAAATTTTCTTCAATTCTTCGAGAGAGCTCAACACCTATGGTATCTATACAATAGTATTTTATAGACCTACCAGCTCAAAGCTACACCAGTCCAGCGTTAGACCAGCATCCCTGAAGAGTCTCTCCACAGTGGTTCTCTTGTACTCGCGAGGACAGCTCGGCAGACGAGACAGAGGACGTACTTCTTCGCGCAGCCTCTTTAGCTCCAAAGAGAATGGCATGGAACTGCCGAGGCGGACTACCAACCTGTAACGGATATGAAATTCTATCAGTGATTGGTACTATTTTGGTCTAAAAGGAAAGAATGACCCTATTCTGCGTCATTATACTTATTTAAGAGATTAACTTTTCTAGCTTCTTGTCAGTTAGATGGCGTTGCAGTCACACCACACGTTCTGGCATTTTCTTTGATATATCCAAGAAAATGCCAGAGCCAAGCTTAAATATCTTTGAAATTTCTTCTTCTTCTTTCTTTCTTCTTACTGTGGGAGTAGACAAAAACTACAGAACTCCACCTGCTGCGATCTTTACATACTCCTTTTGCCTCGTTTACGTTCATACATCTGGTCATACACGCACGCCGGTTGCGAGTACTACACACTTGACCTTTCTGAAGGACATCACCACTATGGATATAATATGGTCTTAATAAGCATTCTTTTATAGAAATTGTAGTAGACTTGGTCCTTACCAAGTAAGTCCAAAACCGAAAAATAAAAAAATTGAACCTACATATATCAGCATCAGCTGATAACTTCCTGCTGCTGCACGGCCCACCTCTACGAGAACATTATAAGACCTATTACTTTAATAACTTTCGATACAGACCCTTCTCCATCACTCGGCTTCAGAGGCAGTCGCGCGCCGAGATCGATGGCGGAAGCCAAGAAGGTCGCGTACAGATCGCCACTACTCTCCGTCCAGAGCTTAGTTCGCAAGATGTCCTTCAGACGAGTCATCCTGGAAGATAGAGAAATTAATATCTTGGAAAAAAGAAACTTGATTGGATCGGATGGAAAAAACGTGAGAAAGATGGATTTAACTACGTGTTCAACCCTTGCTCGACAGGGCGGCCGCCATTTTGTACAGTCTGGAACTGGATCGAAAATATTAAAAAACCTAAATTATTTTAATGTTTGTCCAAAATTGGACCAATGTTAAGTTCATTGTTAGCCAATCCTCACTAATTTAAAATTGACGCATTTTAGCAGCATGGAAGTAAGATATACAGTCCCTCCATGTAAAATACTGATATTCGGCCGCATCCGGTTAGGCTGGAAGCCGACCCCAACACGGTTGGAAAAAGGGTAGGCAGTTCTTGATGCATTTTAGCAGAAATATCTGAACCTATGCAGAAGAAAGAACAAAAAAGACTGAAGAATACTAATGCTATTTACTTGTGCTCATCCAACAGATCTTCAACATTCAGATTATCGATCTTGAGCTCGACCTCATGGCGCGCCATCTTCTCCTTCTGCTGTATGTCCAACGTCAGTAGCACCCTCCGCGTCTCATAGTCTTGGCGGTTTAGCCCAATAACTTCAAGCTGCGAAACCATTAAAGTTAGACCTGTAGCTTTATATACATACTTAACTATGTCAAAGAGTCCGTGTCACTTCAAGTAAAGCATGAAAACGACCTTTCAATCATTAGTCAACTCTGCACAGACTAGCTGCTATGTTAACATTGTCATCAGAATTAAAAGACGTAGTAAACTTATAAAGTTCTATTGTGTCTATTACAAAGAAATGTTCTTAATTTTGAGTCCTGGCAAATATAAAAATATACCTCATCGTATCAGCCGGATGGCCTCCGCTGCTAGACCGAGGTCTCGTTCATAAATCTGTAACGGCCGCTCATGACCAGGTACGACCTGGATCTGCAACCTACACGAAGTAGTCTGTACATCAGGCACTAACACGCCCCGCTTTCCGTTTCGAAAAAACGCCGTTTCAGCACCTTTCCGCCCCTAAAGGTTTTCTGTTCTAAGCATATTATGCAAATACATAAAATGATGTCTTACCGTGAGGGGGCCTCGGCTGCCTCTTGGCGGGGTCCCGAAGATAAACCCCGAATGGTGCCGGCCGCTATAGATATAGCGAAGCCACGAAGGAAGCTCCGGTTTGCCCAGCATGGACGCGTGGAAGCGGTACTGTTGGTCAAATTCTGTAGAAGAATGGTAAATGTTCAGAGGCTGGTAAAGCAATATAATGTTCCCAATGATGAGCCTGCATACCTCCTCTTTGTGAGAGGATCCGTAAGAAATTAAGTACAGTAAGTTAGGGAAAAATCTTAGAAGATTTTCGACAAGTCATCATAATTGTTAATAATAAATTCTAATAAATGAATATTTATTAGAATTTATTATTAACAACCACTGCTGGGCCTGAGTCTCTCCATTCTAGTAGAGGGGCATAATTAAATTATAATGAGTTTAAGAAATTCTTTAAAAAATCTGGAGAAGTCACCATTATTGTTGATAAAATAATGGAAAAGTATTAAAATAGTGGTAGCAATAATGATCCTAAATTACATCCCTACCCACTAAATAAATTTAGAGCTCAAATCAAGGTCAAAGCTTCCTAACCATCATTCGTATTCCATGTCAATGTTTTCAATTCAGCAAGTAATTGCGAGCAAAGAAATGTAGCGCAATAGGCTGTCTACCTAAGTTGTTACGTAACTAGTTAGGGCATGCGCCGTAAGTGCAACGCCCACCGGTCATGGAAAGCTTTCAGCCGCCATTTTGTGTGAATACGAAAATTTAATCCGCGTCAAGTTTCCAACCGGTATCAATTTATTTAACATCAAGAAGTCTCTGTTAAACATTGATGGTTAAACAAATAAAACCAGAAAAGAAATCAAAAGAATATTTCAAAGAATCATCATTATTAAAATAATTGTTACGTAATACCTATGCTAAGAATTCCCCCACCCATGCAGCTTTCCCCCAGTGCATCACCGCCACTGCTTCACCCCCGCTACTTCACCCCCACAGTTTCACCCCCGCTGCTTGAACCCCGCTAATTCACCCCCGCTCGCAATCCGAGCGCGCCCATTTCCCGAAATCTGAGTTTAACAAATCAATACTGAGGACCGAGATAGGCACGACGCATGCCCTAAATGCCTAGGGCATGCGCTGTAACTGCAATGGTCATGGATCGTTTTGCAGCCGCCATTTTGTGGATGTGAGCACCATTCTCCGCCCACATTGTCGCGGAAATTTTAGACAAAGAACCCGTACCAAGTGTAAGTTTTTAATTAAATATTTTTTTAAACACTGTTTTAATTAATAATTTGATGATAACGAAAGATTTTAAATTAAAGTCTACTAATATTATCACAAATAATTAAAAGAAAAACCACCTTAAAAATAAAAACCTATTAAATTAACTATATCATGAAACTACTCAAGAATCTGCTCTATAATACAAAAATGATCCAAAATCGACGAACAAAAACCAATGCGATACGAAATAGTGCCAAATTATATCCATACCTGATTCGCTTGCCGACTATAAAAACACAGTGAAGCACTCATTTTAATAATCTCACAAATAATTTTATTAGAAAGAAGAGAATGGATGAAGACACAAAGATAAGAGATAAATAGCAAATTGAGACGACACCGGAATCACAATTAATAGCGCAACAAGTAACACTGGGCACGTCCTCAATGCGACTCCTAGTTTCACTCAGGTAATCTAAGACATGCGCTCTGGTGCAATGGTTATTGATTTTATAGCATACCTATATTATTTTGATAGACTGTTTGGAGTGAAGTGGTACTCCCAATTCCCAAGGGAATATATGTCAAACAAAGGCTTTTGATTGACTTCATTTTACATTCCCCTCATAACGCTATTCGGTACTTAAAGTCATTTTTATAGTTTTTTTAACAGTGAGAGCTCAGAAAACTGCCAAAACCTTTGCCCACATATTTTTTTTTCATAAATCTATATTTAAATCTGCCTATTTACGCAATAAAAATGACGTCCCACAAGGTAGTATACTTTGTCTTCTGCTCTTACAAAAAATGATCTTAAATCAACGAGTTTATTTTAATAACTAACATTACATATCTACCAAGGAAAAGTACCAAGAAAAAAGAAACTACTAATAACCTAACCTTTGTACATAATACTAATATGTCGTTTGACGTTCAAAAGGATTCGGCACACCAATGCCACATTCGCAAAATGACATATTGGAATTTCGTAAAATGTCATAATATTATCAAATTGTCTTATTCTGAAAACGCCACATCGCAAAACGTCACATTAGCAAAATGCCATTATTGAAATGTCACTTCGAACCAAAGAGATTATACAACGTGATGTGCCTATTTGAAATAAATGCTTTGACTTTGTGTCTGTATCAATCACTTATTTTACTGTGTGTAAATAAATAAATAATAATACCCTAATAATATTTATTTATTTAATAATTTTTGCTTCAACATAGTAACCGGCTATTTTGGATTTGTATGCCAAAACTGTATTTGTGTACCTAAGTGAAGTCATTTACGTAATGAGAAAGGAAGGCAAATTAACGTTTTGTATTTTTCATATTTGTATGTAAATAAACAATAACGAGAACAAAGGCACAGATTCGAGGCGACTAAATTAGGGCCAGTGTATCTACAGTGCTCAGTGGTGGATCTTTACAATTCATACCGCTATTAGGGGACGATGGGGGAATTGCGGACGCGGGGTAAATACGGACTCACATATATCTACTTTATCCCCGCCACCCGCGTCCCGCCGCCGCGATCACGCATTACGTTCCGACATCTTTAGTGTCCTCCAAACATTCCCGACAGGCGGCTGCGCACACGCTTCAAGGTAATTGAATTTTAACATTTTTTGTGATTTTGATGTAATTTTTGATGTTTACTATTTTGAGTGTTATTCAAAAAGATTAAAGTGTCAGTAAAAAGTCATATTTTCTGTCGATTGCGATATTAATGACGAGTAAAAAGTACAATCGTTTGCCTTGATAAATTTTATTAACCTAAAAATTTTGTTATTATACTTTTTCTAACTCGTTTGGGTCAATTGCGGACAAATGGCCTGGGGTAAATACGGACGTCCGTTTTTACCCCATTATTGATCTTAACCTATTTTTTTACGTTATTTTTTGTATATAATAATATTTTTATATTCCAGATGCCTCGAAAATATATTAGGAAAAAAGAACCAGCCTATACCATAAAAACTTTACAAAAAGCTGTGCAAGAAATTAAAGAAAAGAAGACTCCTTTTCGACAGGTGGCAGAGAAGTATGGCATTCCCAGAGCGACCCTTTTCGATCAAGTGCAAAAAGCCTGTGTTAGTACCATGCCAAAAAGAGGTAAGAAGTCAGTATTTAATGAATCTCAAGAAAAAGAACTGGTTGAATTCATATTAAAATCTTGCAAAGCCTTCTTTGGGATAACTATTCCTACCCTAAGAAAAATAGCATTTGATTTTGCCACTGTTAATAACATAACAAATAACTTCAATAAAGATACCAAAATGGCAGGTATAGATTGGTATTATAATTTTATGGCGAGACACCCCCATATATCACTTCGAAGACCAGAAGCTACTTCAATAAATAGAATCACAGCATTTAATCAAGAAGAAACGGATATATTTTTTGAAAATTTAAAAACACTCATGTTGAAGCACCAATTTAAATCGAATTCAATCTACAATGTTGATGAAACTGGGATTAGTACTGTACAACGAAATTCCAGGATTCTCGCACCAAAAGGATTAAAACAAGTAGGCAAATGTACCAGCGCAGAACGTGGTTCCTTGACAACAGTTATAAATTGTTTCAATGCTGCAGGCACATACATTCCCCCATTTTTTATATTTAAACGAAAGCGAATGAATGCACTGCTTATGAAGGATAGTAATAGTAACATGGTAGCTTGTGTTTCTGATTCAGGCTGGATAACAGAGTCAATTTTTGTTGATTGGCTTCAACATTTCAAGGCATTTGCAAAACCATCTGCAGATGATCCTATTTTATTAATACTGGACAACCATGAAAGCCACGTTAGTTTGAGAGCTCATGAGTTTTGTCGCAAGAATTTTATTCATGTTTTGACGTTACCACCTCACACATCCCATAGAATGCAACCTTTAGATTTAACTTTCCATGGTCCACTAAAAACGGCATATAACAGAGAATGTGAATCCTTCATGGTCAACCATCCAGGCACCAAAATTACGGCATATGATGTTGTAGGCCTTTATACAAAGGCTTTTAATAGAACCACAAGCACTGAAAAAGCTATGAATGGCTTTAAGTCTGCTGGAATTTGTCCAATGGATCAAGATAAATTCAAAAACACCTTTGAAAGTTTTGGGGATATAGTTACATCAGATTCTCTTCTTGAACAACAGATACAAACAAATACTAACAATCCAAGCCAAAATGAGTCTCAGAATGAATCTCAAGTTGACTGTGATGCTGTCAATGAAAATATTTATAATCTAATAGAACCTCAAGAAATATTTCCCAATATTGACGCAAACTTTGAAGATTTAAATGAAACAGTACCTACGTCGGCATTAGTGGGCGATGTTAGTGAAACTGGTGCTAATCAAAGTATAACAAGTCAAACTTGTCCATCTCCCTCAGTACCACTTAGTGATGTAGTGCAAGTACCAACCCTAAAACCATCTCGTACAAAACGATTAGTTAAAAAAAAACATTCCATTATTTTTACCAGCACACCGGAAAAAGAAAACTTAGAGCAAAAAGAACAAAATAAAATAGAAAGGAAGAGAAAGAACCTAGAACAAGAAAAGACCAAAACTTTAAATAAGAAACCAAAAAATACTAAAGAAAAACGACCAAAAGGTTTAAGAAACTTAAATAATTTTGAATGTGAAAAAGAAAATGATGAATATTTCTGCATTTATTGCCAAGAAAAGTATTGTGACCCACCCACCGAAGATTGGATTATGTGTTCAGAATGTAAGAATTGGGCACATGAGAATTGCAGTGCTGGGTCTTCTTCAAGAGGCTACATTTGTGAATTCTGCAAATGAAATGGAACCTCATCCGTAAATACCCCATGTCGTCCGCAATTAACCCAGCAATAGTCCGTATTTACCCCAAGAGCTAAGGGTAATTACGGACAAGAAGGTTTTTGTTTTTCGTTAAAATTTAATTAATGTTGATTGATCTCATATAATAATTAATGTTGATTTGATAGGTTAACAAATATAGTTTAATAATTAATAAAGAAAGACTGATTATTATTAAAAGTTCGAGTTTTATTTATGATTTCGCTTAAGCGTCCGCAATTCCCCCACTTTCCCCTAACTGCGAAGTTTCACGAGTCACGCTGTAGATTTTCAGGTAACGTTCACACTGCGAGCGTCTTAAAATACGGCGCGGAAAACGGAGCGGGAAGCCGAAAACGCGTTTTTATTGAGAATTCACGCACGTGGGCTCTTTGTGCCGGGCCCTATTATGTGGCGCGTCCGTTACGCGCCCCGTCACGTGGGGCATGGCAGTCCGTATGGTACCTAACTCATGAAGTGCTGCCATTTTCAACGGAAAAGTACAACATACTCTAAGCGCACGTGGACGACCTAAACAACGAGTCTAAATAGAGTCCACTAGTTTTCACTAACAACGTAGACCAAATTAACTTTTTTTTTTTAAACCTAAAAGTTGCCCGCCATTTCCTGCTAATCCTGTTAACGAATGTGTATGATCTGCAAATAAATAATACTAAGTGTGCTGAAATGTCCTCGATTTTGAAAGACCCGACGAATTTTGATAACAATAACTTCTAATATACGATACCTGAATGTTTAAAGCTAAATATTCTATCAGAAAACATACATAATCGTTTTAGGAAATCACCATTCCAAGAATCATAATATTTCCTACAGCTTCGATTCCCTCGTTCATCACCGTAAATATAAATAAAAAGTGGTTCCTTATTTTAAAAAAACACAACTCGCAAACACGCAGACCGTAATAAAAATCTCCACTGAAGCATCCACCATCTTGATTGCCGCTCCCAAATCTGCGTCCTATTATTCAATCAAGCGTAAAAAAAAACATTAACCCTTACCTATTTCGCCATTCCACTTCCCGGGACTCCACACTACACTAAATTAATTACATTTTGACAAAGGAAAAACAAAAGAAAAACGATCTCAATTCCAGTGCCACATCATAAAAATGTAAATGATGTTTCGCTGTCCGTTTTCCGGCGATCAAAAGAGTTATAAATCACAATATGGATGCCCTAGGCACCCCTACCACCCAGGTAAACTAGAACATGCGCCGTATTGCATTCGGTATCGATCTGCAGATTGCTACCCTTTTTAATGGACCCTTAATTGAGTTGCTTTATTATTCACAATGTGGGAATTGATAGCCGATGTAATCTACATTATGATAATGCTATTATCCTTTACTATTAGTGAGACCCGCTCACTAAGTCTAGGTATAGAATATAGTACTTAGCGAAAGCAATCTGTCTTAAACAAAGAAACTAGTTATTCATGTTTCAGTTTCTTTAAGAGAAACGAATCGTAAATCAGTGGAACTTAATTGAGAATTGGGATACTGAATTCATTTTTCAAAATGTGGGATAATAGCCGATAAGATAATTCAAATGGTCCTAAAAGTTATAGCAAAACTTATCATGGAGCAAAAAGTATCCGCTGAACAACCAAAGAAACGATAAATTTTTTGACGTTAACGAATCGTCCGTAAAATATTTTTTTCACCTAGTAAGGAATAGGAACCCGACACATTTAAACTACGCATTATTTTATAATTATAATACCTTTCGAAAACCTAAGTTGCAATAAAAAACTAATGTCAAGCACTGAAACACTTCATTAAACTGAATTTGATTTTTTTTTGTATATATCTTCCTATCTTCCCCCGAAATTAATATGGCGTCCGGGCCGTTAGCTGAATCTGAAAATCTAGATAAAAGACAATTAACACTTACCCGACACAGCAGCGCGCCTCACGAAGACACTAACACCACTTAACCACTACATTTTTACTTCTTTCCGACCAAAATCTATAAAAGCAAACCAATAAAATAATATTTCTTTACATCTCAATCAAAGGTGTGCAACGTCGAATATGAGTAATGGCCGAATGGTCGATTGAGGTACATTGCAATGGACAGGACACAGGACATGCGCGAAGTTGCAACGGAAACTAGTTGGCCCAACACAACATGGAATATTCTCGAAGCAAATGTAATTGAAATATTGGGCCAGTATACGGACGAATGTTGGGCCAGTTTATGGACTAATGTTCGGCCAACATCCGCATTTTATGTTGGGCGTACAATAGGTGGAATATTCTCGCAAGCTCTATAAATTGTTTGTGACCAACATTTGCGCAAGATTTAAACCAATACAGATATACGCCAACGTGTCACGTGGCCACGTGTTAGAGTACAACAATTGCTTTCAACTCTCGACCTTTTGATAAAGGTTTTAAAAATCACTTTTTATCTGCCGGACGTTGGCAAGGCAAGTAATAATAACACATAAATGGACCCTCCTCTCGAAGTCTACATTGAAGTTAGCCCTGTTTGGAAGCACTGGACCAACTTGTAATGATGAATAAGATTTTTATGCGAATTCTATAGATGGCAATTTGAATAGATCACGTTACAGTTTGGTCGAGGGATCACATTTAGCTATACTCCTGTTTACTGATACAACACACAATTTATTCTTTTGACATAAAACACAATTAATTATGGAAAGTAAATTGATTAACAACTCGTCAAAATAACCTCTTGACTCAAGAAGAGGCAAATCTCTAATGGCGCCCAGCGTGGGACAAATTCAAATGGCGTAAAACAAAAAAAAAACTGGCCAAGTGCGAGTCGGACTCGCACACGAAGGGTTCCGTACCACAAGGCAAAAACGCCGAAAAAAACACGTTTGTTGTATGGGAAATATTACTTAAATATTTACTTTATTTTGTTTTTAGTATTTGTTGTTATAGCGGAAACCGAAATACATCATCTGTGAATTTCAACAGTCTAGCTATCACGGTTCATGAGATACAGCCTGGTGACAGACAGACGGACGGACGGACGGACAGCGAAGTCTTAGTAATAGGGATCCGTTTTTACCCTTTGGGTACGGAACCCTAAAAAAGACATCTATTTTGGGCGGCCGGGGAACCTTCCAGAGTGGAAATTTCCTGTCAGTTATATAAAAGTGACTTTTATTCACCTTTGGAGTTTTTCCCCTAGCTACAAAAATATAAATGATGTAGGATGTGAAAGGGAGCAATTCAATAAAAGTCTTCGAATGACGATAGCAACTGGTACAACCTAATTGGTACGATTTAATTTTAATTCATGACTACTTATTTATATTTTTAGGTATCCGGCACATTTTCGAGATCCTCACGCAATACAACATGTCTCGGAATTAACACACACCACCAAACACCCCAATTAGAATATTATGTTCTAATCATAAATTCATAATACATAGGTACTCTAAATTTTTACACGGTTTATTTATTAAATTATTTAGACTGATTGTAGGAGAAAATTGTGTGGCCACATCACACACAGTTTATTTATTAAATTATTTAGACTGATTGTAGGAGAAAATTGTGTGGCCACATCACAAATCTTCAATATGCGCGCACACAGGCGCACACGTTGAAGAGTCTAGCGTAGTATAGGTACGTCATCCATCTTGGTTTGTTTTGACTATACAGCGGAAGTGTAAATGTAATTTACGTAGTTTTAATAATCTTCGGGATAAAAAATACCTAGGTATAGGTATTCCGAAGGCTTCATTAATTTATATATTTTTTGGAAAATTTCATTTGAAGGACTTTTGATATGAGGAAGACTATTGTGCTAAGTAATAAATAGTGTTGCAGATAAGAATCAAATAGCAAATAGGGGAGGGGTGGGAAAAACGGACTAGGTAGGTACATAAATAAGTAAGATCTAATGTAGAACGACCGACGTCAACCGGTCAACGCCGGATGACGCCGCCCTGGAAACCAGCGCTGGGGCTCTGACTCGCTTAGGATCGTAGCATTATGCTAGCGAGGATTTGCGTGGATGTGACGCATATTTTCCCCCAACTTGTTATTTTTCGTGGTTGTGTTTTTTCTTTGCGAAATGTTTACCGCAAATAAAAAAACTATTCAGTTTATTCAACATTTAAAACCACTGTTAGAACATTCTGTTCATAGAAAAACACTCATCATCATCATCTTCGGGCACAGCAAGCGCAAGCACTATGTTCTTCCCCATGGAACGCTAACGGAATGTAATCCCCAGTTTATTTCAGAAACGAGTTTTTACCGTCGGATAAACTGTCAGTTTTCTTTTTTACCGACTTCAAAAACGGTGGTGCTCATTTCGGATGTTTATTTTTTTTTTATCTTTTTAGCACTATTCTTTTTTACTTTTCTTTTCTTAGATGTTTTTGGTGCATTGTAATGAACTTCTTTTTAATTAAATCTCTTTTTTCTCCGGTCTGTTTTGCATGGATCCATTTTGTCTTTCGGCATAAATCATCTTACTTAATTATATATCTTAACATTTCTGTCTAAATTTAAACTTTATTTTTACATATTATACAACCAATCAATGCACGTACTGCTACTAATACTTCTAGCGATTACACTTTTTTTTTCTTCTACACTATTTTGTCTACCTTGTTTTGTGTGTGTGTGTGTGTGTGTGTTATACTGTTTGCTGTTCCTTTAAATAAAAAATAAAAATAAACCACATTAATTCTTAATTTCTAGTTAATGCGTATCGCTATTGTCCACATAGCTTGATTGGTTTTCAGTCATAAATCGCTTCGCATACACAGAGACCACCAGAACAATTATCTTAAGCCAAAGTTAAGTGCAGGTCAATTTAAAATCGACCACTTTACTTAGGTACCTACTTCAAAGTTCAGGGGGCCCAAAAAGGCCACTTTGGCAGAATCATAAAACTATAACATTATGAATCATAGTATGGCGAAGACAGTCCATGTTTTTCTTTTTTCGCTGCACTAAGTACGTAGGTATAATCAAAGAGATTGGGATTGATTTGGATTGGATTGATTGGTATTTTAGAACAGACAAAAAAAAAGTAACTGAAAAATCCTTCACCAATGGGATTTGATACGATTAACTTAACAGTTAACTGTCCATTATGATTCATAGTGTTATCCTTTTACGATTCCCCAGAACATGGAAAAGCAAACTTTCCTTGCTAAAACAATGCTGACGTGGACGGCGGTGTTGAGTACGCTGACCAATAGAGGGAGCAGGAAGAGATGACACCACTCATTCAGACCCCAGAACATGGAAAAGCAAACTTTTCTTGCTAAAACAGTGCTGACGTGGAACAGTGCTGACGTGGACGGCAGTGTTGAGTACGCTGACCAATAGAGGGAGCAGGAAGAGATGACACCACTCATTCAGACCCCAGAACATGGAAAAGCAAACTTTCCTTGCTAAAACAATGCTGACGTGGACGGCGGTGTTGAGTACGCTGACCAATAGAGGGAGCAGGAAGAGATGACACCACTCATTCGGACCCCAGAACATGGAAAAGCAAACTTTCCTTGCTAAAACAATGCTGACGTGGACGGCGGTGTCGAGTACGCTGACCAATAGAGGGAGCAGGAAGAGATGACACCACTCATTCAGACACCAAAACATGGAAAAGCAAACTTTTCTTGCTAAAACAGTGCTGACGTGGACGGCGGTGTCGAGTACGCTGACCAATAGAGGGAGCAGGAAGAGATGACACCACTCATTCAGACACCAAAACATGGAAAAGCAAACTTTTCTTGCTAAAACAGTGCTGACGTGGACGGCGGTGTCGAGTACGCTGACCAATAGAGGGAGCAGGAAGAGATGACACCACTCATTCAGACCCCAGAACATGGAAAAGCAAACTTTCCTTGCTAAAACAGTGCTGACGTGGAACAGTGCTGACGTGGACGGCAGTGTTGAGTACGCTGACCAATAGAGGGAGCCGGAAGAGATGACACCACTCATTCAGAGATGGCGTTATTCGCTACTGTGTCGGAACGGCCGATCATTGACACCGTAGCTTTGGTAATCTTCTAATTGAAAGGTCATTAGTATTTTCCGATGGCGTGCCAGTGATACTCCATTGACAAATACGTAGTTTAAAGAAACTATAAAACACGCGATATCGAATCTATTGGACTCGTCAAAACCATTATATGAGCCCAAACTCGAGGGGTTTACTAGTAGATAGCTACTGAAAAGTTCCACTATCCATTTCCAGACTTCCATCATCAGATCAGCTCAAAACAGTGCCGGATTAGCCCATAAGCAAATTAAGCAATTGCTTAGGGCATCACGTCTCGGGGGGCATCATAAGACAGAAACAGCACCGAAACAGTATTTGCTAGCACACGAATGGCAAGGCTGTTTATCAGCAGGATATTACAAGACCCAAAAGTCACTCTAGAGATCTTTACAAATCACTTGTCGATGTTTTGGAAAAAATACGAGACGACTAGATGATACACGCCTACAGGCGTGGATTGCTTAGGGCAAATTATAGTTTTGTCATCAACTACATAAATACCTACATACAAAGTAGAAGTAGGTTCAAATTGACTTCTAAGATTTTATTACATTGTTTGTTAGTTAGTTACAAAGGAAGTTAATAAAAGCGTGTTAAAAATTGCTCGTGTTGTGTCTGCCGCATGTCAGATGACAAATGGGCGAAGAGAACCACCGATTGGGTCGCACTAAACGCACATAGACATCGCGACAGGATCAGACGAAGATGGCGGGACGAGCTTGATTCCTACGGAAAGGACTGGCAAAAAACAGAATTGTGTAGAAAAGGGAGAGGGAGGCTGTACACGCGCACGTCACACCGGGGGCCGCGGCGGAGGCGCGGCGAGCAACGGGCAGCGCGGGCGCGGGGACTGCAGGCGGGCGGCGCGGGCGCGAGCCCCGGCCGCCGCCGCCATTCGGACGACAGCACGGACCGAGTGCGCGCGTCTCTATAGACCATTTGTAAACCGCTCGGCTATCCTGAATAAATCCATATTTATTAACATTGCGTCCGTTTCAGTTATCTCCCCAACAGAGGCCTTTGCCCTGCAGTGGGACAATACAGGCTATGTCAGCACTCTAATTGCGTATCACACTATCAATCTCAATCTGAATCATTTTGAAGAATATTGCTAATCCATTGCTCGAAAAAAGCGTCTGCTAAACAACGTAAATACCGCAATGAATGTTGTTGAACTGTCAAAATGAAACCCATTGCTACTGACAGTGTGTTGACACAATTGCCCCGCGGGCGCGGATTGGGTAATCTCGTACATTTAATGACAAGTCAAATTCCTTATTGTAATTCTTTTGACCAATATGAATTTAGAAGATTACAAACTTTTAGAACAAAGGTGTTGTCTTGGTATGGTTGTCATAATGACTAATCATTGAAAATTGCTCAGACTTGGCTCCCAATCGCTAAGGCACTGCTTACAGGGGAAGCATTATTCAGCAATTAGAAGTCGTAAGATTCACACGTGACCAATAGCTTCCGCGAATGCTCGCAGACCACACACCTTACGATTTCTTTCGGCAAGTCTTGCAAAAGTCTAAATTAATATCAAATCTAAATCAATATCAAATCAAATGTAAATTAATATTATAAAAAGAAAAGATTTATTTTTAGGGTTCCGTACCAAAATGGTAAAAACGGAACCCTCATTTATATGTTATGTTTGTTTGTTACGCTTTAACGCTAAAGCGGCTGAATGGATTTAGATGAAATTTGGTGTAGGTATGATCAATCTGAACAAGCATTGGAGCCGTTTGTAGGTAAAACGGCGTCACGTAAAACTCATGGATCGTTGGTCTAGTGATCGTAAGCGCTACTGATGAGCATGAGGTCCTGGAATCGATTCTCAGGTCGGACAACATGTTATTGGGTTTTTCTATCAAGAATTTCTCAGTAGCAGCCTGGATATCTAAATATTTGCGGTTGATGGCAATAAGCTGGCCCCCCATAACATGGGGTTTAAACATAAATGGTGAAAATTGGGCCATTACTTGCGCAAAGAAATCGTAATATCCAGTGTCCACCATTAGACCAAAACACGCTGGCTTACCTTGATATGTCCAGTTGAAAAGGTTAGGACTGATGGGTATCGCGAACATCTCTGTTTCGACTGCATGGTGCAGATGCGCTGCCGACGCTGCTGCAGCCGCTGCAGCCGCGATCAGCAATGTACATTGTATGTACATTTTTAAGGCTGAAAAGATACGGAATTTGTTACTACGGAAGTCATCATCGTTTGCCCGTATCCTAATTTACTTGGAGTCGGCACAACATGGGTGTTTCATCCATACTTCTCTATTAGTCGTCATCTCGGTAGTCACCCCCTTTCTAGCCATATAATTATTCACACAGTCCATTCATCGTTTCTTTGGTCTTCCTCTACTCAGCCATCAACATTCAAACAGTAACACATGTTGGATAAAGTGGATTTATTATAGAGTGCATCTATGTTCTGTTATGGGTTTGGTTTCCGCACTTATTATAGTCCTTCAGTGGACCATTGTGCGTTATAGAGTGCATAATGAGGACTCTTATTAACGAGGAGTCAATGAGGGTTTTCAGAAATGACATTCACTAGGTAGCAGCACTGAGACGTTAGCTCCGGCACCTGTCAAAATTATCAAAGCGCATATTTTGTTTAGTCGTGACTGAATAAAGGACACGTCATCAATATATTTTTTTATATTCATTGTCGAAATGGAAGACTTTTTGTTAACGTGGCGCCAACTGGTGACGTGACGCCATAATTCAAGATTCAAGGAGACGGCCCAAAACAGGGGAAGTGGCGCCAGTTTGTGTTAGTCATAGGGCATTCAGCAGCAACCCCACTGCTGCTTTAGAATAAAAAATGCAGTGGTAAGACCAGAGTTACCGATGATTGGGTATCCAGGTTGAAGCACCACCTGACTACCTACTGCTTCCTAAATGTTATAGCATTTCAGGATGTAGGCTAAGGCTCTTTGTTTTGAAACCATTATTCAGATGTAATCGGTGGTCCTACTGCTACCATGAGTCGGAAGTGAAGGATGGAAAGCTGAGTTTAGTTCTCAACGTTTTTGTTGCTATATTGGTTTATGCTAGCTGTTTTAAGGCAAATAATTTCATTTAATGTTTTGTGTTTCTTTGTTTTGCAATTTTGCACACTATTGTTTTAAAATCAAGTTCCTCTAACTTAACAGCTGCTGGGGAGTTTCTTCTTCTCAGCTAAAGTACTAGGAAGAGATGAGGGGCGGGTGATTCGGGGGGGGGGGGGGGGGGGTATGTATTTAATTATGTCGTTTAAAAAGTCCTGATTCTCAGCGTAGTTTGAATAAAAGATTTAAGATTTTTACCTAGTCGCTTATAATACAGATCCAAAGACACCTACTTCCTAAATTAAGTTATTTTTCACTTTGTAGTTTTTTTAGATGTCGGTTTTTTTTTTGTTAAAAAGTTTTTTTAATAAATGACTTGATTTAAAGAAACTCTTAATCTGAAGTGAAAAAAGAAAAATGAGGAGAATTGGGCTTAAAAAAAAATTCTATTAACGTCAGTCTGGAAGGTCGCAGCAGTTTATTATTATTCTTAAGGTCGTTAAGATGATGTCAAACAAATCTTAATTGTTATCTTGCGGTGCGTGCGTCATTTAACAGACTAAGGAAGACAATCCTTGTTATTAAATCATTTAAAATCTAGTACTAAGTAGACTTTGGACCGGACTCGATGGAGGCAGATTGTCTGATTAAGGGACTACTCACACTTATTCAGCTCTGTTCAGCTTTTGTCCATAGAAAACAACGATTTTTTATGGAGTCCGTTCAGCTTTCCGCGGCTGAACTGATGCGTACGTATCTCATACAAAATCGTTGTTATCTATGGACAAAGGCTGAACAGAGCTGAATAAGTGTGAGTAAATCGGAATCTGCGCAAATTGAATGCGCAATGGACCACAAATCCTCAGCACTGACAGCCTTCATTGACGTCGAGGGCGCCTTTGACAAAACCACTTTCAACAGCATATCAGCACGGCCCTAGACAGGTGGCGAAGGGCTGCCCGCAAGGGGCGTCCTGTCGCCGCTTCTATGGAACATGGTCGTAGACAGTCTAATAAAAGAACTCAACGACAAAGGTTACTCTAATGTAGGATACGCACGATATAACCATAATAATAAATGGCACCCACGAAAACACCCTGTGCAATCTAATGCGCCAGGCCCTGAAAATAATAGAAAACTGGTGTGGTAAACACCAACTGTCAGTGAACCCCACAAAAACTGAACTGGTTCTCTTCACAAAAAAGAGGAAACTGACGACACTACAACTACCACGTTTCTTTGGTACAACCCTAAGCCTATCAACTGAAACCAAATACCTGGGCATCTTATTGGACAAAGTTGAACTGGGCAAAACACACCAGCTACATTACTACGAAAGCCAGCATATCCCTGTGGCAATGCAAGCGAATGCTTGGCAAGAATTGCGGGATTAGCCCCAGGGTCACTCACTGGCTATACACCACAGTCATCCGACCAATCATTACATACGGCTCACTAGTCTGGTGGCCCAGAACAGACCTGAGCACAGCCCAAAAAGGCCTTGAAAAGCTGCAGCGGTTCGCGTGTGTGGCGATCACTGGCTGCATGAGAACTACACCCACTGCTGCCCTACAGGCTATGCTTGGACTGCCGCTTCTACAACTCATAGTGCGGGAAGAGGCGACCCTGGCTGCCTTTAGGCTCTTCAAATCAGGGACCCTGAGCAAAGACTGTAGGGTCAAACACATACGTTTAAAAGAAGATGTGATCAAACGGCAGCCAATGGCATGGCACCCTGCGACAAAGCCCCGAAACAATACTGCTTCCAAAAGCATTACAACATAGTGCTTGAAGAGGAGCAGTGCGACCACTCAGGCCCGAAAGAACTGAGAATTTACACTGATGGTTCAAAGACCGACTGCGGAACTGGAGTCGCAAGTCTTCTCACACAACCTCAACATAAAAATATCCAAACCGCTGGGAATGCTCAACACGGTCTACCAAGCAGAGTGTGTGCCATACGGCCAGAAGAGTCACGGACACCCATGTTCGCATACTCTCCGACAGCGCCTCAGTCCTCCAATCCTTAAACAAAAAATGCATTACATCGAATCTAATACTAGAATGTTACAATGCGCTCAAGCGGGTAACTGTATCGAACCGCAATACAGTGACACTACAATGGATAAAAGGACACAGTGGATCGCTAGGCAACGACGCAGCTGACGAGCTGGCCAGAAGGGCTTCCAGTATGTTAGTTTGTGGACCGGAACCTATCGTGCCCATCCCCTTCAACCAACTACGCAGGTGGCTACAGGAGCACATCCACACACAAGCAGAAAGCTGGTGGACGTCGTCACCAGGCGCTTATTACGACTGGATAGGAAAGGCCTGCGCCTGGTGACGGGGACTATCACAGGACACTGCTCGCTTTTACACTTTAGGCATAACAGGCAGTCCCCTGTGCAGGGCTTGCATGGAGGCTGATGAAACCATTGCGCATGTGCTCTTTGAGTGCACCGGCTTCACCCAGATAAGGTCAGAAACCCTCGGGACACACAGATCGTACACAGATGTTCTCAACAGACCAGGAGACTTAATCAGCTTCTGGAGGGAGTGGGCTGGTTGGAATAACCACCGACGGCCGCCATGGCCCACGCACAATGGTCCACTGTAGGACTAAGTGCGGAAACCAAACCCCACGCGGGCCCAGTGCGGGTTGGTTATAACCACTTACCTACCCTATTATTATTTTTAGATAGAAATCAATACAAAAGAAATGAAAGCACAACTTTATTTATTTATAGTGTTTTTCACGTAAAACAAATGAATAAACAAAAGACTGAAATGTCAGGCCCTAAATTACCGTCTTTATTATTTGTTTACCAACAAGACCATTCATAATTATCATTTTTCAGAACCTCATAGCCAGAGCGGCATGAAATCCATAACGTTAACGCACGAAACGTGAATTCGACCAATCGATTCAGAGTACTTTCCACAGTAAATGATACAAATGATATGAATTCCACTTACCCACTCTTTACCGGATCGCCATTGCACTGATTTAAGGAATAAACCCGACCTAAATGCACAGGAATAGACACAATTATCGATTTCTATTTTAGCCGTTTACATTGAGCGCCGCTGGAATACAGATCGCATGTGCGGCGAAAAGGAACGCCCCGAAAACACACAGAGATGAATTCCGGAATATCAAACTGGGTTTAAAATTTCCGCGCACCCGGCGCGGAAATTTTATTTGAAAAGCGCGCGTAAACGTGAAAGAAAATTCAGTCGAGAGGTTGAGGTTGTTTGTTGTCAAGCAAGCTTCCTATGATTCTGGTAAAAGGAAATATTTCAGAAAGTAAATTACCTATCATATTCTAATTGTAATTGTAAATAATTTCTAAAATAAATGAGAAACGTTTTCGTTTTATTTTCAATTGTTTCCTAAGGAAAATGGCGCGAGTTATCAAATATTGCTCGTTTTCGGAACAAAACAAGGATTTCTTGAAAGCTCACGCAAAGTTTTAAAGACCAACGCCTAAGTACCTAGGTAGGCTAGGTACCTAGGTAGGCTAGGTGCCTAGATAGGTACATAAGCTTCTTTTTAGCTTTTTACTTTTAATTAGGTAATGTATTAAATCGACAATCATTGTGAATGATGCCGCAGACCGAAGACTTCAGCAAGCCACGTAATGACATAAAAATACTGAATGAAAAATTTTGCTGAATAAATTAAGCAACGACGCGACGTGATAAATTATTACAGAAACGTAGGACTGTCTTTATATTAAATTTAACGACACACGCTGTGCCTCGTGCTACAAGTAAATAAAAATACATTTTCTTAATTTTCGCCGTCGTCACTACTTACGCATTTCTTGACCTTTCGGATTTAAATACAGTGTTCCCATATTTATTTACGCAAATACGGCCCTGAAAGTAGGCGTGACGTAAAACTAGCAACGACGTCATTGGTACGACAACCAACCAAATTCGAAAGGTCCCATAGTTCAAAAGTTACGTTCCGTTCTATGTTCTTTACGCAGGCAGGTCTACCAGAAAATCGGATTAAAATTGTAATTATTCTTTTTTTTAAGCAAAAATTGCATTGGAAATATAATATTTGTAGGGAATTTATAATTTTCATCAATATTTTCAGTAGAGTTTAATAAAACATTTATTACTTTTGTACGAAAATTGTAAACATCGTAAATTATTCGGGTTGTATGCTGTTTATACGTGCAAATGTGGGTGTAAAAAATGTCATTCATTCATATCATACAAATGTCAGAAAGGGCTGGGGCGACTCGGGCGATTTTACTATATTGTACAAAATTTTCCGTTTTTGACGGGGAAGCGTATTATTTAAACATAATAATGTAATGAACAGTATTCTAAGTTAAGGCGTGCTCGCGCCAAATGTAAGAAACGGCGGTAAAACTTACGTTGTGTGGTAAATAACCTCGGTCGTGCTAAAGGAATTGTTTTCTACATTTATAAAACTCTTCAGTAACATGTTGAAGTTCAAAAAAATGGGTTCGGATAAAGTGCCACTGCTGCTCGTGACCGCCAACGTCGGATCTATTTTCGAGGATGTGAGTATTATGAATAAAATCGATGTTTATAGTCCAAACAGTTTTCTTTACATTGTTGACAGGGAAAGTAATTATGTTGTTAATTCAATTAAAATGTAGCGCGCGATTCTATGGTGGGATAACTGTTCTAATTTTAAAACAATAGACTGCATAACAATAGATGCTGGCTGATCAATCTAGCCTGCAAGGAGGTTTTTCAGGCGCATTTTTCTTTTTTAATTTACCCACATAACTTTTATGCCAAGAGGTTTTATCAAGTGTCGTTTACATTGTTGTTTGTCTTTTATTTAGATTTCAATAGTACTATAATCTATCCATTTTTAGTATTAAATATTTTCACAACTATGCTGGGGTCACCTTCCAGTCTAACCGATGAGGCTGGATACCAGTACTTTACAGAGGGACTGCCTATCTGACCTCCACAACTCCCATACCCCCAACCCCTTGGCAAGATTGTTAAAAATCTATGAATGTATTTTAGTATTTAACTTTATAATAAAATGCCATATGTTGATAATATTATGAACCAACTATCTACTATACCAATAGCCCGGTCAGTGGGTCGTCTTAGGGGCAGAGCCGGTTATAAGTATGTTTAGGCATAATCAGCCTATAATATAATTCCCACTGCTGGGACACAGGACTCCTCTGGGTGAGAGGGAGTGGGCCATAATCTACCACGCGGGCTGTGCGTGTGGGTCGATGTCGCATGTCTTCGAATTTTTGGTTTTAGGACACACCGGTTTCTCACAATATTTTCCTTCAGAGCTTGAGAGCAGTGGTGATGAAATAATTTACACATAGTCAAGCGCCCTGACTACCGAACTATACTGTACTTGCTCTAAGTATGTTTAGTATAATAAAATGGGACACAAGTTATAATGCAGAGTCAAGTGAGTCATAAACACATGACAGTAGATAAACAATATAAACATGCATTTTAGGTTGGCGGTTGAACATTTTTCATCATGTCACATTTTAATACAATGAGATTACATGTAGCGTACATGATATAACGGTATTACTATGAAGCAGATTTTGTTAATTTTGTTTCTGCATTATGGACTATGGTTCCTAAACAAAGAATTGCAGGGTCATGCAAAGAGAAAAGAAGAGAGAATTTAAAAGGAACTAATCCCATTCAAAGACTATACTTATAAATTGAGTTCATCTTAATTACACAATAAGTATGATGCATTTTGCACCATCATTTAGAAAATTTACTCTGGAAGGTGTATAAAACACTAGCTGCACCCCGCGATTTCACCCATGTAAGGTTCGATCCTGTGGCAATATCGGGATAAAAAGTATCTTATGTGTTAATCCAGGAAACGGTCTATCTACCTATGTGCTAATTTTCATCCAAATCTGTTTAACGGTTTACGCGTGATTGAGTAATAAACATCTTCACAAAATTTCACATTTATAATATTAGTAGGATTAATTTTTAAATTACAAATTATAAAAAAAGCCTTAATATTAATTGTCTAGCTAGTTGTTAAAACCATACAAGCAGTCATTAGTTATTTAAAGTCAGTGTAGGGCAGCGTAATTTTTAAAGCCAATTACCTATTTTTACTGAAAATATGACAGATACAACATGCCCACTGTTTTTTTCCATCGCTTTAATTTATTTATCTACCAGCTTGTGCGTAATATTCATTGTAACGATGCCTTGTAAGCTAGTGGTTTGGATGCGGTTCAGCTAGTGAATCAAGTTTGTGGTCATGGACCAAAAAATCTGAGGCAACCGATAAAACTATATTGGTCAATAGTTGGTCATTTTTATTTTCGTACGGGTATTAAGTTAAGTTGGCTTAGTGTGCACACTTTCTTAAAATTATTTTATGCTTCAAAAAAGGTTTAGGTAAAGGTCCGTGGCATAATAATTATCTACTGTCGCGCCATTTTGATTTTTTCCTTTCAAAATGACGGCCACATATAAAACCTTTATAAATCGATAGCTGCCATCAATGCAAAAAGAAAACAAAATAAGACCAAACCCCGTAAAGTGTCACGTTTCCGAGACTATATTAACACTAGAAGCGCCCCGCGGTTTCACCCGCGTAAGTTTTGATCCCGTGGGAATATCGGGATAAAAATTATCCTATGTCCTTTCCCGGGACTCAAACTATCTCTATACCAAATTTCATCTAAATCGGTTCAGCGGTTTAAGCGTGAACAGACAGACAGACAGACACACTTCCGCACTTATAATATTAGTATGGGTTCAACTTCAAAGTTGATCATGTGATATCGAATTAAAAAAAAATTAAGCAAGTTTGGAGCAGTGGTGTGCCAGTGGTAACGGCCGCGACTTGCGAGTTGTAGGACGTAGGTTCGAACCCAGACAGGCGCTTTACGTTGTGTAAATTATTTCATCACGACTGCTCTCAAAACGGTGAAGGAAAACATCGTGAGGAAACCGGCATGTCCTAGAACCAAAAATTTGAAGACATGTGACATCTACCAACCCGCACTGGGCCCGCGTGTGGATAACGGCCTACTCCCTCTAGCCGAGAGGAGGCCTGTGTCTCAGCAGTGGGAAAATTATAGGCTGATTATTATGCTAAGCAAGTTCAAAAATAATGGATGAAAAAATGGCGCCAGTGTAGGTAAGTATGCCAGGCTCCATATAAAAGTCTTCAATACCCTTTATAACTATTTAAGACTGAACAGTCTACTGGGTATATCCATACTAATCCATACTAATATTATAAACACGAAAATCCATACTAATATTATAAACGTGTCTGTTTGTTACCTCTTCTCGCTTAAACCGCTGAACCGATTTAGATGAAAGGAGGTGTTTCTTTTTTCATACATTTGTGGCCAAACAATGTACCTTATGAACAAAAGTACTGAAATACGGGAAAAAAATCGCAGATTCTGAAAAAAAATATATTGGATTTATTTATACATTTGTACCACATGAAATTGTCGTTCAAAGATGTTAATAACTTGCAGCCCATGAATTAATTTGGCAATCTCACGATACATTCTTCCGATGATGCGTTTCGTTACTTCATTTTATAAATGAACATAAAGAAATTATCCTGAAATTATACTGATTATATTATGTTATTTTTGTATTAAAAAAGTTTTTTTGCTTACATGACATTATTTTTGTGAAACATTTAGCGAACAAGAGTTAAAAAAATACATTTATTTTTCAAATTATTGTATGCGCTTGGTTAGCTTTCTGAAAGGCCAAAAGACTGGCCCAAGGCCGATAATAATCTATTTTTTTTAATTAGTTCTTGTTGTACGAATAATGTCATCATTACGTTTCGGTTCCTCGATTTTGTTCGTTAGTTTCTCGTCTCTTGGAGTGCTATTTCGTGCGTGATTTTATAATTGTTGATTTGGCTATTCTTCACTGGACTTTCGATTGATTTCTTACATCTTGACGACCTGGCTAACCCATTTAGACTTGACACTTATTTAGTTTAATTTGACAGCTGTCACTGCTGCTAAGAACGTTTCGTTGAACGTAGTTACGATGTGAGGTAGTGATTTTTTATTTCTTAATCTATCAAATATTGGAGGATTTTAAATACTGCTAATAACACAATTTATTGCAAGGAATTTAACTTTTAATTTGTACCTCGGTACAAGTTTGGCCGAAAGAAAAACACCTCCTTTGGTGTAGATATAGTTTGAGTCCCGGGAAAGGACAATAGTTTTTATCTCGATATTCCCATGGGATCGAAACTTACGCGGAGAAACCGCGGAGTGCTGCTAGCATGTTATATAAATGTTATGGAAGAGGGTTTGGTCACAGAATAAATATTATACAAGGTTAGGTTATGTTAGTAGGTTAGTAAGAAGCCCGAAAGTCTGACAACCAGTATTACCAAGGTATAAGTATCATGTTACCCATTTACTGGGTTGTGGAGGTCAGTTAGGCAGTCGCTTCACGTAAAATACTGGTATTCAGCGGCTTCCGGTTAGACTGGAAGCCGACCTCAACATAGTTGGGAAAAGGCTAAGCAGAATTTTCTGACGTCAGTGTGACAACACATTAATGTTGTTGTGTGGCATTACAATTTTAGAACTCAAGGATCGGAAGCAATTATTATAATTGCGTAGGAAATTATCCTTAAATGATGACTATCAAATACGACCTTATGTAAAAATAACGCATTTCTCTCATTTAATGGCATTTTTATCGTAAAGTCAAACAGCAGGAAAGATTCTTCTTCAAAAGGAAAAATAAATACGTAAATAATAATCGGTATGCAACCTGTTTGTTTGTTTTCGTATTCGAACGCGAACTGGCATGAATAAAAGCTTAAAGTCTTAAAAAAGTTCGGGGTTTTTTCCACATTTGAATTTTAAATTAATCTGTTTTTTTTTCTGAAGCTAGCATACAAAAAATCTGTATTAGAGCCAGGAATCTCTCTACACTAATATTAAAGCTAAAGCATTGTTTGTTTGTTTGAACGCGCTAATCTCTGGAACTACCAGTCAGATTTGAAAAAGTATTTTTGCACTTGACAGCCAAACTCAAACTCAAAGCATTTATTTCGATTAAAACATTTACAGGCACTTTTGAATTGTCAAGAAGTCGGACAGTCAGAAAATATGAAGCTAGTTGCCCATTACAAAGCGTAGGTACCTATGGAGAAGAACGAGCAAGAATCTCCAAATTCTTGAAAAAGGCTATAAGTCGGGTGGCTATAAGGCTATTTAACATCACGCTAGAACCCTTAGGAGCTGAGGAAAAAGATAAAAACTCAGAAATAACGCTAAGCGAAAAAGAAGTGGCAGCGTGGGCAGGCGATGCGATGCGACCATTGTGAATGCGACGGGGTGAGTCGGGGAAAATTGTACGCAGACTAAGTCGCGGGCAGAAGCTAGTTTGAGATAATTTTCAAGTTATGGAACAACAAGCTCAACAAAGTTAAAATTCCATTGCAAACAAAAACTTATTAGGACCTTTTTGTTACAAATGGTCGCTCAAAAATCAAATAAGTTTAGAATACATTTCACTAAAGTAGACAACTGATTATGAGGCGATAGAATGTAATAATTATCTGAGATTATAGAGCATTTACGCCGTACGCCATTTCATAGAAACTTTCAAGCCCTTGTTTTTCGAAATGAATGAACCGATTTTAATGAAACTTCATACGCAGCAGGATACAAAGGTCTAAAAAGTTAGTACAGAACATTTCCGAAAAATAGTGTTAAAGCCAAATTAGACCGATTTTAAATTTTCTATAGAAACATAGATTCCAGTTATCTTTTTTTAAATAAGACATATCTAAAATGTTCTCTACCAATTTTTTTAGACCTTTGTATCTTGCTTATGCGTATGAAGTTTCATTCATTAATTTCGAAAAATAAGGGCTTGACAGTTTGTATGAAATGCCGTACGGCGTAAGTGAATATTTACCTTCGCACTGAATAATAATGTTTTAAGCATTCTTCCAGCCTGGTCCAGGGCGAGATAAGCACAAACTCATTTAACTAAACCCGCTCAAAGTAGGTAAACTCAAAATTCAAGAGTTATTAACTTTACTCATTGAAGTGACGTACGTTAGCTTAGTGTCCGTGCACACGGCGACAATCAGTACGATATTTAACTGTTTAATTTTGGAATCAAATGGCAGTTTCATACTGCATTTGTTTTTAACAACTGCATGAGCATTGGGATATTGACGTGTGATCCCAACTTTTTACCGAAAAAAACCGCAACCTATTTGCATGACACACTAACAATCATAATCTGAATAATTTTGAAGGATATTGCTAATACATTGCTTCATATGTTCGAAAAATTTGTCTGCTCAGCAACGTAAATAACGCAATGTATGTGGTTGAACTGTCAACATGAAAGCCATTGCTCCAGCCGGTCGATTCTGTAAAAATCTCACCGTGAAAACTTGGGTGAAGTGAGTTTGTTTTTGCTAGGAATTGACACTATTGACAGCTCACTTCACGGTCACTTCACCTAAGTTTTCACGGTGAGATTTTTACAGAATAGCACCGCAGAATAGTGTGTTACGCAATTACCCACCCCGCTGGCCCCACCCTATAATCCGAATACCTATGTTATTACATGTTGGATCAAAATTAATTAATCATCGCACTAGATAAGATTCGTCAAGTGGTTTAGCAGAAACAAAATTAAACGTTCCTATCGCCACTTATAAAATAGTTAGTTAAATCACAACATCGCGCGTGACAAATCACTGCGGGTTTCTTCTGACTGATATCGTCATCATTTCAGCGGAAAGACGTCCATTGCTGGACATAGGCCTCCCCCTAGAACCTCCACTTCGACCAGTTGTGTGCTCCCCGCATTCAGCGGATTCCTGCGGCGTTTACAAGGTCATCGGTCCATCTGTGCTCCCCGCATTCAGCGGATTCCTGCTGTCGCCACTATAGAAACTTTCGGCCCCATCGGCCATCTGTTCTGCGAGCAATGTGCCCTGCCCACTGCCACTTAAGTTTGGCAATTCTTCGGGCTATGTCGGTTACCTTAGTTCTCCTGCAGATCTATTCATTTCTGACTCGTATACTTAGGGAAACTCCAAGCATAGCCCACTCCATTGCCCTTTAGGTGACCGAGCCTTCTAATAAGGCCCATTGCAATCTGACTGACATAGAAAGAAAAAAAAAACATCATAATTATGAACTCTGATATTTAATTTGCAAGATTAAAATGAGAGCTGTGATCTACCTTTTTGTGTCAATATGACAAACATGTGAATCAGAGTTCACATAGATTTGAGCCCTGATTCATGCTAATCAGGGCTCAAATCTATGTGAAGTGATCTATGTGAGGTTATGTGCCTCATAATTATCATTATGAAATGATAATTATGAGGCACCGCCCATACTACGATACCTTAGCTTACCCCCAATATGATTATATTGCTCCATGCGGATATCTATGGCTCCATGAGATTGTCAATTACACAAAGGCGTTGCTGGCTTTCCTTCAGGAGCTGGGGTGGATCGAATAATCGATTTTCCCATTTATACGTAAAATTAGCTGACCCGGCGAACTTCGTATCGCCCCGCCAGCCGCTCTGCCCCCCCCTTTTTAAATCTCTGATATCTTCAAGATATTCATTTTAATGATATGCTGTAAAGGACAATTTTGATCTCCATGAAATGCACAAAGTATTTAATGTATTTAATTGGATGAGGAATAATACTGTCATCATCTGCCTAGTCTTTTCCCAACTGTGTTGGGGTCGGCTTCCAGTCTAACCGGATGCAGCTGAATACCAGTATTTTACATGGAGCGACTGCCTATCTGACCTCCACAACCCAGTTACTGGGTAATACGATACCCGATACGATACCGATGAGGAATAATACTATGTAAAGATAAAGATACGCACTTTGACGTCGAGTTGCGGACACCAGAATACCAACCAGAAGGAAAATTCTCGTAATTTAAAAGTTCAAAATCTAGTCGCAGTCTCATCTCGGCTACAAACAAATGTCAAAATGTAGGGAAATTAGAGGTATTTTGACAGATTGAGATGAGACTGTGAATGTTCATAAAACTACGAGAATTGCCCCTCTGGGGTCGTATTATGAAGTATTAATGCCATCATTATTCCACTGCAAAAAGGGATGGTGCTATCGGCCTTCTATAGCTCCGTCTTTCTCTCACACTAGAAAATGATAGCATTAATACGACGTCCCCACTGCTTCCTAGTATCGAACGAGACTAGGACGTCCCTAAAGGTTATTATGTCGGTACAATTTGTGAATTATAGATAGATTGGATAGAGGGGCCCTTGGCTAAATAATAACAGCCGCACAGGTCGATCGACCAGGTTAAGCTACGCTTGCTGCGGTTGGTCTGTGGATGGGTGACCGTCTTTACATACCGTGACCCCTCCGTGCCTCGGAAAGCACGTTAAGCTGTTGGTCCCGGCTGTCATTCGTGGATCTTTGACCGTCCCCTGAACCCCCCTTCACCCCCCCTCCTCGATCCCCTGCAAGTTCGTCTTCTGTTTTAATCTCCACGCTCCTGTGCCAGCCAGTTGTGTGGTTCACTTATACCAAAATGAGGAACTCCGAACCGAAGATTGAAAGCTCAAAAGCTTTCAACCGTGTTTCAACCCCACGTGTACGCGGTCCGTGGCAAGTCTCCAGGGAAAGCAAACGGGGTTAAGGTCACCCTCAAACTTGGCCTATTTAATAATTATAGACATAAAGCAGCCGTAGTATGGCAGGCCTCCAAATAGCCGGGTGAATATTTCAGAGGGCCAAAATTTATGTCTCGCTACAATACTCATCAATACTAAAGAATTTCAAAGTCAAACATTTTTATTCCATTACTTAAATAAATTATAAAGATGCTATCGGAGCCATTTTGAGCTTTAAATCACACAAAATAAAGATATTCAAATATTACTTTAAAAATCGGCAATATTTGGCGTGTCGCCTGGGTATAGTTTCCAACATTTCGTGACATAAAAAATTCAATGTATTGAATGTGATACATTGTGTGAATAAATATTAAACTTAGATAAATAAAGAACGTTTTTCATTACAATAATGTTAGAAAACTTTATTAAAAGTTACTTTAAAATGTAATCAAACAATGTTCAAAAAATAAGCGTCATTATCGGCAACAATGTTGTGTGTAATTTTTTTACTTATAACGAAACGCGACCGAATAGTCAAATGATGTTTAAGCGACGCTTCACCCCACGCCTCAGTCGGCTGACACGCTTTGGAGTGTAAGGACGTCGCGTGATTTGAACAGGAAGTATTTCATTTTGATTCTCCAAAGTTTGTCATCACAATCGTCATTCTTATTTTTGACTGTATCTCAATTATTTCTTCATAATGAAGTGTTTTTATGTAACAAAGTTGAAGTATGCGTGAAACTAATACTGCATGTGGCACTCTCTCCGACGAATATACCTAATTAATTTGTAAAATGGTGAACTTTCTAGAATTCGTCATTATTGGCAACATCATTTTCAGCAACGTCGCATGAGACGACAATGACACGTGTTGCTAAAAATGATATTGTCTTGATTGAGCAATGACGGTTGTTACCGATAATGATTTTAGTATTCGACCTAATAGTTAGATATATCGTGCTTTTGTTGGTTTCCGTTAATTTCGGCATAAAGCTTGGTACATTATCATATTTTTTTGGCAAATTCGGAAAAATACACTTTTTCTTTTATTTTTTAACAAATTTATAATGAATGTATGGTTAATTGCGTTATTTTATTTATTTTATCTGTCTGCATGGTGCTATTGTTCGTTTCGAGGTTTTTGTTTGCATAACGTTTATTTGAAATTTATTGTCATTTTAGCCGAAAAATGAAGCTGACATATTATGTCTTTGTAATACACATGAATAGAATGTGAACGTTAATCAGTTCACCAATATTGTAGAAGATTTCGCATTTATAATTGCAACATATCAAGGTGGTCTGCGTAAGGCACTCTGTGAAGACCAGCAAAATTTGAAATTATATCGTAGCTACAATATAAACAATGAGTTTAGATACGAAAGTGTTCAAATTGAACTAGACGGTAACAGTCCGGAGCAGATACAAAATATGTACCAGTACGTAAAGGATTGGTCTGTGTGGTGCCGGACTTAAAGAATAGCACCACCCCATGCTTCCCGTGGGTGTCGTAAAAGGCGACTAAGGGTCGTACCGGAGAATGGGCAGCAGCGTTCTCTATACATTCCACCACCGTACCATACTGCGGTCGCCAACCCACCTGCCAAGCGTGGCGATTATGGCAACACCCCCCCCCCCCCCCCGCAAGAATGACAAGCACAAAAAACTCTTAGCCCCTAGTACCCGGTGGCCCGCCTACCCTTGGCTACGGTAGCGGCCAAGGCCACGGTGAGGCAAGGGGTGCTAAGAATCCCCGGAAGAGATCCGGCTACCACAATCACCGAAAACTGGACCTGGCAACTTATAACACGCGTACACTCCGGACCGACGAGAAGATCACCGAACTTGAGGAAGAATTGAGCAGGTTACAGTGGAGTATAGTGGGGTTATCTGAAGTCCGAAGAGAGGGGAAGACTTGATAAGTCTCAAATCCGGAAACTTACTCTATTTCCGGGAGGGTAACCAGTAGTCCCAAGGTGGTGTCGGGTTTATCGTCCATAAGTCCCTTGTGAGCAACGTGGTGAAGATCGAGAGTGTGTCGACCAGGGTGGCGTACCTCATACTCAGAATATCCGAAAGGTATTCATTGAAGGTCGTACAGGTTTACGCCCCGACGTCGTCACACCCCGACGATGAGGTAGAGACCATGTATGAGGATATTTTCAGAGTCATGCATGGCTCTAAAACTCACTTTACTGTTGTCATGGGGGACTTTAACGCGAAACTGGGTAAACGAAACGATGATGAGCTGCGAGTGGGGCAATTTGGAGTTTTCCTTCTTCAGAAAACGTGAGCACAGAAAGTGGACCTGGCAGAGCCCGGATGGTGCAACTAAAAATGAGATTGACTTCATTATGTCGACGAAGAAGAAAATTTTCAATGATGTCTCTGTGATCAACGCGGTGAAAACCGGACGCGATCACCGTATGGTAAGAGGCACATTGAACTTAAATATCAAGCTGGAAAGATCTCGACTGATGAAGTCTACGCTCCGCCCAGCACCTATTCAGGTCCAAAACCCCGAGAGCTTTCAGCTCGAACTTCAGAATCGTTTCGAATGCCTAGGGAGCTCCGTGGACGATTATAACGATGGGTTCGTGGAAACTGTCCATACGGTCGGGTCTAAGATCTTCAAGACCCGTCGTACGAATTTAGAAAAGAAGCTCTCTGATCCGACTTTACGGCTCATGAAGGAGAGGCGCGAGATGATCCTGCAGTCTTCAGATGATGCGCTAAATTACCGGCAACTCAATAGACGGATCTCTAAGTCCTTGAAAAGCGATCTTCGCCGCTATAATACAGACCGTATTAAGGTTACCGATAGAGCGAAATAAAGGCTCCAAGGTCTTTGCTATAGATCCGTCTATTGGACAGAGCCAGCTTACTAAACTGAAGACCGATGATGGCAGGATCGTATCCTCCAAACCTGAGCTGTTGAGAGAGATCGAGAGATTCTATGGACAGTTATAGACGTCAACAAGTAACCCAGTTACGAACGACCCAAGAGCTAGATTGACCCGACACTATAGCGAAGACATCCCGGACGTCAGCCTGTACGAGATTAGGATGGCTCTGAAGCAGCTCAAAAACAACAAGGCGCCGGGTGATGACGGAATTACGGCCGAGCTGCTGAAGGCCGGCGGAAAACCCGTTCTGAAGGCCCTTCAGAAGCTGTTTGGTTCGGTCATACTCGAGGGTAGCCTGCACAGGCATGGAACAGAGGTGTGGTGATACTTTTCTTTAAGAAGGGCAACAATGCCCTTCTTAAGAATAATAGGCCCATCTTACTTCTGAGCCATGTCTACAAGCTGTTTTCGAGAGTCATCACGAACCGTCTCGCGCGCAGGTTTGACAACTTCCAGCGTCGCGAACAAGCCGGATTCCGTAAAGGCTTTAGCACCGTAGACCACAAACATACGCTACGACAGGTTATACAGAAGACCGAAAAGTATAACCTGCCTCTCTGCTTAGCGTTTGTGAACTACGAGAAAGCCTTTGATTCGATCGAGACATGGGCTGTACTGCAGTCTCTTCAACGGTGCCAGATCGACTATCGGTACATCGAGGTGCTGAAGTGTCTGTACGAAAACGCCACTATGTAAGTCCGACTCCAGGATCAGACCTCGAAACCTATCCCTCTGCAGCGAGGTGTGAGACAGGGAGACGTTATTTCTCCGAAACTGTTCACCGCTGCACTGGAGGACGTCTTTAAGGTTCTAGACTGAAAAGGGGCTGGCATTAACATCAATGGCGAGTACATAACGCACCTTCGGTTTGCCGACGATATCGTAGTCATGGCTGAGACTATGGAGGACCTCAGAGTCAGTACAATGCTCGATGACCTCAGTAGAGTCTCCGAAAGAGTGGGTCTTAAAATGAACATGGACAAAACGAAGGTCATGTCAAATGCCCATGTAACACCCACTCTCATAAAGATCGGAGACGCTACACTTGAAGTCGTGTATGTTTACCTGGGACAAACTGTCCAGTTAGGTAGGTCTAACTTCGAGAAAGAGGTCAATCGTCGAGTCCGACTCGGCTGGGCAGCGTTCGGGAAGCTACGCAATATCTTCTCGTCTCACCGCAGTGTCTCAAGACGAAAGTCTTTGACCAGTGCGTGTGGCCAGTGATGACTTATGGCACTGAAACGTGGTCGCTCACAATGGGCCTTATAAGAAGGCTAAAAGAAGCTGTTTTTGCCAAATGTTAATTTAAATGTTTTGTCAAAAAATTATTATTTTATTATAATATTGCATTTTATTTTCCTTGTCCTTAACATAATATCATAACAAAATAATACCCAAAATATGTAGTATTTAAGTCACATGTAAATTCATCTCCATATTTATAATACTTATTCAACTCATTGTCGGCAACATTGCGTCATTATTTTTTACAATAACGTCATTATTCTCACAATGTGACATTATCAGCAACAACGTTTTTTAATGATTTTGAAAAATATCCAAAATTAATGGACTGCTTGGGGTGCCTTCATTACCACATACTTTATATTTGATATATCTATACATCTGGCCTTAAATAGAAGCTCTGCCGCGAGGTTTATAAAATCTTAATTATTTTTGTCAAGAATATTGTTTTGAGGAGATCCGCCCAGCCGCTTTTTCAACCTTCCCCTAATCTGAAGGCTAGAGCCGTTTAGTAACGCTCTGCACATTGCAACGATCCAAAAAGGCTCAAGGCTGACGGTCTTTTTACAAGCTTTTATTTAGCTTGCACTGTTCGTATGTAAGTATGTATATAAGTTGTCCGTTCAAAATTTGCAAACCATTTTTCGACCATTTGTTGGTATCCGATTGAGCTGAAATTTGGCATACACCTTTAGTTCTGGTAACAATACAATGTGCAATACTCAATATTGTAATAATTTCAATACGGCCGCCGCTCCAAGATGGCGGATTACATATTTTTATGGGTATCAAATAAAAGGGCTTGAAGAGTAGAAAAAGATAAAGTTAATAACATCACACTAAATTAAATATGGCCACCGCTCCAAGATGGCGGATTATTATTATTTTTTCAACCCCTTTAATATGGGTATCAAATAAAAGGGGGCGGCCCTTTCATTTGATACCCATATTAAAGGTGAATTGAACTATCCAAAACTGGTCTAGAAATATTCAATAACAGATCAATCAAATATGTAAGACCAGCATCCTACCTAATTGCGTACCACACTATCGAACTCAATTTGAAGGATATTGCTAATCCATTGCTTCATATGTTCGAAACATGTGTCTGCTCAACAACGTAAATAACGCAATGACTGTTGTTGTACTGTCAAAATGAAACCGTGCGAGAATGCGGAATACAGTATCCGCTATCGCAAATTTCCAACGCAACAAAATCTGTAATCGGGTAATATGTAATTCAAACTGTAATAAAAGCGTGTGGCCGTCAGGAAAGCAATATATTAAACAATGTATTTGATAAGATAAAGCTTTATTCAATTCAACTACTGCGGTATGTCTATATATAACTCATGTGGCCGGGATTCGATAGCGTACTTATTTATTTTGGCACGAAATATTATTACGAGTTGCAAAAAATGATGTTTTTCTTCTTGTTTATATTTAGTGTTTGATACTCATCGGTTTTATTTTGTAACTGGCTAGTATGTCTGTTGTTTGTGACCCTCTGAGAGAAGTCATTTGTAGAGGAGTAAACTGAAAAAGATTGTAACCGAAGTACCTAATTTCACCTACAAAATTATCTCAGACAGCACAAAATATCGCAATGCCCGCGATTTCGTCCGCGTGGAAATTCCTGCCTCCCCGACCCATCTCTTCGCATCGCATTGTCTGACCGCGTTGTAATTAACTTCGTTCTGCCTGTTTCCTTTTCCTCGGCTCCTAAGGGTAGCGTGATGTTAAAAAAACCTTCCTCAAGAATTGGGCTGTCAAATGCAAAAACAATTTTTCAAATCCGACTGGTAGTTTCGGAGATTACCCATTACATACAAACCAACAAATACCTCTGTGTAATATTAGTATCTACATATACATATGTAGATTAGAAAGATGAGAGACACTAATGTTAATAAATGCAAATTATGGCTTCCTGACCGTTTAATACGCTTTAACGGTAGAATTACCAAAGGGATTCATGTAATTGAGCAGAAAAGCTGATACAAATTCATGCGTGAAGACAGCTGTGGCACTAAGTGCGTATATGTACTGCTACTACTTGTACAGATGTATTTAATACAAATATTTTGAAAAGGAAAGAGATATTCGGTCCAAAGACAATTTAACGTCCACGAATCCGGTGATTAAGAATTGGGGCGCTATCATCATCAGCCGGATATCTATGATCATCAGCCTTTAGCGGCTCAGCAGTGAACAGAGACCTTCTCATTCAACTCGTTCCTCAGCTATTCTCATCCAGTTGCTACCAGACATCCTGCAAGGATCCCGTCACCTAACCTGAGTCCTTCCTAACTTACGTTTGCCGATTCGCGATCTCTACTCAAGAACTCGTCTACTTCAACGATTATCGGTTCTACGACCAATATGACCGGACCATTTTTAACACGCTTTTTTTAGCTTCACTTTAACTAACGATGTAACAAAATCTTCGAAGTCAATTTGAACCTACTTCTAACTGTCGTATCGAAATGAAACTTTGTATGACTACGTAGTTCGGATGACAAAACTATAATTTGGTATCTTGCAGCTAGTCTGATGATGGAGCCAGGAGGTGGATAGTGGAACTCTTCAGCGTCTACCACACCAGTACCAGTAGTAAAAATGCGTGATAAAACAATTAAACTGAATTAAAAAAGCGTGGAGCGCTATTTAAATTAATTATACTCGTAAGTGCGCTCGACGCTTTTTGAATTAAACTTAAGTAAATTTTTACTTAAATTTAAGGCCGCAGGAACCCGTTGGATGCGAGTAGCACAGAACCGGTCGAAGTGGAGGTGCTTGGCGGAGCACTATGTCCGGCAGTGGGCGTCTTTCGACTGAAATGATGATGATGATGAAATTTTAACTCCTAATGTACAATTTGTTCTTCGTTGGTTCGGGGGCCAAAACTTCTTTAAAAACCACACCAAAATCAAGTCAATAGACAAAGATCAACTTCTGTCGGTGGGAATTCCAATCCAAGCTTCGTGCGTTAAATACGCTAGTTGTTACGTACTTTGCATATTCAGTGACTGCTGTAGCCGCTTCATTGTTCTCCAGTAATATATTGTTAATCTATTCACTGTTCCCCGTCGTGGTATTACGTTGCATCGGTTAAGTGATGTATTTAGGTTAGTATGTGTTTGTGTAGATGACGTAGATTTGAGGCGTTTTTGTTCTAGATAGGTCCTTGATTTTGTCTCCATTTTTGGGTCTCGGGTCTTGATAGTCGTTACGGCTAGTCAGAAGGCCGAAAGACTGACAACCAGTCTTACCAAGGGGTATCGTGTTACCCAGTAACTGGGTTGTTGCTAGGCAGCCAAAAAAACAAAAAAGGACCCGTTTTGGGTCTCGAGTATTAGGAACTATCAATCAACTCAGCCTATCGCAGACTCGCAGTGCACGTTGTAGCCCCCTTTAAAGTTGAGCCATGGGCTGGTTAAGGTCCTCGATTTTGTCACCATTTTTGGGACTCGAGTGTTCCTACACTATCAATCAACTAGGAGCTGAGTGACCCAGTGGTAACGGCCCCGACTTAGAAGTTGTAGGTCGTGGGTTCGAATTCGAACCCAGGCAGGCGTTTTACTTTGAGTAAATTATTTCATCACCACTGCTCTTAAAACGGTGAAGGAAAACATCGTGAAGAAACCGGCATGTCCTAGAGCCAAAAATTCGAAGACATGTGACATCTACCAAGCCGCACTGGGCCCCTGCGGTAGATTACACTCATGCCCACTCACTCTTGAATAGAGGAGACTTGTGTCCCAACAGTGTGAACATTGGTAGGCTTTTTATGCAATTAACTTAGCATATTGCAGTCCACTGATGAACATAGCAGGCCCCATTAAAGTTGCTCTATAACGCCTGGTTCTCCGCTTTCCGCTTCCAGTCTGGGTCGTCGATCGGTTAGCTGCGAGGTTTCCCACGCTTCATTCCCCGATCCGCGGTACGAAGTGATGGAAAATCAATACATTTCAATTTATGTTTGATAGATTCGAGATTAGATTTAATCGTTTATGAGTTTTTTTTTATTGCTGAATGGGGCTGGGCTGGTCTTGACCTCGATCACGCCTGATGGAAAGCGATGGATGAGGTCTATGACGTAACGAGCGTGCCCAGAAGATGCCTGCGCTAAAAGTAGACGGACATTTATTACATTTATCACATGAGCGGATATTTATGTTTTTAGACACTGTTTCTTTGGCCTTCCCGGAAATCTATACATATAATAAATCTGTAGACGAGGCGTTTCTGTACATTGAAAATAAAAAATAAAAAAATAGTTGGGGTGTTATAGGATAACCAACAGATGCTATTTCATCCATTTTTAGAATTTTTGTCTGTTTGTCTGTTTGTCGGTTTGTCGGTTTGTCTGTTTGGATGTGACAAAATTTGATTTGAACAGGTTCAACGTAAAAAGTACCAAACCAATATGGTTAATTTTTATACTCAAATATACAGCGTGTTACGGAAAGGGTATATCCATACAAACGGGTTGAAGAGTGTATCTGGTCCAGAATCTATGTGCAAAGTTTCAGCTCAAAAGCAATAACTTTGAAAATGCATAATATTTTTTTTATTTCGATAGTTTATTAAATTGAAATCATAACAAATGTGTCACCGCACTACGAGGGTCATTAACATTATCCATTACGTGTCTGTGCGCCTAGCACACACGCACATCACGGCGGCGCCGCGCCGCGGCGATCGGGAAATCCCCGAATCGTAAAAGAGAACCGCGCGCGGCGCGGCCCCTTTCTTTGCCTACGATGTTACGGGAAACGTAATAATTATGTAAAAAATTAAGAATAAGTTGATAAATGAAATTTTTTAAAGTAACTTACATTTTAAAGGTGAGGTTCAATGTGCTGGCCTTGGCGTTGTACGCACAAAGCCGCACGCTCGTTCAGATTTCGCTGAACATTGCGGAGCATATCCGGCGTTACACTCCTGAAGGCGTTTTTAATTCGCACTTCCATTTCGAGCACGGTATCACACTCCACTGCGTACACATCATCATCTCATAGTATTCGCTATTACTGCGTGACGACATTTTCACGAAAATTTCTACAACGATCACTGATCTGCTAATCACAACTTCACACCGATACAGACAGAGAGCGACTAAAAAGCACACGAAAAAAGTCGGATATCCTATTATCCTAGTACTAAGGGTAACTGACCCAATTATTGCTTTCGAGTTTTTTTTTCTTTCATAATAAATTGACCGACTTACGACACGAAACACGTCATAAGAAGCATCTTTCATGCGTTAATACACGAAAATGATAAATCCATTTGAAAATTAACCTTAATTAAATGAACAATACTTACAAACATTGTAATTATTGTTCACTAAAAGTTTATTTTGAAATGAACAAGTAAGTTTTAGTTGCTAAACTTTGCTTACATGGATATTGGGGATAATCAGGAAATAAACAAAAGTTTTGAACATAAAACATAATTAAGCAAAATGCTGCTATAAATCAAAATGAAAAAATAATTTCATAAAAAGCAGAAAACTGCCTCATTGACCCTAAACATCACTGTGTGGGTAACCTTTGTTATCCTACATGATTGTAAAAGTACAGAAATTAGGGTTCAGTATTATTACTGTGAAAATTTCCGTTACTCATGAAGTGAATAACTTCTCTTGCATATGATGGAGACATTCGCTGATTACGGAAAATTTAAACACTTCCCGTTCAAACACGGCGCACGCGCCTGTCATCGACGATCGGACAACGGGACAACTGTAAACAAAGTGACGTGTTTGGATACATTTAATAATTCAATTGTTTTTGATATTATTAGCGGTATGCGATGTCAGCGGTTGTTAAGAAGTAACACTACAGCCATAACACCTACATATTCAATTTAAAAATTTACTAAAAATAAAATTAAGTGCTGAACCCTTTGGCATTATTTGTACCAGGACACACATAAGTTACGTAAGAAAGTTTTCTAGGGTTCATTTTAAACTTTATCGAATATTTTTTTTTTGTATTGAGTAGTTTTGTAGTTTCCTATTATTGCAGTTTTAACACACTTTTGACAGCCATTTATCTCAGTTAGTCAAAAAAACAAAAAAGGATGATTATGCTAAACTTAAAGGAGATTTGCACGAAAATTGTTATTATTGCTGACATAGAAAATTTATTGAACTTAGTTGGTTAACTGATGATGACTGCATGTAGTCATTTAATTCATAGAAAATTTGGGCTACAGCTTATAGGAGTGTTTTAGTTGATATTTAAAAGATTTTATGAAAGAAAAAAAAATACTCATAAGTACTGTATTAATAATTACGTAGATACATACTAGGCAGCACGTTTTTTTACTAAAAAACAAGTAACTCATTTGTGTTCAAATGTGTAATATTTTGTGGAATAAAACTAACATGCGGAACCCATTTAGCAAATAGTACCAGGAGAAACAAATCTTTTACCGAGTTGTTCTTTTGTGTGTAGTTTATTGACACCGATCAGCTGACTTGGTTTAGTGATGTGTAGAATTCAATTGGAAGCATTTGGATTTTTAGTTAAATGTTTTTTAACTTTCTAATTATGTAGGTATAGGTATTAAAAAATGTTGCTATGTAGCTCATTATCACCAAAAGAATCAGTGTGTTTGATATGTCCATACCCTTTACGTAACACACTGTAGTGTAGAACTCGGAGTAGTGTTTAGTTTTTGTTTCATCGCAATCGCTTCACTTTATCAAAAGATATAATCAACTAGCTTCTGCCCGCGACTTCGTCCGCGTGAAATTTCTTGTACCCCCACCCCGTCGTCGCGTCGCAACACTTCGTATTCGCTTACCGTTCACTCTGAGTTTTTTTCTTTTTGCTCGGCTCCTAAGGGTCATAGCGTGATGTTAAATAGCCTATAGCCTTCCTCAAGAATTGGGCTATCAAATGCAAAAAGATTTTTTTCAAATCTGACCGGTAGTTCCAGAGATTATAGCGTTCAAACAAACAAACTCTTCAGCTTTATTATTAGTATAGATATAGATAAAAAACTCTATGGCCCATAACTCCTTAATAGGTACCAACTCTTAACATCTTACACACGTGATAACTTTTAAACGAAATATCCGATTGAGACGAAACAAAAAGTATTTTACTTCTTCATAAATACTCTTGATAACATAATGCTTAATTTCGATAAAGATTAATATTACGATACATATTTAACGTAGTTTTTTTTTCTTCAGACGATTTAATAATTATTTTGAACACAAAATCGGTTATTGTGATTAAACCATGATAGCTAGATATATGTTCTCGCGGACTTTTTTGTAGGTCTTAATGGGCTCTACAAACCCGTAGTACATTATTTTGTTCTATTGTCAATAGTTTTTGCAGCGCACGCAAAAATAGGTTTTCGATTTTACACCTTGTGTTACAAAATAGCAATTTTATTACGGATCCCTAATTTTGAAGAAAAAAAATATAGCCTATAGCCTTCCTCGATAAATGGACTACCCAACACTAAAATAATCATTCAAATCGGACCAGTAGTTCCAGAGATTAGCGCGTTCAAACAAACAAACAAACTCGGCAGCTTTATAATATTAGTATAGATTTAAAGTATTCTACAACAACTTTCATTACGTAAGTTGGATACACGTAATGACATCTATTGGCGCTTTATAGTACTAACGAAAACATAATTATTGTGTTTCTATCATTATTATGTGAATAATCACGTCATGCAGGCTTACCTATAAGATGACTATCACAGTCACTTCTAAGCTGCCTGTGTTATTTGAAAAAGTAATGATATTGATTACATAATATAATCTTAATCGCTTTCGATTGTTGGTTGATTAGTGGCGCTAAAAGAATTTCAAATAAAAAGTGAGGATAATGTAAGATAATATTATGTGATGTGGTGTTCTGAGTGATAAAGATTGCAATGATAAATGATAAAATTTTACACGTCAATCATGTTTTTTTTTTAAACTAGATGAAGTCTGCGTTTCCTATCTGACTACTCTGAGAAGAAAGGCCGAAACAAACACACACGGGAGGAGTATGTAGGAGCTCTTTCGAGGGGCAAGCAACCTTTCCAACATTGTTAATAGAGAAGCATTTTCTTAGTGACATAATGTTTTAAGATCATATCATACTTTCATAGTTTTTTGCCTTTTTTCTCGATTTTTTTTAAATTTCTTTACCATGATAACGCTTCAACGCATGAGGGGCGCGCGTGGAACACTACGCGCCGCCAGCTCAAGTCCTGATGTGTTGGCGGTGACAGACGTCCCCGAATTCGTCGCCCCTGGACCCGTTTAGGGGGGCTGGAAGAGGGCGTTGTCCGCCCTCCGCCGACGCCCGATGCGCCTACTGCGGGCCGGGTGAGTGGATGAGATCTCCCTCTCCCTTTCCACAGCCTCCTGCGAGACGACCGTTTCGCAGAAGGAAACCACCGCGTCCCAGGACTCTTCGCTGCCGTCGACTCGACTACGGCCGGCAGCGATACGTCAAGGTGCACATCCAATACAAGTAGCACTGCCATGTCGTAAAAAGGTATTGTAAATTATGTCTTCGAGACAATAACTAAATTTTTAGCCATTGTCTTGGTTAAAACCATATCGACCCTTTTTTTTCGGATGGGAAATCATCAAATGACCCCTCCCGCTCTGGGTGGAGCGAAAGGGAGTGTCAGACTCTTACTAACTAAAACCCAGCTACCCATTACTCCCCGCCCGCAGGCCCGCGCCTACGGTGGCCGGGAGTCGTCACGCGGCTCCCGACGCCCGGAGCGTCTCCCAAGGTGGCTGGGACGGGAGGCTCTCTCCCTGAGTCATCCCGCCACCTCCTTTGCTAGCATGACTGCTTCGCAGAAGGAGGTGACTGCCTCCCACTCCCTCTCGCCCGGGACCATGGCTTGCACCAGGGCCGGACGCGAGAGGTCGCCGCCAGTTTGGGGGCCAAACGTCGGAAATGCACCATATCGACCCTCAAGGTATCTTATGGCTATCCACCAAGAGAGAGTTAGCAAATGTGGGCACAGGTTTACAGAATAAGAAAGACTGCAAACTACTTTTCAGATAAACTTCAGTAGGTACGATTTAAGAGTATCACCATTGATGTATTCTTCTTTTTATCTTCTAGATATCTCGACGCTATGATAAAGTCTTAATATTGGTATGTAAGATATCTACAATACCAAGTTAAGAATTTCTAAATTTATCGCAGAGCGGCAGAGAAGAAGACAAGACTTATAAAAACTAACTTCAAACTTCACCTACTAATCTCAGATATACTTTAGATAAAATGGTGGTATGATTTTACGATTTATTCCGGTCTAACTTAGTATTCTAAAACAAATGCAAAATAAAATAGACATAATATGGCTATTTGGTCAGACAATCAGCCTCGAGCGCCTCGCTTTCATTTTTATTTATCCTCAAAAATCAAAGTGACACTTCGTCGCATTGTCATTATGAACCCTGAAGACGCAGTGACTGCTGTACAGTCGAAAGGGCTATGGTTGAGAACCCCAGGCAAGGGAAGCGTTACCAGACAAGATCGGAAGATTCTTCCTTTTACACCTTTCCAAAGCGACACATTATTGTGCTCCGACATCCACGCGAACGAAGTCGCGGGCACAGCTAGTCGTATATAAATAACAGCAAACTCGTTTCGTACTTCGATACCATTAGTTTTTGGTCCCAGTTATAAACGACGTAAAGTCTAAAGACGACGACGTAAGACGTGTCGTGTCGTGTGTCGTGTCGTGTCGTAAGTGACGTAAAGTTGTTACGGAAATAGCTAGAAATTCTGTCAATCTTTCAAACCACAAGATTTATATGGATGACAGGCTATTAGACTAGCAGCCAACTCTAAGAGCACTTCGACGCTTGAAAGGCAAAATTGTCTAAGCTCTTAATTAATTAATTAATTACTTTACAGGAGAACAGTTTAACTTTACATAAAAAAAAAAAAAAAATGGTTGCCTGTAAAGTCGGTTTTACGGGCGAAGATTTTACGTGACAACGACCGATCATCCGATCATAGTTGAGTGGGAGAGAGACGCAAGGCATTCGGCGGGCCTCTCTCTCGTTCGGTGACTCATCGTAACGTTACCGAGCGTTACACTTTTTCATAAGTGACTCCCAGTCGCAACCTAATTTAAGACGTTGTCACGTCAAAAATCATATAAATTCTGATTCAGATGATAAAATAAGATTTTCAAAACAGTAAGAATTACGCCTGTAAGATGATTACAAGAATTTGTATGATTTTTTTTCTGAAAAGTTAAATTTTAAACTTCTCCTGTAACGTTAGCCCTATGTCGCTTATCAAGCGTTGATTTGTTTTGGGGCGACGCGAGACGTATGTCAGACATGCCTTACAGCGTGAAATTTTAATGTGGTTGTTTTCCCGAAGCGAAATGATTTTGTCTTGATAGTACAATCGATTTATAAAAAAATAAAAATAAAATATTAAAAAATGGCAACGCGATCTCGAACCAATAGTATAGCTACAGCGCAAACGGACGACTGCACAAGTGCACATGGTCGTCCTGCTACCTGCAAAGATGGTAGGTAGCGGGCGCCCGCACGTGAGTTACCTATTATTGATTCTCACGCTTTCGAATTAAGATAATATTTTTAAATTTATTTGAAAAAAAAAACGCCTTGAATCGGTAGCACTACTGAGTACAAATCGTTCTGCCACGGGAAAACAACCATTAAAATTTCACGCTGTATATGTAAAAAGGCTGGGACAAATATGAGTGGAATACGCTGATCAAGACAACGGCAACGCCGCAGATTTTCTAAATGCATTTGCAATCCAATTTTCTAAATGCATTTGCAATCCAATTTTCTAAATGCATTTGCAATCCAATGTCGCCGCGTGTTCCCCTACAGATATGCCCCAAGGCATATGTGTAATCAAAATCATACTTTGAGGCCCTTTGAACATGGTACGGTTTCATTACGGCACGGTGAATAAACCGCGCCGTAGAAAAAACATGTCCGTCAACAAGCATCTATGGTGATCCATACAACACTGACGAACCGTGCCTACACACGGCGTATACCTAATCCGCGCCGTCCGCGCCGTAGAAAAAACGTGTCCGTATACAAGCTTCCTTAGTGCTTCCACTGACTACCGTGCCTACACACGGCACATAAACCGCGCCGTTCGCCGCCGAGCCGTAGAAAAAACGTGTCCGTGTACTAGTTTACATAGTTATCCATACAACACTGACGACCGTGCGTACACACAGCGAATAAACCGTAGTTTTTCACGCAAGAAAAACGAGTGTACAGAGGGCCAGTACGCCAATACAAGTTCGAAGTTCCCTTATCATAGGGGGCCATCTTATCATGAATTAGAATCAGCGCTCAATATACGTACAAGTAATAATGATTAGCTACTTGGTATTCGCTTTATGTGCGACCAATTGTTGAGGGAGACATGTACCGAATTATTGAATAAATTCATTCTTGAGCCTGAGACACGGTTTATTCATAAATCCGACATGAAAAGGTCTGGAGGGCAAACTGATTGAACGAGACATGGTTAATCATAGCCTGTAAACTTTATAACCCTTGTTTTGGCGTACTCAAAGGTCATATATGATTGAAATGAGATATGAATGATCATTATCTCTCCGGAAGACTAGCTAAAATTTACATTAAACATTTTGTGAATTTGGATACATTCGCTTTGGATCGCCAAAAATTTAAGAAATATTTAGTGAATAGTCTACATTTGCGTGATGTTTAGTCTTTTCTTTTTGTTTATTTTGGTAATAATTGTTTTAGTTTAAAATAAGTACAGCCTCTTTTTTCTCTTCCTGTCTTCTTCTTTGTGTTTTTGTAACTTGAATATTGTGTCTTCACTGCATCATTACCCTAAGTTATCTGTGTAAACGTTATGGATTGCACATTTACTCACTTCCAATGTAATCTTAGATGCAATATAATAGAATGTACAATTAATGTTTATTTTCCCTAACAAAATAAATAAAGAAACTATCATATGTCCAGCCTTTTCCAAACTATGAAAACTGCGATCGGCTACCAGTCTAACCGGATGCAGCTTACATGGAGCGACTGCCTATCTGACCTCCACAACCCAGTTACTGGGCGCCTGATCTCTCTCCGGCCGTGTCGATTGCCGTCCCATCGGACTATAAGACTGAGGAAAGAGGGAGTGCACCTGTGTCTGCGTGCACACTTGTGCGCTATAATATCTCCCGCGCCGAAGGCTAGTCTCCGTTGAGATTGGCCGCCGTGGCCGAAATACCGTCTAAGTCCTCCACTTTTATTTATATACGATAATTTAATAAGACTGGTTGTCAGACTTTCGGGCTTTTGATCTACAAATGACAGCCGGGGCCAAATGTTTATCGTGCTTTCCGAAGCACGTGTGGCATGGGGAGGCGTGTATGTACCTAATGGATGGTCGCACGTCCTCGGACCGGCCTTGGCAAGTGTAGCTTAACCTTCGACCGACCCTTGCGGCTGTTATTATTTAGCCACGACATACAGGAAATTAATGATATGACTATATTCTTGCGTGTGTTGAATAAAAGACGAGAGTGGGCTTTATGCAACGTGGCGCTACAATGGCGACATTAATTTAACCACGGAAGAGATAATATCTATTCCGTGAATTTAACACACGGGTAGGGTGGTTCTCGCCTATTTCCTCCTCCAATATTGGACCAATGTCTTCGAATGTCCAAATTTTTATTTCATACAAACCTTGTTCTGGCAATACCGACTACAACAAAAAAAAAATATATCCAATTTGGGGCAGTCATTTGGAAGTTTTGCGCATACAGACATTTTGCCGACTTTGTTTTATACTATGCAAGGATACGGATACATAACTCACGCCTTCTTCCCATGGGGGTAGGCAGAAACAACACAACGCCATCTGCTACGATCCTTACATCATCATCATTCAGCCGAAAGACGACCACTGCTGGACATAACGCCATCTGCTACGATCCTTACATCATCATCATTCAGCCGAAAGACGACCACTGCTGGACATAGGCCTCCCCCGAGCACCGCCACTTTGACCGGTTCGATCTCCTTACATACACCTGCAGTTTTACTTCATTCGGAAAACAAATTACAAATGAAACGAAAGATCAAAAAAATCTTACCTTATTGAATCCATCTCTAGAGCAATCTATCACTCGTTACGTTAACAATTCTGGTTTACAATAAAGTATATTCCATATATCTATCTACAAAAAGATAAATCCTTTTTCACGTCGGCACGAAAATAGCTTATGTAAAAAGATTACCCGAGCAGCGAGGTCGACAGCGCAACTTCCAAGGGTGTGTCGGACGTACCGTACTAAGGCACCTGTTCCATCACCGCCGCCGATGTATAAGCGAATAGCTATCAACGACTTAGATCTCGCTCAAGAAACTTACAAAAGATTAGACCCGTAGAGATACATAATATGTCGAACGCAGATTGTATAAAGGATGATTAACGGCTCGCATCGGATCGGAACGGATTTTTCAATCTTTAAACGATATTAAATCGTGTACACAGTATTTAAAGTATATATTACCAAGCCGCGCACAGCATGCAGCAGCTTGACCGCGGGCGTCTTCCGCGACACGCGATCGTAGAAAGTATGCTGCGACGCGCGTACGGCTCCGGTCGCCTGCCGTCGCATCCGACCGAATCCTTTCGGCTGTCGTCCAAGTTTTTCTTTTCCTCTTCTGTGTTTTATGATTATTTTCTTCTTCTTCCAATGCAATAGCCAACAATACTACGTAAACTTCAACCATTTTCAAAAATTAGAACACGATAGGAATGAAACTATTATTTGTCAAAGCGCAAAAACGGATACGTTTGCAAACGGCGGTACGGAGCCGAGCGTATGCGTCAACAAGCTGCCGGACGCGATCGGCTGTGGCCGCATCAGTTCGTATCCTTTCCGACCCAATGCGGTGCGAGCCGTTTGGTGGAAACTCGTACATACGGCGCCGTCCGTTTGCTGTCGCTGCTGTTTGATAACGTTTCTGATCGCATCCATTTCGTCAAGAGTCTGTTAGGGTAACCATGATTATTAACAAGTTCGATAGTAAAACTGATCGGTGAACTATATACAAATGAGTCATAACTCATAACAAATATTTTAATGGTAAGTAATTAAATAAATATTAAGCAGTAATGGCTAACAAATCAGCGAGGTACCTAATTGCGTAACACACTAGCAGTAGCGATGACTTTCATTTTGACAGTTCAACAACATTCATTCCGTTATTTACGTTGTTGAGCAGACAAATTCGAACATTTTATGAAGCAATGGATTAGCAATATCTTTCAAAATGATTCAGATTTTGATGGTGCCCCGGAAAGCACGTTAAGCCGTTGGTCCCGGCTGTCATTCGTGGATCTTTGACAGTCGTTACGGGTAGTCAGAACTGTCAGAAGCCCGAAAGTCTGACAACCAGTCTTACCAAGGATTATCGTATTACCCAGCAACTGGGATGTGGACTTACCAAGGATTATCGTATTACCCAGCAACTGGGATGTGGAGGTCAGATAGGCAGTCGCTTCATGTAAACTGCTGGTATACAACTGCGTCCGGTTAGACTGGAAGCCGACCCCAACATAGTTGGGAAAAGGCTAGGCAGATGATGAGTGTATTACTTAATTAGGGTGCGAATTAGTGGGTAAGAAATCTAACTTGGAAGTAGTCGAGAAGAGCTATTAAAGAGAGGACTCGCACAGCGTCGGTCGCTTGGCGGGCAGACCACTTGCTGAGAAACTTTTACGCTTGGCAGTGACGAAGGTTCCATACAACTCGATTCCTACCGGCTTCCCTTTGAAAAATTGCACAGTCGGTATTCTATAGACCAGGGGTGGCCAACTTGGTTAGACCCAAGATCTACTGTTCACTGACGACACCGTGTGCGATCTACCTATTACATATTTCTTGAAATCTTATATGAAACAGCATAGTTCAGTACACAATTATGTAGTATTGTTTATTTTATTATGAGGGATGAAAATTATTCTTAGTAACTGCTTATTATTTATATAAATGTGAGCACTGCGTTTGAGCATCTTTCGCTAGATTAGCAAAATCAGGTTTGTAATTGGAAATATTTTTTGCGTTGCCACGATCGACTGGACTAAGTGCGCTTTCACATTTAGGCAACTTTAGCAGCGCGACTGTCGCCCAGTAAGAATTTCATATTATAAACAGAAGCGTGCGTGAAGGTTTCTGCTTCTGCCGCGCTACTGTCGCGCTGCTAACGTTCTAATGTGAAAGCGGCCTTATAGTCGCGATCGACCGGTTGGCTACCCCTGCTATAGACAAATAATATAATCATATTAAAGATATCTACTCCGGCTTACCTCTTACAAAAATTGACCCTTCGCTACTTACGCTTGGTACTTATACTTATACGCATACCATCAGCGAGTAATCCCTGCTCGTTGCTCGCTAACTTCTTTTCAGTTGTTAGCTCTACTCGCTTCTCGTTAATCGCCGGCGGTGGGACCCGTACCTTAAAGTATGTACCTACTAGTATAATCGTCCGTGGAGGCTTTCAAGCGATTAACGATTATGCACTTAGGGTAGAACGGCAACAATGCATTTTCTATTGTGCCTGCTATACTGGTAAGGACTGTAATTACCTACTACGCTTTGGAATGGGAAACTAGCTTCATATTTTCTGACGGGCCGACTTCTTGACACTTAAAAAGTGCCTGTAAATAGTTTAATTGAAATAAATGCTTACAGTTTGAGTTGCTCCAGTGCAAGGTTTGGGCCTTTTATCATAGAGAGAAGGAACGAGCACGAATCACCCCTCTTCCTCAGTGCACTTTCAGACCATTATAAGCCCAAGTTTTTCTGTCTGACGACGAAGAAAACTGGCTGACGGTAATCAAAGAAAGAAAGAAAATGTGTTTATTGTGACCAGGACAGGAAGATCGCAAACTAAACTAAACACAATCACAAATCAAAATAAAAAAACAAAATTATATTTAAAAAAAAAGTAATTTGTCCGATTCGGGCCCGCAACCTCGCGCTCGAAAAGCGGTCCTCTTTCTCTGTACTAATGATTACCTATTATCTATATATGTATGTATTTAGAAATATATAAGTATGTTTATCAGTTGTCTAGTACTCATAACACAAGCTCTGCTTAGCTTGAGACTAGACGGCGTTGTGTGATAGTTGTGGAATATATATTGTGCATATTAATATCTGCAGTTAAGCTGCATTACAATGAATGACTTGATGCTGAACTCCTGCTGCTACAAGCATTTATTAAATGTCTCCGTATAGTACGCAAAAATACTACCAAAGCAACGTAATCACATTATTAACGACTTTAGAGGTGCCCAAGTTCAAAAGTCAAATGAGTTAAATCGAATTAATTGTATGCATAAGTGGCAAAAGGTTCATTACGATTACCGCCGGTTTGGTCTATTGAGAGACGGCGAAAAACAAAGGATTTAATGCCACTCTCGCTAATTTTATATACGTGTGGGTCGAACTGGCTCATAAGCTGGGAATCCTGTTTGGTTGGGTTCAAGTTCAAACATTATTTCATTGACCCCGCTTCTAAATCATGGCCATTAATTCGATTTAGTCAGAAAAAGAGTTCCTACATCAATATACAGGGTGATTGGAAGATGGGTGCAAAGCTTTAAGGCGAAGATAGTACAGACAATTTAGAACCATTTAAGCCATGGTTGTCTTAGACGAAGTCTTACTACTTTTTTTTTACCAATTTATTAAGATTTTTTTCAAAAATTCCTAAAGTTTTAACTAAACTATTTATTTATGGCCAAATTGAATGATAAACGAATTCATTTTTATTGTATTTAATTAAAGTAATGTGTAAGCAATCTAGAAAAATATGTTTTAGGCCTCTGTGTCGTTAGACATTTTTTTTACAGATATTTAAAGTTCATAACAAATTTTAAAATTCATAAATACTTTTTGTAAACCTTATTTTAAAAATAACGGAGCGTGATTTTTTTGTTCAAACCTTTTTGAAAACATGCTTGATAATCGCTCTTTCTTTTGAGGTAACATTTACGCAGATATCTTACAAATTATTGAAATTAGAACCTAAAAACCAATTTAAGGGAGAAATTTTAAATTTTAGGCAGTCTAAATAAAACAACATTTGAATTAAATTTATTTATGTTTCATGGTCAAAATGTTGTCCGTGATTCCTAATACAAGCACGATTCCGTCTTCTCACTTCTGTTGTTGTCATTTTCAACATCATATCTCCAGCTTCATGGTTTCAAACTCTGAATTCATTCTCTCTGTCAGTTCTTCTCTCGTGTTTATTTCAACATTCGTATACACCAGCTCCTTGGCCCGGCCCCACACGAAAAAGTCCATCAGGGTCAGATCTGGTGAGCGAGCGGGCCAAGGGATGGGTCCATCTCTGCCAATCCAGCTGTCAGGAAAGCAATTATTTAAGTGTTCCCCATGTGTTGTGTGGGTTATGAAAGTTTGTAATGCCCTCCCTAGAAAATTTGCTTTCATCCGTCCACAAGATTGATTTCAAATTCAAATTTTCTAGGGAGGGTATTACAAACTTTCATAACCTTCATGAATGGGCCGCCAAAGACAACAATCCACATTTTAAGAAGCAGGTGTCGTTTCAGAGGAAATTCTCTGTCAATGTTTGGGCTGGAGTAATTTGCAGGACGTTGATTGGGCCCCACTTCTTACCGGAGACTTTCAATGGTGAAAATGATTTGCACTTTCTACAAGTGGATTTACCAGAGCTGATAGAGGAAACCGGTGTCCCGATATTCGCAAGAGACAGTACAGTCATCTTTCAGCAAGACGGCTGTCCAACGCATTGGATGTTAAATGTAAGGGAACACTTAAATAATTGTTTTCCTGACAGCTGGATTGGCAGAGATGGACTCATCCCTTGGCCCGCTCGCTCACCAGATCTGACCCTGATGGACTTTTTCGTGTGGGGCCGGGCCAAGGAGCTGGTGTATACGAATGTTGAAATAAACACGAGAGAAGAACTGACAGAGAGAATGAATTCAGAGTTTGAAACAATGAAGCTGGAGATATGATGTTGAAAATAACAACAACAGAAGTAAGAAGACGGAGCCGTGCTTGTATTAGGAATCACGGACAACAATTTGACCATGAAACATAAATAAATTTAATTCAAATGTTGTTTTATTTAGACTGCCTAAAATTTAAAATTTCTCCCTTAAATTGGTTTTTAGGTTCTAATTTCAATAATTTGTAAGATATCTGCGTAAATGTTACCTCAAAAGAAAGAGCGATTATCAAGCATGTTTTCAAAAAGGTTTGAACAAAAAAAGCACGCTCCGTTATTTTTAAAATAAGGTTTACAAAAAGTATTTATGAATTTTAAAATTTGTTATGAACTTTAAATATCTGTAAAAAAAATGTCTAACGACACAGAGGCCTAAAACATGTTTTGCTAGATTGCTTACACATTACTTTAATTAAATACAATAAAAATGAATTCGTTTATCATTCGATTTGGCCATAAATAAGTAGTTTAGTTAAAACTTTGGGAATTTTCGAAAAAAATCTTAAGAAATTGGTAAAAAAAAAGTGGTAAGACTTCGTCTAAGACAACCATGGCTTAAATGGTTCTGAATTGCCTGTACTATCTTCGCCTTAAAGCTTTGCACCCATCTTCCAATCACCCTGTATAATCTATTTTTAGTTAGATATTTGATGTCATGGATGGATGTGATGAAATACTTCCACCAAAACAAAACTATAAAAAACGGGATATGGCTTTACGTGGTTATCTAACCGACCGTTCAATTCAAGGGTTATCCACTATTTGCGTCATATCCTGTGGAAACCATATCCTATGAGAACGATAATCGTATTATTAATACTCAGTAAATAAAAAAAAACAATATTCCGAACGTAGTTTTAGGAGTTAAGAGGGGATGGCCTGCGAAAAATTTGAAACATAGGTATTTGAATTTAAAGAAACTATTGCCGTCGCCTTACCTCAAGTCTGCCCCCGTAGTGTGTGATAGGGACAGCTGCAGTTCAGACCGAAATTATCATAAAAATTTTGACGAGATCGACGTTTCGTATTCCCCTTTTTTCTCCTTGAAAACTGAGCCGATTCAATTATGGATTACATTTAAATTGAATTTTTAAAAACTTTTCTAATTTGTCTGGTAGTCCTGTAATCACGGCGATAAAAATAGGGCATTTTTTGTCATTTTTAGAGGGTCATAATCTTTACTAATTAGTTGCTGAAAATATGAAAATGACAGGGATGTGTTTACAGCAGACCTTGTTTTTTGTTTTGTTTAGCCTTTACTGTCCCTGCTGGGCAAAGGCCTCCCCCAAGTCCTTCCAGACCTTGATTTTTGAAAAAAAAACCTCTAGAGGCATTATTTAGGAAGAAAAAAGGGGAATACATTTGTATGGAGAATCACACGCCCTCTTCCCTCTTAAGCTGGTTCTGTATATGTAAACCATCATAAAACACTTGTTCTGTACAGAGTGGCATCGACGCGCAAACTCATCATCTGCCTAGCCTTTTCCCAACTATGTTGGGGTCGGCTTCCAGTCTAACCGGAGGCAGCTGAATACCAGTATTTTACATGAAGCGACTGCCTATCTGACGTCCACAACCCAGCTACTGGGTAATACGATACTCCTTGGAAAGACTGGTTGTCAGACTTTCGGGCTTCTGACTACCCGTAACGACAGTCAAAGATCCACTAATGACAGCCGGGACCAACGGCTTAACGTGCGGCTGTTATTATTTATCCACGAATTCAGAAATGACTATATTCATACCAAATTAAAACTTAGGTACTTCTACTAATTGGCTAACTAGCAGGTCGCACTAACCTCCAGTTTCTGGAAGCCTTATAATAAAAGTCCCTGATGCGTAAATCAGCTGTAAAATATTGTGATTTGTTTGCTACGTAAAACAACGTGAAACAATCACGAACAAAACTGATATCAGATAAAATTGGAAAAGTTTTTGGAAGCCGACGCGACCCTGCAATTTTAAACACTAGCGGGAGAGCTGGTCCGGGAAAGTTTTAACACCTTACCTGGCCTGTTTCTGCCGCCGAGCAGTACCTAATACTGTGTTCCAGGTTGAAGGGTGTTATTATGGGCACATCAGATACAAAGAAAGACAAAATCTATGCTAATACTTATTTAAAATAATAATAATATGTAGGTACATTTATATGAAAAAATAAGCAAAATAATCATAGGGCATCAAAAAATTCGTCCGCATCGCTGTCAACAGGAACAGAGCCCAAAAGGCTGGCAGCATTGCCACGTTGTATGGCGATGCTAATTCTTTGGCCAAGAAATAGGCCAGCCCTCTGGTCACGTGAAGAGTCGACTAACGGCTTAGCGATATCTCGAAAAACCAAGTGGGCACTCGGGCCCCATGGCCCTAGTGTTTCAGCCCCAAACGGCTCGAACATATAACTCCCAATCAGGTTGGAATATTTTCCCCGAGAGGTTTTCTGCACCTAAAGAAAGTAAATTTATTTGATCCAGGTTAAGGCACACAATATTCACACAAAAACAAAAAAGGCGTATAATACGCACTGCAAAAGAGTGGAGCTCTCTACCTACGTCTGTATTTCGAGCGCATACAACAAGAATCTCTTCAAAGTAAGAGTAAATAGGCTTCTTCTGGGTAAGCTCACTCCATCGTCGACTTTGTCTCTGTCACCTCTGACCAAGACTAGAGTCAAGAACAAACCCATTTCAAATAGAAATTTAAAAAAACTTACAATAGTACGAGTATTATGTGCCTCACAGCTGTGCCATTTCTACTTCAGCTTCGCCTGTATTATGGGATGCCTCTGGTATTGCAGATAGCCGAAGGCATTATTGTAGGCATATAGGTCCCTTACAAGGATCTTTTGGAGTTTGAATGACTTTGACAAGGGGGCGCTGTTGGTTATACTGAAAAACAAAATGGCGGCGCTAGTTCCGATTTTGACCACGCACCAAAAGATTCTGATCAGCGGTGGCCTAGTGATAACGGCCGCGACTTACGAGCTGTAGGTAGGTCAGGTTCTTTGTGTAAATTATTTCATCACCACTGACTGCTCTCAAAACGGTGACGGAAAACATCGTGAGGAAACCGGCATGTCCTAGAACCAATAATTCGCAGATATGTGACATCTACCAAGCCGCACTAGGCCCGCTTGGTGGATTACGGCTCACAGAGAGAAGGCCTGTGTCCCACCCAGCAGCGGGGACATTATAGGCTGACTATGCCAAAAGATCCTATAGCTAGACAATCAAATGAGCCACCTGGTTGTTGTCCAAAAAAAATACATAAAACAGACATCACTGAAAAATCTTAAAATCCTTTCTCTCTCTTAGCCCTCAGTAATGCTACCAATATGGACATCAGAGTTCCTGCAAGCCGTCTCCCGAATGGACCCAAAGTTCATCGCCCTACACCTGCAGGAGGTCGGCGGCAAGGCGTACGAGAAGTCGATGCAGTACGTCAAGGACTTCGTGCAGCGGCTCTGTGACTGTCCCGAGTTGAGGCTCTTTGACAAGATCAGGATATTTTTGGACGAAGACTTTAGTTCGCCTGAGAAGTTTACTGTGAGTATTGTCAATAAAAAAAGTTATTAATAAAAATAAAAAACCCGACTGCGGTAAAAAACTTAAGTTAAAAGAACTGAAAAGCTAAAAACAAGCCCATTTTAAATTAAATAAAAGTTGGAAGCAGGCGGGACCCATACCATTTTTATTATATTTTCAAATTCAAAACGACGATTTAGTTCTTGGTACGTGTTTTTCACGATTTGTCACTTCTAATTACTTTTAACCATATAAGTTGTTTATATTTTTGTAATCGTCTTTTATAGCCCTTTATTTTGATACCCCACTCGATAGGTTTTGAGAAAAAAAAATTTTTTGAAGACATACATACATACATAGTAGTCGCCATATTGAATTTTCACTAACGTCATGTCTTTAGTGACACTCGCCGGACTAAGAGGAATCGATTGACGTGTGAATCATAAAAATCGGCCCAGGCGTTTTGTCTGTATAGTTCGTCAAAGGAACATACAAATATACATACATACATAGGCTGATGAACACATTACCACTCCTTTGCGTCGCGCAGTCGGGTAAAAATCATAAATCAAAATATTTTATTTCACATAAGCCTATCTACATGGTCACTTATGAAACGTCAGAAGCTAGGTGCACGGTTCTTTTCAATTGGTCGTTTTCTATGGAGAAGAACCGGCAAGAAACTCCACGGTTACTCTTTTTAAAAATAATTGGCTTTTACAATATTTTCAAATTACAGTAGGTATGGGAGGACAGCGTAGGCCTGTCAACAAGTACCAGCCGGTCGATTCCGTAAAAATCTCACCGTGAAAACTTAGGTGAAGTGAGTTTGTTTTTGCTAGGAATTGACACTATTGACAGCTCACTCCACGCTCACTTCACCTAAGTTTTCACGGTGAGATTTTTACAGAATAGCACCCCAGGTACTTGATAAAATAAAAAATAAAGTCTACAAGGCCTAGAAAGTCCTCACATTTACAAAATAAGAATCTATTAAAAGGATAAATAAAAACCTAATAAAACCAAGTGATATGATTACCATTACAACCACTAATAAAGAGATGAAAAATTTGAATTGTCTGTATACAAATGTCTTTTTATCACTTTTGTTGCCGTCTCTATTTTTTATGAAGTTCTAATGAGTGCCGCATATAGGTAACTAGCTGCGCCCCGCGGTCTCACCCGCATAAGTTTCGATCCCGTGGTAATATCGGGAAAAAAGTATCCTATATGTTAATCCAGGGTGGCTCCATACAAAATTTTATCAAAATTGGTCCAGCCGTTTGAGCGTGAAGATGTAACAAACATATAAACATGTGTGTCCGTTAAAATAAAGCCAAGTTTATACACTTCCATGATTAAATTCGAATTCTATAGTCGGACTTTTAATTAGCTGCAGTAAAATGACAGCATAAGTGTTACTTAAATGACTGAAATTGGCGGCTTTTTGTTTTTTCACGGCCATCAACCAAATCTTGTTTTTTTTCTAGTACAGAATAGTGTACCAAACGAAACTTATTTGCCATGCATATCTCTAAACTCAGTGCGAAATGAGTTAATAAGAAGTGTCATTTTACTGCAGCTAATTAAAAGTCGGACTTTATTGAAGGATGCATAGGTACAGACGCCAGCAGGTCAACCTACCCGAAACTGTCAGATTTTCCCAATCAACCTTGAACCTTATGCTTTAGCAATAAAGTCGAAAATCTATTAAAGAAATCTGACAGATTGTAGTAACTTGATGTGCTGGCGTCCGTACTCTGCATAGTTTTAGTAATATCTTAATGTCAGGGAAAGGTCAAGTTATTCTAGAAATGCTACTCTAGATTTTTATAGTCTTTAAACTGGTCGAGATTTTTTTTTGGTTTTTAGGGTTCCGTACCCAAAGGGTAAAAACGGGATCCTATTACTAAGACTTCACTGTCTGTCCGTCCGTCTGTCTGTCACCAGGCTGTATCTCAAAAACCGCGATAGCTAGACAGTTGAAATTTTCACAAATTATGTATTTCTGTTGCCGCTATAACAACAAATACTAAAAACAAAATAAAATAAATATTTAAGGGGGGCTCCCATACAACAAACGTGTTTTTTTCGGCGTTGTGGTAAGGAACCCTTCGTGTGCGAGTCCGACTCGCACTTGGCCAGTTTTTTTATTTTCTTGTGCACTAATTAAATCAATAGCTGAATAATAAGACACGGTTAGATGTCATGTATGTTTGTGATAAAAATTGAGATGTATAGGTATGCCTAAGTTAGTCGCTTTTTTCTGATGGCCAGTACCTACAAGTCTATAATTTAGAATTTTGACCTCGTTCCGGGATGCTTTGTAAGATAGCTCACGCAGACTGTCGAGTTGGGGATGACCAGACACCAGCAAATCAAGCTAACCGAAACTGTAAAATTTTCCCAATCAACTTTGAACCTTATGCTTTAGCGATAAAGTTTAAAATCTATTAAATAAATTTGACAGAATGTAGTTGCTTGACGTCTGTACTTTGTTATCGTTACTACTGGAGAAATAATCTGCATTCGCGATTTATTTGCCAGTATGTAAACAAATATGAGTTTAAGGAAAAAAAACTTAAAATCCTTCACAATAAAGTTCAGTTTACGCTACAACTTCAAGCATTTTTATAACTTTTTCAAAACTGCTAGTCACTCTGAAATCAACTTAATTACGATTAAAATAAAGTTGATATTTGTTTAACTTGAAATAATATTAATTTGAAACATAAGTTTGATTAGGTTTTATGCACCCACTGAGCCACTACCCTTTTTATGGGTTTTTAATTCCTAACTACATTTCCAGGCCCTCGGCAACATGTACTTCGCGCACTCATCACTCACAGACCTGAAGATCTGGGACTTCGAGCTGAAGGCGTATGTCGAGGCTACCGGCAAGGAGGTGCACGCAGGGAACATCGAGAAGATCACAACCAAAGAGAAGGCCAAGTTCCCGCAGCATTTCTTTCCGGAGGTACGAATATTATATTACTAAGGGGATTACAGGAGACCCATGGCTATATAATAACAGCCGCACAGGTCGATCGATCAGGTTAAGCTACGCTTGCCGCGGTTGGTCTGTGGATGGGTGACCATCTTTACCTACATACCGTGACCTATCCGTGCCTCGGAAAGCACGTTAAGCCGTTGGTCCCGGCTGTCATTCGTGGATCTTTGACAGTCGTTACGAGTAGTCAGAAGCCCGAAAGTCTGACAACCAGTCTTACCAAGGGGTATCGTATTACCCAGTAACTGGGTTGTGGAGGTCAGATAGGCAGTTGCTCCATGTAAAATACTGGTATTCAGCTGCATCCGGATAGACTGGAAGCCGACCCCAACATAGTTGGGAAAAGACTGAGCAGATGATGATGACTACAGGACCAATAAAAGTACAATGATCGACTACAGTAAACAAAATCAGAAAAATATATGATATTCTTCAGGATATATGCTAGGTAGATAGTGTGTTGAAAACATAATACAACTAATTTGATACGATAAAAAAAATCATGAAGATACTTGCTTCGCGGTAGTCGGGTAATAAACAAAATGTATTCAAGTGACGAAAAAAAAAAAACTAAATTGCATTAAACTATGAATTCATCTCTATTGATAATAAGTTACTACTGGACAGTATTCCTGTGTCACTAATGCGCTTACAGACACATACATACACATCTGTATCTGCAAAAACAATTTAGTTCTGAGCCCCAATCGAAATCGCAACTTGTAATGCAGAAACCAAACACCTACACTAGTTGGATCGGCTTCATTTGGCCTCTGACCTTATGGAGGTATGAGGAACAGAGTGTAAAGTTCACTCATACTCTATAGAAAAGGGAGGAAGGAGACCAGACGGGTGTTGTTTCTGGCGGGAAACTGCCCGCTGATTCATGTCGGGCCGTTGTATCTATGCTAGTTGCGCGGTAAATTCTACTTGCGAGATGCAAGATTTTGCGTGACGTCAATATGACTTCGCATGTGGCGTTGTAGATACCGCTACAAACTAATTAACAGCTAACAGCTTTTCACATTGTTTGAACACGATTCGAAACATTTTCGGCTGCAGAGCAATTTGGAAGAGACAATTTGGACTGTGAAAGTACGTTAGTCGTTTGTTTCCTTGTGTCGGTATGGCGTGATTACAAACGACTGTTGATTTCGGCCAGGTACTTGGCCGAACCACTCTGGCTATAAAGTAGACACGCTCACTTTTCGTCTGCAGCCGAAATTACCAGTATTTTACATAAAGTGACTGCCTATCTGACCTCCGCAACCCAGTTACTGGGTAATACGATACTCCTGTATGTACTGTGTCTGGTTGTCAGACTTTCGGGCTTCTGACTACCCGTAACAACTGTCAAAGATCTACTCATGACAGGTGAGACCAACGGTTTTGACGTGCATTTGTCCTTTTATTTTATTTTTACACGACATTGCACGTAATTTGCCTGACATAACCTGTAGATTATGTAGGTAATATTAATTCACAAAGAAATACACAAGTGACCGCGTGATGTACCACCCACATTTTTTTGGGGAAAACCAAATTACTTACACCATTAACTTAACAACAAACTCAGTTCCATGTAGGTAAGTTCCTAAAAAGAACATGTGACGCATGTTTCCCCCAACCCTTTCTTATTTTTTTTTTTGTGTTTAAGTATGTTCTTTATTGCGTCATGTTTACCTCAAATAAACGTATTTTTTTTCTTTCTTTCAATGAACCCGAATCAAATCCAAACTCCAGGCCTCCCGCCGCTGAGAAGGTTGTAATAACAAAAAAAAATTGCATATGCAGCTCCGTACACGTGGTAGAAGTAAAACTTCTTAAACATAAAGATTAGGAGAGATTTAGTGTGAGTGACAGAGAAAATTATATATTTCTTCTCTCTTATGTAACGAAATGTGCCTAAACGTGACGCGCCCATGAAATTTCAATCTCAATTCGAATCGCCCCTAAGAAGTTTCATGTCAAAAAAACCCATAACACTTTTGCACGACTCTCAGCAGGTAATCTTGTTGACATATTCTTGCATATAAAACACGCTACCTTATAATATTATTACCGACTACCTCCGGCCCGCGACTTCCGCGTGAAATTTTTTGTCTCTTGTCCCGACTCACCCCACCCCGTCGCATCGCATCGCCTTGTCGTTTTCGCTTAGCGTTCTTTCCGACTTTCTTTTCTTTTTGCTCGGCTCCGAAGAGTCGTAGCGTGATGTTAAATAGACTATAGCCTTCCTCAAGAATTGGGCTATCAAATGCAATTTATTTTTTATACCGACCGGATAGTTCCAGAGAGTAGCGCGTTCAAATAAAGAAACAAACAAACTCGTCAGCTTTATTATTACTAGTATAGATTACTGACGTTATAAAGCAGGATATTGTCCTCTTGTCGAGAACAACTGCAATAACCTATTGAAAACCTATATAAGTACGTAGGTCAATTCCTAGTATTTTTCCTCTATTCAAATGCAACTAGGTAACAAAAATAACTTAGCCGTTTCCAAGATTAGCGACCACAGACAAACAAACACTAATTAGGTCATCATCATTTGCCTAGCCTTTTCCCAACTATGTTGGGGTCGGCTTCCAGTCTAACCGGATGCAGCTGAATACCAGTATTTTAAACAAACACTAGTTAGGTACAGATCATTAAAATAACGCCATAAATACTTCTGAATAAATAATTTTCCGTCTAAAGTTGATTTAATACCAGAAAATACATATTAAAATCAAAAGAAAAAAAATGTATAAGTAAGTAAGAAAAGTAAATAACATTTAACCACACTAAAATAAAATAATGAATTAATAAAATTTTGTCATTATTTCAAGACGTCTAATGTTAAATATTGCTAAGAATTTTAGTCCTACAATTACCATTAAGTATGCTCATGCCGCCTGTGTGATACAGGTTTATCCTAGTACAGGCATCTAACATTATTATACCTTTGTAAATAATTTCTAAGACTTTTTGTAATAATTTTACCAATTTTAATACTGAATAAAACATTTATTATTATAATATTATAAATGCGAAAGTGTGTCTGTCTGTTACCTCTTCACGCTTAAACCGCTGAACCGATTTAGATGAAAGTTGGTATCGAGATAGTTTGAGTCATAGGATAGTTTCGATTCTCAGGTCGGGCAAACTGTTATGAGGTTCTTCTATCCAGAATTTTTCAATAGCAGCCCGCAGTCTAGATTTATACCCAATTGATGGCAATAGGCTCGCCCCCTATTACATGGGACTTAAACATAACTGGTGAAATGTGGGTGTACTATAAGGTAAGGTACCTACTCCTCTCCTTTTTAAAAAGAGTAACCGTGGAGTTTCTTGCCGGTTCTTCTCCATAGGAAACGACCAATTGAAACCGTGCACCTAGCTTCTGACGTTTCATAAGTGCCCATGTAGGCTTATGTGAAATAAAATATTTTGATTTTGATTTCCTTTGTTAGTTTTAAATGCTCCTTTTTTACCCGACTGCGGCGAAGCCCAAAAGGAGGGTTATTACTATTCGTATTATAATTTTTTTTGTACTTGTGTGTGTCGCAAATAAAATATATTTCTTTCTTTTTAACTCATCGGGAATTAGAGGGGGTCTAAAATGGCCACTTTGGCAGAATCATAAAAGGATAACATTATGAATCATAATGGACAGTTAACTGTTAAGTTAATCGTATCAAATCCCATTGGTGAAGGATTTTTCAGTTATTTTTTTTGTCTGTGCTAAAATACCAATCAGTCCAATCCAAATCCAATCCCAATCTCTTTGATTATACCTACGTAGTGCAGCGAAAAAAAAGAAAAACACAGACTGTCTTCGCCATATTATGATTCATAATGTTATCCTTTTACGATTCTGCCAATAGGCCCCTTGATGTATTGTAAGTTAGAACATCGGCTTCAACTTTAGTTCAATGTTAAAGTAGATAAGACTTTCTCGGGGCTGTTAGAGATATTCTGCACTTTTACGAATTCATATTTGCACGTGGATCAGTATTATAACTAGGTAATAAAGACGTAGACACGACGCGCGACGCGACGTAGAGACGTTTCTCAGGTTTGCGTACCGATATCTTTAATTATGGTTATGTATGTTTATATTATGGTTTGGTTATGAGCTACGGCTGACTGCTGCAAGTCACCTGTAGAGTGCCAGTGCGGGTGGGTCGCGAATCATATTTTAATCGACATGCGACATGCAAACTGATAGTGTAGCGGTATCTACAACGCCACATGCGAACAACGCGTCATACTGACGTCACGCAAATCCTGCAACGCGCAAGCAGTGTTTACCGCGCAACTAGCATAGATACAACGGCCCGATATGAATCATCGGGCAGTTGCCCGCCAGACACAACACCCGTCTGGTCGGAGGATCCTCCCTTTTCTATAGAGTATGAGTGAACTTTACACCCTGTTCCTCATACCTCTATACTGGTGACCTGCAAATTGCAAAAAAACGTAAGAAAATTTGAATTAGCGCATCCCCGATATACTTCCTTTTTTTTTCTTTTTTTTTTTTAACGTTGCTCCTCACTAGGAATTTATCCTGTATTGTGGGTGCGTTTACAAACATTTAAACTCACAAACACAAACAGCCAGACCCGGAACAACTACTTGTAGGTCATACAAATATTTGTTCCGTGCAGGAATCGAATCCGCGACACGCAGCGCACCAGTCAATCGCTTAACCACTGCGCCAACCGTGCCTTCATACTGTAGTGTACGATCGAACCGTTTGATTAAATTGGGTTCGATTCTTGACTAAATTAAATGCTTCTTCTACAACTCAAAGTTTATATAGGCGAACAAGGAAGCATAAACCTGATGTAGCTGAATATCAGTATTTTTCATGGAGCGACCGCCTATCTGACCTCCACAACCCAGTTACTGGGTAATATGATACCCCTTGGTAAGACTGGTTAATTGTCAGACTTTAGGGCTTCTAACTACCCGTAACGACTGTCAAAGATCCACAAATGACAGCCGGGACCTACGGCTTAACGTGCTTTCCGAGGCATGGAGGGGTCTCGGTATGTAAAGATGGTCACCCATCCACAGACCAACCGCGGCAAGCGTAGCTTAACCTGATCCATCGACCTGTGCGGTTGTTATTATTTAGCCACGGGCCCCTCAGTGTCAAAGATCCACGAATGACAGCCACATACTCACCACGTCCACCCATCACTTATGTTTATTTATTTCAGTGTAAGTGGTCGCGCAAAGGTTTCCTGCGCACACGCTGGTGGATGCGCGGCACGGCTATCGAGTTCGTCAACATCCATCTTTTCCACGACGCGTCCAATCTGCTGGCTATTGAACCATTCCCTTCTGTAAGTCTTGTTTCATTTTAAATGTAGTTTTGTTTCAGTTTTGGAATGCGCACGGGTCTCGTGATAGCTTGAACAATAGAACAGAGTTTTAGGTGAAACAGGTCCTAAAGCTATTTATTTATTTAAGATTACATGCACAACATTACGGCATTGAAACCCAAGAAGTTGTACAGAGCAGTTTGCAAACTAAAAAAACAGTGGCACTCCAGGAGTGCCGACAGAACTGAACATTTACGAAATGTCTTATTTAAAAAAAGATAATCTCTGTTTCTATAGAAAATTTAAAATTGGTCTAATTTGGCTGTAACACCATTGTTCGAAAATGTTCTCTACTAACTTTTTAGACCTTTGTATCCTGCTTATGCGTTTGATGTTTCATTAAAATCAGTTCATTCATTTCGAAACACAAGGGCTTGAAAGTTTGTATGAAATGCCGTACGGCGTAAACGCTCATAACAGTTTTCTGCTATAAGGGATGGAGACAAATCCAACAAATCAAAGATCATAAAAATCGGTCTAGCGGTTCTTAAGTTATAAATGGCGTAACTAACCCGACTTTGTTTTATTTAAATTGATTTAACTCCAATTTGTCTTCTATGCCAGGTGTACTGCCGCTCCCGCCGGCGCGCGTTACGTCACACGCTGCGTCACCTCCACTCGGACGTGAACGCGGCGCCATACTTCATCTTTGGGGACTTCAACTTTAGGGCCGATACCGCAGGAGTTGTAAAGGTAAGAAGGTTCAACTCTTCTGAGGCTTCTGTCTTTCCTTTTTATTTGATTCGGTTATTTCTTTCCTTTTTAGGGTTCCGTACCCAAAGGGTAAAAATGGGACCCTGTTACTAAGACTCCACTGTCCGTCTGTCTGTCACCAGGCTGAATTTCAAGAACCGCAATAGCTATACAGTTGAAATTTTCACAGATGATGTATTTCTGTTGCCGCTATAACAACAAATACTAAAAACAGAATAAAATAAATATTTAAGGGGGGCTCCGATACAACGAACGCGTTTTTTTTCGGCGTTTTGCCTTGAAGGAACCCTGGCCAGTTTTTAGTGTTCCATTTCGATTTTTGTAAAGGTACTCGTATAAGAAATTAAAGAATCTTCTTCCATTTATTTTTGATTGATATCATGCCTACTTGCCTTCCCCTCGAAGAGAAGAGGCAGTGGGAACTTTATAGGCTGCTACATATACTTATTTCGGACAAAAATATTTCTTAAAATTAAACTTCTCTTTTACAGAAGGTGACAGAAGAGCTCTCAGGCAGCAGATTACAAAACGGCGCCAACGTAGACGCGTCCCGCCTGCAGTACCGCTCGCCGGCAGACGGCAGGGTGGTCCTCACCATCGGCAAGAAGGAGTTCTCGCATGTAGATCACCAGAAGATATTCAGAGAGCCCTGGGTGAGTATGTATGCTAAGCACATTTACTGTATAAAGTATTATATTATGTTAACTAGCTTATGCTATGCACCCTCTTAGGGGTGGAATTTCGAAAAACCCTTTCTTAGTGGATACCTACTCTTCACAAAGAACACACCCTCCAAATTTCATGTCTCTAGGACCAGCGGTTTAGGCTGTGCGTTGATATATCAGTCAGTCAGGACTTTGATTTAGATTATTGTGAATATGAATATTTATGGACTATGTGGGTCATTGTTTCCGTTTTAATCATGGTCTGGCAGTTTGTATAGTTTATGCGGCCTACCCAAATGTCCTGTCTTTGGTATTGTTCGTCGCATCGTTGAGCTCTTCAAGTTCTGAGTTGAGCTGCACGATTTTTGGGAAATGCCTGCACTGATTGGACAGGTCCGCTCAATCTGTGTGGATCTTTCCTCAAAAGACCATTTCAGACACCAATCTACATGGTCTTCACACGATCCGACCAAGATTTTGTCTGGACTTTAAAAGAGACTGTGACCTCTGGAGCTTGTTTCGGCTTTTCTTCTCAGAATAGTCAAATAGGAAACGCCGACCTCATCTAGTTTAAAAAAATATAATTGACATGTAAAAATGCTTTTACAAACCTACTTACAGTAAATAAAATCATTTATCACAGAAGATATCAAACACAGAATCTCACATATACAGAACCCAATCGCCAAAAAATATACGAAATAAAAAGTAAGAATGTGAGTTTTATTTATTTAAATGGATACAAGCACTTTTGATTAACCGGTTGAATGTCGTAATTACAGAAACAATTAAAAAGCCATTGTGTCTCGCGTGGATCCACTTTCTGGTATACGAAGGGTTAATAGATCCAACGCTACTGTTAATCATCTGGCTTGAAACAAATTTAGTTTATATCCATACTAATAATATCATAAATTCGAAAGTAACTCTGTCTGTCTGTATCTGTATGTTACCTTTTCACGCCAAAACCACTGAACGGATTTAGATAAAATTTGCCAGAGAGATAGATTGGACATAGGATAGTTTTTATCGACCTACCTCGCGGGCGAAGCCGCGGGCGGAAGCTAGTTATTAACCTTTTAATAATTTGTCAAACTTAAGTGGCAGTGAGCAGGGCAAATTGCTCGCAGAGAAGATGGCCGATGGGGCCGAAAGGTTCTGGAGTGGCGACCGCGTACCGGGAGACGTAGCGTTGGAAGTCCTCCCACAAGGTGCTCCGACGACGAACTCTCAACTCGTTGGATGCGAGAAGAACAGAACCGGTCGAAGCGGAGGTGCTTGGGGGAGGCCTATGTCCAGCAGTGGACGTCTTTCGGCTGAAACGATGATGATGATTGATATTTTAACTCAATTCTTTACAGCTTCAACGCTACGACCGTGAGCTGGAAGCGTTAAGGCCACATCTGTACGAGTTTCCCGTCAAGTTCCCGCCCTCCTACCCGTTCGAAGAAGATGTGCATCTACCCACACACTACATGAAGACTCGGTATGTGATTACATATGTGAACCTAGTAGTTTGTAAGTAAGATGCTGTTCAGAAAGTGTTTGGAAAATTCGGCCTTGTCGCATGCAGAAATTAATCACACTAATATTATAAAGGCGGAAGTTTGAGTGTGTGTTTGTTACTTCTTCACGCTCAAATGGCTGGACTAATATTGATAAAATTTGGCATGAAGGTAGCCGACACCCTGGATTAACTGCTGCTGCTTTTTATCCCGATATTCCCACGGGATCGAAACTTATGCGGGTGAAACCGCGGGGCGCAACTAGTGAATCATAATGGACAGTTAACTGTTAAGTTAATCGTATAAAATCCCATTGGTGAAGGATTATTCAGTTATTTTTTTCTATTTGTCCTAAACTACCAATCAATCCAATCCAAATCCAATCCCAATCTCTTTGATTATACCTACGTAGTGCAGCTAAAAAAAGAAAAACACGGACTGTCTTCGCCATATTATGATTCATAATGTTATCCTTTTATGATTCTGCCAAACTGGCCTTTTTTGGCCCCCTTGAAACTACCTCAAATAAATCTTTGTCATTTATTATCAACGTCATTTTTACCCGACTGCGGCGAAGCCCAAAAGGAGGGTTATGTGTTTGACCTGTATGTATGTATGTATGTATGTCCGATTCTTTGTTCCCTCGTAACTTCTAAACGAATGAACGGATTTGGATAAATTATACGTCTTTAGATTTGTCTTGGTAGCGCGAGTGTCACTGGCTACATTAAAATCAAAAACAAAGTAAAATGGCGGATTTAGGGTGCCATATTGTGGAGTTCGTATTTTTTTTTTCTTCTAATACCATCGAGTGAAATATCAAAATTAAGGGTTTTAAACGGTGATTACAAAAATATATACAACTTATATGGTTAAAAGTAATTCGAAGTGACAAATCGTAAAAAAACACGTTAAATAAAATAATTATTTCTCGTTCCCTGTTGAGTGACTTTACGGGTCAGCTAATAATTAATACATAAGTAAATCGTCTGCAAAATCTTTCAAATTTGTAAACTAAAAAGCTGGAAATAAAAAACAAGTAATTAAAAAAACTAAAAAACCCGACTGCGGTAAAAAAAATTAGTTTAAAAAAAACTGAAAAGCTAAAAACAAGGCCATTTTAAATTAAATAAAAGTTGGAAGCAGGCGGGACCCATTTGAGTTTGAAAATATAATATAAAAATGGTATGGGTCCCGCCTGCTTCCAACTTTTATTTAATTTAAAATGGCCTTGTTTTTAGCTTTTCAGTTTTTTTTAAACTAATTTTTTTTACCGCAGTCGGGTTTTTTAGTTTTTTTAATTACTTGGTTTTTTTTAGAATATGTTGTTGTGACATTCCAGATGTCCCTCATGGTGCGACAGGATCCTCCTGTCGCAGTCTGCGCGCCTGCTGGTGCAGCAGCAGGACCCGGCGCGACAGGCAGACAATAAGCACATGCACGCTTCCAGGTTTGTTCATAATAAAATAACTTTAATTCCTACACAATAAAGTTCAGTTTACGCTATAACTTCAATCATTTTTATAACTTTTTCAATAGTCCTAGTGACTCTGAAATCAACTTAATTCCCATTAAAATATTCACCCGCATAAATCTCGCTCCTGTGAGAATATCAGGATAAAAAGTATCCTATGTGTTAATCCAGGATGTCAGCTACCTCCATACAAAATTTTATCAAAATTTATCCAGCCGTTTGAGTGTGATTATGCTAAGTTCATTGTATGAGCTAGACATGCGAGATCTAAATAGACAATATCGTTCATGGTCGTTACCCTAGCATGTTGAAATGATTACAGGAAGTCGGTGACAGACTCCACAGACAGCAGTGGTCGCGTGTCATCTTCTGACAGTAGCCCCGCTCGCTCTGGATCACCCGCGCGGCAGAACACACAGGTATAATAATAATAATAAGTTTATTTATTTATTTTCTCTTCACAAATGTACTTACATTGGTAGTGCTTAAAACTAGCTTAAGGATACGTTTGCAATTTGTGAGAGACTGGTGCTTGAAATAGGCATTGCAAGCAACGCCTGTAGTACAAGTCACCAGGGCCCCACGACGCTTAATATTATGTATAAGCTTAAATCGGGTGCTTTTATGAGATTAGGTATAAGCTACATTTATAAGCTTTTAAACGTGCCACACTGAGCATTGGATAAGAGGGGTTGGTCTGTGGATGGGTGACCATCTTTACATACCGAGACCCCTCCGTGCCTCGGAAAGCACGTTAAGCCGTTGGTCCCGGCTGTCATTCGTGGATCTTTGACAGTCGTTGCGAGTAATCAGAAGCTCGAGTCTGACAACCAGTCTTACCAAAGGGTATCATATTACCCAGTAACTGGGTTGTGGAGGTCAGATAGGCAGTCGCTCCATGTAAAAAACTGGTATTCAGCTGCATCCACTTAACTTATATGAAACACATAATTAATCTGTCAGATTAAGTAACCGTAACTTATTTGGAGGTATTGTAAGGGACTATAATTGGCATTGGGCGTGGCAGCGTGGTGCGGTTTTATATCTGCCCTGCTTTAGTCGTTAGCAAATTAGACATGTATTTCTTGACATACCTTTTTCATGCAATAATCTGACTTTTATTTAATTTCAGGGCAGTCCAGGTAAGACATTGGAGAAGAAAAGCAGTATGGCGGAATTGGATGCGCTATCCGTACCAGTTGGCGGCATGAACTTCAGCAGGAAGAGTATTGCTGACCCTACCAGTGTGCAACAAGCCATTAGCGCTAGGTAATAAAAATTGAGTTCATGCCTAGAAGTCTAAAATGTTTACATTAACTACTTACTTTCCAGTATAGAGGTATGAGGAACGGGTGTAAAGTTCACTCATACTCTATAGAAAAGGGAGGATCCTCCGACCAGACGGGTGTTGTGTCTGGCGGGCAACTGCCCGATGATTCATGTCGGGCCGTTGTATCTATGTTAATTGCGCGGTAAACTCTGCTTGCGCGATGCAGGATTTTGCGTGACGTAGTATGACGCGTTGTTCGCATGTGGCGTTGTAGATACCGCTACAAACCAAAAGATGTAGTTGGTTGGCCTGTTTCCTAGCAGTGGGAAACATTATAAGCTGACTAAGTTACAAGTTAGTCATATTTTTATCAATTTCTTCCCAGGATGTGTGACGCAGAAGGTTCAGCCCGGCGTCGGCTAGTCCGCAACCAATCAGAAGGCGAGCCGGCACCCAGAGAGCGACGAGAGCCCACATCCCGACGGAGACCTGCCTACGGAGTGATAGGAGACGCTACTTGTATGGGGGATCATAAGGTATGATACGAGACAAGGCGAGACAAATAGAAAAAAACTGGCCAAGTGCGGCTCGGACTCGCAAACGAAGGGTTCCTTACCACAAGGCAAAAACCGAAAAAAACACGTTTGTTGTATGGGAGCCCCCTTAAATATTTATTTTATTCTGTTTTTAGTATTTGTTGTTGTAGTGGCAACAGAAATACTTCATCTATGAAAATTTCAACTGTTCCCTACATTTATGTTCGCATTTCTCGTCAAAATTTAGGGAACAGCGTTTTTTTTTTCGCGATTTCAGGTTTGGTCTCATAGTAAAAATTGTTCATAATGATGAGTATAATAACCTCTTAAGAGGTTGTTAATGTTTTACCAATAACCCTGTCTAACATAACCACAACTAAAGAATATTTTTTGCAATACAGTGTTAAAAATTCTATTTGCTATCACAATACATACTGTAGCGATATTAAAAGGAAACTCAATTCTTCGCCACTTAAAACATATAATTTATCTGTATAAAAAAATAACCGAACGTAACAAAAAATAACAAAAACTAGTATAAAAGTAGAAAACTTGTGTCGATACTTAGACTGGCGGCTGATATCGAAATTTAAAAAAAAAGAAACTAATACCTGAGGTTTTTGTAGTTACAACAAATTATATTTTAAAATTAATACGTAAGCTACACGAAACAATTATTTAACGACAATAAATACTAGACTAGAAGAATAATGTAAAAAATATCTGTTGTAGATGTTTGTTATTTCGGCATCTTGTATTTCGTATCTCATCCGGTAGGTAATCTTATTAGGAAATCCAGAAAAACTTGTAAGAAACTGCTCCCTCGAATCTTCTCTCCTCAACTTATTTAAGATCCGGGAACAGAATAGTACGAAGAGGATAGGGTAGGGGTAAGGTAGGGCCGAAAACTCGTCTTGTTATATCTTCAGGCGTATCCTAGACAAAATAACGCACAATAAGAATGGTGTAACAAGCTGAACCTCCTAAACCAAAAAATAACGAGTAGAAATACACATACCTGATAAGATCTAATAGAAAAATACACTGGAGACGTCTCTCTGATCCAAATCAAATCAATATCCCAGCGAGATTCATCCAAATTTAGGATTATAAACACTTTAGAGCGAAAGAAAAAATAGCTCTCAACCGTCAACAGTGACACAAACTTCAAGAGAAAAAAATCACTTGACAGAAGCAGTTCAATATTCAAAAGTTTGATTTTTAAATCAGAAAAATGACCAAAAAAGGTTGCCTAAAATCTTAAAGAAGGATGGAATGTTGAAAACATAATATGCAGTAATTACTAATACTGCAATACCCAATATAAAGTGATCTGAAACATAGTCCATAATCTTGCAATAACTAATACTTCGATTTTTTTCTTCCGCAGCCGATCTACCTGCGCGTGCTGCTACAGTGCGACCGAGGTACCCTGCAGTGTTGCAGCGCGCTGCTGCCCTGCTCGCTGTGCGCGTGCGCAGCCCGCCTGCCCCCCCTGCCCCGCCTGCTCCCCCTGCCCCGCCTGCCCCCCCTGCCCCGCCTGCCCACAGACCCAGACTTATACACTAACAAAAAAATTAAGTTACCAGATATTTCTATCAGCCACCCCGACAAATTCACCGACGAATTTAAAAGAGCTAGGACTGGATCCCTTAACGAATCCATGCTAAGGATACCGCACGTAGAGATCACTAGTGCAGATTACTGTAGCTATGACGGCGTTTATGTAAATGATATCGATAATACTCTTCTCTGTGTTCGACAATGCGTCGATCCCTATACACCAGAGAGTATAGACTCACATAGCCCTAACGCTGAAGCGTCGTCCGGTTCCGAAGTTTCAGTCGAAGTTGCCGAGATATCGACTAATAAATCGACTAAATTGAATCGAGATAGGAGTGTGTCACCTACGCAGTTAAAAAGTCGATTGGATAAGTTGCTAAATGATAAAGATGATATGGTTAAAGTGATACCAGAGTTGCATAGGTTGAATAGTATGGAGTCTTGTAAGTCGGAAGCTAGTAAGAAAGGGGGTTTGTGCTGTTTGGCGTTGAAATGTTACGGGTTCTGTAGGCGGCGCGCGCGCAATGTGAAGTGTGACTGTAGTGGCTTTACTAAGTGTTGCACTTAAACTTGAATTCAGATTCTAAGAAGATTATTAAGTTTTTGAATAACATACTTAAGACCGATCTATGGAGCAAAGTTTGACTTAGTCTAAATTAAGTACAGTAACATGTGAATATGAACCTTATTTGTTTAACGTTAATGTTTATACTCCTATGAAACGTATTATCACATTCGCTTTTAAAAATAGAACAATTGTTTTAAAAGAATAAGGTTGATATTCGTGTAAAATGCACGCTTTAATAATATAAAATGGGCTGGGCCTCAATAATATAAAATGATAAGGTTCAAATTTCATTGCGCTCAACCGGACCGCTGTCTCATTACAGTTGGTCACTGAGAAATAAACTTAAACTACATGATACTAAAGTAGATAATTGAGTGGCAATTATCTAAGATTCTGAATTCAAGTACAGCTTGTAGTTATAGTCATGTGATTCGATTATTTTTGTTGTTTAGTCGATTTTTTTGGCGATTAATATCTTTGATTTTTTTTTAAATTGACCTTTGATAATGTGACCATATTATTTTTAATAATTTTGTAATTATTGATTTTGATAAAGAAATTCGAAGATAATAATCGTCTGACATTGCATTGTTTATGCAGTTTTTATTTTCTTATTGTATGCACTGTGTTGAATTTTTTTTTTGTTATAATTATTGAACCTTGAAAAAAGGTTGTGTTTGACCAAAAATGGTAATTACTTACCATGGACGCGCATGGTAAAATAATTTAATACCGCATGCATTTTTTTAACTATAACATATCAATGTTTAATTGAATCTTAATTTAATATTTTTTTCAATTAATTTGTAAACTATCTTAGGGATAAACTATGTGCTTACTACTAGTCGATATAATTATAATCGATATTTTTTATCTTGGACTTAATCCCCAAGTCACCACTCTAAAAATGTTCGATATTCGAACCCATAGAGTGATGTAGACTTATTTTAAGACAAGGCATGTTTATTTATATTCATGGATTCCTAATACTTATTATTCCTAAATTCCATTATTAATAATAATAATTTATTACTTATTTTTATTTTGATAGCGGGGTATAGTACTCAATGCAATATAAAATAGCCTAGAATTATAAAATAATTTTATTTGATATAATTATAAATTACTCAGCTAATTTAACAAAAAAATTATACCAAATGGTTTATGTAAAATCTAGTCGGTATGCTCAAGCGGTTAAAATACATAACAATTTTGTTGACTTATTCTAGAAGTCTCGATCAAGGTCGGAACAAACAATATACTGTAAAAAACAACCCACCAAACGAACCCGCACTGGGCCCGCATGGTGGATTATGGCCCACACCCTCTCACAGAGAAGCGGCCTGTGTCCCAGCAGTGGGAACATTATAGGCTGATTATGCTTCCGTCAACATGAACTGGTCCTTAGCAGCTTTAAACAGAGAGAAGTGGAAAGAGAGTAAGAGAGAGCCTTTGCCCTGCAGTGGGACATCACAGACTTTTAACAAAAAATAATAACTAGCAGCGCCCCGTGGTTTCACTCGCATAAGTCTCGATCCCGAGGGAATACCGGGATAAAAACTATCCTATGTCCTTTCCCGGGACTCAAACTATCTCTATACCAAATTTCATCTAAATCGATTCAGCGGTTTAAGCGTGAAGAGGTAACAGACAGATACACTTTCGCATTTTAATATTACTAGCAGCGCCCCGCGGTTTCACCCGCATAATTGTCGATCCCGTGGGAATACCGGGAAAAAAACTATGCTATGTCCTTTCCCGGGACTCAAACTATCTATACCAAATTTCATATAAATCGGTTCAGCGGTTTAAGCGTGAAGAGGTAACATACAGACAGACAGAGTTACTTTCGAATTTATAATATTAGTATGGATAAGTATGGATATGTTAGAAACTCTAAATCGTGTATAAAAAACGATAGTAGTTGTTTTATCTTATTTCGGTTATGGCAAAAGCGTCACTCCCTGTGAAATTAAATTTTTCTTAAATATGTTTTATGCAATTTCCTGGTCATTTCAGTAACAAATTATTTCCCAAGCACAAAAAAAAAAATGTGGTTACTTCCCCAGTAGGTTTTAGTTACCCTTAGTAGACTATTACAGACCTACCCCCTTACTATCAGATGAATAGTTACACACCGATTTTTCTCTTTCAGTCGTCAGTAATTGACTTTCGAAAGAAGAAGACAAAGCGTTGTGTAACTATACAGACGCTATACAACGTTTATTATTAAGGAGGGCTAGAATTAGTCAACAAAATTCTACCACCACTAACTTAAAAAGTATTATAATAATTATTGGATTATTAACATTCTAATTTAACTTAAAATTAACAGTCACTATCACTATTAGTTACCATTATTTTTTGGTTTAAAGTCACTATTTGTATTTAAGACTGGCAACACTTATAACTTACTTAATTTTATTTTGCAGTGGCAAGACCTTACGATTTACGACGTCTTAATATTTTTTAAGTCTGTTGTTACCCGCTTCTGGGCAAAGTAAAATATTTTCTTTTTATAAAATTAGAAATACACAGCTGTTCTACATTAATTGCATTAGGGAGCGCCCACGAGCAACTTTTGTCTTAGCAACTAATTTGTCATAAAAATAATCAAGTAATCCTTTATGGTCAGTGGGATTGTCTGAAAAGGTTACCGCTGGCCCGGAACATAAAGGGCTAATGAAGGAACACGGGTCGGTTTTAGTCAGTAAAAGTCTGACACTGATTCCGCTCCACCAGAGTGGGAGGGGTCATTTGATGATTTCGCATCCGCAAAAAAAAATCCTTTATAAGTACCTGTTTTTTTAAATCATAATTTGGCATCGGAGCAGAAGTGGAATGTCGACTAACTTTTTGAGGGCATTGTAGGCCGGTCACCATTTCGTGGTAATCTCGAAAGGTCTTTCCACTGTCGACTCAAGTTATTACGTAAGTTGCGTATTTATGTAAGCCACGCCCCGTCGTGGTGTGGACACGTTCAATAAACGTACTTTGCACTGATACATAGTTTTATTTTGTTTTTTTATGCGCTATTTTTTAACAAAGTTTTTTGCATGAAGTTTTTAGCATCGATTTGTTCGGAACAAAACAAAACTTTTATTTGTAACAATATCGCAAAGAAATAATCTGTAGGGTGATCAATTTTCAAGTTACAAACCGTCTTATTACAAAACGAGTTCTAACTTTAGACCTAGCCTAAGCCTGCGAGACAGTTAATGTATTTTAAACGTTATTCCGACGAACGTAAAGTTCTTAATGCAAATAAACAACTGGGGTTTACCGTCAGTGTTTGTAATAAGAATTTTAATTTTGTCGGATTATATATATTAAGACTGGCCTGTTGGTCTAGTGGTCAGTGACTATGACTGCTATGCCGGAGGTCGTGGGTTCGATTCCCACCCAAGACAAATGTTTGTGTGATGAGCATGATCATTTGTTCTGTGTCTGGGTGTAATTTATCTATATATGTATGTATTTAGAAATATATAAGTATGTTTATCAGTTGTCTAGTACTCATAACACAAGCTCTGCTTAGCTTGAGACTAGACGGCGTTGTGTGATAGTTGTGGAATATTATTATTATATTATTATTATTATTATAGTTGGAAATTTTAAAATGGTTCGATGGTTTAAACCTGGGTCTATAGATACACCTTGTTTTGCAATAAGGCCGTTTGTGTTTTTAAAAATTAGAGTGACGTTTATTTCTTACTAAAAAGGCAATAGTTTTGCCAAGTTCAATTTTAAACCTTTAGAAATGATTACAGCCGGGCGATTCTGTAAAAATCTCACCGTGAAAACTTAGGTGAAGCGAGTTTGTTTTTGCTAGGAATTGACACTATTGACGGCTCACTCCACGCTCACTTCACCTAAGTTTTCACGGTGAGATTTTTACAGATTTAAGAATCCGCTTACGTAAAATATCGTCATGTTGTTGTAATGTGTTATTTTTCAGTTAGATGTTGTCGTTGTTAGCTTTGCTTGTAAGTATTGATTTTGTTTTTATTTTGCACTGTATGAGTATGTATGTTGACATGTATTTGGTTGCCATTAGAAATAGCAGTAGATTTGCGTAGTTTTTGTTAATTTAGAAACCCTTTGGCGTCCTTCTCCATATTCATAAAGTAATCTAAACTGCATTTTTATGTTATTATTATCTACGAAAGTAAACTCTGGCAAAATTAATTTTATAATATCGTTAAGAAAAAAGCAGAAAAAACTATTGATATTTTTCAACCTTCCAGGCAATTTCCGTCAGGAGTTTCATTCTGAATCATCTCCGAAGCATATCAAGCCGGAAGATCCCGAGAGTGTCACAGAAACGGTCGCAGACTCGCCCAACTCACGGTACATACATTTCAATCTAGAAAGTCCTAGCAATATATTTAAAGAGACGGATATTTAAATATTGTCATTTTGAAATTTCGCCCCTCATTTATAAACGTTGCTTAGCGTAAAGGGACGTTGGACTTTAAAAAAAATTATAATTTTAAGCAGACGTTTATAAATATGGTTGTAAATTTTTACATATTGGGATTTTAGTAATTGAGGGACCTTCTATTGGTATTTATTTCTATAGAATATAGAAACAGGTATATCATAGTGTATGCCATAGATCGTGGGAGTCGCGGTCATAGAATGTGGGAGCGAGACAACAGGAGGCGAGTTTCTCTTAGGCTTGCAACACAAATTATTAAATACGTTTAATGCTAAACGTATTTAAAACATCTTTCTGTTCCTGTCAATCGTTTGAAGATGATAGAGAGAGAATGATGAAATAAATATGTTTAGCGCTAAACGCGTTTAGAAAAAAAGAAAGAAAAAACGTTTATTTGCGGGAGAAAGAACACAAACACAAACTCACCATAAGGGTTCCTTTTTACCATTTCTTACGGAACCCTAAATAGGACATGTTGGGGGAAAATATGCGTCACATCCACGCAACACGACTATCGATCAGCATAATGCTGCGACCCTGTGTGAGACAGCCACAGGCGCTGGTTTTCAGCGACAGACAACGTGATGACGTCAACCGGTGCATTTTGTGATTTGTGGTGCAATCCCGTATTTATCTTTCTACCCTCATTTTTATAACCGCGATTGAAACGAGTATTGGCGTTTAGCTTGTAATAAAGTCTAATAGGACTTAAATAATCTGTAGAACGTTTAAATCGGATACCCGCATTGCCCTGAACTACTAAAATCCTGATAAATATTCAACAGCAACTGTTGTGCTAACAGATATAAAACATATATAGAATCTACTCCCTACATTATAAAGTAAGTAATCGCCAATTACTTAAAAAAGTAGTATTTAAGTATAATTCAAATTATGAAGTTTTTATTATATCTATAATGTGGTGTTTTTCAAACTATAACGTTTTATTATATTTAAAAATATTTATAAATTAAAATATATAGGTATTTATTCATATTACATTGTATTCACGAGTATCCTATTATACAATTATTTACTTCATGTATAAACAATTAAAAAAAAATCTGTATAATCTCTCTTTGACAATCTAGTTATGACATTCCAAATATTAATTATGTTTATAGGTAGTAATTATTTTTACAAGTACTGTTCTGTATTGTTATTTACAATTTATAATGATTACAATATTAGAGTAATATTTACTTTTAATGTAAACATGTAATAATATCGATTTATTAATATTACAATACAACTTGAATACTCATCTAGTAATTATGTTTAATAATTGCTGTTTTCGCTCTTTCTCATTACTATTTAATATAAACAATTAATTAATTTAATTTATTTAATGTCTAGGATATAGTCAGGGATTTACCACAGGGTACTTTATTTGCAATTTTCGATTTTTTGCGTGTATTTAAATAACTAACTAAAATAATTGTCTATTTGGGAGTTCTGTACTTCACTGTAATAATAATATTCGTATATAAGTTAAAAAATAATATACCATTTTCAAAGAAATCTCTTAGGTCAGTGTTTTCAATAAGTAAGTAACATATCTGCAGGCAAATTATACAAATGTTTTTAGCTTAACAGACTCCCAGTATAAATTTACATAATAATAGATAATAACTAGAAATAGATCGTGTTCGGTGTCTATTTACTATCGCCAATAAATAGTTCAAATAATTATATACTTATTAAAGTATAGTAGGAAAATAATAAGTACTTAAAAAATCCTCCAGAAATAATACGATGCTCATTTTATGAATTTTGCGATGCTCGCACTATTGTGATAATCAGATACGAATCATTCGCCCGCCATCAAATGTAGATTATAATAAAATGTACTATACAAATGTCTTATCTTGTTTTAAATGATATCAATATTGTCAAATATGATACCAGTTCACAATTTGACGGTTTGGCATGGATAGATTATAAACTATAGAAAATAAATACGTTATATTGTACAGTTTACAATCTCGCGAGATAGATGGTTTTCACAATCATACGGTGACATACATATAGTATATAAACCTAAAAATTGGCAGTACTGCACCAAAGTTGAAAAAACCTTTCTGAAGTTGAACTTGTACTTAAATATTATGGGGTTTATTTATAAACGATTATTAAATTTAACCGACGTTTAAACAGTCGATAATCACTACCAATCAATCTGTATAAATGGTCCATTTGAGTAGGTAACTGGATACCTAGGAGGTAACTTACCTACTACCATTTCGACATAACGTTTGGTTATAAAAGTTATCATAACGTTTTTTTTTTTCGTTGACATTTCGTATTTATTGCAGTGAAGGTATTTGGATAATAATTTCGCTTTAAAAAGAACACAAACATTAATCCACTCAAAAAGTATACGCTGCACATTATCTCAACCGGTTCAGTAGTTCCTGAGATAAACATTACAAATTAATCTCAACTGTAACTTATGATCTTATTGTTATACATAGATACTAGTAAATTAAATAAAAATCAGTACTTAAATTGTTATAAACACGTTTCTTCCTTATAATAAGCTTTTATTAAGGCGAAAGCGCCAGAATATCTTGCGAAATTCAATTTTCTTACGTTTTTTTTGCAGTTTGCAGGTCAGTATCAGATCTATGTAGGTATGTATAAAAAAATATATGATTCGCGACCGTAACAAATATGTCATCATCTGCCTAGCCTTTTCCCAACTATGTTGGGGTCGGCTTCCAGTCTAACCGGATGCAGCTGAGTACCAGTATTTTCAATTCAATTCAATTTCTTTATTTCAGACATGAGTACATAGTGTTAGTTAAAACAAAATAATAACTATTGTTAGTACTAAGGAGATAATACTCAAAAAATCAACTGGTATGGATACATGGAGCGACTGCCTATCTGACCTCTACAACCCAGTTACTGGATAATACGAAACTCCTTGGTAAGACTGGTTGTCAAATATTTCGGGCTTCTGGCGACCCGTTACGACTGTCAAAGATCCACGAATGACTGTCGTAACGTTAAGCCATTGCTTAACGTGCTTTCCGAGGCACGGAGGGGTCTTGGTATGTAAAGATGGTCACCCATCCACGGACCAACCGCGGCAAGCATACCTCACCTGATCTATTAATTCATGCATGTACCCACTTTAATAATAATAAAAACAGCAATAGCTCAAACACAGTTGACTTGAACACCCGTGCGGCTGTTATTATTTAGCCACAAGCCATAAAATGGACATCATGACTGACAAATTGCAAAAAACATAAGAAAATTTGAATTTCGAGGGCTGCCTTGGCGCGTGCTAACCTTAAGTCTTCTAGGATAGTATTTCAATATTTTATTGTTGTTGTGGTAAGGTTTGTGGCAAGAATTTTATGGTTGTCTAAGTAGGAGTAGAGTGGAAATCTCTCTCGATTTTGCACTATTGTTGTGCAATTTTGCACTAAATTGTTGTGCAATTTTGCACTATTGTTGTGCAATTTCTTGACAGTTAAATACGGACTTAAATCTCTCATTCCAAGACTTTTTTTTTTTTTTTTTTTCGGATGGGAAATCATCAAATGACCCCTCCCGCTCTGGGTGGAGCGGAAGGGAGTGTCAGACTCTTACTGACTAAAACCTAGGTAGATTCGTTGCACCAGAGTAGTTAGCTAGTTAAAATAAACCACTTCGCGATGAATACCTACTACGAATTATATGAAAAAATATATTTGAATTAGAATCTGAGATAATTGTCAAGTTTCTGATCAACACGTTTTTCAAGTTTTTGAACAAAGTCAATGTAAATACATGACAAAGTTCAAATTCCATTCGATCTGCCTAGCCCTTTCCCAACTATGATGTTGGAGTCGGCTTCCAGTCTAACCGGAATATCAGCTGAATATCATTATTTTACTCCACAACCCAGTTGGGTACCGGGTAACACGAAACGGAATGTAAAGTAAAAGTGCGCAGTGCTGCACACCCCTACCCTATTTCAAGTTAAACAAATATCAACTTTATTTCAATGCTAATTAAGTCGATTTCAGAGTGACTAGCACTATTGACAAAGTTAAAAAAATGTTTGAAGTTGTAGCCTAAACTGAACTTTGTTGGGTAGGAATTAAAGTTATTAATTCATATTTGTTTACAATTTTGGCAAATAAATCGCGAATGCACGGTAGGTATGTGAGCTAGTGACTCCCCTCCCTAGTGACCTAGGCATAGCTGTCTCTCTTTGTGGAATTAGTGTTATGTGTAATTGTGCGGGATACGAGCGGCTTAAAGCATACTTCGAACACTCTAAAATATATTGATCTAATATCTAAATACTTTCTTGCCATTTAAAATATTTGCCACAAATTACGAACAAATATTAAATGTTCGAAAATTATTGGTTTTAAGTAATCAATCACAGAGCCATATCATTGTCACTATCGTGAGTTTCAACGGTACCTGCCTTAGCATTAATTATACATTATTTTATTAATGATTATCATGTATATTTTATCATTTTAAAACGCCACTTAAAGTATATGAAAATAATAATTAGGTTTAAGTAATATTTTAAGCTTCTAGTCAGTTTAAGATTTAGATAAATTCTACATTATAATTATTATACAATTATACATGTAGAATTTCAAATACGTTAGCCCAAAAAATAACTATGATAAAGTGAAATTATAATGTGTATTGGGTGTGTATTACTAAGCAAAAAATTATGAAATTGGTGTAGCGATAGCTTCACGAAATACGATAGTCGCTTATTTATTAACTGTTATCGTAATTAGCTAAACAGGCAACACTAATCACTCAATAGAAATGTTATTCATAAACTCATCATCATCAAAATCAGTTTATAATGTTCCAACTACTGGAACACTGGTCTTCTCTTGGTGAAAGGGATGCATAAAGTAATGGCAACTAAATCAAGATAGCAATTATTAAATAAATATGTACTTGTAGCGGTATCTACAACGCCACATGCGAACAACGCGTCATACTGACGTCACGCAAATCCTGCATCGCGCAAGCAGAGTTTACCGCGCAACCAGCATAGATACAACGGCCCGACATGAATCATTGGGCAGTTGCCCGCCAGACACAACACCCGTCTGGTTGAGGGTCCTCCCTTTTCTATGGAGGATGAGTGAACTTTACACCCTGTTCCTCATACCTCTATATACTTAAAACAGAAGAGCCAATGAATTTGTTTTTTTTTTTTTGTGTTGACTGAGCCTGATTTATTTGGTGCAATTTTGTAAGTTAAAGCAACAAAAAAAGATGCACCCTGTACAGTTCGTTCACAGTTATATTACGTCTGACAGCAGCAACCTTATTATAACGAGGATAAAGATCACAAGGATTTTGACAGACTTGTCAGTGGCAGCAACCCAACCGCAACCTTATTAGACTGAGAATAAAGATCACTGTGATTTGGACAGTGATGCAAAATCAGAGGTAAAGGACTGTAAACCTAACTTTTTGCTTCAGTATTCTTGTAGAGCAGTGGTGGCCAAGTGGTAACGGCCGCGACTTACGAGTTGTAAGTCGTAGGTTCGGACCCAGACAGGCGCTTTACTTTGTGTAAATTATTTCATCACCACTGCTCTCAAACCCGTGAAGGAAAACATCGTGAGGAAACCGGCATGTCCTAGAACCAAAAATTCGAAGACATGTGACATCTGCCAATCCGCACTGGGCCCGCGTGGTGGATTACAGCCCACTCCCTCTCACCGAGAGGAGGCCTGTGTCCCAGCAGTGGGAACATTATAGGCTGATTATGATTCTTGTATGCCACAGGCAAGAAACTTGCATCGTGTAAATGAGGCTCTAGCTTTTTAAAAACCAGGGGTTATTCTCGCGAGTACAATACTTTACACTGAACTAGCCAAAAAATGAGTATTTAGCTTAAATAAGCATATTAAAAGGTACTTGCCAAAATATACACGTTAGGTCGAAAGCCTCCCATTGTATGCATAATAAAAGACAGTGGAGACAGCGCTCCTTATGATTCTTATGAACTAAAACATACATACAACCCGCAAGAGTGAACTCGAGACCCGAGCGCCCCCGCCGGGTCAGCGGGATTGTCCTACCGGGTCGGCGGGATTGTCCTGCCGGGTCAGCGGGATTGTCCTGCCGGGTCAGCGGGATTGTCATACCGGGTCAGCGGGATTGTCCTGCCGGGTCAGCGGGATTATCCTACTGGGTCAGCGGGATTGTCCTACCAGGTCAGCGGGATTGTCCTGCCGGGTCAGCGGGATTGTCCGAAAGGGTTACCGCTGGCCCGGAACATAAAGGGCTAAGGAAGGAACACGGGTGGGTTTTAGTCAGTAAGAGTCTGACACTCCTTTCCGCTCCACCCAGAGCGGGAGGGGTCATTTGATGATTTACCATCTACAAAAAAAAAAAAAAACCCGAGCGCCCCCTCCCGACCCCCCATTGTTACCGCTCTCGCCATCGACGCCTCAGTAGCGCGTGCTTACGTCATCAGAGCGAAGTTTCAAGTTAACTCTTGCGGGTTTTTACAGCGATGTAAGGATCTACATTGACAGGGGCCCGCGTTGTTGGTAAAATTGTATTGGAAAACAAGATGGCGTCATTAGTTCCGTTTTTGTCTACACACCAAAAGATACAGCCATGCTAACTATTAATGATATTCCAATATAATGATATAAACTAGCCCCTACTGCCCTATATATAATTGTTATGTTTTTTTTTCTCAAGCCATTCTCAATTTAATAATGTAGGTACAGACGCCAGCACATCAAGCTACCCGAAACTGTCAAAATTTCCCAATCAACTTTGAACTTTATGCTTTAGCGATAAAATTGAAAATTTATTAAAGAAATTTGACAGATTGTAGTAGCTTGATGTCTGTACCTAGCTAGACCCTAGATGTATTTTAGTCTGCGACTAGTTTATAAATGTGTAAGCAAACTTAATAGATAAGATTTTTAAAATCTAGTTGTCTAAATAACTAAAATAAAGAACACCAAAGTTGAGAGATTTTATTATATTAATGTTGTATCATCTCTTAGATAGTGAAAGTTAAATGCGTTGTAGACCTCAAAATACTGTAAGTATATTATAATGATCGTCCGTCTTTATGACTATAAATAGCTTTCCTGTATCATTGACCTCAATATCGTTGAGGAAAACTTGCCTTTCTACGATGAAATTCCCCAGGTATTTCGCATTGTGTGTCTTTTTGTAACGTGTTATAAAATCTAGTTTCACATGCAACATAGTGGAATGTATAAATGAATCATTTTATGTGATTTAAATACAAAAAAATCCTTTCTACACATTCTAAGGTTTATTTTTACATAAACCTACTTGTGAAAGAAACATATACCCAGTTACTGCCTTTTTGGAAAAACCATTTTAATACCCACACATAAAGTTCAGTTTCCGCTGCATCTTCAAATATGCTAATGACTTTTTCAATAGTGTTAGTCATTCAAAAATCAACGTAATTACCAAATGCATAAAGTTGATATTCGTTCAAATGGACATAACAGCGATTTCAAACAAGGATTTCAATAGCCTTTATTCTATAGATACACTAGCAGCGCCCCGCGGTTTCATCCGCATAAGTGTCGATCCCGTGGGAATATCGGGATGAAAACTATCCTACGTCCTTTCCCGGGACTCAAAGTACTCAAACTATCTCTATACCAAATTTCATCTAAATCGGTTCAGCGGTTTAAGCGTGAAGAGGTAACAGACAGACACACTTCCGCATTTATAATATTAGTAATGGATTATGTTAAAACGTACTAACTAAAAGTTTAAAATAATATGCAGGGCACAAACTATGTAAAATCCGAATTAAGTACCTACAATACCATCCAATGTAAACTTTGAGGTCTACAGCATAGAACAAAATTGCATGTAAAATGTGTGCGTAGGAGCGTATTTTGCCAAAATACCGAATTGTTTTGTACAACAATATTGTTTGTATATTTATAGGAAATAGATCACATCTCTCTTTGCGTTATATTTCACTATGCAACAGTGCTGTACCGTGTATAGTTTAGTCGTTCTATTAAAAAAAATATTACTTATACATATTTCGTTTTTGAGTGATAATAGTGATGTCATCATCTGCCTAGCCCTTTCCTTCCTGTTGGGGTAGGCTTCCAGTCTAACCAGATGTAGCTGAATACCGGTATTTTACATGGAGCGACTGTCTATCTGACCTCCACAAACTACTGGGTAATTCGATACCCCTTGGTAAGACTGGTTGTCAGACTTTCGGGCTTCTGACGACCCGTAACGACTGTCAAAGATCCACGAATGACAGCCGGGACCAACGGCTTAAGAGCGTTTACGCTGTACGGCATTTCATACAAACTTTCAAGCCCTTATTTTTCGAAATTAATGATCCGATTTTAATGAAACTTCATACGCATAAGTATGCAGGATGCAAAGGTCTAAAAAGTTAGTAGAGAACATTTTCGAAATGTCTTATTTAAAAAAAGATAACTGGAAATCTCCGTTTCTACGGAAAAGTTAAAATCGGTCTAATTTGGCTGTAACACTATTTTTCGAAAATGTTCTTTACTAACTTTTTAGACCTTTGTATTCTACTTATGCGTATGAAGTTGAACGTTATCAACGTACCAGCCGGTAAAGCGAACGCGTGCGAGCCATTGTTGACTTATATACATAGTAAGTAAGTAGGTACGTTTTAAATCAATGGTGCGAGCGGATATTTTTAAGATCCCGTTGAGACTGCCACGATGCGCGATGGTGCAGCGCTTCTACTATGTTTGCGCAAAACCGAACTGACGGCTTCCACGCCATCATTCGCAAGAAAACCGCGTCGCTGTTGTCAAGGTCGCGGGCGATTGGGGAAAGTACCTATTCTAAAAACTGACGGAGAGTATCGACTCTCCGATTATTAAAAGTTTTTTGAAAAGGACAATCCCTAAAACCACAATACTATTTATTCTGTCTTCTTCTCCAAGTAGGTACTGGGGGCCTAAAAAGGCCACTTTGGCAGAATCATAAAAGGATAACATTACCTATAAATCATAATATGGCGAAGACAGTCCGTTTTTCTTTTTTTCGCTGCATTACGAAGGTATAATCAAAGAGATTGGGATTGATTTGGAGAGACAAAAAAAAATAACTGAAAAATCCTTCAGCAATGGGATTTGATACGATTAACTTAACAGTTAGATAACTATCCATTATGATTCATAATGTTATCCTTTTATGATTCTGGCAAAGTGGCCCTTTTAGGCCCCCTGGATTTTAATTACACTAGTAATACGTTATAATAGGTACGGACGCCAGCACATCAAGTTACTACAATCTGTCAGATTTCTTTAATAGATTTTCGACTTTATTGCTAAAGCATAAGGTTCAAGGTTGATTGGGAAAATCTGACAGTTTCGGGTAGGTTGACCTGCTGGCGTCTGTACCTATTGTTTTACTAACACGCTGGATCACTGTTGTCCGAAAATCTATACAAAAGTCTCGACAAAGTCGGATTAGTTACACCATTTATAACTCAAGAACGGCTAGACCGATTTTTATGATCTTTGATTGTTTGGATTTTTGTCCGCCCCGAATAGCAGAATACTTAAAGTTATTTAAACATGGAAAAATTTCAACAAAAAAAAAACTATAATGATGTTAATTCATTTTCTCATACATTCGTTCTTATTGAATCTGAGGCGGTGTAAAGTTCGCCGGGTCAGCTAGTACAGAATAAAATAATAATTATAAAAGCAATTATGAGGTCAACTGCGGACATCACTACGTCACTCGATAACGAATATCGTTAATGTCTGTGTCTATCTATAATACTCTTTAGGGAAGCAATTTTCAACTATTTTATTGTTGTATATCTCTTTCTAGTCATTTTATGTGTATTGTGATCGGTGTGATTAAAATGTTAAAAAGTATTTTTTGGACTTTTTTATTTTCAACACTCAAACTCAGCTAAAGACAAAAGTAAATCAATCTTTTATAGGTTGTTTATAAAAACTTTTTTTTTTAAAGATTTTTTTAGTAAACAATCTCTAAAAGATTTATTGATTTTACATAGAGCGACTGACTATCTGACCTCCACAACCCAGTTATTGGGTACACAGAACACTATTATACTCCTAGCGGAGTAACAGGACAGGATGACCCTTGGTAAGACTGGTTGTCGGACTTTTGGGCTCCTAACTACCCGTAACGACAGGTTAAACGAAAAAAAATAAGGATGCTAAATAATACAATATTATGTGATTTAGGTATAATATGTAACTTTAATATAATTCCAATAAATATAGATATAATATATCTAACAATTAACTTATTTTGTATACAAAGTCAATACATAATAAAATAGTTACTAAAGCACCTACCAATAACTTCATAGGTTCTCTTTTGAGCTATACATTTTATTACGTTATACAAAGTCAATACATAAAATAGTTACTGAAGCATCTACCAATAACTTCAAAGGTTCTCTTGAACCATACATTTTATTACATAAGTAGGTACCTAAAAAACAGCCAAGTCTTTTCCACTTGACCCTATTTCCCTATCGCAGCGCAGCATGTCTTACGCCTCTATCAGTATTCACCGCATATCTCTAGCTACAGTCCTTTCAAAGTTATAAAGTAACAGCAACCTTATAGCACTGAGAATAAAGGTGACACTTCTTATTCTGATGCAAAATAAAATAACTGTTATGTGAAAGGATTGCACCTTTACAGGGTGGCATCGACATCGACGCGCAAACTAACCATGAATTCAGCACATGAGTATAACCGGTTTTTTTTTTAATTTCTCCCAGTGGAGAAATTAAAAAAAAACCGGTCAAGTGCGAGTCGGACTCGTGCACCGAGGCGAGGGTTCCGTATTAATGGAAGTAAATAGATAATCACGGGTTTTTTTTTGTAATGTACGTTTTTCGGATTTTGTCCTTTACTTGTGCTACATGACATTGCTTCTTGCCAAATTTCATGATTCTAGGTCAACGGGAAGTACCCTATAGGTTTTGATTCCGGAACATAAACGCCCGTATCTTTTGATTGCGTTGACTTTGAAGTTTGATTTTATCACTGCTTCAAGGGATTGCAGCCCTGAGTAATTGATATTAATTTCAATTTGATAACTCCACGCGTTCCTGAGAAAAAGGGTCTTGACCACAGAAATGTAAAAAATCATATATAGTCTTGCTTGACAGACGGACAACGAAGTGTTCTTATAAGGGTTCCGTTTTACTTTTTAGGTACGGAACCCTAAAAACAGCTGTTTCATAGAAAAGTGCGGTCAAAATATTTTTAAGGAACAGGCAATTTTTTTTATCACCGAGGTAAAACTTTATTGCAGGAAGGTTTAGAATCATGTACTGAATCCACGGTTACAGTTCGAGCGCCGATGTCGCTGCCATACTGTAGTGTATATGTCGCAAAAAAATGGTTTAATTAACCGTTTAGTTAACCACCTAGCCTTTTAACTAAACGGCGGCCATTTAACTAACGGCCTGAATGATATTCAATTATAGTTTAGGTTGGAACTGTAACCTATCACGCGCGAGCCGAATTGGTCGCAGTAACTAAGCCAGGCACCCCGACCAAATGGGTTAGGTTAGAACTGATCAACCGCGTGCGAGCCGAGAGAGCGAAGCGAGCCGAGCACTACTCTTAAAGGCCAGGCGGTTAACTAAACGGCTAATTTAACCAGTAGGCTGCGACATATATAATATCATCTTTTACAATCCCCCCATCGTTTCTTTGGTCGTCCTCTACTCTTGCAAACATTCTCAAATTTCTCATGTCATGTCCCTCATTCCTCTTACTACTTATTAATAATCATCAAGTACTTTTTCTATTATATATTATTGTCCCGTTATTTAGTAAAACATTATCACTAAGTACTACATAACAAGTAGGTATACAAATAGGCACCTTATTATTACAGCAGTTATTAATTCATGCATGTCATCATCTGCCTAGCCTTTTCCCCAACTATGTTGGGGTCGGCTTCCAGTCTAACCGAATGCATCTGAATACCAGTATTTTACATGGAGCGACTGCCTATCTGACATCCAGAACCCAGTCACTGGGTAATACGATACCCCTTGGTAAGACTGGGTGTCAGACTTTCGTGCTACTGTCGACCCGTCACGACTGTCAAAGATTCACGAATGACAGCCGGGACCAACGGCTTAACGTGCTTTCCGAAGCACGGAGGGGTTGGTATATGAAGATGGTCACCCATACACGGACCAACCGCGGCAAGCCTAGCTTTACCTGATCTATTAATTCATGCATGTACCCACTTTAATAATAATAATAACAGCAATAGCTCAAACACAATTAACTTGAAGAACACTTTCACTGTACATATAATTATGAACATCATCCATACCAATATTAAAAATTCGAAGTAACTCTGTCTGTATGTTACCTTTTCACGCTTAAACCGCTAAACCGGTTTAGATGAAATTTGGTATAGAGATAGTTTGAGTCCCGGGAAAGGACATAGGATAGTTTTTATCCCGATATTCCCTCGGGATCGACACTTATGCGGGTGAAACCGCGGGGCGCTGCTAGTTAGTAATAATATAAGTTAATCTAAGTAACGGTGTTCACAATCATACTGTGACATAATAATATTATAATTCATACATGTTTATAAGACTTATTTTATTTACCTTAAACATAGGGTCAAATTAAATTAGATAGCGTAACTCCACAGACGTGATGTTCTCGTTAACTAAATATGATAAAACAAAAAATAAATTCTTTTGATGAGTTTTTTTGGGGGCATCCACCGCAGGTAGTGTTAGTCACTTAAAATATCAGTATATATATATTTTTTGTGTGTAAACTTCACACTTCACTGACAGACGTGATGGATTTCAATATCTAAACCCGATAAACAATGATAACCTCCTTTTCTTTGAAGTCGGTAAAAAGAAACAGACATACAATACGACCGACGTAACTTGGCGGGCCTGAACATAGGCACTAAGAACTTTCGCGCATGTTCTCTCACTCGCCTCATGTCACCATTTGGTTCCTAAAAAATCTTACTGCGCAGCCTTCTGCGCAATGTTCAGTCAGGCCCGCCAAGTTACGTCGTATTGTACAGACGCCAGCACATCAAGCTACTACAATCTGTCAGATTTCTTTAATAGATTTTCGACTTTATTACTAAAGCATAAGGTTCAAGGTTGATTGTGAAAATCTGACAGTTTCGGGTAGGTTGACCTGCTGGCGTCTGTACTTTGAGTTGAGAAAATCTGTTTTTTTAAATACATGCGATCGCCAAAAAAAATCATCAAATCTTTCTTTATTTTTATTTTATCATGTTTAGGCAATGATATTATAAAGGAAAGATACGCTACGTTCATACTGAGCGACGTTCTGTATTGTTGCGTTGTTATTACAAAGTACCGACTGCGATAGATAATACGGAACGTATGACACAGAAAGAGATAGCTGTCTGTAGTGTGTTGCTCGCTGCTATTAGCGGACTAAATGAAACTACAACAATTGTCTGAATTTATCTGCAACAATTTTCGCGCGCTAGTGCGATATCTACCTTTGTAATATAATATCATTGTGTTTAGATACACCCATCACGTCTACGGAGTTTCCTTAGCTAATTTAATTTGAGTATATTTATATATAGCTTAGACTTAATAATAGATTTAATACGAATAGAAAAATATATAGGTAAGTAGGTATGTTTGTTACAAAATATAAAAAAGTCCATTTCAGTTCTGATATCTGCAGCAATAACAAACATAAGATTCAAAAGTTATCTCCAAAATAATGTCTGCAAATACCTTTATGTACCTATAGATATAAAGTCTAAACAAAATGGCAAGCCTTTTACTTAATACCTAACTACACACATCAACACTGTCTAGGGATATTTTGGATTTACTCAAAATTGATTAAAAATAACATACAACATGTATATATATAATATATATGTATATATTATATATATATATATATATATATGTATATGTATATATTATATATATATGTATATATTATATATATGTATATATATCAGACTACACACCAGAATAAAGTTTTTTTTTTTGGCTAAACAAATTATTATTTAAATAAAGAAAAAACGTGGAATAATGGTCAAACTAACAATGAATGTGTTTCTCAAGAAAAAGTGAAAAATAAGGAAAAATTAATCTGTTTTTAACAGTTATGTGAAAAATCAGTAGTCAGTAAAACCACCCATGACGTTAATAACGGTCCTGCAACGGTTTTTCATGCTTTGGATTAAGTTATACAAGTCTTGCTGCGGTATATTGTCCCAGGTCCGACTACGATGCAAAAAAAAGTTGCTCTTCCGTCGCAATGTTTGCAGGGAAATTCCTCAAAGCCCTTCTTTGGAGCATGTCCCACACGTGTTCTATGGGGTTTAGGTCAGGCGATTGAACAGGCCAGCCTAAGACCGATACGTCGTGCTCCTGCAACCAGCTCGTCACCACTCTCGCTGTGTGCGGACGGGCGTTATCGTGCATGAGCGTGAATTCTTGGCCCATTTGTAGTCGATGGGGGTAGATTATTGGTACTAGCGTTACGGTATTTTTTAGCCGTCATGGTGTTTCTGATCCAAACGAGGTCTGTTCTTCCACCAACACGAATTCCCGCCCAAACCATAATTGTCCCTCCGTGGTATGAATGGACTTCCTGAGGATGTTGCAGACGGCTCTCACGACCAGGAACTCGCCAAACACGTACTCTACGTGTATCGGAATGGAAACCGAACCGGGACTCATCGGTAAACAGCACTACAGACCACTGGTTATCTTCCAGAGCGAATGTTCACGAGCCCACTCTAGTCGTCGTCCACGATTTCCTCGGCGTAGTGCTGAAGTACGAAGCGGTCTGCGAGCATGAAGGCTAGCTTCATGCAGCCTTCTCCTCACAGTTTGGTTACTCACAAGCAACTGGTGCTCTGACTGGAGCCTCTGAACCAACTGCATGGCCGTAACATTTGGTTGTCTTCTCGCGGCAACTTGAAAAAATCGATCTTGTCGTTGAGTGGTTATGCGCTTCCCGCCTGGGTGTCTTTCAGCCACTTCACCAATAGCACGATAACGTGACCATAACCTTGATATCACGTTTTGTCTTGTTCCAATCTCCTCACCAATACTCCGTTGAGTAGCCCCAGCTTGGAGCATGCCTACTGCCCTTAGCATTTCCTCTCTCGTTAAATGGCGCCGTTGCATGATGCACACAATAACATTAATTTGAAATTAACCGATAACTTGTTCATCATCTGCCTAGCCTTTTCCCAACTATGTTGGGGTCGGCTTCCAGTCTAACCGGATGCAGCTGAATACCAGTATTTTACATGGAGCGACTGCCTATCTGACCTCCACAACCCAGTTACTGGGTAATACGATACCCCTTGGTAAGACTGGTTGTCAGACTTTCGCGCTTCTGACTACCCGTAACGATTGTCAAAGATCCACGAATGACAGCCGGGACCAACGGCTTAACGTGCTTTCCGAGGCACGGAACCGATAACTTGTTATAAAACTTAAATTTGACAAAAAAAAATAGGTAAAAATTACTGTAGGTAAATGAAACCTCTGGACTTCGCTACCATTATGCCGCGTAAATCTTTTGTTTTTAATTTATTTTTTCAAATTCAAATTTAGAATCGTTCAAAAAGGTTTACAAAATAAGCTTTCATCAAAAGAATTTAAAACTGGACAGTATTTTTTGAGTTTAAGAACTTTATACAAAATATCCCTAGACGGTGTTGATGTGTGTATATACTTATTAATAGTAAGTCTCAGAATTATACAAAATTGGCTATAGGTACTCATGTACTTAAGGAATATTAATTATTATGTCAGTCATTATGTATCTCTTTTCGACGTAAGATAATCAGCCAGTTTTTTTTATATTTCAGCCAGTTTTTTTTTATATTTCAGCCAGTTTTTTTTATATTTCAGCCAGTGTTTTTATACCGACCCTTCGTCATAGGTATACCCAGTAAAACAATTAGCCACCTAATAAGGATGACTAGTTTTGTAGTTTTCATTAGTTAAAATGTAAATATTAATTAATAGTTCTCATAATTAAACATGACAGGTAGTTCCGGTAAAATAATTAAGCCAAAGCGGTAAATAATTGCTGGCTACCGCTGCTAACCTGCTGGTTAGCGGAGCAAGAAATTTCACGAGGACAAAGTCGCAAGTTCTTAAGACACTTCATAATGGCCTGTTCAGGTGGAGATTCATAGGTGACTCCGCCTTGGAGTGTAAATGTGGTGCTGTTTCACAAACGATGGGACACTTAATATTGTGTCCTGTCAGCTGCATGTTACAGGAACTGATGGAGCGTCCATCAGTTCCTGGCGATGGCGCCAAACAAGTAGCCGAATTCTAGACCAAGTTCATTTAGATTGCTATCGACACGCTAAGAAGAAGAATACCTTATTAAAACATGCTTACAACCTAAATAGAGTGCAATGTTTTTATAAAGCATTTAATAATACTATACCTACTCTTAACCACTCTTAAAATGTACCAGCAGGGTAATTGTGAACACACTAACAGTAGCAATGGCTTTCATTTTGACAGTTCAACAACATTCATTGCGTTATTTAAGTATGTTGTTGAGCAGAGAAATTTCAAGAACATATGAAGCAATGTATTAGTAATGTCCTGTTTTTTTTTTCAAAATGATTCAGACTGAGATTCAAAGTGGGTTACACAATTAGGATGCAGATCTCACTAAGATTATAGGGATACAACTTCATTGTACAAGAGATATAAAAATATGGCACTGTACCTACTTACTGTAAATGTTGCAAACTCATTTACATCAACTAAAAAAAGCTAGAATATGAATCTTACAACAACTTATAACCACAACTATATAATATAGGTAGTTGTCTTGTGGTTGTTAGGCATTAATATAATATTTTTATGTCCTATTATTTTATATATTCGTTATATGTAATATAAAAATATTCTAACCACATAATAAAAAAAAATATTTTCTCTGAATAATTTGGCATGAGTCCAATATTTTGCCCATATAAGGAAATAAAAAATAAGGCTGCTATATGCAAAATATGCTCATTGTCGTGGAGTTGTGGACACCAGCCCTATTACCTATTACTAAAATAAGGCTGAAGTTTGGAGGTAGTTTAAGTCAATCTACCTAGGTACCCTTTTCCCAACTATTTTTGGGGTTGTCTTTCAGTCTAACCGGATACAGCTGAATAGCAGTGTTTCATATGGAGTGACTGCCTATCTGACCTTCACAACCCAGTAACTAACACAATACTCCTCGGTAAGACTGGTGGTCAGACTTATGGGCTTCTGACTACTCATAACTACTGTCAAAGATCCTCAAATGACAGCCCGGATCAATGGCTTAACATGCTTTCCGAGGCACTGAGGAGTTTCAATACCCATCCACGAAGCGACTGCTATAAGCATACATAGCTTCACCTTAGATCGACCCGTGCGGCTGTTAGGTACAGTCAACAAAGGAGTTAAGTATACAGGAGTGTCGGATATTGTTGAAGTTTACTGAGAAACCGATGGATATTCTCGAATAAAATTTTAGTTTATTAATAGAAAACAAACAGCTCATTTATTAAATTAAATTTCAGTCCAGAACATCCATCGGTTTCTTAGTAAATTTCAACAATATCGGACGCTCCTGTATACTTAACTCCTTTGTTGACTGTACATGGCACTTAAAAATTACTGGCAAAATGTGGGTCTACTATCTTACACCTCTGCATAATCCTGTGGAGATTACAGGCGTGATGTTATGATGATGAAAATAATAATAACCTAATCACTACCACAACATTCAAAACAAGAGGCGCAGCACTCAATACAGCCTGCACAATCATCTCCATCTACGTTGACATCTGCAGGCGGTCCATCCTGACAGCACCCGGTGCAACAGTCACCACCACTATCACCATCACAGCAGTTATCGCAGCTAGGGCATTCGCAGTCGCGTAAACAGTGGAAGCAAGAAAAACAGCACCATGCACAGTCATCGGCATCTTGTTCTCTTTTCTGCTGTTTCAGCTGTTTTATCTCCTCCTGTTCTTCATCGGTGGGATCATTCATCTTAGGTTGAGTTGTTATTGCTGGTGCTGCTTCGTCAAGACAGACAGGGGTGTTTGCATTATTTTCCATGTCTGCATTTTTCATAGGACTTAATAAAGGCTGAGTTGTAATTGCATTGGCATCTGCTGCAGATTGAGACATCTTTTCTGTATCTGCTTTCGTAAATTCCTTAGCAGGTGTATTATGCTAATTATTATATTTACTTGGTGTACTTATGGGTTAAACTCCCTTTTTATTTCTTTAATCAATTTTAGCAAACTGGCAGAGAATAAATATTCTATCTCTTCCAATTTCTGAGTCAGTTCCAACCGCCAAAGATATTTCTGACTTACAGTAATAAAAAATTCAGAACTTTTAATTAAAAATTAAGCACCTCTCCGATTTTGTTACCTAGTTTTAGCACCTTTAGGAAAATCTTCTAAGTATGTCTTCTTGAGTTTTAAATAATAATCGTGAAGCTGAAGACATTCATTTGCACTTAAAATCACAAGTTATTTTTGTGAGATCCGTAATTCGGCACTTGCTAGCAAAACATTTATATGTAGCACTGCACTTGTTTCTTTCCTTACAATTATCTATTATAGACTTTAATAAATTGCCTACATTAATCTTCATTTAAATATTTTAACTGACAAAAGTCACTTCTACTTTTATAATACAAGCTTTTATTTTGAATCTTTACATTACGTCCATGCTTTAAATATGCAAAAGTTTTTTTTTTCAAATATTTTACGTTGAACACAAGATACACATTGCATTGCACTATAGCACAGAACACTATTACTCTCGCTAGAGACTAGAGCGACTAGAGTAAACTAAATATTGTTCCTTGCTATTACTCCTCCTAATAGATAGTCTGTTCCAATTTTGCATGGCTCCAAGACAGTGTGACCATCTTATAAATGGTGAATCTGCCACAGACTGGGCAAAAAATCTGCCAAAACCTGCCACACTTGGCGCCAAAATTGCCAAAAATATGCCATTCATGGAAACGGAAAAAATACACAACAAATACAATTAAATTTCTTTAATCAACAAAAATATTTAACAATTTTCTTATGCATTATTATACCTATACACTAATTACTCTACGTATCCGTATTTGCCTCCTTTTCATCATTTTCGGTGTACACATTGATTTTGACGACATCTTTTTGATCATGTTTTTAGTTGGTTTAAAGATGACACAGTCTCCGAGTTCCTTAATTCCCTCTTTTGTTGTATTCTCTTCATAATTAATGATTCATTACACAGAACCGCACACGATACATATCAAAAGAGAATGAGGTAAAATCAAAAGTTGATTGGAAACTAAATCAATAAAGATGATAAGAATATGAACACTATTCCAGTTTGATTACAGTTCATAATCGTATGACGCACTTGTTTAAATATAGAATAAGCGGGAAATCCCCGTATAATTTGGCTATGAAACAGAAGTTGCTAGTTCGATAAAATTATTTGTAATCTACTTAAATATAAAACTTGATATAACTACTTTAAAAAAGAAAAAAAATATTTAAGTAATGTGAATTTTCTTGAAATCTTTTAAATCTGCCACTTTTGTAAATCGTCGGCATGATTTGCCACAGACAAAATTTTGGAACGAAATCTGCCAAAATGGCAGAAATCTGCACAAATAGTCACACTGTTCCATTGCACTGTTCCGTAGACAGAGAATGCTATAGACAAATTGATTTGTTGTGTTGACACTATTCTGACGGAACCGAGATACATGCGGGTGAAATCGCGGGGCGCAGCTAGTTAATTATATCTGAAAGATTAATGGCTTGTTGCAATTTTCACAAATCGTGGGGTAAATTTTTCCTCACACGGTAACCCTAAATATGTGACGTATTTTTGTTTTGTCTCTTTCTGCGACACGCTTTGCAGGCGTCTATAGTATTCTCTGTCTACGCACTGTTCCAAGATTTTATCGATGACATTGCACTCAAAAAAGGCCGCATTCCGAATTAGCTCACATCATATCACATGCGTTCCGATTTAGATAATTATATGACAGCTGCCGCGCTCACACTGCTCACAGCAGTGCTTACTCAATGTCAAAACGATAATAATACAGTTTAGTTGTTTCGTAGATCTATTTGAGGCATCCGTGGCTCCTGTTGGTTGATTCGTAACTCCATTTGAAACATCCGAGAGTGGGGCATCCATCACTGTTTGGTGGAATAGTGGATCCATCTGACGAATTCAGCTTGGGAAATTTGGTATGGATTTAGTGTTTCACTTCGCCGCTTTGGGAAAACGTGGGTTTCTTCAGCGGTTTCGGAGCTATGTCCATGGTGGATGCGTGCCAACTGGTGGAACTTTAGAGCTTCTTGCTGAAGGCTGGTTGGTTATAACATAACTTCACTTTCCGTTGCAGGCCAAGTCATTTTTCTTCTTGTTTTTAACGATTGATAGTTTTAGGTAGATGTAACAGACAAATTCTGCCTGTATAGAAAAAAAATAACAGAAAAAATCACTGTTTCTTTACTCAAGAACTGTTTATTCAATTGCTCCGGTCTGATAGCTATCACTGCGATTGATTGCTCACATAAATCACGAAACACGTTTTTTTTTTTCTTTAACCAATTTTGGTTTAGGTACCTACCCGAAACTGTCAGATTTTCCCAATCAACCTTGAACCTTATGTTTTAGCAATAAAGTCGAAAATCTATTAAAGAAATCTGACAGATTGTAGTAACTTGATGTGCTGGCGTCTGTACATTAAACAATACACAATCATTTTATTTCACTATTCGTACAGTTCTTACATAATCAGACTTGATCGGATGACTATCCGAACTTTAACTGACAATCAGACTTACCTTCTAAAAATACCACTGGGATTACCTACCTAGAGTAGGTAACAAGTAGATACGTTACCATGACACCCTACTGCCCTTCCTTCAAGATTAGCCCCCCTTTACCAGGTTGGAGACGGTTCAGAGGAAAAGTCAAAAGGTAAAGGTCATAAGCACACGTATCAAATCAGAAAAGTATCGGACCCGTATCAACTCGAGCTGTTCAGTATTCTTTGTGAAACTCCCTACTGCAACGCACACTAATCGGAATCGTAACGTAATCGGCTCGCCTCGGGACAACCTCACGAACCGCGGCTGTGGCTCGTCGTCTCCGCGCTTGCGGCAAGTCGTCCCCGCGCTTACGTCTCTCCGTACCCGAGCTTACGTCTCTTCGTCCACCCTTACCACTCTCACCCCTTCGGCCTGCCTGCTGCACCATCAATCAACCAGTGGTCGGCGAGCCGTAGGTAAGCGCTTCGCGCGCCGTCGTCGCCTCGCCGTAGCCTTGCTCATCCGCTTTGGTTACGTGCTTACCTACGTTAGGTTTCTGTTTGACGGCGAGGCGAAAGGCGATACGGTGCCGAACCCTTTCCGATTTGATACGTGTACCTTTATTAACTTTAATACCTACCTACATGCTGATATACTACTACTTCGAAGTGAGATTACTCATTTGTTTTTTCCTGGTAAACAAAAACGGAAAACGTATGTGTTGGCGCGTTATACTATAAGTAAGTAGTTACCTATTATTCATTATGACAATACTGATCAGTAGGTAATCAATACACGATCAGTCCTAAGGCAGTTGTCCCACTGCCGGCGACGAAGCGACTAACTATCGGCTATTTGTCTCGCTCAAGAAACGTACAACAAATATACATTCCGTGTAAACAAAAGAGAATAAGAGAAGCAAATATTATACATATAGTTGACTATTTACAGTTACACTGCCGGCGAGGACGCGTTCCATTTGTTTGTCGCTGAGCGATAAGAGCTATCAAAGATAATACTCGCTCAGCGATGCTCGCTTGGCGGTCACAGCTCACGCCGAGAGACCAACCGCAGACAAACTCTTGTGGGACTAACCGCCCAGAGCGAGTGGTGCGAGAAAACGCCCGTCGCACTCGGACTCGCTGATAGCCCAGCTCGCTGCTCGCGCTCGACAATTCGAGTTCTACTCGCTACTCGTTCATCGCCGGCGGTGGGACGACTGCCTATAGGATTTCTGCCGGTGAGTCGAGACTTCGAGAGTCTGACCTGACAGAAAAATACATATTATTACATTCAAAATACTCTGAAGATTCGCACTTTCATTGATCTAATGGGTTGTGGTAGAGATTTGTTTTTGTGGAATGGCATCTCGATCTCGTAGGTCAATCTAGGAGGTTGTCGTCTGCTTAACCGGACTTTGTAGGTGCCTCAATAATAGTGCCTTCAATTCGAATTCAAATCATTTAAAGCAAGATTCACAGATAATTTGACTGCTTTGCTAAGCAAAGTAAGAGTCACAGACGAATATGAACTTTATTTATATAGCAGTAACATTCAAAACTCATATACGCTTGCTCACATTCGCTTATTCGAATATGAACATAATACGCTTAAAAATATGGTTAATATTCGTCTGAAACGCTTACTTTTCGTAGCAAAGTCAAAGTACGGTTTGATTTCCTATAAAAACCGAGAACGGTCACACAATAACACGGCTGTCCGAAGAGCGTCAAAATGACAGATAAGTATTCCAGCCGTGGTGGCCCAGTGGTAATTCCCACTTCCGAGTTGTAGGTAGGACTTGTAGGTCGTGGGTTCGAAGTTCGAACCGAGCCAGCCAGGTGCTTTACTTTGCGTAGGTAGGTAATTTTTTTCATCACGACTATGACTTGGTATGTATTGAGTTAACGCATTAATAACATAAATTTTCCGAAATAATTTCTTTAAATTATGGTGAACTGAAAACCTCATCAAAATCTTTTGCGAAATTTAGAAGAAAAACGCGACACAGAGACACGAAAAACTACTTTAATTTATAATAATATGTACGACATCATCATCATCATTTCAGCTGAAAGACATCCACTGTTGGACATAGGCCTCCCCCAAGCACTTCCACTTCGACCGGTTCTGTGCTTCGGTTGTGCTTGTGCGGTTTTGTGTACGATGTATCTACGCCAACATTAAACCAATGTGCCACAAATAAATATAGTTGAATTTGGTTTGATTTAAAAGAGAGCACGCCATTTTGAGTTTTTGTCGTCCCTATTAGATTATCACATAATATATATATTTAAATCCACACATTAAGCACTCCCTATAAAATTCTGCTATAAATCTTTGAAATGTCGAACAGCTCTGTTTATTTTCACAATTTTAGCGCCAGTTTGGCACCTATTCAAAACCGACAATTCTCAGACACGCTTTGAAGTTTCTGTAAAATTCATGAGCATTATGTACGGAATAGCATTGCGGTGACTGACACCGTAGAGTAAAATGACAGCTAATAATATACTTAAATAATGTCATCTAAGTACTTATATCTTCTATAATAACCCCCTTACTAATAAGCGTATTATATCAGATGAATAGTTACACACCGATTTCTCTCTTTTAGTCGTCAGTAATTCGACTTTCGAGAGAAGAAGACAAAGCGTTGTGTAACTATACAGACGTTATACAACGTTTATTAGCAAGGGGGCAATTTAAAAAAAAAGCTGAAAATTTTGTTTGTTTGTTTGAACGAGCTAACCTCGGAAACTAGGTACCTACCAGTCGGATTTGAAAAATAATTATTGCATTTTGATAGTCAAATTCTTCAGGAAGGCCCCGTTGGTCTCGTGGTTGGAAGCGCGACTGCTGAGCGTCGGGTCGTGGGTTCGATTCCCGGGTCGGACAAAGTGTTATTGGGTTTTCCATTAGGAATTTTTTAGTAACAGTCCGAAGTTTGGAAGTTGGCGGTTTAATACCCACGTGCCTCGAAAAGCACGTGAAGTCGTAAAGCCGTTGGTCCTGCGCCTGAACTCTCCCCGGTATGTAGTGTCGGATTGCCGTCTCATCGGATTACGAGAGTAAAGGAACAGAGAGTGCACTTGTGTTTGCGCACACACTTGTGCACTTATATAATATCTGCTGCGTACCTGGCTAATCGAGATTGGCCACCGTGACCGAAAACGGTAGGGGAGGCTATTATTCTTCAGGAAGGCTATAGACTACTTAATATCAGGCTGTGACCCTCAGGAGCCGAGCAAAAAGAAAAAGCCACAAAGATCGCTAAGCGTAAACCGCGGGCAGGTGATGCGATGCGACGAGGTGGGTCGGGGGAACAAGAAATTACACGCGGACGAAGTCGCGGGCAGAGGCTATTGTTGACATAAAAAGGTCGATCCGAGCTGTCATTTTAGTCTAGCAAATAAAAAATCTGAGTCTAGCCTAGCTAGCGTTACTAGCACTATCTTGGTATCCTAGCTCGTAATCGTGTAACCCTAATTGCGTAGGTATAACACACTATTACGCTCAATTTGAATCATTTTAAAGCATAATATTGCTAATCCATTGCTCCATATGTTCGAGAAATGTGTCTGCTCGACACCGTAAATGACGCAATGAGTTCAACAGAACTGTCAAAATGAAACCCATTGCTACTGATAATGTGTTACGCAATTACCCTGCCGGGCATTAGACGGTAGTAATCATAGAATTGAGGATGCACTTCACCAGCAGTGGCGTAACTATCTATAGGGTGGCATTGGGGTAAAATGCCACGGGCCCCCTTGCCCAAGAGGGCCATGAACACAGGAAGATCCTAACATAAGTTTATAAATGCAAGCTTTTAAAGGACATCATTCACGTTTCGAACATTTTGTACCTTTTCCCCATTGTTTGTCTAATTTTTTGGACAGGACCTCATGCTCAGCAGTAGCGTGTGCGACCACTAGACCAACGAAGCAGTCACGTGTTAAATGTTGTAGGGGAAAATATAAAACCTACACGGAAGAAGTCGCGGAAAAGTGCTAAACAAACTAAGTATAACGCTGGTTGAGCTTCTTTACATTGAGGGAGGGCCCCATCCCTTGAATTTGCCACGGGCCCCAAACGGTACCTATAGTTACGCCACTGTTCACCAGGTGGAGGGAAATTAAGCCAATAAATATCGTCATATAGTGGCAAAGAGCCAGCAATACTGAGAAAATGCAAGTGCACTTACCTACGTCACTACTTACGCGCTAACATCCAAATTATTGTTCTAAATACGATAGTTTATCTGTTTCGTGCGTTTTCACACCTTATTTTTGGAACAGCTTTTAGAATAAATAAATAGAGTAACAGTGGAGTTTCTTGCCCATTCTTCTGCATACGAAAACTACCTTTTGGAATGGGCGACTAGAATCATTTCTATTTAGTTTTTTTTGACGTTCAAAAGTGCCTTTAATGTGCCTATTTGAAATAAATGATTTGAGTTTGACTTTGAATAAATCTTAACTAAACGGTTGATCAGTGGTGGACCAGTGGTAATGGCCCTAACTTACGAGTTGTAGGTCGTGGGTTCAAACCCAGACAGGCGCTTTGCTTGGTGTAAATAATTTCATCACCACTGTTCTCAAAACGGTGAAGGAAAACATCGTGAGGAAACCGGCATGCCCTAGAACACAACAATTCGAAGACATGTGATATCTACCAACCCGCAGTGGGCCCGCGTGGTGGATTACGAATCGCTCCCTCTCGAAGAGAGGAGGCCTGTGTCCGGCTGTAAAAATCTCACCGTGAAAACTAAGGTGAAGTAAGCTTAAAGTGAGCTGTCAATAGTGTCAATCCCTAGCATCAGGTGGAATGACAGCTCACTTTAAGCTCACTTCACCTAAGTTTTCATGGTGAGATTTTTACAGAATACCAGAGCTGCTTACAGCCATGAAATTGTCTTTTAGAGAATAGCACTGCTACTGAGAAAACCTTGATGGAATAATCTAATAACACATTGCTGGTAATCGAACTCAGAAGGGTACCGTAACAGTAGCAAGGCTTACATTTGACAGTTCAACAACATTCATTGCGTTATTTACGTTGTGGAGCAGATAATTTTTTTAGAACTTAATGTAGCAATGGATTAGCAATATCCTTCAAAATGATTAATTGATAGTGTGTTACACAATTGGTGCAGGACCTTATGCTTACCAGTAGCGCATTCGTTTGTTTTAAAGACTAACGAGATGATACTAAGGCAAACCCATTACTAATGGCACATAATCATTTCTAATGATTTCTAATAGGTCATTAGAATTGATTATGTAGGTAATTACTTAATTTAATTATTTGAAATTTGATTGTAGGTAGTTATAGGTACCATTAAGTAAGTGTATTAGCCTTTATTTTTATTTAGCCAAAAATAAGTCATAGAATAGTCAGCTGTGGTTACCATCCAATAAACATAAATAAATCTTACTTTGCCTCCAGTGATCACAATAATCTCAATTACCCATTATTGTTGTAAAAATAATTGCATGGTAACACTGAACTACATTACAATAAAACACAACTGTTGTTGATAAAATTATTAAACGTTTTTAATAAGTACACAAAAATACAACATAGAAAAATGCACAACATTCAATGTAGCTTATCATAATATTACCTAATTACTGACTTATTTTACCTACATTTTTACACGGCAGGCCAAGCCTATTTCGTTATTTACGTTGATCTAATGTAAATTGTTACAAAATTTATTTATTATTGTACAGTCGACAAAAGATATAAGTAAACAGGCAGCGTACTATCATAGTAAATAAACAATTACTTTAATTAGTCCCTTGATAGCATGTGGAGAAGGCAACGCACAAAGAACAATAGAAAGCTATGGGGGAGACCAGCAGTGGGAAAATACTGCAGGATAACCGGCATTATCAGTAGCAATGGCTTTCATTTTGGCAGTTCGACAACATTCACTGCGTTATTTACGTTGTCGAGCAGACACATTTTTCAAGCATATGAAGCAATGGATTAGCAATATCCTTCAAAATTATTCAGATCGAGATTGATAGTGCGTTACGCAATTAGAGTGCTTTGACGACCAACGGTCGTACTGTGTCCCTTGTTAAGTTTTCAGGCACATAAAAATAATTAATTGTCTCCGTACACAATTCAGTGGTGTTAAATTACCGTGCCTCCTTTGTTGTCTGTTGCTGCACAAACTGACCGAATTTTATCAATTAATAAGAAAGTTAGGCTCAGACAGTTCTCTGGCATATTTTGGTACATGACGAAATAGGAACATTTTATGTATTCGATAGTAGTGCGTGCCAAGACTATAAACTAGGCTGTCCTTTGCTTATTTTAACATTTTTTACATACAAATGTCTAAACATTAGTTTAAAAATATTTAGCTACAAAACTGTAGCACCTAATCGAACATATAGGTAGGCACGTATGTACTTATGTATAACACTTGTCTTATAAAAAACATTTTTTTATCTTAGTACAAATCACCAGCCTTGCGCGTTGTTTATTTATTATTTAAAGGAACAGATAAAGCTGGTATTAATGTTTCCAAAATGATTCCACGAGATTCTATTGAAACAATGTTAAACCTATTTCCTAGGTAATTTTTCGCCATTTTTATAGGCCGTAGGTACTTCTCATTGAGAGGAGGCCTGTGTCCCAGCAGTGGGAACATTATAGGCTGATTATGGTTATGGTTTTATAGGCATTTGGCTACTACAGAATAGTTATCTGACGACTTATCGTAAATAGTTCATATAAAAGCAGGAGGCTCTCTTTTTTTTAATAAAAAAAATATAATAGAAGATTTTACGCGATACACATTTAAGTTAGTCAAGCAAACAGCATAGTAATTACAAATCTTGTGCCTCATCCACGATAAACCAATATCTATAGCTAGAGAAATAGAAGATTAATCTTGCTGTCCAATGGACTTTAGTAAGAATAAAAGATTAATTTTTAGTTTTGTAGACAAGTGAAAATCAATCAACTTGATATTGTTGTCTCGTGGGCAAATTGTTTAAGGCTTTTTAGAAGTCAGAAGACACATTTTCGTTATCGTTTTCCGCTAATAGGTATAATTATTGTCTCCTAAGTACATTTTTATAGATTTGAATTTATTGAACCAATGTTACATGTATTATCTTATAATTGACTTAACATAACGGCGGATTACATAAAGTAAAAGCATCTCACAAAAAAAATATTATGTACTAATTAGTCATCACCACCCCCGCCCCCGCCACCTGAATCACATCCCCCTCCAGTATCACCCCCACCGGAATCGAAGCCTCCGCCAGTATCGTGACAAGTTGAAGTATCGTGGCTACTGGTGTGATGCGTGTCCGAGTCGTGATGGCTACTCGAGTGATGCGTTCCCGAGTCATGATGGCTACTCGAGTGATGCGTTCCCGAGTCATGGCCACCACTTGATTGATGCGGTACCGAGTCGTGCCCGCTCGAATGGTGCTTGCCCGAGTCGTGGTGACCACCCAAAGGAAGGGTTGCCGAGTCGTGACCACTCTTATGGTGAGTCGAGGAGGTATAATCATCATTCGAATTCGACATCAAGTCTTGTGCGGGCTCGCTATCATGATTTCCAACTCCAACATGCATATGTTGCGCCGAAAGACTAGTTATTCCCCAATCATCGTTATCTGTAGTGTTGTCATAGTAACTGCCTCCGGTATTCTTATATCTTTTGTTATAGATCCTTTGGTTCCTCTCCCTGGGTTTGTCTTCACAGCAATCGTTTAAGGAATTCGCACAGCAATCACAACAACGCTCCGTACAGTTTTTGATACCCTGGCAACACATTGATAGAAGCGTGCACACGAATAAACAACATCCTTTCTTGTTTCTTGTATGAATACAGCAATCGTCGTGTTGTTCGCTGTCTATTCTGTGTATCCTCGGTGGGTTATCACCTCTATTGCCCTCTTGCATTGCCGTCGGTTGATACGGCGATGTAGCCGATGGCTGGGCGGATATCACATGCGACATTTTATTTTTGTTTGGAACTTTACTTAATTTATTCTACGTCTGTACCTACGTTTGGCCGCTCCCGACCCAAAACATTACGTAATCGCTCGAAATATTCTGTCCCTAAACTTAAATATTATTATTGCGGCGTTAAATGACACTGCACACTCACATTTTTTATGAAAAGTCCTTTGATAAGTCCAACGTCAATGTTGTTTTCTTTTTGTATCACTGATCAAACACGTTCATCAAAACGGCAGCCTTCCAAACTGGTAAACAATATCACTTTGTCCTTTAAGGCTTGAATATAGTATTGAGAACACGTATTTCAATTAATTCGTCTTAACGTATTGTTCGACGCTGAGGCACAATAATACTGGACGGGAATAGCCACGCTCCGGTCAACTAATACAAGTTATCGTGGCACTCACACATTGAACCGACGACGACTGTCTGTAGTAATAATCACTAACTGTGAACTGGACTGACTCATGCCACAACAAGACTGCGTTCTATTCTCTACCAAATGTGTTGGAGAATCGACTCGTTTTGTGGTAGGTGGCTTGGCATATGTAGGTATTTATCGTAAATGAGGAATGAGGTACAGTGTCTGCTCGACTTTCAGTTTGTAATTGAAATTTGGGAGTGCATGATTGTAGCCTGCGTTTATTTGAATAAAAATGTTTATAGGTATGTAGTCGTGATGATAAACATTTATTTGTCGGATAAGAAAAATTCAACAAAAAGGATAAGCCTACATTTACATATATGTATAAAATGTTAAAATTAATGCCTACTTAATTAGGTATCTCATAAGTCATAATGAATTACTAATGAATATCTTGTGACGTTACCACATAGGTATCTGTGGAATGCAGTTTGCGTAACACAGCTAATTGGACTTCATTTAAAACAATAAAGCTTGTCAATTATTCGGTGTTGTTAATCGAGCAAACTGTGGTAAATTAAAAAATAACGCTTGCAACACCGAAATCGAAATGTCAAAACCAAGGTCATTGCTCTTATCGTCAAAATAAAGGCTCTACAAGTATAATTTCAATGTGTTTCTGGACGATTATGGATCTATTCCGGTTTGATCCCCTGACCCCCCCCCCCCGCCCCGGATCCCCGGATATCTATAAATACTTATTAGCTATTATTATGTATGAGTAAGTAAGGTCACACTCGAATCAATCATTATTTTGCAACAAAACTACGTAATACGCAAACTACATTTTATGCTTCGGATCATTCGTTGTTCACACGGATATTGTTCACATTCACTCATTATACTCGTACCTACTCGTTAGGTATATACCTAGCTATTCATCATCACGCAGCAGGGTGTGGGTACTTATTAGATGTGGAGCTGTGTCACAATTTCACAAACTATGTTCGAGATCCTGCCCTCTGTGCCCCAAAACATGCAGCCAAAATGACCTCTCTGCGCTGCCACCGAATCACCGATAACGCCCTGGAACTCCTGGAAGTGACGAAGTTTTGGGCCAACAAAATATTAATAACTGTCTTGCCAGCGACACAAAGTGGTAGCTGTTGCTCAGTCATAAATGAAAGGGTATAAAAACAAATATTTTTTCCTTTAAAAATATTTGTTTTAATTTTAGTTTATAATCAAATCACACATTGATTGTAGGTAGTTAGGTACATGATATTTACCACGACGACATAACAAGCTATACATCCATACTAATATTATAAATTCTAAAGTAACTCTGTCTGTCTGTATGTTACCTTTTCACGCCTAAACCACTGAACGGATTTCGATAAAATTTGGCAGAGAGATAGATTACATCCCGGGGAAGGACTAGGATAGTTTTTATCGACATCGAGGTAGTCGCGGGCTAAGCCGCGGGCGGAAGCTAGTCATCTATACATTTCCAGTTTTAGCTAATTTCGCATTGTAATAGGCTTCTCGTACTTGTTATGTCGCCGTGCGTAGAGTACATACACATAGATAGGCTACATGATGATGAATGATGATTCATCATCTTTTCTACAAGTACTTAATTATTATTGCTTGCTAGCTGAGTATCATTGCAAGACCTAAATTATTAGGTAGGTACCTACTAAGTAATAAATAACACTAACTTCTAATCAAAACCACCCCCACAGTCCCCACCCCCGTCAAAACCACCCCCACAGTCCCCACCCCCGTCAAAACCACCATCACAGTCCCCCCCTGCGTGAAAACCACTGTCACAGTGAGAATCAGCTGTATGATGATGATGACTGTCACTAGCATAATGCTTAACACTGTCACCTGCGTAATAAGCGGCCGCATAGCTGCTCATGTCCGAAACAGGGTCGTTATTTCCGAATAGGTTATCACCACCTCCTGAATCTGGGCTTTGGTATTTATCTTTCCCACTGCAGCAGAAAACTGCACAACAACAGGATCCGCGTGTTTTTTCTTCTTTATCTTGTGTTGTATTCATGTCTGTTCCGACGCCATCTTCTTTTGCTTTAGGCTGCGTTGATATCACTGCCGCCATTTTAGTGTCTTGAGTTTTTGCAGGCTATGAAACCTGAAGTCTTCGCAGCATCGGTGTCATTTATTTCATATGAACTTTTGTTATTAAAACTCCTTTGGTATGTCACTGTTTTATTATTAAAAATCCTCTAACTCCAACATTAATTATAGTTGTTTTATTTAATAAATACGATAGCTGAATAGCGGTAAACTTTTTCCAAGGCTTGAAAGAAAATGATCGCGAACACATTTGATAGTATTGCGAACGCTATATACCTCGCTGCGGAACAGGTAAGTCTCGCTACGGTCATCTCCTTTTATACTAAGTTATACTATACCTACACACACACTCATCGTCTGTAGTTATTATTTTCCCGTGCAAGCTTTCTGAACCTTAACCACTATAAACTCGTATTGTTAACTAACACGTGGTCAAACTCACGTGAATTGCTATTCAATTCAAATGGGTTTGATACGAGATTAGAGAACACCTGACGGCCAATTCCCGTAAGTAATTAAAAACGTTCGAAATCTAGTCGCAATCCTATAACTCGGCGAAAATCAATGTCAAAAATGTAGAGAGAAATTAAGAGGTAAGTATTTTTGACAGGGCACGCCGCGATAGCGGCGATAAGACCCCTCTTTGAGGAGTGGCTAGAGAGGCGCCACGGCGCCCTCACCTACCGCCTGACGCAGGTCCTCACCGGACACGGAAGTTTCGGGAGGTTCCTGCACATCATCAGGCGGGAGGAAACGCCCGGGTGTCACGATTGCCAGGATCGCCCAGAGGACACGGTGGAGCACACGATGGAGGTCTGCCCCGCTTGGGCGGAGCACCGCCGTGTCCTCGTAGAGGCAATTCGGCAGCGGCGGCGACCTCTCGCGTCCGGCCCTGGTGCAAGCCATGGTCCGGGGCGAGAGGGAGTGGGAGGCAGTCACCTCCTTCTGCAAAGCAGTCATGCTAGCGAAGGAGGTGGCGGAACGGATGAGGGAGAGAGCCTCCCGTTCCAGCCGCCGCGGGAGACGCTCCGGGCGTCGGGAGCCGCGGGACGACTCCAGGCCACCGTAGGCGCGGGCCTGCGGGCGGAGAGTAATGGGTAGCTCTCCGTCCGATCAGGACCAGGCCCGTGCCGGACGGCGCGTACGTGTTCCACGCGCGCCTCAAAGAGATGTCAGCATCGAGGAGGGGCCCCATAGGGCCGAAGCCTGCCGGGTCCGAAAGGGTTACCGCTGGCTCGGAGCATAAAGGGCTAAGGAAGCAACACGGGTAGGTTTTAGTCACTAAGAGTCTGACACTCCCTTCCGCTCCACCCAGAGCGGAGGGGTCATTTGATGATTTCCCATCCGAAAAAAAAAAGAAGTATTTTTGACAGATTGAGACTGAGAACAGCCTGTGAATGTTCTTAAAATTACGAGAACTGCCTCTTTGATTAGTACCTAATGGGTTTTTACTAGGTACTTTTCGGAAAACATCATCTGTCTAGCCTTTTCCCAACTATGTTGGGGTCGGCTGTCAATCTAATCGGATGCAGCTAAATACCAGTATTTTACATGGAGCGACTGTCTTTCCGACCTCTACAACCCAGTTACTGGGTAATACCCCTTGAAAGACTGGATGTCAGACTTTCGGGGTTTCTGACTACCAGTAATGACTGTCAAAGATTTACAATTACAGTCGGGACCAACGGCTTAACGTGCTTTCCGAGACACGGAGGGGTCTCGATATGTAATGGATAGTCACCCATCCCATGGACCGACCTCCGCAAGCGTTGCTTAACCTTGAAGATCGACCCGTGCGGCTACTGCTTGCGGGGTTAGAAAAATCTTGAAAATACTATAGCCGGTCGATTCTGTAAATCTCACCGTGAAAATTTAGAAGTGAGTTTGTCTGTGCTAGGAATTGACACTATTGACAGCTCACTCCACGCTCACTTCACCTAAGTTTTCACAGTGAGATTTTTACAGAATCGCACTGCAGAGCATACAGTCGCACTCACGTAGAAGGTAGCAGATATGGCGGTCTTTATCCTGTAGTGAGACAAAGACACGCTGAAATCCCATTATTTGATTTGAGTCACACCAAAGAAGTCTTTGAGTCACACGCACCTAGAGGCTTGTGGCTAAAGGCGCGTTTCCATTATGCAAGTGATTTGCATACTAGTTGCAAGTTGCATGCAAATTGTATAGTGGAAACAACAACTTGCAAACAAGTTGCAACTTGTATGCAATTAGGTTTCATATAATTTCATCATACATGTATGCAATCACTAATGGAAACGCGCTTTAAGTAATAACAGCCGCACGGGTCGATTGATCAGGTTAAGCTAAACTTACCGAGGTTAGTCCGTGGATGGGTCTAAATTTTTACATAGGTACCTACTACTACCAAGATCTCTCCGTGCCTCGGAAATCTTGTTAAGCCGTTGGTCCCGGCTGTCATTCATGGATCGTATTACCCAGTAACTGGGTTATGGAGGTCAAATAAGCAGTCGCTTCATGTAAGTAAAATACTAGTGGTATTCAGCTGATCGGGTTCCGACTGGAAGCCGACCCTAACATTTTTTGGGAAAAAGGCTAGGCAGATGATGATGACACCTATAATACACACATCAAAAGTGTCTAGGGATCAAGCATTTTTATGCGGATTTCTTGAGATTGAGATGTGGCTTTGTAATAAATTTATGATTTTATAAATTTATATGGATCCTTTTTGGTGCATTTCATAATTTGAATCAGGAACTGTGAATCAAATTCGAGTAAAAGATGAAAATCAGCTGTCAATATTTTCCCTATAAAAACATACAACGCATTGAAGACATTATTAGTGCTACTGTTTCCCTACTACTGATTAAAACCAACGTTATTATGGAGCGGCGACGTCATTTAAGCAGGGAAGAAATGCTCAGAGCCGTGGGAATGATAGAAGCTGGTTCCCGGCAACGTACTGTGGCTTTAGCTCTGAATACAAGTCAGAGTGTTATCAGTCGACTTTGGACACGTTACCGAAACACTGGTACCGTGGCTGAGCGCCATGGAGGACGGTATCGCTGCACCACACGGAGACAAGACCGATACATTCAAATCTTAACTCGAAGAGCTCCAACAATAACCGCCATGATGTTAGCCGTGAGGCTTCATCACTCTTCAGGGAACTTAATTAGCGACCAAACAGTCAGAAACCGCTTGCATGAAGTGAACCTTCATTCCCGAAGACCGCTACGGGTACCACCTATAGCAATGCACAATCGTAGGATTCGATATCAATGGGCTCTTGAACACAGAAATTGGGCAGAAGAACAATGGCGTTTCGTGTGCTTTTCTGATGAGTCTCGTTTTGGTATGAGACCCGATACAAGACGTATACGACACTGGAGAACCCCTGGACGCCAACAGCGATTAAAATCCTGCCAGGAAGTCCATCCTTATAGTGGTGGAACCATCATGGTATGGGCGGGTATTTGGATCGGCGGAAGAACTGAGTTGATTTGGATCAGAGGCAACCTCAACGCTCAAATTTATGCTGAGACGATTGTATCAGACGTCATCGTTCCTCTACAAGTGCAAATCGGTCCCTTATTTCAGTTAATGCATGATAATGCACGACCGCACACCGCAAGAGTTGTAAGACAGACTCTCGCCGCAGCTAACATCAATGTCCTGCCCTGGCCTGCTCAGTCGCCAGACTTGAACCCGATTGAGCATGCATGGGATATGCTACAGAGAAGAGCTCTGCCGAATATGGAGGGTATCCAGTCGCAAGAAGACCTTTTTTTGTTGTTGCAACGAACATGGGCGGCCATTCCACAGTGTGATTTGGATGAACTCATTTTGAGTATGCCAAACCGATGTTCTTGTGTTGTTAAGTGTTCGCGGTAGAAACACGGATTATTATTTGTTTAAGTTACCCAATAAAATTTTAAAGAAAACTGTTATTTCAGTCTTTCTTTCGAACTTTTGTGTTAGTGGTTCAAATGTCAAAAATCCCTTTATTAGGAAAATGGCAAATTTCTTTATGACTTGGTTTATCGTTACTGTGACAAACGAAAACACTTTATTTGATGAATCCTTAAAGAAAATTTTAATTAATATCAATCAGGAGAAAAGTTATTGCAAAAATATATGTTGATCCCTAGACACTTTTGATGTGTGTATGTAGAAGATACTTACCTGTTCGAATAAAATTACAATCCTTCATTCCTGCACTTTGAAAATTCCAGTACTTATTAATAATAGCTTAATTTCCTTATTTAAAGTTAGGTACGTCTTTGACGTCATATTAATATTTTCCCGTTACACGTTCAAAACCACAAATTGTTTGTAAATCTGTTTCGATCGCCCATTAAATTTCATAAAGCTGGCCTCGTGTTGTATAGACTTTTCGTACATTAAAAAGGTCAGCTTAACCTGGAAATGTATTGAGTGGTAATGTCGTAATATGAACCTAGCTCGTTAATTTTATTTATTGTAGGTACTTACCAGGGCCGTCTTTACCTATTGTGCAGGGTGTGCGTAGCACACGGGCGCAGCGGTCCTTGGGGGCGCCGAGCGCCGCTCGCTTCGGAGCCCCACTCGGCGCGCGAGATGGCCGGCCGCGGAACTTTCAATGACCAACGTAAAAAAAGCTCCGCTTTCCGTACATTTTGTATAGCATCTGGAGCTCTTCTTATATAAAATGTGTCGAATTACACAAAAGCAAGTCGCGACACGAGCGCGCGAGCGGCTTTTACAATATTAACTTTTTTTTCAACATGAAATAAACCATAATACAGATCTCTGTATATTATTAAATATTATATTTTGAGTGTAGTAGTAGTAGTGAGTGTCGCATCGCTTGGCGGCACCTGTTTCAATGATTCGTTTGACAACACGCCGACAATCATATTGCGAATAATGCGAATTCAACTGTTTGGAATAGACAATAAAGTTCAAATTGCTATGCCATGGACGAACGTCAAGCGCGCGGCATTTCTGAAAAGCGTGAGTACGCATGGCGCGTGCCGCACTGTTCTACCGCTCGCTACACGTAATTTTGCGAAATAAGCCTTGGCGCCATGGATTAAGTTTTATATTTGAGTAAACATGTAAATATGAAATTTACTTCATATTTGCGGCTTTTCTTTTGATTGAAATTTACCTAATAAGTAAGATTTAATTCTAGCTGAATTAGTCTGCCACAAGCACAACTGTTGCGAATTTCGACGGGGTCGGAGCACTCGTCAAAAATTATTTAGCTACCTACGCTACCAAATTTCAGTCTGAAAACTGAAAAACAAATCATTTTTTGAAAAAAAAAAAAAACCATAAACTTGTGCTTTGTTTTTTCTTGTCACTCTTTCCTTCCTAAAAATACTTTTTACCCGGGTGTACAGTGGCCCTCGCTCGCAGTGAGCTTCCCAAAGTCAAATGTTCCCAATTGATATTGAACTTTGTTTGGTCGTAATTAGAATGAAGAAATTTCAAAATTTGGACATTGATATGATGTAACATAACATCTTTCTGCTGAGCGTGCCCGCCTGCTGGCTGTGGGTGAGTGGGAGTCGGGGCTCTGGCTTCAAGCACTCCCGTCACCCAACATAGGCACTATGCTGGGTGACACCACCTTCCGGCTCGCTACCTGTCTGCGTTTGGGCGCTCCTTGCGGGGCTCCGCATCGCTGTCAGTGCGGTGAAGCTGTCGACTGCCTCGGGCATCATGGCCTATCTTGTAGTAGGAGCGCAGGCCGGATAGCACGGCACGCCAGCATTAATGACATCATCCATCGTGGTCTTTTTACCGCCGGGGTGCCAGCTGTTTTAGAACCCAACGGCCTGGCACGCGACAATGGGAAGAGACCAGACGGAATGACCATAATGCCCTGGAAGTTAGGCAGACCTTTGGTGTATGATGCAACATGTGTCGACACCCTTGCGCCATCCCATCTTCCTAGCACGGTGGGCTGTGCTGGGGCGGCTGCTGCAGGTGCAGAAAACCTCAAACGGCGAAAATATTCCAACCTGATTGCCATTGGGAGTTATATGGTCGAGCCGTTTGGGGTTGAAACACTAGGGCCATGGGGTCCGAGTGCCCACTTGGTTTTTCGAGATATCGCCAAGCGGTTAGTCGACTCTTCACGTGACCAGAGGGCTGGCCTATTTCTTGGCCAAAGAATTAGCATAGCATTGCCATACAACGTGGCAATGCTGCCAGCCTTTTGGGCACTGTTCCTGTTGACAGCGATGCGGACGAATTTTTTGATGCCCTATGATCATTTTGCTTATTTTTTTCATATAAATGTACATATTATTTTTATTTTAAATAGGATTAGCATAAATTATGTAAATATTATAGTTACCAAATAACATCTTTATAGACATGTTAACATGGGTACGTTTTGGCTTGTTAGGGTAAACACCAGAACACCCTGTATAATTCTAAATATATAGGCAACAGCACACCATGGTATCCAAAACCGACGAATTTCTTCTTCATCTCCAAACAATAGTTTATTATCCATTGGGGAAATTTGACAATTTGTGGTAACTTGAACTTTGTACCCATTCCATTTTGACCGCGCGCTTACTAGGGGACGCTTTTTTTTTTTACTAGGGGGCGCTAGGGTAATGTTTGCACACGGGCGCTACATGGGCTAGAGACGCCTCTGGTACTTACACGTGTTTGGTTTTCCTCTGTGATATTTTGTTGTTTTTCCTGTTGGGTACTAGGCATTAATTAATTACCTACAGCAATGTTGGTTTATTAGATGACTAGCTTCTGCCTGCGACTTCATCCGCGTGAAATTTCTTGTTCCCCCGATGCACCCTGTTCCAACGTCTGTTGACGTTAAAAAGTGCCTTTTAAGTGCCTATCTATACATATAATAAATCTGTAGACGAGGCGTTTCTGTACATTGAAAATAAAAATAAAAAAAATAGTTGGGCTGTTATAGGATAACCAACAGATGCCATTTCTTCAATTTTTGGAATTTTTGTCTGTTTGTCTGTTTGGATGTGACAGATTTTGAACAGGCTCAACGTAAAAAGTACCAAACCAATATGGTTCATATTTATACTCAAATATAGTCTAGAACTCGGAGCAGTGATTAGTCTTTGTTTCATCGCAATCGCTTCAGTCTATCAAAAGATATAATCAATTTAAAGCATTCTTTAACAATTTTTATTGCAATAAGTGGAAACATGTAACGACATCTATTGGCGCGATATAGTACTAACGAAATCATATTGTTATCTTTAAAACATTATTATGTGTTTAATCACGTAAAGGCTTGCCTTTATGACGAAATAATTCTGATACTTATGTCTGTGTTATTTAAAAAAAAAAAAATGATAATGTTTAAATAAATAATTATAAACACATATATAATAAAATCGTAGGAAAGGCAAAACTGTACATAGAATATATAAAAAAAATACTTGGGGCGTGATCTACAATCGATATCGAAGCCAAAAATATAGTTTTTAGAATTTTTGTCTGTTTGTCTGTATATATGTCCGGGCTAAACTCAAAAAGTACTGCATGGATTTACTTCAAATTTTGCATGAATATTACTAAGAGGTCTGGTCAACATATAGGCTACATATTATCACGCTATCACCTACGAGGAGGAGCTGTGAATCTTTAATTTTCTTACGCATTCTGTGACAGCGTGTAATCTAACGACGCATATTTAAATGTTGTTTTTGAGTAAGTCATGCTATTATCTAGCTTTACACTATAAAAACTTTTACGCCATTAAAGTAACTTGGGCAAAGAAACATAGTTTAATGAATGTTAGTAGTATAAGACAATTTTGAAGCAGCGCCATCTATGAGATTTCATAAAAATCAAATCAAGTTACATGTCAACACTTTTTGGAAATTAATAATTTAAATTTGATCATGTTGGTGAGGTTAGTAGTTAGTTATTCTTAAAATTCATAGATGGTAATGTGCATTTTCTTCATAAAAGTTGTATTGTATAGTTCGTTTTGACAAATTCAAGTTCCAACAAAACCCTCAAAATCTTGAGCAGAGTTGAGGAAGACAATTTAAAAAAAATGCGGTGTTAAGTATTACAAAAAAGTTATGTTCATTGATGATGATCATTTCTTCATCAATTTCATGTTGTTAGTACAAAATAAACATTGACTGTTAATACTTTTGTTCGGTATTTATCTGTGTGATTATTGCTTGGTAATTAATATATTTTCATGTCGTATACCTAATTATAAACTTAAATTATACCGTGCATCCGAATAATGGCGAATGCGATTTTCTGCGTTTGTTACTTCACACTGTCCGAGGCAAAGTCTTTCGCCTTTCTGAGGACATTTGATGGCGTGGAGTTTCCCACTTACCGCGCAGCCTGCGTAGCACGTCACCTTCTCGACGGTGACCAAAATTGGGCTGACACCCTCGCGGAGGCGAGCGTCAGTGACAGTCCCAGCCGCATGCGTCATCTGTTTGCCGTCATCTTGGTGTTTTGTGGAGTCGCGAACCCGGTAGCTTTGTGGGAGAAGTATCGCCATCATCTGTCTGAAGATTTTCTACGAGTCGGAAGTCGGAGACGGCGAAATGACCACCATACGAAATGACCATGTCGCTTTGTTCTCTACAGAGCAAAAACAAATTTATGACACCGTCCTTGAAAGCGTTTGGCAAAACCAGGGTAAAATGTTTTTCTTGGATGCTCCTGGTGGTACAGAAAAAACATTTGTTACCACTGGCATACTTGCAGAGGTCAGGAGGCAAGGTTACAAGGTTTACTGTAGCGTCGTCGGGAATCGCTGCCACACTGCTTCCGGGACTGCAAGACAGCACATGCCACGTTTAAAATTCCCATCGATTTAGAGAGCGCCGAAACACCTGTTTGTGGTGTGTCACGTAACAGCGATAAGGGACACGTGCTCAAGGATTACTCTCTGATCGTATGGGATGAGTGTACGATGGCCGAGGATCGAGGGCTGACGAGGTGAATGCTTCGTTGAAACGATCTTCGTTGTGGTCACGAGTTCGTACGCTGCGCTTGACCATTAATATGAGAGCTCGGCTCGGCGGCAATGCACGCGCTCAAGAATTCTCCGATGTCCTTCTAAGTCTTGGCGAAGGCACTCTACCAGAAGAGAGAGGTAGACAGGTGGTGCTTCCAGAGTCTCTCGGTAGAGTGGTTTCCAGCTTAGAAGAACTCATTCGCTGTGTGTACGGGGACATTCAGTCGTATACCGCACCAGCAGAATTCTTGGGTGTATGAGCGGGCCATTTTGACGCCCAAAAATGATCAGGCTGCAGCAATTAACGAATGCATTCTCTCGGAAATTGAGGGGAATGAAGTGGTCTACACCTCGATAAACACTGTTGTCAAGCAAGATGACGCCACACATTATCCCGTGGAATTTCTGAACTCCCTGTCAGCAAGTGGACTTCCAGCGCATTCAAGCTGAAGCGGTGTCCCGGTTATGCTTTTTCGGAACCTATCTCCTTCGAAGTTGTGTAACGGGACCCGCCTTAAAGTCATCTCGCTCCACAGACACACCATTGAGGCGGAAATTCTTACGGGTTATGGCGTCGGCGAGGCAGTATTTATACCACGCATTCCCCTCATACCTCATAACTTCCCGTTCCAGTTCAAGCGCGTACAGCTCCCCGTGAGTGTTTGCTTTGCGATGACCATCAATAAGTCGCAGGGGCAGACACTGAGGGCAGTGGGTGTCGACGTCAGGACGAGTTTCTTCTTACACGGGCAACTGTACGTCGTCGCTTGCTCCCGCGTCATCACACATTTTGGCTCCTGGCAGCATAACTACCAACGTAGTTTATAGGGAAGTGTTGTAAGGTATATATGATACCTTTGAACGTATTTTTACTCTTTTGTGTCCTGGAATGTATTCCTGCATTATTTCCTCTATTTCCTTCAGTCACCTCTTATGACTGAACTCAGCAGGATTCCCATATAACTCTCTTCACTTGCTTCGCTTGCAAAAAAAAACTTATATTTTAATGCTATTTTAAAAGTTGTTTACTTTATAATGCTATAGCGACACTGGCATCTTAGGTATTTTTGGTGCTGTAGAGCCTTCACGCAGACGACGTCGCGGGCAGCAGCTAGTTTGAAATAAATGCTTTGACTTCGACTTTGACCAACGCATCGCCTGCCCGTGCTATTACCTACTTCGTTTTCCCTTTGCGCTCTTTCTGACTTTTTTCTTTTTGCTTGGCTTCTACGGGTCTTAGCGTGATGTTAAGCCTTTCTCAAGAATTAGGCTATCAAATGCAGAAATAATTTTCCAAACCCGACTGGTAGTTCCAGAGATTTGGGCGACGTTCAAACAAACCTACAAGTACTTATATTAGTGATAATATAGGTATTAGAACGGTTTATTTCGAATGTATTTGTATTGTTTGCTCGAAATAGCTGCCTTGGTTTTACGTAGATGCATACGAATTAGGCGAACATATACAAAGTAGGTATACCTGAAGTGAAAAATCGGAAATGAAGTGATCCGCAGGAGAACCAAGGTAACCGACATAGCCCCGAAGAATTGCCAAACTTAAAGTGGCAGTGGGCAGGGCACATTGCTCGCAGAACAGGTGGCCTAGGTGGACCGACGACGACGATCTTGTGAAGGCCGCAGGAACCGTTGGATGCACATAAACGGTCGAAGTGGAGGTGCTTTGGGGGAGGCCTATGTCCAGCAGTGGACGTCTTTCGGCTGAAATGATGATGATGATGAGGTACACCTGCTGTAATGCACGTATTGTTTTTTCCTCTAAAGCTACGGTTTCCTATAGGAGCGGTGGCCGCACTTACGGCCGTAGTGACAGCTGTCATGAAAATGATGTCAGCGACAAAGATTTAAATCATTAGATTCGTCCTACCGCGTCAAAAGTTAGATGCGTTTCTGTTTCATTTTGACGCCTCTGACTGTCATGGAAATGCTATTTAATCATGTAAGAGCTCACTCTTCTTAGTATGGACACTTTTTCGCGTGACTAAGTACGGTGACAGGAAATCTAGTTTGGGCAATGGGGTTTGACTTAATGTCAAATAGAGTGGTGAAAATGTTAGATTTTCACGACGGCCGATATATTATGCCGGAGGCGCTTATCTAGGAAACCAAAGCTTTATCGCCTACCTAGTATTTCGTGCTTCCCAGACATATATAATAATAAATAAAAATAAATAAAAAGCCTTTTATTTCCAGTTTTTTTTTTTTACAGATTAACCTAGAGAATGTTGTATCTACCTTTAAACTTACAAAATAATTTAAAAAAAAATTTTTGAGAAAATAATATCTTTCTAACCTAAATTTCTTAATTTATACCTAATTATTATTATTATACAAAAACATATTTTAAGTAGGTAGGCACTAGTACTTACCTATAAACTTACAAATAATTTTTAAAAATTGAAGAAAATAACATCTATATAACCTAAATTTCTTAATTTATACTTAATTATTATTAATTACAAAAACATATTTTAAGTAGGTAGGCACTAGTACTTTATATCCACTGGAACCCCCCTCAGGTAAAGGCCTCCTCCAAAGCTTTCCATTTCTCTCGGTCATGGGCTATTTGTTGCCATTGTGGACCAGCAATTTTTTTAATATCGTCATCCCATCTAGTTAACGGTCTCCCTCTGTATCGCTTACCCAGTGGGCCTTTCCATAACGTAACTGTTTTCGTCCACCTATGATCTTTAAGTCGTGCTATATGGCCGGCCCATTTCCATTTTAGCTTTTGACTATAGCTGAGAGCATCTATCGCTTTTGTTTTAGATCTTATCTTAGTGTGTTTTATTTTTTGTATTTTCCTGATATTTAACATACTACGTTCCATTCCTCGCTGGCATGTGTTTATTTTATTTTTTATTTTGTTGGTAAACTTCCAAGTTTGACATGCATACGTCAGACAAGGAATGAGACAAGAGTCCATGACTCTTTTCTTTAGCTTTATAGGCATTCCGCTTTTAAATATCTCCTTGTAACTCCAATATTTATTCCAAGTTTGTTTGACTCTTCTCTCTACTTCTAGTTCATTGCTCTCTCTGTTGAATCCCATTTGTTTTCCCAAGTAAACATATTGATCCACATAATCTAATGGGTCATTTTCGATTAATATTTTCGATTTTTTGAAGTTAGACATGAGTTTGGTCTTTGTGATGTTCATTTCTAATCCCACTTGTCTGCTTGCTTTATGTAGAGTGTCTAACATATATTGTAGTTGTGCGCTCGATTCTGAGAGTCGTCCGCAAATCGTAAGTGGTTTAGGTAATTACCCTGGATATATAAACCACAATTTTTCCAGTCTAATTTGCTTATAATGGATTCTAGTATCGCAATAAAAATTTTTGGGGATAAGGGGTCTCCTTGCCTGACACCTCTCCTGACTGGAAAGCTTGGGCCAATAGTTTCCAGTTTGACTCTACTTGAGCTATTACTGTAGAGGTGTTGGAGTATTGTTATGTATTTTTGCTCTACATTTTGGGCTTTTAGAGTGCTCCATATACTTTCGTGTGAGATTGTGTCAAAAGCTTTTTGGTAATCAATGAATGTGATATACAGCGGTCTCTGTTGTTCTTGATATTTTTCTATTATCAGTTCTAACGTGTGGATGTGGTCTATAGTAGAAAAATTCTTCCTAAATCCCGCTTGCTCAATAGGTTGATTTTTCTCTAATGTTATACTAATTTTTTGATTGATTATTGTAGAGAAAAGTTTATATATACTTGGTAAAAGACTTATCGGCCGGTAGTTGCTGATGTCTCTTGGGTCTCCTTTCTTGTATAGCAAGATAATATTCGATTCAGACCATTGAGAGGGTGTGACACCAGTTTCAAATACCAAATTAAATAATTTTGTTAGTGGAGCAGCTAGTATGAAGCAGGCGATTTTTATGGCATCGTTAGTGATGTTATCTGATCCTGGGCTTTTGTCCGGTTTCAATCTTTTTATTGTTTCAATAATTTCTGTACAATCTATTGGTTTTATGTGGGATTGTTGTGGCATTTCAATATTCATGTCATCCTTTTCAGTGTGGTTTGTGTCTCTGGCTAGGTCTGATGTACTATATAGTTTTTTATAAAAATTTGTAGCAATGTTTATTATGTCTTTTCGGTTATAAGCAGTATCACCCGACTCTTTCAAATTTTCAATCCATGTTTTATTTGTCCGCAATTCTTTATATCCCTTTTTTAAACTTCCACATTGTTCTAGGTGTTTTTGAAGAATATTAATTCTGTGGTTTTTATAATCCTTTTTTATATATTTGCTTATCAACTTGTATAGTGCTTTGAGTTCATTTTTCATTGATCGCGTTTTATTCTTGGTCCTTTGTAACTCTTGTCTTCGTTTTAAAAGTCTTTCTGTATTTTCTGTGAGTGCACTGCGCACTTTTGTTGAATGTAAAGTTTGCGCAACTTGTAAACTGTCTGTAATATACTTTATTATTTTATTGTAGTAGTCCTGTACTGTCAAGTTAGGCTCGGTGTGGAGTAGAGATATTTGAGTTTTCAAGTTTTCCTTAAATATTTGTATTTCTTCTTCGTTTTTGAGTATACTGTTTTGTTTATTTACGAACCTGGGTCGTGTTTTCATTGGTTTATTAAGTGATATTTTGGCTCTGAGTGGTCTGTGGTCTGATGTAAAGTTTATGCTTAGTGTCTCAATGTTTTGAAATGAATGAGGATGATTAGACAGTATGAAATCTATTTCGTTTTTATGTTGACCATTTGGAGACTGCCATGTCCATTTTCTTTTCTCTTTTTTCTTGTAAAAGGTGTTGATGATAGCTAGCTTGTTTTCCATCGCAAAGTCAATAAGTCTTTGACCTCGTGCGTTTCTTGTTCCATATCCATACTGTTTCATTACTAAGTATTCATCCTTTTGTGGTTTACCAATTTTGGCATTAAAATCACCCATCAAAATAAAATCTTCGTATGCTTTATCCATTGCCTCATAGACGGTGTCGTAGAAACTATTTACTTCGTCTTCGTCTGATGCTTCTGTTGGTGCGTATACTTGTATAATGGTGAATTTCTTTCCTGGTATTTTCAGATTTAGCAGGGCTACGCGTTCAGAGACACCGAGGTAACTTTCCACATATTGTTTCAGATATTTATGTATTATGAAACCGACCCCATATTTGCCCTGTGTTTGTCCTGTACTGCAGAGAATAAATTCTTTGTATTCTTCTATATTATTTCCGAGGCGCCGAACTTCTGATATACCTATTATGTCGTATTTTATATGTGTTAATGCTTTTTCCATTTCTATTATTCGTTCGTGTGATAGCAGAGTTCTAACGTTGTAGGTTAATATGTAGAGTTCTTTGTTTTTTCTTTTTGACATTTCTTCATGATCTTTTGGTGATATCTTTGGAGGGTTGTGGTCATATTCTTCCACGGTGACCAGCCGGCTTGGAAGATGTTTCGTTTTTGGCGTATTTTCAGTGTAGTTTTGCGTATGAGAGGGGGTCTTTAATTGTTATATGTTATTAGTTTTGTTTTCCTGACTTCTAGATGTGTTAGTTGGGTGTTTTGTATGAAAGTAGTTCAATATGCCCGGTTTTATTGAACCCTCTGATAGACTGGATGATCTTTGTATGGAAGTCTCTGTTTTATTCTTCTTCTTGGCCTGCGTTTTGTGTTCATCGTTAGGGTTTATGCATGTGTTATTATTTTCAGGGGAGTTTGAAAGCATTCTTTTATTATGACTTGATGTATTTGAGTTTTTATTCAAAATTACTATTTTATCATATTTAATTCTAACTGAGTTTCCTTTCTCTTTTTCAATTCGCACTTGCTCTTGTAGCTCTTTCCTTTTATTTAGGACATACTCCGGATAGTCTTCTTTTATGTAATAGGGGGTATCCTCAAGTACTTTCTTCTGTTTAAATATGGCTATTTTTATACCAAGTGTTGAAACAGTGATAATTATTGGTCTTGGCCTTTCCCCTTTTTTTCCAATTCGTTTAGCCTCCTGTATGTCTCTGTGATCTATCTTTAAAGAGAAGTGTTCACTTATGAAATCTATAATTATATTTTCTAAGTTGGAATATGATGATTCAGTTTCCTTTAGACCGAATAGGACTATATTTCTTTGTCTCGCCTGTTTTTCGAGGAAATATAATCTTTTTTCCTGATTATCCAGTTTATCCTTGAGGTTTTCATACTTTTCTTCCAAGGTCTTGAATTTCTCGTCTAATATATTATTTATATTTAGCGTTACTTGTTCTGTTACGTTTTCTCCGCTTTTCTGGATAGTTATTTTTTGTTCATCTAGTTCTTTTTGGATTTTTTGGAGTGCTTTTAGAACTTCTTCCATGTTAAAGTAATGTTACTGTTTGTTTCTGTTACTAGTAGCGCACTCTCGTGCCACACTTCCGTACTATTAACAAATTACCAACTCGGCTCAATCTGCCAAGTGCCAATCGATCAGTGATTAAACCTGTACGTTCCCAGACATATATACCTACCTATATATTTTTTAATTAGCCTACACTGTTCCACAGCAGAGGCCTCCTCCAAATCCTTCCAGGCGTCCTTTTCCAGAGCAACCTCGATCCAAACCTTGCGCAGTGCCGGATTAGGACTACTTGAAGCAATCCACGCCTGTAGGCCCTCCTATCCACTAGTCGCCTCGTATTTTTCCAAAACATCGACGAGCGATTTGTGAAGACTGCAATGGCGCACATCTCTAGCTAGAGTGACTTTTGGGTCTTGTAATATCTTGCTGATAATCAGCCTTGCCTTTCATGAACTAGCAAATACTGTAACAGTGCTGTTTCTGCCTTATGGTGCCCCCAAGACGTGATGCCCTAAGCAATTGCTTAATTTGCTTATGGGCTAATCCGGCACTGCCCTTGCGGTACAGAAATAGGAATAGGTATTGTCAATGATTATGAATTGTATTTTGTATAAAATCAATTTGTTGCGCGCTGACCATACCAGAAACAAGAAACCACAGACATTGAATAATCAAACATTTTATTTTATACTTACTTAAATTAAAAATTTAATAACTTAATTAGCCCCTGACCAGCGGGGTAGGAAATTGCGTAAACTGTAGCCAGGGCTATCATTTTGACAGTTCAACAACATTCATTGCGTTATTTACTTTGTTGAGCAGATTTTTTTTTCGAACATACCTATATTATGAAGAATAGATTAGCAATATTCTTTAAAATGATTCAGATTCTGATTGAAAGTGCAGTGTGGTGCAGTGCAAGACACAATTAGGGCGCTGCCGCTGCCCTCATAATATATCATTGTTACCACTAAGTACTTAATTAACTTTCGGCAAACTGTACGGACCTATATCATCATTCATGATCTTTTTTACACATACATAATATTTCTTGTTAAACGTATCGGTCAAAAACATAAAAAAGTAATAACACTGACTTCTAGTCAAATCCGCCACCACCTCCACCAGCGCCACAGTCTCCCCCTCCGCTAAAGCCACCCCCACTGTCCCCCCCTCCGCTAAAGCCACCTCCACTGTCCCCCCCTCCACAAAAGCCACCCCCACTGTCTCCCCCTCCACTAGAAATACCCCCACTGTCCCCCACTCCTCCAAAACGACAGTGAGAATCACCAGTATGATGACTGTCACCACCACGATGATTAATCACCACCACATAACTGACTGGCTGACTGTCACCAGCGTGATAATGGGCTGGATAGCTGCACATGCGCGAATCATCGTCGTTATCTGCGGAATAGTCCTCACCACCTCCTCCTGCGTCATTGCTCATGCCCAAAATAAGGTTATTATTTCCGAATGGGTCATCAACACCTCCTGAATTTGGCCTTTGGCGTTTATCTTTCCCACTGCAGCAGAAAACTGCACAACAACAGGATGGTTTTTCTTTAACTTTGCTTGTTTTCATGTGTGTCGTATCTGTTCCGACGCCATTTTCTTTTGTTCTCGGCTGGGTTGATATCACTGTGTCTAGATTTTTCCTTAAGTTATTCCACGAATCTTGATATCGGGTACCCATTTCACACTCCGATCTAACTTTGTTAGTTTAAAATGGTTTCTATAATAAATTCAAACGTGAATTTTGATAATTTATTGAATGATTTTAAAAACTTTGATTATATAATATCTCTTTATGTTTCAAGGTTTGTAAGACTACGAACGCGAACACGTTTGTTAATATTGCTAACGCTTGGTCGCTGCGGAACAGGTTAAGGCTCGCTCTCATCAATAATAACAGCCGTAGGTGTCGTTCGAAGGTTAAGCTGCCCTTGCAGCGGTCAGTTCACGGTTTGGTAACTATGCATTACATATTATCACCTCCGCGAGGGTCCGCGTCTTGAAAAGCACGTTAAGCGTTTGGTCCTGGCAGTCATTCGCAGATCTTTGACAGTCGTTACGGGTAGTCAGACAACCAGTCGATCAAGGGGTATCGTAAAAATACCCAGTAACTAGGTTGTGGAGGTCAGATGGTGCACTGGTGTATGGACGTTATCGAAGCAAAGGAGTTTATAAGGATCGTAGTTCTGTATTGTAGTTTCTAGGTTCCATGGGAAGAAAGCTTAAGTTTATGTATGTATATTTGTCACTGGTTACCTGGTTAACTGGCTGCCGGAACGTGTGAAAAGGCGACTAATAGGTACCAGCAGGGTAATTGCGTAACACACTATCAGTAGCAATGAGTTTGATTTTGACAGTTCAACAACATTCATTGCGTTATTTCCATTGTTGAGCAGACACATTTTTCGAACATAATATGGAGCAATGGATTAGAAATATGCTTCAAAATGATTCAAATTGAGAGTAATAGTGTCGTGTTACGCAATTATGGTGCCGGAAGACTCATCAGCACAAAAATTAGCAAAGACTTTCAAAATCATGTCAAGTGATTCGATTGGCTGTCGTTATTTCCGTCAGCCAATCACAGGGGTTTATACAACGTCAAATTTAATAAGCTAATGTAACTTCGCAGATGTGATGGGTAACGGCATTCTGTAGCGACAAAACCAAAAAGAAATATTTTCTAAACTCATAATGATCAGACGAAAGCGTCAGGGTAGCCCCTTTTTTTTAGTGGGAAATTATCAAATAACTTCTCCCGCTCTGGGCGGAGTGTCAGACTTTTACTGAATAAAAGCCACCAGTGTTCCTTCAGTTGCCTGTGCCAGGGGCCACGGTATCTCTTTCGAACAACCCGCGACCCTGGCAGGCATCGGTCCTAGCGGACCCCGTCAGTTAGTGCTGACATCTCTTGGAGGCGCGCGTGGAACACAACACACCGTCGACCCGGGCCTGGTCCTTACCGGACGGCAAACTGGTCAGGGTAGTCCTCGAAGTTCAAATTTTCTTACGTTTTTTGCAATTTGCCGGTCAGTATCAGGTATACGATTCGCGGTCGTAACCAATATTTATTTATAGAATTATAATAGGTAATAAAAATCATCAATACATCTCTCTAATTTCATATTACCCTAATGAATAACTATTTTATGAAACCATGACATTTGAGGTCAATTTGAACTTATGGAGTTGTATTGCTAATTATTATTCTGTGAAGCCATAATAATTATTTGTTACGGTTGCGACTCATATTTTAATCAACATACCTACAACCTGACACCGACCTGCATATTTGACATACCTACATTACGCAGTAAAATTTCGCAGGTTACCTTAGCACATTCCCCTTAAGGCGAAAGCGCCAGGGTAACCAGGGAAGTCCGCGAAATTCAATGTTTTTAACGTTTTTTGCAATTTGCTGGTCAGTATTAAGTTGTACCTTGTTTAAAATATGATTTGTGACCGTAACAAATATGTATTTACAACATTATAATCATTCGAGTCATCAACACAACTCTCTAAGACCAAGTATTCCTATTGAATGACTATTTCATGAAATCTTGACATTTAGGATTATACCTACACTTATCAAGTTGTATTATTGATTCTAATTTTGTAAATACATACCTACCTATTTGTTACGGTCGCGAATTATATTTTAATCAACGTACAACTTAATAATGACCAAGTTAAAAGTAGTGTTTAAATTTGCACTGCTCAAACTTTCAGTTACTTTAGAAAGATCACGAAATGTTGCCAGAATATTCATAAAATTCCCAAATTCAAGGGAATCAAAAGTTGCGCAATATTATTTCAGCTTAGCTATTCACAATCGTTCGATAAGTTTCCATACCGAATCGAAAGTCAATCAATATTATCAGAAGAGTCTTCTAAAGACTGTTCAGCAATCCCTAAACCGAAAATTTTGTCAGTTTAAACCAATAGATGACCGCCATTCTTCCGACAGCTGTCGAGGCAAAGAAATTAGTAATTGATTGAAACTGTCATTTTCGATTCGACAAGCTGTCAAATGGTTGTGAATACCTATGCATATGTTTTTGCATTGTGGGAAACATGTTGCCAGCAACAAAAAACATCTTGCAGCAGCTGATTTATTAAGGGCAAATAAAAACGAGTGCTTTTAGTAAAATTTTAATTTTTGTTCTTACTTTTTTAACTTAATTAAAAAAACACCGGGACTAATAAAAATAAGATCACGTTTAAATACAACGCATTAAATGCAACGTTTCGTTTCCTGTATCGTCTGCATTGTCATGACATAGACATACAGCCATAGATATAGATACACCTAGATAACGCAAGAGCAACTACTTCGCGTGCCAAAAATCGCAACAGCTTACGATAAAGAATCGTAAGCCGCCACTTTCGCGCTCAGTCCTGTGTACTGTTGGCTGGGTAAGCGTGAGCGAGAGCGCGAGCTTTTGACGTCATAGTAGGTAGTCAAAAAATGGCATGCTTGGTTTTCATACAGTTCGTGATACTTGCGTTATCTAGGTCTATCTATATCTGTGCATACAGCCTTTCAGTGTTCAATGGCTCCTGCATCTAATACGGACTTTATAGTGACAGGTGCAGTTCCGGATTAGCCCATAAGCAAATTAAGCAATTGCTTAGGGCATCACGTCTCGGGGGGCACCATAAGGCAGAAACAGCACCGAAAAAATATATTACACATGAAAGGCAAGACTGTTTATCAGCAAGATATTACAAGACCCAAAAGTCAATCTAGAGATGTGCGCCAATCTTTACAAATCGCTTGTCGATGTTTTGGAAAAATACGAGGCGACTAGTGGATAGGGGGGCCTACAGGCGTGGATTGCTTAGGGCATGAAGCAGTCTTAATCCGGCACTGGACAGGTGTCACAATTTCATAGAAAAAATAGAAGTAATTAAGGGGCTTACAGGACCTTAACACAAAAAACGCAAGTTTTAGAAACAATAAAAGTATATGATCGACTACAGTAAAGACCTAGCAATAGTGTGTTGAAAACACAATACAACTAATTTGATACAATACAAAAAAATCATGAAGATTCCTCTAAAAACTTTCTTTTTACAATAAAAACCATACTAATATACATACAATCATTCAGATTTTTTGTCAGATTATTTTACAAGCAACATACTAAAATACTAGTGTTTTAATTTTTTCGTCCAAACAATAGATTTTTTGTAATTAAATAATTGCTTCATATTTTGCAATAAATTACCAGCGTTGTGTCATCGTGCTTCTCTTTCTTTTCTATGCAGTCCGACAGTGACCGCGCTTTAGGTCATGTAAGCCCCTTAAGAGAGGTTTTCCTTGTAATATTAACCCAAATAACACGGGTGCGTGCACTGGAATTTCAACATACTGCTTAGCGGCGAGAGTTGAAAATCCAACAGTGTGTTTTTGACGCGCTGCCTGGGATACGCTCTGTTGGATTCTCAATGCTCTGTTCAACATCGAGAGTTTAAAATCCAGTGCGCGATAAAATCCCGCCGCGATATTGGAGATCTGTTCCAAGTTATAAGGAACTTGTGAAGAACTAAATTGAAAGAGCGTTAATGGGAATTGTTGTCAAAAGGTGATAAAGTAAACGAGGTCGGCTGCATACTTCAATTCTTAATCTCAGATAATTTGCGTCCATTGCCAGTTATTCAACTTTCTACTTTAGGTTTGTTTATTATAAAGTCGGTTTTTGAGTGACCATCACACTAATACTAAAAAGGTGAAAGTTTGTGTGTGTGTTTATATGTTTGTTACTTCTTCACGCTCAAACGGCTGGACGGAGGTAGCTGACACCCTGGATTAACATATAGGCTACTTTTTATCCCGATATTCTCACGGGATGGACATTTACCCGGGTGAAACCGCGTGGCGCAGCTAGTTTGTAATAAAAAGGTCCTAAATAAATTGCAATTGCAATGGAATTTGAACTTTCTTTTGTTAGTCATCCAGTTTATTGTTCCAAAACTTAATATTTATCTGAGATTCTGAATTCAAATATAGCTATGTTTTTGTGACATCCACCAAGTGGGCCCGCGTGGTGGATTATGGCCCACTCCCTTTCACAGAAAGAGGACGCCTGTGTCCCAGCAGTGGGAACAATATAAGCTGATTTTGCTTATGCTAAGTCTTTTTATTGATGTAGGAGCCATATATTACCACGAAGGCTAACAATTTGATTCCTGTGCAGAGTTCTTGGACAATATCAAAATGTTGCCAAGCAAAAAAAAATAATTAAATAAAAAAATATTGAAATTGAGAATTACACAACTGATTGCTAAAACATATATTATTACGAGTCCACTAGCGTCATTGCTGAAACTAACATTATTAATTAGTCTCATAATTAACTTTTATTTGTTCTAGATAATATCATATAATTTTTAAATAGCAACACAAAGATCATTATTCGAAATCAACCTCGATACAATATTGGTCAACGGAATCACTAACTAAAGTGCAAATCGCCTTAATTTCATACGAATAATTAAACACATTGTTTTTAAAACATTCTTTACTTTAACATTTTAAATGTCTGACTTAGGTTTCGAATATTTTGTTTAAGTCTAAAGCTTGTATAGCGGGACTGCAGTCTTATAAGCTATTAAGGCGATTCGCAGACCGCATAAATCGGTCTGTTGTAATTACCGTCATTCTTTGGGTGTGGAAGGGGCGCTGTCCTCTGCTTTCCTCTTGCTCCCAGCTTGTTGAGTCCTATTTTTATCAGGCTTGTATTTCTCCCACTTTTTATGATTCAAAAGGTCAAAATCTTCGCAGTACTGTGCTATGTCCCTAAGGTAGGTGGAAAGGTGCAGGAGCTCTCGATCTCTGTCCCTGTTCAGATGTGCCTGTCTGAAGGGTCTGATTTTGAGACCGCTCTTGGGATTCATGATGAAGTTTCTTCTGATATCGTCGAACATTATCGTGTTTTTTGAGCTGTATTGGGGGTACTTGCCCCATATTACGCCTAGAGGTTTTACCTGGAAATAAAACAGTAAAGAACATTGAATAAAATCTTTGACTACGTTAAATGGATGGATGAATGTATGTTATGGAGGGCGATCTTAATGTTTTATTGCAAGCCACAACAGGAAAAGTAAAAGTGAGGATCATGAATCATTCGAAAGGTCAACAGTGAACTGGATGGCCTTATGTTTAATTAATCAGAAATATACATCAAGTATTGAGGTCTGTTTTATTTTTTCACTAGCTGCGCCCCGCGGTTTCACCCGCATAAGTTTCGATCCCGTGGGAATATCGAAATAAAAAGTAGCCTGTATGTTAATCCAGGGTGTCAGCTACCTCCATACAAAATATTATCAAAATTGGTCCAGCCGTTTGAGCGTGACGAAGTAACAAACATATAAACACCCCAACACACAAACACACACACAAACACACCTTCTCAAATACACCCCCGAACAAACACACACCCCCACACCCCCGCACAAACTCTCGCCTTTATAATATTAGTGTGATAAACCAGTGGCGTGACAGCAGCGAGCTGACGTCTTGCTGACGGCGCGTTGGCAACAAGCGGGTGAATTGTCTTCGAGGCGGTGATGACCTTTATCATGAGCCCAGTACGCAAAAAAAAACTGGAGTAAATCCGTAAACAGTGCTAAATCTATATAATATAAAATTCAAAGTCCTGACTAACTGATATATCAACGCACAGGCTAAACCGCTGGTCCTAGAGACGACATTTGGAGGGTGTGTTCTTTGTGAAGAGTAGGTATCCACTTAGAAAGGGTTTTTCGAAATTCCACCCCTAAGAGGGTGAATGGTGGGAGGGCGAAATTTCACGCGGGCAGAAGCTAGTATTTTTTATTTAAAAAACAAAGTCGGGTTAGGTACACCATTTATAACTCAAGAACGGCTGGACCGATTTTTATGATCTTTGATTTGTTGTATTGTCTCCACCCCGAATAACAGAATAACTATTAAAACGTGGGAAAAATTCAAGAAAATAATAATGAAGATAATTAATTTTCTCATACATCCGTTCTTATTGCGTGCCTCAGAAAGCACGTTAAGCTGTTGGTCCCGGCTGTCATTCGTTGATCTTTGACAGTCGTTACGGGTAGTCAGAAGCCCGAAAGTCTGACAACCAGTCTTACCAAGGTATATCGTATGACCCAGTAACTGGGTTGTGGAGGTCAGATAGGCAGTCGCTCCATGTAAAATACTGGTATTCAGCTGCATCCGGTTAGACTGGAAGCCGACCCCAACATAGTTGGGAGAAGGCTAGGCAGATGATGACATCCGTTCTTATTGATTCTGAAGCGGTGTAAAGTTCGCCGGGTCAGCTAGTTAAAAATAAATCAAATTATCTACTCACATCTATTGTCCCATATTTGGCCGTATGCACAGTGATCATAGCGAGATAGTCCAGGTAGAACATGATCTTATACTCTTGATGGGTGGACACGCCAAGGAGACGCATCTTCTCTTCGATCCACTTCATGCCGGTAGCCGACCAGATCACTATGTCGTAGTCTTCGTATGCTGATGTGAGGAACTCGTGGAGGAATGGGCGCATTAGCTCGTACCCTGGAATAAGGCAAAGAGAATTTAAGTTTTGATAGTCATGGTTTCCTAGTACTCTTTATAGTTTCCGTTTTAGCTCTTGTTTGTAGGATGTGGCGGCATTTACATCGTCACATGCGAACTACGCATCAGTGACGTCACGCAAAACCCTTTACCGCGCGACTAACATATACAACGTTATTTTTAGTATATGCGAAATCTGAATATAGTTTGTTCAGAATAAGTAACTGAATCGATTCCAATCATTTTTACCCCATGTTACCTATATTTTGTCCCAAAAATATAAAATTTAAAAAAGGTTAAAAGTTGGACACCGAGCGACACTACGTAGGTTATCCAATCTCCCGAACGGTTAGGTACCTAGGTACTATTATCAATGAGAGCAAGACGGCGCGGCGCGGGTGAGCATGTTTTTGTACGGACAAACAGGTAACTTAACAAGCTTATAACTTTGTGATTTTTCATGATACAGTTTCGAAATTTTGTACATAGATTCCTTACATAAAAAAAAAATACTAGACACGTGTTTCGGGTTTCGCATATACTAAAAATAATGTTGTATAGGTGCACCGTCCCATCAATCATTGGGTATAGTCCGGTCCAGCCTGTCCCTCGCTGCCTTTTCTCTCCGAGGGACGCCCTAAGCCGAGGTCCGTATCCCACAGGGCACCACTGACCTCGGCTTAGTGCCTTAAGCGTGTAGTCGCTTAGTGTTTGAAGTTGAGGCACCCACAGACAAGTCCGGTAAAGCAGACGATAACCTCCTGGCTGACATGAGAGTTGCCATTAAAAAAAAAATCATCGGGCAGTAGCCCTCCAGACACAACACCCATCGTCGGAGGATCTTCCCTTTTCTATGGAGGATGAGTGAACAAATACCCTGTTCCTCTTACCTCAATAATGGGGTATATAAGCTGTGGTCTTCCGACGTTTGAATCCGACTATTTGACAGAAAGAAAGAAAAATGCGTTTATTGGCATTACAGCAAAATAAATACACTTTAAAACTATGAAAAGTATAGTAGTATTTTGGTTAGATATTGGAACAGTGTAGTCTGTGATAAAAACTTGAAAGAGTTAAATGTGACTATTTTAATGTATTCTATTTTAAGGCCTGTGGGAGGCCAAAAAGGCTTCATGGTGGCACCATCCAGCTCAACCATTTTGAAGGGAACCGAGTGGTCCAACACACGCGCCACCATCAGCGAGACATTTAAGTGAGAATGACATACTCTCAACTGCCATGCTCTTTCAAAAGCTTTTTTAAAGGTTACCTGTCTCCGCCACAGACCGATGGTCGAACAGCGTGTAATCAATATCTAGCACGAGCAGCTTCTTGCCGGGTCGCGGCTCGTTGAGTATGTTGATCTTGTAGTCTCGCACCCGCTTGTTTATCTTAGCTAGGTATATCTGGAATGAAATGTTAATGTGGTCTTGATTTTTTTTTTATTATTGTCTGTTAACAAGATGACTCATTTGATGAAACCTGGTGAACACAGGTTTCAGGCGCCTGGCAACACCAAGAGGATTGTCTCTGGAAAACATAGTGTTCTTTGTTTCAATAAATATAATATTTAAGGGGGAAGCGCCAGTTACTCAAAAAAAGCTTATTAAAATATGATTCGCGAGCATAACAAATATGACCTTAGAGAATTATAATCATTAAAATCATCAATACAACCCTCTTAGTTTAGTTTAATTAAAAGAGTCAAAAAATTATTAAAAAAACCGGTCAAGTGCGAGTCGGACTCGTACACGAAGGGTTCCGTACCACAAGGCATAAAACGTCGAAAAAAGTTTCTTTTATACTCCTTTAAATTTTTTACTTTATTTTTTATTACTGACCTCACTCTTGACCTTGATCACGCCTGATGGTAAGCGATAGATGAGGTCTATGATGGAATTTATTAATATTAATTTATTAATATTTAATAATATATTTTTATTTATATTTATTTAATGGTCTATTTTTATCATTTGTTGTTTTAGTGGCAACAGAAATACCTATCATCTGTGAAAATTTCAACTGTCTAGCTATCACGGTTCATGAGATACAGCCTGGTGACAGACAGACAGACAGAAAGTGGAGTCTTAGTAATAGGGTCCCGTTTTTACCCCTTGGGTACAGAACCCTAAAAATTAACAACTTGAATTTGTTCTCAAATAGCAGCATTGACTTAATTTCTACATACCTCCTGATTCTCCACATCAACCTCCTCCTCCTCAATATCCAGGTCGTTGACCACTTCGTCCCCCACATCCGGCTTGGTCTGCGCACCGGCTATTGCTTCCTCTAGCGACCCCATCATCATGATCTTGAGGTTCGGCTTCAACTGCAGGTCCGATAGGGTGCAGTTGTCTGTTGCGACTTTGCCTGGTAAGTAAAATAATTATTAGCATTTTGTTGTATGATATAACTAGATTTTGTCCGCAGTTTCGCCCGCATGGAGGTTGTCATCATCCCAAAGGAATGTACTGCATCATAATCAGCCTATAATGTTCCAACTGCTGGGACACAGGCCTCTTCTCTGTGACCCTCTAACAGAGGAGGCCTGTGTCCCAGCCCAGTGGGCCGTCATCAAACACGCGGGCCGTCATCTACCACGCGGGCCGGACTCTATCTGTATGTTACCTTTTCACACCTAAACCACTGAACGGATTTCGATAAAATTTGGCAGAGAGATAGATTGCATTCTGGGGAAGGACAAAGGATAGTTTTTATCCCGATATTCCCACGGGATCGACACTTATGCGGGAAAAACCGCGGGGCGCTGCTAGTATCTTCATATTTTTTTAAATAATTATAAATTTAAAAAAATATTTTTGTAATGACTAACAAAAGGTATTTACAAGGCAGTTGAGAGCGGAAACACCGGGTGTGGACGCCCTAGGGGGTCATATAGTGACCTTATTGGTGATGTTCTTCAGACTGTTCAGGAGCGTAGTACTTGTAACGCATGTGTGTATGAGATCTTTGAACGTAAACGAAGCAAAAGGAGTATGTACGGATCATAGCAGGTGGAGTTCTATAGTCTTTTACTACCCCCACAGAAGAAGACGTGCGTTAATGCATGTATGTTTAAGTATGTATAGTTGTAGAGGCTGTGTAGTCCTACCTTTAGCAGTAGGTACAGGCTGGTTATATTTGCCGATGTGTTCCATTCGAACATACAAGCAAGTGTCAAATATTTTAATAAGGTATTTTTGTTTAGTAGAAGCAGTGCTAGAAATAACGTGAAACTGTTAAGTCGATAATATATGTATATTATTCAAGTCAAAGCTTTTAATTACAACTTCGACAGTACTAACCAGACAAAACCCCTGTAATGGGTCAGTTTTCAGTCTTTTCAACTGAATACCAGTATTTTACATGGGGCAACTGCCTATCTGACCTCCAAAAACTAGTTCCTGTTTAACATAATACCTGACAAAACCCAAATAAGACAAAATGTTTTAGAGATTCATCATTCTCCTGCTATTATCCAAATTTATTTGAGGTCAGCGCAATAGTTTTTTCTTTCATACTTCTCTATTAGTCACCCCCTTTCTCTCTTTGCGGGTCATTGTTTTTTGTTCCCTTCAGTTTGAGTAATTTGTGCGGACTACCCAAATATCCTTTCTTTACTTGTCTTAATTGTTTGGCTCCGAAGTTCTGTGTTGAGCTGCATGATAATTGACAAATGTGTGCACTGACTGGAGAGGTCCACTTAAATGTGTGTGGTTCTTTCCTCAAAAGACCATTTCAGACACCAATCTAGATGTCCTCAAAATGATCTAACCAAGACTATTTCCGGATTTTTATATACACATTTACATTGATAAATTTTACATACACAGTGACATGAATATAGGCAGTCGTTCCATGTAAAATACTGGTATTCAGCTGCATCCGGTTAAACTGGAAGCCGACCCCAACATAGTTGGGAAAAGGCTAGGCAGATAATGACAGTGACATGAATATTTACTTTGTAAAGTATTACATTATTTTAATGATTGTGAATGTACAGACTATGTAGGTTAATTTTCTTTTGTCTTTATTTTTTCTCAGTTAGTTTTAGTCATGGTCTGGCAGTTTGAGTAATTTATATGTCCTACTCAAATGTCCTTTATTTGGTATTGTTCATCGAATTGTTGAGCTCCTTAAATTTGTAGTTGAGCTGCATGATTAGTGATTACTGACAAATGCCTGCAGAATAAACTGTTCATTATTGTGTTGGTTTCATTTTCATAAAGAGTACTTTGCATTTGACACCAAAATTGATTACTAAGCAGAGCTGCAAGTTTCTGTCAAAGATTTAAACTGTTTTACTGGCCTATTATTTTTCACAGCAGTGCAAAATTCTTGTCTTGCAGACAAAGGTACAACCATGTTCTTATAATGTGGGCATTCCCTGGTTTTGTTAGAAAATTGATATTAACTACCCATCTGCATGTATTATCATGTTCTAGATTAAAAATAGTCGGCAAAATGTAGGCCATTGTATGCATTACTGACAAACATAATGAATTACACGTCTATACCGGTACGATATTACATAAAGAAGTGCTGGTGAAAATCGGCGAGATTTTAAGAGTTTGCATACGCAAACTGCAGATGGTCATACAAATTATCAATGTTGAAGCACCGTCGAGTGCATAAAATTTATTATAATGACGAGAAACACGTTATAATTACCCTGAAATTTAACATTGAGAAGCTTTTGCCTTTCTGGTCGAACACCCGTGGCATTTTCGATGGCGACTTTTAGCATCGCCACAGAGTCCGAGGGCGAGAACTCCGGTATCTCGTATTCCTTGCCATTCCATTTAACACTTAGTTTTATAGGATTATCGTTCATATCGCACATTTTTAACTAATATTCAGTAAAACTACAATTGACGTGACATATAAACAAAACAAATTTGACACGGCACTAGTGATGGCCAATTCTTAATAATTGTGAAATATGACGGAACTAGTGATGGGATCTTCTTACTATTTAGAATAATTTAGTACGAACTTGAAATATCAAATTAAAACATTCGAAGATTCCATTGAAAAATAAAACTTGTCTACTTTTGAACTTTGAGCTGTTGACTATGGATAAAATATGTTTTTCTTGTATAATTTCGAGCATTATTGTTGCTGCTCTAATATACAGCATTTGGCGTTGATTTTACCCTACCCTACTTCAGGTTGGTGGCACATGGCGTTAGGAGTATAATATGTGTTCTGTGCTGAATAGCCGATAATGTAAATAAAATGGGCAGTCAGTCCGTCACATTCTAATGTGCGCTAATAACAATACAAATAACAACTTAAGGACTGCGATCTAAATTCAAGCTTAGCGTGGCGACGCGACGGTGATTGCAGCATGACATCATGCATTTTTTATTTTTGAACCCATGGCAGACGTTCACTCCCCGAAGGGTTAGGCAGAGCCGCAGAGGCCGTGTATTTACAGTACACCCACATTTCACCAGTTTGTATGTTTAAGTCCCATGTAATAGGAGGCGAGACTATTAAGCATAGGCCAAAAGCTACGTTTTCCTAGAAGAGCGGTGACCACCCACATATTATTATCGTCCGCAATTTACAGGTGTATGACGTCACTTTACGTCACGTTGTTTATGAAAGTAAGTTGGTGTGTTTTTCTAGAGAGCGTTTTTGATACCGTAAAGCTATTTTATACATCAATGCCGTAAAGTCAAACCCTGTTGCCCAAAGATTGAAATCGCTAGATTTGCCGGGTTGGGTCTTATATCGAGTCGCCTGAATCTGAGGTAAGTGTGAATATGGGAGGGTGTAGGGGGTTCGTACTAAGCGATAAAATGTATTTTTTGCTGCCGGAGACGCGCCAAAATATTTTAATTATTATTTCAAAAACTTACAAATGCTTAAAAAGGAACGTAATTTTGATACATTTCGTAGCGATTTCGATGCTCCGTTTGTCGAAATGTGTGAAACGAAACGTAAGCCGCCATTCTGTTTACATTGACAAATACTTTTGGCGTTCGTTTTGTCATTCCGTTGCTCTCGAGTTTACGTGAATTTTATATGTTGCTATGATTAGTAGCTCCCCGCACCCTAATGAGTAACAGATCCTACCCAAAGCACACAGACTTGTGTTGGTTAGGTTAAGTTAGAACGGTGACCACTTAGCGCGAGCCGAGCGAGTTGTGTTGGTAGGTTAGGTTAGGTTAGAACAGTGACCACCAGAAAGTAACCATCTCCCCGTACCCTAATGAGTGACAGATCCTACCCAGAGCAGACAGGCTTGTGTTGGTTAGGTTAGAAAATTTTATTCAAAGTGGAATAATAGAAAAACTACGCATCTCCGGCAAGAAAAGAATCCGGGGGGTGAAACCACAGAACACTATTACTCGGTGAAACAGCCATCCCCCACCCTCCCCCCTACACCCCTCCCATCTTCGTACGAAGGCGACTTGATATAAGACTTTAACCGATTTGCCCTCACCGTACTTAGTACGACGTACGCGAAAAGGTCCCCATAGTGAGCAGAGTGAGCTCACACCATTATTGTATAGTGTTTCCATGACAATCAAGTCAAGTGCGTCATTGTGTGTCAGAGGTGTCAAAATGAAACTGAAACAAGACTTCTTTTGACGCGGTATCAGTGTTACCAGATGAGAAAAATGATATTACAGTGTTTCGTGCTCAAATTTACAGTGTTTACGACAAAATTACAGTAAAAGGAAAAAAAAAATACAGTGAATTTTACAGTAGATTTCAAGAAACTTTTATTAACTTTTATAAACTAAAATACTGTTTTAATTTCGTCATTTAGAATAATGGATGGATATTTTATGCTCTGCCATAAAAGCGACCAACTTTATCTCAGATGCTTTGCATTTATCATCATCGGACTGCTTAACCTTTTCAAATGCAGTAGCAATCGAAGATTGAGCTGGAGCTGTTGTAGTTCTTTTTACATGCTTAGCACCTTCACCATGTCTTTTTATCACTACTCTGTCAGCTATCAATTTTGCATCACACAGAACACAAACTGCACGATACGGGTCTTTTGGGTCACGGGTCAGTGGGTCGTCTTAGGGGCGGATTCACGTTTCAGCCAATTTTTAAAACTATTGTCTTGAAGTGTCACGGGTATATCAAATAAAAACTCACTTCAGATAAAATAATCGGTTGTATTTCTGCCTACCTCGGCACTTCCTTACAATATATATAAGCTAACAAAAGTTACGACACACTACTACATTATAAAAACTAGATCAATGCTTCAATTTATAGATAGGAGTAAAAATGAATTTTATAACAAAATTCAGAATATTCTTGAAGGAAAAAGAAATGGGAGGATCTAGAACTAGAAGCTATAACGAACCGTTGGAATAAGGGGCGATGAAAAACAAAAGTTGCCTTTTATAGTAAATCATCATGTGTGATCCATTTCACTTGTTCAATGCCCATTCCTTTTTACAACATATGAACCTATCTAACTAAATAGATGTGAAGTGTAAATAATTGTTAAAATAGCTAAATATGTTTGTAAGTATTATGTTTGTTGTAAATATAGTAAATAAATAATTGTCGTGGATATAATATATTATTTTGTTAGTCAAGATTAGATCCATAGATAATGTTTGCTTGCATTCTCGTTCGTTGACTATGATGGTTGAACTGTCATGTGACAGTTGACATGTTGAACGAGAAATTATTATGTAAGGTTATGAATTATGATACAATGTGTTTGTGTACTGTGTAGTGTTTACAAAATGTTTCTTTATTGTTTATTTACATAATGAATAACCGCTACATTACTCCCCCCCTGAGACCGTAGTTACAAAATTACGGGCGATAGTAATCCGGGAAATGTACAGTTCGCCCGGTGCGGGTTTTTCTCTCGGCGGTGATGCTTGCTGGCGGAACTGTGTTTGTAGCCGATGATGTTGCCGTTGAGTCGTGAGCGTTGTCGTCTTCGCTGTTAAGGTAAGCGGGCTTCAACCTATCTATCGTGACGGTTGTTTCTCTACCCTTAACCTCGATTTTAAATGTTTTGTCGCCCTTTTGCAGCACCTTGAATGGCCCCGTGTACGGCGGGTCGAGTGGTCGGCGCACGGCATCCTGACGCAGGAAGACGTGGGTTGATGACACCAAACTGTTGGGCACGTAAAATGGCCTCTCGCCGTGCCGGCTTGATGGAGCTGGCGACAACTTCGCCATTTGATGCCGGAGTCTCGCCGCGAAGTCTGTGTAGTCTACGGTGCCGGTGAGTGTTGGATTGATGAACTCGCCCGGGAGTCTTAAGGGTTCCCCGTAGACCAAATCGGCTGCTGACCCGTTTATGTCTTCCTTCCAGGCGCTGCGAATGCCCAGCAGTACCAGGGGAAGTGCTTCTGACCAGCTGGTGTCGGTGTGGCATCGAATAGCCGCCTTCAACTGACGGTGTAGGCGTTCGACCATGCCATTGCTGGCTGGGTGGTACGCCGTGGTTGGTCGATGCTGACTGCCGAGGAGCGCTGCGATGGAGTGGAACAGCTTGCTCTCGAACTGCTTGCCCCGATCGGTAGTGATGCGATGTGGGCACCCAAAGCGTGACACCCAACCAGCGATGAAGGTGCGGGCGCATGTCTCAGCCGTGATGTCGGCAATGGGATATGCCTCAGGCCAGCGGGTGAAGCGATCGATGACGGTGAGGCAATATCTGTAACCATTATTAAGAGTAAGTGGCCCTACGATGTCCATGTGGACATGGGAAAAACGCTCAGAAGGAACAGGAAATGGGGAGGTGGGAGAGCATGTGTGCCGCGAGACCTTGTTTCTCTGGCACTCTATACACTCTCTGGTCCAGACCCTGCAGTCCTTCTTCAGGCCAGGCCAAACGAAGCGAGTGGAGATCAATTTGACCGTAGCCTGCCTGCCAGGGTGGCTCAGCTGGTGAAGTTTCTGGAACACCTGCCTTCTGAAAGGTTCTGTAACATAAGGGCGGGTGTTACCGGTGGACATGTCACAAACCAGTTCCGTATCAGCATCAGGGAAGTGCACCTTCTGTAGCTTAAGCGATGTGTTGTTGCTCGTCAGTAAACCCTGCAGCCCTGGATCATGCTCCTGGGAATGTGCTAGAGCCGTGTAATCGAGCGTTGACAACTTGATTGCCTCCACACGCGACAGCGCGTCCGCGACTATGTTATCCTTGCCTGCGACAAACTGGATGTCCGTAGTAAACTGTGCTACATAGTCGAGGTAGCGGTATTGCCTTGGCGAACAATTCTCCCGGCTATGTGCATACGCGTATGACAGGGGTTTGTGGTCGGTGTATATAGTAAAGTGCCTTCCCTCGACCATGTGCCGGTAATAACGTACTGCGTCGTAGATGGCTAAGAGCTCCCTGTCATACGGGCTGTACTTCCTCTGCGACGCGGACAATCGCCTGGAGAAAAATGCAAGTGGTCGCCATGACCTTCCCGCCTTCTGCTGGAGCACTGCGCCTATTGAGGTGTCTGACGCGTCTGTAAATATAGCTAGCTCAGCATTGGGGTCCGGGTGTGCTAGCAAAGCTGCCTGGGCCAAACCATGTTTGCATGCGTCAAAAGCTTTCTGCATTTCTTGAGTTAAGCTAATTGGTTGATTACCCTTGGTTTTAGGCCCGGTGAGGACGACATTAAGCGGCGATTGTAAGCGAGCGGCATTTGGGACAAAGCGACGGTAGAAATTAAACATACCCAAGAATCGGCGCATTTCCTTGACGGTCTTGGGAGCTGGGTAGTCCTGGATCGCATGCACCTTCTCCGGCAGTGGACGTACACCTTCTGCAGACAGTTCATGCCCTAGGAAGGTGATGGAAGTCCGCCCGAACTCACATTTTGCTGAGTTAATCAGGATTCCAAAGTCGGACAGCCGCTTCAGGAGCTGGTGCAGGTGTTCAGTGTGCTGGGCAGTCGACTTTGAGAACACGAGGATATCGTCTAAGTAGCAGTAGCAGAACGACAACCCACGGAGCACCTCGTCCATAAAACGCTGGAATGTCTGCGCTGCGTTCCTGAGGCCAAACGTCATGAACGGGAATTCGTAAAGGCCGAACGGTGTGGTGATTGCGGTCTTGTGGATATCAGCTGGCTGGACAGGTAACTGGTTATACGCTTTAATAAGATCAATTTTACTATATATTCTGCTGCCGGCCAGCTGATGGGAGAAATCCTGGATATGTGGTATAGGGTACCTGTCCGGAACAGTGCGGGCATTCAGCGCCCTGTAGTCCCCGCATGGCCGCCAGCTGTTGTCTTTCTTGGGAACGAGATGAAGTGGGGACGACCACGCGCTCTCGGACGGTCGTGCCGTGCCATTTGCCAACATTGCTTCGAACTCCTTTTGAGCGACCTTGAGCTTGTCTGGTGCGAGCCGGCGGGGTCGGCTGAAGATAGGTGGCCCTGGTGTGGTGCGGATGTGGTGTACCGTACTGTGCCTAACCTGTTTTTGCTTCCCCGCGGGCCTCGTGATCTCTGGGTACTGCCGAAGAAGCTCGTGGTACTCTGTGTTACCCCCAACTGACTTCACAGAGGCAATGTCAGATGCTGAAGCTGTCACTGGCGCCGCCGACGACGACAGCTGCGTCAGCCCGTCGATGAGGCGGTAATGTTTTAAATCAATTAGTAGGTCGTAATGTGCTAGAAAGTCTGCCCCTATGATGGGCTTTGTGACGTCCGCGACCACGAACTTCCATGTAAAAAACACGGCGGAGCCCTAAATTCAAATGGAGCTCGACCCAACCGAACGTGTCGATGACGGTACCGTTGGCCGCGAAAAGCTGATACGTCGTCTTGCTGCGCCGCTGCTGTAGTGCCGTGCGTGGGAACACACAAAGATCAGACCCTGTGTCTACAAGGAATGTGGTTTTGGTGGTCCGATCTGTCACGAATAGGCGGCGTGGTTTGTTGGGGCAGCCATTTGCCGCTACTTCCGGCTGCCGGTGGCATTTCCCGCGTACGTGCACGGCGCGGTGCACCGCGTAGCCCTATCGCCGAAACAATTGTGATACCAACAGTACTCCTCGTTCCACGCGTCTTTGGAGCGCGATCTGCTGCGCCGGCTTGGGGTCGGACGCCTGCCTCCACGCCTAAACTTATCTGGAGATCGCGAGCGGCGTACCTGACCACGTGTATGTAATGCCGCCACCTGCCTCGTTAACTCTGCTATACATTGTTTCAGCTCGCTGATCTCGCTGCAGGTGCTCGTGCTTGCCACGGCGGGAGGTAATGTGAGCGCCGGAGCGGGCGCTGGCGCGATCTCGTGTACGCGGTCGGCTAAATCTGCAACAGACTGGAGGGCAAGATTAGGCTGTGACGCGATAACTGTCTGTATGTTGGTTGGCAGTCTGCTCGCCCACAACGTGGCCAGAAACGCCTCTGGCACATTTGGTCCCGCCAGGGTCTCAAGGTGTCGTAAAAACTGTGAAGGTTTGCGGTCGCCCAGCTCCTCATGGGTAATGATCTGCTGCACCCTTTTCTCACGCGAGTCTGACAGTCTACGCACTAGTTCAGCCTTCAGTTTCACATACTTGTCTTGGGCTGGCGGGTTTTCTATAATGTCCCTAGCTTCCACCATATAACGGTGGTCCAGCTGGCCCACGACGGTATAAAATTTTGTAGAGTCGGCAGTGATACCGGCGATCGTAAACTGACCTTCAACCTGGGCGAACCAAAGTGCTGGCTCCTCTGGCCAAAATGGCGGCAACTTTACACTGACTCTGCAGACGTCCTGCTTCTCTGCTGACGCTCCAGTCGACATGATGGGTCTTTCAGGCTTCTGTGTTCTTCTCGGGGTCACCAATGAAGTGTCACGGGTATATCAAATAAAAACTCACTTCAGATAAAATAATCGGTTGTATTTCTGCCTACCTCGGCACTTCCTTACAATATATATAAGCTAACAAAAGTTACGACACACTACTACATTATAAAAACTAGATCAATGCTTCAATTTATAGATAGGAGTAAAAATGAATTTTATAACAAAATTCAGAATATTCTTGAAGGAAAAAGAAATGGGAGGATCTAGAACTAGAAGCTATAACGAACCGTTGGAATAAGGGGCGATGAAAAACAAAAGTTGCCTTTTATAGTAAATCATCATGTGTGATCCATTTCACTTGTTCAATGCCCATTCCTTTTTACAACATATGAACCTATCTAACTAAATAGATGTGAAGTGTAAATAATTGTTAAAATAGCTAAATATGTTTGTAAGTATTATGTTTGTTGTAAATATAGTAAATAAATAATTGTCGTGGATATAATATATTATTTTGTTAGTCAAGATTAGATCCATAGATAATGTTTGCTTGCATTCTCGTTCGTTGACTATGATGGTTGAACTGTCATGTGACAGTTGACATGTTGAACGAGAAATTATTATGTAAGGTTATGAATTATGATACAATGTGTTTGTGTACTGTGTAGTGTTTACAAAATGTTTCTTTATTGTTTATTTACATAATGAATAACCGCTACAGTCTTTTAACTTAGAGCATTTAACCTAAATGCTCTAAGTCTTTTAACCACTAGTCTCTGAATTTTTGTTTATAATGTATCTTTTTTGCTTTTTTTGGAGTTGATGGTCCGCTTTGATCACTATCATCAGATGAATTAGGCATTTTTAATTCACAAGTCCTCAAACAAAATAACCACTTGCACCAGTTTCACAGAAAGGCTTGAAAGAGCCAAATAAAAACGTAACGCATTGCATACGAAACCAATTTACAATCATACTAATTTAAGTTAGTCCCAATAGGCTTGAAAACTAAATTAAAACACGGTTGACACAATTTGGGTGGTTAATACTAAGAAGTGGTTTTTAGTCTATGACGGGAAATTACCGCGTAGTATCCACCGCCGCCGCTAATCGTTCTTATTTCAATGGACACAAGGGTTGTGACATATGCAGAGAGGTGGCGCGAGCTCTACTAGCCAGTTGCGTTTTGTTATGTTCATGTTATTTTTTCTTTTCAGAAAGGCTGCGTTCAGTTTACATTAAACTGTGTTGAATTTTGCCTGTAGAAAAATTACAGTGCTCTCCATACACTGTAATTTTAGTATTACAGTAGACAGTAGATCGTGTGAAAATACAGTAAATCTGCTGTAATTACAGTGTATCTGGCAACGCTGCGCGGTATCTAGCGATTTAAATCTTTGGCGCTGTCATCATTTTCATGACAGCTGTCACTGCGGCTGTTATGTGCGGTTTACATTTAGTATTTTTATCTATGGTCTCCACTTTTCTAGGAAACCGTAGCTTTAGGTCGCAAATAATTGCACTAAATTGTTCTTTTGAAATGTTGTTATGATAGATACCTAAAATCTTTGGAGCTTTGAGCACCACGCAGTTAGCACGGATCTTTCAAAGCTGCAAACTTGTTTTAACACTATTGGAATCTATGCTAACAACATTCCAATAAATGTACTTACCTTCCAATTAAGTACCAGTGCTAATTTTTGCAACCTAATGCGATTTTTGTGTCTACGGAGCCTGGCCTATATTGCCATCAATCGGGTACAAATCCAGAATCTGGGCTGAGAAATTCCTGTTGTAATGTTGATGGCATTAGGCTCGCCCTCTTACGGGACTTAAATATAACTGGCGAAATGTGGTGTAATATGGTACTAAACCTCTGCCTAACCCTTCGAGCAATGGAGCCGTGATATTAGGCTAAGATAAAGGATAAGATAAGTAGTTTTTATAGTGAGTTTTTAGCCTAGATTCATTAGTTTGGGCAATAAATATTAGATTTATCCATCGCCAGATAACTTTTAATATAGGAATAGAATTGACGTCTGACAGTTTTTGTATGAAATAACTGTCAAAATTTTTAAAGTTAACAGATGATTGAAAAATCAGCCCCCCTTAGATAATAAAACTCCAACAACAGAGAGAGGACCAAAGACTACAATATGATGCTGTATAATAGACAGGAAGCTCTCTTCATTTTGTGTTGACAGCACAATTCGCCACCCCTAGCGTACGCGTAACCAAAACTATTACCTATAGTTACGGCTAAAGATGGTAGATGGAGCTCTATTAATAGTCACGGATATAGATGGTAGATGGAGCTTTATTATATTATTATTGTGTTGGAATTTTTACATTGTCGTATAAATTATTGTTTACTACTTAATAGTGTTTTTTTAACAATTGCATAATTATTAAAAACACTAAGTAGTAGTAAACAATAATATATACGACAATGTAAAAAATCCAGATTTTTACCTGCAATAGGAATATGTATAGGAATGAAACGTAACTCAGAATATTAAAGATGAAAAAACTGTTTATTCTTTTAAAAACACAGAAATACATTCAAATTAAACATTTGCTAACATATTAGAATCAAAATCATTTAGGCTGAGAATCAGCACTTTTCTTTCTTAGTCACTAGACATCCAGGTACACAACAAGAGTTTTGAGACATGATGGAAATGCAGTCAATGTTCAGTTCACTATTCACAATAATAATTATGGGTCCAAACTATAAACAGTGCTTATGCTCACTAGCGAAACAACCAGAATTTAATTTTATTGCAAATTGCAAAAGCAAAATCCGAAACTGGCACTCGCGCTGACAGACATTTGAATTAAAGTGTTACCAATGCAACAATAACAAATTCCCATTATTGAAATGAAATAAAAAACTCCTTTCAGAACACTGTTGCACACACCATCTCCCAGTATCATCATTATATATTTTAATATTGTATCACAGTATTTTTAGTTTGCTACGCGTCCAGAAGACGGCGCTTGTAAACCGAAATTGACGTATGTTCCAAGCTGCCATAGCATGGAGAGGACCAATATTAATTAAATTATATAAGCTTTACAATATTAAATTACAAGACTTAATGATTAACTCGTTCTACTGCTTTTCTTGACTATCTGCTCTGGGCACTTCAACAATAAACTTTTCAGGTTCGAAATCCGGGTCCAGAATCTTCGACCTAATAATTTCTTTATAAATAAATGAAGATTTTCTCGGAGTTCGCGTCTTGTCTGGACTTGAGTAATCCACTTCGTATAGGCCAAACTTTTCTCTGCAAACGAAATAGCATTAATTTGATTTTACGTTAATTCGTGGGTTGTTGACTCAGGTGGGCCCTATCCCCCCCGGTGGGTTCCCGCATTGTCGAGGCGGGGGGGATCAGTAGCCGTGGCTTGGTCACCCACGGTGAAGCGCAGAAGAACACGAGGAAGGGCCGCTCGTCAGGGCTTTTACCAGTAAGCCGACGACGTAGCGGCCAAAAAGTAGGTTGCGGTGTCGCTTGGGCGACATCGCAAATTCGCAACTGAGGCGGGCCGTGCTGTCGTATGGGAGGCATTGCGGCTGAGGGTTGGAGGCCGCGGCGGCAGAGGAGTGCCGGTATTGCGGTGCGCCGCTCTCCTTACCTTCCGCGGCCTTGACGGGGTCACCACCGTCTGATGGCGGACGTGGTGGGGCCGCAGGGGAGGAGTAGTGTCGGTATGACGTTGGCCGCTCTCCCTATCCTCTGCGGCGGAAAATTGGCAGGCGGCGGGGCCAATGACCTGACCCGTCGCAGGGGGACCAAGGGTGCCCAAACGCGGGGTCGTCTGGCGCCCATGTGCTGGTTTGGTCCTTGGGGTGGTCACGGCGTGCTATGTGTTCTGGTACGCCGGTGATGGGGAGTACTCCCCAGAGGAGGGTCCGGTGACGGATAGCCGCGGCGGGTTCACGGATAAGTGCTAACGCGTGCCCGTGTTCCCGCCGTAAGCGGCAGAGGAGGGCACCCCGTGGAGTTTTAGTGAGTAAGAGTCCCACATAACTGCACTATCTCCCCGTGGTAATGCAGAATGTATGAGTATTCTCCGTTATAAAAAAAAAATGGTGGGCGCCCTATAATTTACTAAAGCTGGATATTAAAATAGTAACTTTCATGAACGTAATTCGTCAATAGTTATAGTTTTATACCTAGGTTTTATCTTTGGTGCGTGGCCAAAATTGGAAGGTTCGTTCGATACCGCCACCGTAGTTCGGCGTCAAGCAGCCTGCTGTTTAGTCGATGCGTGGGAGTTCCAGTGCCTAAGGCATCTTCTGGGCACGCTTGTTCCAAAACTTCCAACATAGACCTCATCCATCGCTTTCCATCAGGCGTGATCGAGGTCAAGAGCGCTCATACAGCAAAAAAAAAAACTGCACCTCACCTCGCTTCATGACAATAAAAGTTTCTGAGCTCCGATTGAGTTCGAAACTTATTTAGGCAGGTAATCCGAAAATAACATGTGAATAGCATGTGCAAAATTGTAAATAGTCTCATTTCGATTTGATTCTCCAAATAACAATATACTTACAAATATCCATTTCGCCACTCAAAAGTATCGATAAGAGACCACATGCTATATCCTCTGATATCACATCCCTCATACACAGCATCCAGTAAAGCATTCAGATAGGTCCTTATGTAGTTAATCCTGTCTTCATCGAGTAGCCCTCCGCCGTTAGACCAGCCATTTTCTGTGATGTACACTGGCGGGTTGTCGTATTGTGATTTTATGTCCATTAGAAGTTTGAAGAATCCCCAAGGAACCTCCTGAAATGTCAAAATGATTGTGTTTAGATAACGTGCATAGGAATGGCCTATGTCCAGTAGTGGACTGCTAAAGACTGATGATGATGTCATCATCGTCAACATCATCATATCAGCCGAAAGACGTTCACTGCTGGACATAGGCATTCCCCAAGCCCTGCCAATTCGACTGGATCTGTGCTTTCCTAATTCAGCGGATTCCTGCGGCCTTCAAAAGGTCATCGGTCCACCTTGTGGGAGGCCTTACAACGCTACGTCTTCCGGTACGCGGATGCCATTCCAGAACCTTTCAGCCCATCGGCCCTCTGTTCTGCGAGGAGTTCGTGATGATGTATTGGTGGTGTAAACAATTTAAAGCGGTAATAGCTCATCAGTAAATGCGCAGACTGGCATGCAAAAGGTTGAGAGATTGATGTCCAATTCTTCACTCGTTAAACGATTGCTAATATAACACCATGCCTGTGTTCTCCAAAGGATTACGCAGAGGTGTACCTATAGTACGTACTCCCACACTTCTCCAGTTAAGTTTCTGTTTAAGTCCCATGTAACAGGAGACGAGCCTATTGCTATCAACTAGGTACAAATCCAGACTCTGGGCTGCTACTGAGAAATTACAGAAGGAAAATCCGGGACTTCACAGACCCGGAATCGAATCTAGGACCTCATGCTCAACAGTGACACCTAAGTAGGACTATCACATTAATAAACCGTCTTTAAGAAATTACCTGCAACCAGCTAGTTTGTGACTGCGGCCATGAGGGGTCCTTGACCAGTACAGCGCCCATATCATCCATGTACGAAGGCACACTATACATGCCTTCTAAAGACGCGTCCCTATACGCCAACTTTGTAGTATACGCATTGACGCCCAGGAAGTCGGCTGACCCTTTCAGCAGTGCTATTTCTTTCGGTGACAGTTCTGGTAGTCGGGATCTTGGATACGCCTGTTCAGCACTTTTGATTGCTACGTTCTTGCGCACTGCTGAAGGGAAGTCACCTATTTTTGAGAATATGGGATGGGCGTATAAGCCCCACTGGAAGAAGGGAAATATAAATGTAGCAGTAGTATGGATTTAAAAAAATCTTAGGGGAGCTCACGAGCAACTTTTGTCTCCGCAACTATTTGTCTCTCACATCAAATCTACGGGTTTGTATGAAAGTGCGCGCATGTAGCGACGCGACAGCTGGGAGACATTTTTATCCACGGCTTTGGACTCGTCTGTCGCCCGTCTATTGCTTGCAATGCAAGTGCGCGCATGGCGACAAAAAAGTTGCCAGCTATCCAGTTGCCGCTCAAACGAAAATTTATCAAAAAAGTAGCCTTGCTGTCGCTCCTTTAGGCGCATCGTCCAAATCTCGGCGAGGAGGTAACTAAGTTGCTCGTGGACGCCCCCCCCTCCCTTAATCAAATAATTTGGTTGCCTGACTTTCGGTGGCTGTGAATTTACAAGCCAATATGTGTATATAAATTACATACATATCGGCGTTGCAGTTGATAAAATTAAGCAAAGCCTTCGATAAAAATTCACTAATCTAAGGCCATAAGTGTTACGGTGCAGGAAACCCTCGTATTTTCGGCCGAAACTACAGACGTCGTGCTTATACGGCAGGCCCCTAGGGTTGTTGCAGTTGATTTCAGCAAAGATTTCGATAAAAAATCCTTTTTGTTACTTACTTCGAACTGTCTGGCATCAATACCAGCTTGATGATCATCAATAGTATCAGACGCGGCTTCGTACCACACGAAACCAATGGAAATTCCAATCAAGCCTTTCTGAAGCTTCCTATACTCTACGTCGTACGTATGATACGTTTCAGCATGAGCTACCAAAACGTTCCGAGCGCACATGTACTCAGCAACGCCTGAGACATTCAGAAATGGAGCTTGGCTATCAGACCCGTACCCATGGACACAAATCTCTTTAGGCTCATTGATCGTGATCCAATATTTCACTTTATCACCGAACTTTTCGAATAAAAACTTCGTGTAATCCGTAAACCACTCAACTACTGCTGGATTGGCCCAGCCTCCAAGTTTTTGCAAATTGGCGGGTAGATCCCAATGGTACATTGTTACCATAGGAGTGATATTCTCGGCTAAGAGGCTGTCTAAAAGGTTGTTGTAATAATCGACTCCGATTTGGTTTACTTTATCGGAAAATCCATTTGGCAGGACCCTGGGCCAGGATATGGAGAACCTGTAGAAGTCTAAGCCGAGGTCTGCGGCTACTGCCACATCTTGTTTGTATTTGTGGTAAGAATCTGCTGCCACGTCAGCTGTGCTGTCATCCTTGATCGCCGAAGGTTCTTTGTGACTTGCCACGTCCCATATCGAAGGACTTTTACCTGTGATGCATTCAAATAAAATTTTAGTTACAGTTAATAATAATAATAAACTGTTTTAACTTAATTATCGGGTTGAGATTGTTCTACTATTCACTATGGCTTTGGACTAATCGTTTTACAAATATTTGTAAAACTAATCATAACTTTGGGAATTCATTATGCAATGTCAGCTTAAAACAATGATTAATCTTACCATCTACATTCCACGCTCCTTCGATTTGGAAGGCAGAAGTAGAAGCACCGAACAAGAAGTCAGTAGGAAACTGGCGTGGCTTACTTTTGCTCAACACATTGTCGCTTAAGAAGAGAAAGAGGCTGTGGGTGGAAAATTGACAAATGTAAAATTAAGATTCAAGATTCCAAGTAACAAGCTAGGAGTCAAGGGTGCAATAGCATAAGCATAGCTTAGGCATCAGCCTATAACGTTCCCACTGCTGGGACACAGGCCTCCTCTCTGTGAGAGGGAGCGGGCCGAATTCCAAAACGCAGGCCCAGTGCGGGTTGGTAGATGTCACATGTCTTTCGAATTTTTTGGCTCTAGGACATGCCCGTTTCGTCACGATGTTTTCCTGTGGTGATGAAATTAAATACATAAAGAAGTGCACTGCCTGTGTTCGAACTCATGACTCGTAAGTCGGAGGTCGGGGCTAATACCACTGGGCCGCTACTGCACTCAAGGGTGTAATACTCTAGGTCTAGGGCAATTCATCTGGCGGCCGATTTTTGATCCAGTTTGTGGCTATAGTGATGGAAAAGCTGCGTGGTTAGAATGAAGGGCATTTTCAACGATCCACTGTATGCGGTACCGTAATGACCTCGAGGACGACTGCAAGTCCTTGGTCATGACCTGTAGCTGTGAGCGACTCTGAGATGTCGAAGGAACAAATGTACACTCCCACAAAGACTGGAGCTACTAATAAAGGTAGGATGCCAGGTGAACACCACGGCCATCGGTGAATTTCTTATGAGAACCCGGAAGCTTGAAAAAACCCCTTGTTTTCAATTAATTTAAATGCTATCGCCGTCTACTGCTAGAAATACGATTCTACGATTGCCACATGACCCGAACGTCTACCTTTCTTTCGTAATTAAAAATCAATTAATAAATAAATAACAATTGAACATTACCAGAGCACTGTCGCGCAGTTGTTCATGATTCTGAGGCGCTCAACTCACTACGCGCGGTGTCTCCTTACTACGGTAAACGGAGTGCTGGGGGGTTATTCTGCAATCGATGCTTTAACAATGCTCCTTGTGGCTTGGGCTACCGCTGTTTTCACGACATACTGTTACGTGGTAAGTGATACCTAAGTCTATCAAGAATTACGATAGTTTGAAATAATAATCGAAAGACTCGAAATTATTCCCTAGAGTGAAAAATTCTGGTCCTATTCCCTGATTCTGTACCAATGCCAACGTAACGTTGCGAGTTTCAGTTTTCAGTTCAAAGAACTGGCCATAACGACTTTAGGCACATTTGGCATGTTAGTACCAGTATGTCTGAAGTGCTGTTCCGTGGGCTCGTGGTCGCAAGTGCGACTGCTGAGCGTCGGGTCCGTGGTTCGATTCCCAGGTCGGGCAAAGTGTTATTGGTTTTTTCCATTAGGGAATTTCTCAGTAACAGCCCGAATTTTGAAGTTGGTGAGCCTCTCCGGTCGTGTCGGATTGCCGTCCCATCGGACTATGAGAGTGGGGAAGAGGGAGTGCACCTGTGTCTGCTCCCGCGTACATGGCCGTTGAGATTGGCTGCCATGGCTGAAATACGGTCTGGAGGACTAATAGGTATGTCTGGAGTACATGAGTGAATAAATAAAATTGTATATATATTCAATTTCTTTTTTTTTTTTGATTGGCCAATCCGCACTAAAATAAATAAAGACCACATCCTACATATGGATTGCATTGCAAGTGTCAAGTTCGATCATTGCTAAGTTTTTTCAGAATTAACCTTTCAATAAATGTTTGGACTCGCATCGTATTTAAAAAAAAACAAACGCGCTTCCGGATTATAGTACAACAATAGTAGGTACATTACAATAACAAAACATCAAATTTATGATGTCAGGCTCTTGTCATAATCAATTGAACCATGTTGATCAATAACGGTCGCGGTGGTCCCTCAGGTAGATATGATAAAGAGGTATAGGGAACCAGGGTGTTTAATTCACTCATAGGGACTCTACCTATATAAAGGGGAGGATCCTCCGACCAGACGGGTGTTGTGTCTGGCGGGCAACTGCCCATGATTCACAGAACACTATTACTCCCATGATTCATGTCGGGTCGTTGTATCTAAGCTAGTTGCGCGGTAAACTCTGCTTGCGAGATCCAGGATTTTGCGTGACGTCAGTATGACGCGTTGTTCGCATGTGGCGTTGTAGATACCGCTACAAGATAGTCCATCTTCTATGGTGTCAGCTTATTATGAATTTAGCACCCAGTGGTTAGCTGGTTTAGGGTAGGTCTTCATGATGTACGGACTGGACTGAGTGACGGGTCGTCTGGCATTTCAACCATTCTTAACTCATTTTTGAGATACTCCTGCTTTAGCGCTGTTGAGAGGAGTGTCTCAACACCCATCGCGAACGTCCTCCTGATGGCTAACCGACGGTGCATAAGAATACGCGCTGTTTTCGATGCGTCTTATTGGGTTAAACGCTATCTGAGACTTCTGATCTCCTGCCGGGTCAGCGGGATTGTCCGAAAGGGTTACCGCTGGCCCGGAACATAAAGGGCTAAGGAAGGAACACGGGTGGGTTTTAGTCAGTAAGAGTCTGACACTCCCTTCCGCTCCACCCAGAGCGGGAGGGGTCATTTGATGATTTCCCATCCGAAAAAAAAAAAAAAAAAAAGGACTTCTGATCTGGCTTAGTAGTCTTATGAATCATCTCATGTTAATTAGAAAGTTGAAGCTATCATCTATCGTCTATAAAAAACTAAACTTCATACGCATAAGCAGGATACAAAGGTCTAAAAAGTTAGATACTTCAGAACATTTTCGAAAAGTCTTATTTAAAAAAGATTTACTGGAAATCTCTGTTTCTATGGAAAGTTTAAAATCGGTCGAATTTGGCTGTAACACTATTTTTCGAAAATGATCTTAATGTAACTTTTTAGACCTTTGTATTCTGCGTATGCGTATGAAGTTTCATTAGAATCGGTTTATTCATTTCGAAAAACAAGGGCATGAAAGCTAGTATGAAATGCCGTACGTCGTAAAGCTCTTAAGTCCGCCTTTGTACAGGATTTTTATTATACTTGCGCATAAAGTTTTAACAAATAAATGGCCAAAAGATGCAAAATTTATAATAAAAATAAAGTAAGAGAGGGAGAAAAAAGGAAAGGAGGAGGATTTAATATCTAATGGAGCAAAAAGTTAGAAGAAAAAATACTATATTTTGCATCAAAAAATATACAATCATAATTACGCAGACAATTTAAAAGACACAATGTCGAAGACAAGGCATCGATAAATATTAAATAAAAAACGTTGTAACATCAACATTCACAATACTGTTTTAACAAAGTGCTTCCTTCCTTTGTATCATCATCCTGTTTTTAAGCTAGATTCATTTTACGCTCTATTCTTGTTTTGTATTTAGACTCGTTTTCTGGGAGAGCTGTTTTTTGCATTATGTCTGAAAATAGAGTAATCGTTTCCTTTTATTTGGTTCCCTTTACGAGCGAAGCAAGCTGGAGACTTGTGGCATTCTTGGGACAGGTTAAGATTTCATTGTGATTTTACTAAAGGTGCTGCCACACTGTTGTTTAAAAATGTTTACTAACATTGCCTAACATGAAAACCTTTATTTCTGAAAAGCTTTTTGATTAACCTAAATGTATTAGATCACAATGTTAAAAAGTTAGTAAACATTTTATAACAGCAGTGTGGCAGCACCTTAAGAGAATATGCAAGAGCGAGCGAAGCGAGCTACAAAGGAGTATCCTGACTCGGTAGATTTTCTAGCTGTGTGAATTGACCCGCGCCTGTAGCTTTAAATCATAAACAAATTACCTACGTTAATTTTCATAATTATGTTCATTAAATATTCATTCATTATGAGCCTTGTCAACAAAAGTTTCAGGTGTTGGTATATATTATTATGTGTCTTTGTCTCGTGTGTCGTGTCGTGTACCTACTTTACCTAATAAAAGTCTAGTAATACAAACCTGTTATTTGATTGTCGATGAGAAGTTCTCCGCCGAGGAGAATCTGATGTCTTAACAGATTCAGTTTTGCGTTTCCTTGGAGACAGCTGAAATGTTCAAGTTGTGTTGAAGAATCAAAATAAGTTAAGCGGTAAAAAAATAACAATAGTACAAATACAGCCAGAACGCGTCGCGGCAGACCAGTTAGGATGGCGGGACGGGTGGAAACCAACAAACCATGGTCCTCATCCACATTACCCCTGGAGTGGAATTTATGGGGGAGTGCTCTCTGCACCCCTGCAGACGGTGCAGGCTGACAGTAACTATTGAAAAGAAAATTCCAGTCAATCGTTACCTGACCGATTGGTGAATAGCATCCATCCAGCCTCTTCGTCTTACGATGGTGATCTGCAAAATTAAATTGTAATTTACTGAGTTATTCGTTTTTAATAGGTAGCTGTTGTTGCAGCAATCATTTAGCTTAGATCTTTTTTAATGGTTTTCGTTGGTAAACAAGCCAGTGGCCCACTGATGGAAACCCAGATTCAAAGCTGACTGTGCATGTGATAACGGCGGCACCAAATACCAATAGCTTTCAAGGTGGACACGCGGCTTGGCTGCAAGTACCTATGGGTAGGTAGGCACTTTCTCTCAATCTTTGATTACCCTTTTTAGGGTACCGTACCCAAAGGGTAAAAACGGGACCCTATTATAAGACTTCGCTGTCTGTCCGTCCGTCTGTCTGTCACCAGGCTGGCAAAAAAAAAAAAAAAATAACAAACGATATTAAAAGTATTTCAGCCATCAATATCTTTAAACAATTCTTGATAGGTAAAGCGTACTACACAATAAACGATTTTTTTGAATGACAAAAACTTGGACTAATGTATTTTGTTTAATTGATAATGTGTATGACTATTGAATGTATGAGTTTTTATTTTAATGTATTTGACTAATGTATAATTATTTTTAATGTAAGTATAACTAAAACATACATATTAATTTTTTATAATATTTTTTGAGGTATAATTTGATTAAAACAAAGAGTGACTAGACCCTGTAAGAATTTAATAATAATAACGTAATAGAATATTGTACACCTTATAGGTATGTTACAGTGATACTATAACAACTTTAAGATCTTTTTCTACATGTAACAAACAATAAACGTATTTGAATTTGAATTTGCTGTATCTCAAGAACCGTGACAGCTACACAGTTGAAATTTTCACAAATTATGTGTTTCTTTTGCCGCTATAACAACAAATACTAAAAACAAAAAACAAACGTGTTTTTTTCGGCGTTTTTGCCCTGTGGTACGGAACCCTTCGTGTGCGAGTCCGACTTGACCAGTTTTTTATTCTTTTTTTTTACGTGGGAAAATCCTCATGGATACCCTGCGTCTGAGAGGAACAGAGGGTTATGTCGGACTCCTCAAGACGATGACTGCTTGATGTTGTACTGTAGGATCGCGTCACGTCTTTAAAAGGTGCAATGATTAGTGGATAGTTGAGGTGCAGGACAGTTCAAGGAGACAATTTGAAGTGCACATATGGTGCAAAATCGCATGACACTTTACTTTTTAACCAACGGCCTAACATTGAGCTGCTGTTATACGTCCCAAGGCTGTAGGGCGAGATCCAACAAGAAAAGAACACCTAATGGTATTTTTAGGGTTCCGTACCACAAAAGGACAAATGGAACCCTTATAGGATCACTTTGTTGCATAGCATAATGGTGGCAGCTAGCTATAGATACTTACTTCTCCGACTTCCTACAGGTGACCTTGTCTTCTCCTTCTCGTGATACTTCGGTATCTGAGTGACGTAACTGTACGCTGCCTGTGTACGGGGGTGATATTTGTAGGCGAATAGCTCGTTGTAATACTTCTGAGACTGAAATGGTAATTGGTTAAGTACCTACTTAAAATGTCTTTGAACCAAAAAATCTAAGACTTGTGATGTGACATCCAAGGTACTGCACTGAGCTAACTTTTAGTATAGGTATGCGAAACCAGTTCAGAATAACTGAATCGATTCCAATATTTTTTACCTCATGTTATATTTTGTCCCAAAAATATTTAAAAAAGGTAAAAAGTTGGACACCGAGCGACACTAAGTAGGTTATCCAATCTCCGCGCCGAACGGTTAGGTACCTAGGTACTATTATCAATGAGCGCAAGATGGGCGCGGCGCAAGCGGCGCGGGTGAGCATGTTTTTGTACGGACAAACAGGTAACAAGCTTATAACTTTGTGATTTTTCATGATACAGTTTTGAAATTTCGTACATAGATTCTTTGGGTCTCCCTTGTTTTACCAAAAAGAAATTGCCAAATTATCACTTCCCAAACAATTTTCCGCATAATTTCATTTGCTAAATTATTACTTAGCAAAAAATCTCTTCACAAATAATTGTATCCCAAACCTAATGTTTAGCAAGTGAACGTTTAAACAATAACTTGTTTACCAACTAGTACTTTTACCAATTTTTAACTCATTTTACGCAAAATTACAATTGCCAAATATTTAGTATCGTCAGTTTTCGCAGTTTTAAGGCAGCCATTTCAAGCATAAGATCTAACTTTGAAGACGTTTTATTACAAGGGTGTTTTTTCAACTTGGGACAAATTCTAAACAGGTAATAATAATATTAAGTATTCTGGTAGTATTTTTTAAAATAATTAATCTCGTCTAACTAGTTCAGTTTCGGGTAGACTGTTTTTTTCCATTTTTTTTTTTCTATATAATCTAGTCGTTTCTGGCCCTCGCCGGCCGCTGCCGCGGCACCGCTCGCTTCGCTCGCTCGGCTCGTGCGTAGGAGGTCACAGTTTTAACCTAACCTAACCTAAGCATTTTTTTTTTAATAATTAAGCTCTTGACTAATTCGGTTCTCGATAATGTCCATTGCAAAAAAATTAAAATTGTAAGTTACACATATTTTGTATGTATAAATGATTATTTTAAAATAAAATTGCATTTTTTAATTATTTAATTCCCAAAAAACCTTATTTTTGCCTTTATATTTTTTGTCATAACAAATCATTTGACCAAACGTTTATTGTCTAAAGATTGTTTGCCGTAATAAATCATTTGATCAAAGACCAAAATGCCTAAATGACATTATCCATAGTAATATTATGCCAAGTAAAAATTTTACCAAATGAAAATGTGCGTACTAAAATCATTCCAAACATTGCATTGGTATAAGAAAAGGTTGCCAAAATTTGTTTAGGTAGTGAAATTTTGGCAAAATCTTTTTGGCAAAACGGCAGGAACCCAGATTCTTTACATAAAAATACTAGACACGTGTTTCGGGTTTCGCATATACTAAAAAGGTACATAGGTATAGGTATACCTATGTACCTTTTTACCCGTAGAGAGGACCAATTTGTAAAATAAACATAGGTATGTTTATTTTACAAATTGGTCCTCTCTACGGGTAAGTAATCGAAAAGGGCTAAACCGCCCCCTTTCATGTCATGATGGATGAAGCTGTAAATTAAGTACCTACTATCTTTATTACCCACTCAATTGACCGGCGGACCAGAGTGACAACGAACGAAAACCACAGATTGTCCGGGCGGACGAAACTAACAGTAACAAGAATGTCCAAAGGGCCGAACGTTATCACGAACAATTTTATGTTTTGAAATTTTGTTATTTATGTGGCAATATCCATATTTATTTGATGTCGGTGAATTCTCGACGGTCTAATCATCGTTTCACCGTATCTCAGTGTTTAGGCAATTTTCTAGACAAATTATAATACAACTTAATTCACACGATCCATCTATTTTACCTTCGGTATAACGTATCCTGAAGTATCCAAAGTGCAGTTTGGCTTACCTCTAAAAGATACCGAGATGGCGACATAATATCCTTATCGACAGGGAAGAGCGCTGTAAAACAATAATATTTAACTGAGTTGAAATTGTAAGCGTGTTTAGAAATCCAAATCTAAACCGGTTTCTATCAATAACGTACATTATAGATATGAACAGTACGGAAACTACTTATGTATTACGTTCGAAACGGCACACCCACACAGACGCGCGCATCTATGGTAGGTACCCCTCCCTAGCGATAGTCGCGGTGCTCTCAGTCACAGGCAGGTGCCGCTTAGGGGTACCCACGGAATTGTTTTTTCTATTCCGTGGGGGTACCGTAGTTGCGCGCGTCTGTGTGTGTGCCGTTTCGAACGAAATTTCCGCGCCGTTTCCGTACTGTTCATATCTTTACTGTGGTACCAGGGAGTAAAGTTGCTGTGGAATTTATTTATTGCGTGCGCCACTTCTACCAGCTAAAGCACTAGGAAGTGGTGAAGGGCGGTCGTTTTAGGGGACTGTCTTATGTACAGACGCCAGCACATCAAGCTACCCGAAACTGTAAAATTTTCCCAATCAACTTTGAACCTTATACTTTAGCGATAAAGTTGAAAATCTATTAAAGAAATTTGACAGGTGGTAGTAGCTTGATAATGCTGGCGTCTAGACGCCAGCATTATCAAGCTACTATGTACAGACGCAATTATGTACAGACGCGTCTGTACATAATTGCGACGTTCCAAAATTGCTGATTCTCAGCCTTATTTGAATAAACGATTTTCATTTTATTACTATCGTCGAGTCAGTTTTAGCATGAGACTTTTCACACAGGCATAAAAGATAGAATCGACCAGTAAAAAAAAATTAAAGCAGGGGCCCAATTCTGTAAAATAACCAACTTGTCAATAGTTTGTCGGTAGTGTGTCAGTTGTGTCTCAATAGAATAGTCATTCAGGTAATGGCCACGTATCGCCACGTATGGCCAGAGATCGCACACGGCACAAGACAGGGAGGTTTGGAAGGAAAAAGGGGAGGCCTTTGCCCAGCAGTGGGACACAAAATAGGCTAACAAACAAAAAAATGGTTGCCTGTAAAGTCGGTTTTACGGGCGAAGATTTTACGTGACAACGACCGATCATCCGATCATAGTTGAGTGGGAGAGAGACGCAAGGCATTCGGCGGGCCTCTCTCTCGTTCGGTGACTCATCGTAACGTTACCGAGCGTTACACTTTTTCATAAGTGACTCCCAGTCGCAACCTAATTTAAGACGTTGTCACGTCAAAAAAAAATGGCCACGTACCGAAAAGCTAGTACGCACGTGGGATAATAACCAAAGAGAACATTATCCCGACATTAACGATTTACCTCACTTACTAGTAGGTACATAAATAGGTAACTAACCCACGTTTATCAAATTGGCAGAGTCGTACACATTTACAATTGGCGAGGTCACTAAACTGAGTAAACAACTTAGTCATCTAGATTACACTACTTAGGTGCTAAGAATAGACAATAATAGCTCTAGAACGTGGCCAAAATGCTTATCTTTTTATGGGCTTGTGACTAAGTAATAACCACGGAATAGATAAATAAGATTCCGTGGTAATAACAGCCCGAAAGCCCAACGCTGACACCCGCTTAAATGTCGATCCCGTGGTAATATCGGGATAAAAAGTAGCCTAAATGTTAATCCAGGGTGTCAGCTACCTCCATACAGCATTTTATCAAAATTGGTCCAGCCGTTTGAGCGTGAAGAAGTAACAAACATATAAACACACCCCCACACACACACACACTCACAAACTTTCGCCTTTATAATATTAGTGTGATAGATTTAGTAAAAGTACAGTTATCACTATCTTCCCGACATTATCCTATGTTACTTGGGGTCGGCGCAACACGTTTTCTTCTTCCATTCTCCCCGCCATTTATAGTACAGGAAATTAATTGTTAAGCCAATTGACACCCTACGTCAATTTTGCCGAGTTATAGCCATTTCAAACAACTACTTAACGGTTTTGATTTGAATATACGGACTATTTAAGTTGGTAGTGAATTCTTTTAGTCAGAAATTTTCCAGACTACACAGATACAGTACCTGCGGGGTAATTGCGTAACACACTAACAGTAGGAATAGCTTTCATTTTGACAGTTCAACAACATTCATTGCGTTATTTACGTTGTTGAGCAGACTAATTTTTCAAACATATAAATTATGAAGCAATGGATTAGCAATATCCTTCAAAATGATTCAGATTGTAATTATGTTACGCAATTAGAGTGCTGCACCCTAATTGTGTAACACACTATACTCTCAATTTGAATAATTTTGAAGCATATTGCTAATAAATATGTTCGAAAAATGTGTCTGCTCAACAATGTAGAAAACGCAATGAATGTTGTTGAACTGTCAAAACGAAACCCATTGCTACTGATAGTGTTACGCAATTACCCTGCTGGACGTTATATAACACATCAAGTATAAGAAAAGGCTCGGATTTATAGAGCGTCGTCTTTGCCATTCCTAGCAGTCTGTTGTGAAAGACTCTAAAACTTGTTTCATATTTTCACCTGCGTACTGTACTAGTAGGTACGTCGATCAGAGTATTAACTTCTGCAACGTTATCTACTACTTCAAATTACTCACCAGTCGGTATAATTTGCGTCCTGCTTCTGAAAGTAACACTCCTACCATCAGCCAACACCCCGCTAGTCCGCCTTCTCTTTCTAACATCTCTCAACTCCCTCCGTTCCTTCAGCTCCCTCAACTCCTTCTGCTTCACTAATAAATTGAAACCTCTCTTCTTTTCTAGCAGAATCGGAACGTTAGCTTTTCTTTCGATTAAAGGACTCCACCAGTCGTCGGTGATTGTTCCAGTGTCACAGACTACAGTCTTTTCTGTTAATGTCGATTGGTTCTGCTTTGTGACGACTTTGAGTCTGTACTTTCTTCGTCGGCGAGTACCATCGTAGTTTACTGTCGCCAGGCTGCATATGGTCGTGTCTGTTTTGCTTCCATTGCTCCTTAGGGATATTGAGCTGTTAGATGTATCCGTTAGTAAGCAGTCTGTTAGTTCGTTTTTCAATGCTTTTGCTATGTTTATGTCACCTGTTATAAATACTTATTATTACTGTGATCTTCAAATCTCTCTATGAATAGAGATTTTAACAAGCTATATTTAAATGGTCAATAGTTGCAAGTATTTTATATCGCGAATGGTGCCCGCAGCTCTCATCCTTATTTCTTAGACGAATATTTACGATGTCCACAAAAAGACGGTTAAAATAGTGTTAGAGCTAGCGCGCACGAGTGACTTTTGTTACCGTGACAAAAAGTTTCTGCCACTATCCCGTCACGTCATGCGTCATCAAAGTGGATTGTGTTCACGAAGGATCATTTGTTGACAATCGATATGGATTTGGAAGAAACGGTCATTATGTACGAACCCATAAGATGTAAATGGAAATTGTGTTTTTGTGGAAACTACGTTTGATAAACTTCGACAAAACCCAAAGCCTCATCCTCGTCCATGTGACGCTGTGACGAGGCGCTAACGCCATGTTTACGTGATACCTTGTAAATGGAAAGCGAAATGGGAGCGGGAACGCAATGGATGCGCGGAGAATGTTTGTCATTCATGTGCGCGCCTCTATTGAAACCTAGCAGCGCGGTGACAGTTTTGCCACGGGCTTGTTCGCGGGTGGGCGGACGAAAGTAAATATTATTATCTGCAGACCGGAAAAAAGTGATAAAACAGTAACGGTGAGAAAAGTCACTCGTGAGTCGTGCGCGCTAGCTCTAAGATTAAAATATCTGATTCTACTTACGGTTGAACAATAAACTGCTTTCAAGGGATAGTTTATGATTCTCCACTGATACACCGCTTTTGGCATCTAAGTAGAACAGAAATCTAGTACTAAAGTTTCTGCAAAAAACTGAAGTAATTTCTAAGTATGTTAAATCTTTCAAGCCCCGTTTTAGTTTCCTAGGAAAGCAGTTCCGTCATTTGTAACGGCCGTGATTAAAATCTGACATTTTCACCAGACCTTTGGGGTTGCGGGCACACAGAGTGGGGACTCTGTCCGCCCACGAATTGACCCCAGGGGAGACGGTGGCACGTGGTCACGTGCTGCCGTGCATAGCGAGGCTCAGGGGAGGCAACTTTACAGTCTCCCCAGGGATGTGCCTTACAGGCGTTGCATAGGGGGTCTTCCGGAATTGATCTTTTAAGAGGAACTAGGATCACCCTTGTGGCGATGGAGATCACGGTTTTGGTTTTAGTGAGGTAAAAATCCACACACCCCGACCTCTCTCCCCGGAGGTCGGGTGGCTTTTGAAGGTTCCCCCCGAAAACAAAAAAAAAAGGTGTCACCAGGTGTTTCAGTGTCAAAAAACGCTCTGTATTATGGATAGCCGTTATTGTGTGATCGTTCACCGCTTTCTTATGAAACCAAAGCTTTACATGGTACAAATTTCTTGCCTGTAGCATAGGTACAATAAAATTGAAGCAACAATGCAACTTTTATGTTGCTTCAACATATGATTTGCACCAGGCAAATTTAAATCAACCAATATTAGTTAAACCTCTGCCTATAGCAGTATATTTCTGGACATAGTCTTATCACAAGTTGTGCCTCTAGGTATACCTGACCAGACGCCCTTGCATTGCAGTCCCATCAGACTATGAAATTGAGGGAAGAGAGGCACCTGATCGCACCTGTGTCTGCGCACACTCTTGTGCACAATAATATCTCCCGCGCCGAAGGCTAGTCTCCGTTGAGATTAGCCGCCATGGTCGAAATACGGTCTGGAGTATTCCATTATAATAAATTTTAACGTTTACCTTTCTTGTAATGCTTCCGAGCAGTGCAGTGTGCGCTTTTGTCGGCCATCTCTGAAAACAAAAAGCTGGTTATTTGGGTTAAGACTAAGTTGTCGATGTTTTGTTACAAGTGTGTAGGTACTCACCTGTCCCGGTTTGCTGAGTCTTCTTATTAACGACAGGGTTGGCAGGGAGCATCTCAGACTCTACCATCATGTTCACCTGCCTGTGTCTCGTGTTAGTGTCTTTTAGTCCGCAGTGTTGCGTAGCGCAAGTGCATACCTCGTGTGGAATAATTTGTACTGCCTCGTCTGTGAAATTAAATCTGGTTACCTGTTTTAAGTGGTGTTAGGGTGCGACCAGCAGGGAAACTGCGTAACACACTATCAGTAGCAATGGGTTTCATTTTGACAGTTCAACAACATTGATTGCGTTATTTGTGTTGTTGAGCAGACATATTTTTCGAACAAATGGAGCAATGGATTAGAAATATGGTTCAAAATTATTCAAATTGGGAGTAATCGTGTGTTACGCAATTAGGGTTCTTCCTCCTCTCTCCTAATATCTATGCTGTGCCCGACAGGGGTCCATAATTGTGACTGATATAATTATTTCCCTACCAACTAAAACATTACGGTACGCAATAAAGAATTGAGACTATTAGCTTTTTACTAAATAGTAAAAAGCTATTATTTTCACATTACAAACAGACAGTTCATTTATTTCTGTAGAATAAAGAATAGATAAGCAATAATAGCTCGGGCTCACCGCTTAGGCACGTATAAGATCCCACACCTTTGACAGTGTGCAGTACTATTTCTGGAGATGTTGAGGCAGGTGCTTTTGAGTGAGATGTTTTTGGGGCAGTAGCCTCCTCCTTCTCACATTGTTGCTCGTTATGAGTATGACAGTAGTCCGAACAGTTGGCCACCTGACAGGAGCTAAAATGTACCATGTGTTGTATTATATGAACATAATAATACACTACTATAGCGCGATTCAAACTTTATGGCGGAACAGGAGGCGAGTTGCTGCGCAGTAACAAATTCACGTGTCAGCGGGGGTGAGGGGTGGGGTACTACGCAGGGAGTAGCGCACTTCAGAGCCGCCATAAAGTTTGATTCGGGCTGTACTACTGTATAGCTGTACCGTGGGCGTGTACCTACTACTGGAGACAATAAACGATATTTCATTCTGTTCTATTCCCGGACTTCTAAATCAAGCCAACGTGCATCATTTTGATGTTTGTTCGATAGGCCTAAAACATCAAAATAATGATGAGTCAAAGAAAAAGTGTTTAATGTAGTTTTTACGCCAGTATAATTTCCACCGTTTCGGTGTCATCATTGTTCCGAACTTGAATTTACGACAATTTACAAAGGTCAATATTTATTTAACGAAGATGACACATTTACGCCGACGGATACACTTGCCTCTGTCGTCGACAAGTGCCGCTCGTGTGTATGAAGCACTATGCAGTGGAAAAAATGCTAATTTATTAGACAAACATCGAGTTGCAATCGCTATAATACGTCTACTAGGTAGGACCGTAAGAAAACATGAATTTCGCGGGCTACCCTGGCGCTTGACCGTAATCGAACAAAAATATCTGCTGTTCCGTACTTTCAAAATTTACCTACTAAGCCCAAATATAATAAGGGACGGCCATTTATAAAGTTATGCCACGCGCTAACATCGCGCGACCACTAAACCAGAAAGTAGGAACAGGCGTTGTGTTGTGACTGAGTAACGTACCTATTTACCTACGAAAATAATATATCGGTGGGGCTGGCTGATGACTACAATGTTGGTCCCATGGAGAAAAATGCTCAGTTATGATGGCCTGTACAAAAACAATTTGACCATACTTTTCTGATAACATCCTCTTTGTGTAACGAAGTAACGATGCTCTAAAGAAATGATACTTAACTTACCGTGATTCCATCTCAGGTTTAATCGCAATCTGAATTGCTTTGTGCACTAGAAAAAAAAAAAAAAGTAATTTAAAAAAATTAAACCGACTTCAAAAAGAAATTAACTCAAAATTATGAAATAACTTTAATTTCGGAAGTCGGTGTCTTGGGATCTGTATTTTAGTTTTTTGCCACCGACTTCCGAAATTAAAGTTATTTCATAATTTTGAGTTAATTTCTTTTTGAAGTCGGTGTAATTTTTTTAAATTACTTTTTATTTGGTAATTTTTAGTTGTTGCACTAGAATTTGACCAAGGTTTTGAGATGTTTTCCCTTTGACACTACACCCGTAGCTCGTATCAATAAGCCAGGCCGTCACACTTTCACGTCTTAGTCAATATCTTGAAAATTACTGGATCGATTTTGATGAAACTTGCATTGTTCCCTAAGTTGAAGTAAATGTAAGCCAATAAAAAAAGAATGGTCACGATCCGATAAATAGTTACGGAGATATGCGTGGACAAACATACATACATACATACATACGTCTATATAAAATTTTGTATATTTGTTTGGAAGCCCTAATAGATTGTCATATGTGAATATAATGCAATTCCAATAATATTACATACATACGTATCGAATTGATAACCTCCTTTTTTTTGAAGTCGGTAATAATTACTTGTTACACGATAACATTCTCGCAAATTAGAATTCTAATAGGATTCCTAGACAGAGATGAAAATATTATCTTTCCTAAATTAATCAGGAATGCTAATTAGTACCTGTGCAGGCTGGAAACATCGACGCGCCACTTGAAGGCTAATTCTCGTACTTAAAAAAAATATAATTTCCAAAAAAAATTCAAAGTCGTCAGATTTAGGGAAAGCCCACAATTTCTTCATCAGGTTTGCCTTTTTAAGTCATTATGGGTTAGGCCGCATCCTATCATACCAAAATCACCACCTCTGAAGATCACTTTAATTTTGGCTCTTTTTTTCAATCTAAAAGTGGACTCCTGGACCACGGGGCTCGGGATATCAGAAACTTATCAAATGTATTTTCTGTGTCCTCTCACCTACCATTATGTTATTTTGCAACTTGAACGTTATGAGACTAAAGGACTCAACTAACAAGTTTTCGCCCTGCATAATAAATAATAATAATAATATCATAATAATATAATATAATTATATGCTTGCTTTGAAACCCTCTGGGCTCCCCTACCGTTATGCTTTCTGATACAAATGCTGTATAGGTATGTTTATTATCTCAGTCTTAGTTGTTTTATTAATAAATTATCATACCCTTTGCTTCATGCAGTCGATTTTCTTGCAGTCGGATTTCGTCTTTTCCAAAACGTTCCTCCTTTTCCTTTGCAAACATGGCATTTTTTATTGCATCCACTACCTCTTCTTCATCTACCAGCTGCGTCTCTCTGTCCTTTTGCGTTTGACATCCAGCTGCACATTGCATATTTGTATCGTCCGAATTCGATTTTTTGGTATTTTTCCAGTATTTTTCATTTTTCTTTGCCGATTTATCTCTCCCTTTACTTTCGCGTCTGTTTGGACAGGTGTCCACGGTGCAGGTAGATTCGAATAGAGAGGAACAAAAGTTCTTCAACATACTAAAAGGATTCCTGGTTCTATAAATATAATGAATATATTTATTATAACTATAACCCGCCCCTGCTTCGGCTTGACAAAAACATCGAGATTTATTTACAACTAGCTGCGCCCCGTGTCGATCCCGTGGGAATATCGGGATAAAAAATATCCTATACGAGTATGTTAATCCAGGGTGTCAGCTACCTCCATACAAAATTTTATCAAAATTGGTCCAGCCGTTTGAGCGTGAAGAAGTAACAAACATATAAACACACCCCCACACAAACTTTCGCCTTAAGTGTTAAGTGTGATAAGTATGTAAGTTTATTATGTATTTATTGTATAGACGCCAGCACATCAAGCTACTACAATCTGTCATATTTCTTTAATAGATTTTAAATTTTATCGCTAAAGCTTAAGGTTTAAAGTTGATTGGGAAAATTTGACAGTTTCGGGTAGCTTGATGCACATCAAGCTGGGGCGTGGCATCTGTTACACATAAACCTTCCGGAATAAATCTCCTATGTGACGGTGAAAACCGCATCAATATCCGTTTCGTAGTTTAGAAGAATATCGCGGTCACACGAAAAGCGACCTTAATTTATAATATGTGTAGAAGTAAATATCACGTATGAATAACGATAATATGTATTTTTTTTACCTTGGTATATCCGAGAAAGATCTGAAAAAGGAAATAATGTTGGTTCAAAATAATTCGACAGAATAGACAAAAAGACAACTCACACAAATATTTTCTATAATAAATTTAATTAATGAATTAACTTAATAATTAATTATAAATTAGTTAATTAAATAATTAATTAATTAGTTATTAATTTAAGTTATTCCTCACTTTTTGATATGGTCCCATTTTCTCTGTAGATCTTCATATAATATGTCACACTTACAGCGCCTAGTGACTTTAGCTTTTTCTTCTGAACTGTTACAAACAACTGAGGGAGAGAAGAATATATTTATTATCGGCAGGAACGAAGTTCAAACTGAAAAGCGTCTGCGAACATTTGAAAATATTCGCTGCCGCCATCTTGTATTTTCATTTTGACCTCACTATCGGCTTCAGCACCCTCGAAATCATAGAAACGACACTCGTGATGAAACATTTTAAAAAATTTGCAACCGTTGAATTTTCATTTTGACCTCACTGTCAGCCGACAGTAGTCTACAACTCTACACGTAATGAAAATCCAAGATAGCGGCTGCAAAATCTTCAGTTTAGTTCTTTGATCAATAATAGTACTACTGATCGAAGGTTTAGTTTCATAAAAACTATCCCTGTCTCTCTCTCTATAAGTAATATTATTAGTAATAAAAAGTCGCATGGAGGGGGCATAAAGCTTTTTGGTTACGTGACGATTTCTCCAAGCTTACACCTACAGTCCTACCGCAAGCTCCGTTATAGAACTTCGCTCCAAAAACAATTGATCCCAATATTTCCACCAATGCCACAGCCCACAATGTAGGTCGGGGGTTCGAACCTAAGCAGCCAATATACTTTGTGTAAATTATTTCATCACCACTGCTCTCAAAACGGTGAAGGAAAACATCGTGAGGAAACCGGCATGTCCTAGAACCAAAAATTCGAAAACATATGTGACATCTACAAACCCGCACTGCGCCCGCGTGGTGGAGTGGGAACATTATAGGCTGATTACCTACTCTGTGCAAGAACCTGTAGCGACACTATTCACATGTCATGTAATCCAGTGCTTTTGCTTGCCATTATTTTAAATGGTACGTGTTGCGCCGAAGCCCAAATAAATTAATGATGATTTAAATGTTTACAAATACTCACCGATTTCTTTTCCTAGAAAATCGGAGCTTTCCGTGATGAGGTGCGACTGTATCTCCTCGGAAGGAACCTTGAATAACAAGAAAACGTTTTATAATATTATGGATAAACGGGCATTTTATGTCCAGTATGTAACAAACCTAAGTATACTTTGTTCAATCTGCACCCGAATTTCGCCACACTTTTAATCACTATCTCAAAGATTTTAAAGCAGGGATCCCCAAACTATTTTGGACAAGTGACCCCTTTTCTAAAATGAACTGTTACCTCAGACCCCCATGGCCAAATTACCTACGCTCGAACTCATTATCTTGCACAAACTTGTCCACACTGACTTGCCGAGTTTTTCATCTTGTACGAACTTGAGACTTTACATTACTACAACAATGCTATTTCCTACAAAACTATTAATTATTCTTAGTACACGTAACACAACATAAACAATACAGTTACCTACCTATCTTTAAAGTTTTAAATAAGAACTTGTATTAATTTAATTGGGGTCGATTTTTAGACCTCGTCGACCCCCAAAATCAGTTTTCGTTTAAATGTCGACCCCTAGGAAACCGATATCGACCACTTTGGGAATCCCTGTTTTAAAGGATATTGCAAATCCACTGCTTCATATTTTGTCTGAAAAATTCGTCTGCCCTACCAACTTAAATAACGCAATGAATGTTGTTGAACTGTCAAAATGTAAAACATTGCTACTGTGTGTTAGGCAATTAGCCGGCTCAGACCAAATAAAAACCAAGAACGTAAAGTGAAGCCGGTTTCGTAAACATTGTGTGCACAGAGCGGAGGTGTAGTTTTTGCATGCTTCACTGTATTGTTCGCAGCGCTATGTCTTGACTTTTTATTTGGTCTGAGTTAGCCGGAGGGTCAAAAAGCCGGACATGGCCGGAAATATCTGGACGGATGGTAGGGCTGAGTCTTTGGGTCACAAAATAGCTTAATAGTATAAGTACTTAGTTTGAATTTAATTTTTGATGGATTTCTGTTGCAATATTAATTATTAGTAGTCTTTGTTTTTTCTTGTAAATACTTTTTTTTCTTCTTTCTCCTAAGCCATGTAGCCACTGCAGAATGTCCCTAGAGTTCTCTTCGCCATAAAGCACTCTTTGATAAAACTCGTGAACATTGCTAAATGCAAACTATAGTCTTACCTGCATTTTATCGCCGTATTTAGCATTTTGAAATAACATGTCAGTGTCTAAAATGCTGAAAACAAAAATTATCAATCATATTTCGATTTCATTACCTAGATACTTATTTTATTGGTTGCAATGAGTACGAAGTCTGGATTTGGGCCCGGTTGATGGCAATAGGCTCGCCCCCTATAGGTATATGGAACTTAAATTTAATTAGCGAAATGTAGGTGTACAGACGCCAGCAAATCAAGCTACTACAATGTCAAATTTCTTTAATAGATTTTCAACTTTATCGCTAAAGCATAAAGTTCAAAGTTGATTGGGAAAATTTGACAGCTTCGGGTAGCTTGATGTGCTGGCGTCTGTACTAGGTACACCTCTCCCTACGTGCCCCCTTTCACCGGCTTCATAAGGTTCATATCTCATTTGTTGGGCTTGGTATAATCTATATATATATATACTAATCTATACTATAATATTATAAAGCTGCAGAGTTTGTTTGTTTGTTTGTTTGAACGCGCTAATCTCTGGAACTACTGGTCCGATTTGAATGATTCTTTTAGTGTTGGGTAGTCCATTTATCGAGGAAGGCTATAGGCTATATTTTTTTTTGTTAAAAATTAGGGATCCGTAATAAAATTGCTATTTTGTAACACAAGGTGTAAAATCGAAAACCTATTTTTGCGTGCGCTGCAAAAACTATTGACAATAGAACAAAATGATGTACTACGGGTTTGTAGAGCCCATTAAAACCTACAAAAAAGTCCGCGAGAACATATATCTAGCTATCATGGTTTAATCACAATAACCGATTTTGTGTTCAAAATAATTATTAAATCGTCTGAAGAAAAAAAAACTTTGTTAAATATGTATCGTAATATTAATCTTTATCGAAATTAAGCATTATGTTATCAAGAGTATTTATGAAGAAGTAAAATACTTTTTGTTTCATCTCAATCGGATATTTCGTTTAAAAGTTATCACGTGTGTAAGATGTTAAGAGTTGGTACAGACGCCAGCACATCAAGTTACTACAATCTGTCAGATTTCTTTAATAGATTTTCGACTTAATTGCTGAAGCATAAGGTTCAAGGTTGATTGGGAAAATCTGACAGTTTCGGGTAGGTTGACTTGCTGGCGTCTGTACCTATTAAGGAGTTATGGGCCATAGAGTTTTTTATCTATATACTAATAATAAAGCTGAAGAGTTTGTTTGTTTGCACGCGATAATCTCTGGAACTACCGGTCAGATTTGAAAAAAATCTTTTTGCATTTGATAGCCCAATTCTTGAGGAAGGCTATAGGCTATTTAACATCACGCTATGACCCTTAGGAGCCGAGCAAAAAGAAAAAAACTCAGAGTGAACGGTAAGCGAATACGAAGTGTTGCGACGCGACGGGGTGGGGGTACAAGAAATTTCACGCGGACGAAGTCGCGGGCAGAAGCTAGTACTAATACTAATAATAAAGCTGAAGAGTTTGTTTGTTTGAACGCGATAATCTCTGAAACTACCGGTCAGATTTGAAAAAATCTTTTTGCATTTGATAGCCCAATTCTTGAGGAAGGCTATAGGCTATTTAATATCACGCTATGACCCTTAGGAGCCGAGCAAAAAGAAAAAAAAGCCAGAATGAAATTTAAAAAAAAAAAAGACAAAAAGAACGCTAAGCAAATACGAAGTGTTGCGACGGGGTGGGGGTACAAGAAATTTCACGCGGACGAAGTCGCGGGCAGAAGCTAGTCTTTTATAACAAGCGACTCTCTTCTTTGCTAGATTAGCTTTTTAAAGCACAAGTAAAATCCAATCTTTGTTCAAAGGCATACTATTCCATTAACAACTAAGTACAACATAAACTTTATGCTATGTTCACATGCACGCCGTGCAGCCCGGCGGGCTGCCTGGCGGGCTGCGCGGCATGCAGGCAGCCCGCCCCAGGTCGGCGAAAATTCAAGCTGTTCACACGCACGCCGTCGTGTCAGTCAGCACGCCCGGTTCGCGGCATTCACGTTCACAGGCGCGTTTACGGGCTCGGGCGTACCGTTTACACGCTCGTGAATGTGAATGTGCACGTTGAATGTCGAGTTGAACGCGCGCGTGTGAACATAGCATTAGGTTCTCAAGTTTATTTTGCCTACCCACTTTGAGAATATATTTTTTTGTAGAGCCCCTCAATTTTTTAAAGTGAAAACATCTTAGGCGCGTTGGGCATTTTTTGGTTACCGTACCTTCTGTCGGCACTCCCGGAGTGCCACTGTTTTTTTTTACTTACCATCTGTCGTGAATCTGAAACAGCTGTAGCCACGATTATATTATTTAAACGTGTACCTAATTATTATACCTACATATAGTCGTAAGATAGGATATTAATATTCTCTGGGGTTGGCTTCTTTGTTTTTTTTTTATTCTGACCTTCGGGAAATAGATCCCTGATGTAAGGATATGTGCAATAAATAAGACTTACTTAGAATTATTGGTCAATTCTTGACTAGATGTCCGATAGACACTCGCGCGTTTCGATACGCAAATCGAACTTTCTGTAAAACGAACATGATAAAACAACGGGAGGAGAACGCACCCCAATTGCGTAAGGCACTGTCTCTCACAAACAGCAAAATCTGAAAGTAATTCCCTAATTCATTGCTTCATATGTTTGAAAAGATCGTCTGCTGGATAACGTCAAAAACGCAATTAATGTTGTCGAAATGTCAAAATTAAAGGCATTGCAATTGGTAGTGGGTTACGCAATTACGGGGCACGTAATAAGAGGCATGGTATGGAAGTACAGGTTAGCAAGTTCCTCATTCCGCCTTTAAAAATGGGAGGATCCCCCGATCAGACCGGTGCTGTGTGAGATGGCTTACTAATGTAAATATTATCTGCAGATTTCGTGGTAAACTTTGCTTCCGCGATCTAGGATTTGTGTGACGTCAAATGAACATGGAAGTTAAACTTTTTAAATGCAGTTCCATGAAATATTTGTAGTTTAGAGCCATTCTTACCACGATTGAAAGGACTGTCTCCTCGCACAGCACTGACGCTGCTCATCATCCTGTACACCGAGCTTGAAGATGGAGACTCCGGCACAGTGTCGATGTTATTACGATGTCTATCCAGAGCTTTCTTGGCGTAGAATTTTTCTGAAACAACAGAATAGTTTTATCAAGGTACGATTAGGTAATTGAAGAAAATTATTTAGGTCCATAATTTTGTAGAGGGGCTCGTGACCAAGAAATAACAGCCGCACGGGTCGATCGATTAGGTTAAGCTACGCTTGCCGAGGATACAATCAGGAATGAAATTTTCCGGAAAAGAACCGGAGTTACCGACATAGCTTGCAGAGTAAGCAAACTGAAGTGGCAGTGGGCTGGCCATGTTTGTCTAAGGACCGATGGCCGGTGGAGCAGACCTCACTCTAGCAGCCTGGACTCTAGTTCGTGTGAGCTATTCGCCTAAGATGCTCGTAACTGTTATTTTCCATTGTAGTAGGTAGTTACCGTCTGGCAGTCGAGAGAAAGCGTCCCTGACCCCTGTCAGTGCGACTCTTCTAGTCGTAGACAGAGTAATCTATAGACTCATGGCATCCGTGTCACCGAAAGGGACAAAAAATTCCGGCAATCTTCATCATACTATCATTTTTACAGCTTATTACACTGCACCTTACCATTTTCACAGTTGCGCAAATGTACTATTATTGAATTATGCACGAAAAAGATCTTATTTTCCGTTTAATCGCGGTGTAGTTTTTATTATTTCATTCATAAACGTCAAACTTGTTGTGCACATTGATGTGCTTAGCCGACACACAGTAAGGGACAGAAATATTCTTACTCTGTCTCTTTTCTTTGCTAGTGTCGTTAATATATTTCTCTTTTTCTTGTGCGAATGTTAAAGAAGATATGCAGCAGTCTATAGTTTACTCTGTCTACGATTCTAGTAGTTAAACATCAAATTCGCAAAACTTGTATTCGTTTCTATGAAACTGACAGGTGTCAAAAACCGTTCTTGACACCTGTCAGTTTGAGAGAATGCGTGCTTCAAGATCGCATTCTCTCGTAGGCCGCACTATAGTTGTTCCTACTTACTTACGTTTGTATAACGTCACAAACAGTCCAGTCGTAGACTGTTTTTTTGCACTCAAATATTTTTCGTTTTTGCTGTTGTTCAATTCATTTTCTGGAGCTCCGCGCCTTTGGAACGGCAAACTCTTTAGCTGCACCATCTGGGAAGGGCTTTACGACGTCAATTTAGGAGATTTGTTTAAGTTCTTACACTAAGTACTTATATTCAATAAACATGAAATGATATTACTCGGTTTCGCTTTCGGCATACGAGATGAGGATGACATATAAGCACTTGCCCGTCGTTCTTTTAAACTACGCGGTTAACAAGGTGGAGACAGCAAGAAGACAATAAATTAAACTTCGTATATTATAGAGTATTACTTAAAAGTCTAATGACGTTCCCAGTCTGCATACAAAAATTCAGCCAAATATATCTATAATATAGCTGCGGGTGACAAAACCCATAGTTGGCCTATTAGTACTATTTAGTTTGTAAAAAAATCGCTTTTTAGGGTTCCGTACCCAAAGGGTAAAACGGGACCCTATTACTAAAACTCCGCTGTCCGTCTGTTATCAGACTGTATCTTTTGAACCGTGATAGTTAGACAGTTGAAATTTTCACATATGATGTATTTCTTACTGTCTCCATACAACAAACGTGTTTTTTTTCGGCGTTTTGCCTTGTGCTACGACCCCTTCGTGTGCGAGTCCGACTTGCACTTGGCCAGTTTTTTAATTTCAATTTCAGGATTTTTTTGATAGTTCTTATACACTCCTATGCATTAGTATTGCTAGTGTTTGTATTTATTATCATCTCCACATTGTATATCTCTGTAATTATTCACGAAAGAGATCCACTGCTGGACATAGGCTTCCCGCAACCAGCGGATTCCTGCGGCCTATAGTAAATTAGTAAGATTATAGAGGACGAGGGTACACAAAGATGTGTCCGTGGATACCAAATGTGTAAGAGTATCCGCAGTCTACTATTCGTATCCGTATCCATAATTAGAAATTATTTACTTACACGTATTATTTTATTACTGGAAGGCGTCCTATGCGTATGTATAAAAGAATTGTCTCCTTCGTAAATTTCTTTATCCTTTTTAAAATCTCTTTTAGTCCATTCCAGTTCAGCTAAAAACGCAGATATCCTAAGGTTTCTCGTATGTTTAATATCTTTCTTATCAAAACATTCTTCGATGTCAGTTTTCTTCAAATCACCGCCAAATTTTAGTTTTTTCCTTCGTTTATGGTTTCTTTTCTCTTTAGGAATTGGGATGTCTGATCTGATTGCATTGCCAGGCATTATACTGCATTTGAAATTATTCCAGTAGTAAGAGAAAAATTGATGATATTCAGAAATTCTGTGGCGAGTATTCTTTGTTTTAATCTTATTGGCGTCCTTCTGTTTCCTAGGTCTCGTTGGTTTATTGCCTTTTGAACATTTCTTCTTATTTTTCTTTTCTCCGACGTTAGCATTATTTGAAGGATTAATAATTTTCTTATTAATCTCATTAGGAGTATTATTTGGAGCATTATCGTTATTTTGATTTGACATATTTTTGATTTCATTACTTTTGAGGAAATGCCTGATTGCTTTCATAATACCTTTGAGTTCTTCAAATCCTTTCCTCTTATCTTTCGTTCTACTGTCTTTCTTACTTCTTATAATGTTCTTCAAATTCCTTTGACGTATTGTCGAATGGTGTGCGTGAAAACTTTTTGTTGAGAACAATGTTCCTTTACTACTTTCTCCGTTAGAGTGTTCATGTTTCCGTATTGGTAGTTTTTTATATAATTTCAGTTCTGGTTTGGTGTTCTTTTGTTTGATACGGGATTGTTTGAATCTTCGCCTAGTAAAACGGTTAACCAGCATATTTAATAAAACACCGCGATTTCTATCAGTATTAACTCCAATAGACTTTCTTCTGTTGATAACTTCGTCAAATTCTCCATATTCCTCGATGTCATGACAATTTGAATAATAGTTATGATTTTCTTCTTGAACATTGAACATATTATCACGAGTAAGTTCTGCGACCCAATCCACAGTGTGTTTCTTAACACGGCAACGTTTTTTCATATTCCTATTCAGGTTTCGAAATCGTTTTTGAAAGAAATTAGTGAAAGAGGTTGTACTTTTAGAAGTACCGGTATGGAGTAAAGCAATTGTCTCTAGTGGTCCTCTAGGACCGGTGGTATTAGTGAAAAAGCTCCATCTTCGATTTTCATCGTTACTCCCTGTCGACTTAATTGTACGATCGCTTACAGTAGTTGAATGTAATGTTATCTGTAAATTGTATAAAAGTTTGTAATTTTTTTTTTTTATAGCTTTTATAATAAAATTTAGACTAGAAGATCCTCGCCGATGGAGGCCAAGAAAACGCTGGCTTGATGACTAAGATGCGTATACAGGAAATTGGCCGGATTAGGCACCTCACAAAGATCAATGAAAAGTTAAGTTGTTTGTGTGTGGTCCCAGCAGTGGGATAATACAGGTAGATAAAAAAATCACTTACATGTTCATTTATTCTTCCTTCACTTAATTCGGCATCACTGTCGCTATCATCAGAAGACCCTCTAACAATAAATAATTTAATATCAGACACTTTACATTTCGTTTTGCCTAACAATATTCTACACAGGGTTAAATTAAATTAGCTAGAGATACTCCGCGGCCGTGATGGATACCCACCTACAAAAAAACTAAAATTCTATAAGTACATTTAATATCAAGCAACTACCTAGCTGACTATGGGGTCAACGGCCGCTGGTGGTGTAGTCACTGAAATGTTTTCTTTTCGTTTTTTCGTCATTATATATCCCATATTATAAGGAGTTCCTCTTTTAATTTAATCTGCCCTGTATAGTTTATTAGCTTACTTTTCCAAGCTGACATCACTTAGGTCACCGTAGTCCGCTGGTGACAAGCATATGGTACACAGCTCACCAATGTCTGTGAAACAGCTATTGCAGAATATGCCTGGACAGTCAGTGGTTTGACATCTACAAAGAAGTTTTTTCTATTAGAATATGTAAATTTAGCACGACGAGGTAAAAGCATTTGGCAAGGGCTGAAACTATTAGGTATAAAACTTCGATCAATAACTATTAGTGATCGAAGGTATAAAATGAACAATATGAAATTTGGAGGGTGTGTTCTTTTTTGAAGAGTAGGTATCCATTAGAAATGAATTTTTCGAAATTCCACCCCTAAGAGGGTGAATGGGGGAGAGTGAAATTTCACGCGGACGAAGTCGCGAGCAGAAGCTAGTAGGTATCACACTAATATTATAAAGGCGAAAATTTGTAAGTGTGTGTGTGTGTTTATATGTTTGTTACTTCTTCACGCTCAAGCGGCTGGACCAATTTCGATAAAATTTTGTATGGAGGTAGCTGACACCCTGGATTAACATATAGGCTACTTTTTACCCCGATATTCCCACGGGATCGACATTTACGCGGGTGAAACCGCGGGGCGCAGCTAGTGTTATATAAAGTTAAAATAAACGAATGATCTACAATTTCTACAGAGATTTAATCATATAAAATCTAGACTAACTTCGTCAGTCGAAAGTCAGAATCGCTTGAAGAAGTAATTCCACACAATAAACAATGTTGCTGTGATGGACCCAATCCAATCAAGGTCCTGAGGCACTGAAAACTAAAACATTTCCTTTGTAACAAATTAATGCAAAATTTGAAGAAGACTCGTAATATGTTTGCAGTCAAGATAGTCTACCTACTACTGTAGGGATCGTTGTAAATAATAAATTAGTAGTTTAAAAAACATTAGAAAAACACGCTTTTATAAATGCACGTAAAAACAAAAAACTAATCGTGGTCAAAGTTCATTACAAGACTTTTCTAAGAAATCCAAAACAGCTATGATACGATTTTCCATCATGAAGTTCCAGTTCATATCTTCCGGCTCCATCATCAGATCAGTTAGACAGTACCATATTATTGTATTGTCATCAGAACTACATACAGCTGCCGATTTTCATTAGGTACGCTACGACTACGACCCTTGGAAGATGGTTAAATTAGTTACTTTAGATTCCATTACATAGTTACATACAGGTCAACCTAATAAAAGCGTGTTAAAAAGCAAACTGGATCATCTGCCCAGCCTTTTGCCAACTATGTTGGGGTCGGCTTCCAGTCTAACCGGATGCAGTTGAATACCAGTATTTTACACGGAGCGACTGCTTATCTGACCTCCACAACCCAGTTACTGGGTAATACGATACCTTTTGGTAAGACTGGTTATCAGGACTTTCGGGCTTCTGACTACCCGTAACGACTGTCAAAGATCCACGAATGACAGCCGGGACCAACGGCTTAACGTGCTTTCCGAGGCACGGAAGGGTCACGGTATGTAAAGAGGTCCACCCATCCACAGACCAACCGCGGCAAGCTTAGCTTAACCTGATCGATCGACCTGTGCGGCTGTTATTAAAAGCAAACTTTAATATTTTTCTGATTTACTTGTACACGTTAAGGCGCGTCCCCACTATACAGGCGGCGCGGCCTTAAAGCCTCGTGAGGGTTTTGCTATTGTTTCAGCGCGTCAACAACAACGTCAATATCAATAACAATAGCAAAAGCCTCATGAGGCCGTGCCTCGCGAGGCTTTGAGGCCGCGCGGCTCGTAGTCGTACTTTTTCATATCCGTCGTCCATCTTGCCTGTCCTTCCATCCCTTTCGCACAGTGTTATCACACCCATCCTCGAACATCCCTCATGCCTTGTGCGTTGCCACTTTTATTCATTTACACACTAGGTACCTACTTGTACTTACGGAACATGATCAGTGATCCATTGACGAAGTGTTAGGGAAGCTTCTGATGAGTACTTGTACTCTCGATGTAGCTTACGTCTAGCGAATTTCATAAAACTGCCTGAAAATCAGTCAAGTGTTATAATATTTAATCAATAAAATAATGTAGACGTTGACATTAACAAAAGATTCAGAGTACGGAATCACGATATAAAGTACGAATCACGAATAAAAAAAAAAAAAAAAAACAACTGAGACTGGGGTCTCATGTACCGGTTCGATGGTAACAGGTTGTGTATCGATGTATGCCATCCTGTATATCGACAAAAACTATATAAATACTAATAACGGTACAAAGCCAGTTAACCTACCTCTGGTCCTCAATATATGGTTATACAACCATGTTGCTCTTGCTTTAGCTCGTTCAGGTCTGTAGTGTCCCATGATCAAATGACGTAGACGAAGACCATAAGGTTCGAAGAGAGCGAAGAACCATAGAAGGAAAATGAGGACACCAATTTGCGTATAACGTCTCAAATCAGGTGGATAAGGATCCGGTAAGCAGGATATGGGCGAAGGTGCTGGAAAGGACAGCGGTATGTCCAAGATCCCAACGATAGCGCTGAAGAGTCTTGCCACGAAGCCACTGCCAGATACATGGGCTCCTGTGCGAGGTATTCCTGCTGAAAAGTGCAAATTTTATTCCATCATTATCTGTCAGATCTTATTATGAAGTATGCTAATCCCAAGTAAAAAAAATTTTGAAACTCACGCATCAAATCCGATTGAAACCGCCCATGGTACCGTATGGTCATTAAAACCCAATACAGACTATAGTCAGCTACCATATGTATCAGTAGCTTGAAGGTAGTTATAGCCATGAACACTGCTGAACGATTCAGATACACTTTCTCGGAGGCGACGAGACGAAAGGATGATGTCTGTGAAAAATACAACTACTAAGATATGGTCCATGTATACTAAATGTTGTACAGACGCCAAGCACATCAAGCTACCCGAAACTGTCAAATTTTCCCAATCAACTTTGAAACTTATACACAACGCGCCCACAATACAGGAGAAATTCCTAGTGTGGGGCAAAGTTCTTTTAAAAAACAAACTTATACTTCAGCGATAAAGTTGCAAAATCTATTAAAGACTTTTAACAGATTGTAGTAGCTACATGTGCTAGCATAGCAATAACCTGAAATAATATTAACTATCTACTTTTTAAGACTACTATATAAAATGTTCAGATTTAATTAAGATTAAAATAGTGTGTAATATAGCATGCAAATAATAGGAGATGAATATGTATTAGGCAGTACACCTGGAACTGCTCTTAAATTCGACGCAAGTCTTATCTTATCCATAGAATACTTTGAGCCGTTAAATTTATCCGTTTGAAAGAACAAAGCTTTTTTAAAAATTCTGGTCTAAGCTTTAATTTTAATTGAATATAAACTGTAATCTCTTGAGTGTGTTACGGTGTACCTGTTATGTATTACACCCACATTACAGTAAAATCAATGAATCTTACTGTGATATATTTAGCACGCTCTCTTCTGTTCAAAGGTAGAACCGTCTCTCTACCTTGCTGTTGTCTCTTTAGATCCAACTCCTGTAATTCTTTCGTTACGTAACGATTGTCAAACCGGGACCGAGTTTCATACATGTGTTGGTAGTATTTTGCTCTGCAAGAATTAGGAAGAATTGGTAAAGTGTAGCAGAAAGGAAAGGAGGTCTATAACCAACAGTGGGTAGTTCCAGACAGAAACGATGATGATGATAGCGTGTTTTACATTTCGTAAGATTAATAACAAATTTTGTAAATATTATAACCGTCGTGATTTCAACAAAAAGATGTCCGATTCTAACCCATCCATCGCCTTAAATACTGGAAGAAAGGTTAAACAGAAGAAATAAAGAAGTTGAAATTAATTTACCTGAATATAATAAGCAGTAGGAACAAGCTAGTGACACAAGAGCTCCAAGAAAGCCAGGTCAGCATCGGATCAGCCCTGTTCCTGATCTCAGTGACAATGCCAGCAGCAACCTGGCTGGCGGAGCGACTGGTGTTACTACTGTAGGAGTAAGAGTGGTGGATGTGGACTTCTACGTGGAACATAGCTCTGAGGTGCTCGGTGAAGTTTCTTAGTTCTGAAAGAGAATAAGACATCCCAGATTTCGTCAAGACAACTTTCAGCTAGGTGGTAAATTGTGAGACTTATGCAGTTTATAAAACAAACGACTGTGTAACATTCCATACATATGATCCTTGCTTTTTTGTGCTACAAACTTTTTGTGACAATGAGACTACTAGGCATAATTATGATATAAGTCATGTGAACCCCAAAATTGATCGAAATTGCACTATTAAATTGTCAGACACATTTATTGACGTATCACTAACGTATTGACGGTTGAATTTAACCCTCTGCATTTCTGATAGTGGTTAAGTGGAAATTCCAAACTGAATGACGACTAGAACGCCTGGAATGCAATGAATTTGAGACGAGTCACAACACGACTAGATGCTATGTACATAGATACCTAAACCATTCAACGGACTGTACCTTCGAAATCTGTAGCTACATAATAAATGTTCGTAATATGAATGAACGATGGTATGGCTAGAAAGGGGGCGACTATCGAGATGACGACTAATAGAGAAGTATGACAGAAAAAGACACGTTGCGCCGATCCAAAATAAATTGGGATAATGGCAGGACAATGATTAATGAAAACTGGAATTAGGTCTCAAACTATTTGACGCATTCGTGACTGTCGTGAACTCGTGAGTAAGTATGAAGTAAATAGATAACTGCTATTGCATATATACTGTTAGTGTCAATAGAAAATGAGAAAAAACAAAAGTTTATCTTACTTTTCTTAACGCTAGCCAAAATGGCTTCATCCATAAACTCGGTGGCATAACAGAACTCTTTGAAAGGCTTCACTGAATAGCAAGCAACTTGGGCCACATAGGCCACGTTACAGGCCACTGAGCCTTTAGGCCCCAAGGTCTTTTGGCAATGAGAGAACCCATCTTGTATGGCATTGCAGCAGCGGTCGTAGGGACTTCCAAGCTTGGCGTTGCATATATCTGCTACGGATTGCAGCCAGGATAAGGAGGATTGGATGGTGTTGACTGAAAAGTGGTAGGGATTTTAATATCATTGTTTATGACCTTGTGAACCATTCAAATAATAAAACTAAATTGGTGGGAGTCAAAGACGTTACTTAATCTGAACCGTTCAAGAATCGAAAGTGTCTGGGAGTAAAAAATTATGATTGTCTCAAGTTCTGTGTCAAAAACGCTAAGGGGTTATCAAGGCATTGGAGAATACAATACCAATGGTAAAAGAAAATATTTACTTGGTCAATTTATTTGTTGTGTATGGAAGGATCACGAAATTCGCTTTGCCATATTTCCTCCCTATACACATAAATATATGTTTTCACCTGCAGTTACTGAAATTCCTTTGAATCACGCAAATGACGCAAAATAAATACCGCCTAACAGCATGGGAATATTCACATGACACACATTCGATCGCATAATTCCTTACTTAGAAATAAGAAAAGCCGTGTCCTGACGAGACAACATTGTTGTTGTGAATCAAGATAATAATGTTGCTTGAAAAGAGAAGCATCATAATGAAAATATGAAATCAGTGTATTGATTTAGATATTAGAGATATTATTATGAACTATGTTGCGTAAAAATTGTGTTGTACGACAATATAGATCAACTTTTGTTCAGCAACATTAAACATCTGTTTAGCGACAAGACCCATCGTTTTCAACGTCAACTAGCGCTGAAGCGTGCAAAAGACACGACATGTCGCACAGTCGTATGTAGCATGTGAATTGCGACATGGTGTTCTTCAGTGAAATTGTTCCTCGAATATTATATTTATAGTTTTAATAGGTTTTTGCGTATCGTATCGTTATATTTAAAAATATTTATTCCTCAATTTTCATAATTGCACCTACCACTGTTTGTCTCTGCATCACTCAAATCGTAACTGGTAGAAAATGCCTATTATGGCATTAAGTCCGCCTTTGTACATTTATGTACTATTAAATAAATAAATACACGGCTAGTTAGTTGTAGTAGTTTGGCAATATTCTACTGACATCTGCAACGTTGCCAAACATATTCTGTATCACATGTTGGTTTTTAATTGTTTCCTAGTCAAAACCCAGCTTTATAACTCACCAATACTCAGTACCAATCGATCGAGCCTTATCACAGTCTCCTTCACCCTCGCAGTAATAATCTTCAGCTGGTCTACCATTAGCTTTAGAGAGTCCTTCATTGCGTTGATTGGTTTCTTCATCAGGTCGTTCAGTTGGTGTACGCTTGTCTTTATTTGCTCCTGCAGATAAAAGAGCGGTAAGGACAACAGGTAATTTGTTTTGTATTTAATTAATAAACATTCTGGCTTTGTGATTTTGTCATCAAACCTTCTATTGTATCGCCATTCAGTGTCCTTCAACCGAGTAATAACGTGTTTCGGTAGTAGATAATTAAAACTCCTTATGAAGGATCTCGTCCTGGGAAGTCCTACCTTCGGAAGTCTTACCACTAAACCCATTTCTGCCAAGCAGTGTCACTGTGTCCCAATTTGTAGGGTATGGTTGACGATGTATTACAGGCACATGCCATGAGACGACACACAAATGATAAGGTGGGCCGCCCGTTTATTTACCAACAGTTATAATTAGGAAAACATCGTGAGGAAACCTGGATTTATCACTACATAACATAATTATTATAAAACAAAGTTCACCTTCCGCCCGTCTGTCTGAACGCGATAAACTCGTACGGATTTTCAGACGGTGTTCACCAATGGACTTTACTGGCGAGCGCCGCGTAAACCTAAACCCTAACCCGGGTAACGGAGTTAGGTACTTCTGTTTATGAAAACCCCGGTAAACCCGGTAGTACGTTCCCATGGAATATTTTCAGGCATCTATGCGGGCAAAGCTAAACCAGGCAAAAGCTAATCCATATTAATATTATAAATGCGAAAGTAACTCTGCCTGTCTGTCTGTATGTTACCTTTTCACGCCTAAACCATTGAACAGATTTCGATAAAATTTGGCAGAGAGATAGATTGCATCCCGGGGAAGCACATAGGATAGTTTTTATCCTGATATATCGAAGAGATCGACACTTATGCGGGTGTTTCCCGCGGGGCGCTGCTAGTAATAAATATAGGTAGGTAAGTCTGTAATCGCCGCAAGCATGGTGATCAATGATCAATGACCATGCCTTCTCTGTATGAGGAGAGGCGTTTGCCCTGCAGTGGGACAGGTATCCGAATTCTCGATTTATTTGCCAAAAATGTAAACAAATATGAGTTAAGGAAAAATAATTTTAGATCCTACAAAATAAAGTTCAGTTATGCTACAACTTCAAACATTTTTATAACTTTTTCAATAGTACTAGTCACTCTGAAATCATCTCAATAACCATTAAAATAAAGTTGATATTTGTTTTACTTGAAATAATATTAATTTGAAGCATAAGTTTGAACAGACTTTAGGTAGGCTGGTAATAATGAGTATTAAAGTTATAGTCCACGCGGAACTAGTTGGCCGCGCCTTAGGTATGTGAACGGTGGGACGGAGGGGCGGGGGCGCTTGCTTTCATTAGTCTCATGTGCGTTGCGAACACTAGGCAACCCGCCGCCTCACCCCTGTCCCCACCTAAGGCGCGACCAAATAGTTCCGCGCGGACTATATCCGATTCCCATAACGTGACCGACAGTTTTCGGTTTAAAAATATTTTCGCAGACAGTCGTAAACGCTAGTAATATATATATGTCTATGGTCGTAAATCTCAATAATACTAACGCTTTTTCATTCTATTTTGAGCACAGCAGACTAGACATGAATCATGAGGTTAAGCACACTAACATGTTTACTGGTTATATCCAAGTTTCACAATTTATTGGTGTCTGGCGACCTCGACACCCTCCGAAAACTGGAGATAATCCATACTAATATTAAAAATTCGAAAGTAACTCTGTCTGTATGTTACCTTTTCACGCCTAAACCACTGAACGGATTTCGATAAAATTTGGTAGAGAGATAGATTGCATCCCGGGGAAGGACATAGGATAGTTTTTATCGACATACCTTGCGGGCGATGACGCGGGCGGAAGCTAGTTGAAATAAAACTTTGGGGTAGTTTTAGAACCTTACTAGGTATTTAAGATGTAGAAATAGACACCAACATAATGTTGGTAGTTAGAACTTCGCCCTAATTGTGTAACACACTGTCAATCTCAATCTGAATCATTTTGAAGGATATTGCTAATCCATTGCTTCGTATGTTCGAAAAATGTGTCTGCTCAACAACGTAAATAACGTAATGAATGTTGTTAAACTGTCAAAATGAAACCCATTGCTACTGATAGTGTGTTACGCAATTAGGTACCCCGGAGGGCAGGCAGGGAAGGCGATGATTAGCTTTCAACAGTATCTACCTACCTAAACTTAATTACTTACCTATTTGCAATCTGCACCCGAAAAGTCTGAACGCCAATTCTGGTACCTACTTTAGGCATACTTACTAAAAAAACTTTCAAAATCAAGCCGCAAAGCTGAGAGAAGTCAAGTTGTAAAAAATTATGAAAAAATTATGCAAGTAGGTTTTCGAGGTATCTATTCATTGACAAATTGAGAATGAGATCGGTTTGCGAAAGTTGTAAAAATATGGGAATTGGAAATCTAGGAAATGTCCCTCTGAATCTTGCTTGAGAGCAAAGACCTTACTTGAGACAGAATCGACAGATTTTCCAATTTGCTATAAGTAGATACCTAACCTCAATTACAATTACAGTACTGTCTGACTGTTTGTTTCAACAGGCCTAATTTCGTGGAAGGTCAACTGATCTATTACTTTGTAAGTATGTAAGTACTCTACTAGGTCCTAATTGTGCCCTTTCTCAGATTCTCAGTAGGTACACCATACTTTTAACCACTCGTAAATGTAGAAAGGCGACATTAGCAGACGGCTCAAGAAAGTAGGTCGGAGTAGGAACTTACTTTCTTTTTGAGGGCTCTGAAATGTTACTTTGATATTTATAAGGACCAGAGGATTGGTATGAAAAAGCCTTTACCTATAACCATTTCGTATTGCCGAGGTTCTGAACTTCTGAAGCCTACTTTTTTTTTCTTGAATACCAAATGCTTCTTTCGCTTTTTAACGTGGAAATTTTTGAGGGCACTTGTAGTTTACTGCACGCTAACTGCGTATCACACTTTCAATCACAAACCGACTCATTTCGAAGGATATTAACCTTTTGACCGCCATGACAAACCAAAATGTGCCCAGCACGCCACGGTTCGACTACTACATGGCAGACTTTGACGCCGAGCGCACTTTTTTGATATTTTAATGGGTGGCGGTCAAAAGGTTAATAATCCATTGCTTCATAATTATGGTAAAAAATATGAAATAAATAACACAATGAAACATGCATTGCAAGCATGCATTCAAGGTATGACGATAAAAATTACTATCCTATGTCCTTCCCCGGGATTAAATCTATCTCTCTGCCAAATTTTATCGAAATCCGTTCAGTGGTTTAGGCGTGAAAAGGTAACAAACATACAGACAGACAAGAGTTACTTTCGAATTTATAATATTAGTATGGATGGGCCGGCTCTTGATCTCGATGATAGATAAATTCGACAATTTGATGATGATGATGACCCCGCAGGGATTACTATACTCTATGATTGCGAAACACTACTAATAGCAATGGGTTTCATTTTGACAGTTCAACAACATTCATTGCGTTCGTTATTTACGTTATTGAGCAGACACATTTTTCGAACAAATGGAGCAATGGATTAGCAATATGCTTCAAAATGATTCAATTTGAGAGTAATAGGTAATAGTGTGTTACGCAATTAGGGTGCTGATATAACTCAATGTGCCAAATAAAAATTAATTTAAAAAAATTAAACCGACTTCAAAAAGAAATGAACTCAAAATTATGAAATAACTTTAATTTCGGAAGTCGGTGTCTTGGGATCTGTATTTTAGTTTTTTGCCACCGACTTCCGAAATTAAAGTTATTTCATAATTTTGAGTTCATTTCTTTTTGAAGTCGGTTTAATTTTTTTAAATTACTTTATTAATTTGGTAATTTTTAGTTGTTGCACTAGAATTTGACCAAGGTTTTGAGATGTTTTCGCTTTGACACTACACCCGTAGCTCGTATCAATAAGCCAGGCCGTCACACTTTCACGTCTTGGTCCATATCTTGAAAATTACTGAATCGATTTTGATGAAACTTGCACTGTTCCCTAAGTTGAAGTAAATGTAAGCCAATAAAAAAAGAATGGTCACGATTCGATTAATAGTTACGGAGATATGCGTGAACAAACATACATACATACATACGTCTATAAAATTTTGTATATTTGTTTGGAAGCCCTAATAGATTGTCATATGTGAATATAATGCAATTCCAATAATATTACATACATACGTATCGAATTGATAACCTCCTTTTTTTTGAAGTCGGTAATAACTTTTTTTACGCTCGCCCCTTAATACATGGAACTTACCTAAATGTGACTGGTGAATTAAGGTGGTGAATATAAATTATTATCCAATGGGCCAGCTCTTGATCACGATGATAGATAAATTCGACAATTTGATGATAACCGATGATGACAATGACCCGAGAGTCATACTTCATTTTAATTTTTATATCATAAATTATTTGTATGCTACAACTCACTTGACTACAAGCCATGGACTCCGACAGTACTTCGGAGTTCTTTAGCGTGTTGGTAGCAGGTCCTGTCAGGATGAGTACCAGTGCATAGCAAGTAAGGGTGTACCTCCCAACGCGAGAAAAGAATTGAGGGATCAGTAGGAAAACTAGGCATCTGAAACAAATTAGGGACTCATCATCATCCTGCCTTTCCCAAACTAATTTGGGATCGGCTACCAGTATCTATTAGAGGTACTAGAAGCAGTTGAGCGACTGCCCATTTTTTTTAAACGTTGCCCCACACCCACACTAGGAATTTCTCCTGTATTGTGGGTGCGTTTACAAACATTTAATCTCACATACACAAACAGCCAGACCCAGAACCACTACTTGTATATAGGTCATACAAATGTTTGTTCCGTGCAGGAATCGAACCCGCGACACGTAGCGCAGCAGTCCATCGCTTAACCACTGCGCCAACCATACCGTCGCCTATATGACCTCCATAACCCAGAAACTGGATAACACGACGATATATTTGGTAAGACTGGTCGGACAGAATTTTTTTTCACTCTGTCTATCTCGCTGGCTTAGTGGTCGCAAGCGCGACTTCTCGTAGTAAGAGTTCTGGGATCGATTCCCGGGTTGGTGAAAATGTTAGCAGTACCTACGTATGGTCCTCCATTTACATGGGTCTTAATAACATAGGTACAACTTTTGGCAGAATTTGGATGTTCGAAATCAAAAGTTTTCTGCTTATCTTTTCAGAGAATACCAGGCGTGAGATGTTACATGTTAGGTAGGTACCTACGTTGTTACTGTGAGGTGGAGTGTAAAAGGTTTTGCTCACTTGACATACAACCTTACCTCAAATTGAATTGGGCATACATACCTAATTCTGTAACTGAAAGCCAGGCCTAAAGTCAAAAGTACTCCAATAATAGAACTCATGATGGTCGCATGGATCAGAGATATCGCCAGCTGGAAGACGAAAAACATGAAGCATAGGTATGTCAATATTATGCCTCCAACAAATCCCATCACGCTTTTGAGGAGAAAATTCGGGAAAGTTTGATCTGTCATCAAGTACAAGAAAAAATTGGAGATCACACTTCCTTCTGGGTATAATTTCTTAAAAAATCTTGATATTCTTTTTTTTGTGTTAAACCGATAGTGTCGCCATCTCAGGGACAATGTCTGTTCCAATTGTGCGTTTTCCAACACTATGGAATTGATCTTCTCTTTTTCATAGTTGAGTCTATAGTTTTCTATAGTTCGCGCCTTCCATAGGAGGGCGAAATATGCCATGCTTGTTGGGTTTTTATTTTTTAGTTGTTATTGCTAAAATTCTCGTCTTCGTATAAACGAAACACATTTTTGCAGTTACATAAAATCATCACGTCCACACAATAAACGCTGATAGACAGTTATTTTTCTTTTCTCCAATAGGCAGTTGAAAGAAGAAAATCCTCGAAAGTACAAAAAAGTTTTAATACCTACATTACGGTAGGTAGGTATGCTTCGTAAAACCTCCTTGTAACTTAAGGCGAAAGCGCCAAGGTAGCCCGCGAAATTCATTTTTTTTTACGTTTTTTGTAATTTGCTGGTAAGTATTAAGTTGTACGCGTTGATTAAAATATGATTCGCGGCCGTAACCAATATGTATTTACAGAATTATAATCATTGAAGTCATCACCACAACTCTCCAAGACCAAGTAATCCCCAAGAATGACTATTTCATGAAATCTTGACATTTGGGGATTACACTGAGTTCAAAAGTTGTGTTACTGATTGTAATGGTTATATTTAATTCTGTAAATACATATTTGTTACGACCGCGAATCATATTATAATCAACGTACAACATAATACTGACCAGCAAATTTCGCGGGCCACCTTAGCGCTTCCCCCTTAAAACCTTTGTATGTTATATCCACAGAGTACTTTTTTATATATCCAAATCCGACTGCCCCAGAAGCAGGTGTTGATGTTTTTTATCAATATTATGAATGAATAACAATATTTCGTCGAGGTAACCGGGTTAATGAGCGCCTTAACACATTATTAACGCTATCACAACAAATATTGCTATGTATAAATGAGAAGGTAGGCATTTTGTTAAGTACAGAAACTGGTCAATTTTCTAGAGTTATTTTATTACTTTACAGAGTTCTAAGAGACTCAAGTAGACATCTATAAGTGTCTGAGAATAAATAGAAAATACTTGGGCTCTGCTATACCTACATGATTCACAGGCCTCTTTAAATGAACGCAAGCAATAGGAATGAAAAGGAAGTATTTATTTACAATTGGTAGGTACGTGTTTCATTGTGAACTGTAACTGTGAGTATTGAGCTGCTGCCGTACCTATTCGAGATACTTATTTAAAAGTTCAACAATTGCGACGAAGTTCGTTGACTTAAAATATTGTCAATAACAAAATTAAAATGAACTTGCCCTGTACGCGTTCTTACAGTTCTGCGCAAGACGTCCAACATGCGCAGATCACTGCAATGCTACAAAATCAACTTCACTCCATTGCCTCAAATATCGTGAAATGATAATCTTTTTTGCAATAATACTTAACTAAACGACATAATGCAAGTTTTGTTCTGTACAGTCATCATTAGTTAGTGCTAGTGAGTGATGTTTTTCAAATGATTTGAGTGGTCACAGAGGTTTAAGAGTACATGAATCAATTAAGAATTCATTGAAGAAAACGTAAGTGTATTAAAGTCTTGCTGTATCATGCTATCAATTATATGAATGTGGTTTAGATTACCTATTAATTTATGTAGGTACAAATAAAATAAAATCATTAACGCTCGGACTAACTAAGCGACATTTTGAGGGCTGTCTGTTATACAATCTACAGGCTATAAAATGAATCTGAATAGTCATAAAGCCCAGCGCTGGTCTCCATAAAATATGTTCACGCTAACTAAATACGAAAATCGTAACGATTCTATTTCAAGTTGAGCTTGTAATAAAATCAAAATCACAGATTACTTTTATGATCAAAATAATGAGAAAGAATGAAATTGAGAGGTCCCTAATTATTTCGAACGCGATTTATTAATTTTGACAACAAAATGTTACTGTCAATCAATGTCAAAAAAATTTGACAGAAGTTTGATTTTGATTTTCGAATTCAAAATTTTGTTTGATCGTGAATTGTTTTCGTATTTCATAAGTTTAATTTTATTATGTATTAACATTAACATTTAATTAGTTAATTAATTATACCAGTGCTCTATCATAATTTAATTGCATAAGATTATTAGTACTTGTGTGAGTTTATTCAGTGCTGCATGTTCTAAATGTTTGCTATAATTTCTTTGTTCAAGCTCTAGAAAATTTATGAAAATAGTTCTCAAATTATTCGTAGGTAGTTTTAATTAACTCAGAATGGGATTAATCGAAATGATTTTTGGTATGTGGCTTTGTTTTACTCATTAATTCAAGAACAATAAAAAATATTGATCAACACATCCTCTTCTTAAAAATATTAAGAAGAGGATGTGTTGAACAATATTTTTTAAATTTTGCTCGTTTTTAAATTTTGTTAAAATGTATTTCCTTACAAAGATATTGTTGTCACACAATCCAGGGTTTGGTAAGCTTCGACCTGCCTTAGATACAAAACAAACAACAGTAATCTTAATCATAAATCGTTTATTTCATAATTCATTCAGTGTTACATTATTTTCTTGTTTAGAATGACAGCTTGGTATTTATTGTGTAATGGTTATTTTAAGATAAGCTATTGTTCCATATCGGCACTTTAAGTCCATGAATTACAGATGCAAATAAAACGCAGGAGAAAAGTGCTGAAATTATTATGATAATGATGAAGTCCACAATTATTTCGAGATAACTCTTTTTTCGTCCATACTAATATTATAAATATGAAAGTGTGTCTGTCTGTTACCTCTTCACACTTAAACCACTGAACCGATTTAGATGACATTTGGTATAGAGATAGTTTGAGTCCCAGGAAAGGACGTAGGATAGTTTTTATCCCGATATTCCCTCGGGATCGAAACTTATGCGGGTGAAACTGCGGGGCGCTGCTAGTTATACATAAATCATTACTTCCAGATAATGGACAACGAGCAGCCCCACCAAGAGTTGGTAAAATGCGTGGTGGTAGGCGACACAGCAGTCGGCAAGACACGTCTCATATGTGCACGTGCCTGCAACAAGCATGTGTCGCTGTCACAGCTGATGACCACCCACGTACCTACCGTGTGGGCTATCGACCAGTACCGGATATATAAAGATGTAAGTTGCATACACACACACACACACATAGCACATTGCTCGCAGAACAGATGGCCGATGGGGCCGAAAAGTTCTGGAGTGGCAACCGCATACCAGAAGACGTAGCATTGGAAGGCCTCCCACAAGGTGGACCGACGACCTTATGAAGGTTGAAGTATAGGTGCTTGGGGGAGGCCTATGTCCAGCAGTGGACTTCTTTCGGCTGAAATGATGATGATGATGAAGTTGAATACATCTTTAGGTAGAAATCTTAGCAAAACTACACTGATGATGCATGATTAAAAAAGTTACGGAAACTGACTATTTTTTAACTTCTGTTGAATCTGGGCTTAATCTAGCACTTAGAGAAGAGAGAAGTTTGGGATAGCTCCAATTTCAGTAAAGCTGTCCTTTACAGAAACCAGAGCCATCTCGAGGAATATGTAACTATCCTGAAAAAGTGCCTTTCAACATTTACAGGACCTTAACAAGAGTGTTTAAGGCTAAATTCTTGGTAAAAATGTTATGTAGCCCAATTCATTCTGAATAGTTTACTACCAGTATGCAGCTTGCATACGTTTGAGCATGGAATAAACTGGAAATTCTTATTTGTTCACTAACAGGTTCTAGAAAGATCTTGGGAAGTAGTAGACGGTGTCAATGTGTCACTTCGTCTTTGGGACACCTTCGGTGACCATGAAAAGGACAGGAGATTTGCTTATGGAAGGTAATCTTACATTTTCTTTTAATAATCATTTATTTATTTTTCAGACATAGCCATAGCATTACATTTAATTTAAACAGATAAAATTGATATGAAATTCACACAACCATAATAAAATTTAATTTAAATAATTAAGCTTTATCAATTTGCTTTTTGGTTTTGATAAAGCTTAAAAAAAGGGAAATTTAAAAAATCTAAATATCTGACTGCATAATCTTTAAAAAAAATGGAAACAAGATAACCTGTAGCTGTCTCCAATCCCTCACCCCGTAAGCACCCAAGCAAGCCATACAATCTCATGCAGTTGGAGGCATCTTCTTAAATCACACTAATATTATAAAGGCGAAAGTTTGTGAGAGTGTGTGTGCGTGTGTTTATATGTTTGTTACTTCTTCACGCTCAAACGGCTGGACCAATTTTGATACAATTTTGTATTGAGATAGCTGACACCCTGGATTAACATATAGGCTACTTTTTATCCTGATATTCCTACGGGATCAAGACTTATGCGGGTGAAACCGCGGGCGCAGCTAGTTTAACAATGAAGATTGCCTACTGTGCGTTGTGCGGTCGGGCAAAATTACAAGCAATTTGTCCACAACTTGGGCTGTACCCAGACAGTTTTAATTTCACACCAAGATGGTATAATACAGCGGTGGCCAACTTTGTTAGACCCAAGATGTACTGTTCACTGACGACACCGTATGCTATCTACCAATTACATACTTCTTGCAATCTTAAATGAAACAGCATAGTTCAGTAGTATTTTTTATTTTATTAACAGGGAAAATATAAAACTGAAAATTATTCTTAGTACCTAACCTACTTACTTAAATTAATGTGAGCATTGCGTTTGAGCATCTTTCGCTAGATTAGCAAAATCAGGTTTGTAGTCGGAAATATTTTTTGCCTTGCCACGATCGACTGAACTAATAGTCGCGATCGACCGGTTGGCCACCCCTGGAATAGTATAATGTTTTTATTGGTTTTAATGCTATTGAACCATGTTATAGAGGTATGAGGAACAGGGTGTAAAGTTCACTCAACCTTCATAGAAAAGGGAGGATCCTCCGACCAGACGGGTGTTATGTCTGGCGGGCAACTGCCCGATGATTCATGTCGGGCCGTTGTATCTATGCTAGTTGCGCGGTAAACTCTGCTTGCGCGATGTAGGACTTGCGTGACGTCAGTATGACGCGTTGTTCGCATGTGGCGTTGTAGATACCGATACAATTTCGTAAATGTCGTTAACGTATTTTATTTCTTTCATTGAACGCTAACAGGTTGTTACACTTTCAGGTCAGATGTGGTTCTCCTATGTTTCTCAATAACCAACCCTGTATCTTTGAGGAATTGTGGAGCTATGTGGTATCCTGAGATCAGGTAACTAACAATCTGTTATTTATTCTTTATTAATTAATTAATCTTTCTTCTTTTTTTTTTGACTCACACCCTGAGTTATTACTTGTAATTTTTTTATTTAAATGAAAATCGTTTACTTTTACCATGGTTGTAAATATGTGAGCACCATGTATCTATCAGATAATTAATTTATACGTCATGGTTTAATTTTTAATTCTTTTACCTATTGTGGTAGGTATAGTAATGTTATTTTAGGTGCATCGTGCATACGATAACTACCTTTTGGAATGGGCGACTAGAATCAATTCTATTTTATTGTAATTTTTGACTTTCAAAAGTGTCTTTTATTTGCCTATTTGAAATAAATGTTTTGACTTTGACTTTTTTATTTTAGTCTCAACAGTGATACTGACAATCCTGTATTAAAAAATAAAAAGAGCGAGTTAGAAATTAAAAAAAAAAAAAAAAACAATAAAAAAAATCGGCTAAATATTTTTAATGTTTCTTTCAGACGGTTCTGCCCAAACACACCAATTTTATTAGTGGGATGTAAAAACGATCTTCGTTACATGTACAGAGATGAGACATACTTGAATTACTGTAAGGATCGCAGTCCTTTCATAAGGTAAGACTTCTCTACAATCTGAACAATAACCTATTATTTATCTCGTAAAGAAGTTCTTTTTCTAAGGTAAAGGTAAAATTAACAATTCTATTGCAAAACACAGTGAGGAGTAGGGTTTACCATTATTTGTTTTGTAAATCAGATTAGTACCTAATCTAAATTCTATATAAGTGATTATTATATGTACCTACTTTAGCTAAAATTGATCATTTTTGACCGACAAAATATGGAAAAAATAATATGATTCTTAGATAAAATTGTAAGTGTTCTTTGACCACGACACGATTTAACTACCCCAAAGCTTAGCAACCTCGAACTTCAACATCCTCATTTACTTCTTAGGGCTCCAAGAAAAAGCGACCTAGTAATGCCGGACCAAGGGCGCGCATTAGCCCACGAGTTCGGAATATATTACTACGAGACCTCAGTATTCACTTACTATGGAGTCAACGAGGTGTTTGAGAACGCCATCAGAGCTGCCCTGATAGCCAGGAGACAGCAGCGGTTCTGGATGACTAACTTGAAGCGGGTGCAGAGGCCGCTGTTACAGGTAGACATTAAAATAATTTTATTTATATCTGATTTAGATCAAGAAGACCATATATTCTCTGTAGGGATAGCCTAATATGAAACTATAGAGGTATGGGGAACAGGGTGTAAAGTTCACTCATACTCTATAGAAAAGGGAGGATCCTCCGACCAGACGGGTGTTGTGTCTGGCGGGCAACTGCCCGATGATTCATGTCGGGACGTTGTATCTATGCTAGTTGCGCGGTAAACTCTGCTTGCGAGATGCAGGATTTTGTGTGACGTCAGTATGACGCGTTGGTCCGTGAATAGGTGACCATCTTCACATACCAAGACCCCTCCGTGCTTCGGAAAGCACGTGAAGCCGTATGTCCCGGCTGTCATTCGTGGATCTTTGACGGTCGTTACAGGTCGTTAGAAGCCCGAAAGTCTGACCACCAGTCTTACCAAGGGTTATCGTATTACCCAGTAACTGGGTTGTGGAGGTCAGATAGGCAGTTGCTGTTTGAAAAGTTGTGGTATTCAGCTGCATCCGGTTACTCTGGAAGCCGGCTTAACGTGTTGGGAAAAGGCTAGGCAGATGATGACTTTAGTCCATATTATTGAGTGTTCCTTATCTTGCACTAAATTAAAAAGATTTCATTCTGGACTTTGTATAAATGATTTATTTTCTGTGAGTAGGTTTGTACAAACACTTTTACACGTCATTCATATTTTTTTAAACTTGATCAGTTCGGCGTTTCCTATCTGACTATTCTGAGAAGAAAGGCCCAAAAAAACTCAGAGGTCACAGTCTCTTTTAAAGTCCAGACAAAATCTTGGTCAGATCGTGTGAAGACCTTGTAGATTGGTATTTGAAGTGGTCTTTTGAGGAAAGAACCACACAGATTGAGCGGACCTGTTCAATCAGTGCACGCATTTGTCAAAAATCGTGCAGCTCAACTCAGAACTTGAGTTGCGAGTTGTGGAGTATTTGCCAAGTTTGACTGATAGAGACGTATGGAAGAAAAAGACATGTTGCGCTGACCCCAAATAAATTTGGATAAGGGCAGAAGAATGATGATTTGCCAAGTTTGACGTAACTTATTTGTCCACAGGCACCATTCCGACCTCCTCGTCCGATGGAGCCCGAGGTGGCGGTCGTGAACAGCACTTACCTAGAGAACATGACCACTCTCATGCGACAACAGGTAAATGAAGTAAGATGTAACAGTTTATAATTATGTAGATTTATACAGAGCTTGCACGAAATGCGTGGAGGATTACGGCCCACTCCCTCCCACAAACGCGAGGCCTGTGTCCCAGCAGTGGGAACATTATAGGCTGATTATGATGCACGCAACCCGATAATTTGGTTTCTTTTCAAATTATAGGATTTTATTCTGTACTAGCTTCCGCCCGCGGCTTCGCCCGCGAGGTATGTCGATAAAAACTATCCTATGTCCTTTCCCGGGATACAATCTATCTCTCTGCCAAATTTTATCGACATCCGTTCAGTGGTTCAGGCGTGAAAACATACAGACAGACAGAGTTACTTTCGAATTTATAATATTAGTATGGACTAGCTGTTCCCGCAACTTCGTTCGCTTGCATGGCGGAATTCATGTTTTTTTTTGCGCGGAACCATATTTCTTTTTCTAAAATAAAAGTAACCTAAGTTAAGTACTCTTTATAACGTCAGCTATCTGCCAGTGAGAGTCCCCTCAAAATCGGTCCAGCCGTTTTGGAGATTAGCCGGAACAAACAGACAGACAAAAAAAAAAAAAAGATTTTTTGTTTTATGTACCGCTTAAACTTTCATATGCATTTAGTAAAAAGCTGTTATTTTGCCTTAACAAACAGACTTCAACTTTGTGTATTTGTAGGAATAGACGACATTTCAGATTTCTAGAATGACCTCTGTTTGACCTCTCGCATGCATTCATAGCATGTGAGAGTTCGTTCACTAACGTCGTAATAAAAACTTTATTATTTATTATTACTGAGTTATATGGTCGACTAAGTAATAAGAAATACATCTATACTTCTATACTAATATTTTAAAGAGGTAAAGTTTGTAAGGCCGGTTTCCGAATTAGCTATAATGGCTCACAGCGCTCACAACATCTCACATGCGTTCCGATTTAGATATTACGATTATGACAGCTGAGAGCTGTCAACAATTCGGAACGCCTGTGAACGCGCTCACAGTGCTTACTCATTGTAAAAACGATATTATTACAGCGGTGCTATTTTGTAAAAATCTCACCGTGAAAACTTAGGTGAAGTGAGCGTGGAGTGAGCTGTCAATAGTGTCAATTCCTAGCAAAAACAAACTCACTTCACCTAAGTTTTCACGGTGAGATTTTTACAGAATCGACCAGCTGTATTTCTTTGGTTAGGTGGCGACTGTCAGCCAGAAGCACAATTTCGAAAATGCCACGTTAGTTTAATTTTAAGTTAAGATGCAAATCAAAACAAAACACACACTGACACATCCTCACACACACACTGTCATTTTTGACAGCGCTCACGGTGATATTATTCTAGGGCATGGTCGGCGTTATCGCAAGATGGCGAATGTCATGACGTAATTAATCTATGACGATTCACGAGACATCGTTATCGCGCTCACGCTATATCGGTACGGGTTTAAGCACGCTCACATCGATTATTTCCCCTCTCGGAACGCAGGGTAAGTTTGTATGTAGGGGGTAATGTCTGGAACTATCAATACAAAAATATTTTTTCAAATCCGTGAAAAAATCTTTTTGTATTTGATAGCCCAATTCTTGAGGAAGGCTAATAGGCTATTTAACATCACGCTATGATCCTTAGGAGCCGAGCAAAAAGAAAAAAAGTTAGAAAGAACGCTAAGCAAAAATGAAGTAATAAGAAGTTGTTTTTCCAAATTAATTAATTTATTGTTTTATCGTGTTTAGATAAAGACACCCATCGCGTCTGCGGAGTTTCGCTAGCTAATTTAATTTCACCCTTTATAAAGATGATAATTAAAAAAAAACAAGATTTTCTAGACTCATAAATCGTCAAAATGGCAGTGTCAGAAGCCATACTAATATTATAAATTCGAAAGTAACTCTTTATGTCTGTCTGTCTGTCTGTCTGTCTGTATGTTACCTTTTCACGCCTGAACCACTGAACGGATTTCGATAAAATTTGGCAGAGAGATAGATTGCATCCCGGGGAAGGACATGGGATAGTTTTTATCGACATACCTCGCGGGCGAAGCCGCGGGCGGAAGCTAGTTAGCCATGTTTTATCTACAGCCTTACAAGTTTTAAGTTTTTTTTTTTGTAAGATTAGACAAATCTTTTAACCGTCTTTTTCTCCTGCAGTATTTCTCGGATATGGTGATAATATGCGGTGCGAAAGGCTTCCCAGTACACCGGTTTATGATGGCGGCTGCGTGCGAGGCCTTCCACCGTCTGCTGACCAACGAGTGCGTCAGCCTCTCAGCTGAGCTCGCTAGGAGTTCCAGCGAGAGCAGCATGGTAATAAAACCTTCTTAAGATTACATTATATTTATTTATTTCTGAGTATATGGTACAGACGCCAGCACATCAAGCTACCCGAAACTGTCAAATTTTCCCAATCAACTTTGAACCCTAAGCTTTAGCAATAAAGGTGAAAATCTATTAAAGAAATTTGACAGATTGTAGTAGCTTGATGTGCTGGCGTCTGTACATTAAGAGCGTTTACGCCGTACGGCATTTCATACAAACTTTCAAGCCCTTGTTTTTAGGGTTCCGTACCCAAAGGGTAAAAACGGGACCCTATTACTAAGACTTCGCTGTCTGTCCGTCCGTCCGTCCGTCTGTCTGTCACCAGGCTGTATCTCAAAAACCGCGATAGCTAGACAGTTGAAATTTTCCCAAATGATGTATTTCTGTTGCCGCTATAACAACAAATACTCCCATACAACAAACCTTTTTTTCGGCGTTTTTGCCTTGTGGTACGGAACCCTTCGTGTGCGAGTCCGACTCGCACTTGGCCAGTTTTTTGAAATGAATGAACCGATTTTAATGAAACTTCATACGCATATGCAGGATACAAAGGTCTAAAAAGTTAGTAGAGAACATTTTCGAAATGTCTTATTTAAAAAAAGATAACTGGAAATCTCTGTTTCTATGGAAAATTTTAAAACGGTCTAATTTGGCTGTAACACTATTTTTCGAAAATGTTCTCATGTGATGCGATGCGAGCCGTTTGGTGGAAATCATCCATTAACCGTAGATCAGTGGTAACACTTGCACTACGAAAATCACCCTTACTGCTACGACAGAAAGCCGTTATCAATTTCAAATTATTACCAGACGTACAGACGCCAGGACATCAAGCTACCCGCAACTGTCAAATTTTCCCAATCAACTTCGAACCTTATGCTTTAGCGATAAAGTTGAAAATCTATTAAAGAAATTTCACAGATTGTAGTAGCTTGGCGTCTGTACATGCGCTCTAAGCGGACTCAGCGGACGGGTTGACGTTAGGCGACAAAACGCTTATCACCAAGTGAAAGTGGATTGTTTGTTGCAGGTAAGCAGTATGGGTGAGGCGACTGCCGGCGAGTTTAACGAGGATACCGAGTATTTGATACGACAAGACCAGGCGAAGCAGATGAGGTAAATAAAACATTTTTATTTGTCTAACCCTGTCAACCGTGTATACAGTTAATAAAAAGGCCAACTTGTATGGGCCAGACTTTTTTCGAAGCAAAAAGGAGGGTATGTATGTTCATCTGTTCCCTCATAACTTCAAAAGTACTTATAATAATGCGACAAATGAGGTATCGTTAGAAGCGTCTTAACCGTCCGCTGTTTATAGGCTATGTGACGTCACACTAAATTGAATATGGCGCCCTCTAGAGGACCTAAAGTAATGAGTTAAAAAAATATATTTTGGGATGGAGCCTTGTTGGGTATCAAACGAAAGGGCACCGTTTGAATTGTATTCTTTGATAAGGTTCCAAGTCATCATCTGCCTAGCTTTTTCCCAACTATGGTGGGTCGGCTTCCAGTCTAACCGGATGCAGCTGAATACCAGTATTTTACATGGAGCGACTGCCTATCTGACCTCCACCACCCAGTTATTGTATAATATGATACCCCTTGGTAAGACTGGTTGTCAGACTTTCAGGCTTTTGACGACCCGTAACTAAGGTAATGTAACGTAATGTAATAAGGTTCCAAGTGTGGTTTTGATTTTTATAGCCCCGTCTACACCATGGTAATAATAATGTTGTTTTCAGGGTATGGGATCAGATCAAGCGTCGGTCTTCATGTCAGATTCTACCTCTGAGTGACAGTTGTAAAAAACCTCCGGATTTATACAGAGAGGTCAACCACCCCGCTATCATCTCTATCAGAGTTGTTAAGGTACAATCTTGCAGTTGTCTTTCTTTTTTTTTTTCATCAAATGACCCCTCCCGCTCTGGGTGGAGCGGAAGGGAGTGTCAGACTCTTACTGACTAAAACCCACCCGTGTTCCTTCCTTAGCCCTTTATGTTCCGGGCCAGCGGTAACCCTTTCGGACAGTCTCTCTCAGCTGTGCAGTTATATTTCATTTTAGCAGTGGAATCTTTTTTATCAAATGCTTTAGTGCAGCTGGCTATGGCGTGACTGGCCAGCACCCTAATTGCGTAACACACTGTCAATCTCAATCTGAATCATTTTGAAGGATATTGCTAATCCATTGCTTCGTATGTTCGAAAAATGTGTCCGCTCAACAACGTAAATAACGCAATGAATGTTGTTTAACTGTCCAAATGAAATCCATTGTTACTAATAGTGTGTTACTGAATTGCCCTGTAGCGGTATCTAAACGCCACATGCGAACAACGCGTCATAGTGACGTCACGCAAAATCCTGCATCGCGCAAGCAGAGTTTACCGCGTAACTAGCATAGGTACAACGGCCCGACATGATTCATCGGGCAGTAGCCCGCCAGACACAACACCCGTCTGGTCGGAGGATCCTCCCTTTTCTATAGAGTATGAGTGAACTTTACACCCTGTTCCTTATACCTCTATAGTCCCGCTGGTCAATCTATGTGTGTCTAATAAGATAGGTGCTTGTAAGCCTGTGGTAAAATATTCATCTCACTCACTCACAGTCACACTCTCTCACATTTGGATTTTTATTTTACTGTGTTTAGTTTAGTTTGTGATCTTCCTGTACGAGTCGCAATAAATACTTTTTCTTTCTTTCTTTCTTTATCTGCCTATCCTTTTCCCAACGATGTTGGGGTCGGCTTCCAGTCTGACTGAATTCAGCTGAATACCAGCATTTTACATGGAGCAACTGCCTATCTGACCTCCAGTATCCAGTTACTTGGTAACACAATATCCCTTGGTTAGACTTTTTGGTTTCTGACTACCCCTAACTAACGACTGTCAAAGATCAACGAATGACAGCCGGGACCAACGGCTTAACTTCCTTTCCGAGCCACGGTGAATTTCAATATGTTCATCCATGAACCGACCACGGCACACGTAGCTTACTCTTCGATCGACCAGTGCGACTGTATCATTTAGGCACGAGCCCCTTTCTTATAAGCCCTTGCTAAGCTTCAATAAAACAGTGTCTTAAGAGTAAACTAGTCGCGAGCTCGAAATCACTCAAACTCAAAGCATTTATTTCAATTAAACCATTAACAGGCACTTTTGAATTGTCAAGGTCACTAGTGGTCATGGCCAAAAAGCACGCTGTCTCACCTGGCTTAGTGTCCGACAGAGCTAGTATCAGTCATGAGCAGTTAGACGCTAGTCTACACGAACAACGTGTAGTTTTCACGCACAGAACCACCGTTCCGAACTGATAGGCGCGTAAAAAAAATTGAAAAGTGCTTCGGAAAATCGAGTTTTATGAAAAAACCACTGCATGAATCAATTACAAATAAAGATTATTGAACTCTTCGATAACTGAGCTTTGTCGGTATGGACTTCATTTTGAAGATTTTACAGTTCTTTTATTACTTATTTACACACAAAGTTACGTTAAAAATAACAAGAAAAACGAATCTTTGTTGGGTCATAACTTTTTAATGCCTTTTTATTTTACTATTCTGTATCCATACAGACAAAATTAATAATATAATAAGTCAAAACGATATCATGTTTAACTTTGGATGCACAATGTCAAACAGTGGAGTAATACTCTCCCGAAATTTGTATGGAAAAAATATCGAATAGTGCCACCTTGACCACCACTGCTCAATGCTCAATGCACGAGCAGTGGTGGTCAAGTGGTAATGGCCGCGACTTACGAGTTGTAGGTCGTAGGTTCGAACCCAGACAGGCGCTTTACTTGGTGTAAATTATTTCATCACCACTGCTCTCAAAACGGTGAAGGAAAACATCGTGAGGAAACCGGCATGTCCTAGAACAAAAAATTCGAAGACATGTGACATCTACCAACCCGCACTGGGCCCGCGTGGTGGATTACGGCCCACCCCCTCTCACAGAGAGGAGGCCTGTGTCCCAGCAGTGGGAACATTATAGGCCGTTTATGATGATGATGAATGCCACCTTAATATACCCCATTACCTTCCAGTGTGACAAGATACAACACGCGACGTCCCAAACTCAAACCATAGTGACGATGAGCAAGTTAATCTCACAAACTGTCATGCAAGAGATCGTCAACTTTATATACACTGGCGCTTTGGACAGCAGCGCCTTCAAACAGCAGGTCAGTCGATATTGAGCTTTATGACTGTAGGTATAAGGTTTGGAGTTACTGTGGTTTAGTGATGGAGTGATAGAAAATTCAGTCATGTTAAGATGCAATGTTAATTGGAGGGATTTGATTCTCCTTATCGATTAAAGCATTGAAATACAGGATTGTATATTTTTCTTGTTTTAATATTGTTAGATTTTCTTTGATTACAATATACTATATATAATATATATATTTAGCAAAAAAATCTAAATAGGGAGGAGCTCATTGTGCATAAAAAAATTCGTCCGAATCGGTGTCAATGGGATAAGCGTGCAGCAAAATGTAAGCCACGTTAGATGGCAATGCTGATTCTGTTTTCTTTTGAATTAAATCAATGATTTAGTTCTTTTCTAAGGACTTGTTCATTCTTTCCATCCTGTTTTTTTTCCGTTTTCTACGTTTATAGTTCACTAGCAGCACTCCGCGGTTACATCCGCATAAGTTTCGATCCCGTGGGAATTTCGGGATAAAAACTATCCTATGTCCTTTCCTGGGACGCAAATTATCTCTATACCAAATTTCATCTAAATCGGTTCAGCGGTTTAAGCGTGAAGAGGTAACAGACATTCGCATTTATAATATTAGTATGGATTAGTAACTGGTGAAATGTGGGTGTACTATCTATAGGTGCACCTCTGCCTGACACTTTGGGAAATACAAGCATGATATTATGATAATATGTTTGTTAATATTTTCTGTAACGGTTTGGAAATATTTGTTTTTACAGGACCTGAACGCAAAAAACTTATGTTTAAGAAGCAGTAAAAGTATATGATCGACTACAGTAAACAATATCAAAAAAATATAAGTATGATATTCTTCAGGATATATGCTAGGTAGGTAGGAAGCCGACCCCAACATAGTTGGGAAAAGGCTAGGCAGATGATGATATGCTAGGTAGATAACAAAATACAACTAATTTGATACGATAGAAAAAAACTGGCCAAGTGCGAGTCGGACTCGCACACGAAGGGTTCCGTACCACAAGTCAAAAACGCAGAAAAAAACACGTTTGTTGTATGGGAGCCCCCCTTAATTTTTTTTTTTTAGTATGTGTTGTTATAGCGACAACAGAAATACATCATCTGTGAAAATTTCAACTGTCTAGCTATCACGGTTCATGAGATACAGCCTGGTGACAGACGGACGGACGGACAGCGAAGTCTTAGTAATAGGGTTCCGTTTTTACCCTTTGGGTACGGAACCCTAAAAATCATGAGAATACCTCTAAAAACTACTAATATACATACAATCATTCTGATTTTTGTCAGGTTATTCTACAAGCAACATACTAAAGCACTAGTGTTTTAATGTTTTAGTCCAAACAATAGATTTTTTGTAAATAGATAATTGCTTCATAATTTGCAATAAATTACCAGTGTTGTGTCATCGCGCTTCTCTTTCTTTTCTATGCAGTCCGACAGTGACCGCGCTTTAGGTCATGTAAGCCCCTTAATTTGCGAGTTCAATATTAAGATTTTTTTGTTACTAGTTGACTGCTGCTATACTTTTTAAGTCCTAAGCAACTTGATTTAAAATCAAGAAATTCTTAAGTAATTTCTATCACTTTGTCACGAAATCATTACTTACCTATTCAATTTTAAATTAAAATAAGCTTTAGCTTTGTATTTCTATTTAATATTTAAATATATGACATTTTATTACGTGTATTTTAAGTAATTATTGAATATTATATTATTAATTGACTTCAGCTATTATCTTACTGTCCCCTTATTAAAATATCTTACTCGAATAAAAAAATATAAAAGCAGACAAAGCTTATAATGGTCCAGCAGTTTAGTAGCTACGAGATTCTGAAATACTGACAATAATTATTCCGTTATTTTAATAAGGAGACAGTGATTTAATTACTTATATTAATTTATTAATTAATCTTTTAATTTATAATCTACTGTGCTTCCATTTTTCTATTCTATGTATTTCCCACTACAAATAAAATATATTGCAAATTAAAAATATAACATAAAATTAATAATTTTATAATAACAAAAATGTTTTGCAGTCAGCTGCTATCGGATTGTTACTGGTAATTCTTATTGCAATAAATTATGCCATTAAAACAAGTTCATAATTATTAATTTTGACCATTATTATTATTATAAAAACAGCACCCTGTTTGTATTGTTGTGGATGTATTTCTTTGTAGTTTATCATATTTGTCACTGCACTTTCTGAAGTATGATCGATTGTCAAAAAATATTTAGGTACTTAAATATGTAGGAAAGGTCGTCTAGGGGTATGTGTTGGGTCTATTTACCTTTGGACAGGACAAGAACGCGGCCTTAAAAGAATGTGTGCGAACGTGCCCCTATGCCCGGCAACGGGGAGCATACACCCCCGCGCTAACCGACAGTCGACAAAGGATCGCGAGTCCGTACGCCACGCTCGCGACCCGTTCATATAAGTTTTTATTATTTTTTTACCTTACCTGTTTGTGCCCCTTTAAACTGTGTTTTACATTAATTATTATATACGCTTTACTATCAAACGTGCGTTCGCGTTCCAATAATTTAATTAGACCCAACACTATACCCTGAGGAAACTTACACTTATGTTTTTTTTTCTATATAACCAGCTATAATATTAAGCAAATTAAAGAAATGATGACTTAAGAAAGTGTGGTATCAATATCTCTATTATTATTATTTTGTATTCATTAGATTTGTCACCATATAATAATAATGTAGCCACATAATAACACATATCGTATACTACATTTTTTCTACAGTTTGGTGTGTAGATTACAGCTGCGTGACGTGAAGGTTCTTAAGGGGGAAGCTCTAAGGTGGCCCGCGAAATTCAAATTTTCTTACGTTTTTTGAAATTTGCTGGTCAGTGTTAAGTTTAAAATATGATTCGCGGTCGTAATAAATATGTATTTACAGAATTATAATCAATAAAGTCATCAACACAACTCTCTAAGACCATGTAATCCCCAAATGTCAAGATTTCATGTAATAGTCATTCTTGGGGATTACATGGTCTTAGAGAGTTGTGTTGATGACTTTAATGATTATAATTCTGTAAATACATATTTGTTACGGCGGCCGCGAATCATATTTTAATCAACGTTCAACTTAATACTGACCAGCAAATTGCAAAAAACCTAAAAAAAAAATTAATTTCGCGGGCTACCCTGGCGCTTTCGCCTTAATCAAAACGAAAGTTATTTAATGCATATTTTTCTTGAAATGAAATATTCTAGACTTTCTTTCCTTTTTCTGCATTTGCATAAAAGTCGTACAGCAATTAACTCTCTTTGTTACGCGGCGTTTCTAAGTTTATTGTTTAATGGTGGCAATTACAATTGCCAAGTAATTAGTATACAGGCTGGCAGGGGACATCGCCGCGCAATCTGTAACCATTTGAATTCAGTACCTACACGATTCTGACTCTGCGTAGAAAATTTTCGTCGGTTATTAAAAAAAAAATGCTGTTCCATAAATTTTTAATGCATAAGTATTGCACTTTTCTATGAAACAGCTGTTTTTTTTTGTGTTAACCGACGAAATTTTTTCTAGGACATGTTCCGGTTTCCTCACGATGTTTTCCTTCACCGTTTTGAGAGCAGTGGTGATGAAATAATTAACATATAATAAATAAAATACAAAAGTAATGCTTGGGTTCAAACCAACGACCTCGTAAGTCGCAGTCCGTAACAGCAACGCCCGTAGCAGCAACTTGTAAGTCATAAGAGATCAGTGCTCTCTTGATACGCCGAACGTACGAAATTAGCAAAACATTCCTAACCTAATAGGCGATGTTCTGAAAACTTGAGTTAAACATATCGAAACACAAACTTAAACACTGGTAACTATCAGTGGCGGATTTAGACATTTGCCGCCAGTAGGCTATTCAAATTTTCCCGCCCCTGCCGACCTCTACAATAATGTGTCAATTTCTAGATAATATTAATTATAACCCAATGATATTAAGATTGCACAAGAAATAGTTTTTGCGTACCTATCTATATTTCTGAGCTCATAAAAGCTCGAATTATGTAAGTACCCGAAACTGTCAAATTTTCCCAATCAACTTTGAACCTTATGCTTTAGCGATAAAGTTGAAAATCTATTAAATTAATTTGACAGATTGTAGTAGCTAGTACTACTAATAAGGCGGCGCCGTAATACCTACTACTTACACAATAATGAACATTCTTTGCCGCCCCTAAAATCTGCCGCCCTAGGCTCCAGGCTACCCAGCCTGTTAGTAAATCCGCCACTGGTAACCATATTTGACTGGCGACGTTGTCTTCATCAGGAGATCAGACAGGCGGCTGAGCTGCTTGGCTTCCATGAGCTCACCAAGCTGAGTCAGTTCATTCTGGACCAGCACCTGTTGTTCGACAAGGGATTCATGCTGCAGTTTCATACGGTGAGTTTTTTTATATACAGGCTGGAATTTTCGAAGCGTACCTGGAGGGAAAGTACTCTAAATACTGAAGACAGCAAGTTTTACTCAAAGGAAACGTTCCGTTATTTTTAAAAAGAAACAAACTTTTTTGAAACCCACGTAAATACAGTCAAGGCGATTCGCAACCTTGACATCATAGACATCGGCCGATAGAGATGCGTGAAAGAACAAGCCATGTGGAATTGATCCCAAATAAATTGAAATGCTGAAAGTATTCTTGCAAATCTCCCGATTCACTTTTATGGGACCTACCACCACCTCTTATAGCAGTATTATTTTAATCGTACTTCGGTGTGGGAAAGAGATGGCGCTATACGGCCTGTATAATTCCATCTGTTTCCCTAGTACTTTGTCCATCAGCAAGTTTGTGTCTTTCCCGTAGCCCTTGGGAGCCCGTCTCCGCGACATGTACGTGGAGCGCGCGCTGTTCGCGGACGTGACGTTCGACCTGGACGACGGCATCCACCTCGCGCACCGCGCCGTGCTCATGGCGCGCTGCGACCCCATGAAGGCGATGTTCCAGGGACACTTCCGCGAGAGCACCTCGCGCGTGGTCAGTACTACTTGCACAGCCTATCTTTCACAGATAACTACGCCCCGTGGTTTCACCCGCGTAAATGTCGATCCCGTGGGAATATCGGGATAAAAAGTAGCCTATATGTTAATCCAGGGTGTCAGCTACCTCCATACAAAATTTTATCAAATTGGTCCAGTCGTTTGATCGCGAAGAAGTAACAAACATAAACACACACACACACTCACAAAATTTCTTATTACCCAGATATCATTCCCCGGGGTGAAAATGTACGCGTTCCACATCCTGCTCAGCTACATCTACAGTGACAAGATACCCGCTGTGGACCCTAACAGATGCCTGGAACTGCTGGAGCTAGCCAACAGACTGTGCATGAACCGCCTCGTGAACCTGGTGGAGGCCAGGGTCATAGACCAGCTGCAGCAGAGAGACAGGTGGGTCTACTCAATATGTTACACCTAGGTGTTACATATAGGTACACTATTGTAATAGCTGACTCAGGGCCCAGGACATATGGGCCCTGAGTCTGCTATTACAATAGTGTCAGAATGGTCGATCATTGATTTCATAATACCATTAGAACGTCATTGTGCAGTCGTTGCTTTTAATTCGTTACGAGTATCGTATATGTTCTGTGCCATTGACCGACCAATAATCGACCATTATGAATTTAGCAAATTACGAACTTTTAGCAAAATGACAATGGGATCGTGTTGGAATGACGAATTTATAAAAATAGCAGACTTGGGCCCCTGCTGGACTTATGCTTCATCTGCAGCGACCAGTTATTTCTTACCAGCCTTGTACCCCATGGGGTTTTCCTTTTGCAATGACGAACTTCCATCCCCTATATAGAAGGATCCCCTAAAAAGGTTTATCCCTTTAGGGGATGGATTTTGATAAATCTATCTCTCTATAGAACTTTTCTGCAATTTTTAAGCTTATTCAACCTTATTACAAAACAACAGTTTTCTTTAGACCTAGGTTTAAGCCATGTTTGAATTTCGAACTTTATTCCGACAGTATTAAAGTTCTAAAACTGACGTTAAAACTGATTCTAAGTGGTCATTTTTGTATTAAACTTTATCTCAGTCGGAATAAGGTTCGGAATGTAATAACTAGCTCGCAGGTTTGGGCATGGACTAAAGTATAATAATAATGTTCAATATTTTACTGTGTGCAACATATTTCGCAGAGTGTGCGGTGATGATGATCAAGTCGTCGAGATAGCTTTGTCGCTGCTGGAGCCTGTCAAGGTAATTAACACCTACTTTAAGTAGAACTGAACTGAACTGAAATGTACCGTGGGTGTTCCCACGGTACATTTATATGTGGTCGGCAAAACATGTCTTTTTTTTAATTTATTTTTTTATTACTAAATGGGCCCGCTCTTGACCCCGATCACGCCTGATGGTAAGCGATAGATGAGGTCTATGATGGAACGAGCGTGCCCAGAAGATGCCTGTTCACTCTTGCTTTGAAGGCAGACGGGTTAAATGTGGGCGGGAACACAGATGCCGGCAGAGAGTTCCACACTTTGGCTGTGCGCATAATAAAAGTGGAGGAGATAATAACTTTTTTTCTTGCATACTTCTCTTATTAGTCGTAATCTCCACGGAATAGATAGATAAATAAAGTTGGAATGGTAATGTGGGCGGGGCAAGCGCGCCACAGTTATGATTCGACAATCATAACTCGACCGATTCATACATTCACCGCGTTCAGTGCGCGTCGGAATACTTCGGAGAACAGAACTCTGCTTAATAATGCCGTGTTGTGCAATTATAACTAGTAAGACAAAAAGTCAGACCTCAGGTATAAAGCGAGGAGGTATTTCTTTCCATCGGTAAGTCCAAAATAACATTTAATAACAATATTATGTGTGAAAAACATAAAAATATACTGATCATTATGAAATACCAAACATTAACAACATTATTGCAACAATTTACAAAAAATATACATTGCCCGCTGCGTACTCGCTCAATCAACACAATGACCAAGTACGCGTACAATGTACTGCATGCATTGCGTCCTCTACACTTCAACCGTTGACGTTTCGTCCTTTGCTCTGATTGGCTGTGATGCACGGCGCATGTTTATCGATAGTGAGGTAACCATGTGGTTAAATAAAATCATCGATAGAATTCTCGACTATTACGTTTGACAAAGATAATTTTTGGATTATTTTATATTTAATTAATGATTGTATATTTTTATTTAGACGTATTTTGAGTAGGTAAATTAAATATTATATTAATCATTGAATGAATCCTACCGAATGTTATAAAGGGACTAATCTCTGACTTTTTCTTTAAGTTTATGCATTATGTGTATTATTTTGTTATATTTAAATATTTACGTTTATATTCTTAAAACTTATTTACACCATTTAGCAAAATTTAATTCATCATCATCATCAGCCTATAACAGTCCACTGCTGGACATAAGCCTCCCCTAATGAGCGCCATAGCGCCCTGTCTTCAGCTTGACGCATCCAGCATCTGCCTGCAGTCTTTCGCAGATCGTCATCCCACCTGGCCGGAGGGCGTCCCACACTACGTTTGCCGAGTCGCGGTCTCCACTCAAGAACTCGTTTACCCCAGCGGTTGTCGGTTCTTCGCGAGATATGGCCGGCCCACTGCCACTTCAGCTTGCTAATTCTTTGAGCTATGTCGATAACTTTCGTTCTCTGTCGGATGCATTCGTTACGGATCCTATCCTTCAAAGAGACTCCGAGCATAGCTCTTTCCATAGCTCGCTGAGCGACTTTGAACTGGTGGACCAGCCGTATCGTGAGTGTCCACGTTTCAGCCCCGTAGGTCATGACGGGTAGGACGCACTGATTGAAAACTTTCGTTTTCAAGCATTGCGGTATAGATGACGAGAAGACTCGACGTAGTTTCCCAAACGCTACCCAGCCTAGCTGGATCCTTCTCTTGGCCTCCCTCTCAAAATTGTTTTTACCTAACTGCAGAATTTGCCCGAGGTAAGTATATTCGGAAACAATTTCGAGAGGGTGGCCGTGCACGACGACCGGTCCCGGGTCAATGAGGCCATTGAACATGACTTTGGTTTTATCCAGATTCATGCCGAGACCGATGTGTCGCGAGGCTGAAGCTAGGCCGTCCAGCATCTGGGTTAGCTCCTCCAGCGACTCCGCCATCAAGACTATGTCATCAGCGAATCGCAGGTGTGAGATGTAATCGCCGTTTATGTTAATGCCCTTACCTTTCCAGTCCAGCGTCTTAAACATATCTTCCAACGCGCTCGTGAACAGTTTCATTGAGAAATTTAATTGAGGAATTTGAATTATGCAATAAATTATAAATTTTAGGTTTCCTAAAGAACCTAACGCCAGGGAACAATGGATTAACGTGACAGGTAGAGGAAACTGGATGCCGACAAAGACGAGTACTAAATTCGTTCGCAAATAATAGCAAGCGCCATTACTTAATAAATATGTTTTATTCCAAGGTCAGTGATTATTTGTAATTAATCAAAATAAAATAAAATTATTTCCTAATATTTATTTAATGTTTCATTTTCCCCCATAAATTCATCAGATAATTTATCGACAAAGAATATCGGCTTTTTCAAGCACTAGCGTGTATGAAAATTTTTATTGCATTTATGCGTGTTTGAGTGTCTATGCCTACGGGAGCTTATTGCTAGTGGGCGAACGAATATCTGCCCTGAGATTTATGTGTGTGTGATTTGGATGTGTGCGAAATATTTGTAAACATAGTATTGCGTATGTGTAGAAATTAAAATAGTGGGAGTCAAGCGGCGACACTGGTCCTAGTACAAAATTGCAGCGAGGGCCTTTCCAACCTTATTTATCTATTCCGTGGTAATCTCGATAGTCACCCACTTTCTAACCACATACGGTAGATAACTACCGTTTACCTAATAAAACACTTATTCATAAAAAGGTATCTTAGTATCTTCACTATTTTTACTCCATTCCAGTTGCACAACGCACACAACTTGGCGGACTGGTGCATGTGGCGCCTGTGCGGCGCGTACGACCGCGTGTGCCGCGCGAGGCACCTGAGCCAGCCCTCGCGGGACTATCTGTCCGACAACCGGTGGCCGCCCGTCTGGTAACTAACATATTGCGTAACATCCTTAAAATCCCAATCTGAATTATTTTGAAGGATATTGCTCATCCATTGCTTCATAAGTTCTAAAAACTTGTGTGTTCCACAACGTCAATAACGCAATATTATAAAGTAAGGTCAGGGGAATGTAGACGGATATGTCGAAACTTGAGTCAAACGAGACTGGTTAGAAAGAAAGAAAACAAAGAAAATACGTTTATTAAGACAAACACAAATAAAACTGGCCAAGTGCGAGTCGGACTGGCACACGAAGGGTTCCGTACCACAAGGCAAAAACGCCGAAAAAAACACGTTTGTTGTATGGGAGCCCCCCTTAAATATTTATTTTATTCGGTTTTTAGTATTTGTTGCTATAGTGGCAACAGAAATACATCATCTGTGAAAATTTCAACTGTCTAACTATCACGGTTCATGAGATACAGCATGGTGACATACGGTTAGACGGACAGCGGAGTCTTAGTAATAGGGTCCCGTATTACCCTTTGGGTACGGAACCCTAAAAATAACAAGTTGGGGGAAGATATGCGTCACATCCACACAAAATGGCCATCGCTCAGCAGTTATTGTAACAAAGTTTTTTTCCCGTTTCTAGGTACGTGAAAGAGTTTGACTACTACCAGAAGTGTGTGAACGAGCAGAGTAAAGAGCAGAAGGAGTTGAGGCTCACCACGTCGCTGCAGAGTAACCAGCAAACTGGCTGCCTGTGTTTCACTAGTGAGTGTCCAATTGCCCAATGATTCATGTCGGGCCTTCGTATCTATGCTAGTTACGCGGTAAACTCTGCTTGCGAGATGCAGGATTTTGCGTGACGTCAGTATGACGCGTTCTTCGCATGTGGCGTTGTAGATACCGCTACAAGCTCAACACTTTTACCCCTTTTTAGGTGTGATAGATTCCTCTCATCATCTGCCTAGCCTTTTCCCAACTATGTTGTGGTCGGCTTTCAGTCTAACCAGATGCAGCTGAATACCAATATTTTACATGGAGCGAGTGCCTATCTGACCTCCACACTGGGTAATACGATACCCCTTGGTATAATTGGTTGTCAGACTTTTGGGCTTCTGACTACCCGTAACGACTGTCAAATATCCGCAAATGACAGGCGGGACCAACGGCTTAACGTGCTTTCCGAGGCATGGAGGGGTCTTGGTATGTAAAGATGGTCACCCATCCACAGACCAACCGCGGCAAGCTTAGCTTAACCTGATCAATCGACCGGTGCGGCTGTGTTATTATTTAGCCACTTTGCAATTTCTTTATTTTCAATCTTAGAAAAATCCCAGGGAATACTTTTTTGAACAGCTCAACTTTTTCTATATCGATGACATCCTTGTAGCAACTGAACGAAACGAATTTAAGATCGTTTACGCCGTACGGCATTTCATACAAACTTTCAAGCCCTTTTATTTTTTGAAATGAATGAACCGATATTAATGAAACTTCATACGCATAAGCAGGATACAAAACATTTTCGAAAAATAGTGTTACAGTCAAAACTTTGCCATAAAAACCGAGATTTCCAGTTATCTTTTTTTAAATAAGATATTTCGAAAATGTTCTCTACTAACTTTTTAGTCCTTTGTATTCAGCTTACGCGTATGAAGCTTCATTTAAATCGGTTCATTAATTTCGAAAAAAAAGGGCTTGAAAGTTTGTATGAAATGCCATACAGCGTAAACGCTCTTAATGGAGGTACAGCCCGATTCAAACTTTACGGCGACTCGGAACATGGGGCGAGTCGCTGCGCAGTAATGCATTAACGTGTCAGCGGGGGGAGGGGTGAGGTACTGCGCAGCTAGTAGCGCACTGTACGAGAGAACTGCCATAAAGTTTGAATCGAGCTGTAGTCATGCTTAGTATAAATAACCAAACAGTGAAAAATATTCTAATTTAACAAAAAATCAAGATCTACTGCATCATGCTGATTCCAAGACACGTAAGACCGCAGGGTCTCGTGTCTGGCATTTTATCAAGGTTAAGGCATAATTTTGCTGTATTGTACACTACTTTAGACACGTGCCGCTTAGATATAGCACAAATAAAGATAAAGACACAATATTTATTGTTGCGGTGGAGCGAAATTTACTCCTTTGATTTGTCGCTACCCAAAAACACTGTAGTCCGCGTGGAACTAGTTGGCCGCGCCTTAGACATGTGAGCGGTGGGACGGAGGGGCGGGGACGCTGTGTCATTGCTTAGCACGTGCGTTGCGAACACTAGGCAACCCCGCCCCGAGTCCCACACGCAGTACGGCGAGTGTGCACGCAGGCAAGGCGCGGCGCGACAGCGAGCCGGCGCCTGACGTCACGACCGCGCTGTGCCGCTCCGCCGACGTGCCGCACGCGCCTCTCAACCAGCACCAGCCGCCTCTCTGACATCTACCTTACTGGAGGTAAGACAACCCTCTGTGTTCTAACCTGTATATCCCACTGCTATGCAAAGACAACTCATGTGAGCGATGAGGTACTAGTGAAAAGGGAACAATGTCTTTAGAAAAAAAAACCTTTAATTTTAAACTGAGAGAAAGACACAATAAGACATACGCAGACGTACGGTCAGCGTCGAAAGTCGATAAAAACAATGACTTCCGAAATGTCTATTCTATTCTTTTTTTTTTTTTTTGGAAGTTACTATGGTTTTTTACAGATACAAATGAAATGAAATGATTTTATTTTGTAAGTAGGTTTGTACAAACACTTTTACACGTCGATCATGTTTTTTTTAAAACTAGATGAAGTCGGCGTTTCCTATCTGACTACTCTGAGAAGAAAGGCCGAAACAAACTCAGAGGTCACAGTCTCTTTTAAAGTCCAGACATAATCTTGGTCAGGTTATATGAAGACCATGTAGATCGATGTCTGAGGTGGTCTTTTGAGGAAAGAACCACACAGATTGAGAGGACCTGTCCAGTCAGTGCACGCATTTGTCAAAAATCGTGCAGCTCAACTCAAGACTTAAGGAGCTCAACGATTCGACGAACAATACCAAAGAAAGGACATTTGGGTAGGCCACATAAATTACTCAAACTGCCAGACCATGAAAAGAAAAACTAACAGAACAGATAATAAAAAAAAAAATATATATGTAAAATGACCCACATCGTCTTCACATTCACAATGAAAAAATAATATAATACTTTACAAAGTAAGCAAATGTCATTGTTAAAAAAAAAATCATCAATGTCAATGTGTATATAAAAAAAAAAAACATTCAAAATGCATAAATTGGAAGCAGCTCAATCCCAAGCCTTTTTGTCCTCAATATAATCTTTAACGGTATAAAAGGCTTTCTGGCACAACTTACGTTTAATGAAAGATTTGAATTTATTAAGGCTTAGATCTTGAACGTGGCTTGGTAGTTTATTGTAAAAGCGTATACATTGGCATCTGAACGAGCCACCTATTTTCTTGAGCCTGGTTGTAGGTACAACATATTTGTGTTTGTTTCTAGTATTTATATCATGGATATCACTGTATTTTTTAAACAATTTTATATTTTTATGGGCATATAAAAGATTTTCATAAATGTACTGAGAAGGCACAGTCATTACATTAATCTCTTTAAATTTGTCTCTGAGAGAGTGTCTCGGACTTAATTTATAAATTTATCGAACAGCTCGCTTCTGCAAAACAAAGATAGTCTGAATATCGGCGGCATTTCCCCACAATAGAATACCGTATGACATTACACTATGAAAATAGCTAAAGTACACTAAACGAGCAGTCTCTATATCAGTTAAATTACGAATTTTTCTAACAGCGTATGCTGCAGCGTATACAGATGTAAGTTTCCTCGAGAGTACAGTCAACAGCAAAAGTAGATGATCAAAATCAGAAATTCAATTGGACTCAAAACTGATCACGAATATATTATGGCAGCTGTACTAGTAGTAAATGTTTGGTATAATTTACAATCACATACTTTTAAATCACTTTGACGCCACACAGTTCTGACGCGAACTCCGTTCATTAGTATTCAATTTCTGATTTTGATCATCTACTTTTGCTGTACACTATCCATTCGCGTTTGAGTACCTCTCATTTGGTTTGCACCATATTAAAGATAAAAATATTGTTATAAACGTGACTTTTGTTGTATTTGTCTTCCAGGTCCCTCCGTTTTGCGGTGCTCCTGCCAGTATCGATGTGCTTTATGAGCACAATACTGACCATACTAATACTTTTCCACGTCTACACTTAAACACTGCTCACTAGAATAGTCGTCGATGCACTAACTAATATATAAACTACATATATTATATCGAACACGGCTCGGGTGTAGGTAGGAGGCTGGTGGTTTAAATGGCGTTAATATGGGGTATATTTGGCTATTCAAAATATTATTTGACAAATCTTCAGTTATACACATTTTTATCGTGAGTTTTTGCGCATCTACAATGTCAATTTAAATTAGCTGGACATACTTTAGTGAAGTGATCGGTATCGATATCTTCCCGTTGACCTAGAATTATGAAATTTGGCAAGAAGCAATGTCATGTAGCACAAGTAAAGGTGAAAATCCGAAGACCGTTTAAATTACAAAAAAAAAAAACCTATTTACATACCTACTTTGTACAGAGTACCCGTAGTCCGACTCGCACTTGACCGTTTTATTTTATCGCCATTAAGCCCCATTTACACAATGCAAGTTTCTTGCCTGTGGCAAACAATAAAATTGAAGCAACGTATGGTATGTTGTTGTATGTGAAGTTTTGCTAGTTAATTTAAATTGACCTTGAATATTCTGTTTCTTTTCAAAAGGTTGCGCAAACATTAATTAGGACTGTAAGTCAATGGTCAATTAAGTACCTGTAGATATAATATTTTGACAAAAATGTGTCAGATTTGATAAATAGTATTTTGGATACAAGTAAGAAAAAAACCAATTAACTTGGTCGATAATTTCTTTAGGCAGTTTTTAAGTGAGTTGAAAATATTGTTTCTGATAATTAATTAAGGTATATTCATTCAGTCTTTTGATTATAGCTTATGTACTTGTATTTTGCTAATCCTTGTGTATATCTGTAGCAAATTGACTTTTAGTTAATTAATGATTTTATAACAATCTATGTAATCAATATAATTTATCCAAATGTAAAGGACTTCTTTTTAAAAATAGTTTGTAATCTTTTAAGTCTTTAATAAGCAAGTTATAATTAATTATTTAGAATGTTTTTCTTCTTAAAAATAATATTAAATAAAGCACTTATTTTTTAATTAAAGGTATGAAAACACCAGCCTCAGAGTTTGGTCACTAAGCGCAGAGCGAAATTCGACCTTATTAAACATAGTTTTTAGTCTACTTTCCATTAATATGTAAATTGAGTTGCGCTCGCAGCTAAGGTAAGGGAATTTGAGCTCAATCTGTTAACGCTAAGGTCTCTTTTGCATGAAGATAGTTGTTTTTTTTGTATTACTGTGTTGTCCTGTTTATGAATGACATGTAATTGATGGGTAATTGTAAGCTTCTTTTAAAATACAATATATTATTGTGGTTTTTGGTTCCTAGAAATGTGATCTTGAAGAACTCACTTTCAAAAGTATTATTTTATACCACAATAAGTATTTTGTCAACAAAGTTTCAATTACTCATCTTTATTTCTACACACAAAACTTTTATACCCAAGCACTATATTTTTTTTTTTTTATCATTTGCCTGAAAGATTTTAAACCTTAACACAAAGGCATAAAGTTTAAAATAGCAAGTTAAAATGAGCGCAGATTTGAATGTAGTATAGCTTGGTGCTTGTAGAAGTTCATGTTAGGGTCTTTAGGAACGAATATTATGAAAAGATTGACGGTATTGTGACGTGTGAGGTACGATACAACGTTACTCTACCATTTTATGTCGGGGTTGCCAGTATAGAATATTTTTCTACTATGAAGGTTGCTGGATTAAAAATAATGGTATGTTTTTGAATGTGTGTGTATTTTTAACAAAATCTGCTATGTGGCTTCGTCAAAGTGTTTTAAATAAGATATTTGAGAGAGACTAATCATTATAGTATAATTTTAATTTAGAATGTTACATTTTGTAATATTCACGTCGCGACTGTATTTTGGCGGTTAAAATTACAAGCACACTTTAACTTTGAATGATTTTATTTAACTTTGATGAGATATTTTAATTTTGCTCACGCCTGGGTTTTCTAACGCCAGATATCTTTATCCGAGAAATTGACAAAAACTGTCATCAATATGTCAACAATTGGAAACTTTAAATTGCAATTTTTTCCACGAAATAACGAATGCAACGTTGAAATACGGCAATTTACATATACCTATGGGTTCGAAAATACTATGTTCCTACTAATATAAAATTTCATTCAAAAATAAAGGAGAAAATCGCGTTTGAATAAAGACAAATGTATACATATTTTTGCTCGTGACTGTACATGTCTATTTTTTCTACGGATAAAATGAAGGGTCAAATTAAATTAACTGTTGAAACTTCCAAAAAAACTTATAATTTCACGTGACTTAAATACTCGCGGACATTGACCAGCGAAGTATGGTTTAGAAAATCAATAACGTGTTTAGAAATCGATATCCTAAACGTCTCTGAAGTTTTGCTAGCTATTAAAATTTTACCTTGTATATCTGACGTTGGAAAAACCAGTCCTAAAAGTATATACACAATGATGAATGAAATTCAATCTAATAAAAATCTGGCATTCCTTCTGGGCAACATTTTATCACGCTGAACAAAATATTAATTTTAAGTTATTTACTCGTCAGAATATTTTTGTACACTGTATTAGAAACATCACTATTCCACCCTTAGTATATAATATAGTTAGTAAGGCGCCGAATTAAATTGCTTTTAATTTTAAATAGTTCTATTTAGTTAAAAGTATGACGAATTGGATTTGATTTTGTGGTAGAATCGTCCTGAAAATTTCAAAATTTCCTTGTAATTTACAAGAAATTTTTAAGTCTAACCAAGTCTAGCCCCCGGTTTGTGAAAGCGGTGTGTGTCAATTTAAATTGTTGTTAAGAGTACCTACTATCTCGTCAACAAGTTTCACATTGAGTTCAATTTTAAATATTCATCATTTTTTTTTTATTTACCACGCGAGTCTCCACAACACATCTGACATTGACAGAACTGTGTGCACAGCACATCAAGCCACCCGAAACTGTCAAATTTTCCCAATCAACTTTGAACCTTATGCTTTAGATATAAAGTTGAAAATCTATTAAAGAAATTTGACAGTTTGTAGTAGTTTGATGTGCTGGCGTCTGTACATTGCCATGCCTTAAGAAAAATAGAAAAGAACTGTTGTTAAATCTATTGCTAAGTTATGTATTTGGCTATTGTTCTGTTGAATTCGATTTGATGGCTTTCAAAAACAAGGGGTAAATCTTTAAACATTTCGTCATCGACATGTCCTTATGTATAGATGTTGTATAATGATTGTTCTACAACAAACTTAAATTCAAAGATGAATAGTTTTGGCGTCAGTATTGCTTGGCGGAGCTCGGTAGGTGTAGTCTGTGATAGGAATATAATCAGAACTGTGATCAGTACGGTCAAACCACACGTAATAACATACCAAAGATGTCATGTATGGTCAGCAAAACAGTCCGACACTTTATTTTGGTGATTTGTTCTTTTCTAGACGTCTTCCTTGTTTTTTCATTCATATCTTATTATTATTTGAAGTTACTGGGTCACGTTAAATTAGCTAGAGATACTCCGCAGACGTGATAGGTATCGATATTTTAACATGATAAAACAAATGCGTGGTTGTTTTTCATAAGTTTGAAATAATAAAATTGTGAGCATTGATTTTTTTTCATTTGTTGGCAGAGATCGTCTAATTTAAAACTGCACGCCCTTCCACTGCTTGTTTGCATACACATTACAAATATTTGAGTAGAGGGGCGTGTATTTTTATATTAGAAAATAAGTACAAAAATGCAATAGAAAAAAAAAATTAAAAAAAGTACGTAAGGTTTGTTTTGCTGACTAATATTGTAAGTGATGTGTGTTGAGATATATCGATTGTTGAGTGTAGTGGGTACGTAATTTTGGTTGCGAGTGTGTAAGGGGCCAGCCCTATTCGAAGGATGGACGTGTTCATGTTTTGAGCCAAAGGCTAAGTGACTGTGTGGCTTATATGTGTCAAGGTCGACGATATTATAAGTAAAAAGGGCACACTAACGCACACATAAACGATACATTACGTTTAGACGTCACATTTGGATGGCATGATTCAATTATCGCGGGCGAAAAAGAGACAAATATAATTTGCGACAGTACGTCGTCTCGTGTACTTTTCCAACTTAGTCACTTGACTTCGTTTTAACGTGCCACTTGCTGCGCCCTTATAACCTATCTACACCTTTTTACACTTATAATATCATTGGTCAAGGTTGGCCTATGTCATTGGGTGGGCAAAATTAAAAATTATTCGCTAAGCTGAAATGGTTTTGAATTTCCAAGTCAATGTTCATTATGAAATAAATGTGCATTATTTAATTCAAACTTTATTAAACAATTTAAAATTGTGAAAAACGGGGTCATGTCTTGGCCTTTGTTGTGAATTTTAGCATTTATTTTCTGGTGAAAATAATGCTGAAATCAAGTAAGACTTAAATTTATAAAATTCCTGTGTGTTTGGCCCAACTAGCAAAATATTTGCGAACGATTTTACTCTAAGAGCTGCGGTGCTATTCTGTAAAAATCTCACCGCGAAAACTTAGGTGAAGTGAGCTGTCAATAGTGTCAATTCCTAGCAAAAACAAACTCACTTCACCTAAGTTTTCACAGTGAGATTTTTACAGAATCGACCAGCTGTAGTGGTATTCTGTAAAAATCTCACCGTGAAAACTTAGGTGCAGTGAGCGTGGAGTGAGCTGTCAATAGTGTCAATTCCTAGCAAAAACAAACTCACTTCACAGAAGTTATCACGGTGAGATTTTTACAGAATCGACCGGCTGAATAGCAATGCTGTTGTCCAATGTTTGTCTGTGGACTTTGTCAGTGATAATAAAGTTTATTTTCAAAGTCATCAAAACATCTGCTGCTCTCAGCTCATAATCATCTAGTCTTACTGTCGAGGCCTCATCGTAACTACCACCTAATATTAATACTACTGCCATTTTATCCGTGTATTGTATATGTAAATCATTGGTCAGGAAGGGGCCATAGCCCTTCAATAGTTAGTTCTTGGTAACTAGTTACCAGCCACTCAAACTCATAGTCAAATAATTATTTTCGTTTCCGTATCCTGCAATAGTCCTACACCAGCCGGAGGTTGTCTTTGGATGCACTTGCACGGTGCAAACAAGGGTAATCTTCGGTTTGTGCTTAATGTCCTTTACTTATACAGGGTTACTTGTAATTCGATGTAACCTGCCTAGCGTTTTCCCAATTATGTTGGGGTCGGCTTCCAGTCTAACCAGATGCAGCTGAATACCAGTACCTATTTTACATGGAGCGACTGCCTATCTGACCTCCACAACCCAATTACTGGATAATACGATACTCCTTGATAAGACTGGTTGTCAGACTTTCGGGCTTCTGACTACCCGTAACGACTGTCAAAGATCCACGAACGACACACATTTTGGGAATGTTTTTGTATTAGGCTGGGGGCACGGCAGTGCCCCCGCCAAGTCGAGCAAAAAGCGGCACGGCCGTACCATCCTTTTCTCGAAACAGTTCAGGCCATTTTCGACCCCCTATTAATTTTATGTCAGGCATGTTCTTTAGCAGCCTCACTTTTTAAGCGGAAAGAAACATTTTGCTAGTATTCTTAAAAAATACAAATTCACGCACAACGATCTTAGAACCCTATTTCTTTAAGCCTGACTAGCTTTAACAGAGCGTCTATTAGTTGTGCGAACAATTTTAAACTTTAAGCGAGTATTGTAAGATCGAAATTGGATTAACGGCTTCGATTGTAGACGCGATGAAACGATTTATTTAACACATCTACGTAGAATTAACGTCTTTGTAATACTAAGTGATGTTCAGTGTTGGATTTGTTTTAGGGGAATTGACAAACGAGAGAAAGTGGGAGATTTTCTGCTCTTTTAAACTTTTGACAGCCACACGTCAAAAAAAAAACGTGCCCTGGACGTCGAAGTCATGTAGTCGAACCGTGGCGTGCTGGGCACATTTTGGTTTGTCATCTATACATGACTGTGGCAGGCAAAAGGTTAAGGAAGGAACTTTGACCATCATGCTAACAGGCCATTCTTGAGTTTAGCTTGTATCACGATGTTTTTTTTCATCGTACCTACGTATTACCCATTCGCGCTAAGTTTGCCCGTCCGTGGAAAGCGCGACTACTCCCCCCAACCGCCTACCGCACCGCTGAGTCGCCCACTCAGTAGTCAGTACCGTAAGCAACGTCATCGCAAGCGCATGTGATTATTACTTACTCGGCACCTTAATATTCTTCCGTTTTCTCGATATTTGTTAGTTTTGCTGACGGTCAGCGGTAAACTTAGCGCGAACGGGATATAGACATAACATAATCAGCCCATAAGGTTCCCACTGCTGGGACACAGGCCTCCTCTCGGCGAGAGGGAATGGGCCATAATCCACCACGGAGGCCCAGTGCGGGTTGGTAGATGGATGGCATATCTATTAGTGATGTTCGATCGCTTACACTTCAGGCCAAAATTATTTACCAACTCATGTAATGCTACCTCTATATACTGACTGTACTTACTTAAAACAAATCCAATAGCATACTACTTGTAGTTTAAATAATCTCCTAAGAATTTAAAGTACAAAATGTCATCATCACTTTCCACTTTAAACAGGTTATCCTTATCTATAAAAATAAACACTTACATAGACATAATAATATAATTTTAACAAGCACGCCGTAAATCCATAGTGTTACCTATGTATCGTTGCGCATATTTTCTTGATTGTGTGAACACTTGCTTGGAAAAAACTGGGGAGACGACTTTGAAAAACGTTCATTTCAAGGGGCACTGCTTAGCGATCGAAGCCAATCTGTAATACTTACTTCGTCGGCCAAATAAATTCGGCACAGAATTTCTAACACTGACTGTCACAAGAGGGGTGCTACACGCATGTTCGGGTCGACATGCTTCAGCACAGTCAGGCGGCAAAATCGAATATAATTATGTCGAGATGCGGAACGAAGTTGGCGGATCGGCACGAGTTAAATGAAAGCCGAATGTGTGTAGCAGCCTTTTTTTTTTTTTTTTGCGGATGGGAAATCATCAAGTGACCCCTCCCGCTCTGGGTGGAGCGGAAGGGAGTGTCAGACTCTTACTGGCTAAAACCCACCCGTGTCCTTAGCCCTTTATGTTCCGGGCCAGCCATCTCTTTGAGGCGCGCGTGGAACACGTACGCGCCGTCCGGCTTTGTAGCAGCCTTGAGTATTCATCTATTGATATTTTTTGTGGTCCTTTTTTTTTGCAAGCAAGTGTAATATTTTAATGAATATCTACTATGATCTCGTACATTACTGGACACTCATTTCAAAAGCAGGGTTAATCTATGTAATTAAATACTGCTTCAATTACTAGTTACTATTTAGGATTCGATTTCAGTAGACTTTACTGCACATAGACAACTATTAAAAAAAAATCTAGTTATTAAAATACACTGCTGGGGCCGAATTATGATAAAATTCCAGTCCCATAATTAAAGGAATGATGCTATCGGTCATGTATAGATACGTATCCCTCTCGCACTGGAATCATAATGGCATTAAAACGAACTTAAGTATCTATAATTAATTAATTATAATTTTTAATTGGTACACCTGCAGTAAAACTACTTTTACACCATCAAAGTTCAAAATAATGTTATGATTTCATATAAAGGGGACTGAGGATTTGTATATGGAACCTGGCATACCTACCTGTCCGCCATTTTATTTATTTTTTTCAAAATGGCGGCCACGCTTGATATCTATAAAAATCGATATCTGACATCAATGCAAACTTTAATTCCGATCCAGCCTGTCCCTTGCTGCCCTCTCCCAGCCGAGGTCCGTACCCCACAGGGGGTGCCCTTAGCGTGTAGTCGCTTTAGTTATTAATTTTTTTAAGCCCTGGCTGAAGGCCTAATTTATTGACGCATCCAGACGCCAACCTCATAGGTTGAACTGCGAGATGCCTTATTAAAAAAAACAAAACAAACAGAAAACATAATAAGACTAAACCTAGTAGAGGTAAAGGTAGGTATGCCACGGGACCTTCAATGCCCTTTGTTCTGGGATAAATGCCTTTATTCGTCTTATCGAAAAGTTTACTGAAATCTGCTCCTTGAAGCTAATCTAGACTTTTAGCTTAGATATTCTAGTGATGCTAGTGCGTAATTAAAAGTAATTGTATTTTGCCAATCTTCACTGTCAGTAATATTGACAATCTGCCATTTTTTACGTACCCATAGATTTTAATAAGTGTATTAAATGTATGTGTAACTAAGTACTGTTGTTTTATTCATTCTTTATCTATTTTTTGCAAGAATCCAAGGTTTTTTTATGCCAGATAGAATTAACTGCATCTAAAGCAAGAGTGAACAGGCATCTTCTGGGTATGCTCATCATCACCATCATAGACCTCATCCATCGCATAATTGAGATCAAGAGCAGGCCCAATCAGCAATAAAAAAAACTACATTACATCTCATAATCAACTTAATTGCCATTAAATTAAAGTTGATATTTGTTCAACTTTATTTTAATGGCAATTAAGTTGATTTCAGAGTGACTAGCACTATTGAAAAAGTTATAAAAATGTTTGAAGTTGTAGCGTAAACTGAACTTTATTGTGTAGGATTTACTGTTATTTTTCCATAAATTCATATTTGTTTACAGTTTTGGCAAATAAATCGCGAATGCAGATTACTTGCAATATTCATCATATAAATGTTGATGGATGGAGGGAGAGGAAGGCCAAAGAAAACATGGATGGATTGTGTGAGGAAAGAGAAGGGAGTGAATGCTAGTGTGACGATTGACAGGGGAGAATGTAAGAATAAAATGTGTTGTGTGAACCCCTAGTGACATGTGACAAGTGCAGGAAGATGATGGATCATGTATGGATGCACAACCCATCTCAGAAAGTAAGGTCAACAATAAGAAAAACACTATCTTATGCTGGTGATTGTAACATTCAACAACACAGCAATATAGTAAAACATACTTTAGACCCATTTTGGCCATAAATATACACAGAGACACAACTAGCAAAGATGACCAGAGGGAGTTCTTTGTAATTTCGTAAAATAAAACAAACATAAATAGTTAATAATGTGTCTATATTAAAAAAAATCTTGGTACACAAGAACTTTGTCGCACAATAATGTTTCTTGTACACGAATATTTTGTACTTAACCTATACTTAAAAGTAAATAAACCGAATTGATACAATTCAAATGTTATAATCAAATCAATTGCATCAATCGGGTTTCAAGCAGCCTAGCATGTACTACAAGGCAAGACATTTATCACAGGTTTTGTACAAATCTGAGACTTATGTCCTGACAAAATAGTACTTGATAAGCTTATCAGGATATTTTGTAGTTATTGTTGACAATTAAAAGGCAATTACTCTATCATTGCCGTAGCTAGGGATTTTGTCTTGGAGAGGCAGCCATCTTGCTAATCTAACCACAGTCAATTAATGAGAGCCCAACTCTAGAAACCTATAAGGGTTTGGTCTTTTCCTTTTCAGGTACGGAACCCTAATTAAAAGCGATTAAACAGTAAGTACTTCAATACTGTCGATTTTTCTAGGGTGGGCAAAGACATTTCTAGACTGGGCGTTGCCTACCCTTGCCCCCCTCCCCATGTACTCTATGTAAAACAGTGGTATTCAACTGCATCTGGTTAGACAGGAAGTCAATCCCAAAATTGGGATTAGGCTAGGGTAGATTGATTGTTGACAAATACAATTTGATTTTGATGAAACCTGTTTGCAGTTGACAAGTTTTTTCAGACACAACGACCAACAGGTGATAGTTTACTTTGCCAGAACATAATAATACATCATTGAGGTAGAGAACTGACAATTGGAAACATACAGATCACAAATAATGCAACTGCCAACACATTACTGTCGTCAACATAACTAGGAAATGAAATAAACAATTTTAATTCACTGAATATCATCATTTTATGACTACAAAACACCTATCTGTTTAACCTAACCTAAATTGGATGTCCAAGCAACTTTATCTCTCCCCTGACCTCATCGTATAAGTCCTTATAATCATCATGTTCTTTAACCAGTACCATAACGCATCCTCTCATGGTGCCCATGGCTGCGCCAATGTCTTTGCGGCTCGGTGTGTAGCAGTATGGGATGTCTTTCTCTTCGCAAACTGCTGGTAAGTGGCACATGATCTCTATTGGTGATATGTCTCCGGCGAAGAAGACGAGTCTGGAAAGGATAGAGAATGTCTTAAGTAAGAATTTATATTTTTAATTAATGCTATAGACAGGATCATTGACTATTTTCTGATCTTTTGGTAATAAACTAGAATGGAAGAGAAGGAAGTAAGTATTACTGTAGTATGATAAATTGATAGGTAATTCATGTCAAGGTTATGAATTTACGAATTACCATAGTAACGGTCCAATACAATGTTGATAATATTATTGATGGGAATGTATAAATAAATAAATTGCAACAGTGACAAACATTATAAATTCATCGTAATTAGGCCAGGACTGTCATGCTTTGTTATAAATTTTACGCAAGCGGTACAAAGCACTGCGTATTTACATAACCTCAAAATTTAAAAAGTAACATGTTTATTTACCCTTTTTCACCAAGCCGCAACTGTTTCTGAACAATCTTTAGCCCATTCCTAATAAAGTTTTTGTGAGAAGTAGACTTCTTGATGAGTTTGTAAATTTTTTTGCTAAGTTTCTTCGGAGCCATGGGCTTTGCAATCACACTGCAATGTTCAACTTTATTGTCGTAACTTTGTGGTTCAGATTTAATGCTGACATCTCCCTGCTCGTCTTGGTCGACGGGCTCCTGTTTTACTTTGCCCATTTTAGTAAATTAAAAATATTTTGTGTTAATTTTGTAAGCCGTAAACACGTGCGCACGCCACACACAACAGGCAAACGAGAAAATTTGACAAGTTATTCGACGTTCAGAAACTACTCCTACTGAACTACTTATTGGATAAATCTTACGGTTAAAACATTATTGATCGAAGGTTAAAACCAACAAAATTATATGCAAATGTTTGTAAAGAGTTCACAAGTAATAAATTTTATCACAGAAAACTATCTAAAAATGAAAATAATTTAGTAAATTTACTTTATTTTGACAATAAAACTATCTTTGAATACATTTCTAGACGATCATTTTGTTTCATTACACGTACTCTTAAAACAGTTTCTTATTGGTTTCATTTTTTTCCTTTGTCGATTGTGTTTTTTTCAACATTTTATCGTAATTCACAAACAAATTGTAATTAGCATTTATTTTGAATTGTAAAACAACGAGGTATAATGTCTAAAATAGTAATCCATTCATACGATTAACCCACCGAAACATGTTATCTTAAGAACGGAACGTGGTTTTCCTCACGTTACCATGGAAACAGCTACATGTCAACAAAATTCCTTCAATTCACGCAAGTTGCGAAGAAATAGTTTAATTACGATGAAAAGTATTGTTTTTTACTAATAATAAATCAAGTTTTACCTACTCAACCTTACAAAGATTATCTCCATGATGGTATTTTGAGCAAAATAACCCAAATCTTGTAGTTAAATATGTTTATTGTTGTGCTGATTCGTGTTAAAATTTCTAGGGCCTACTGAATATTTTGAAAAAGCTGAGGTCCAATCCAGATAAGGAGTTGCGTCTCCTGCTTCTTGGGCTAGACAATGCCGGTAAAACAACTCTCCTAAAGCAACTGGCATCAGAAGACGTGAACCATGTTACTCCTACTGCAGGGTTCAATATAAAATCAGTTTTATCTAATGGTTTTAAGTTAAACGTCTGGGATATTGGAGGGCAGAGGAAGATAAGACCATACTGGCGAAATTATTTCGAAAATACTGATATTTTGGTTGGTTTTTTTAAGAAATTATTTATTTTTCTGTGCTTCTAGTAAGTAATAAAAAACTAAACATGCCATGCCAATGACCATGGTCTTCAAAACCTATAGGTTGATTCATATGTGACCAATCTTAACCCACATTTCATTGATAATTTAGCTATGCTTTTCATATTTAATACTTTCCTGAGTAAAAGGCTTCCAGATTTTTCCACAACACTGTGAAATAAATAGTTCATTATATCATTAAAAAATTTGGGCTAAAATGCTGACCATACACTTACAGATCTATGTTGTTGACTGCTCTGATCACCAAAGACTGGAGGAAACGGGTCAGGAGTTGGCAGAACTCCTGGAAGATGAGAAGTTACGTGGAGTTGCCTTACTGGTGTATGCCAATAAACAGGACTTGGCTACTGGTAATTAATTCAAAGTTCTTTAAGTATTTAAAACTATTTGCAAACACTATCAGTCAACAGTAAATTCTAATTCATTATAAAAAATAATCCCAATTAATTCGGGGTCGGCGCAACATGTCTTTTTCTTCCATACTTCTATATTAATCGTCATCTTGGTAGTCACACCCTTTCTAGCCATATTGTCTTTCACACAAATTATAAAAAATAAGTAGGTAGTTTTAATTTAAATTATTTTTAAACTTTTGATGCTGACTGTACCCATAGTCATTTTTGTTTTAAATATGCTCATTATGAATACCAAAAAAATGAAAATGAATGAAAACCATTGCACAATAGTTTAAAAGTATTTAATCTTTATAGCATTGCCTGCCAGTGAGATAGCCCAGCATCTGGGCCTGCATCTGATCAGAGACCGCACTTGGCAGATACAGGCGTGCGTTGCTACTGATGGCACTGGAGTCAAGGTTGGTCCATTTTCACATTTAAAATTAATATTTTTAATTTTTTTAATAAAATCAGTTTTTTAAACGTCATGGCCATATTTAATGCTGGGTAAGTGGGTACAAATTGGTTAAATGGAACATGAATTGTAGTCCGTCAGTCCTGATTAATACAATGCAACATGAAATGGTTCGAGGAGGCGCGGAAGGATTTGGGGAGGCCTTTTCCCAGCAGTGGGACAGTACAGGCTACCAAAAAAAACCATGGAATGTAACATAACAACTAAGCGAATTTGTTTCAACATGCCATTACATTTCATGTTACGTTTCACCAATCTGTGGATTATATAATTTTGAAGAAAGCTTACATTAATAAAATGGCACAGTTTCTCTATAATTGCTCCTTGCACTCAGGCCCCTCTTTCCCACTGGGCACTCTGGGCAAGTGCCCAAGGCCCCGCGATCGACGGGGGGCCCCAGCCTGCCCTAATAAAAATCGTTCGTTTTTAATTGTTTCGCTGTTCCATTCTACGCATTATTAGTACCCGATTCAATGACAAAATAATTGATTTGCAGTGCGAATTTTAAGGATCAACATGTGAATGCTAAGAGTTACTTTTCCAAATCATAATTATTACAATTATCATGTGATCCTTATCTGACCAGGGCCTCCAATAGGTTAAAGACGGCTCTGCTTGAACTGTCACTTGAGCTGATGATGTTTACAGTATGATGCTGAGCTGGGTAGCTATACTAGGTTGGCGATTTGGTTTCCCAACATATAATTTGAAATATAGTTTTGGAAAGAACCTGAAAACTCCACACATAAAGTTGTTTGCACTACAACTTAAAACATTTTTATGGCTTTTTGAATAGTATTTGAATAGACTTTAGATGGCATTTTAAGGTATTTTGTCTTTTTCTCCTTTCAGGAGGGCATGGAATGGGTCTGCAAAAATATCCCAAATAAGAAGTAAACTATACTATAAAAATAATAATTCTTTACGCTTAACATTATTAGAAGTTCTATTATTATTATTTTAAATGATAATAATGTTGCAAATCATTACCAATCAAGAATAATTATATTATTTTGAATTTACAAGTTATTCTAGTCTAAAGAAATCCGTCCAAAGTTATAATAGATTTTAGTTAGAATTTATTATTTATTTATTTTACCTGTTTAACATCATTCTACAATTTATTTATGGATAAATGGAACGAAAATTTATATCTCGATAATATCTATTTTTGAAGCAGTAAACACAATAACCAGCATGAAAAAAATATTCCATTTTCTTAAAAAAAATCCATTTATTATGGTTTATTTTTAAGATTGAAATAAAATAATATATGTTATTGGACCAATGTGATTTTGCCTACTTCTGATTATAAAAATAAAAAGTTCTTCGCGATTTTTGTGGCATTCGTGTTTCTAAGAAGATTCTTCAAACTACTACATAAAAATGCCACGAATACCTACATTAAACTAATTATTAGAGATGACTATCATGTTACCTACTATATAATATTATGATAATTTAAAAATATACATTAATAAGTTATTTTTAAGGTAACTTCGTTTTAATTTTAATTAGCTTATAGTTATTATTTATAAAACTGCCATTAACTTTATTTCTTGAAATGTAAGTATTTTTAGTATTTTTTCGCGATATAAAACTAATAATGAATACTATTGATTGACTATAATATTGTATCTACATGTTTATGATTGCACATACCTATTTAGGTGCTGATAACGGGTAATAATAAAAATAATTAAATCACACTGGCCGGTCGTTAATTTTTAATTTTGTGAGAAAATTATGTAAGTACTGTCGGCATCAAAAGTTTTAAAAGTTATTTTAAAATATATTTTATTTTAAATGAATGCATATAATTAACTTTGTTAATTTTTTCATTGTTACTTCTCTTGACATTTCTCGGAGGCTTACGCGAAGCCGAACCCAACTCGATTATCAATTGCAAGTGCACCCAAGGACAACCCCCGGTTGGTGTAGGACTGTTGCACAATATGGAAACAGATATATTGGATTATGGGTTTAGGTGGCTAAGTGAACTGGTTATCTAGAACTATGAAATTACTATGGCCCCTGCCTGACCAATGTTTTATATAAAATAAACAGATAAAATGGCAGGGGGTGACTTGCACACTCAATAATATCATTAAAATAATTTATCAAGGTTCCATGGTAAAAAATCTATCCAAAATGTGAATAAACTTGTTGATCAGTTGTATTTGCTAAAGTCCTTTAAAGTTATACCGGCAAGTGTGAATTAATTTTAACGTAACAAAATATGAATTGTATTAAATTATGGGACTTTTAAGCTGAAATTAGCATCAATGTGAATATTTTTCTAAATTTGATCTCTCACTGTTTGCAATTTTAGTTTTTATATGATTGTAATTTGCATTTATGGGTACCTTCCAGTTAAATAAATAATACGAGTTTTCAGTCTAATGTTTTATTTCATATCATACATCAATGTGGAATGTATTTACATTTTAAATTGAAAGCGATACGGAAGACTTGAGAAATTAACCTAAAAGTAACAAATATGTATTTAAAAACAAAACATTTAAAGTATAGTTTTTTTAAAACTATAGTTTATTATTTAAGTAAAAATATTTTATATAGTTTCGAGATTTTAATATATTATTATCTATCTAGATACCCCTGAAAACCCATTGTTTTAGGGTGCGCAGAGGTATTAAATGCAACGTAAGTTTTAGCACCAAAATGTCCAGCAAAAAACTAAAATTATTTTACTTAATTTCAACTAACAATACTATGTTTACATAAGTACATTTTTTTAATATTCCATTTTAAATTATTCATTCAGTGTTTATTAAAATAAAACTAAAATGTCATATTTTTGAGCTATTTTAATATTTGGATTTCATAATAAAAATGGAATACTTATTTCATTTTCACTAGGTATACCAATTAAATACAAATTCCAAAAAAAAACAAATAATTTTTTTGTGAAAAAATAATCTAAACTGAAAGACATTGAAAAAACTTATTTCACAACATCTTAAATTAATAGTCAAATACATAGTTTACATAAAAGCAGTGTATCACGATATAATATTAAAATAATTAAGTAACATTATATATATAATTATACATACATATTTATTTATCAACAATAATAAATGAAAACAGAAATGGTGCATTTTGTCTGTAAAAGCAAATGAAAAAAATGAATTTGTGATCAAATTAGTGAATGAATTTGTTATCAAATTACTAAATGAATTTGTGATCAAATTAGTGAATGAATTTGTGATCAAATTACTAAATGAATTAGTGAATGAATTTGTGGTCAAATTAGTGAATGATTTTGTGATCGAATCACCGAATGAATTTGTGACCAAACTGATTTTATTGATAGTGTATTTCGTGCTCTCATGGAGACCATGGCTTACTTTTTAATGAACGATTCATGACAGAATGATTTGAAATGAAATGAAATGATTTTATTTTTTGTAAGTAGGTTTGTACAAACACTTTTACACGTCAATCATGTATTTTTTTTTAAACTAGATGAAGTTGATTTTTGGTCGATCCATTTAACGGCCGTTAACAAATGAATATTTTGACGAATTGTGTTAGTGATTAAAAGATGAATATGAGTGAACATTTACGTAAATGATGATTGCATAAATGAGAGTGAACACATTGATTAAATTATTATTAAAATCGGTGTGAAATGGTGTCAATGGCTTGTGAAATTGGTTTCTAGTTAGAATAATAAAACGAAAATGATGATGATCAAATATCGATTATACATAACCAAATGCTGATGACTAATGAGAGTGAATAGGTAATCATTTATATGTTGGTTTATCAGTAGACGATTATTTAATGAAATATGGTACAGATGTGAAAAACGAAGTTTAAAGAAGTCTCACTAAAAATAAAAATATTGAAAGGAAGGAACAAACAATAACTATACCAGACCTTGCTAAAATTCAAAAAGTGACCCATTCTGCCCATTCATCATTCTAAACTGTGTCAATTATAGTATACAGGTTTAGATTAAAACAGAAGGCATTACAACAATAAAGTTAGTCTACATAAGACTTATAATTCATTGTGGTATACTTCTGTAGTTACTTTCATTTCGTGTTCATGGAATGCCGAGCAGTCAGCTGGGTAGGCCGCCTGAAAATATAAATATTGCATAGTTATAAAACAAGATTTATGTAAATACTCTAAATTAAAATATTAAATGAGTAATTTTTTAATTTGGAATTTCATTTCGACGAAGCTAAAGTTCGAATTACAAAAATTGACTTTAAACCCGAGTCTATTTGTTGCCGATTTTGCGCCAATAGCTCGTCCCTGCAATGCAATGCAGTAACTGGCTCGGAAGGTTTAGGCTAGGTCTAAAGTTAGAACGACGGACAGAGTTTTGGCCCATTGGGATCGTCTACAGTGCAGGTATACGGCCACTTGGAACACATGGGTAAATGAGACATGGTCTGCTTCCGAAGAATTGCCAAACTTAAGTAGCAGTGGGCGGGGCACATAGCTCGTAGAATGGATGGCCGATGGGGTCGAAAGTTTCTGGAGTGGCGACCGCGTATCGGGAAGGATCCCTTATGATGGACCGATGTCCGACCGACCGATAACCGATAATGACCGATGTTGTATGTGCGTGTGTGTGTGAAGATCGTGGAATTCCGCTGGTTGTGATTGGTGACGCTTGAAGGAGGCTTTAATGATAGTCAACCTTTTTTTTCTTACCTATATCGAACAGTGGACGTCTTTCGGCCGTTCTTTTCAGGCCAGAATGCCAAGATAATTAGAATACCCATTAATTTGATACTCACTTCACAATTGACGTCATTCTGGATAGCGTTGTACAGGTCGAAGAATCCTTTTCCGTTCTGGAAGCTGAGTGCCGCAGACGCTGCTAAGCTGCTGAGCTTCGTAAGACCAGCCTTGAAACCGGGAAGACCTGGAATAGGTAAATTATACGTAATTATTTAATTTATTAAAGTTTACAACAAAAATGGTACCTACTTACATCGTACAGTCACGAGCACTAATATGTCAACACTTGGCCAATTTCAATTGCGATTTTTTCGTGAAATAACGAATGCAATGTTGAAATACGACACTTTACATAAACCTATGGGTTCGAAAATACTATGTTCGTAATAACATAAAATTTCATTAAAAAATAAAGGAGAAAATCGCCTTTGAATAAAGCCAAGTGTATACATACTTATGCTCGTGACTGTACATATAAAAACAGATTTCGGTGAAGAAAAGTGAAACAGCATTTGATTTTGTGGCCTATCTCTCGTCATTCAGCGGGGTAATTGCGTACAGTCAAACGGGGTGAATAGGGATGCAGGGGTGAATCGGGACGAAACTTTAAAAGCGATTTTAACATTGAAATAATATAGTTTGTTGCCAAAAAGGTGTCTAATGTGTTTATTGTATTATAATTAACGATTAAGTGTCCTTTTCGGCAACAAACTGTATTATTTCAATGCTAAAATCCATTTTAAAGTTTCGTCCCGATTCACCCCTGCATCCCTATTCACCCCGTTTGACGGTACCTAACACATTAACAGTAGGAATGGCTTTCATTTTGACAGTTCAACAACATTCATTGTGTTATTTACGTTGTTGAGCAGACAATTTTTTCGAACATAATTATGAAGCAATGGATTATCAATATCTTTCAAAATGATTTAGATTGTGATTACGCAATTAGGGTACCGATGTCTCTGGCTATTCGCTTTTGGTCGTATCTATATCTGTAATCTATTCTGCTAAAACTTATTATTATTCTTTACTAGCTTTTGCCCGCGTATTGGCCCGCTTGGATGTCGCGAATCATCCCACGCAAAAATATAGGTAGGTATATAAAAGTACCGTCAAACGGGGTGAATAGGGATGCAGGGGTGAATCGGGACGAAACTTTAAAATGGATTTTAGCATTGAAATAATACAGTTTGTTGCCGAAAAGGACACTTAATCGTTAATTATAATACAATAAACACATTAGACACCTTTTTGGCAACAAACTATATTATTTCAATGTTAAAATCGCTTTTAAAGTTTCGTCCCGATTCACCCCTGCATCCCTATTCACCCCGTTTGACTGTACCTAAAGTAGGTACGGTCAGCAACGAACGTCCATTTCCACTGTTACTTTTACGTAGGTAGCATGTAAAATATTATGGAATTCGACAAAATTACCTACTAGAAACACTGCTACTTTAAAAAAAATATATATTGGGCCCGCTCTAACTTGACCTCGATCACGCCTGATGGAAAGCGAGGATGAGGTGGATCGTGGTGGTGGATAGAACGAGCGTGCCCAGAAGAATTGGCCAGTCGAATATGGTGTTGGGTGTGACTGTCCAGGATGCGTCGCTCGATTCAGTGGAGTAACTGGCGGAACAAACTGCGCTACACTTGGCTTCTTCGTGCATCCCAAAATGCTTTTCAGCATTTCATATAGTTTGTACTAAAACGAAAAAATATGAAGCGTTTCGAATTCACTGCCGTTGCTGATCGTATCTTCAGTATTATGCTATCATACACAAAGCTAAAGCTATTTTATAATAATAAATAAATATAGGAAAAATACAGAGTTAGATATGATAAACTGCGCCTATAATTAACAAAGATGTATGGGACTGATAATGGTATGGAATGTAGTGACATTGATCACGCAATGTCCTTTACACCTCATAATAATGTTTTTTACCTATTATAAGTTGTCGATGGTATTATTATTTTATGACTATTTATTATTGTGATAATATCAAAATGTGCACGGCATTTTACTGCAGGAACCATAGATATAAGAAAGAAGTTTGTTTTTATATTTTTATGGTAGGAATCACAGATAGGATACACCTAGATAACGCAAGAGCAACTACTTCACGTGCCAAAAATCGCACCAGCTTACGTTCAAAAATCGTAAGCCGCCATTTTCGCGCTCAGTCCTGTGTACTGCTGGCTGGGTAAGCGTGAGCGAGAGCGCGAGCTTGTGACGTCATACTCGTAGTAGGTAGTCAAAAAATTACACGCTTGGTTTTCATACAGTTCGTGATACTTGCGTTATATAGGTCTATTCTATATCTGTGGTAGGAACAGATACTTGGTACAGACGCCAGCACAACAAGCTACACGAAACTGTCAAATTTTCCCAATCAAATTTGAACCTTATACCTTAGCGTTAAAGTTGAAAATCTATCAAAGAAATATTACAGATTGTAGTAGCCTGATGTGCTGGCGTCTCTATACCAAGGGCTCAAATTCATACCTCGATATATTTTTAGTTGGATAATGCAGATAAAGACAATTTTTTTTTTGTGTTTTTTGAATCACTGATAACTTCTAATGGCCAACCTATTATTGTCCTACTGCAGGGCAAAGGCATGCATTTTCTCATATACCTAGAGAAGGCACGAGCATTGGTCAACACGCCTGCTCAAGGCAGATTGGCAATTTTAGACTATTTATATTTATTTTAATTATAAGTCCAGGTTCCCGGGATCACGACGTTTTGCTTTACCGATATCAGTTATGTCCAAGATAAACTTAGAAAGTACCTACTAGATATGAATTGAAAAAGTCACATTGGATTTGAACCTCGTGCTTGAGGCGAGGCATTTACCACGGAGCCATAATTTAGTTTCTGAAGGTAAACTGAAAATTGATCAATGTGAAGATATATCATCTCTATAGATCAGGCATGGCCAACTTGGTTAGAGCCAAGATCTACTGTTCACTGACGACACCCTGTGCGATCTACCAATTCAATACTTCTTGAAATCTTATATGAAACAGCATAGTTCAGTACACAAATTATGTAGTACTTATTTTTTATGAAGGAAAATATAAAACTGAAAATTATTCTTAGTAACTATTTATTTATATTAATGTGAGCATTACGTTTGACCATCTTTCGCTAGATTAGCAAAATCAGGTTTGTAGTTGGAAATATTTTTTGCCTTGCCCCGATCGACTGGACTAATAGTCGATTGGGTGATCGACTGGTCGATCGCGATCGACCGGTTGGCCACCCCTACTATAGATGTTTAACTCATCTGATGATTATAACTTCACATTGATTTTCATTTGATCTTCAGAAACTCCTAGCTTTCAAATCACCTCTCAAAACCCTCATTGCTATTACCCAACTCACCCTTCTTATCCTGATCATGGTGCCTGTTAACCAGACACATGAGATGCTCCTGGCAGTGAGGTGCCTTCACGGAGTGCTGGTACGCGCGGTAGACCCTCAGCACCGGTTCGATGACCTCCAGGTTCAGTGTGTCGGTCAGACGGTCGGCTATGGCGTTGTAGTCGCCTCGGGAAGACATGGTTTTGGTTCTGGTTTCCGCCATTTTTAGGGTTTGCTGTGGAAGAAAAGGAAATTTTTATTAGACATGTCTGGTTAACGTCTGATATATCCCAGTAACAATTTACTTAATTGTTAAATACACCGAGATATAACTACAGTTTGCAATAACAAGTATAAAATTAAAAGAATTTTTCTGAAAGACGTCTCATCTGGTCAGTTACTAAGTAACACGACACCCCCTTGATAAGACTGGTTGTCAGACTTTTGGGGCTTCTGACTACCAATAGGGTTTCGTACCCAAAGGGTAAAAATGGGACCCTATTACTAAGACTCCACTGTCCGTCTGTCACCAGGCTGTATCTCATGAACCGTGATAGCTAGACAGTTGAAATTTTCACAGATGATGTATTTCTGTTGCCGCTATAACAACAAATACTAAAAACAGAATAAAATAAATATTTAAGGGGGGCTCCCACACAACAAACGTGTTTTTTTTGGCGTTTTTGCCTTGTGGTAGGGCTTGGCCAGTTTTTATCCTTACCTTGACATACTCGACAGCCGGCGAGACATATTCGGCCACATCGGTGTCCATGTCCAGGTAACGTTTGAGCACATAGTTCAGTAGTGTGGTGATGGACTGTTCTGGTTTCTTCACGTTGAAGTGGGTGCTCTTCGGGAGACCCTGGGAGTCGAGGAAGCTGTTTGTGATATATTCGACTGAGACGAGGTACCTGGAAAGAAGTATATGAGTTTTAGTTCAAAAAATATGTAGGTAGGTACTGTCGAACTAGCTATTTGGTGGTTAACTTGCAATTACTTTTAAACAATGTTGAGTATTGAGTAGTCAATTCTTTTAAATCATACTCTGAAAATTGGCAGTGTAGTGGAAAGTTTTTTTTTCTCTAAATACGTAGGTATAGGTTGTTTGACTGTACCTATTGCATGACATTAAAAGTCTATTTACGATATTTATAATATACCTACTCCCCAAATGCCGCTGCTGTGCTTTGGTTAGTCCTTGAATCCAGGGGGCCTAAAAAGGCCACTTTGGCAGAATCATAAAAGGATAACATTATGAAATGTGCATCTGGATTGAGGGCCCATTTTTTGAACCCTTGCGAAACGAAATAAGACTTATAGGGAAATTAGTTAAAAATAGTAAAAACTTAAAGCGAAGGGCCATGATTTTCTTAAACGTAAATTAAAACTGTTATGATTATGATTAAATAACTTGGGCCCTCAAATTCGTAAATAAAAATTATTAATCCAGAGATAGTAAGTACCTACTTACTGAGATTGAGGCTATGCCACTTTATGCACTCGTCTGGATTTATGGACTGGTTATTTATACTAGTTTTCAATTCAATTAATATCCCAAAAGTTACAGAATTTTGTTCGGGTCAAATTAACCTTTTTGTTAAAACTGACTTTAACAATCTGCATTTTGGTAGCGTTAACTTTTCCAAAACCTGCTCTGATAAAATGTCTGTCCCTAATTGTTAGTTTTAAACATAATTTTAAACTACCAATGCCAAAACCATGTAAAGCAATTTAAATTTTCCCAAGTAATTCAAAAGTCAGAGTGAAATCGCTCGGCGTAAAACCATGATCCGCTAAACTTTTACACTAACTAATTGGCTGTTTCAGTGAAGAATTTATAGTGGACACAAACCGTGTGGTTGGTTGATGGGGTTTCACATCGGCAAAAAATCAACCTAAGTATAATGTTCCCACTGCTGGGATACAGGCCTCTTCTCTTCGAGAGGGAATGGGCTGTATTCTACCACGCGGGCCCATTGCGGGTTGGTAGATGTCACACGTCTTCGAATTTTTGGTTCTAGGACATGACGGTTTCCTCACGATGTTTTCCTTCACCGTTTTGAGAGCAGTGGCGATGAAATTAAATACACAAATTAAAGTGCCTGCCGGGGTTCGAACTCACGATACCAATGAGCCATCACGGCTCCTGGGAACTAGGCCACCACTGGTCCCAAATTTAACTCCATTAAGAGGCGAATTTTCAAAAATTCTTCCATAGTGCTCATTTTTGCTATGGAACTCTAGTGCAAAATTTTCAATTAAGATTTTCATTAAGTAGATTAGTAGTTACCTGCTGTAAACTTCAGGCTTGGCGACATGTACTACCATGTCAGTCAAGTACTTGGCTGCTGCCTTGATCCAGTGTCTCCTAAACGAGTGGTTTTCAAAGTTCTTGAACATCTGTTGGAAGCTTAGTTTACCATCAGGTCCAGTAAAAGCCTTGAGCGTCCTCTTCAAACCCGACTTCTCCCAAATCGTCTTTCCTAATTCTGAGTTAATGAATATGTCCCAATACAAGTGAGCCTTCTCCAAGAACGGAGGAAGGAACGAAGCATGGTCTTTATGCTCATCTGCCCGTTTCTGGGCTTCTGTATCCGATAATGAGCCTAAAGCGTTCATTATTATGGGCATAAATCCTCCGACATTCTTGTTGCCAAGTAGACCAGAGGCAAGACTCATCATGCTTTCCAGGTTAAGTTCTCCTTCTGTGCTGCTTTCTCGCTTCTTTCTGGCTTGTTTCGGTGCCTCAGTGGTGCCCATCTGCTGGGCAAACATGGATATCATAGATCCTACTAAAGCTGGATCTATTTTGCCATCTTGACCTCCTAGTAAGCTGCCAAGACCTGTAAAAAGTGATTGGGTTTTTGTTGAGTTGTTATTTGGACGTGTCTTTTAGTTCTGGGAGGGTTTGAGATAAACCTCTTCTATGATATCCTAGTTCTGAAGTAAATAATATTATCTACAATCCGTTCATAGTTTTTACCTCTGGTAGCAGCAACCTAACAGCAGCCTTATTCTGACGTGTATAAAGATCACAATGACTTTGACAGACTTGTCAATGGCAGCAATATAACAGCAACCTTATTCGAATGAGAATAAAGATCACTGTGATTGGGACAGTTATGAAAAATCAAACGCAAAATAACTGAGAAAGACTGTAAGCTAAGATAAAAACTTTCAATTTTATATTTTACTAGCTGACCCGGCAAACGTTGTTTTGCCATATATATTATTTCTAGCTGCACGGCGCTACTTCGTTTGCGTGGTGTCCCTACTCTACCCCTACCCTATTCCTACACTACTCCTACCCTACTCCTAAATCCTACCCTACTTCTAACCTACTCCTATCCTACTCCTAACCTACTGCTACACTCCTATCGTACTCCTACACTACTCCTACCCTACTCCTACCCTACTCCTACACTACTCCTACCCTACTCCTACCCTACTGCTACCGTACTTCTACCCTACTCCCATAGATATATTAAATTCTCTGCGTAAGAACCATCCTGGTACTTCAAGGAATATTCTAAAAAAAGAATTATAGAAATCGGTTCAGCTGTTCTCGAGATTTGCGCTTAGCAACACATTCAGCGATTAATTTTTATATTATAAATTGGTTACACATCATATTATCATAACTGTCTCCGGTTTGTGCATTAGAAACTATTTGCCGTAAATTGCACCAACAAAAGAAATCTTTATCATTGTGTTGTTTGCTGTAGGAATTATTATCGTTCCTTGCTAATTTCCAACTCAGCGAATAATTAAATGAATGCTGTAAGCAAAATTATACTCTAGTAACATTATAGTTTCTGTGTTTATTCTAATTATAGCGTGGTAAAATCTTATCGGTAAACACAAAGCAAATTGTTGAATACTCGTTAGTTGTTATACTCATGCGAATTACATACATGAAAGTCAAACAGCTTTGATTTATTTAATTAACCCACTGAAGGACATTGAAGGAGACACAATAGGTATGTTTTAATGTTATCACGTCTAGGGGAGGGGGGGGGCGTTTAACCATCTGGGGTCCTAAAAAGGCCACTTTGGCAGAATCAGAAAAGGATAACATTATGAATCGTAATATGGAGAAGACAGTCCGTGTTTTTCTTTTTTTCGCTGCACTACGAAAAAGCAATGGATTAGCAATAATGCTTCAAATTGAGAGTTATAGTGTGTGACGCAATTAGGGTGCAGGTTGGTAGATGTCAAATGTGTCTTCGAATTTTTGCTTCTAGGACATGCAAATTTCCTCGCGAAGTTCTCCTTCACCGTTTTGAGAGCAATGGTGATGAAATAATTTACACAAAGTAAAGCGCTGGTCCTTCTGGGTTCGAACCTACGAGTGCGACCCGTAACGCATGATGCGCACGCGCGTGTCGCGTGCGTGACTCGTAAGTCGCGGCAGTTACCACTGGGCCACCACTGCACGTGCGGCTTACTGTACACCATAGAAATTAAAAAAACAGGAGAAGCGGCAAGGGGGCATGTCTGTGTCCACGCGCCATGAGCAAAATGGGCATGTCCTAGGTAAATGGCCGTCTCCGCGAACTAGTGCGCTTTCGACCGTGATCGTGATAAAATATAAAAATGCCGAGTTGTTCAGTGGTTTCCTTCTTTGTTATAATAACTATGCTGTACACAAATAATTTTAGTAAAAGAAATGAATTTGCAAAGAAAGATCGTAATTACCTTGATCAGAGAAATTATGAGTGTATGTTTATTAATTCATTAATATCGATACGAATGCGATAGAGTAATAGAGTAGCCTTTCTTTCACGTTTTTAATGTTATTGTTATTTTATGAGCTATGTAACTGCAATAAATTTCGAACAACCTTCTCCTTTTCCATATGAGGCTCAGGGGAGGCCCCTTTACAGTGTCCCCAGGGATGTGCCTTACAGGCGTTGATACCGGAATTGGTCTTTTAAGAGGAACCGGCATCACCCCTATGTACTGATGGTGATCACCAGGGTGGTTTTAGTGAGGTAAAAACCCAAACCACACTCCCCGAACTCCCTCCCCGGAAATCGGGTGCCTTTTGAAGGTTTCTCCGCGAAAACAAAAAAAAAGGTATTTAGTAGAGACAGTTTCCTCAAAACAAATTGATCTTACCTGACAACATATCCCCAGCATTTCCATTCCCAGCGGCCTGTCCAAACATGGCCCCCAAATTCTTCGCGTTATCCCCCTGCATGAGGTTTCCAACGATATTCCCTATAGCTGCTAAGCCGTTCACGTTGTTGCTGCCTCCATCCCCCATGTTTTGCAGTAAGGTGGATGCCAGGTCCATCAAGGGGTTGTCATCATCCGTTCTGATGGACGGGATGCTGATCAACTGGCAGGCTATCACCACGAGTATGCTCAGTCGCGCCATGCTTCTGAAAAAAGGAAATATTTGTACATAAAAATTTTGGTTATGGTGTTGGATCCTACTGCGTTCGCATTTTGGTTTCCAAACTTGTAAACAAGTATGTGTTTTAGGAAAAACAACTTTGAAATCCACACGTATAGTTCAATTTGCGCTACAATTTCAAACATTTTTACGGATTTTCCCATAGTACCTACTGGTACGTCTAATACCACCTTATTTATACACGTGTAAAGTTTAGATTCGTTTAAGTGAAAATAGCATCAATTAGAAACAAGGATGGATGGAGTTTTGGTTTTCCTTGCAGTTTTGTAAATTAATTAACTGCTTTTGTAGTGATAGGCAGGGTTTTAAGGCTTCTACAAACAGGCGCGACACGCGATACAATCGCGCGCGACACAAAGGCACCGCTCGTTGCGCGACTTGCGGTGACTTGTGTCGTCGCCTTTAACCATATTATACGTAGAACTTTGACAGCCGTTACGGGTAGCCCCGAAATTCTGACAACCAGTTTTAACCTTTTGACCGCCACAGTCATGTATCAAAATGTGCCCAGACGCTAAGGGCACATTTTTGATTTTTTGACGTGTGGCGGTCAAAAGGTTAATAAGGGGTATCGGGTAACCCAGTAAGGAATGTCAGGTCACAGAGAGAAAATACTGGTATTCGGTTGCATCTGGTTAGACTGGAAGCCAATACCTATAATTGGGCACGGCAAAGCTAAGCAGTTGATGATGTGGTAGGGATGAAATGTCTTACTAATAGCACCGAAATCAATTACATTTTCTGAATTTTTTACTAATTAAATACCAATTAAGGGCCCTCTGAGTCGTGTTTACATATCCAATACTAAGGGTCTTCTTGCTTGTATGAACTACTGAATAATTGAATTCATATAAATTATAATGATCAATTAACATAATAATCATGTTTGCACACGCCCTTAAGAACAAGTGCTAGGTTTGAATATGAAATAAATAACAGAATACGTTCATCAGTTCAAGTACCGTTTCAAGTTCCGTACATTGACAACAAAACCTATGTTTATTGACTTTTGATGTTGCGGTTGCGACATAAGTTTTCCTAGGAAAATATTAAATTTACACTGACCCCCTTACTAATAAACGTATTATATCGGATGAATAGTTTCACACCGATTTCTCTCTTTCAGTCGTCAGTAATTTGACATTCGAAAGAAGAAGACAAAGCGTTGTGTAACTGTACCGTGGTACAGACGAGACGCTATACAACGTTTATTAGTAAGATGGTTACAATATAGGTAACAAAACTCAAAGCATTTATTTCAATTAGACCAATTACAGACACTTGAATTTTCAAGGAGTCAGTCAGTCAGGAAGGTGAAGCTAGCCCATTCCAAATCGTAGTAGATATCTACTTATGGAGAAGAACGGGTAAGATACTCCACGGACACTCAAAATATTGTTACAAAATATTTTATTACTTCCTGTATATAAAAAAAATAATATACCTATATTACCTATACTCACAAGACAGTTTTACAGTTATTGCTAAGAAGTCGCGTTTATGACGGTATGTCGTAATTCTGGGATTATGGTCACCATAACCGAGGTTTATGTGTAAAATCTGTGGCTATAGCGAACAACAGAAAATTTTTGTTTTTCCCTGGTGTTCTGGGGTGTGTAAATCAAAATTACCTAAGTACCTATATAATTGTAATGGTGGATAGTTAAACCTGCGGCGGGGAAATTGCGTAACACATTATCAATCGAAATTGGTTTCATTTTGACAGTTCGACAACATTCATTGCGTTATTTACGTTTTGAGCAGACACATTTTTCGAACTTATGAAGCAATGGATTAGGTAACAATTTGCTGCAAAATGATTCAGATTCCGATTGAAAGTGTGTTACGCAATTAGGGTGCCGAGTGCTGTTAAAAAGTAAATTTTTAGGACAACGACAGTAGCGCATGCGCATCGCAGCAACCACAGAAATCTAAATATAATATAATTATAAATGATTAATTATTTAGATTGCTGTGGCAGCAACAAATAAGGTTCAAACAGCAATGCGTTTGATGTTAGTTGAATCGAATAACCACAAAAAAAAAAAAAAAAAAAAAAAATGCACGGCTTAGTGGAATATTTTTTAAAGTTTTTCTTTAGTTGATTGAATTCTCTTTGTCATTACATAACATAAAATATGATTTACGCTCTAAATTTTGAGAAATATGCGACAAAAAATATTAAAACTGCGCGTTTTACGGCGTCCTACGCTTGGCTGCAGCGCCTAGCAGGCGGCAGGGCACCGAGTAGACGACGAGACGAGTTGTGCATAGGTTGTAGGCTCTAACCCCCAGACACGCGTTTTGGGTAAATTATTTCTTCACCACTGCTCTCAAAATGGCGAAAGAAAACATTGTGAGAGAAACGAGCATGCTCTAGAACCAAAAATTCGAAGACTTGTCACGTTTACCAACCCGCACTGGGTTCGCGTGGTGGATTATGGCCCACCGTCTCACTGTATCCCAGCAGTGGGAACATTATAGGCTGATTTGACTGTATTTTAGTAGGGTTTTGGTGAATGCTTAGTACTAGGTGGGATGTTTTGCGATATGAACAGTTTGCGATCCCCAAAGCATTGTCCAATCTGTCCATCAATCGATGAAACCAGTCATTTGGTCTTTTACGAAGCTCTTTACAATATGGGGCAGTTGGCAGTAGAAGACCCAGAGAAAATTATATAATTATCCTATTACGACTACACGTTTAAATATAATCGTGACAATAGCTGTTTCAGATTCGCAAGATTATAATTAAAAAAATAATTCTTAACTTTAGAAGGATATTATTAATATTTCATAAAGGAGATCTTACATTCATTCATTGACAGACAACGCAAACACATAGCCTGCTCCGCTGGATCTAGAAACATGAAATTTTTTACAGCCATTAATAGCGATAGTGAAAGGAAGCACTAAGGAAGGATTTTTGAAAATTTATACCCTAAAGGGGTTAAATAGGAAATGAATTTTGACACTTTTTCCGATATAAAAAAGGCATCAAGCACACGGCTTGTAGATTTGAATAAAAAAAACAAAAGGATGTGAGTATGTAAATTATCGATTGGTTGTATCTAAGTCACGATAGGAAACGAAAAGCCTTTTTTTATCAAGTTCAATGACATTAAACAGGTAAATTTGAAAAACAAATAGATATCTCATACTTTATGGCCGACGAACTCTCATTTTTTGCTTTAAATTAATCTAAGTATACCTAAAATTTTGCAAAAAATTTTAGGCATTTATTCTATTGAAGAAGAACTTATAAGTTGCGGCAGTTACAACTGGGCCACCACAGCTCATGATCCAGTATGGTTTTAATAAAAATATCTGTATTTCAATCAGACATAGTAAGTACCATAAAGTCTATCTACGAACAATCTTGGCAATTTCTACACAATAAAAAAAAAACGGTTTACAACAGATCTATATTCAGCAATAAAAGCAACGCCCGTGACTTTGCGTGTACCAAACAATGTAACATAGATAGTCAGAAAGTTAATTAATGAATGAATGGATAACACCACATTACAATGTACATACAGAGATGAAACACGCGGGATGCTGCAGAAAATTCTTGTAGTTATAGAAACACGAATGATTTTATCGGGTTTGCGCACGATATAAACCATGTATCAGAAAGGTTTGGTCAAATTTAAAGGTACATACCATCAAATTGAACACCTTTCTCCATTGGACCCGCTGTATAAAAGGCGGAATGTTCCCCTTAAATAATAGACAAAGCTACCTACAAAGTGAAGAAAATGGTTTAATGTTAAAAGAATCCAAGAATTTAAAAATAATGTTGTTAGGAGCAAAGGCGAAAAAGATAACTAAGGTTAAAGATAAGTAAGGTTAAAGATAAGTAAGGCAATTTTCCCAGGGTGAACCGTCACCGATGGAATGCAGCCCCTTGCCTTTATTATTGTTTTTAATTTTTAATTTGAAATAGGTTTTCTCTTGACTGTAGTCTGGGCCAGAGGTGACAGAGACAAAGTCAACGATGGAGTGCTTACCCAGAAGAAGCCTGTTCACTCTCACTTTGAAGAGATTCGGGTTGTATGCGCTCGGAAATACAGACGCAGTTAGAGAGTTCCACTCTTTTGCTGAGCGTATTATAAAATAAATTTGAAAACGCTGTGCGAATTGGTGGAATAGCAACTAGGCATGGTTGGTAACTTGCAGTGCGTCTGGATGTCCGAAGGTAGAAGGGGGCCGGTGGAATGAGGTCGTGGACTTCTTGGGCACACTCACCGAAGTACAATATATAGAAGACCGACAAGCAGGTAACCTTGCGGCGATGAGCCAAGGTGTGAAGCTTGGCATCCACCAGTTCCACGTCGCCAATCAGCCTCTTAGCTCTGCGTTCCACTGAGTCAACCACGGCAAGTTGGTATTTCGCTGAGCCATCTCAAAAGTGGCTGCAATACTCCATGCAGGATCGGACTTGCGCTTTGTTAAGGGTTAAGAGCTGTCCAGGCGTAAAGTATCGCTTCACCCTATTTGAATGGCTGTTAAAAACAACATAGGTCCTTATGTAATGAGTCCGGAAATATCATATTTAATAATAACATATAATAATAACATATATATCATATTTATAAATAAGAGCCTATTGCCATCAACCGGGTACAAAACCAGACTCCAGGCTGCTACTGAGATATTTCCGATAGGCAACAGTAGCAGGGTTACGAAGGTCCGGAGTTCCTGAGGAAGACAAGACTGAAACTAACGCCAGAATGATCGAGGAAAACGCTATACTGACGAAGCTGATATCTTTTAATCAACGAAATCTTGGATGATTATATTGATAACCATACGTTATCGGCATCCCAAAAAACTGTCCACTGCATTTAGCATTATAATTATGAATAAAAGATACCAAGTAAGATCGTCTCGCTTCAAGAGATGTGTGTTTCTCTGGCATTCCTGCATCGAGTGATATAAAAGTGAAATCTGTATCAGATGTCGGATGCAGAAATAGACATTGTTAGTTGGATGCATCGTTAGACATTTGAAGCGATTTGAACCCTTACTTTATTCAGGTTTAGATGTCAGAATTCGTCACCATTTCAATGTTTTTGGGTTTTTTTGGATTACTGATAAATGTGTGGCAATGACTGGACAAGTGGACAGGTTCGCTCAAATCTATAATAATAACGCTGAAGAGTTTGTTTGTTTGAATGCGATAATCTCTGGAACTACTGGTCAGATTTGAAAAAATCTTTTTGCATTTGATAGCCCAATTCTTGAGGAAGTCTATAAGGCTTTAATATCACGCTATGGCCCTTAGGAGCCGAGCAAAAAGAACAAAAGTCAGAATGAAATTAAAAAAAAAAAAAAGCGCATGCGAAGTGTTGCGACGGGGTGGGGGTACAAGAAATTTCACGCGGACGAAGTCGCGGGCAGAAGCTAGTATATAATATATGTATGGTTCTTTCGTCAAAAGACAATTGCTGCATGGTGTACATAGTACAGAGTATTCTATTCTATTCTATTGCTGAACAGACTGTGTCCTCTGAGTTTGTTTCGGCCTTTATTCTCGGAGTAGTCGGATAGGAAACGCCGACCTCATGTAGTTTTTAAAATACGATTGACTTAAAAAAGTGTTCGTATAACACAAATAAAATCATATATGTATAGCAGCGATTCTCTTTAACGCTTGTGCGATTTAGAATCGGTCTTGGTAGGTCCCTATTTAATGAATGTGGCTAACTACAAAATTAAAGCGTCTATTCTGGTATTTTTCACTACTTAGGTACTTAAATAAATATTTTCATCATCATCTGCCTAGCCTTTTCCCAACTATGTTGGGGTCGGCTTGCAGCTGAATACCAGCATTTTACATGGAGCGAGTGCCTATCTGACCTCCAGTAAGACTGGTTGTCAGACTTTCGGGCTTCTGACTACCCTTAAAGGCAAAAAAAAAAAATTACGGGTGTCGAAATAAATATTATTATAATTACAAATTCAATAAAATTGATTTCCAGGACACACTACTGTGAAAAATATATGTCGTTTTCACGTAATTTTGATATATTTCAAGGTCTGTTTGTGGTGCAAATCGATATTCGTCTCGGGCAACGAAAAGCCTTAAAATAGCCTAGGCAGTAAAAACCCAGGATAATGATAGTAATTGCCTTTTTGCAACTAAGACTACATGAATCATTTTCATGGAAATCATATAATATCTCGCCTGGATTCCTTGAAGGGTGTATAGCACCCACATTTCGTCTGTTATGTTTAAGTCCCATGTAATAGGAGTTGAGCCTATTGCCATCAACCGGGCACAAATCCGGACTCCGGGCTACTACTGAAAAGATCCAGATAAAAAAATCCAATAACAATTTTCGCGACCCGGGAATCAAACCCAGGATTTCATGCTCTGCAGTAGCGCTTGCGACTACTAGACCTAGAGTAGACCTAGAGTCAAGAGCAAATACATTTTAAAAAAATAACAGAAAAATTACCCGAGCAATCATTCTAGTTCCAATAAAGAAATGCTTTGAACTGAATGGATGTCATGTGTAACAAAACCGTTTACAACCATCAAGCAAGCGAAGCCAAAAGCGAAAGCTAGTCTATCATAATACTATTCTTCTCCATTATACTTAAAACACAATAGATTTTAAATCACTTCATTGTAAAAAATATAACTAACTCCAGAACAAAGGCACAATACAAAACCAACTTTATTCCAAAACGTCAAGGTTAAAATTAAGTTGGAGAGCTATAATTACAGGACAATCAAGTTTGATGATGGCTGGAAGATCTCAGCGATTTGAAGACAGTACTTAATGGTAGCTCTGTGTATTACAACGGGGTACCGAACGGTACCTCGGAGCTGGTACTAATTGTGTGTGGTAAAATAAATAATGAGATAAAATTAAGGGGTATTCCTCGAAACGCATCAACTTTGAAACGCACCAAATGAAACGTCTATCGATATCATTTATTACGAATCCTTCATGCTCTTGTCTATGATTCATCGTTGATGCATTTCGAGGAATAAAATTATAATATCTTTATTTTAATTTCCTTAACGCACCGGAATGGTGCGTTTCGAGGAATACTTTTGGTGCGTTTCAAAGTTGGTGCGTTTCGAGGAATACCCCAAAAATAAATGTTGAAAGATTACAGTGAAAGACGAAGAATTAAAGAAGTAATATTACTGAGCGCAGTAAATTTATTAATCTAAATTTATAAATCGAGGACTCGTGGCTAAATAATAACAGGAACAGGCCGATCAATCAGGTTAAGCTACGCTTTCCGCGGTCGGTTCGTGGATGGGTGACCATCTTAGCCACAAAAGCCCACAGACAGATATACGAAGATTAATTTATTGTCATACTAGCAGTGACCCGTGGTTTCACGCGCTTAAGTGTCGATACCGTGGAAATATTGGGATAAAAAGTATCCTGTCTATGTGTGTGGTACTCTGATGTAAGCTATATTACTGTAAAGTTTCATCAAAATCCGTTTAGTAGTTTGTGCGTGAAAGAGTAACAAACACCCATCCATCCTCACAAACTTTCGCGATTATAATATTAGTAGCATAGGATTTTAATATTAGTAGCATAGGATTTTAATATTAGTAGCATAGGATTTTCGGCCATATAGTGCGCAGAGGCGATGAAAGTTTGGAAAAACTGATTGTGGTTGGGAACACCCAAGGCAAACGATCGCGCGGTCGTTCACCAACACGATGGACCGATTAGGTGAAGGAATCATCGTCCACTAAATTTTACACGGTGGTAAGGGATGCGCTGGACAGAAACCGGTGGAGACGGATCATCCGCTCCAGATGTAACTCCGAAGCTGACCACGATCCTCAGACATGAGAGACAGACTACAGAGAGAGAGAGGATAGGATTGTTGTTACCGCAATGTAATTATTTTAAGACTTATCTCGGATTTCATGCAGAGATTGTTAAACTCTGAGTCATGTTTTAGTTTGCCTATTCACTCAAATCAGTCTAACCGTTTTTCGAAGAACAAGCAAAACTTTCTTTGGCTGTTATCGAATTCTCTTAAAACTTTCAATGGAATTACTTAGTATTCGTCACCAGTATTGAATAGTATTCTAAATTGTATATGCGTCATGTTGGTGATGTCGGTCATCGTACGCCCGATGGTACGGCCTCTTGAGTAACGGTATGTTACATTACTTTTGCAATAGGTTCTTATGTTGTAAAGGCTAGGAATATTAAATAGGAATTTATATATAGGCCTTCTGATAGCTACAATGTACGAAGTTATGGAGATATTATGATGATTACCACGTTAGGTATATGGTTGCAGTTAGGGTATATTTCTGTTTGGATGTTGCCTTCGTACTGCAAGAAATTAAAGTAGGTAATGCCAGATAGAAAAAAAAAGTTATTAAAAAAAATAAAAAACCCGACTGCGGTAAAAAACCTATGTTAAAAGAACTGAAAAGCTAAAAACAAGGTTGGAAGCAGGCGGGACCCATACCATTTTTATTATATTTTCAAATTCAAATGGGTCCCGCCTGCTTCCAACTTTTATTTAATTTAAAATGGGCTTGTTTTTAGCTTTTCAGTTCTTTTAACTTAAGTTTTTTACCGCAGTCGGGTTTTTTATTTTTTTTAATAACTTTTTTTATTTCCAGCTTTTTAGTTTACAAAATTAAATGTGAAATATTTCGCTGACGATTTAGTTCTTGGTACGTGTTTTTTACGATTTGTCACTTCGAATTACTTTTAACCATATAAGTTGTTTATATTTTTGTAATCGTCTTTTAAAGCCCTTTATTTTGATATCCCACTCGATAGGTTTTGAAAAAAAAATTTTTTTTTTTAATACATACATACATTGTAGTCGCCATATTGAATTTTCACTAACGTCATGTCTTTAGTGACACTCGCCGGACTAAGAGGAATCGATTGACGTGTGAATCATAAAAATCGGCCCAGGCGTTTGGTCTGTATAGTGCTTCAAAGGAACATACAAACATACATACATAGGCTGATGAACACATTACCACTCCTTTGCGTTGCGCAGTCGGGTAATAAGCAAACACAGGTCGTAGACTTATTTGTTTCACTATTCCTGCCATTGGATTTTTTTCTTCTTATCTAAATGCCCCAAAAACGCCCGGTCTTCACCACTTCTTAGTGCTTTCGCTGGCAAGAAGAAGTGGCGCAACAAACTCCCCAGCAGCACAGAGGTTATGATTCAGAGGACAAACAAGGGTCTTTTCTGACTCGCTAACGATATGAAAACTATTCTAAGTAGAAGACAGTACTCCAATACTTAGTTATCAACAAATGACGGTTGATCAGACTTAGAAACTCAAAAGCTTGCAGTCATGGTTGAAGTTTCTGACCTTATTGTTTATTATTGTCTGCATGTTACAACATTTTGTACTTATTTCTAGAATTCATCAAACTATTTCAAATATGCGTCACCTACAACGTGGACGCATATTACAACGGTGACGCATTACCGCGGAATGCGCTGTTTCTTACATTATTGCACGATTATCAGACTTTTTGCTTATCTAGTGACATCGTCTCTTTGGTCAAGCATTGCTGACTAAGCGGTTACCCTATTTCTAATCTTTTCTACTCTCGTATTAGCACGAACTATATATTTTTTGGGATGCATGAAGAAGCTTCCTCGTGTAGCGCAGTTTGTTCCGCTACTTACTCAACTGAACCGAGCGCTCGGCGCATCCTGAACAGTCACACTCCACACCTTATTTCACTGGCCAATTCTTCCCTTGCGGTGGTAGGGCTAACGCCCGCCTGGTTAGCGACCACCCGGCACCAGAGAGAATAGTCAGTTAGGAAACACCGAACTCATTTAGGTATTTTAAATCATAATTCCTTTTAGGGCTGATTTTTCCAACGCCAGATAATTTTATCCGAGGAATAATTTTGAATTTTTGACAGTTCTTCCATACAAAAACTGCCAGACGTCAATTTCATTCCACGAATAAAAATTATTATGTCGACTGAAAAATCAGCCTTTAGACGTGTAAAAGTATTTTTTTGAACCAAGTTACAGAAACAAATTACATTGCAAAACTACCATACCAAAACTATACGCTGTACAACCTCCGAGCTGTCATTGCTGAGTCAGTACTCTGCCTAGCGGTATATCTGTGACGTCACATAACCTGCGCAAGTCATTGACCCACCTGTCTTGCTTGATACTTGTATTATAATCGCGATCGGCCCATAGTTTTTGTGCGCCGCAATTTATGTAGTGTTACGTCCTCAGATGGTAACTGTTATAATTTCTTTAAATTTTCTTGTTGTCAAATGTTAAAAATGACTAACTTCCTTATAAACTTTTGGGACGAATTTTCAAAAAACCTTCCGTATTGCTGACTTTTGTTAAAGGAACTATTGTGTAAAAGGTCCGTGGCCTTGACCCTGATCTATGTTTTTATATAGTGATTGGAGGTCACATAGGCAGTCGGCCTATCTGACCTCCACAACCCAGTTACTGGGTAATGATACCCTTTGGTTAGACTGGTTGACAGACTTTCAGGCTACTGACTACCCGTAACGACTGTCAAAGATCCTCGATTGACAGCTGGGAGTGCTGGGACAAATGGCTTAACGTGCTTTCCGAGGCACGGAGAGGTCTCGGTATGTAAAGATGGTCAACCATCCCCAGTTCAACCTCTGCAAGCGTAGCTAATCCTGATCGATCGACCTGTGCAGCTGTTAATATTTAGCCACGCACATTATAGGCAAGTAATTATTAGTAGTGTCACGGAAAAGATAAATCTTTAACCTTTTGACCGTCCACAACCAAAATACATGACAAACAAAAATGTTCCCAGCACGCCACAGTTTGACTACATGACAGACTTTAACGCCGAGGGCACGCTTTTAATTTTTTGACGTGTGGCGGTCAAAATGTTAATATTCGTCGGTTATTTTGCGATCTCCTTTAAACTAAGTTTATATCCTAGCCTTTATATTTTATCAAGCTGAATTGAGAGGCCTATGGCCAGCAGTGGACTGCTGTAGGCTGATCATCATGTTAATGATATCTTGGCCCATTGACACGCAATATTGCATAACTTGTTTGATGAATACGTATGTTTTATCAAATAATTTTATGTAAGTAGGTACAATATTTCAAATAAAGTTATGAATACAAGTATTTCCAATATTTTATTAGGTACTAAAAATATTTTAGTATTGGCCAATTTCGCGACGATTCGTTCCAGTTACTTACAGCTAGTATGGAAAATGGAAAGATTTTTTTTTGGTTAGTTTTCTTGGTTGGTCTAATTTTTATTCGTTTTAGTACACACTGGTGCCGATTCTGTTGTTCACAAACTAAAGTAAATCTAAGTTCAGTGCAACTTTTTCTTTCTATTTCATTAAGAAAAGGACAGAAGATAAATTTTAGTTTAGTCCTATCAAAGTAATCAGCGGCTGACGTAAATTGACGTCATTTTAGTAGGCAAATTTTTAATCACGTCTAAATTTGTATGGAGTAGTGTCAAGCGCTGATTAATTTGACAGAACTAAACTAAAATTTATATTCAGTCCTTTTCTTAATGAAATAGAAAGAAAAAATCCACTGAACTTTTTAGTTTAGTTTGTGAAGAAGGGAATCGGCACCATTAATCCATATATTTAATTAGAACAGTAAAATCGGAGAACCCTGAACTTACATCACCAACCCGTCTTGAGCAAGCGTGGTGATCAATGCTCGTGCCTTCTCTGTAAGAGAAGAGAGACCTTTGCCCAGCACTGGGACAATACTAGGCTGGTATTTTCACTACATATTATAAAACAAAGTCGCTTCCCGCTGTCTGTCCCTATGTATGCTTAGATCATTAAAACTACGCAACGGATTTTGATGCAGTTTTTTTTAGTAGATATATAGAGTGATTCAAGAGGGAGGTTTATATGTATAATACATGCATATTATAGTAGAGGAAAGCCGAGAAATTCAAAGATTTGTAATGTGATGTCGTAACAAACATATTTTTGTGCACTTACATCGCAAACGCTGCGCTGACTAAACCTTACGAGATAGATCAAATTAATGTACTACGGAATTGTATATCATAAAATATCGATAAAAAAAAATACGATGGTATATGTTTATCTTCTAAGGATAACCCACATTTAACCATTATTATCTTTTTCATATTACAAAAAAAATATGGGTTATTTACCAAGCTATTTTAAACAAAACATTATTATTCTTTATCCAATTAAATACATTAAATACGTTGTGCATTTCATGGAGATCAAAATTGCCCTTTACAGCATATCATTATAATGAATATCTTAGAAGATATCATAGATTTAAAAAGCGGGGACAGAGCGGCTGGACGAAGTTCGCCGGGTCAGCTAGTTAACATTAAAAGTATTATTTTCAAGATAATCAATCATACAAATGACAAATGTTTACGATTACATTTCTAATTTTTCAAGATAATGAGGAATGAGAAATACCTACAATTATTTTCACAATAGTCTGACCAAACAATTTTGATCGTATCACCAATAATTGAATTTTATTATGATTACTTACTTGTCTGACGAACAATTTACGATTTTGCTTACAACTTTAATTTATAAGTAGGTAAATGTGTCAATGATTACCTTTCACGCTTGTAATTACTGATACACGACAGAGTTATTGAACAACAACAAATTATGCTAAAAAAAAATCTTATTAAGATAACAAAAGATTATAATAAATTGATTAATAATAAGACTAGCTTTCGCCCGCGACTTCGTCCGCATGAAATTTCACCCTCCACCAGTCACTCTCTTAGGGGTGGAATTTCGAAAAACCCTTTCTTAGAGGATACCTATTCTTCACAGAAAACACACCCTCCAAATTTCATGTCTCTAGGACCAGCGGTTTAGGCTGTGCGTTGATATATCAGTCAGTCAGTCAGGACTTTGAATTTTATATGTATAGATAATTAATATTTTACTAACTCTGGAGCCCTGACCGCCGCCGGTAGCTTGGACCCTGTTCCCGATACCGGTGGGCTACTATTTTGTTTAATATTTTTAAGTGTTTTTATATTCTAATATTTAAAAATATAATTTATATGTGTTATCTAATGAAATAAAGGAAATAATTAATATTTTAATAATATTATAAGAAAAAAAAGATAAGACAACGTTTATTGTCATTAATTAGACGACTTTTTTCCAGACGAGTGGACGAAGATTTTATCGACTTGTAAGAAGCAGTTTATGAGGGATTCACGAGGGGAAAGCTGCCATGTTAATAGTCTGTGATAAAATGGCTGTAGACACTTTTAATTATAGCAAAATCTTTTATTTATAATCGTAATAGTAAAAGGGTCTCCACGGAATGGCTAAAAGATTTGTGATGCAATAATGAGACTTACTATAAATAAATAAATAAATAAATACTCACGGTTCTACCTCTATTTATATTTATTTTAGCACTAACCTATTTGACTTAGGGCGCATTCCACCAAATTTGTATACAAAGAATAAGTCATAATAAGCTACTCACTCACTCACATACATACTCACACACATATACTCACACACTCACACGTAGTGTATTTTTTATTACTTTATTTTTATTTTTATCCAAGTAGTATTCGGTATGGAAGAGCGGAGTCAGATACAGGCATTACTTGCCTAAAGGGAGGCTCCAATCACTAATCTGTTTAGTCTAAGTTATGTTGGAGAAATAAATAATTTTTGATTTTGTTTTGAACTGAGAATAAATTTTGAATTTTTTACAGTTTTTCCATACTAAAACTGTCAGACGTCAATTTTATTCCAAGGATAAAATATAATATCTGACTTTGGCAAAACCAGCCCTTACACCCAGTATCTAAGGTTGTTTAAACCGGAGTTAATTTATTCCAAAGTAGATATTATTTAATAGATACGGTAGATATCTTGTTTCTGAATACTTAGTTATGGAAGAATTTGCTTAAATCGACAACTTTGTCGAATAAATAACTATTATCGATGACCTCTGAAACCAGGCAAACGCCCCATACGGCCAAAAATAGAACCGATTGGTCGTAAATCACATCACACTAATATTATAAAGGCGAAAGTTTGTGAGTGTGGGTGGGGGTGTGTGTGTGTGTTTATGTTTGTTACTTCTTCACGCTCAAACAGCTGAACCATTTTTGATAAAATTTGGTATGGAGGTAGCTGACACCCTGGATTAACAAATAGGCTACTTTTTATCCCGATATTCCCACGGGATCGAAACTTATGCGGGTGAAACCGCGGGGCGCAGCTAGTGATAAAATAAATATGATCTGTTGTGGTGCTATTCTGTAAAAATCTCACCGTGAAAACTTAGGTGAAGTGAGCGTGGAGTGTCAAGCTGTCAATAGTGTCAATTCCTAGCAAAAAACAATCTCACTTCACCTAAGTTTTCACGGTGAGATTTTTACAGAATCGTCCGGCAGTATGTAAGTAATTCGTCTTTAGCTAGGTGGCCCACTGTCTCTGGGTTTGCGTGTTGGCGATCGACAATATGGGTCCAACGGGGTAATTGTGTAACACACTTAAAATGACAATTGATCGCAATAGGTAATCGCCTTTCATTTTGACAGTCCAGCTACGTTCATTGCGTTATTTTCATTGTTGAGCGGATAATTTTTCCAAACTTATGAAGCAATGGATTAGCAATATCCTTCAAAATCATTCAGATTGTGATTGAAATGAAAGTGTGTTACGCAATTAGGGTCTCACACACACATCGTCTCACAATATGACTTAAAACTTCAGTAGAATATAAGTAGGTATTTTTTATCGTTAATCATCATCAAACTCAAACTCAAACTCAAAGCATTTATTTCTATTAAACCATTTACAGGCACTTTTGAATTGTCAAGAAGTCGGTCAGTCAGAAAATATGAAGCTAGTTGCCCATTCCAAAGCGTAGGTACATCTGCCTAGACTTTTCCCAACTATGTAGTAGGTATACCTACTATTCTACTTCTCTATGTACTATTTTTATTGTTTGATAAAATAAGAACTTTTATTTGTGTTAAGGGGGAAGCTCTAAGGTGGCCCGCGAAATTCAATTTTTTTTACGTTTTTTGCAATTTGCTCGTCAGTATGAGAATGACTATTTCATGAAATCTTGACATTTGGGGATTACATGGTCTTAGAGAGTTGTATTGATGACTTAAATGATTATAATTCTGTAAATACATATTTGTTACGGCCGCGAATCATATTTTAATCAACGTACGACTTAATACTGACCAGCAAATTGCAAAAAACCTAAAAAAAAATGAATTTCGCGGGCTACCCTGGCGCTTTCGCCTTAAGCTTATTGTTTAACTCTTACGTAGTTATTATTATGCATATTGTTTAATTTCGACTCTTGCACGGAGTCTCTCTAAAAGCTAATTCTATCCGTGCAACTATATTAATCTTGGTCTGAGGAACTGTTACAGGTACCTCAGACCAAGATTAATATACCGAACTTGAAAATTTACACAGGTGGTACTTGCCAGGTTTAGAACCTAAAACCTCGTGGCTGAATATCCGGTGTAGCCGTAAATAATAATGTGCATAGCAGCTATAAAATTAGCAATCGTCTTTTTGTGAGGTCCCCTTATTGTGGTTTGCGGTTCCAACGGTATTACGGTACCAGTAACTGACCCGTTTAGTAAAGAAACAATGGTACTATCTTATAATCTTGTAACTATACCTACCGTGGTGTATAATGTACTAGTTTCTGCCCGTGTCTTCGTCTGCGTTCTTTTTGACATCTTTGCCTTTTGCTCTGCTCCTAAGGGTCGTAGCGTGATTTTAAATAACCTGTAACCTTCTTAAAGACTTTTAAAAATCTGACTGGAAGTTCCAGAGATGAGCGCCGTGTTCAAAGAAACGAAATCTTCAGTATTGCCTACTATATTTTTAGTAGTAGATTTGTCTTGAGGACTACCTACAGGACCTAAACGCAAAAAACGCAAGTTTTATAATGCCTAAAATTATACATATGATCGACTACAATAAACAAAATCAGAAAGATATATGATATTCTTCAGGATTTATGCTAGGTAGATAGTGTTCTGAAAAATCATGAAGATACCTCTAAGACGGGTCGCGCGAGAATTGAGAAATAGGTATTTGAAGAAACTATTGCCGTCTCTCTCTGTCTCGTCTCCCCCCGTAGAGTGCGATAGGGACAACTGCAGCTCAGAACGATTTTACCTAGAAAAAACCATGACCGATCGACGTTTCGTATTCCCCTGTTTTCTCCTCAAAACCTAAGCCGATTAAAATATTTTTGGTATCAAAATTTAAAGGAAGAATAGATCTATGCCCCTATCATTTGTTTTTATCTTAAAAACTTTTCAATTTTCTTTGGTAGTCGTCTGATTACGTAGGTAAAAACGGGGCATTTTTTTAGGTTTTCGGAAAATCATATTTATTTTTGTAATAATTTTTTTGAAAAACGAAAATAACAGGGGCATGCCTTTAATAGACCTAGATTTTCATAAATAAAAATGATTACTCTAGAGGCATTATCCAGGAAGAGAATAGGGGAATACGTTTGTATGAAAAAAATGCAGCCCGTCTACGCTCTTAACAATAAAAACCATACTAATATACATACAATCATTCTGATTTTTTGTCAGATTATTCTACAAGCCACATACTAGCACTTTGTGTTTTAATTTTTTAGTCCAAACAATAGATTTTTTGTAAACAGATAATTGATTCTTATTTTGCAATAAATTACCAGGCGTTGTGTCATCATCGCGCTTCTCTTTCTTTTCTAAGCAGTCCGACAGTGACCGCGCTATAAGTCATGTAAGCCCCTTAATTACTTTTTGATTTGTTATCGTAGTAGCGCGGTAATGTTGAATGTGGGTTTTATGCGTAGATAATCAATTAATAAAGTGTGATGAATTAGTCGTTTTAAGTGCTAGGTTATAAATATTCAGTGGCCTATTTCCAGCAGTGGGTTTGTATAGGCTACGTCGATAAATGCCGACAATCAATCTGCTTAGATTCTTTTCCCAACTACTTTGGGGTCGGCTTCCAGTCTAACCGGATGCAGCTGAATACCAGTATTATACATGGTGCGACTGCCTATCTGACCTCCACAACCCAGTAACTGGGTAACACGATGGCTGGGTGATATCTCCCGCGCCGAAGGCTCCGTTAAAATGGCTGCCGTGGCCGAAATACGGTCTGGAGGACTTTATTTAACACGACACATGACACACATAATAGATATCTGAGGTCATCGGAAAACCTGAGACTAGAGATGCCGATGCATTCCACCAGTTTCTATGACAAATCTTTTACTGTTCAAGCAGTACGGTTATGGAATGACTTGCCCGTGTCGGTAAGGCGTGCTCAATCTTTGTCCATTTTTAAAATTATGGTTAAAAAGCACTTCCTCTCTCCTTAATCATCATCATTATTTTTTCTTTGCTCCAGTTTCATGTTATTATTATATGTATATATTTATTTAGATTAGTATAATATACGTTATGTATGTATTATGTAAATGGTACACCACAGACTACCTACAGTATTTGTCTGTCCTTCCCCTTTTTAATCCATCCAAAGGTTGTCTTTAAAAGATCGCTTTTAGCGATAAGACCGCCCATTGTGTCACCCTTTGTATTGTTTCTATTTTTATGTCTGTAATTTATATGGTGTACATAATAAAGAGTATTCTATTCTATTCTATTCTACTCCTTGGTAAGACTGGTTGTCAGATTTTCGGGCTTCTGACTACCCGTAACGACTGTCAAAGACTTACAAATGGCAGCCGGAACCCTTTCCGAGGCACGTTGATAACGTTATTCATTTAGGTACCTAGGTCCTAGCTGTGTCTCAAGCAAGAATTAGACATCACATTCCTTTCTGCGATGCTCTCAAGTGGATTATGGTGGTGGTTATGGTGGTGGTGGTGGTGGTTATGGTGTACATAATAAAGAGTATTCTATTCTATTATGTTACCGATGGTTTCGTTACCTTTAACTGGGCCAATTCTTATTTGCTTTCTTTTTTTCTTGGTTTTCTTTTGGTGACCTACTATTATCATTAACTAGCTTCTGCCTGCGACTTCATTCGCGTGAATTTTTTTGCTCCTCCGACTATTACATTGTTTTCGCTTAGCATTCTTTCGGACCTTTTATTTTATTTTTGCTCGGCTCCTAAGGGTCCTAGCGTGATGTTAAATAGCCTATAGACTACCTCAAGAATAGGGCTATCAAATAAAAAAAGTTTTATGTAAATACTAGATAAGTACCGGTAGTTCCAGAGATTAGCGCATTCGAACAAACAAACAAACAAAAAAAGCCAATTTAAAAAAATTAAACCGACTTCAAAAAGAAATGAACTCAAAAATTATGAAATAACTTTCATTTCGGAAGTCGGTGTCTTTGGATCTGTATTTTAGTTTTAAGTAAAAACTGGAATATTTGTTTGTAGTAGATAATAGTTTTGTTGTAAATATTGCACTAGAATTTGACCAAGGTTTTGAGTTGTTTTCCCTTTGACACTACACCCGTAGCTTGTATCAATAAGCCAGGCCATCAGACAAACATACCTACATACATACGTCTATAAAATTTTGTATATTTGTTTGGAAGCTTTAGTAGATTGGCATATGTGAATATTATGCAATTCCAATAATATTACATACATACGTATCGAATTGATAACCTCCTTTTTTTGATGTCGGTAAAAATACAAACAAACTTTCAGCGTTATTATTAGTACAGATAGATTAGTATTTATAGAAGATAGTCTTTAAATATATATAGTTTATTCAAACTTGTTTCAAATTAATATTATTTCATGTTAAACAAATATCAACTTTATGTCAGTGGTGAAAATATATAAAAATATTAAAAAAATGTTTGAATTTGTAGCGTTTTATTTTTCCAGAAACTCATATTTGTTTACATTTATGGCAAATAAATCGCGAATGCAGGTTAGATTGTTGTGCAAAGCAGATTGTGGTAATATTTCCTCCAGACCGGTTATATACAAATGCATACCTACTTCTTAACAGTACATGCATGTTGCATGGGCTGATGATATAAAAATGGATTGACCTGATTAAAAAAAAAACCGGTCAAGTGCGAGTCGGACACGCGCACCAAGGGTTTTGTACAAATCTTTTGATAATGTAAACTGTACAAATTTTTAGATACTTAAGTAAATGTCACGGAAACAAAAATCTTTTTATAATGTAAAGAACTATAAATTTACGGTTTTCGGGTTTTTTCCTTTACTTGTGCTATAATTATGACATTGCTACCAAATTTCATGATTCTAGGTCAACGGGAAGTACCCTATAGATTTTGATTCCGGAACATAAACGCCCGTATCTTTTGATTGCGTTGACTTAGAAGTTCGATTTTATCACCGCTTTAAGGTATTGCAGCCCTGAGTATTTGACATAAATTTCAACTTGATAACTCCACGCGTTCTTGAGAAAAAGTGTCTTGACCGACCGACGGTCAGACAGACGGACAACAAAGTGATCATAAAGGGGTTCTGATTTTCCTTTTGAACAACATAACATCACGCCTATAGGCAATCCTCGAAGGAAGGGTTAGGCAGAGGTGTACCCATAGTACACCCCGGATAAAAAAAAAATACCTACCTACATAATAAAAAAGTTTGTGAAATCAATAATTCACTTTTATAATTGGATTTCTTTTATATCTAAAAAGTATTGAATGTGATTTTTTGTTTTGTTATTTCTTTTTATTATGGGCTGATTTTTCAATCGACAGATATTTTTTATTCGTGAATTAATAAATAAAAATAAAAAAAATGACGTCTGACAGATTTTGTATAAAAGAACTGTCAACAATTCAAAATTAACCTCGTCGGATAAAATTAAATGGCGTTTGGAAAAATAAGCCCCTAATAAAATAATTCCCCAGCACATACTGAAAAGCTACAATTATTTAAATAAATAGTTACGTGGCGCCAGAAAATTGGAGCATTGTTTTTGTATAATTTTAAATAATACCTTTAAACTTACCTTATTTTAAAAAATCCTAGTATTTATAAACAGCCAACTGACACAATCACGGTAGGTAGGTACGTGTTAAAATAATAATATAGAAGTAATTATCTTTTTATAAATTATTATCACGATTTCTCACTGCGATAATATTACAATCCATGACTATTCACCGAGTACTGCGAAAACACGTATTCATTATCTAAATCGAAATAAAAAATATAAAAAAAAAAAAATTATTACGCTGTAACACTTTTAAATAAATAAAAAAATAAATGGAAGTTTAATTCAAATACCGCGTTCGGCGTGCGAGCAACGACTCCACGATCTTTTTTGGTCCAACTCGAGACTAGTGGTGTTCAAAGTTGCTATAAGGCAATCACTTGCTTAATGCTTAATGCTTTATATTTTAATCATGATTTTTTATATGCTTTATTAAATCATGCTTTTTTTATACGCGTAGGTACCTGATACTTGACTTGTTATGTTACGGGCGGGCGCGAATAAAGCAAGCGCGGTGACTGACAGCATGCTAAAGAATATTACATCGCGTTTATGAATTACGATAAAACAGATACAATCAACTCAACCAACAACAACAACAACTCAACAACAACAACTCAACAACAACTACAACAACAACAACAACATCAACAACAACAAACTCAACAACAACTCAACAACAAAATCAACAACAACAACTCAACAACAACATCAACAACAAAATCAACAACAACTCAACAACAACAACATCAACAACAACAACTCAACAACAACAACATCAACTCAACAACAACATCAACAACAAAATCAACAACAACAAAATCAACAACAACAAAATCAACAACAACAAAATCAACAACAACAAAATCAACAACAACAAAATCAACAACAACAACATCAACAACAACAACATCAATAACAACAACATCAACAACAACAAAATCAACAACAACAACATCAACAACAACAACATCAATAACAACAACATCAACAACAACAACAGCATCAACAACAACAACATCAACAACAAAATGAACAACAACAACTCAACAACAACAGCATCAACAACAACAACAACATCAACAACAACAACATCAACAACAACAACTCAACAACAACATCAACAACAACAACAACAACATCAACAACAAAATGAACAACAACAACAGCATCAACAACAACAACTCAACAACAAAATCATCAACTCAAGAACAACAACATCAACAACAACAAAATCAACAACAACAACAACAACAACATCAATAACAACAACATCAACAACAACAACAGCATCAACAACAACTCAACAACAACAACATCAACAACAAAATCAACAACAACTCAACAACAACAACAACAACAGCATCAACAACAACTCAACAACAACATCAACAACAACTCAACAACAACATCAACAACAAAATCAACAACTCAACAACAACATCATCAACTCAACAACAACAACATCAACAACAACAACTCAACAAAAACAACATCAACTTTCCTTCATACTTATACATATCCTCATATTAATAAATATCGTATGAGGTATACTCATACGATATTTATTAATATATATTTATTTATTTACACTAAAAAAGTACGAAGCAAAATAATCACAAAAGTAAAAAACACGAACCAAATAGCATATCATTAATTATATTACGTATTTACGTGAGCCGCCCGAGATCGCAAATCGCACGCGGTGCTTGCTTATAACGATTTATTATTATATTCATTGCTTAATGCGTTTCGCGCGATGACAGAGACAGAGTGCGATGTAAAAAAGCAATAAGCAAATAGCAACTTGTGAGAGCCACGATAGCGTTTGCTTTATGATGTGTGTATTAAGCAAGGTGCTTTATTTTGCTATATGATATATTAACCACCACTACTCGAGACCACATCGTTGTGCTTATCATTTGTGTAGTTCCGTCTCTCTCTCGCGCCGAGTGCATTCGTCCTTGACTCTGAACTCCAGTACCATAAGAAAGATGTACCGTTTCTATTTCTTTTCTCTGTCGTCGGTATGGGAGGTGGTGTGTGTAAGAGAGAGATGGAGTTATAATTACCAGTTAGGTGTGAAATCTGGCTGTCAATGACCGCGAAGGATCAAAATAAGAAAACATTTTAGGACGGTTATATTTTTACTGTTATTTCAGGTCCTTTGACCTTTTGATGACGTTGTGCTTTTTACCCTTCTGCCTAAAAGAAGGCTAATGTTTTGTCTATGACAATTTATTATTATGGTAAAGGCAAATTCTTGCTGATTTAGAATTAAAAATTTAATTAACCTGTTTAAATCAGTAGACAATTTTACACATAGGGGCTTGTGGCTTAGTAATAACAGCCGCACAGGTCGATCGATCAGGTTAAGCTATGCTTGCCGCGGTTGGTTCGTGGATGGGTGACCATCTTTCATAGGTACCAAGACTCCTCCGTGCCTCGGAAAGTGCGGTGGAGTAGAATCGAGTATTAGAAAAATGAATAAATCGCTAAAACAGTAGCATATATCTGTTATGACTTTATGACCCCCATGCTTCGTTAATCGTCATTTTGATATTTTGATAGTTTTTCACACAAAATCTGGCCCAACCAACTTTATAAAGTCAAATTATTTGAAAAATCTACGAAAAACGATTGGTTTAAAAAATAATGGCAATTTATTTAACTATTCCTTATAGATCTACAAAAGTTTTGGTTTCAGCCGAAACTATTATAGAAGAGGAGCCGAAGATTCGTTTACGGTTTCGGCTGAAAATCGAGTTTCGGTCGGTCACTAGTTATGAATAATCTTCTTTTCCTATCCGGGTCATTGATATTATACTTACTTAATATATTAGCAATGCTATTCTAATTTATATGAACTGAAAATCAAAGTATTTAAGCATTTATTTCACTTTAGCCACCGGCTATAATTGACAAAACAGTCAGTCAATTAGTCAGAAAGTTGTAGCTAGTTGCCCATTCTTAAATATAGATCTCTATAGAGAAGAACAGGCAAGAAACTCCACCGACGGACACTCTTTTTAACCGACTTCCAAAAAGGAGGAGGTTATATGCAGGGCTCGGAAACCGGTTAAAATTCTTAACCGGTTACGGTCATTGACCCCAAACCGAAATCGATTTAGGTTAAGGTTTGCACTTTACCGGTTTTTACCGATATATGCAGGAAACCGGTTTTTCATGAATTTTGGTTTTGATAGTGGAAATTAACCGGTTAAAACCATGGTTTAACACCCCCCCCCGGCCCCCGGCACTCTCGCGAGCTGCGATATCCTTTAGTTACACAATTTTATTACGGAATTAACCGGTTAATTTGGGTGTCAAAACCGTTTGTGCTTAAGTAACCGGTAACCTTTATCATTTGGGTTTCATAAGAACAGTTCACTTGTTTAACCGGTTAATGAGGAACGATATATTTACCGGTACCTAATCGAAATTAACCGCTCTTTTTAAACCGGTTCAGAGCCCTGGTTATATATGTTCGACTTTATATATGTTTTTTTTTTTAAATATATATCACCGATTACTCGAAGACGGCTGGACCGATTCCAAAAAATCTTTTTTTGTTTGAAAGGGTATACTCTCGAGGTGGTCCCATTATCATCAAGTTGGAATCTGATGAGAGAATCCCATGGAATTCGAGGGAAACCTTCAAATTTTATAGGCAAACCTATAGCGATTTGGATATTTTTTAAAGTAACTTGAGCATTTGCTCTCGGAAATCATCATTTGGTAAACTGGAGCTGATGATGAAGACCACAGATGGCCATCGGAACTACTCAATGACAAATATTTCACGGGTTGCGATTCGATTACTTTTGGTTCCTAAGCAATTTATGCTCGTTCCAATGCGTATGGTGAAGTGGAGCTGATGGTGACTTCTTAATCAGCTCCAGTTCTCCGGGTTCTTACTAGGAGAACTCCTCAACAATTAACGTCCCTGCATCGGGAAAAGCAATATTTAAAAAAGTAAAGTAAAAGGTGATGAGCAGTTGATTAGGCTATTGTAACTTAGATAAATTACAAACTGACCCACTAAAAAGAGAAAAATAAAAACTTTTTTACAAAAAAAAAAAACAACCGACTTCCAAAAAACACTACAAAGTGAAAAATAACTTTAATTTCGGAAGTCGGTAGCAAAAAACTAAAATACAAATTCAAAGACACCGACTTCCGAAATTAGAGTTATTTTTCACTTTATAGTGTTTTTTTGAAGTCGGTTGTTTTTTTTTTAATCATAATTATTATTTTAAGTTTGTTAGCTTCTAATAACTAAAAAATATCTTGATTATTATAAAAGTAGGTATATTATGTAATATGTATGTCTTATAAATATAAATGAAGATATTACAAACTTCTGGTACATTATTTTTGTTGCTTCTATTTGTAAAACAATATAAAAAAAAACCGGCCAAGTCCGAGTCGGACACGAAGGGTTCCGTACCACAAGACAAAAACGCCGAAAAAATCACGTTTGTTGTATGGGAGCCCTCCTTAAATATTTATTTTATTCTGTTTTTAGTATTTGTTGTTATAGTAGCGGCATCAGAAATCTGTGAAATTCAACTGTCTAGCTATCACGATTCATGAGATACACCCTGGTGACAGACAAGACAGACGGACAGTGGAGCCTTAGTAATAGGGTCCCGTTTTAACCCTTTGAGTACGGAACCCTAAAATGCTCTTTGAAATCTTAACTTCCTAACTATATGCGAAAGTAAGTTTGTTTGTTACCTTTTCATGCCTAAACCACTGAATCGATATCCTGAAATTTTGCATATACCTACGTTGTCAGGTGTACAGAAACGGACATAGCGGTATGTTTCATCCCGAAAAAAAGTGCTATTCCCGAGGAAAACAACAATAACCACATTATGATAATAGATGGCGTCACGTGTCTTTCTAACGGGATTTATGTGGGTGAAACCGTGGGGCGCTGCTAGTACCTAATACTTTAAAGTCTCGTATCACAAGTCGGGGAGCCTTTTTTTTTTTTTTTTTTTTTGCCTTTGGTGGTGATTATTGGTTCGGTGATGATTGTTGAAGTAAAAACTTCAATAATTATAATCATCACCATACCCACTCACGTGTACGCCGTCATAAACTAACGCAACCTAAAATACGCCGCAATGACAACTGGATAAAACTCACGTAACATAAAACTGTGACAGCAAGCCCTCAGTATTTATTTTTTTGTAATTTTGTCTATGGGAGTATTGCTTGCGTTCCATTTTCTTTAGTCGAGTGGTTAGATGTAGTACATGTGTGCCAAAAACCGTGAGTTCGTAGCAACATTACGAAATTAGTTATCTGTAGTTGAAAATCATAAAAAAAAACAAATGACGGCGATGACGGGAGCGTAATAAGATACTCGCGTGATATAAATGTTATTGTTTATATAAACTTTGAAACTACAATGGTATGTATTATATGTCATTCGATTCGGTATGAATGGGGCTATTTTTTAGGTAAATAAAAAAATAGGGTCATCGCTTTCGATTTTGAATGAAAATTACTTTAATTTTTAATTTTCGTAATGTAAACAAACATTAAAAATAAGCAATTATTAAAAAAAATCAAAGTCTCTTAAAGTTACGAAACAAGTTTTGTAATCTACCCTGGTCTATCCACTTGAAGAAACAGCCATTAGTTTAACAGCGGTCCATAGATTTTTTTTCTGTACGAGTCGTGTATAAGTGGCGCGGCCCAAAATAAAAAATGTATGGGCATAACAATGCCCCTCGCGCGGGAAATGTTTATGTGAGTGGATACCTCTTTCCAACTAAGTACGTTTCGGTCAGCGTCCAGTCTAACTGGGTGCAGCTTAAGGTGAATGGATAGTGGTAGACCGCGAAATTCAATTTTCTTACGTTTTTTGCAATGTGCAGGTCAGTGTCAGATTGTATCTTGATCAAAATATGATTCGCGACAATAACAGGTACATTTTAGAGAATTAGAATCATTAATATATCCACCAACCACCAATCTCAAGGAAAAGTGTTAATGGTAGAAATCTAACTTAGAAATATGTCATGATTCTTATGATTATAATTTATACCTGATATAATATAATGAATAAAAAACCGCCTATGATGCCTATTCGAAAATATTCTGAGGCGAATTGAGCTGTCATTCCCACCATATGCTAATCGCAGTAATCGCCTAAGTTTTTACGGTAAGATTTTTACAGCAAGGCTTGGAAAGTTCACTTCCTTTTCCTTCAAGGGTTTTAAAGAACTTTTTTAGAGCTCTGTTTTGTTTGCAAACGTTTCGTTTCAAAGCTTCGGCCAGGAAGGGACGTAGAATGAAACGTTCTTCTAAGTTTTTATTATTTATAAGGTTGAAATGAAATCTATGTGTACCAAAAAAATATGCAGTATAAAAGTATCCCACCAAAAACATTTTCATGTAAAATGTTGTCAAGACGAGACCACATATGGCTCGTACTGCCAAAAAGTTATCAGATCTCATGTAGAGCCAAGCTTCTAACTCTACACGCCCTAACTTCACAAACTCTACACCTTAGTCAAAATATGAGGCTTGGCCGTTTCGTTACTACAAAAACTATTGTATAATAGAAAAGTAATGAACAGTGAATAAATTTTTCACCTTACGCCCATGTGATGGTAGCGAAACGGCCAAGCCACATATTTTGACTAAGGTGTAGAGTTTGTGAAGTTAGGGCGTGTAGAGTTAGAAGCTTGGCTCTACATGAGATCTGATAACTTTTTGACTGTGCGAGCCATATGTGGTATCGTCTTGACAACATTTTACATGAAAATGTTTTTGGTTTCACATCTTTTTGAAAGTTGCTTATGAAATAATTTTTTTTTTGGGGGGTTCTTTACTAAAAAGCCTGAAATATGTATTTTATTATTCATTACAAGGAGTCCCTATATCAATTTTCAGAACTCTAGCATCAAAATTTGCGGAAGTCTCGTACAAACTTCCATCCCCTAGTTTAAGGGGTTGGAGGGTAAAAGTTCCAAGTTTTAGAATTGTTTTATTGTTTGTGTACAATTACTAGCTTACATACCAAATTTCAGCTTTCTAGGACTTCAGGAAGAACCTTAGAATATTGATGCTTATGAAATAAAAAAATTTTTTTTTTGGGGGTTGGGGGGTTATTTACTGAAAATCCTGAAATACGTATTTTATTATTTATAACAAGGAGTCCCTATATCAATTTTTAGAACTCTAGCATCAAAATCAGCGGAAGTCTCGTACAAACTTCCATCCCCTATTTTAAGGGGTTGGAGGGTAAAAGTTCCAAATTTTTGAGTTTTTTTGTTGTTTGTGTACTATTATTAGCTTACATACCAAATTTCAGCTTTCTAGGACTTCAGGAAGACCCTTAGAACATTGATGATCATCAGTGAGTCAGTGACGAAATCGGGGTATTTTAGATATCAATAAAATCTAAAGAGCTATGCAATTGAAACTTTATGGGTTAAATAAGTCAACCACTGACATCACATCCCGAAAATTTTGTTTATCTGGTATAATCCAAACCCAAGTTATGAAGGTTCAAAAATACGACGAAGTGCTTCGAGAAAAGGTAGGTAGTGCCCTTGCGCTTCGCTTGGCTCGTCTTGGCGGGGGCACTCCCGTGCCCCCAGATAATTATGGTCTAAATATCATTTTGCATTCGAAAATACTTTCGGTGACATGATTCGTATTTAGTAACATTTTTAGGTTAATTTTTTTTTCTGTGGTATATTAAAACATACTATTTGGCATGTTGGTAACACAAGATATCCGCTGTTACGTTCCCGGCAAAGAATATAATAATAATACGCGGTAGGATTCAGTTGCGATTCAGCTTAAGTTTAGTTTCCAGTTTGCCTATGAAATAGTAGAATGTCTTTATAGGTAACTATCGAACGGCGATCGAAATCGAACTGTTGTTAAAACACAATTGAACGTGTAACGTTGCAAATTAATAGAATCGGCCCCCAGGTCGCACGAGCACCAAGAAACGGTACCTACATAGAACGCCACAAAGCGTTTTAGATCACCTTCAACGGTAACTATAATAGAAAAAGAAGCAGAGAAATCATTTCGACTGCTTCAGAAATATCATTAATAAAACAACGTTAACCAAAAGGTCCTTATCCACGAGTTTACCGTAAACAACCATTGTTCAGGAAACGAATATGTAAACAAAAATATAACGTAGAGAAGTCAGTACTGTTAGTACAGCTCAGAGCACGCCTACAGTCGACGATGAATTTGTATATAGTTTCGTTTCAAGCTGTGTTGTTCGCTGTTTTAATACAATGTCAATATATTGATGAGGTGAGTACAATTTTATCTTTTATCAACTTGCAGGTCAGTGTCAGCTTGTATCTTGATCAAAATATGATTCGCGACTTTAATAGATATGTATTTATAGTATTACAGTCATTAGAATAATTAATATATCCCTTTAAGTTAGATTTGTTCCATATGCACTTTTCCATAAGAGATTTGTTCTTGGTACAAATCTAACTTAGAAAGATGTATTAATGATTCTAATTTTATAATTCTGTAAACACGTACCTGTTATAGTCGCGAATCATATTTTGATAAAGATACGACCTGACACTGACCTGAAAATTGCAAAAAACTTAAGAAAAATTGAAGTTCGCGGCTAAAAAAAATGACGGTTATCAAATACGTTTGCAATATCTGATACAGCCTAGGAATTGCAAAAGATAATGTTGCATTTAATAGACATTTACAATTAAAGTTATTTTTTTTAAATACAGGAAAACCGACGCTCTCTAGATTTCAATCTACCTATATAAAAAAAAAACTTTGTTTATCCTTGCAGGTGGAAGCCGAAAAAAAGGCGTATGTTTCGATTGGCAATTGGTTCAACGGCTTAGAAAAGAAGGTCGATAATATTCCGGTAATACTCAGTCATTTATAACATTAATTAAAAAAATTGCCCTCTCTCTGTCACAGGCTAACATATTAAGAATAAAAGTTTAACTTTAAAGAGCCAATCCTACTAATATTAAAGCCCCCTCTCTCTTTCAGTCGTCAGTCATTTGACTTTCGAAAGAAGAAGACAAAGCGTTATCATGAAACGTTTATTTTCTCTTGACTGTACTTACCTGTCAAAAAGAGTATCATATAAAAAGTGGATAAGACAGAGATTAAAACAGAAGACCAACTAGCAGGGGATCTAGGGGGTGGAGGGGGTTTAGGGGATCTAGGGGGGTGGAGGGGGTTCAGGGGATCTAGGGGGGTGGAGGGTGTTCAGGGGATCAGACCGGTCGGAATAAATCGTGTAACTATACAGACGCTATACAAAGTTTACTAGTAAGGGGGTTAATGTGAAAGTTTGTATGCTTGAATTTGTGTTACTCAATAATTGAACGAATTTTAATGAAATTTGGTACACAGATAGACCATGACCTGTCAGCACATAGGACACTTTATCCTGTCAATACGGTCCCTTGGAATAATTTTCGAACTTTACGCGGGCGAAGACGCGGGCAATAGGTAGTCAATACATACAACACACGGAAGTAACAAAAGAACATCAGCCGACGTATTCTGTAAAAATCTCACCGCGAATGCTCGGGTGAAGTGAGCTTGGAGTGAGCTGTCAATCCACCTGATGACAGCTCACTTCATCTAAATTTTCACGGTGAGATTTTTACAGAATAGCACTACTGCATACACTTTGGAGAAAAGGATCAGGATGAACAAACTATTTCAACAAATAAAAAAGACGATTGAAAACATTTTGGCAAATCCTAGCCACTTTATTCATGAGGCTTTTGGAACTGGCACAGATCATAGAGACACAGTGAATAAAGATCACAACGAAGGCGTTAAAATTTCTGATCTACTAATTAATAGTCAAGAACTGAGAGACCTAGTAGCCGTGGACAATATCAGTGATATGACTAGTGAAGTTAAAGTAAGTTCAACAACGGATACAAATGATTGTCATCATCATCATCATTTAAGCCAAAAGACGTTCACTACTGGACATATGCCTCCTCAAGCACCTCCCGCATCCAGCGGATTCTTGCGGCTTTCACAAGGTCCACCTTGTGGGAGGCCTTCCAACGCTATGTTTTCCGGTACGCGGTCGCCACTCCAGAACCTTTCGGCCCCATCGGCCAACTGTTCTGCGTGCAATGTGCCCTGCCCACTGCTACAATTCTTCGGGGGATGGTTCTCTTGCGGATCTCTTCATTTTTGATCCGATCACGATGGGAAACTCCAAGCATAGCTCTCTATCCATTGCCCTTTGGTGACACATGATTGCGGGTTGAAGTAAAACTGTGAAATAAATGCCTTACATAAACAGTTAGAACGAAGAGCCACTTCTTCTTTTTAGTGTGTCAATGGCAAAAATAGCACGAAAAAATAAATATCGCATTTTAAATTTGTTTGGGCCAAAATTCAGCCACGCGGATATGTTCGCTAATGCAGCCATTAGCTCCGCTCCGCTTTTTCTCCTCACGTGTTCAGGTGACAGGACATGCGGTGCAAGATGGGAGGTGAGCCATTGTTTGTGGAGAGAAACCGCATACACACCGGAGGTCTGAGCCTTGCATGAACCCCCTCTTGTGGAGGTTGTCCTTGCTGCGGCCTACTTGGGTACTAAGTCTTTTCCAAGTAGGCCACGGTATTAATAGAAAAAATGCATAAATCTAAGAGTGAACAGGCTTCTTCTGGGTAAGCTCACTCCATCGTCGACTTTGTCTCTGACCTAGACTAGAGTCAATAGCAAACAAAAAATAAAAAAATAATCAAGTTCGGTATATAATTGAGTCTTACGATTAGAGGACCTATACTATATTTGTTTCGAGATCAACAACAAACTAACTAGTGCTATATCAATGAACTAACACTAACAATGATTCAACTACTACAGTATTTTTATCAAAAAGTGACGCGCGCTTTATTAGTGGTTACCAAGAGTGAAAACACGCTGTGAATGTGTATGAAAGCGTAGGAGCTCTCGGTACTGTCCGTGACAACGGCGAAGTCAAAAGCGTGTGTGAGTATGCGTGTGTGTGTTATGTGCTGACGCTACTATAGTCTTCACGCACACATTCACAGTGTGTTTGTACACTTCGTTACAACAAGTAAAGCGTGCGTCGCTACGTGAAATAAAATGCTAATAATAATAATATTATATTAGAGCAGTGGTGGCCCAGTGGTAACTTACGAATTGTAGGTCGTAGGTTCGAACCCAGATTACTTTGAGCTGGTTTACTTTGTGAAAATTATTTCAACCCCTGCTCTTAAAACGGTAAAGGAAAACATTGTGAGGATACCGCCATGAACCTACAATTCGAAGATACTGCACTGGGCACTGGGATCTCACCGAGAGATGGCCTGTGTCCCAGCAGTGGAAACATTGTAGGTTGATTATTCTGAATATTATATTATTTTTCAGTATGAAGAGCCTGAAGAACCTCGCCAAGTAGTGTTAGAAAAACAAGAGGCTCCCAAAAGAAAGAGGAGAATAAAGAAACACAAGAAAAGAAATAAAGGTAAACATGATGAACGAGAGCACCTACCACATGAACAAACATTGTACGCAAGCGTCGAACAAGATAAAGAACAGTTTGGAAAAAGAAATATGAGAAAAAATCACAAGAAAAGAGAAAAAGAAATTATCAATCAAAGAAAGTTTGTCAAGACGTTACCGAAAGAATCAAATAGTTCAGAGTCAGATGAAGTGATAAGGAGAAAGCCTGTGGATATTATTGTACATATTAAAATGAATGACTAGCTTTAATTATAACTACGTTTTATTTATTATGTTCCTGGAGACTTTGATACAGTAACCAATCCATGAACCAATCACATAGTCACAATCGACGGCAGCAAAGTGCAAAGAGTCAACTGCACTTTCTTTACGAAATTCACTTTTTAGGTTTCCGTACTTTGGTACGGAAACTTAGAAAGTGAATTTAACGAAAATAACGGAACCCTTATGGTGAGACTCAGATTGTCTGTCTGTCACAGCTGGATATATCGACTTGAAATTTGGAATAGTTTTAGATGACATTTGCCCAAATATTTTGCAAATAATAAAGAAATATATGTATTTTTTGCAACAGGGACTGAAAGGGGGTCTGAAAAATTCGAAGTGGGGCTTCTAGGGCATGTGGGGTATCATACAAAAGAGCGTAGTTTGCAAATTCTCAAACAGAAAGAGAAAAATCTAAGTTTATGTAAAGATCACAGGAAAAATAAAATGAAGTCTCTAAATAGCACACTTTTTCAGAAATCACCAACAAAAGTTACATTAGTTCCACTATCGGTCAAGAGATGGCGCTGACATAAAACTGCAATATTCTACACCGCAGTGCAGTGTTAAAATTTTCTGACGAATACAGGCCTCGCCGATGAAAATTTAAAAACATATGATGGTACGGAACCCTCGGTGCGCGAGTCCGACTCGCTCTTACCAGGTTTTTTTTAAGAATGTTCACAGTCTGATCTCAGTCTCAATCTGTCATAGCTTTTGACATAGATTGTCGCCGAGATGAGATTGCGACTAGATGATTGCGACTTGAACAATTTGCACAGGAACGACTTTATTGATAAAATATCAATCAACTCAGCCTATCGCAGTCCACTCCTGGACATAGTTCTCTCTCAGGCTATGCCACAACATCCTGTCCTCCGCCTTCGCATCCAGTATGTCCCAGCCACCTTAATAATAATAATAATATTCCACAACTATCACACAACGCCGTCTAGTCTCAAGCTAAGCAGAGCTTGTGTTATGAGTACTAGACAACTGATAAACATACTTATATATTTCTAAATACATACATATATAGATAAATTACACCCAGACACAGAACAAATGATCATGCTCATCACACAAACATTTGTCCTGGGTGGGAATCGAACCCACGACCTCCGGCATAGCAGTCATAGTCACTGACCACTAGACCAACAGGCCAGTCTTCCAGCCTTCTTTAGGTCGTCGGTCCATCTAGATGGGGGGCGTCCCACACTACGCTTGCCGATACGCGGTCTTCACTACAAGACTCGTCTGCGACACCGAACATCGGCCCTTCGACAAACATGGCCACTTTACCACCCCACTCTGCCACTTTAGTTTGCTTACTCTACAAGCTCTCATCGCCAATCCTGCAGTGTTTGAAGACTAACGTCTTCAGCCAGTGCGTTCTGCCCGTCATGACATACTGTGCCGAAACGCGGATTCTGACGGTTGGGCTGGTCCACAAATTCAAGATTGCTCAGCGCGCTATAGAGCGAGCTATGCTCGGAGTCTCTTTGAAGGATAAAATCAGGAATGAAGCTATCCGAAAAATAACTGGAGATACCAATTTTTTTTTTGGGTTTTTAGAATTTTTGTTTGTTTGTCTGAATGTATGTTCTAGCATCACGCAATACTAGTAATTCTGTCAAACTTTGCATCATCATCATCATCAGCCTATAGCAGTCCACTGCTGGACATAGGCCTCCCCTAATGAGCGCCATAGCGCCCTGTCTTCAACTTGACGCATCCAGCATCTGCCTGCAGTCTTTCGCAGATCGTCATCCCACCTGGCCGGAGGGCGTCCCACACTACGTTTGCCGAGATAAATAAACTTTGCATAGATATTCCCTTTAAGTCTGGTTTGGTCAGGCTATAAATTAGATATAACGCTATTTGTTATGGCAGTGGATTTTCCACTTACTTTATTATATTATTTTCATGTACTACTAATGGGCGTTTTTACCGACTTAAAAAAAAAGGAGGTTATCAATTCGATACGTATGTATGTAATATTATTGGAATTGCATTATATTCACATATGACAATCTATTAGGGCTTCCAAACAAATATACAAAATTTTATAGACGTATGTATGTTTGTCCACGCATATCTCCGTAACTATTAATCGGATCGTGACCATTCTTTTTTTATTGGCTTACATTTACTTCAACTTAGAGAACTGCAGTGCAAGTTTCATCAAAATCGATTCAGTAATTTTCAAGATATGGACTAAGACGTGAAAGTGTGACGGCCTGGCTTATTGATACGAGCTACGGGTGTACTGTCAAAGCAAAAACATCTCAAAACCTTGGTCAAATTCTAGTGCAACAACTAAAAATTACCAAATAAAAAGTAATTTAAAAAAATTAAACCGACTTCAAGAAGAAATGAACTCAAAATTATGAAATAACTTTAATTTCGGAAGTCGGTGGCAAAAAACTAAAACAAAAATACAGATCCCAAGACACACACACAGGCACATCACCAGTCGACAGCGACGCGGATGAATTTTTCGACGCTATATTTTATTTTGTGAATAGTTTTAGTTAGGTAAGTTAGGATAACATTTTGTTATTTTATTAATTCATTACGTATAAGTTATTATTTACGTAGGTATATATTATTTTGCGGCGTTATAATGATAAGAATAACATAAATTGAAATACAAAACAAACAGTAGAAACAGAAAACAAACTGATTTTATTATTCCCAAAATACATTTATTATAATTCCCCTAACACCCATTAATATCGCAGCATTATGCTGAGATAGGAGCAGTTTTGGTTTCGCACAGATCTTTTTTTGTTTTCATGAATTTTTTAGTTTTAATTATCTTTTTATTGTCTGTATTTCGTGTGCGTGTTCCAATAAAACATTTGTCTTTCTTTCTTTTCTTTGTCTTATTATTGTTCCGTACATCTACATTGTTGTTGACTTCGTTGTCGTCATTCTGGATTTCTTTTTTCCTGTCTTGTTCTTTTTCTGATTGTTCCTTTTTGCCTTTTCTTTCTGTAACTTGCTTCGTTCGTTTCTTTTCAGTTCTTTGTTTAGGTTTCTTATCAGGCGTGGTATTGGGCTGTTCGCATTATAGTTTCCGCTCAAGTATTGTTGTTTTATTTCCTTTATGAGGTGATCGAGAACACTTTCTGTTACTGCTTTAACGTGGCGGGCATACTGAAATGGAAGACATGATATGAATTTTTATGAAATGTAATACATACAGGGTGTAAAAAGACCCACCACATAGCCGTCAACTACGCATTCTGTACATCAAACTAAGTAACATTGCACAAAAATAATTGCTGGGAAACGACTTTTATTTTTGAAGTGAAATTTTGCTGTTTACGATAGTGCGCAATGTAACACACGTATAACGTTGTGCTTATGGATGCATGCAACGGTACAGGGGTCGTGGGGGTAGTCAAAGTTGTGCTATAACATTATGAAGTTGTTTTCGTAAAAAACGTCAGTAAAAGTTGGAATTATGACCTTCAATATCTACAAAACAGGGAGGATCCCAGGTATGATCCAGTACAAAAAAATTATAACAATGACGGGGAGTAAAAGTGGAATCTCGGTGTCTTTTTGCACTCAATATATTATAAAATACACAAGTTTATTATTTAGACTGGTTTAGTCGTTTTAAGGTTATTGTAAACCAACTGCACCCTGCGGTTTTACCAGCATACGTCTCGATTCCGTGGAAAAATATCGGGACAAAAAGTGTATTTTGTCCTAATCCAGGTCTACCCATATGCCTAATTCCATTCAAATCCGTTGAGCCGTTTTAGCGTGAAAGCGAAACAAACATATCATAATCAGCCTATAACGTGCCCACTGCTGGGACACCGGCCTTCTCTCTGTGAGAGGAAGTGGGCCGAAATCCACCACGCGGGCCCAGTGCGGGTTGGTGGATACAAACACACAAAAAATCAAATCTTTTCTCTTTATTATTATAATTAAATTCTGTTGTCTCAGTCCTTGACTAACAAGGGAATAGTTTCAAAAACTGGTCACTTGTTGCAAATTATAACTGACGAAATGGGGTTCTTCCACTTACACCCATTGATAATCCCCCCAACGGGGATTTGTGAACTTTTTCGAAGTGTGGGTGTACTATAGGTACACCTCTGCTCGTCCCTACAGGGAATCACGGCGTGGTGCTATGTTATGTTGTTATTTTAGGATTTCTAAACAGATACAAAATGAGTAGCAGAAGTAGTTTATATTGGAGTTTTCCTAATACGTAGAGATTTTAAATAAATTTATACTATATTATTTATACCCACGTAAGTTTCGATCCCGTGGGAATATCGGGATAAAAACTATCCTATGTCATTCCCCGGGATTCAATCTATCTTTCTGCCATTTTATCGAAATCCGTTCAGTGGTTTAGGCGTGAAAAGGTAACATACAGACAGACAGACAGACAGAGTTACTTTCGAATTTATAATATTATATAGTATGGATTCTTACTCTTTCATTATTCATAAAAACATCCTGATTGTTGAATATGTTCATGAAACCTTTGATATCCTTGTCTTTGGTTATCAGTGTCTGCAAAGAAATACAACGGTTAAAATAAATAGGTATCTTTATTTCACATGAGCACTTATCAAACGTCAGAAGCTACATAGGTGCACGGTTCCAATTGGTCGTTTCCTATGGAGAAGAGCTGGCAAGAATCTCCATGGTTACTCTTTTAAAAATAATTGGCTTTACCGAAAAAACCGATTTAACTCTTCAATTATTTAAATTTTACACACATAAACATGTCATATCAGGTTTTGCACCTTTACTATTCTTTACCTCCATGTGTCTTCCATTAATCTTTCGTTACGTAAGAAATCTACCGATTAATTTAATACTTTTTACAAAAAAAAAAATCTGTGGAATTTAACCTTATTCTAAAAATATTGCAAGTAAAATTCAGCTAGATAAAACGTACTCTGCCCAATGGACCGAGGGTGCCTCCTTGTGGTACTCCGGTAGTGTGGAAATAAGAAAATATTCTAATCGGGTAGTGAGCCTATTGTTTTCAATAGAGCAAAAATCCTATTGGAAAATATGTTCGGTAGTAGCGCTATAATAAGATTAAAATCTGTTTCTCAAACCGACAAATGACTCTCACATAATGTACGAGTAAGAATGGAAAATCCAGCACACAATACTTTCTGAGGCTTTTTTAACATCGGCAAAGCTAAAATTTTTAAAGTCAAAAAGTCAAAGTTTAATATTAAATATTATCAGTATCACTCACTTGTTTCACATGCAATTCCTTGGAAAACACAAAAACGAATAAACTTAAAAATATTGAAAATTCTAAGGGGCGCGCCATTTTAATAAAGCGTTCAAACATAGAACGGGTGGACGGTCATTTGTTTTTCGTTCGATGTTCCATTCTGCGGTTTTGATTCGATCTTATTGGACGCAAAGGATGTTGACAAATGGTTCCCAAATTGTTTTCTTTTTCAGCGATAACGCTCAATGGACGTACCATAGTTCGGTAGGATTTTTCGTTTTTCGTTTGTTTTGATTTTTTTAGTTTTTGTTCTAGTTGTAGGTTAGCTGGAGCGACGATCTTCGCAGTTAGGATGGTCTCGATAGAAGACAGAAGTCGACTGCTATATGATGATCATGAGGAATGTTGCTGCTATAGATTTACCAGCACGGTTATAATTTGGATAGTATAATCAGCCTATGATGTTCCCACTGCTGGGATATAGGCCTCCTCTGAGTTAGAGGGAGAAGGCCGTAATCCACGACGTGGGCCCAGTGCGGGTAGATGACACATGTCTTCGATTTTCGGATTTAGGACACGATGTTTTCCTTCAACGTTTTGAGAGCAGTGGTGATGAAATAATTTACACAAAGCAAAGCGCCTGTGTGGGTTCGAACCTACGATCTACAACTCATAGGTGGCGGCCATTACCACCACTGCTCTCACTCACCATTTTATTAAGATCTGTTGTTTTACTTTAGTGCGAGAGGAGTGGGTAGTTTTGCAGCTCTCAACAAAATAGCTCAGCAACCACGTGTTGTCTTTTTGCAACCATCAGCCAGTAATAGATGGCATTGTTGTATTTAAACTATCAGGGGGCCTAAAAAGGCCACTTTGGAGAATCATAAAAGGATAACAAACAAAAAAAGAAAAACACGGACTGTCTTCGCCATGTTACGATTTATGTAACATGGCGAAGACAGTCCGTGTTTTTCTTTTTTTCGCTGCACTACGTAGGTATAATCAAAGATATATTGGTATTGGATTTGGATCGGATTGATTGGTATTTTAGCACAGACAAAAAAAATGCTTCTCCAATGGGATTTGATACGATTAACCTACTAACGGTTAACTGTCCATTATGTTATCGTCTTATGATTCTGCCAAAGTGGCCTTTTTAGGCCCCCAGAAGTAGTACTTGCAGTAGGATTCGGTAGTGCATTGTGCACACAATTCACATATCCGTCGGCCGCGGTTACCACTTGCAATTTACCATCAGTACTCGATACTTTATTTGCATTCCACTTTCAACTTAAAATTATAATAATATGTGATCATTATGGACCCTGTCGGGTGCAGCAAAATAGTAGGAGAGAACAAGCTTTGAAAAACTTTGTTTACTTTATCAGTTTTCTGCAGTTTTTTGAACTATGTAAATATACACACAGACAGAAATGAAGAAACAATTCAAGACATAAGATTAAAAATACGCCTTGGCAGTTAAGATATGACCAGTCTCAACCGACAGCGCCCGTTCACGAACATGACGCGTGGATCAGCACCATCCAGCTCAACCATTTTGTAGGGAACCGAAAGATCCAACACACGCGCCACCATCGGTGAGACATTTAAGTGAGCATGACACGTTATCAACTGCCATGCTCTTTCAAGTCAACATCAAAAAATCATAATAAACGGAAACATGGTTCTTACATTTACAAAATTAAAAAAAATGCTTCTAAATTATACAAAACTACAGTTTGCACTTTATTTACTTACATTTGTTGAAATTATAATTAATTACAATAAATTATACTTAAATAGACTTAAAATATTAAATAACTTCTGCCACGATAGAGCCGTACTATAAACCTACTGGCATGCGAGTGCCTGTTTTTTTTTATTTTTTTATTGCTGGATTGGCCTGCTCTTGACCTCGATCATGCCTAAACGAGCGTGCGCAGAAGAGGTCTGCTCACTTTTGTTATTTTAATCAGAGCAGATAACATGAATATGGGAACCTGTCTTGTTACAAGCTTTTATTTTTATTATCACGTCACACCAAAGTATACAGGACTGCCAATTGTGAAAATGTTTGAAAAACCAAGATAGTCAGTCGGCGCCTGAAGTTGTTTTTTAAAACATTTTGTAGATACATACTGGTCTTTATCCTCAGCAACGTAAGATTGATAGTGGCTTGCTGCCACTGAAATGCCTGTCAAAATCACAGTGATAATTATTCTTATTACGATAAGGTTTCTGTTAATATAACTGTGGAAGGACTGTATATGTTTTGGTGTGAATGCGGCTTAAGCTTAAGAAACCGGGGCGTAGGTAAGTTTTCAGCTGCACTAATCATGTTACATGATTAAATTAATTAAATCATCTTTAATTAATACATGAACGTGTCTCTTTCACTTGAAAATATGAAAGGTCTCGGATGGTTTCTAGATAGTCGAAGCGTGCCTAGTAGGTTTGGTCGCCGCAGCCGCATTTGATGCATGTCACCGTTCTGAAATTAATAAATTAATTATAAAAGATACAACAAATGATACTGCTTGTAAGACGGATAATATGCTGCCGAAAACATTGTTTAACCATACTATTCCCAATATAGAGGAAACGTATTACTATCGTATGAACTGTCTACGATGGTGTTCCAAAAGGTTGTATTCTCGGACCTTTGTTATTTATTTATTTAACTTACTTCGTTCGTAGGTACCTATGTGTTTCGTTAAGGTTTTCTTTGCAATTTATACATGTTTTTACATTTTTATTAATTTTTTACATTTTTGGGGTTGAAAGACTAGGGCCATGGGGTCCGAGTGCCCACTTGGTTTTTCGAGATATCGCCAAGCGGTTAGTCGACTCTTCACGTGACCAGAGGGCTGGCCTATTTCTTGGCCAAAGAATTAGCATTGCCATACAACGTGGCAATGCTGCCAGCCTTTTGGGCACTGTTCCTGTTGACAGCGATGCGGACGAATTTTTTGATGCCCTATGATCATTTTGCAAATTTTTTTTCATATAAATGTACATATTATTATTATTTTAAATAGGTATTAGCATAAATTATGTAAATATTAAATAAAAAATATTTATTAATTACATGCTAAATGATATTATATCCGTCGTTATAATAATAATAAACGTTATTTAATTAGACTACAAAGAAGTTCACAATATGGTAGTAACAAAATAACTTAGCCAATGTCAGTACCTAATTACTAAAACAGCAGCCTAATTGCGTAAAACATTTTCTTTCTGATTACAATTCCGAAACTATGCCAACTACAGTTTGAATCGATATCAGTAAACGGAATTGTGTAAATCTATATCATCCCAATTGACTATAATTGTATAGAGGTGTACCGACTGTCGGGCAGAATTTGTTTGATGAAAGCGTGTTGTTTCTTCATATAAGAACTATTCGCTTCAAATAATTTTGCTATAATTAAATTTTGTTTTGATTACAACTGATGGTCTACTACTGCATATACATAAAAATGTACAATGATTGCCGAAAAATGAAAAACCAATTTATAATACACTTTCTACCAAAAACTACCATAATTGAAATACGTAAGGAAACGTTTTATTTTTCACGTTTTAGTTATCTGTGGCCAACGATAAAATCGTAAAAAAGCAGTGTTGTCAACTTAGTGGGAGTTCCACTAAACTTGGGGGTTTGGACACAGGGGTGGGGTGCTGGTGGACAAAATTTTGCTTTCAGTGGCTGGTGGTTAGACTAATTCAATTTGTAGAAAACAATACAATCAACTACTTTAACTTTGCCTCGAGAAAATATTATATTAACACGATAATGGGCATGTTTTATATTTTGTTTAAACCTTGTGAAAGTGAGAAATAAATCATCAAACTACTGACGTTTTAAGATTTATTTCTTTCAAATGCGGAAACCACTGCCGATTTGAAAGTAAGTAATTTCGAAAAAAATCCCACGGCAACATACTACTAACTTCTTGAGTAATTCATTATTTTATGATATTGTAATAGGATGATGCTAAAAAAAAAGTACTGTGAATAAGTTATGTTTGTGTCCATTCTCAAATCTTAAAACGGACCTCCATAACGGCGATCGAACGTCGCTAATAAGAATAAACATAATATAAAAAAATTGCGCCTTCTAGTGGACTCGGGAGAAAAGTTGGCAACACTGACACTGAGGAATTAGTAAAAGTACTCTGTGGTAAAAGTACTCTACTACTCTGTGGTAATAAAAGTAAATAATGAAAATAGGATACTTTTAAACCATAATATTATACAAATAATCTGTTTGGTTTTACCTTGAATGTTGTTTAAATTAATACTTGTTTTATGTTTTTTAACATACTAAATTGTTTTTACTATTTTCATACAGAAACATAGGATAAATAGTTTCGGAACATTTTTGTTGTGGTTTCTTGTAGAAGGAATGCGTTTGTAAAGTTCTCTGATAGAATAGAGGACGAGGTTTTAGCTGGCTGCACTAAGACTTAGGCTGTTTTGCTCGATAGCGAAAAGCACCTTAGTCTGTTATATGTCAATATAATCATAAAAGTAAGTAACCAAATATATCTAGGAAAAAGTTGTTCGTATCTCATTATTAGATTATTGTAGCTCGTGTAAGTACTTACCCTTGATACCGATGATCATCAAGGATAGAACTATATTAGCTTTCGACCTCCCTGGACATGGGTTTTCGTCGTAGACTGCCGGTACACTTAATCAACAACTCACATAACATACTCAATATTAAATGATACCTTCTCCCCTCTTAGGTACACATAATTGCTATAAGAACGAAACACAATCTTTGAGAATTCAATGAAGATTTCAATATGTTTTTAATTTTCAGTTATGACTTACTTACAACAAATGGGACTGGTTGAGGATGATTTTGTATATAAAAGAGCATTTCAACTCGGACAGTGTCCTTACTGTCTCACTTTTAAAACTGCAGGAGAATTCTCGGGGTGTTTCACCTACGAAGACATGAATGAACGCAGCATATTACATACATTACTGTTCGCTTCGGCCACTGCTACTGCTGCTCAGCAACTACTTCAGTTTTCAAACTTCTCAAGTACAAACTCAAGATTGTTCAAAAACTGTTGAATCTTCAGTCTTGCATGACAACATAAACATATGTACCTATTATGTAATTGATAACAGTGTAAGCTTTAATATAAAGTTGAATACTTACTAAGCCTTTTTTTAATAAAGACATCAAGTGATTATTATAGTGATACTAATTAGAAAATAGTGGTGTTTAGCTAAATTAACTGTCATTCATTAGGTACTTATAGGTAAATAGAAAGACAAAATATGGTAAACAAAAAAAAACTGGTTTTATTTATATTATTACAACCTATCTGACAATAGCATTTATTCACATTTAGCATAGAATATTTGGTCATGAGGCAAGAATAAATTGGAACAAATATTTATATTCTTTAAATTGGTGCAATTTGGCATCTAATGTCTTCCCATGTACTGCTGGCTAATGCTTCCTGTGAGAACAAGTTAGTTTTTCCTGAATAATAGCGGCAGGCCCAGACGGAGATGGCGGGATAAGCTGGACTCCTTTAATAAAGATAGGTCCTTGGCAGCTCTCGACAGAGAGGGGTGGAAGGAGAGTAGGCCTTTGCCCAGCAGTGGCGCAAGATGTAGTTGAGCCTGACACCTGAAAGATAAAAAAAGAATTTAAGTAAGTAAATCCTCATTATGTTACAACCATCCACAAAGTATTTAAAAGGCTCAAATCTATGTACATATTAGAACAGTAATATACTGCTATAAACACAAATTAGATGCCTACAATTCTATTGATGGATGAAGCATACTTGACTAAAAAGTACCTACACAAAGATACAGCAAGTATTTTTACTTATTAGGTAATAGATAAAAAGGAGGATGGGCCTATGATACATATTACACACATTACTAATTGTGATATCAAACAAAACCAATACAATGCTAGAGTATTTTGAAGGGCTCCACATAATAATGTAACAATAAACACTATAAATAAATATTATGGTACTTCCATATTATTATAGTTGAATATTTAGAAAATAACCTTCAAGACTACCTACCATAGTGGTGCTAGGAGACTGATATTGATTTTGAGGATTTACACCGGACATCCTAAGGTTTATGACAGAATACATTTTTATTAATTGACTTAGATATTCTTACTAATAATTGAAAACACATATTTTCAGTTGCCTACCTAACTTACCTACATACCTACTTTCTTTAATTTAGTTTGTTGTTATAATTGTAAATATTCATCCCCTCATCTTTTATGAAGCTAAGCTATAGGTACTATGGTCAGTAACAATAGAAAAAGTAATTGTGTCTTGTCATTAGTAGTTGAAGTCATTATATTACCAATGTTTGATGGTGCCCTATGTATCTAGGTATATTATACAATGTAGGTATTCACCAGTAGATACCTGACAAACAATATACAGTTTGTAACATCTTTGAAGATGGTCAGTGGGTCGTCTTAGGAAGATACAACATTTAGGTTAGGTTAGGGTATACCTATAGTGGGCCCATTCAATGTTCAACACTTATAAAGAAAATAATACTGACATTCTTCGATTTACCTTGAACAATGATGTTTAAAAGTAGGTCTATGTATGGTGTGTATTTTCGTCGAAGTCCTTGGATAGATTTAATCCATCGATTTATATTGCTTCATAGTGTGCTTTATATTTGTTCTTCCTCTTTAGTTATTCCTTTTCCAATGAAGTAAAACCTCGAATGGGTTGCGCTTCTGGCATAATAAGTTAACGTTTGTTATGGTACGAGATACAAATTTGTCTTTCGTTAAAATGCCACCAATATAGGTACCTCGTTTCTGAAATATCATAATAAGCATAATTTAGGTTGTAAGCACTTATATCAGAAGAAAACTTTTACAATTATTTTACTAAATTCACCTCACTGCCTTAATTTTTAAAATACTATTAATATGGTTTTATCATTGAGGTTTTACACTAAATCACATTCACAATTTATCAGGAAGGCTACCACTTACATTTTTTCGAAATAATTATGGGGATTACGCGTTTAAATCCTAAAATATGTAGATCGGAAAATGATTACGACGAGAAGCCTGCCTTCTCTTTCAAACCAACTGCAGTTGGTTTTAATTTGACGTTTGAAGCCAAATCTAGCTTGTCAAAAAAGTTACACAATACGAAAAATTGACTTTTGCCCAGTTTTTCATGACATATCGTTCACTCTAATAACGATTCAAACAGATCCGTTGGCTTCCCCTTCAGACGAGTTTACGCAATACGAAAAGGTTAAAACGAAGCCAATTGGGATCAAAACGAAGCCCACTATTCTGCATCATTACTCGATAATGTGTTACGCAATTAGGTAGCGGATCGGGTCCGGAACATAGTTGATAAATCCAACATAGTTGATAAAAGGCTAGGTAGATGATTACAGCACAGGTTTGCTCTTGATGTTTTTCTATCACCGATGTCTGTAATATCCAAGATGCTCAGAAAGTACATGTGAATTGAAAAAATCACCTTGATGCTTGCCCGGATTCGAACCAGCTACCTCGCACATGAGAGGCGAGGCCTTAACCACTGCGCCATCACGACATGACACGACACCTAATAATTTAAATAAATAAACTACTCACTTGGTATCTTTGACCAAAGGGGTGACTAAATTGTAGCCTTCTATCGGTGAAAGTTCTTCGTTCTGAACTTTCAACATTTTTATTTCTATCTAAATATCTGTCATTCCTATCGATTATCATTTGTTTATTGATTCTTTCGACCCTTTGTCTTGCGTTTATTATTTTATCAATATCTCTCTGTTCTAACTCGACCCTCTTGTCGTCATAATTGTCTAAGTTGTGATCAATTGCTGTTGACAAAATTGTTTGTCGTGCATCATTTTTGGCGAATTTTTCTTGATTTCTAGTTTCTGAATTGTCTTGGAGATCATTATTGTCATCATACTGACGACAATCCCGGTGCCCCGCTAGCGCAGTTATACTTGGAATATCTTCATACAAATTTTCCATATTCCTATCGTATTTCGTTTCATGATACTCATCAAATTGTGGATTCATATAATTATAGTTCTGGTTTGGATTATTTTCATTTTCAGCGTAAGTAAGTTCGTGATCAGTATCTGTTCCTTTTGACATACGGTGAATCATTCTCCTTAATGTAGCTATCTCATCTTCTACACTTGCATTGTTTTCATTTTCTAGATAATGTCTAAGATCGTTCAACTCCTTCTTATTTTGTTGTTTTTCAAGTTTACTTGGTGATGGAATTTCTTGGGATTTGTTGACGATGGTTTCGTATATTTTTCTCATTTTCATATCAAATAATTGCTTCAAATCTTCATCGAATTTGATGCTATTTACTTCTTGCTCTAACGAGTTTAATATTGAAAGTAATCGTTTGTGTTTATAATCTGTATATTTATTTTGTGCTCTAAGCTTAACTACTTTAACGTTACTAACAACATGGTTTTGGGTTGGTTTTCGATCCTTGGCAGCAACGTTTTCTTTCTCTACGTCTAATGGGCTTTCAGTTGTAGATTCTGTTTCTTCGTAAGTGTTTAAAGTACGTGTTTTAAATATAAGATCTTCAAATATATTTGCAGGTTTCAATACAGGTTTTTGATCTTGAGGTTTAGATGATATGGGGTCGCTGGAAAAGTTAATGACTAAATCGGTGATTTTTGAATTTTTATAATTATTTTTAGGTGCGATCGCATTCGTTATCTGCAAAAAAGTTTATAAGTTGATAATTAAAGTATCTTAGTTTTGCTTGCATAATTCCTCACATGTAGTAGGAACTTTATGTATGTCTTGATTATTTAAGGGGAATAATACCTACCCTAGAAAATTCGTCGGAATATTCAACAATCTCCACTTTTTTTCCTTTTGGATGATTTTCTTTACTATTATTTTCTTTGAATTTGTTAATATGACGAGATCTGTAAAATATAATACGCTTTACTGAGTGATTGTTTTATTCTTTCATACACGTGAATTTTATTGGTATTGGGTTTCTCCATCTGGAATTTCTCAATAGCAGCCCGGAGTCTTTTTACCCGACTGCGCCAGAAAGAGGTTTATGTTTTCGAGTGTATGTCAGCCTATAATGTTCCCACTGCTGGGACACAGGTCTCCTCTCTGTGAGAGGGAGTGGGCCGTAATCCACCACGCGGGCCCAGTGCGGGATGGTAGATGTCACATGTCTTTGAATTTTTGGTTCTAGGACATGCCGGTTTCCTCACGATGTTTTGTCACCGTTTGAGAGCAGTGGTGATGATATATCACCACTGCTCTCAAAATAAAGCGCCTGTCTGGGTTCGAAGACATGTGACAGTCGGGTTTTTTATTTTTTTAAATTACTTTTCTTTATTTGTGTCCAGTTGATGGCAATACTTGCGCCCTAAAAATGTGGGTGTACTATTACACCTCGGCCGGGTGAGGCAGAAGTGTGTTCACTACACTCACATTTCGCCAGTTATATTTATGTGCAGAGCAAAGAGTAAAGTAACTATGGTGTAGAGTTCAGGGAATACAGACGTGGCGTTGTGTTCATGTTAGTATTTGTAATTGTATTTTTAATTGTATTTAAGACTGTTTTCATAATTATTGTATTTTTGGGTAGTCAATGTAAGTTAGATGTATTAATTAGTATCTTTGTGGTAACATTGCATTGGCGCTATAGCTGTTATGGTGTTATTTACGTAATTTTGAATAAATAGGTAAATATAAAATTTAAATATATTTTATAATGCTCAATATCTTTATTGCTTTACTTTAATGTGGACATAAGTGGTAACTATATAATTTAGATCATTATGGACCCTGTAGGGCATAGCAAGAACCCTCTTGCTATGCCCTACAGGGTCCATAATGATCTGTTTTCTATTATTATTTTTGTTATATTATTTAATAATAATTACTGTATCTATAATATATTTTAAACTTTCATATAAATTGCGTGATTCATTCATCATTAATTTTATTACTTAATTTTTGTTTTGTTTATGTTTATCGTTTTAATTATGTAGCATCGGCCATTGGCGTTTGTGTAATGAGTCACTTTCTGATCGGACATAAAAAAAAGTACTATTATATTATTATTAGTATTATAACTTACTTTGAGGCCATACGTGGTGATTTAAGTCCACTGGTATGTCTGTATTTCTTTTGTGGGATACCATGTATTATTGAAAGCTTTGACTGGCTTTTTGCCGCCAACTTAACTTCGTTATTTCTTGCGTCATTATGTGGTCGCTTGTTTATGGTTTTACTTGAATCTCGCTTTAACTCTTTCTCTAGCCCATTCTTGACCTGTGGTCCTGTAAATGCAAATTACATTTTTATAATCAGATCTTTATCAATAACACAGAATCCGAATTTGAATAACAAATCTGGTAAATAAATCAGAATTGTTTATGATAATTAATGAAATTATACCATACCTTTTTTCTTCTTCATATTTTTTGTTGTTTGTATGCTGTTATATGTTGGTTTAGTTGGTGCAGCATCTCTGGCTAAATAATTAAAAAACGTTACAATAAAATCAGAATGCAAGTTATATTTCTAAAACAAGATAGTATTGATAACAATACTTTGGTCGCGTCGCGTCGTAGAGTTGTCTTGTATACCCACACTTAGGTTGGGTTGAGTTGTCTTGTATACACACACTTAGGTTGGGTTGAGTTGTCTTGTATACCCACACTTAGGTTGGGTTGAGTTGTCTTGTATACACACACTTAGGTTGGGTTGAGTTGTCTTGTATACCCACACTTAGGTTGGGTTGAGTTGTCTTGTATACCCACACTTAGGTTGGGTTGAGTTGTCTTGTATACCCACACTTAGGTTGGGTTGAGTTGTCTTGTATACCCACACTTAGGTTGGGTTGAGTTGTCTTGTATACCCACACTTGGTTGGGTTGAGTTGTCTTGTATACACACACTTCGTCAAGATTGGGGGCGACCTCTTTATCACTATCTGGGCATAAATTCAGACTTCGGGCTGCTACTGAGAAATTCTGAATTAAAAAAAAAACACTGCCCGGCCCGATCATCAAACCTAGTCATACTAACCACCACTCGACCACTAGATCAATCTTTTGGTTGTTTTTTAGGGTTCCGTACCTCAAAAGGAAAAAACGGAACCCTTAAAAAACTTTGTTGTCCGACTGTCTGTCAAGACCCTTTATCTCGGTAACGCGTGGAGGTATCGACTTGAAATTAAAACCATATACTCAGGTCTAGAGTTCCTTGAAGCTGTGAAAAAATTAAACTTCGAAGTTAACGTGAAAAAAAGATTCGGCCGTTTATGCCGCAAAAGGAACTCCCAAGGGAATTAAAATTTATAGGGTATTTTCCCTTGACCTAGAATCATGAAATTGAAATAGGCAATGTCATGTAGCACAAGTAAAAAACTTCGAAAACCGTAAATTTGTAGTTACATACCCACAAATTTGTACGGGACCCTCGGTGTGCGAGTTCCACTCGCACTTGACCGTTTTTTTTGGTAATGTGTATACACACGAGAGTCGACGCGACACGATGGCTACAGTTGCCTCTACTACTGACGCGTGTCGCTCGTTTGTATGCATCCCACTTACTTTTCCTTTTGTTACTTTTTTTTAAATATAACTTGGATTTTTATTTTACTGTGTTTAGGAGCAGTGGTTAACGGCCGCGACTTACGAGTTGTAGTTCGTAGATTCGAATCCAGACAGGCGCTTTACTTTGTGTAAATTATTTCATCACCATTGCTCTCAAAACGGTGAAGGAAAACATCGTGAGGAAACCGGCATGTCCTAGAACCAAAAATTCGAAGACATGTGACATCTGCCAACCCGCACTGGGCCCGCGTGGTGGATTACGGCCCACTCCCTCTCACCGAGAGTAGGCCTGTGTCCCAGCAGTGGGAACATTATAGGCTGATTATTATGTATGTGTTTAGTTTGTGATCTTCCTGTACGAGTCGCAATAAGTACTTTTTCTTTCTTTTCTTTACTTAGAAACATCAAACCCACCTTTCCACACGAATGACGTGTCTTTCTCGCAGAGGCAGCTGCGGGATTCCTTGTATCCTCTGGGACAGCCACAGCGTTTAGTATAGCCGTGTTCAGGTATCCGAGGGACTATCTGATACACTGACTGTCTTGGTTTAGGTGCGTCTGAGATGTTGCAGACTATTTGAATATTCTGGAATTACAGAATTTGTGTAAGACAGTAGGATAGTTGAAAAATATGAAGATGGATGAATAAATGGTCCTAAACTCACTCTCTAACTCACTCTTGTCTCTCAGTCGTTTAGTTAGTTTTATCAAAAAAATCTAATTAGATCTTTTCGTGTCTGTGTCATCGTGTTGTTCTTCTAAACTACGCAACGGATTTTGGTGTGGTTTTCGAAAAATAGTATTACAGCCAAATTAGACCGATTTTAAATTTTCCATAGAGACAAAGATTTCCAGTTATCTTTTTTTTAATAAGACTCTTCGAAAAGGTTCTCTAGTAAAATCGGTTCATTCATTTCGAAAAATAAGGGCTTGAAAGTTTGTATGAAATGCCGTACGGCGTAAACACTCTTAGAGGAATCTCGATCTTTTTTCAAGTCGTAAATACTATGCGAAACTAGAGTTATATGTGACTAGCTTCTGCCCGCGACTTCGTCCGCGTGAAATTTCACCCTCTTTTTTCTCTCTTTCCAATTCCTACCTACTTTTCACAAAGAACACACCCTCCAAATTTCATGTCTCTAGGACCAGCGGTTTAGGCCGTGGCCCGTGCGTTGATATCTTAGTCAGGACTTTGAATTATATTTAAATAGATATATTAGTATCCAGCTAATACAGTCCATTATAATTATATCCAAAGTTTATACCTCCGTCCCCAGAGTACAAAATGATAACAGCCAGCAGCTTCATTTTAATGTTTTGCCATATTTGAGGCCTATCCAACTTACTTCGGAATTTGGGAGTTAATTAAAATAAAGGACTTACGTTCTGTATAGAGTCAGTGTCTCCGCCCATTTTGTATTTGGAGTAGGCTGATACACCGCATCCAATGTGTGTCGCTCCACCACTTATGAGATTGAGGTAGTATTTCAAGTTTACATCTGGAAGTCTTGCAAGGAAATTATGTTACTAGCATATCATACAATCACGCCAGTATTCCCAGACGAGATAGCTAACTATTGTCTGTATAAAAAGTGACAATGACATATTTTGGGAATTGGACATTTTGTACCCAATGGACATTTTGGGAATTGGACATTCTGACAATGTAAACAAATAGATCAAAATGTACGCAGGTCTTTTTCTGTTTTTTCATGACAAGTTTTAGTGCCAGTCACAAATAGTGTGATTTGATTTATATTTGAATAGGTCATCATCTGCCTAGCCTTTTCCCAAGTATGTTGGGGTCGGCTTCCAGTCTAACCGGATGCAGCTGAATACCAGTATTTTACATGAAGCGACTGCCTATCTGACCTTCACAACCCAGTTACTGAGTAATACGATACCCCTTGGTAAGACTGGTTGTCAGACTTTCGGGCTTCTGACTACCCGTAACGACTGTCAAAGATCCACGAATGACTGCCGGGACCAACGGCCTAACGTGCTTTCCGAGGCACGGAGACTCTTGGTATGTAAAGATGGTCACCCATCCACAGACCAACAAGCGTAGCTTAACCTGATCGACCGACCTGTGCAGCTGCTAATATTTAGCCACGGGCCCCCCTTATATTTGAATAAGTACCGAACAGATAATTTTAAAATCGCCTTAAAGATGGTTTTCATTTGACAATTGGAGTAAATTTTATAACCTCAAATTATGTAGGTGATTTTTTTAAATAGGTACAATTTAATAACGTAATTCAAACATCAGTATTGTTGGAAAAAATGGTGAGATATAACGTTGAATCCTTCTAACTAATTTGTCATTGTACCCTTTAGTGAGTGAAAGCGTAAGAATTTAACCTGAACAGGGTTTGTTTACATTTTCATCAGCGACTTTTGGAACAGACTATAATTTAATTTGTAATTTATTAACATCACCAGTTAAGTCCCATGTCTTATGAAATGGAGGCGACACTGAGCTGCTACTGGGAATTTCTCTTAGAAAAACCTAATAACAACGCCCGTCCGATTGAGCCTAGGACCCCAAGGTGTCAGGACCCCATTTGTAATCACTTGACCAATGAGGCTACCGAACTCTATAATATCGGAATCGTTCAAAAATCTAGAGAATCCGACAATAGTTCGATGGCCCATTTTTTAGTCCATTACGCATTGACAATATATTACTAGCGTAAGGACCGGGCTAACGGCGTGACTAAATGGCACCAACGCGCTGGCCCTAAAATGACGGTTTTAGGGCCAACGCGACTCAGTTGACAGTGGTGCGCGCGAACTTCGAACTTCGAACGAAGAACTTCTATGTAAAATGTTCAGACGGGCGTATCCTTACTTTTGAAATCATTGCCATTACGGGATCAAAAATTCTGAATGACTTTAAAATAATTAACAAAAACCCATGTAATACAAAATTAAGTAAAAACAATACTTACTCATGTAAACGTGGGCAGCTTGTTATAATAGCTTTTGTCACTTTTTTCTTTAGCGCATGCGTGGACTTTAAAAATCTGTCTATAGAAAATATTACTTTTTTTTCATTCAAGCCTTTCTCAGTATTGTTTGGTTTTAAGTACTCCCAATCCGGGTACCTGTAACGGACAATGGCAATGGACTGGCTGGGATCCGGAAAGTTTTCTGAAATATTAAGGCTGTGTGTAAGCAAAATGGTTGTTTATACAGGATGTAACAAGACACACCACATAGCCGTCAACTGCACATTCTGTACATCAAACTAAATAACATTGCTTATAAATAATTGCTGGGAAACGATTTTTATTTTTTGTGATGACAATTTTTTGGGATGGCAATTGACTCACCAGTGGCTCTGCAGGCATCTTCTCTACCACCGAGACATTGATTAGCCAGTACTTGTGCTAAGAATGCCAATTCATTGTCCCATTCCTGTAATTGTAGATACCTATCATTATTTTGGATTATAGATTTTTAGGGTTCCGTTGCCAAATGGCAAAAAACGGAACCCTTATAGATTCGTCATGTCTGTCTGTCTGTCTGTCTGTCCGTCCGTATGTCACAGCCACTTTTGTCCGAAACTATAAGAGCTACACTCTACACTGTTGAAACTTGATTAGTAGACGTATTCTGTGAACCGCAATAAGATTTTCACAAAAAAATAGAAAAAAACAATAAATTATGGGGGTTCCCTATACTTAGAACTGAAACACAAAATTTTTTTTTTCATCAAATCCAAACGTACACGTGTACGTATGTGTGGGGTATCTAATATCATTTTTTTCTAAATTGAATAGTTTGCGCGAGAGACACTTCCAAAGTGGTAAAATGTGTGTCCCCCCCCCTGTAACTTCTAAAATAAGAGAATGATAAAACTAAAAAAAATATATGATGTACATTATCATGTAAACTTCCACCGAAAATTGGTTTGAACGAGATCTAGTAAGTAGCTCGCCGGTGAAAATTTAAAAACATGATGGTACGGAACCCTCGGTGCGCGAGTCCGACTCGCTCTTGCCCGGTTTATTTCAACACAGACCTCAGCACATCAAGCTACCCGAAACTGTCAAATTTTCCCTATCAACCTTGAACCTTATGCTTTAGCGATAAAGTAAACAACGTAAAACATGCAGTCAAAGTGACCGCTGCGCTGCCACCGACGAACGTCGTGGAAGTGGCAAAATTTTGGGCCAACAAGAGCTAAAATACATTCGCGCCAGAGACACGAAGAAGAACATAATAAAGCTTACCAATTTCATCAGTCCATAAGCTCTCTGTAGAACTTCATCATTTTTTCCTTTCTCCGTGCCAGTGGCTACTTTACCCCTTAGACTAAAATGTTTTAAACTATGCATTAGTAGTTTTAAATTTGATTTTCCATAATTTTGCATCGTTGATAATGATGGAATTTTTTCCTAGCACTTTTTCAAGTCATAGCAGCTATGAATCTAAATAAAAAGTTATTTAATGAAATTAAGCTCAGAATCAGCAGTTCCTCAAAACGCCCGCCCTTCACCACTTCCTAGTGCTTTAGCTGGGGAGAAGAAGTGGCGCAACCAACTCCCCAGCAGCACAGCTGTCTGTTTAGTTAGAAAAAATTGCTTAAATACGAGTACATAAGTAGGTAGGGACGGTAAACGACCAAGAGGACGCAGCCCTTTGCGATGGTCCGATCAGATAAGCTCTTCGCTTGACACGAAATTTCATAATGCGTTGCACCTGGCTAAGGATAGACAGAGATGGGGAAACATCGTTAGGAAGAAGATGTTTTCAAGGGAGGATCACGACCCTCAGTAATGAGGAGTGCGACTTGAGGAGGAGGAAGTAGGTTTGTAAATTAATTAAAGTAGCGTAATGATACACAGACCATTAAATTAAATTATTTGCCATCTAAGTCAGCCAATGGTGCCGATTCTGTTGTTCACAAACTAAACTGAATTTAAGTTCAGTGCATCTTTTTCTTTTTATCTCATTAAGAAAAGGACAGAAGATAAATTTTAGTTAATCCTGTCAATTTACTCAGCGCCTGACGTAAATTTAGTAGACAAGTTTTTAATCACGCAGTGTCAGGCGCTGATTAAGATGACAGTAGGACTAAACTAAAATTTATCTTCTGTCCTTTTCTTAATGAAATAGAAAGAAAAAGATGCACTGAACTAAAATTTAGGTTTAATGTGTAATTTAGGTTGTGAACACAAAGGACATCATTTATTTTGGACCAAAAATTGAAATTGCCGGCCACGATAAAAATGTGTAATATTCGGATAGAACACAAAATTCCTATATTTTTTTACTACAACACCAAATCTGTGCGCCCTTTGGTTACGGTGTTACATGATTTTAAAATACAATAAAAATGTTATTATGATGTTATTTTCATACATTTGATCATGTAGGTATATTTAATTATTCATACTGTATTATGTCCTTTTGATGTGCAATAAAGTGAATTCTGAACGTATTTTCATCATTAATACGTTTCTGGTCCACACGCTGCTACTTCTTCAGATGCGCATATAATGCATAATATTGTACAAAAAAACACTACAAACTGAAAAATAACTTTAATTTCGGAAGTCGGTGTCTTAGGGATCAGTATTTTAGTTTTTGCCACCGACTTCCGAAATTAAAGTTATTTTTCAGTTTGTAGTGTTTTTTTTTGGAAGCCGATTTTTTTTTTTGTTAAAAAGTTTTTATTTCTCGCTTTTTAGTGGGTCTATTTATAATTTATCTAAGTTACAATAGCCTAATGTTAACTTGCCCATCGCCTTTTTATAAAATATTCCTTTTCTCGATGCAGGGACGTTAATTGTTGAGGAGTTCTCCTTTTATTAGTTTTTAGATTATATGCTGATAATCCTGGCTGCAGCATCAGGCCAAACTTATGTCAACATTGCATTGAACATAAAATTAGTCCTGTTTAAAATGAGCCCAAACACGACTACGGTGCTGTAATTTCAAGGTTTGTACTTCAGCATCAGGTCTTCGGTGTTCCTCAGTAACAGTTTGTTTATCCACACATCGAGCCCTTTTCAATGAGCCTAAACACAATATATCTGCTGTTAGTTGTCGAGAAGTTAGGTACTCTGCAGACTATCCTGACTGCAGCATCAGGTCATGAATTGATGATCATGAGACCAAATGTGGCAAATGCCCTATCAAACATCAAAACAATTTACTAAAACAGTCCTTGCCTGTTCGAGTAACTTCTTACTGTTAAGGAGTTGTACCTTCCATCATCAGCCCAGCTACCTGAGATGGTGACAACCATACACAAATACACAAGATACTTCATAAAATATGCGAAAAACAATAAGTGAGCCTATAACATTTGAGGGTTGCCCTCGATTTCTCTAAGATCCCATCATCAGATCCTAACTTGGTGACAATGGGACCACCTCAGAACTATCTACTTTCGAACAAAAAAAGAATTTTGAAAATCCGTCCACAATTGGCGGAGTATTCGATGAACAAACATACAAAAAAAAAAAACACAAACAGCCGAACATAGTACCTCCTCCTTTTTGTGAAGTCGGTAATCAAAATGATCATGGCGACGGATTATTTCAATGCAGCAATGGTTTTACCGAAATGGGGACGTATTTATTTTGGACCGTGGCTTCAGAGATGCAATTTACACCTTTGAAGAATATGGATATAACGCTGAGTATTTTGTATTTCAAAAGCATGTAACAACATAACCATAGGGCGCACAGGTTTGGTGTCATAGTAAAAAATAATAAGAATTTTGTGATCTATCCGAATATTACGTTTTTTTTTAGATTTTGGCCCAAAAATGTATGAAACGTGAATGATGTCCTTTAAATTTGTGAATCGGCCGGCACCCATGTCTCAGAAGCAGACGTTATACAGCATCTAGCAGAAAGGGTGTGGTAATTTTTAAGGGTACAAAACTTCAGTATATTACTCTATCCAAATGTCCCATACATTTGGATAGAGTATATACTGAAGTTTTTAGCTGATAACTTTTTCGCGATTACAATGTTGGTCCTATGGAGAAAGTTGTTCTGTTTGATGGTCTGTAATACACCCTTAAATATGAACACGCATTTCTGATATTTGCTGAGTAATACGATTACAAAGACAGACCATTTAAATAATGTTAAAAAATATAGTTCATTGCACAAGACCGGTCGATGTGACCGTGCTTTGGGGAGGCCTATCTCCGTCAGTAGACCGTCTTTCGACTGAATGATGACGACGATGATATAAACTACTTACTCATTAACATTTCCCAGTATAGTCTGTACCATCTTAGGAGTGAGCTGAACTTTTACTGGGTTCCCACAGCGATGTCCAAATACATTTTTCTGGGAAATGTAACGATTTTTATTAACAGACCTACACAGCACAGGCAGGTAAGTTGGTATAGTGGTTGAAAGAGCGACTGCTGAGCATAGGGTCCTAATTTCGATGTGGTTGGGGTTTACCATTAGAAAGTTCGTGGCAACCCGGATTCTGGATTAGTGCCTGCTTGATGGGAATAGGCTCGCCCACAATTACATGAGACTTTTAAACGTAACTGGTGGAATATGGGTGATTTTACACATATGTCTTCCATAGGTTTATGTAGATGACTTATGGCGAATTTCACCAATGTAAGTGAAGGTGGTGAGCTCATCAAAACCGCGTTCAAGAGCCTTCAGTGTCATGTTAAGGAATCAGTTCTTGAACGCGGTTTAGATGTGCCCACCGCGTTCAATTTCAATGTTGAAATTTTATTTGCCCTTAGTGATACTTACATGATCATAGTACATGCACACGACATGAGTACCTTCTCTGCAGTACTTTTGTTTGGGACAGTACTTGGACACGTAGGTCGATTCCTGGTTTAACTCATCATCGAAGATAGAACATTTCGTTGATTTTATAATTATAAGGATCAATGTGATAATCTGGAATAAGAAAATTGTGGATAAAAGAAGTAGGGAAGAAGAGGACAAAATAACAGCAGAGGTACTACTGCATCATGCTGAGATAGGAGCCTTTTGGCCTCGTATATGACTTTCTGTTTCATTTTCCTTGTGTTACTTTTTTTTTTATATATCTTGGATTTTTTATTTTACTGTGTTTAGTTTAATTTGTGATTTTCCTATACGAGTCGCAATAAATACTTTTTCTTTCTTTCTTTACTGGCTTAGGAAGGTTTCTACTTTGCAATTTGTCTTGCCTTGTCTTTAAGATTTTTATCAGGTAGTCCACTAGAATACTTTAAAACTTTGTTAAAAAAATCTATTTATTTTTTTATGGAATTTAGGTAGGCAAAGATACATACAAGAAAAAATGCATTGTCTTCAAAATAGATCCAACGTGTAAAATGTTAACCCTGTACGATAAAAGGAAGTGGTTTTAATTCAGATTGCAACATTTTACCAATACATACTAACTAAAAAGGCAAAAATAATAAGAGAAATAAATTCAAGCAACAATTAAAACTACTCAAACGAAACAAAATAAGAACTACGTATATCGTTTTAATGATTTCATAATGTCTTGAATCCATAAAAATATTGCCTAATTTTTGAAAGCCAGGAAGAGGCAGGAGAATCCACATTATTAATAGGTACTTACATTTAAAATCATTTTTTTATGTTCCACGGTACGAAGAAGACATAATAGTAAAGTCATTAAGCTTTTTCCAATTTTTTCGTTTTGTTTAAACTCTCTGCATAGCAAAATGTGTTATATGTTTCATGACATGTTTAAGAAAACTGGTATTTAATTTAATTATATTGAGTTTACTTAAAACCAAATATTTTGTACAATTATTCGTTTCGTTAATTAGTCTAACGTGAACATTTTATTTCATGTTGGTGATTTGTTATTGTTTACAAAACTTTGTTGATTTGTTATTTCAAATTGTTTGTGTACGCTTCACAGTGTTTATTTTCTGAACGTCTATTTTTGTATTTTATTTTTTGTATTCACAAACGCAACTTGCGTTTGTGAAATTTATTATAATATTTCCGAATTATTTTTCACTTAGCACTTCTGATTTACGTGGGTTTCTGTTCCTTTGTGTTTTCTTGTTTTTGTTACTTTTATTTCTCTAACCTTTGTCTCGGTTTATCGCTATAGTTTTTGTTCAAAACATACTGAACGCTCATTGTTCTACTGGCTTTATTTCATTCCTCGTTTTAGTGATACTTATGGTGTTGTCTTTTTGTGAAATGTTGAACTTAGATGCGCAGTAGAAATGATTTCTGCAGGCGCTTACTGATTCGTCACAAAGTGATCACCTTAATTATTATGCTTTCCTACAAATTTACTACGATTTTTGTTAACAATTTGGAATAGTTTCTGTAAAAAACTGTGTGTTTACTGTGTGTTAACTGTGTTTGTGTGTGTGTTAACTGTGTGGGTGTGTGTGTTTCTGTGTGTGTGTGTGTGTTTCTGTGCCTGTGTGGTTTCAGAGGTCTTGTAGTTTTCTTAATCATCACAAATTCTCCTGTATATCCTAATTTCTCTAAACTACCTTTTATAATTAACCTTTATCCTACCCAAAGCTTTATATAAGCTCTTAATTAATATAGGATTAGGTATCCTATATTAATTATGAGCTTTTATAAAGCTTGTAGTGATGAGATCAATATTATATTTATATACTTGCATCGGCCTGATACTTCGTCCGCGTGTAATTTCTAGTTCCCCCGACCCACATTACTTCGTTTTCGCTTAGCCTTCTTTCTGAGTTTTTACCTATTTGCTCGGCTCCTAAGGGTCCTAGTGTGAGGTTAAATAGCCTATAGCCTTCCTCAAGAATTGGGCTATTAAATGTATAAAAAGAAACAAATCTGACTGGTAGTTCCAGAGATTAGCGCGTTCAAACAAACAAATTAGTATAGATAAGCTCATAAATGATGATGAACATGAATTTTAGTATGTTACTATATCAGCTCAATGCGCAGTCTGTTTCTTTTTCTCACAGTTTCTTTTCTTTTGCCTCAGATTGAGCCTCTACTTGAGCAGTCTCGGGTCAAAGTGTAAGACTCGGGTCTTGCCTCAGTCCTGCCTCTGTCACATTTTAAATCTGAGTCACATTTAAAGTATTGTCTGCCGGTTCATGTCTACGACACGTTCATTTCAATTTTAGTTATTTTGTTGGCTAGGTTTATTAGTAGGTAGGTACAAAGGTCAAGATTAGGTAGGGAGGAGGGGCAAATACAAATATCACACATTAAATAAAAGAAAGAAATATTTTTATTTAATCATAAAAATATCTTAAAATACGTGCAAAGTTTAGGACAATTAGTACATTATACATATTTACAAATAACAGCAGTAAACGAAGGATTTTCATAAAATAAATATGGAACTAATAACATTGAAAACGTTAAAGTTATATATTTTCCAGAAACATGGTATATACCATGTTTCTATATAGGATGTTAGTGCTCATATACACGTGCGGCACGCGTCGACGGGAGAGGCAACTGCAGCTGCCGAACTGTGCCGCTCGTTTTATGAACACTTACGGTCGAAGATGGTTTATTTTATTCAAAAAGAATACACATATTCACTTATAGGAATGTAAAACTTAAATTAAAACTAAAAAAAAAACAATTGAAAAACCTTAAAAATTTAAAAAATTTCAAGACATGATGCTTTTTATAGCCTTTGAAAAGTTAGAAGAGATTTTGGATGTTCACACAATAAAAATAAATCTACATGGTAGACAAGTTCAAACACTCATTGTTCGTGCACTTTCTTAGTCACGTATCCTGCCTACATGCATGTCCCGACGGGCGTCTCTTCAATGCGAGCAATCTCACAATAGCAAACGTTGGGTACCTGATCATGTATCTTAGCAGTAACGGAGCACACTTCATGAGAATATAAAACAGTTTCAAGTTTGCTCTCTCTTTCATCTCTGGCCCTTGTTCCATGATAGCTAATCATAATACTGGTCTGTCTCTTTTCAGATATTTCTTTTTGCGAATAATTTCAACTTTGATTTTTTCAGCTTTTTGCGTTGTCGTTGGCAGCGTGGGTCGTTCGTTCTCGGTCTGAAATTACTGAACATTTCTTATTGAATAGTGATATGGGATGGCAAGAGGAATTTCTTAGCATGAAGTACACAGTTTTTTACCTTGACAACATTTATAATTATTTAAAATTCAATTATGACCTAGTTTAGCACGGAAGTGTATAGAAATTAACAGCGTGTTTGCTAGCAAACACGTTGTTCTTCTTCTTCTTCGTGTCGCTGGCACGACTGTATTTTAAATCTTGTTTTCCCAAAACTTTGCCACTTCAACACGTTGTTAATTTCACACAAAAACACAAAAGAAGAACCACAGTGTGTGAAACCACTGTGATTCAATAAATTCTGGACAAGATTTTTTGCTTATTTGTTGAAGAATAGTCAAGGCTTCCGCAGACAGTCACGACGCGACTCCAGTAGAACAATTTCTATGAAAACTTCATGGAAATTGTTCGACCAGAATTACTTCGCGCCTGCCTAGTGCCTACAAAGTATTTATTAGCGGTATAAGATAGAAGAATAGGGGATTATCTATACTCATTTGCAGGGAAGATCGATCGATAGATTCGATCTATTCTGTGAAAACGCACTGTGAAAACTTAAGTAAAGTGAGTGTCAGCATAAAAAAACCAAACCCCGAACATACTGTCTGTCGTGTCTGTCTGCCTATTAATTGTTATTTATTAACTGCTATTTTTATTTCTTATTCCTATCACAATCTGCCCTAATCTTTATTAGCTAGTCTATTTTGTACTTACTTCAAATATTCGTCTATAACGAGTAGTTATGGGCATTCTCCGTGCTTTGTGCTCGGGATACGTGAACGTTCTTCTGCCAAAAGTTTTGATAGCCTGATCTATGTTTATCGTGTTTATATTTCTCTTATTACCCGTATTTTTTTTTTGTCTGTCGTCATAAATTTTCTTGTGAATTATTCTTTTGGCAGCACCATAACGTGAATCATTAACGGGTGTACGCAAACTTTTATGATTGCGGTTATCCACATTACTTTTTATTTTATTTAAATTTATTAAATTCTTCTCATAATCGTTTAAATTTTCTTGTTTTCTTGATGCAGGATAATTAATGTATGCATCATTTTCATTATTGTGAGCATCAATATTATGATGGTTGCTAAAATAGTCATCTCTATGACGATGTTTTTTAGTCAAGATCTGAATTAAGTTTTCATCTATACCATTGTAAAATTCACCGCTGTAATTATCTCTTCGATTTATATAATCGAACATCTCTTCTTTATCACTCTGTATGCTTTCATCTTCCAACTCGGTATCAGATTTATGTTTCAAATAATCCGTTAATTTTTTAAATTCATCTTCAAGTTCCTCAGATTCATGTTGAACTTTTGATTTTAGTGTGGCTTCATAAATTTTTCTCATTTTAAAATCAAATATTTTTCTTTCCTCGCCATCAAGTTCAATATTTTTCACTGCTCTTTCTAAATGGTCAAGAATTTCCAAGAATGAGGTTTCTTCTTCTGTGTGATCTCTATACACATCGTTGACAGTCATTCTATCATCATAACCACTGTTTTTCCTTGGATCGTGCTCAACAATATTATCCTTCATGCTAGGGTAATGATTATAATGTTCTGCTGTCCCTTCGTCGTTTTCTGCAGTGTTGAACTCTTTCTCACGCTGCTCACTCGAAATCACTCTGCGATATCCATGATTTCTGTTATCATTTTTATGCATTTTTGAAAATCCACTTTCATTCTCTGGATATACGTCGTCATCTAAAATTTCGTTTTCCTCCATTGATGTCTGGATGAAACTCGCGTTGCCGAAACTGTGAAATTAAAATATATACAATTATCTTTTGTTCTCAAAAAAAGTGTATCCTTGTGTATCTTAAGGGTATGGTTACTGGTGTAATTAGAGGCACGTGAGACATTTCAGCTTTGTCTCTGGAATGAACACACTTGCGATCCCTCTGTTATTGTATGTTCATAGGCAGCAATGTCCATTTACCTATCAGCAGACGGCGACCGTCGTCGACTTGTTAAAACAAATAAATGGAAAACTCACCTACGATGAAATTGCAGTTCAACATCATTTTCTGGTTCATAGGAACCGTTGGGGGCGTCATGTATTTCAAATATTGGCAGCACCACCACATTCGCTTTACTATCACAGATTCCGTCATGGTCGTCACAAGGTTCCGTCTCATATGACTGGTCTTTAAGAAATAATTAATTTATAATAGTTTAATTTCATTTTTGAAAGTTTTTTTTTGTATTTTTACAATCTAGGCAGCTTTGAAAACAAAAACTATAATCTACTTATGACTGCTGTTACACTACTTGATTTCAATTCCAGTAGATGGTGTAGTTTGTTCTTAGCGATGCGGGAGTAGATTGAGGATTCTTCGGCTCTCATCTGAACAACTGGCGAATAACCGTTACATAAAGATTTTGTTCTCAAACTTGCTCAGATTGTGAATACAAAAAAAAAATCTTTAACGACTGCTGCTACATTTTATTTCAAGCTAGCAATGAATTGTAGCTGCAGTCATACTTGCGGCTACTAAAGCAACGAGACAGTCGTCTATTATAAATAATACATATTTAATTTCGTACCATATTTATCCAAATTGAAATGACGCAATTGAATCTCTGTATCTGTAACCGAAAAAATATCGGTAGTTTAAAAAATGATAAATTAACTAACATCACACTTTGCAAGACAGTTATATTTGAATGCAAGCCAGGTCACAAACCAGATGCTGGCTTAATTAATTAACTAGGCATAGCTAATGAATATTAATATTATTTTATTACGTCTTTTTGATCGAATGTGTTACAGGTGAATAGAGGTCAAACAAAGTTAATTTCTAAGTGTCGCCAACAACAGGGGAAGGTTACAATAAAGAAGAGTTACAACAGTTAGAATAAAGTGTATTATAGTGTATTACCATAATATTTAAATGTCTGTATATTTTTGAACAAATAATTTATTCTTTTTCTAGCAATACATAATACTATATACAACCCTAGCCTCGTGCTCCCCTGCCGCTCTTTTGATCACTTTAGCAAGGTTGTGGATGTTTATGACAACCTAACATTTTAACCGACTTCAAAAAAGGAGGAGGTTCTCAATTCGACGGTATGTTTTTTTTTTTGTGTTTGTTACGCGATTACTCCGCCAATTGTGGACCGATTTTCAATTTTTTTTTTTTTATTCTGTTTTTTTGAGCTTTAAGTCATCCATAGTTAATAAATAAATATACACTGTGGAGACAAACATACGAAAATAAATGAAAACATTGGCAATTCTAATGCATAAGAGTATTTTAGAGCTATCAAATAAATCCTAGCATAAAATTAATTTTCTCAAACAAACTAAATGGTAGTGATGGGCCGACTATGGGTTTTGCCAATCATTGAATAGCTTAATAATAGTGACTAAACTATTAATGTATGCAGACTGGGAACGGCATTAAATATACGCAGTTTAGTTTATTGTCGTCTCCATCTTCTTGATCAATTAATATTGCCGAAACAATCAAAGAAATTCTTCACTGCTCTACAATGGTTAAGCCCGTGGAATCCCTGTAACCCTCAGGGCCCTAGTAAGCGTTTCAAAAACTCACTTTCAATGTTACCGTGGGCGTCTTTTTCACATAGGCAGCCCGTGGAATCCCTGTAACCTTCAGGACAGCCACATTTTTCAGTGAAACCTGTGTCTGGTATCGGTGGGTCCGTTGTGTATACTGGTTGTGAATGCACCGGCCCGTCCGAAACATTGCAGACTAGTTGAATGCTCTGAAAACATACATATGCATGACTAAACAATAGGGCCGGCCATATTAGCCGTAGAACCGATGACCGTTGGGGTAGACGTGTTCTTGAGTGGACCACGAATCGACAAACGTAAGGTAGGACGCCCTCAGGCTAGGTGCGACGATGTTCGAACTTGTTATAATACGATGTTCGATGGCTGGTAGCAGCGGGGTAAGAGTTGCCGAAAATCGAGTTGAATGGTGTGCAATAGGACAGACCTATGTCCGAAATTGGACTGCTATAGGCTGATGAAGATGACTAGACAATCATTAATAAATACTTTTAGAAATAATACATGTGAGGATGAATAAATGAATGACGGTGATGATGTAGGATAGCTGAAAAGTTAGTACTTAAATTTGGAGCAAAGCTCATAGATACAATGTTATGCAGTGGAGTAGGTTATGAGTAGAAACCCGAAAATCAATAGATGTAAGTATTGTGAGAGATGATTTGATGTATGGGAAATGAAACCATGTTGCGCCAACTTCAATAAATTGGGATAAAGGACAGGAGGAAGACGATATTGAGGTGTATCGATCTTTCTTACGTTATATATATGCTCCGAGCCGCTACTCAACACTTGGGATCTAGTGTAGGCTGATATGCCGCATCCAATGTGAGTTGCTTTACCGCGGATTAGCTTCAGGTAACTTCGTGATCCCTTATCTGGAAGTCTGGCAAGAAATTTAATGTTAGGTGGTCATTAACTGAAGTGGTCGAAAGAAAGACGGTAGGCGAAACATTTCTACGCTAGGATCATTTGTACTGAATCTTTTTTGACAGGTTGCGCGGTCACTGTCGCACTGCATAGAAAAGAAAGAGAAGCGCAATGACACAACGCTGGTAATTTATTGCAAAATATGAAGCAATTAATTACAAAAAATCTATTGTTTGGAGTAAAAAATTAAAACACTAGTATTTTAGTATGTTGCTTGTTGTAGAATAATCTGGCAAAAAATCAGAATGGTTGTATGTATTATGTTTTTTATTGTCAAAAGAAAGTTTTTAGAGGTATCTTCGTGATTTTTTTCTATCGTATCAAATAAGTTGTATTATGTTTTCAACACACTATCTACCTACCATATATCCTGAAGATTATCATATATTTTTTTGATTTTGTTTACTGTAGTCGATCATATACTTTTATTGTTTCTAAAACTTCCTTTTTTTGCGTTTAGGTCCTGTAATCCCCTTAAAAATAATAATAAGTCCACTTACATTTCCAACACTGGGCATTTGTTGATGTCATTCGTGCTGATCAGTTTCTTGATTGCATGCAAAGACTTGAATGCCTTATCTATTGAAGACCTTATCTTTTCACTGTTCAAGCCACGGTCTGTAGAGTTACGAGTCAAGTATTCCCAATTGGGGGCGTTGAAGTTGATCAGTGTTATAATCTGGCTAGGATTTGAGAATTTATCTGTAAATATAGTAGAAAAAAATACATCAGGCCTCTATTCCCTGAACCCCGATAGAAGCTTATTGTTAGTAAACGGGCACAAGTCCACTGAGAAATCACCACATCATCTGCCCTTTTCCCAACTATGTTGGGGTCGGCTTCCAGTCTAACCAGATGCAGCTGAATACCAGTATTTTATATGGAGCGACTGCCTATCTGACCTCCACAACCCAGTTACTGGGTAATACAATACCCCTTGGTAAGACTGGTCAGACTTTCGGGCTACCACTGAGAAACGCTGATGGAAAAACCCAAAATCACTGGCCAACCTGGTAATCGAACCACGGTTCAGCAGTTGCACTTGCGGCAGCTAGCTAGCTTAACCAAAGATGCGGGCGAAAAATCCGTTAAATACCCTAAACTAAGATAATCGTGGCCACCACGAGAGAAACCGTGTGGGTCACACCTTGGGTTTGACCTTCTATATGTTGTTGATAACTTACCAGTAGCTCTGCAGTTATCCTCCTTCAGACCGAGGCACTGATCAGCTAATACTTGTGCTAAAGTCGCCAGTTCACTATCCCAGTGCTGAAACGAACAGACTATAATATTAAACAATTATTTTAGGGGCTTGTACGTGCTTGTGGCTTGATATGAAAGCCTGAAGGTTGGTCTAATTTTTGAGGATTATATGTAGGTAGTAGAAAATGCTATATTTGTGGAATTGTACAATCATGTACTTCTCTATCAATAGAATAGATCTAGGTTCTTCTAAAAGACCTTTAAGCAATATACCATTCTCATCATTCCATACGCTCTTGGTAAGGGATGTTCATCTATCCCGGTTTCCTCGCCAGTGGCTAATTTCATTCTTATTCTGAAATAAAAATTAAACAATTTTGGAAATCTGAAATTAGAGTTGGTTGGGTTAGTATAGACGCCAGCACACCAAGCTACTACAATCTGTCATTTTATTTAATCGATTTTCAACTTTATCCATAGAGCATAAGGGTACTTAGACAAAATGACCACATTGGTAGGAAAAAGCATTCGCCATCAATCAAACAATTTGCTAAGGTTTTCTTCTTAGCGTATCGATGGCAAAACAACCTTATTTTTAACTCAAAATTTAGCTACGCGAAATCCGTTCGCTGACGCAGTCATAATATCCTCAAGTGCGTAGGTGACATAAGATGGGAGTTGGGCCATGGTCTGCGGAGAAACGCCGCATATACACTTTAATATAAGGTTTATGATAACAAAAGTTCTTACTTATTAACTCCTTCAAGTATTTGTTGCACCATTTGAGGAGTTATCGATACCTTCAAATAGTTATTGCAAAGTTGTCCCACAATACGGTGCTGCAAAGAAAGCATATTATATACACATACATTTTGTGTACAAGAAAAACACAGGTATGGATTTTGGTCAGATCAGACAGATTTGAAGGTAGACTATGTACTACTGGGGATTATGTTTGGTGGCCTCAATAATAGAATAATACTGCCCCATACCGTATTTCGGCCATGGCGGCCAACCTTCGGCGCGAAAGATATTAAAGTGCACAAGTGTATGCGTAGACACAGGTGCACTCTCTCTTCCCTCACTCTCATAGTCCGATGGGACGGCACGCAATCGGACGCCTCAGTAAGCACAGAAGAATAAACTCACATGATTATAGTATTGGCAAATGACATGGCTTCCCTCTATGCAATTTTTCATTCTTGGACAGTAATTGGACACATACAACGTGTTCTGTGACATTGAGTCGAGAACCAGTGAACATCTTGACAACTTCAGTATGATGAGAATCAGGATAACCTGGAATATGTTGGAAGTTTACGGTAAAACCTCTCCAACCGATATGGGTGCGATTCCAGCTGCAAACAAACCTTGCCATCAAGCACTAGTGGGTGCATTTACACCCGGCAGTCCGTGGCAAATTCAAATATTATTTTGCTGGGTTATGGTTTTAAGGGTAAGATCACGCACAATGGTCCACTTGAAGAACTAAGTGTGGAAACCAAACCCCATAACATAGAAAATAGAAGGGTAAAGTCTGCCAGTAATAAGGTAACTGCTAGCTGGACACAGACCTCTAAAGCTCTGAATTCCATCTTGCTTGAATTGCGGTAAAACCACGTTTCAACTAAGAAATGGACTATTTCTCTATAACTGGCATTCTTCCTCCTTCTTTTTATCCTAAGCTACATACAGAGTGGCATGGACATCGACGCGCAACCTGTTACGATGGATTCAGTACAGGATTCTAAATCCCTGCGTTGAATTTTTTCTTTGGTTATAAAAAAATTGCTTTTTATTAAATTATGACCGCAGCATAGAAAAAAAAATGCTGTTTGTTGCTTTTCTATGAAACAGCAGATTCTTTCTTCGATAACCGACGGAAAATTTATACGCTAGTCGCTAGGGGTCTAGAATTATGTGTTGAATTCACGGATATCTATGGTTGAGTTCATGGTTATAGTTTGCGCGTCGATGTCGCGTGTGTCGCGTCTGTATAGCAGTATCATTTCATCTTCTAACAAGTACCTATCTTTTGCAATCACAAATTTGTCTAGCAAGAATATTATCTTGATCAGTAGATGCTCGAAAAGTACAGACGCCAGCACATCAAGCTACTACAATCTGTTAAATTTCTTTAATAGATTTTCAACATTAGTCGACTCCTTCACGTGACCAGAGGGCTGGCCTATTTCTTGGCCAAAGAATTAGCATTGCCATACAACGTGGCAATGCTGCCAGCCTATTGGGCACTGTTCCTGTTGACAGCGATGCGGACGAATATTTTGATGCCCTATGATCATTTTGCTTAGTTTTTCATATAAATGTACGTAGTATTATTAATATTAGCATATTAGCATAGATTATGTAAATATTATCTGTATATCTATATAAATACTTCATCGCTAAAGTATAAGGTTCAAAGTTGATTGGGAAAATTTGACAGTTTCTGGTAGCTTGATGTGCTGGCGTTGAATTTTTAGAAGAATACTTACATTTAAAATCATTTTTGATAATCCCTTTTACACTATAGATTTAACAATTGTGTATCCCAGCACATAACATTATCTCTGCTTTCCTTGGTCGATGTGTACACGTTGGTTCATCGCAAATTCAGTAAAAGGGTTGCTATTATTTAAAATATTTTGTCCATCTATATATTATATATAGGTACCTAATTCCATTTCACTTTTCACTAACAGTAAAAACGTTTTTGTTGTATAGGTATTAATTAAATTTTTGTTTTTAGTGATAACATTAATACCTATATTTTTTTAAGATCTTTTAATTTAATATTTTATTATAAAGTTGACTCTTATTTCCTAAAACGTTTCACTTCCAATTTGCGTGATTTGCAGTACCTTTGTGTTTACTGTTATATTTTTTATTCCTCTATATCGCTTCAAACTGTGTTCAAAACATACTAATCGAACAATCTTTTGTTTTCTTAGCGGAAAGCGATTTTGTTCCTATTCTTTGCTTTATTAGGCCATGTGTTTTTGTAGGTTTTTGAACACTTCTTTCGTAGCTTTTGTTTTACTTTTTTAAATTACTGTTTTTAGGTGGCTCGATTATACTACTTCTTTCTTTTTTAAACCTTTCACGTTTCAACCTTATCTTCATCTTTCTGTCTTTGTCCCATGTTACGAGTACTTGGGGTCAGCGTAGCATGATTTTTATTTCATTCTCCCCTGACAACCTTCACGCTGTCACTTTCATATAATTCCTCACACAATACATCTATCTTTTCTTTGGCCTTCCTCTCTTTCTCCATCCATCAACATTTATATTTGTCACTCTTATAGTCACATCCGTTTCATTTTTCCTCATTACATGACCATACCCAGGCAAACGATTCCCTTTCGTTTGTTCTGTGACTACTGGTGCCAATTTCAAACATGCTCTAATATAATCTTTTTACATTTTATTCGTTCTCGTCACTCCAAACATCTACCTCAAAATTCTCATCTCCACTGCAAGCAATTTATGTGACACAATTTGTAATAAATTATATATTATGAGAGTCGTTAGATCTTGAACGCTCTTATGTGGACATTATAAAATTCTTAAACGTATCTTTGCTTAGCAGACAGTGAATTTGTTAAGCGGAATTGATAAGTATCGACTTGACTTTTAAAACTTTCTACTGCAAGCTCCAAGCTTTCTGCTTCTTCTTCAAGTAATGATCAAATCTTGTCTCGTGTTTTTGTTATGCGCCACTCTTTAGTTTAAATCATACAGAAATAGGTACGTTGTGGATAAGTAATAACAGCCGAACGAGTCGATCGATCAGTTAAGCTATGCTTGCCATCTTTACACACCAAGACCGCTCCGTCGGAAAGCACGTTAATTCATTGGTCCTGGCAGTCTTTCGTGAACCTTTTACAGTCGTTACGGGTCGTGCTCGTGAGAAGCCCGAAAGCTTGACAACCAGTCTTACCAAAAGGTATCGTATTACCAAGTAATTGGGTTGTGGAGGTCAGATAAGAAGTCGCTCCATGTAAAATACTGGTTTTCCAGGCCAGCCTGTACCAGTTAGACTGAAAGCCGACTCCAGCAGAGTTGGGAAAAGGCTAGGCAGATGATATAGAAATACAAAATGATATTTTTTTTAATAAAAAAGAAACATTCAACATAGGGTAATTGAAACAATTTAGAAAACTAGTTTGTAGGTAAGTTGACACATTTTATTTTAATATTTTAAGCTGAATTTATTTAACTATACCTAATAGCAACACATTAAATCTGTAAAGCATTAAAAACTTCTTATAGCACCTTCCAGAATGGTACCTGAATATCTACAGTAAAAGTACAAGCGTAAGCTTATTTAGCTTATAACGTGCATGTTTCCCCCAACCCTTTCTTATTATTTTTGTTTATTTTCTTTATTGCGTCATGTTTACCGTGAATAAACGTATTTTCTTTCTTTCTTTCTTTCTTTGCTGGGACACAGGCCTCTCGGTGAGAAGGAGGGTCGTAATCCACCACGCGGGCCCAGTGCGGGTTGGTAGATGTCACATGTCTTCCATTTTTGGTTCTGGGACATTCTAGAGGAGTGCTTACCCAGTGGTAACGGCTGCGACTTACAACTTGTAAGTCGTAGGTTCGAACCCAGATAGGACCTTTAGGGTCAGAACACACCGCGACGCGACGCAGCGCGCTGTTTTCAAGATAGCAATACAGTTATAGACCTTATCTACTACACAAAAAGGTACACAATGCAGTGAGGTGGGCCGCGCAGCGCCGCGGGGCATAGCTCAGCATAATTGTGTACCTTTTACTGTAGTAGACAAGGTCTATAATTGTATTGCTATCTTGAAAACTGCGCGCCGCGAACTGAACCTTACTATGTGTAAATTATTTTGTCACCACTGCTCTCAAAACGGTGCAGGAAAACATCGTGAGGAAAAGTACAAGATAATTCTAAAATAAAAAATCTGCTCAGTTAATATACCATTCAATTAACTTTATTAACGTAGTTTATAACTATGTAAGTATCTCTAATCCTGCATGATCAAAATCCATGCAAAAACCTCGCTCGGTCTGGCATGTAGAAGTTGTCAGCTGGCGATTTTGACCTCGATCTTGAGTCCTCTCGATTTTTTGTGTGCATCCGTCGTAGCGATCGTTCGTTTCTGGACTGAAATTTTAATTTACGTTATTAATAAATTCACTATTCCTAGACAATCGAAAAGCATTCTGTTTTATTTTTACCAAGGCTTATAATAAAAAATTGAAATAAACTAATTTTTCTTTTTCTTAGTAAGTATAAACAATGTATAACAAAGTTGTACCTATGTATTACCTATTAAGAATGGCGTGAACAATGTTTCAAAAATTGATTCAACCACGTCATCGGTCACGTCATAGTGGTCAAAGCTTATCAACAATACAAAAAATATCCATTTTAAGTTTTTGAGTTCGTAAAATTAAAATCATATCAAAGTTATCACCACTCTATGAGGCTCAGTATCCTCAACGTTGATAACAAACTGGAGTACCTAGTCACTCCACCACAGATGAGAGTTATTACAAGAAAAATGAAACAATGATGTTGTCGTGTAGTTTTGTTTCAAAAGAACCCGAGAACTTAATCCCCCTTAATAGTAGGTACCTATCTAAAACTGGAGCATTGTTACGCCCAAACATACACCACAAATGTATGATGAAACTGACGACTTAAACTTTTTTTTTTACCAAATAAATGGCTCTCAAATACGACAGATGAAGCCGCAGGTACAAACTAAGCGAACTTTTTAGAAGCGCAGTGTGAACGCGCAATTACATTTCTAAGGTATTGTTAACGCCCACTGACCCTAAAAAAGTTTGTTTTTGTCATTTGTATGATAATGTGTGATAGAGAAGGCGCTATACTAACTCGTCTCTGTGAATACACAAGCGCATAACTCTAGAACGGCTGGACCGATTTCTCATTTTTTTATTTTAAAATGTTCATAATAGTCCGAATCTGGTTTTTACGGAAAGATAAAAAGAAAAAATGCTGAGCAAAATTGAAAAATTCGGGAAAATAGAAATTGAAAGTCTATCGGATCAGGTAGTATACCTATATTTTAATAAGATAAATACTAGCATATATATATTAATGAGGATGAATATTTAAAGGCTGCCGTTACACGTTGTTTAATGGATGACAAATTGAAGCTGGCAAAGAATAATGACACAGATGAAATTTTAAGACTGGAGGTCAGTGACATATTATAAACTATCTGCGCCACGCGGTTTTACCCGCGTAAATGTCGATCCCGTGGGCCTATATGTTAATTCAGGGTGTCGGCTACCTCCATACAAAATTTTATCAAAATTGGTCCAGCCGTTTGAGCGTGAAGAAGTAACAAACATATACACACACATACACACCCCCACACTAACACACTCACAAACTTTCGCCTTTATAATATTAGTGTGATGTGATTATGTGATTAAAGTCGCTTTTCGTGCCTATCTGTGTGGCCGCGATTTTCTTTTCAACTTCGCAACGGACTTTGATGCGGTTTTCACCATCATGTAGAGAATTTGTTCCGAAAGGTTTATTTAAATAATACATTAGTATCAAATTTGCATAATATTACAGAAACAAGTTTTTACCGAGACGTAAAAACCGACCGAAGCAGGGCCGATCGAGTTGCTAGTCTATAAAGTGTAGTAAACGAAACTTACGTCATTATTAATCCTGATTTTCCGGCTCCGGAGCTTTTTTCTAATATTATCTAGTTTATCTTGATAATATTTTCTCCTTTCAAGACTTAATGGGTCATTGTGATCATTAGTGTGTTTAGGCATTATTTGTGCATTTAGGCTTTTAACTCTCTTCCTATGTTTTCTTTCGGTTCTTTTTTTTGTCTCGCGCTCTTTGGTTATCAAACGGATATCAGGAGTATCATGCTTGACTTTTTTGTCTTTATATCTATAATTTTCAGGTGTGGTGTCTTCTTGTGTGTCTAGTGAGTTATGCTCGAATTCTCTAAAGACAGCTCTATCAGCCTCATATTTGATCTTACTTCTAGAAGCAGGCTCGTTTTCTTCATATTTTCGATCTAAATCATAGTTATGATGATGATGATGAAAATTATCACTGATCTTGTATTCCTGCTCCAAATGATTTTCGCTGTACTTTTTATTTATGTTTTCGTTATATTTGCGATCTAATTCATCCATGTGTTTGTGATCTATGTCACCGTGATGGTGATCAAAATTTTCCTTGTATTTGTGATCATAACTGCCCCCACTCGGAGGTTTCTTAACCCCATACCTGAAAACATCCACATTATCTGTGTACTTTTTTTGGTCAAAACTATCTATGAATTTATTCTTCCATTTATGACCCTGCATAGATGGATTATAATTTTTTAATCGTCTGATTCTCTGGTCAATCTTATAACGAGATCGTTGTTTAGGTTCTTCTGTGACTATGACATCTTCTTCATGGTCGGGTTCAAGCTTTTCACTAACTTTTGTATCTCCAAACTCTACTTCAGGAGTTTCTGTGTCAGGAGTACTTAGTAGAATTGGTTTTGGAAATTTTAAAAGTGCAGCTTTGCCTACGATTGAACCGTAAATTTTTCTTATTTTGGCATCAAACAGTTCTTTTTCGCTACCATCGAGTGCAATATCCTTTACTTCTCTCTCCAAAGTATCTAGAAGAGCTAGTAGTTTGTTATCATTGTCATCTTTAATATCGACATCCTTCTCATTAAAGTTGCTGTTATTTTTTTGACTTAAGTACTGATTGAAGCTTATTACTGTTTCTTCAGCATTGTGTAAACCAGTATCAATTACCACTGATTCTGTTTGTGATTTCTCTTCCTTGGGTGGTTTTGATTCTTCTTTTGGCTTGTTATGTTCGTGATTATCATTGGATATTTTATATCCTGGACGGCTTCTTAAATAATCATGAACTACTTTACTTAAATTTGAAAAATCTTTTCTTGGTGCAACATCTTTTTTAATAACTTTTAATGACGCAGACATACTTTTTCTTTTCGGTAGTTGGAATTGGGCTACTCTTGTGAATAAACTACCCTTCTGAAATAAATTTACATTTGTGTTATTGGTTTTATAAAACTGATAATTGTAAAGTCGCAAACGGTTTTAATAAACTGCTTTGCTTATAATTACGAACTCTTCTATTCTCGAATTAATAATGAATTTTGGATTATTTGTGGAACATGTACTTTAAGCAAGCGAGCAATGCAATGAGAAACACGACCCACGACATTATTTATTGAAAAAAAAAACTGGGACTACGATTTTATTCAATTCGTCTGCAAAGTGAGCTGCATGATAATAATCGCATTCATCATTATAAACATTTTCAATATTTTCTGACAGCTATTTGGGTTTATTTACTGGTATAGGTACTTATTCTTATAAAAAATCAAGTATCACCTTCATATTTCGACGGTGTATCGATGGCGGCTTCGGTAGCGGTCGATTTCTCTTGTGTTGAAGACGCAGTGCCACAGAAGCAGCTGGTCTTGGTTTCTTATGATTCTTTTGTGTTTTTGTGTACTCGTGTATTACTGAGGGTAGTGGTGGGGGTATTCTCGGTGGTGGAGGCGGTGGGAGCGGTGGGGGTGGAGGTCGAGAGCGTGGCTGGGGGCGCACGGCGGGCTGAGGACGAAGTGCTGGAGACTTCCGAGGTGGCGGAGGCGGTGGTGATGGTAGTTTACGATTCGGTAACAAACTGAATACTGGTGCTGTTTGTTTTTCTCTGTGAAGACTACGAAAAATTCACATATTTATCCTATAGGCATCCAAAAGTACAGAGGTGGTCAGTTAATGCAATATGATAGGTCACTTTAAATGCTTGGCCAGATTGGCAGTTGGGGGCGGGGAGCGGCGCGGGGAACGCGCGCTGTCTGCCTGTCCGCAGTCGAGCGAGGCTGCGTTCTGCGTGTTGTCGTGTCCAGTGTTTGTTAAAATATAATATGGATGAAGAAGACTTATTTTTACTTAAAAAAAGGTCGAACTAGTTTGAGAACCCCGGTCCCCGTGCGGGTCAACCGCGCACCCACTGCAGCACCCATAAGCAGGATACAAAGGACTAAAAAGTTACTTAAGAACATTAAGAGATGACGAATTCTAGAGAAGTATGGAAGAAAAAGACATCTTTTGCCGACTCTAAATAAATGGGGATAACGGCAGAAGAATGGTGATCTCATGGAATATAAATATTAATTGCAATATACTTACGTATTATATGATGGTGCTGGTGATTGCGGTGAAGTCGGATTACGTGCACGTTGCCATAAAACATTCTACGAAAAAAGGTGGATAAAAATCTAGAAATCATCTAAAGATAACATTGCGCACCCCTCCACCCGTTGGGAGCTTTTATAATTTCCAGCCTGACAATATTATCGTGGACCTCCACGTCCGGGTCCATGAAATGTATGGAAACACGTCCACTTTATAACATTACCGTGGATGGAAATTTAAAAGCATCTTCATATATTTCCATACATTTTACGTCCCTATGAATTTACTCTCTTCTCTTTCAATAGCATCCCAAACATCAATCTTTTCTTTGGCTTCCATTCATCATCATCTAGCCTTTTCCCAACTATGTTGGGGTCGGCTTCCAGTCTAACCGGAGGCAGCTGAGTACCAGTATTTTACATGGAGCGACTGCCTATCTGACCTCCACAACCCAGTTATTGGGAAATAAGAAACCAATTGGTAAGACTGGTTGTCAGACTTTCAAATTCAAATTCATTTATTTGTTTGTCACAGGTTGTTTACTGCAATAAGGTTTTATTTGGGTTGAAAGGACTTTTAGAAAAAATAGACGTGTGTTTGTCGCGAAGATTTATTTTCAACTAACTTGACAAGACAAATCATTTGAGTGGACTGTATGTGTGATCATCTACATATCGATAGCTAGCTATAGATATTAACGCAACATTCATTGGTATGTAAGTACTTGCTTAAACATTCCGCCCCCCAAAGAACGCAGTTCTTTAATATTATAATTTACAAACTAATAGGCATACAACTACAATTTTAAAGTATCAATGAACTAAGACATCTTACTTGAGGTGTTAAGGTAAGTTTAACAACACTATCATTAAGTAATACTTAAGTAATATCCACAACACTACAACATAATAACATCACTAGATCACTACAAAGGTAAGGTTTACAAATTACTACATATACCTACTTGTACCTATACCTACATCTATGGGAGGGCCGGAATCATAATTTACACAGCTGTAAGTCTAAGTCACATAACTAACGCCTTTAAAACGAGTCAATCAAGAATTGATTAGTAAAAGGTAACTACTTAGTTCACATAACATTTACGTTTAACTAAAATTTTGTAAACATTGTTTTTAAACATCATTTTAAATAGGTGATGGACACAAGTTTTACGGTAAGTTATAAGTTTTTATCTTTCTTAGCTATAAGTAGTTAGTTTTTATAATTAGGTACACACTATATTAGTTTTACAAAGAGTAGTTAGCACTAATTCTAAGTTTATCTACTACACACTATATTACCTTTAAGTACAAAGAGTGGTTAGCACTAATCCTAAGTTTATTTAGTTAAGATACTTTTGGACTAACCTCCATAGTTCAAGATTAGTGATATGTTTACAAGGTGTATAATTCTCATCTGATAGATTTAATAAAGGTTCGCCAACCAGAAAGTGACCTGGTGTCAGGGGAAGAGGGTCATTGGGGTCATCACTTAAAACCGAAATAGGACGCGAATTCAAACAAGATTCAATCTGTGCTAAAACAGTGGTAAGTTCCTCGTAAGTGAGTGTACTATTTCCAATTACCTTTGTGAGATGTGTTTTTGTACTGCGTACTCCAGCCTCCCACAAACCCCCAAAATTAGGCGCATGTGGAGGGATAAAATGCCATGTAGTACGTTCTAACGTCAACAACTCTGCTATCTCACTAGGAATAGATGACTTGGCTTTATCAAACATATCTCTTAGCTGCTTGTCTGCTCCCACAAAATTAGTACCATTGTCACTGAAAAGGTCCTGACAATGTCCTCGTCTGGATGTAAAGCGCCTGAAAGCAGCGATGAATCCCTTAGAAGTCAGGTCTGTGACAGCCTCCAGGTGTACAGCACGTGTTGCCATGCAAATGAAGAGACAAATATAGCCCTTGTAAGATTTAGCTCCTCTGCCTGGTGAAAATCTGATATTGATGGGTCCTGCATAATCTACACCAGTTGATCTGAATGGTCTGCTGGGTTTTACTCGTACCTCTGGTAGTTGGCCCATCAACTGTACCGCATTGTTTTTTGCATATCTAATACAAGTTGTACATTCTCGGTAATATCCTTTTGCTTAGCTCGTAGTATCCAGAACTTCGACCTCAAGTAATTTAGCATTACTTGTGGTCCACCATGCATAGTGTTCTGATGGGCATCTTTAATTATTAGTCTACTAAGATGGCTCTTAGCAGGTAAAATTATAGGATGCCTTGTGTCATACGCAGCGTGCGACTGTTGAATACGTCCGCCAACTCTTAAAATACCATTATCATCTATAATGGGACAAAGATTGCGTAGTTTGCTCCTTTTGAGAACACCGCCTTGAGATTTTAACTGCTTTATTTTTTGATTAAATTCTATACCTTGAATTTGTTTAATGCAATTATTGAGAGTTTCCTTTATTTCTTGTGTTGTAATAAATTTAGTATTATATTTAACTTTGTGTTTATTTAACTTTAAATTTAACCATCTTCTACAGTATGAAATTACTCTCAACATTTTATGTAAATTAGAAAACTTAGTCCAAACTAATTCTTCTTCAGTATTTAATAAAGCAGTGAAAACTCTGGCTTTCTCTTCTTCTTGTGTATCCTCGACATCAATTAAATTCATGTTTAGGTCTAGTGCAGACAACCAAGCTGGACCATTCCACCACAGTAAGTTATGTATCAACTGTGAGGCCTGTAAGCCTCTTGAGGCGCAATCAGCCGGGTTTGTGTCTGTAGTCACATGACCCCATTGCTCATAATCTAGAATGTTTAATATCTCAGAGACTCGGTTGCTGACGAATGTGTTCCAACGACTCGCCCCACCCTTTAACCAAGCTAGAACTATGGTCGAGTCTGTCCATGCGTATAAATTTTCTTTGGCTATGTTCACTACTTGCGCTGTCTCAAAAATCAGTTTGGCTGCTAGTGTAGCACCACAGAGTTCCAACCTCGGAATAGATAACTGTTTCTCAATAGGAGCAACTTTTGTTTTCGCTGATATTAAATTAACGCTGACTCTGTCTCCCTCTACTACTCGAATATACACTGCTGCCCCATATGCTGCCTGTGAAGCGTCTGCGAAGACGTGCAACTCTATTGTAGACGAGTGGGAACATTGCAACCACGTTGGTATAGAAACATTTTTAATGTAAACTAAGTTCTCTCTGAAGTGTAACCATTCTGCTAGCAGCTCTCCACTTATGGTGTCATCCCATCCTAGTCCTATTTTCCATAACTTCTGTATCATTAATTTTGCTATGACAACAACAGGAGCTATCCACCCTAGCGGATCATACAATTTAGCAACATCAGAAAGAACACGTCGTTTAGTCATCGGTTCCTTTGTTTCTGGTAAGTTGAGGGAATATACAAAACTGTCAGCGTCTCGATTCCAATTAACTCCTAGTACTTTAACTAAACTATTGACCTTAAGAGGCAGTTCATGATCATCTCTTTTATTTATACCCATATATTTTAACACGTTCTCATTATTACTACTCCATTTTTGTAACTCGAAGCCGCCTAAGATCATTAGTTTGTTCACGTCATTGTAAATACTAACAGCTTCATCTTCTGTCTCACAACCTGACAATAGATCATCCATATAGAAATCTGTTTTTGTTATTTTAGCAGCAGCTGGAAGTTTTGATTTCTCATCATCCGCCAACCTCTGTAATGATTTCACTGCAAGGTATGGTGCACATGCGGTACCAAAGGTCAATCTCATCAGTTTGTAATGTTTAATTTGCTCAGTCGTTGTTGGTCTCCATAATAACCTTTGATAGTCTGTGTCTTTGTCTGCTACACGCACCATTCTATACATTTTTATAATATTTGCCGTAATGCAGATTCTGTGTGTCCTCCATCTCATCAGTATGTGACGCAAGTCCTGTTGCAGCTTAGGACCCACAAGGAAATTGTCGTTCAAGGAAACATGATTGATGCCCTTACATGAAGCGTCAAAAACCACCCGAAGTTTCGTCGTATCCTTATCTTCTCTTACTACGCCATGGTGAGGTAAATACATCGCTTTAGAATTATTAATATCTGCAGATTCCACTTCAATCATATGATTAAGATTAATATATTCCTTCATAACCTTACTGTATTCTTCATGGAACTTACCATTTTTTGCAAATTTCTTTTCTAGGAACTCAAACCTTTTAGCAGCTATTTCCCTCAATCCATAAGCTTGACCTTCTAAGATATTGGTTCTGAATGGCAATCTTACCACATATCTTCCTTCCTTGTCTCTGATCGTTGTAGCCTCGTAATACTCTTCACATTTTTCTTCTTCCTTTGAAAATTTCTTTTGTATGGTGTTTGGTTCGTTTTCTAACTCCCAAAATAACTTAAGCATCTCATCTTCTTTAAGCTGAATATGCAGGCTGGTGAAGTTCTTCTCTGCTGAAATGCATTCTCGTGACATCCTTCCTGATAGAACCCAACCTAGAATTGTGTTTTGTGCTAATAAATTACTCACAGGATGCTTGACAACGCCGTCTAACAAGACGTCGCTGTACACCTCAGCTCCAAGGAGAATGTCTATTCTCCCTGGTGTTGCAAATCCTGGGTCAGCCAGCTCCAAGTCTTTTAACTGTGACCACTCAGGAATACCTTGATTAGTGGTAGGTAGCATTGTGGTTAGTGAACGCAATACATATGCCTCTACTCGCACTGACGCATTGGGATTGTGACATGATTTGACGCAAAGTGTAACCCTGTGTTTGATTCTCGTTTGCCTCTCTCCCACACCTGAGACCCAACCACTCACTGATTTACGATTAAGATTCAATAATTGTACTGTTGCCTCTGTAACAAACGAAGCTTGTGACCCTTGGTCTAACAAAGCTCTCACAACGTATTTGCAACCATTCCTACTATCTACTAACACATTAGCAGTAGCTAATAGTTATATTTTGTTCGGCTCCACAGTTATCACAATATGCAGGTAAGTTCACCGTAATTATGCGTTTTAGAGTTTGTTGCACGTAATATAGTCTATTTATATTATTCACTAATTAGTTCCTAACCACTTCACAGAAAAAATCCTTATCGCTCAGGAATGCTATTGTTCTCACTCACGGCGCTCGATCGCACCTGGGTCGGTCGATGACTTGAATCCGGTTCGATTTAGGACCATATGTTTACTGCAATAAGGTTGTATTTGGGTTGAAAGGACTTTTAGAAAAAATAGACGTGTGTTTGTCGCGAAGATTTATTTTCAACTAACTTGACAAGACAAATCATTTGAGTGGACTGTATGTGTGATCATCTACATATCGATAGCTAGCTATAGATATTAACGCAACATTCATTGGTATGTAAGTACTTGCTTAAACACAGACGTGGAAAGTTATTATCATAATTATATAAATATCGCTGTAACATACCCATAGGGCGTACAATATTTAACAGTTATTTAAAATCTATTTTATCATTAATATTCATGTAAAAATACATTAAACTTTATACAGAAAATCTCTTCAATATTCTACCACATGGGCGTCCAAATGTTAAATAAGTTGAAAATTTTTATTAATAGTAAAAGGTCAAATTAAGGACGTCAGTCAAAAATAAAATAATATAAATAATAATTGAATTAAATTACTATGTCAAAGAAATAGTCATTTAAATTTATAGTAGCATTTATTACATAAAAATTCTTTAAATTGCTTCTAATTCTTTAAATTGCTTCTTCGGGCTTCTGACGACCTGTAACTACTGTCAAAGATCCACGAATGACAGTCGGGACTAACAGTTTAACGTGCGGAGGGGTCTTGGTATGTAAAGATCACCCATCCACGGACCAACCGCGGCAAGCGTAGCTTAAACTGGTCGATCGACTCGTGCGGCTGTTAATACTTAGCCACAAGCCCTCACTCTTTGGCTTCCATTCATCAAAATTATATCCATCAGTCTTCTAGTCACACACAACTCATCATTATCACCTTCCTGCTCTTTTCCTATGTTACTTGGGGTCGGTACAACACGTTTTCATCTTCTATTATCCACTGTCTATATCTAAATCTAATTAAATCTTACTTACTTACTTATTTGACTGGCCTGTTGGTCTAGTGGTCAGTGACTATGACTGCTATGCCGGAGGTCGTGGGTTCGATTCCCACCCAGGACAAATGTTTGTGTGATGAGCATGATCATTTGTTCTGTGTCTGGGTGTAATTTATCTATATATGTATGTATTTAGAAATATATAAGTATGTTTATCAGTTGTCTAGTACTCATAACACAAGCTCTGCTTAGCTTGAGACTAGACGGCGTTGTGTGATAGTTGTGGAATATATATTATATATTATAGTATATTACTTAACAGAACTCAAATAACAAATATAAACCAAATTAATATGAAAAGTAAACATGAAATTGTATTTCAATCCTCAGAACGTATACTTTCGTTTGGTGTACCACAGGGGAGTGTTCTAGGGCCTCCTTTATTTATATTATACACTAGCTTCTGCCCGCGACTTCGTCCGCGTGAAATTTCTTGTACCCCCACCCCGTCGCGTCGCAACACTTCGTATTCGCTTACCGTTCACTCTGAGTTTTTTTCTTTTTGCTCGGCTCTTATGGGTCATAGCGTGATGTTAAATAGCCTATAGCCTTCCTCAAGAATTGGGCTATCAAATGCAAAAAGAATTCAAATCTGACCGGTAGTTAAAGAGATTATCGCGTTCAAACAAACAAACTCTTCAGCTTTATTATTAGTATAGATAAAACACTCTATGGCCCATAACTCCTTAATAGGTACCAACTCTTAACATCTTACACACGTGATAACTTTTAAACGAAATATCCGATTGAGATGAAACAAAAAGTATTTTACTTCTTCATAAATACTTTTGATAACATAATGCTTAATTTCGATAAAGATTAATATTACGATACATATTTAACGTAGTTTTTTTTTCTTCAGACGATTTAATAATTATTTTGAACACAAAATCGGTTATTGTGATTAAACCATGATAGCTAGATATATGTTCTCGCGGACTTTTTTGTAGGTCTTAATAGGCTCTACAAACCCGTAGTACATTATTTTGTTCTATTGTCAATAGTTTTTGCAGCGCACGCAAAAATAGGTTTTCGATATTACACCTTGTGTTACAAAATAGCAATTTTATTACGGATCCCTAATTTTGAAGAAAAAAAATATAGCCTATAGCCTTCCTCGATAAATGGACTACCCAACACTAAAATAATCATTCAAATCGGACCAGTAGTTCCAGAGATTAGCGCGTTCAAACAAACAAACAAACTCTGCAGCTTTATAATATTAGTATAGATTTATAATATTAGTATAGATTAATGATCTACCAAAAGGCGTCCCTCAACCTCTGACACTATTTGCCGATGATAGCACCATAACGATACCTTGTAAAAGCGTTGATACTTATGAAAGTGACATAAATGATTCTATAAATCTAATGGTAAAGTGGCTAGATGACAATAACCTAAAAATTAACCTGACTAAAACAAAATTAATACATTTTAGTCAACGGATCAATAGTAAGAGTACTTTAAATATACACTACGATGACCAGCCTATAGAAGAGGTAGAAACAACAAAATTTTTAGGGCTCCACATTGACAAAAAACTGAATTGGAAAGCCCATATCGAAATCTTGTGTAAGAAAATCAGTAAATCTGCCTATGCCCTGCACACATTGTCGTCTATAATATGTGTGGACGCATTACTTACAGCCTACTATGGTTTGACAGAATCTTATCTACGCTATGGTGTAATTTTTTGGGGCAACTCAACAGAAAAAGTCACGGTGTTCAAGGCTCAAAAGAGATGCGTTCGTTCAATATTTAAAATTAAACCTACTGATAGTTGCGTGCCTTACTTTAAAAAATATAAAATACTTACTTTGCCATGTCTGTTCATTTTAGAAGTAGCTGTTTTTGTTAAAACAAATCCACACCGTTTTAAACGACTAGATGAAGTAGTCCCACGTAATAGGCGTGACAACAGCAGGATATGCTCTCATACTGCGAGAACAACCCTCATGAGCAAAAGTGTTTTCTGTATGGCGCCTATCATATTTAATAAACTACCTAAAAGTTGGAGAGAACTGCCCTTGTCACTTTTCAAAAATAAGCTAAGAAATTTTTTAGTTAGTAAAGTGTATTACAATGTTGTACATTTTTTAAATGAAAAGGACTTTTCTATTCCGAATTCTAATAATATACATAGTGAATAACAATTGAATAATGTGAATTTTAAATCAACTGACTTTTGAATGATTCTTTTTGACTGCTTATTAATGAATATCCTGGACATAATTTAATTTATTTTGACTATAATATACTTATTATTATTATTTATTATTTTTTATTATTTATTTGTTTTGTATTTTGTAATGGAATTTAGAATGACTTTAATTATGTAAAATGCAATGTAATTTTTTATACCCACAATATTTGTACGCCGTTATTGGCAAAACATGGACGCTCACAACACCTATTAATCCAATACCTTGCATGTCTGATTAGTCAGTTTATGTATACGCATGTTTGACAAATAAATTATCCTTCTTTCTTTCTTACTGTCAACCATCACGCTATCATTCACTCCCTTCTCTTTCATATTATTCCATTCCTCACACGCTACAACTACTAGTGTTTCAATAAAACTCACCTCTCTCTCTTTTCCATGGAGGAAGTCGAACAACTCCGACGATGATCGTGCGCGTTCGTGCTTGAAACTGTCTTGTCTTTTGAAGGTTTCACTCGTATTGTCAATTCTGTAAAACGAAAGAAAACGTCTTGAGAATATTTTGTAGGAGGACGTTCTTTTCAGGCAATATTTTCTTCTGCAAGATTTTAATAGAATTGAATTGCGGTACATAAAAACTTATACACCATCACCTGCCTAGCCTTAACCCAATTATTTTTTGGCTTCAGCTGAGTCTAATCGGATGCAGCTGAAAATATACACACATCAAAAGTGTCTAGGGATCAAGCATTTTTATGCGGATTTCTTGAGATTGAGATGTGGCTTTGTAATAAATTTATGATTTTATAAATTTATATGGATCCTTTTTGGTGCATTTCATAATTTGAATCAGGAACTGTGAATCAAATTCGAGTAAAAGATGAAAATCAGCTGTCAATATTTTCCCTATAAAAACATACAACGCATTGAAGACATTATTAGTGCTACTGTTTCCCTACTACTGATTAAAACCAACGTTATTATGGAGCGGCGACGTCATTTAAGCAGGGAAGAAATGCTCAGAGCCGTGGGAATGATAGAAGCTGGTTCCCGGCAACGTACTGTGGCTTTAGCTCTGAATACAAGTCAGAGTGTTATCAGTCGACTTTGGACACGTTACCGAAGCACTGGTACCGTGGCTGAGCGCCATGGAGGACGGTATCGCTGCACCACACGGAGACAAGACCGATACATTCAAATCTTAACTCGAAGAGCTCCAACAATAACCGCCATGATGTTAGCCGTGAGGCTTCATCACTCTTCAGGGAACTTAATTAGCGACCAAACAGTCAGAAACCGCTTGCATGAAGTGAACCTTCATTCCCGAAGACCGCTACGGGTACCACCTATAGCAATGCACAATCGTAGGATTCGATATCAATGGGCTCTTGAACACAGAAATTGGGCAGAAGAACAATGGCGTTTCGTGTGCTTTTCTGATGAGTCTCGTTTTGGTATGAGACCGGATACAAGACGTATACGACACTGGAGAACCCCTGGACGCCAACAGCGATTAAAATCCTGCCAGGAAGTCCATCCTTATAGTGGTGGAACCATCATGGTATGGGCGGGTATTTGGATCGGCGGAAGAACTGAGTTGATTTGGATCAGAGGCAACCTCAACGCTCAAATTTATGCTGAGACGATTGTATCAGACGTCATCGTTCCTCTACAAGTGCAAATCGGTCCCTTATTTCAGTTAATGCATGATAATGCACGACCGCACACCGCAAGAGTTGTAAGACAGACTCTCGCCGCAGCTAACATCAATGTCCTGCCCTGGCCTGCTCAGTCGCCAGACTTGAACCCGATTGAGCATGCATGGGATATGCTACAGAGAAGAGCTCTGCCGAATATGGAGGGTATCCAGTCGCAAGAAGACCTTTTTTTGTTGTTGCAACGAACATGGGCGGCCATTCCACAGCGTGATTTGGATGAACTCATTTTGAGTATGCCAAACCGATGTTCTTGTGTTGTTAGTGTTCGCGGTAGAAACACGGATTATTAATTGTTTAAGTTACCCAATAAAATTTTAAAGAAAACTGTTATTTCAGTCTTTTTTTCGAACTTTTGTGTTAGTGGTTCAAATGTCAAAAATCCCTTTATTAGGAAAATGGCAAATTTCTTTATTAATGCAAAGGTGACTTGGTTTATCGTTACTGTGACAAACGAAAACACTTTATTTGATGAATCCTTAAAGAAAATTTTAATTAATATCAATCAGGAGAAAAGTTATTGCAAAAATATATGTTGATCCCTAGACACTTTTGATGTGTGTATAATTTTACGTGGAGCGACTGCCTATCTGACCTTCACAACCCCGTTGCTGGGAAACACGATACCCCTGGGTAAGACTGGTTGTCAAACTTTCGGGCTGAAATGACAGCCGGGACCAACGCGGCAACGGCTTAACGTGCTTGCCGAGGCACGGTACATCTCGTGAAATACAAATAATAATAAATTGTAATATGCTTACGTATTATACGAGGGTGCTGATGATTGTGGTGAAGATGGATTACGTGCACGTTGCCAAAAAACATTCTACGAAAAAAGAGAAAAAATATGATGGAAATATGATGGTGTTTCATTGGAGGATCAAGAATCATTTAGAGAATTTATTCTGGAATGTTTAAAAAACCATGAATATTTGGTAATAACCGTGCAAATCAGGGTCGAGTCGGTAATCATTAATAAAATAATAATGGTTTTTGCAGACTTTTCCTGTGATTTGTGGTGACAAAATAAATGATTATCATTTTAAACATTGGTTCTACAGTCAACGGCTAAATTATGAACTTGGGGAATTGTGGAATTGGTACGTAGGTACACATAAAGACACTTTGTATGTCAGTTAGTGGAGTTATCAACTTTCACGCTACCATTATTGTATGACAGATACATTTAGTGGAGTTATTAACTGTCACGCTACCATTATTGTATGTCAGATACATTTAGTGGAGTTATCTACTGTCACGCTACCATTATTGTATGTTAGATACATTTAGTGGAGTTATCAACTGTCACGCTACCATTATTGTATGTCAGATACATTTAGTGGAGTTATCAACTGTCACGCTATCATTATTGTATGTCAGATACATTTAGTGGAGTTATCAACTGTCACGCTACCATTATTGTATGTCAGATACATTTAGTGGAGTTATCAACTGTCACGCTACCATTATTGTATGACAGATACATTTAGTGGAGTTATCAACTGTCACGCTACCATTATTGTATGTCAGATACATTTAGTGGAGTTATCAACTTTCACGCTACCATTATTGTATGTCAGATACATTTAGTGGAGTTATCAACTGTCACGCTACCATTATTGTATGTCAGATACATTTAGTGGAGTTATCAACTGTCACGCTACCATTATTGTATGACAGATACATTTAGTGGAGTTATCAACTGTCACGCTACCATTATTGTATGTCAGATACATTTAGTGGAGTTATCAACTGTCACGCTGCCATTATTGTATGTCAGATACATTTAGTGGAGTTATCAACTGTCACGCTACCATTATTGTATGACAGATACATTTAGTGGAGTTATCAACTGTCACGCTACCATTATTGTATGTCAGATACATTTAGTGGAGTTATCAACTGTCACGCTACCATTATTGTATGTCAGATACATTTAGTGGAGTTATCAACTGTCACGCTACCATTATTGTATGTCAGATACATTTAGTGGAGTTATCAACTGTCACGCTATCATTATTGTATGTCAGATACATTTAGTGGAGTTATCAACTGTCACGCTACCATTATTGTATGTCAGATACATTTAGTGGAGTTATCAACTGTCACGCTACCATTATTGTATGACAGATACATTTAGTGGAGTTATCAACTGTCACGCTACCATTATTGTATGTCAGATACATTTAGTGGAGTTATCAACTGTCACGCTACCATTATTGTATGTCAGATACATTTAGTGGAGTTATCAACTGTCACGCTATCATTATTGTATGTCAGATACATTTAGTGGAGTTATCAACTGTCACGCTACCATTATTGTATGTCAGATACATTTAGTGGAGTTATCAACTGTCACGCTACCATTATTGTATGTCAGATACATTTAGTGGAGTTATCAACTGTCACGCTATCATTATTGTATGTCAGATACATTTAGTGGAGTTATCAACTGTCACGCTACCATTATTGTATGTCAGATACATTTAGTGGAGTTATCAACTGTCACGCTACCATTATTGTATGTCAGATACATTTAGTGGAGTTATCAACTGTCACGCTACCATTATTGTATGTCAGATACATTTAGTGGAGTTATCAACTGTCACGCTACCATTATTGTATGTCAGATACATTTAGTGGAGTTATCAACTGTCACGCTACCATTATTGTATGTCAGATACATTTAGTGGAGTTATCAACTGTCACGCTAGGTACCATTATTGTATGTCAGATACATTTAGTGGAGTTATCAACTGTCACGCTACCATTATTGTATGTCAGATACATTTAGTGGAGTTATCAACTGTCACGCTACCATTATTGTATGTTAGATACATTTAGTGGAGTTATCAACTGTCACGCTACCATTATTGTATGTCAGATACATTTAGTGGAGTTATCAACTGTCAGGCTACCATTATTGCTTCTCTTCATTCACATCATCGCTCACATAATTCATCGATCTTCTTTGGTTTTTATTCATGACAATGACAATTGATAATTAGACATATTTCATTTTCTATACAAAAGCTGTCAAACCAAACTATTTAGAAATTGCTCAGATAAAAGTTATCTGACTATTGAAAAATCAGCCCTAAGGGCCGATTTTTCCATCGCCAGTTAATTTTTAATTCGAGGAATAAAAATGACGTTTGACAGTTTTTGTATTCTTCGAATAAAGTCATCTGGGGATTGAAAAATCAGCCCTTAGTCAAATAATGTTGCCGTTAGGTTGCTGCCACTGACAGGTCTGTCAACACCATTGCGATCTTAATTCCCGTTACAATAAAGTTGCTATTAGACTGCTGCTGTCAGAGGTAAAATAACTGTGAACGGACCGTACTACTTGTTTTCTAATAAAACTCACCTCTCCCTCTTTTCCATGGAGGAAGTCGAACAACTCCGACGATGGTCGTGCGCGTTCGTGCTTGAAACTGCCTTGTCTTTCGAAGGTTTCACTCGTATTGTCAATTCTGTAAAACGAAAGATAGTCTTGAGAATATTTTGTAGGGTGACGTTTTTTCAATATTTTCTTCTGCAAGATTTTAATACAATTGAATTAAGTGTGTGACAAGGAAAAGTAGATTAAGTAATTTAATTCTTAAAGTACATGGTAAGGTAAGACTATTAAAATAATTAAAATAGGTCCTGTAGCGGTATCTACAACGCCACATGCGAGCAACGCGTCATACTGACGTCACGCAAAATCCTGCATCTCGCAAGCAGAGTTTACCACGCAACTAGCATATGTACAACGACCCGAGATGAATCATTACCTGGTCGGAGGATCCTCTCTTTTCTATGGAGTATGAGTGAACATTACACCCTGTTCCTCACACCTCTATTATATTGTCCTTACCTTTGCAAAATAAAATTCTTTAATGGATCTTTTATTTCTTCAGCCATTTCGTACAATTTTTCAGGTGGTGCGTCTTCCATTGTGAATATGGGCAGCAAAACTAGCGTAGGATCACAATTATTCCCAGCCGATTCACTTGCAGGACACGTAGCTCCTGAAAAAACAAATTAGGTATATCAACTAACTCGGTCTAGTAGTCAAGGAAGAATTCGTGTTAGTGTCTGGCAGTTTGAGTACTTTCAGCGGCCTACACAATTGTCCTTTCTTTGGAATTATTCGTGGCGGATTTTAGCTTCTTAAGTTTTAAGTTGACCTAAACAGACAAATTTGTGGACTGACTGGACAAGACCTCTAAAATCTGTGTGAATTTTTCCTCAAAAGACCATTTCGGACCCTAATAAAAAAAAAACACTATAAAACTGTGCGACATGTCTGCCGCATGTCAGATGACAATTGGGCTAAGGGAACCACTGATTGGGTCCCACTAAAAGCACGACGCCATCACGGCAGGCCAAGACGAAGATGGCGGGACGAGCTTGACTCCTACTGCAGGAACTGGCCGGCACTCGCAGAAGACAGAATTGTGTGGAAAAGGGAAAGGGAGACCTTTGCCCTGCAGTGGGACAATACGGGTTGGTTAGATTTAAGAAAACAGTGGCACTCCGGGAGTGAGACAGAAGTGAAAACAAAACACAAGCAGAATGCTTTGCCATCACTCACTGACATATCGATATACATTAAAAAATTAAGTACATCCCGAGGACAGCTGAACTCATCCGATGCGACCCAATTTTGAATCGTTTTTAAACAAAACACGCGCGGTGTCGCTTACAGTAACAGTGGCGCGAGTTCAATGGTTTTTTCACATCTCAAAAAATGCCCAACGCGCCTAGATAAGTTTTCACTTTGTAGCGGTATCTACAACACCACATGCGAACAACGCGTCATACTACGTCACGCAAATCCTGCATCGCGCAAGCAGAGTTTACCGCGCAATTAACATAGATACAACGGCCCGACATGAATCATTGGGCAGTTACCCGCCAGACATAACACCCGTCTGGTTGGAGGATCCTCCCTTTTCTATAGAGTATGAGTGAACTTTACACCCTGTTCCTCATACCTCTATAACTTCAAAAACTTACTTGGTGTGGTCTCCACCTCGTTGCAGAGGCAGTCAGAGTCTTCCTTGGAGCCAGGAGGACATCCGCAGTTAGAGCTGAATCCCTGGCCGGGTATAGGAGATTCCGTCTGGTAGACTCGCGTTCCCTTGAGAGCTCCGGCCGAAAAGTTGCATATCAATTGAATATACTACGAAAAAAGATTTTCTGGCTCAAACATAATCTCAAAAATTATAAAACCAATCAAAAGTTTCTTTTTATGTCATTTTTGGATGGCAATACCCGACTATGATGGCAGGCAGGTGCGTTTCCATCACAGAAACAAATGAGGATGGATGTTTGTTACTCTTTCACGAAAAAACTACAAAACGGATTTTGATGAAACTTTACAGTAATACAGCTTATACATCAATTTAACACTTAGGATACTTTTTATTCCAGTATTCCCACGGGATCGACACTTATGTGGATGAAACCGCGGGGCGCTGCTAGTGTGTCATAAGTCTGGGATTTTAATCTTGAAACCAGAACACGGCAATGTTGCATGGTGGCCAAAGAGAATATAACCACTATATCGTCGTTGATGGTGGCAGAAATAGCTACCTTTCTGCCTTCACTAATAGGGCTACTTCTATCTATTAATCTAACAGTGCCCATGGGTCAACTGCACAGCATAACTCGTCCCTCGCATGACTAAAAGTCCTATCTCATTTTTCTCATTTTTTTTTAGCTGATCTTAGTCGGGACAACTACACACACTCTTACATTCGTGATTCTTTACACTTCCTCTATGTTATTTGGATCCCATTTTGAAAGGCAACAAAATGTAAAGAATCACGAACAGAAGACTGTAGCCGTCCCAACCTAATTCAGCTAAAAATGAGATAGGACTTTTAGGCCCGGCGCCCACTATCGGCATCGGCACGGCTGAGGATTTTTATGCGACAACTAGAAATATAACGTAATAGTATGACAATAAAATTTTAATTTTAATGACACGGTATGTCGGATACGCTATCTTTATTTTTGCACCTACGATGATTATTATCATTGAAATTTCAATTTTATCGTCATAGAATTAAGTTACATTTTTATTCGTCGCATAAAAATCCTCAGCCGTGCCGACGACGCACCGATAGTGGGCCGGCCTCAGTCATGCGAGCGACGAATTGCAGTTAATTGAGATGTTTAAAGGTTTTTTGTAAGGTAATTCCTCCAGAGCAGTACAACCTTCATACTTGCCACGTTTCGAACGGTGAGGGTCCAAGTGTTAACAGAACCGAATAAAACTTCACTTACATTCACCATTCCCTTCAGAGAACCATCCTGGTATTTGTAGTTGGAGAACCCGGACATGCCGCATCCCATGTGCGTGGCAGAACCATGGATCATATTTAGGTAATTTCGTTCTATCTGATTGGTTGGTGTTCTGAGAATGAAGATAAAAAAAAACTGAAATGATTTCTCACACCTAAGTGGTATGAGGAACAGGGTGTAAAGTTCATCCCACCAAAAACATTTTCATGTAAAATGTTGCCAAGACGAGACCACCTATGGCTCGCACTGTCAAAAAGTTATCAGATCTCATGTAGAGCCAAGCTTCTAACATCAAAATTTGCGGAAGTCTCGTACAAACTTCCATCCCCTAGTTTAAGGGGTCGGAGGGTAAAAGTTCCAAGTTTTAGAGTTTTTTGTGTACTATTACTAGCTTATATACCAAATTTCAGCTTTCTAGGACTTCAGGAAGACCCTTAGAATATTGATGATCATCAGTGAGTCAGAGAGTCAGTGACGAAATTGGGGTATTTTAGATATCAATAAAATCTAAAGTATAAGAGCTATGCAATTGAAACTTTATAGGTTTAATAAGTCAACCACTGACATCATATCCCGAAAATTTTGTATAAATCTGATATAATCCAAACCCAAGTTATGAAGGTTCAAAAATACGACGAAGTGCTTCGAGAAAAGGTAGGTAGTGTTACGTTGTTTTTTTTGTACCTACACAGCTGCGTTACTAATAAGTAAAGTAGCATTTACCTGAAAACATCAGTAGTACATTTTGTGGTTTCCGAGTATTATTCGTTATTATTAGTCGAATCGTTGAGCTCCTCAAGTTCTGAGTTGAGCTGCACGATTTTTGACAAATGCGTGCACTGATTGGACAGGTCCGCTCAATCTGTGTGGTTCTTTCCTCAAAAGACCATTTCAGACACCAATCTACATGGTCTTCACACGATCTGACCAAGATTTTGTCTGGACTTTAAAAGAGACTGTGACTTCTGAGTTTGTTTCGGCCTTTCTTCTCAGAATAGTCAGTTAGGAAACGCCGACCTCATCTAGTTTAAAAAAAAATATGATTGACGTGTAAAAGTGTTTGTACAAACCTACTTACAGAAATAAAAATCATTTATCATTTATCATTTATCATTTATATTTCATTGTAGTTTGTATGTACAGTGTCGACCAAAAGTCCTTAAGCAAGGTCGCAAAGTTATAGCTTGAAGTTTAGTTAGTGACTTACGACCTTCTTTTAATGAGTAATTTGACACACACACCCGCATATTACTCGAATAATCACGCTATTGAATATAGTTCCGTATCATGTTCGTCTTGTTCACATAGTTCGTAAAACTTTATGATTATACCCACAGAAATCTTAATAAATAAATTATAAGGTGGACAGATGCACCATTCACCGCGAAAGAATGTTGTGGTTCTTTGTTGGTTGATAATAATTTGATATTGTGGGTTAGTGAAGTGTGTTTAATCTATTAGCGGTGTTGTTCATTTTGAAACGCAAGCAAATTTAAATATTGAGATGAAAGCGGATATTAACGCGCTGCGTAAAAGTGAACTTAATATTATACCACAAATATTTGATGAAACCGGACTGACTGTGAGTATTATGATTTAATTCTTTTATCGAACATTTATTTAATTAATGTATAACTGCTGATCCTTGTAGTTATTTTATTAAACGTTTTATATTTACCATGGGGTCTAAATAGAAGAAAAAAAATATATTTCCAAGAGTTTAATTTATTTACTTTTGGAATGATGAATATAGCATTAAGTATAAATTATAAGCTAATCATTTTGTAACATTTGAACTATTTTCAAAATAATTTTGTTTCAAAATAGTAGGTAATAATATTTTATCATTTTGTTAGTAGCCTTACAATATTCCTTTTTTGTTTTAGAGAAATTACCTACCTACTGTGAGTAGGAAGGTCAAAAGGTCGGAGGGTCCTTGCCAGTCGAACGCGACAGTGGAAGGCCCCAGCTGGTCAGTGAATAAGAAACAAGTGGTTTTAACCAACCAGTTACCAGATGAAGTTGCATTGCAAGGAAATATGCAAATATATGTTTAAATATTATAGGATCCATACGCCAGCGTTTATTTGATAGCATGGATAATAATGGGGGTTATACAACGTATTAAGTTATAAATTACAAATTGATTTTAGTAATATTAAAATAATATTGTGTCTTAACCGTATTAAGGATTATTTTGAGGTTTATAGTTTCAATCTTCTTTTCATAATGAAAATGAATACTTAAGCTATAACCGCAATTATAGAACAATATTATTTTATTAAAGATACTTACAATATTTTAAGTCTAATGGTCATAGTTCACTTGCTTTACTTCAATAAATTGTTCTTTATGAGAAAATAAACTGTTTTAAAAGTTTATTTATAAAATTATAACGAATAAAAATTTTGAAATCACTTAAAAATCTTTTTTTATTTTTAATCCCATATTTCAATAACAATATAATAATACAAATAAAATAAATATTACATTATTATTCTCGTGTATTAATTAATCGAATAATAATAAAAAAAGGTAAGATTATTGTTGAAAAGATAAATTAAAGTTTCAACCTCGAGATTCGAACCTAGGCCAACTTGTTTAATAATCCAATACGCAACGCTATCCGCTAGCGGTACTTGTTATGAACAGGTGAATTTCAGCAATCGTATGAACCAACCAAGGTCATACGTAATTACGCCGCGCGTGTGAAAAAGCGACGGTATAATTATTTTTATTTCGTTCGACGTTAGCCAGTGTACACACACAGATGTAGGTACGGGCCTGCGGCGCGGGCGCGGGGATGGCGCACGGCATGTTCACAGAAATTTCAACTTTATTGTGCTTAAGCAAATTTGTTGCAGACCGTACAATTGACTTTGGCCTGCACTTGATAGAAGCAACAGCTTCAACTGTATCTTGTCACTGGACTCTTTAGTTATCACTTTCTCACAATTAATTACTTTCCTAAAACCTATCAAATAAGTTTGCACAATAAATTAGATCAAATATTAAAAGGTTAAGTTGCAATGTTTACATACAAAATTTCATACGTCAGTTTGACAGTTTAGAGGCGACATCTGGCGGTCGCCGATTCACAGTTTTAATTTAATCGATATTCTAACATATTGATTGCTAACCATCGAAATAATATCGTATGGAGCAATCCTTCATAATTTTCAGCTTTCAGTAAAAATTCATATTAAACTAAATAACCGAAAGCGGAAATAAAAGTATTTTTTTCATTAAGCATAGACATATTTCTAGAAGCTTTTAATCTGTAGATTGTCTTTGACATAGGGTGGACAGTAGGGATATGACAGTATACATAAAAAATCGATTATTAATTAATCGATTATTTTGCCTAGTAATAAAATCGATTATAAAATAATCGATTTTTTAAATAAAAATAATCGATTTTATTAAAATAATCGATTTTTTCCTTTTTTTTGATATTTTAAATTAAACGCCTGAAATATCGATTATAACTATCTATCACAGCACTCAGTTTTATTAATAATAATAATGGCAACACCAAAGACTACAATATGATGCTGTATAACATAGCATGGGCAACACCAACAACGTCAACACGTAGTATTTTGTCATCTCTATATATTTTCAAATTTTTAATTTATAGAACCAGTACATCCAGTCATATTTATAATTTTTGTGTTTAATGTGAATCTAAATCGAATTAGCAAAAAATTTTAACCATACAATGAATGAATTCGCTTAGAAACCTTTATCAAAAACTGCCGAAGCGGAGGTGACATCTGTCATGTCACCCGCGATCCGATATATAAAAACAAGAAGATAATTTATTTATTAAGATTTCTGTGGGTATACCACAGAAATCTTAATAAATAAATTATAAGGTGGACAGATGCACCATTCACCGCGAAAGAATGTTGTGGTTCTTTGTTGGTTGATAATAATTTGATATTGTGGGTTAGTGAAGTGTGTTTAATCTATTAGCGGTGTTGTTCATTTTGAAACGCAAGCAAATTTAAATATTGAGATGAAAGCGGATATTAACGCGCTGCGTAAAAGTGAACTTAATATTATACCACAAATATTTGATGAAACCGGACTGACTGTGAGTATTATGATTTAATTCTTTTATCGAACATTTATTTAATTAATGTATAACTGCTGATCCTTGTAGTTATTTTATTAAACGTTTTATATTTACCATGGGGTCTAAATAGAAGAAAAAAAATATATTTCCAAGAGTTTAATTTATTTACTTTTGGAATGATGAATATAGCATTAAGTATAAATTATAAGCTAATCATTTTGTAACATTTGAACTATTTTCAAAATAATTTTGTTTCAAAATAGTAGGTAATAATATTTTATCATTTTGTTAGTAGCCTTACAATATTCCTTTTTTGTTTTAGAGAAATTACCTACCTACTGTGAGTAGGAAGGTCAAAAGGTCGGAGGGTCCTTGCCAGTCGAACGCGACAGTGGAAGGCCCCAGCTGGTCAGTGAATAAGAAACAAGTGGTTTTAACCAACCAGTTACCAGATGAAGTTGCATTGCAAGGAAATATGCAAATATATGTTTAAATATTATAGGATCCATACGCCAGCGTTTATTTGATAGCATGGATAATAATGGGGGTTATACAACGTATTAAGTTATAAATTACAAATTGATTTTAGTAATATTAAAATAATATTGTGTCTTAACCGTATTAAGGATTATTTTGAGGTTTATAGTTTCAATCTTCTTTTCATAATGAAAATGAATACTTAAGCTATAACCGCAATTATAGAACAATATTATTTTATTAAAGATACTTACAATATTTTAAGTCTAATGGTCATAGTTCACTTGCTTTACTTCAATAAATTGTTCTTTATGAGAAAATAAACTGTTTTAAAAGTTTATTTATAAAATTATAACGAATAAAAATTTTGAAATCACTTAAAAATCTTTTTTTATTTTTAATCCCATATTTCAATAACAATATAATAATACAAATAAAATAAATATTACATTATTATTCTCGTGTATTAATTAATCGAATAATAATAAAAAAAGGTAAGATTATTGTTGAAAAGATAAATTAAAGTTTCAACCTCGAGATTCGAACCTAGGCCAACTTGTTTAATAATCCAATACGCAACGCTATCCGCTAGCGGTACTTGTTATGAACAGGTGAATTTCAGCAATCGTATGAACCAACCAAGGTCATACGTAATTACGCCGCGCGTGTGAAAAAGCGACGGTATAATTATTTTTATTTCGTTCGACGTTAGCCAGTGTACACACACAGATGTAGGTACGGGCCTGCGGCGCGGGCGCGGGGATGGCGCACGGCATGTTCACAGAAATTTCAACTTTATTGTGCTTAAGCAAATTTGTTGCAGACCGTACAATTGACTTTGGCCTGCACTTGATAGAAGCAACAGCTTCAACTGTATCTTGTCACTGGACTCTTTAGTTATCACTTTCTCACAATTAATTACTTTCCTAAAACCTATCAAATAAGTTTGCACAATAAATTAGATCAAATATTAAAAGGTTAAGTTGCAATGTTTACATACAAAATTTCATACGTCAGTTTGACAGTTTAGAGGCGACATCTGGCGGTCGCCGATTCACAGTTTTAATTTAATCGATATTCTTTAATAATTGCTTATTTTTAATGTTTGTTTACATTACGAAAATTAAAAATTAAAGTAATTTTCATTCAAAATCGAAAGCGATGACCCTATTTTTTTATTTACCTAAAAAATAGCCCCATTCATACCGAATCGAATGACATATAATACATACCATTGTAGTTTCAAAGTTTATATAAACAATAACATTTATATCACGCGAGTATCCTATTACCGCACCCGTCATCGCCGTCATTTGTTTTTTTTTATGATTTTCAACTACAGATAACTAATTTCGTAATGCTGCTACGAACTCACGGTTTTTGGCACACATGTACTACATCTAACCACTCGACTAAAGAAAATGGAATGCAAGCAATACTCCCATAGACAAAATTACAAAAAAATAAATACTGAGGGCTTGCTGTCACAGTTTTATGATATGTGAGTTTTATCCAGATGTCATTGCGGCGTATTTTAGGTTGCGTTAGTTTATGACGGCGTACGCGTGAGTGGCTATTGATTGCTAACCATCGAAATAATATCGTATGGAGCAATCCTTCATAATTTTCAGCTTTCAGTAAAAATTCATATTAAACTAAATAACCGAAAGCGGAAATAAAAGTATTTTTTTCATTAAGCATAGACATATTTCTAGAAGCTTTTAATCTGTAGATTGTCTTTGACATAGGGTGGACAGTAGGGATGTGACAGTATACATAAAAAATCGATTATTAATTAATCGATTATTTTGCCTAGTAATAAAATCGATTATAAAATAATCGATTTTTTAAATAAAAATAATCGATTTTATTAAAATAATCGATTTTTTCCTTTTTTTTGATATTTTAAATTAAACGCCTGAAATATCGATTATAACTATCTATCACAGCACTCAGTTTTGTTAATAATAATAATGGCTACACCAAAGACTACAATATGATGCTGTATAACATAGCATGGGCAACACCAACAACGTCAACACGTAGTATTTTGTCATCTCTATATATTTTCAAATTTTTAATTTATAGAACCAGTACATCCAGTCATATTTATAATTTTTGTGTTTAATGTGAATCTAAATCGAATTAGCAAAAAATTTTAACCATACAATGAATGAATTCGCTTAGAAACCTTTATCAAAAACTGCCGAAGCGGAGGTGACATCTGTCATGTCACCCGCGATCCGATATATAAAAACAAGAAGATGACAATATTATGAAAAGACGAGATTAGCAGCTCGCCGCGCACGCCTACCACCTCCGGACTCGTCGCTCAGCCCCGCCCCGCCACCGCCGGAACCCAGCCCTATCGAGAGTGCTGTGACACCGGCCGTAGCAGTTGCGTCGAGCTCGAGCGACGAATATTTTTCCCCGCCGACGTCGCCAACACCTGTACGTCGGCAGGGGAGAGGCCGGCCACCGAGGAGCTTGGGACTTAGGGGCCATCTGGCCCCGAGTCGGGTCCCCGCTACCGGTGGTTGTGTGCAGCGCATGAGATGGACTCAGTCTATGAACGAGAACGTCATGCGCGCATATTACGGGTCTACAGAGGGGGGAATTAACCTCACTGCGTACCGCGATAGGATGCTGTCTCTGTTTCAGGAACTGGAACCAACCGTCAACGTTTCGGCCCAACGACTGTCGGATCAGGTGCGAGTCATCCAACGCAATCACAGGTTGGACGATAACGCACTTGATAGGCTGCGCTCAGAGGTACTGAGCAACCATATCGTCTCGACTTCGGCACAAACTGCGGCACAGGCGTCAACTGTTGATGTCATCCCACCGCAGTCCAATCATGTTGAAGAAGAGGATGATAGGGTTGACACAGTAAGTAGCCAGTGCAACGTCCGACTGAGGAGCGCACTGGAGGATGCATTACGCGAGTATAGGTCCACTCCAACCGAACTTAGACCCCGATTACCACGGTTACCCATGCACAAAAAAAATAGGGCGCTGGTGTGTGCCTTGGACTCGCAGCTCAAGAATTTCTTCGAGAGCAGCGAGGATCTCGTCGATACACATTCGATCCTGTACTGTGCGGCTGTGGCGGCATGTCGTTTAGCTCACGTCAAATTCCCAAATTGTGACGGAGCTATTCGACCAAAACCAGCCGTACCAGCCTGGCAGCTGGCAGGATCGAACGTCGTATTGATGGGGCCAGGGTACTCATCGGCAAACTATACTGCTTCAGGGAGGGCAATACACGACCACGTGTGATGCGCTTTGTAAGGCATTCTCGGAGACCGGAATCAGCCGTCGAGAATACATGTCCCGTGTCACAGAGCGCATCGACTTCCTGAAGCAGAAAGTTTGTGCATGGGCGAGCCGAATTCGGCGGTATAAGCGGCGGGTTGATCGATACACGCAGAATCGCATGTTCCAGAGCGATGAAAGGTGGGTGTATAGAGCTTGGGAGCGACCTGAACAAAATGTGACAGATGTGTGCCGCCCGGATGATGCCGCCACAAGTGCATTCTGGTGCAGCATCTGGTCGGTGCCCGTCTGTCACACTGAGGCTGACTGGATGCAGGATGTCGAGCGAGTGTGTGAGTCTGTACCAGAAATGGAAACAGTCCTAATTACGCCATCAGACGTTGCCAGAGCGGCCCGTCCGTTACCGAATTGGAAATCACCGGGACCGGACGGACTGCACAATTTTTGGCTGAAATGGCTAATTAGTTCACACACCTGCCTGGCATCTCAGTTCCAGTCATCCTTAGCGTCTGGGTCGCTACCGCAGTTTCTAACAACAGGCGTTACCCACCTGCTCCATAAATCAGGTAGTCCCGCGGAACCCAAGAATTATAGACCGATCACGTGTTTGTCGACGGTTTATAATCTTCTTACATCTATTTTGAGAGCGAAAATTAATACACACATTGAGAGTAACTCGGTTATGTCTGCCTCTCAAAATGGATGTAGGAATGGGTCCCGCGGTACTAAGGAGCTACTCCTCATAGACATGGCCATTAGCCAACAGGTTCGTCGATCCCGCAAGGATCTGTCGACATGTTGGATAGATTACAAGAAGGCCTACGACTCGGTGCCACATACATGGCTCATGAGGGTGCTGGAGTTGTACAAGATAGATGCAACTCTACGCACCTTCCTTGAGTCGTGTATGGGGCAATGGAAGACGGTCCTTCGTTATCCAGGATGTCAACAGATCCAGGGGAATGATGAGCCTGTATGGATTAAACGGGGAATATTTCAGGGCGACAGTTTGAGTCCACTTTGGTTTTGCTTAGACCTGAATCCTCTAAGTACACTACTGGAGGATTCAGGTCTAGGCTATCGGTTGAAGAGAGGTGGTCAGGTCATATCTCATCTCCTTTACATGGATGATTTAAAACTCTATGCCCCCAACAAATTGCGTCTGATGGAGCTACTGAAGGTAACTGAAACTTTCAGTAGCGCCATCAGGATGGAATTTGGTGTGGACAAATGTGCAGTCATGCATGTAAAGCGAGGGGAGATTATGGAATCCGAGGGAATTCAACTCTCCGATTCCATAAGCCTCAGATCCCTCTCCTCATCCGAAAGCTATAAGTATTTGGGGTATGTCGGAAGCGTTAGGCATCAACGATGCTGACATGAAGCAATCGTTGAAGGAGCGCTTCTTTTGTCGCCTGAAGAAGGTATTAAATAGTCTTCTTTCGGGCGGAAATAAGGTGCGCGCCTTCAATGGTTGGGTCATGCCGGTTTTGATGTACTCTTTTGGCATACTCAAATGGACTCAGACCGAACTCGGCGCCCTGGATAGAAGAGTCCGTACACTACTGACCGCAAACCGGATGCATCACCCACGATCATCGGTGATGAGACTGTATATCCCGCGGAAGTGCGGGGGTCGAGGCTTTTTAAATGCGAAGACCCTCCACAACCGCGAGGTGTGCAGTCTCAGGGAATATTTTTTAAAAGCCGAAGTGGGTATGCACCGTGATGTGGTCGCAGTGGACAAGGGGCTCACCCCGCTCTCCATGGCTAGAGAGAACTGGCGCAAGCCTGTATTACTTTCTACTGATGATCGCAAGAAGGTATGGCAAAGCAAGGAGCTTCACGGGCGCTTCTACCGGGCTCTTCATGAGCCTGGTGTAGACTTCTTAGCGTCCGTATCCTGGCTACGTTTTGGTGACCTTTTCGGGGAAACTGAAGGTTTTGTCTGTGCAATTGTGGACGAAGTTAACGAATAACTACCGGAGACATATTATGAAGGACGGGACGGTTGACGTGTGTCGGGCATGCCACCGTCTGGGTGAGTCTATCAGACATATTATCTCTGGTTGTTCTCGTCTGGCTAACGGCGAGTACTTGCACAGGCATAACCAAGTAGCTAGGATTATTCACCAGCAACTTGCTTTGAAATATAAACTTGCAGATTCTGAGGTACCGTACTACAAGTATGTGCCCGACCCAGTTCTTGAAAATGACCATGTCACATTGTACTGGGATCGGTCTATCATTACTGACAGGACTATTGTTGCCAATAAGCCTGATATAGTGGTGATAGACCGATTAGCGCGCCGCACAATGATTGTCGATGTTACCATTCCACATGACGGGAACCTCGTGAAAGCTGAGAAAGAGAAACAAATTAAATATCTCGACTTAGCACACGAGGTTGTTGACATGTGGAATGTGAGCTCGGCTATCATTGTGCCAATTGTCGTATCAGCCAATGGACTGATGGCTGAAAGCCTCGATCAACATCTATCGAGGCTCTCGTTAGGCGGTTGGATCAAGGGCCTGATTCAGAAGGCAGTACTCCTCGATACGGCTCGCATTGTGAGGAGGTTCCTGTCTCTGGAGCCCTAACTACCGGTAGCTTGGACCCTGCTCCCGTTACCGGCGGATAACTATTTTTTTATATTTTTAAATGTTTTTTTTATCCTTATTTTTTTAAGAAATATTTAAAAATGTAATAGAATAAGGCATGTAAATTAATAAAGGAGATAATAATCATTTTATTGTCAGGCAACTAAGGCCCATAGATAAAATACACAAAATAATCTTATAAAATAATAAACTAATACATAATTAAAAACCTTAAAACTATGAACTTTACACGTAACATTGTCGGCGTCGTGTTTCGCTGCGTGGTGTCGCGTAAACGTCCTCAGAAACGTCGATATACGACACCTTTCGGCCAAAAGTCCTCCTTCAGACAGGTCTGTAGATGTTGGGTTGGAACTCGTACCACAAAAGAGTTGAAGTTGATGTTGTGGCGCGATTCCAACCTTTCGACCCTCAGAGTCCAGTTGGTCTTCACCTTCAAATACTGCACGACTTCCTCAGTTGTCGTGGAGTGATGCAGATGTGAAAGCTACAGCTGCGTCGTAGGCACAGCAGGGCGCAGCAGCATGTTGGGTCCACTCGGTGCGGTGCCACGCAGGATACGAGAACAGGGCTTCTTCTTCTTCCTTTAAACTTTCGTGAAACCCTCCTCATCAACCTGGCTGGCTCTTAGCTCTTGGCTGGTTTTTGCCACCGACTTCCGAAATTAAAGTTATTCCATAATTTTGAGTATTTTTTTTTTTAAGTCGGTTTAATTTTTTTAAATTAATCTCGTAGACTAACGGCAATTTTATTATGCAAACTGGAACCAAACCGCATGATCGCTTTTGTTAAATCTTATAAATATGTTTTATGCGGAACCATGTGACATGGTTCTTTGTCAAACAATAAAACCACAAAGATTTGCAGTTTTTGATATTACCATACAGCATGGGTCTTTTTATTTTATTCGGAAACTGTTAATATATGAGTTGGTATCCTTGTCGACATAATGTTTTGATATGAAAGAAAAAAAGAAAGAAAGAAAGAAAAAAGTTTATTTGGACACAGTTCGTGAAACACAAAATACAAAATTAACAAAAAAAAAAAAAAACTTTGTTACAACAACAATAGTGTGTGCCTCACGGCTGCGCCAAAAAGGTTCATTTCAGCATTAATGCCAGACAGATGCTGTCTGACGCTGGTTTTCGAATGAATCTTTAGGGAAAAGTGACGGGGAGTACACACACCTTCAACATACCTAATACATACTTTTTATACCTACTTATAAATAAATAAATAAACTATTAATCAAGAACATCATTACAAAAAGAAAAACGAAAACAACAGTCTCATCAAAACCTGTGTTCGTCGTGATCAATCTAGATGAGACAAATATTAAAAGAGTCATCAGACAACTATGATCTTTATATGGCCGTTAGAAGGTGCATTTTAAAAGGTTTCTGTATACTTAATTCAATTTTGACCTACTTGTGGGTTGGTTCGCATGCGCCCTCACTCACACACACACACACACCCCCCCACACACCCTCACCTACACACACACACACATACTATTTTAGTTTATTATTATTTTTTCTTTAATTTTTTATTTTCCATTTGTTTAAATTTTGTTATGTTTTGGTACACTACTTTTACCATGTTATAATTTGTCATGGAAGAGCGGGGGGGGGCCTCCTAGCACAGGTATATCTTTACTTAAAAGGAGGTCCCTACGTAAGATACTGTAAAAGTTGTACTTGTTACTGCAATAAACTTTTTGTATTTTTTTTTGTTCCCTTTTGCATAAATACGTCCATATATGCCTTAGTTTATTAAAATAATTGGGTTAGAAGTTTTCTATTAATTCAATGGATGGATTAAGTATATTGTCCATGCCAAATAATGAACTCATGATCTGTTAGATCATAATTAGTTATTAGTTGATTATTGCCTATCTTCTTAAGTAGATAGGTACTTATTTTACCTTAAAAACGTTGAATTATTAAACTTTTGATTTTTAAAAGAACAATTATTTAATTAATTACTCACATATTTCCATATCAATGCTAAACTATAAAGAAGTTAACCACAAGCGAAATATTTTTAGCCACCTTTTAGTTAAGTAAAGTAGAAAGTTCCCTAAAACATTGGCAACAATTAGCTAAAAAGCATTTAAAGCCCCGTAACCGCTCATTAGGAAAGTTATTGAAATTGAAATCGAAATCGAAGCGAATGTCATGACTATACAGCTCAGCAGTTATGTCACTCAACAACTTTTAGTTAAGTATTTATAAACAAAATATAACAAACAAAGCTTAACATTTTAAATAAGTTACTTCACAATTTTTTTTTTTTTTTTGTATATTTGTTCATCGAATACGCCGCCAAATGTCGACGGATTTTCAAAATTCTTTTTTGTTCTAAAGTAGATAGTTCTGAGGTGGTCCCATTGTCACCAAGTTAGGTTAGTCTTAGAGAAATCGAGGGCAACCCTCAAATTTTATAGGCTCACTTATTGTTTTTCGCATATTTTATGAAGTATCTTGTGTATTTGTGTATGGTTGTCACCATCTCAGGTAGCTGGGCTGATGATGGAAGGTACAACTCCTTAACAGTAAGAACTTACTCGAACAGGCAAGGACTGTATTAGTAAATTGTTTTGATGTTTGATAGGGCATTTGCCACATTTGGTCTCATGATCATCAAGTCATGACCTGATGCTGCAGTCAGGATAGTCTGCAGAGTACCTAACTCCTCGACAACTAACAGCAGATATATCGTGTTTAGGCTCATTGAAAAGGGCTCGATGTGTGGATAAACGTACTGTTACTGAGGAACACCGAAGACCTGATGCTGAAGCCAGGAGCAACAGAAAAAGTACAAACCTTGAAATTACAGCACCGTAGTCGTGTTTGGGCTCATTTTAAACAGGACTAATTTTAAGCTCAATGCAATGTTGACATAAGTCTGGCCTGATGCTGCAGCCAGGATTATCAGCATCTAATCTAAAAACTATTAAAAGGAGAACTCCTCAACAATTAACGTCCCTGCATCGAGAAAAGGAATATTTTATAAAAAGGCGATGGGCAAGTTGACATAGGCTATTGTAACTTAGATAAATTATAAATAGACCCACTAATAAAAAGCGAGAAATAAAAACTTTTTAACAAAAAAAAAAACCGACTTCCAAAAAAAACACTACAAACTGAAAAATAACTTTAATTTCGGAAGTCGGTGGCAAAAACTAAAATACTGATCCCTAAGACACCGACTTCCGAAATTAAAGTTATTTTTCAGTTTGTAGTGTTTTTTTTGGAAGTCGGTTTTTTTTGTTAAAAAGTTTTTTAGTACAGTAATAAGATGCGATAACTAGGTTACATGCTTAACAAAATAAGAAAAATGAATTTTAAAAGTAATTAATAATAGTTATTGGACAGAAAGTGTTATTTAGGTTAAACAGAAAGAAATATCAATTGATGTGTCCAACAATCATTTACCTAGTATCATAGTTTTTAAGAAACGATTCCCGCCTTTTTTGCCATTTTCTCCGAAACAACTTTTTGGGCTTAACAGCCTTCTAGATAAAGGACGACAGCGGGTTGGTACCTATAACATGTCACATGACTTCGAACTTCTGGTTCAGCAGGACATGCCGGTTTCCTCACGATGTTTTCCTTCACCGTTTCGAGAGAAAGTAGTGATGAAATAATTTAAACAATGCAGCTGATTGGGCTCGAACCAACGACCTCAACTCGTAAGTCGCGGCCGTTACCACTAGGTCATAAATGTTTAAAATCTAGTTATCTGCGCATTACATGTGGGTGTCAGCAAGTGTTTGTGTTGTGAAAACGGGTATTAGTGGAATTGTACCTACTTATGATTAATAAAAAAGCTACTTACGCACTCCAATCAGGAGAAACTTTGACCATGTGCTCTGTAACTCTAAACTTTCGGAGATAGTTGTGTCTCAGGATTGCAGTGATGGCATCCACAAGATCGTCACTCGTTGGTGCTCGTTTCGTACTTGACTCATTCTTCACGCTCGAATTTCTATACCAATCCGGGAACGAGAATAATTTCATACCTAACATCTGACTGGGATTCGGGAATCTTTCTGGAAATAAATAGAATATACTTTATCCACTTTATTGTAAGGAATTATTCCGATCTGTCGACAGATCGGAAAAAAAAGTTGGATCTGTCTCCCTGTAAGCAACGACGACATGATAGATAACTTTATTCACTCCTATCTTTAACTTTTTATTCCTGTTTGTCCCCCATAGAATCTTATTATTTTGACTGGCCAATTCTTCCCGACGAGCTTTCAAATCTTTGATAAAAACATGACTCTTGCCAGTTGTTAGTCAGTTCGGAGATAATGACCTACATAGTGACTACTTGGGCACCGATGGATATAAAAAAAAAATTAACAAAAAAATGAAACCGCCGAAAAACCGCTGAAAAGCAAAACATAATAAACCTTTTTTATTTAACCTTAATAACTAAGTTCTTAAACTAATGTAAGTAATACCTAAGTAAAGAAAAGAAAGAAACAAAATACGTTTAATCGCGGCAAACATGACGCATAAAAATAAAAATACAAGCAAAAAATAAAACAAAATAACAAATTGGGAGAAAGTATGCGTCACATCTACGCAAAACGGCCATCGCTCAGCATAATGCTAAGACCCTATACGAGACAGAGCCCAGCACTGGGTTTCAGCGACAGCCGGCGTTGTCATGATGACGTCAGCCAGTGCAGCATGCGATTAGATATATAAAACAACAATGAAAATAAGAACTAAAATATACAAAACAAAAAGATAACATAAAATATAATATTACTGGTAACAATCCGGACAACGACTCACAGTACTAGGTATTGTTCACAATATGTTAAACAATTACCTTTATTTTTAATTATTTGTGCATGACTTGACTATCGCATTAGGTTTAGACCTGTAATGGTACTTTTAAGTAAGGCATTTAAATAAATAAATAAATGTAATGTTGTAAAAAAAATGTAAAATGTGTTCCCCGAAGGAGGAGCCGGAAATGTGAAGAATAATTAATATATTATGTACTTACTCGTTGCTCTGCACATGTCGCGTTTAAGGGAACACTGATTGGCCTGCACTTGCGCGAAAGTCGCCAATTCGCTGTCCCATTTCTGTAAACAGACAAAATAAGTTAGAACTTCAAAGTTAGCCGGTTATTGATTCAAATATAGACCTTAAATATAAATAAATTGTCTTTATGCAATACCTAATGTATACAAAATATTGTAAAACATTTTAAACGATTAACGGTGGATGTCTTCGAGGGGCCCGTGGCTAAATAATAACAGCCGTACAGGTCGATCGATCACGCTTGACGCGGTTGGTCTGTGGATGGGTGACCATCTTTACATTTCCGAGGCACGGAGGGGTCTCGACCTCTCCGTGCCTCGGAAAACACGTTGGTCTCGGCTGTCATTCGTGGATCTTTGACAACCAGTCTTACCAAGGGGTATCGTATTGCCCAGTAACTGGGTTGTGGAGGTTAGAATATGTCATTTCTCAGAGACAAAAAAAAAAGGCTAGGCAGTCGCTCCATGGTATTCGGCTGCATCCGGTTAGACTGGAAGTCGACCCCAACATAGTTGGGAAAAGGCTGGGCAGATGATGATGGAACGGTGGAGTGTCTTGCCCATTCTTCTCCGTACGAAACTACCTTTTGGAAGGGGCGCCTAGAATCAACTCTCTTTTATTTATTGTAAATTTTGACGTTCAAAAGTGCCTTCTAAGTGCCTTATTGGAATAAATGCTTTGAAAGTACATACATAGGTACGGTACTTATAACAAAAGAATTAATTTATAAAATTGTTGTCTAGGTATGTTTCTGGGTAGGTGTAAGACGAAGAAAATTAAAGCTTTTTGTTGTGTCCGAAAAATGGTAATAAAAAACAAACATACCAATCGGAATATTCCGTATCCTCTCGGTAACAACACGCTATCCTTTCCCGTTTCGATGCCGTTAGCTATTTTACTCCTCATCCTGAAAAATAAAACATTGCTATATTATTCTTCTTAGCGTGTCGATAGCAATCTAAATGGACTCGGCCCAGAATTCGGCTAGGTACTTACTTGTTTGGCGCCATCACTAGCGTCCACCAGTTCCTGTAACGCGCAGCTAACAGGACACGATTTGCATCCTCGTCAAATTTCAGGAGGTTGTCATAAAAGACATGTTAGTACTTTAGTACTTATTAAAGTAAAAGGCGTTTGTTTGTGTGTGAAAGCGCGGTTATAGGCTAGTAACAGACGGGCCGCGTTTAAATACGGCTGGTTCACACTTACGGATGTCCGTAAATAAGAAAAAAAAAAAACCTACCCATTTTATTGTTGATTTGGGTCAAGATTCATTAGCATAATTACGTCCTTGAATTTGACTAGGATGCAAAACAACACCTTGTATAAATGTATACTATATATGTATATAAATATATTGCTTAACACAAACGGGAAATAATATGTTACGAATACCGTATTTGTAACAAATACGCTACGCGCGCTTGTGTATTTGGCTTTTATAACAAACTATCTTATAATGATGCATTATTTATTCCAGTAAACCTTTCATTTATTAGAACCGGTATTTATATTCCTTATGAAAACGAACCGAATCCTAATAAGTTTTCATTTAACGTTTTCATAATGAAACCTAATGAGGTTTCATTTAAAGTTTTCATACCGAATAAGTCCTCTTCTCACTCCTTAAGTTAAAATTGGCTTAAATGTAATGATTTCATCATAACAACTCCACATCTAGATACGCTATAGGTATATGGGCTGATGTCCGCAACTCCACGTCAATGCGTATGGTAGAGAGACTATTTTTAGTAATTCAATTCGTCGATAAAACTGTTTTCTTAGGGATCACGCTCGACTCAAGGCTACAATGGGGTCCTCATTTAACATCTCTTGCAGGACGGCTAAGTTCAGCAGCCTATGCTGTCAGAAAAATCCGTCAATTTACTGATGTAGATACCGCGAGACTAGTCTATTTTAGTTACTTTCATAGTAGGTAGTAATTAAACCCGGAGTTGTATTGCTGATTCTAATAATTATAAATTCAGTTAAGCCATATTTGTTACGGTCGCGCAATTAAGTTCAAGTTAATTTAAGTTCAGTGCATCTTTTCCTTTCTAAAGAAAAGGACAGAAGATACATTTTAGTCCTGTCAAATTAATCAGCGCCTGACGTCAATTGATGTAATTTTAGTAGGCAAGATTTTAATCACGTATAAACTTGTATGGGATAGTGGCACGTACCGTGTGTATTTGTGTAGGCACGGTTCGTCTGTGTTGTATAATAATAATATAATAAAATTTAATTCAAGTATAAAACAAAGTACAAATAGGATTTACAGTAATTACAATCTAGGAAAAATTAAATTCTAACTGTAATGTAGACCTGCCTGATCTAGGTTTATGGAAAACCTGTGTTTCAGGCCATCAATTTACACCAAACATTTAAAAAAAGAAGACACAATAAATGTCTTAGAAGCTAAATAAAAAAGAAAGTAAAATATATTTAATGTCTTAAAGAGTTACTATTTGGGTATATTATTTTAAAACTAGATTATGTATGATAATATTATGTTTAAATAAATTAACGAATAATGTTTAAATAAATTAACGAATAATATTAAAGTAGATAGAGTGGAGACTATTATTTATTAGGTAAATGAAGAGACTTATATTAGATTAGGTAGATAGATTTTATTTTTAAATTTCTAGTACCTAAGTAGTTTTTCCGTGTCTGCATAATTGAGATTGTATGGATCTATATGGAAGCTTGTTGACGAACAAGTTTTTTTCTACGGCGTGGTTTATACGCCGTACCGTAATGGCACCGTGCCCTGTACCACAGTACGGAAACTACGTACCAACGTTCGAAACTGCACACTCACACAGACGCGCGCATCTACGGTACCCCTAGCGATAGTCGCGGTGCTCTCAGTCACGGGTACCGTTTAGGGTCAGTTCACACCGAGACGCGACGCGACGCGCAGTTTTCAAGATAGAAATACAATTACAGACCTTATCTACTACAGTAAAAGGTACACAATTCACTGTCTACTAGCTACGCAGCGCGGCGCCGCTGCCGCGCGGCGTAGCTCACTGAATCGTGTACCTTTTTGTGTAGTAGATAAGGTCTGTAATTGTATTTCTATCTTGAAAACTGCGCGTCGCGTCGCGTCTCGGTGTGAACTGACCCTTAGGGGTACCGTAGATGCGCGTGTCTGTGTAAGTGTGCCGTTTGGAACGTTAGTACGTAGTTTCCTTCTATAAAAATCTCACCGTGAAAACTTAGGTGAAGTGAGCGTGGAGTGAGCTGTCAATAGTGTCAATTCCTAGCAGAAACAAACTCACTTCACCTAAGTTTTCACGGTGAGATATTTAGAGAATCGACCGGCTGTTCATATCTTTACTGTGCCTGTACGGTGTGTCAGATTTCCTGTCGGTAAATGTTGCATGTTTGTTATATAAATAACAAACATGCAAAAAATACTGATACCAGTATTTTTTGTTTATTTTTGCAATGTTACTCAATATCACACTATTTATACATCATTAGTAAAGTAAAGTAAATTTTTATTTGTTTGAACATGGTGTACATTGCATGCAAGATAATAATGGGATACATAAAAGTTCTATCATGTTCAGCCGCATATCGTGGCCTACAAATTGGTAAGAAGAGATGGTGCATAAACCGTGATAATATACATCAAATTTACATTTCATCATGATACAATTACTTATTTAAAAAAATACATACAAAAAAAAAGCATTCATTCATTCATTTTTTTTTGTATGTATTTTTTTCATGTCAAAAAAAAAAAAAAAATATATTTATACATTGTTATCTCAAATACGAGGAAAATTGTCCTCTTTTATAAACTCTGCTATACTGTAATATGCTCTTTCAGTAAACTCTTCAATTTACTTTTAAGATTACTCTTCAATTTACTTTTAAGATTACTTTTACATTCGTTACTGTTTGTATCTGATGCAAATTTATTTTCACGCCTAAACAACTGAACGGATTTCGATAAAATTTGGCAGAGAGATAGATTGCATCCCGGGGAAGGACATAGGATTTTTATCCCGATATTCAAACGGGATCGATACTTATGCAGGTGAAACCGCGGGGCGCTGCAAGTATCTAGTAGGTATAATAAGTAGATAAGCATACACACGTCACGTTGCAGTGTAAAACTAATTTACATCCGTCACCTCACACACCAGGTCCAGTTGAAAACCAGCGTCAGGCACTAGGTAGTTGTCTGGCATTTTTGCTGAACTGGGCCTTTTTGGCGCAGCCGTGAGGCATACATTCCTGCTAATTTTTTATATCGGACTTTACACTTTTTTGTTTGATTCATATTTGTTTTACAAAACTACAAACTCAAAAACAACAAACAAACAAAACCATACTCAAAACACACACCAAAAAAAACCATACTTCATTTGAAGTATGGTTTTTTTAAATTGTCAATGTCTTGCTGCGGTATGAGGTCCCATGTTCGTTGCAAGTGTTGGTAAAGGTTTTCTGTCGTCATATTTGGCGGGAAATCTCTCAAAGTTTTTCGTTGTAACATGTTCCAGGCATGCTCGATAGGATTTAGTGAAAATTTTAAGATTTTAATTTGGCTTTTAAAAAATATTCCCTGAGACTGCACACCTCGCGGTTGTGGAGGGTCTTCGCATTTAAAAAGCCTCGCCCCCTTCACTTCCGCGGGATATACAGTCTCATCACCGATGATCGTGGGTGATGCATCCGGTTTGCGGTCAGTAGTGTACGGACTCTTCTATCCAGGGGGTCTACTCCGAAGCGGTTAACCACTGTAGGTATCGGCCGAATGTTCGGTGATTTTCTGATTCGAATATTGTTGTCCTACTACGAATTAAAAAAAAAAAGGTAAAAAAAAGGGTTAAGGGTTCTAAAAAGGTTCGGATTGGCACAGTTTGGTCGGGACCAATAGTCAATATAGGAAATTAATGGTAGTATAAAATGACCGAACATTCGGCCGCTACAGTCGTTAACCGCTTCGGAGTAGACCCCCAGGGCGTCGAGTTCGGTCTGAGTCCATTTGAGTATGCCGAAAGAGTACATCAAAACCGGCATGACCCAACCATTGAAGGCGCGCACTTTATTTCCACCCGAAAGGAGACTATTTAATACCTTCTTCAGGCGACAAAAGAAGCGCTCTTTCAACGATTGCTTCATGTCAGCATCGTTGATGCGTAACGCTTCCGACATACCCAAATACTTATAGCTTTCGGATGAGGAGAGGGATCTGAGGCTTATGGAATCGGAGAGTTGAATTCCCTCGGATTCCATAATCTCCCCTCGCTTTACATGCATGACTGCACATTTGTCCACACCAAATTCCATCCTGATGGCGCTACTGAAAGTTTCAGTTACCTTTAGTAGCTCCATCAGACGCACTTTGTTGGGGGTTTTAAATCATCCATGTAAAGGAGGTGAGATATGACCTGACCACCTCTCTTCAACCGATAGCCTAGACCTGAATCCTCCAGTAGTGTACTTAGAGGATTCAGGGCTAAGCAAAACCAAAGTGGACTCAAACTGTCGCCCTGAAATATTCCCCGTTTAATCCATACAGGCTCATCATTCCCCTGGATCTGTCGACATCCTGGATAACGAAGGACCGTCTTCCATTGCCCCATACACGACTCAAGGAAGGTGCGTAGAGTTGCATCTATCTTGTACAACTCCAGCACCCTCCTGAGCCATGTATGTGGCACCGAGTCGTAGGCCTTCTTGTAATCTATCCAACATGTCGACAGATCCTTGCGAGAACGACGAACCTGTTGGCTAATGGCCATGTCTATGAGGAGTAGCTCCTTAGTACCACGGGACCCATTCCTACATCCATTTTGAGAGGCAGACATAATCGAGTAACTCTCAATGTGTGTATTAATTTTCGCTCTCAAAATGGATGTAAGAAGTTTATAAACCGTCGACAAACACGTGATCGGTCTATAATTCTTGGGTTCCGCGGGACTACCTGATTTATGGAGCAGGTGGGTAACACCTGTTGTTAGAAACTGCGGTAGCGACCCAGACTCTAAGGATGACTGGAATTGAGATGCCAGGCAAGTGTGTGAACTAATTAGCCATATCAGCCAAAAATTGCGCAGTCCGTCCGGTCCCGGTGATTTCCAATTCGGTAACGGACGGACCGCTCTGGCAACGTCTGATGGCGTAATTAGGACTGTTTCCATTTCTGGTACAGACTCACACACTCGCTCGACATCCTGCATCCAGTCAGCCTCAGTGTGACAGACGGGCACCGACCAGATGCTGCACCAGAATGCACTTGTGGCGGCATCATCCGGGCGGCATACATCTGTTACATTTTGTTCAGGTCGCTCCCAAGCTCTATACACCCACCTTTCATCGCTCTGGAACATGCGATTCTGCGTGTATCGATCAACCCGCCGCTTATACCGCCGAATTCGGCTCGCCCATGCACAAACTTTCTGCTTCAGGAAGTCGATGCGCTCTGTGACACGGGACAATGACATGTATTCTCGAGGGCTGATTCCAGTCCCCAAGAATGCCCGCCTTACAAAGCGCATCACACGTGATGATTATTATTATTAAAAGTACCTGCAGTGCGATTCTGTAACCATCTCACCGTGAAAGCTTAGGTGAAGTGAGCGTGGAGTGAGCTGTCAATAGTGTCAATTCCTAGCAAAAACAAACTCACTCCACCTAAGTTTTCACGGTGAGATTTTTACAGAATCGACCGGCAGTACATGGTTTAATTGAAATAAATGCTTTGATTTTGAGTTTAATTTTATAATAGAAAACGAACAGTTCATTTATCAAATTAAAGTTGAAAACAAAGGAAGACCTGTGCGAGGCCAAAAAGCTCCTGTCTCAGCATAATAAAGCTGCGATATTTGAAAAAAAAAACCCAGTAATGGTATTCTGATAGGGCCCGCTCGGATCGTGCTCTCTTTGCAAACCTCCTCACCTGCACTAAGCGCGTTAACATTTGCGAGGTCAACGCTACCGCTTTCGAAGTGGTCGAATTCTGGCCGAAGCATCATTAAGCGAGAATCATCGATACGAAGAATAAAAAGTTTTGCATTTAACTTACATGTTTATTATATCCAGCACGTAGTTCGCTAGATCAGCGGTGATGGTGATGTTGAAGCCGTTGAAGCATTTAGGGCTGATCACGTTGTTCTGTGAAGTTTAACTTAAACATAATTACGTGGATAATTACAAGGATTTTGAGTATGTACGGCCAACCCAAATGCCCTTACTTTGATATTGTTCGTCGAGTCGTTGAGCTTCTCAAGTTCTGAGTTGAGCTACACTATTATTGACAATTGCTGGACTGGACTGGTCCACTCAAACCTGAGTGATACTTTCCTCAAAGACCATTTCCGACATCAATCTACATGGTCTTCACATGATCTGACCAAGATTATGTATGGACTTTAAAAGAGCTGTAACATCTGAGTTTGTTTCGGCCTTTCTTCTCAGAGTAGTTAGATAGGAAACGCCAACCTCGTCTAGCTTATTTTTTTTTATCATATGACGTGTAAAAGTGATTTCGGTATCCTATTTACAGAATAAAGAATTTCATTTCATTTCAAGGAATCCTGTTTATATATTCAAATTTTCGCAGCCGCCATCTTGGGTTTACATTTTGACCAAAGAAGAAAGTTGCCTGGAGGGGGCATAACATAGTGTACCTAGCGGTATCTACAACGCCACATGAGAACAACGCGTCATACTGACGTCACGCAAAATCCTGCATCGCAAGCAGAGTTTACCGCGCAACTAGCTTAAAAACGCCCGCCAGACACGACACCCGTCTGGTTGGAGGAACCTCCCTTTTCTATGGAGGATGAGTGAACTTTACACCCTGTTCCTTATACCTCTATAATAGTATGAACGCTTATTTCCCGTGATGATTTCTACCAGTCAATTTCAACCTTTCAATTTAATAAAGAGTAGAGTAGAGTACGAGTGACAACCCTAACGGTCCAATGGAGCGTAAGTAATTATTTCAGAGGGAAGTAGCCTCCTTCTGTGAGACCGTGATGGTCAAGAAGGAGGCCGCCGAGCGGGATCGGGAGAGGGCTGATCCTGCTCGGAGAAGGAGGCGTCGGGGTGGCAACCGCCTTGGCGCCTAACACGCCGAAACCCGCTTACCAAATAAGGTAGGTGGACCTTTGGGGTTGCGGGTGCACAGAATGGGGACTCTGTCCGTCCACCAAGTGACCCCAGGGTAGGCGGTGGCACAGTGGTCACGTGCTGCCATGCACAGCGAGGCTCAGGGGAGGCCCCTTTACAGTCTCCCCAGGGATGTGCCTTACAGGCGTTGCACGGGGGGGTTCCGGAATTGGTCTTTTAAGAGGAACCGGGACCACCCCTATGTGCTGATGGTGATCACCGGGGTAATCCCACACTCCCTCCCCGGAGGTCGGGAGCCTTTTGAAGGTTTCCCCCGAAAAAAAAAAAAAAAAAAAGGTAATTATTTCAACATACATTCATTTTACACATACATTTCACATATTATTATTCGTATTTCACATACATTTTACGCAACGGTTACCTAGCATGAACCTAAACATACAATACTGCAATGGAAAAATACAAGAAGTTAACTCTACAAAATTTCTTGACCTCCAGATTGATAAAAACCTTAACTGGAAAGCACATATTGAGATTTTATGTAAAAAACTTAGTATATCTGCATACGCTTTACGCACACTTTCATTCACATTATATACGGATTCTCTACTCACAGCGTACTATGGTTTAGTATAATCTAAGCGCACGGCAGTGCACAGGCCAAGTTCCAGCAAGAGGCCGCAGGTACGCCGTGCACTATTTACCCGAACCGCTTCGTGCTACTTTTGACCACCCTGTATCTAACTATTTGTCACACGAAATCGAATCAAACTTCACATACATAATACCCATGACTGCTGTTAGTTCGAATACCAAATTTCTTAACTGTAGCTTTAATAGATTCGAAGTTATGGACTTTTCAAAATAGCTAAAGTGGCACTGACTGACTGACTGACTGACTCACTCACTTAGAGCTAATCAAAATGTTTAGGGACTTTTAGTAGGCCTAGAAACTTGAAATTTGTCACGAAGCTAGACATTAGCATGAAACTAAAGGAAAAATTAAGAAAATGGTCAAGTGTGAGTCTGGCTCGCGAATAGAGGGTTCCGTATAAAATTTTTATTCTAGCCGGCCTAGAAACTTGAAATTTGACACGAAGCTAGACAGTCACCGGACCCTCCGGACACTCTGGGGAGTACTCCCCATCACCGGCGCACCAGAACACATAGCACGCCGTGACCACCCCAGGGACCAAACCAGCACATGGGCGCCAGACGACCCCGTGTCTGGACACCCTTGGTAGGGGAGCAGTCACTTAAAACTATCTAAACTAAACTAACTGTCTTCACAATAAAACTATAACCATGCCTATAAAAAGGTCAAATCTTTTCCAATGTTCCAAAGGAGATAAAAGATTGCGGATCATAAGATCCCAAGAGTCTACCGAAGAGCGTCAGGAGAGACTTGATGCTGTTCGAGAACATCAGGCTGCAACTCGCTCCGTGGAAACCTCTTCGGATCGCGAAGCACGCCTGCGTTCTCAGCGTATTTACGCATCTACATCCAGGTCTCTAGAGACCAGTGAAGAATATGATGCGCGACTGACCGCTGATCGTGAGCGTCATGCATTGTCTCGCGAGTCGGAGACGTTCACGGATAAAGAATTGCGCTTGAGTTCCAAGCGTATCTACGCATCGACTTTTAGGTCTCCAGAGACAAGTCGGGAACGTTTTGTGCGACTGACCGCTGATCGTAAATGTCACGCATTATCTCGCGAGTCGGAGACGTTCACAGATAGAGAATTGCGCTTGAGTTCTCAGCGTATCTACGCATCTGCTTCTAGGTCTCTAGAGACAAGTGCGGAACGTGATGCGCGACTGTCCGTTGATCGTGAGCGACATGCATTGTCTCGCGAATCGGAAACGTTTACCGATACAGAATCACGCTTGAGTTCTCAGCGTATTCGCACATCTACTAACAGGTCTTTTGAAACAAGTGATGAACGTGAGATTATCATACATTGTCCCGAACACGCACACCACAAAATACTCATAATCAGTTAGAAAGTGAGATAGAAAGAATTGCAGCCGTACTCCAGCAGCCGTGAAGGGACAGATTAAGAAGAGCGCAACGAACGTTTGAATTCTGATCGACTTCGACATTCTCTGAACAGAATGTCGATATCATCTGAAGAATCGGATGTTTCTCAAGATATAGCCGTAGGGCATGGCGACCTTCCTTGGGTTGATAAGGAACGGAGTGCATTTACGTATACTCCTATGATTGACTACGCCACATATTCCGCCATCGGAGGTATGGTTCAAAATTGTACTTTTTGTGAAGCTGTTAAATGGCAAAAAGAAACAAACGGTATGTGTTGCTCAGGTGGGAAAGTACATATTGAAATATTACAAAATCCTCCAGAAATATTAAGATCACTGCTAATCGGTGACCATCCACAGTCAAAACATTTCTTGGACAACATACGTTCTAGACATGGGCGAAATAGCTCACTGAAAAGATAAAGAGCGAGTAGCTCTTTCACTCTAAAGAGCTATATCACTCTTCTAGCTCACTAGCTCTTCTATAGCTCACTTAGCTCAGTGACTCAGACGCCGACTGTTAGCTCATATGACTCACGCCGCACGCGCTTCGGCTCGCTCGCTCAATAGTCAATATAGCTCTTTGGAAGTTTGGATTCTTTGTTACTCACTAGCTCTTCTATAGCTCAGTAGCTCAGACGCCGACTGTTAGCTCATTTGATTCTTGTCACGCGAATTACTAAGGAATTACGGATATCGATAAATAAATCTTGTTTTATTTTGTGGCGGTTTTTATAGTAAGAACGGTCGTATTAGTATTTGTACTTCGTTGCACGTGCCACGCAGCGATATGCATGTCATTTCGTCAAAACAACCGAAAAAGTACTAAGTTAATTAACTTTAAATAAGTTTTTCTAATCTGTTTGTTTATATTATGGTGTGAGTACTTATGAGTTATTTAGAATTTACGTAAACGAAACGCAATCAAACAATGCGGTTCCTTTTTATTTATAAATGTGCCAAAGTATTTTCTACTATATGTCAATGACTATAAAGATAGATTTACAGTGATTATGTCGTATGATAACTGATAAGATTGTGTCGGAGAGCTTTTGTTGGAAGAACGAACGATGCGACGAAGTATTCCGAAGCGAGCCGAATGAGCCGTTCGGCCGGTCGCGTGCATCGCTGAAGTACTGAGCTAGTGAGTCTGACTGCCACACTCAGAGACGTTTAATGGTTACTTAAGTTGCTCCTTAGTATAGATTTAAAAAAGTTCGCTCTCAGAGACAGTTAATGGTCCGTTACCGTCCCTTAATGACAATTAAAGTTAAGTACGGCAAAACCTTCACTTAACTTTCTAATGATTGATTTTGACATTTACGTTTGAGGTTATATTTTACTTATATTTAAAGAATTCACAGGAATATAAGTGTTTTAACAATAGTAAAGATGAGTGATCTGCTAGACTTTATTGATTTTGTAGACTATACCAGAAGGTATAGAGTAGTGGGGCCGAGGCGGTATTACGTGATTATTCTGATCCCTTTTCAAAATACTCGGTTCAAGAATTTCATGCACGCTATAGATTTACGCCAGAAACCGTAAAAAGTGTAATATTGCCTTTGCTGGCACCCGACCTAAGTTTAAACGCAACACAAACTTTAAACATAACCTTAACACTGACAGTTTACAACATTGACAGTTAGTGATACCAGAAAAAAAAGGGTCCGTGTACTTTATTTTATTTACATGAAAATAGCTGTTTCGTTTTGTTTTTTATGTAAAAACGATCGGGAAATGAACGAATTCTTATTTATATTGTTAATATAAAAGGTTTTAATGTATTTAAATAAAGTTTTTTGCTACTTAATAATGTCACATTTTCAAGTGTGGCTACACCAATCGTTTATCGATAAGCAATCTCAAAGACAATTTGACGTTACTCTGCCCTACGGATACTTAAAGTTGTCATTAACTAATGAACCCTTAAATATTGTCTCTGGGATGTATCGTTCATTAACAGATTTAATGATAATTAGTTAAGTACTAATTAGGGCTAATTTAATGAACCTTTCTGAGTGTGGCTGTGAGTGAGCTAACTGAGCTAGTGAGCTACGTAGCGAGCGACTGAGTGAGCGAGAGCGACGTCAATCGAAAAGAGCTAGCTCTTTTCTATCACTAGCTCACGAGCTACCCATGTCTAATACGTTCGTACAATAATGCCTTTCAAATAACATCTTTTGGTGCGAAACAGATTTCAGAAGGCCCATTTATGACAACATTCAAAGTGCAAGGCCAAGTTTACCACCTTATTGGTTCATTATTGCCTGAAAATGACGTCTCGAATCGTCTCGCGCATCCCGTTGTTTTCCAGTCCCCGGGCTCTTAGAATTCGACATCAGACGTTTCAGATCTTCGATTATGACGACCCCGCTGTCGCTGGCATAAGCAACAGGATCCGCGTACGAAGTCGCGGGCAGAAGCTAGTATTTAATAAACTACCTAAAAGTTGGAGAGAACTGCCCTTGTCACTTTTCAAAAATAAGCTAAGAAATTTTTTAGTTAGTAAAGTGTATTACAATGTTGTAGATTTTTTAAATGAAAAGGACTTTTCTATTCCGAATTCTAATATACATAGTGAATAACAATTGAATAATGTGAATTTTAAATCAACTGACTTTTGAATGATTCTTTTTGACTGCTTATTAATGAATATCCTGGACATAATTTAATTTATTTTGACTATAATATACTTAGACCTACTATAATATCATCAAATTATTATTTATTTGTTTTGTATTTTGTAATGAATTTAGAATGACTTTAATTATGTAAAATGCAATGTAATTTTTTATACCCACAATATTTGTACGCCGTTATTGGCAAAACATGGACGCTCACAACACCTATTAATCCAATACCTTGCATGTCTAATTAGTCAGTTTATGTATATGCATGTTTGACAAATAAATTATCTTTCTTTCTAAAGGAAAAATTAAGAAAACGGTCAAGTGTGAGTCTGGCTCGCGAATAGAGGGTTCCGTATTAAATTGTTATTCTAGCCGGCCTAGAAACTTGAAATTTGGCACGAAGCTAGACATTAGCATGAAACTAAAGGAAAACTGGCCAAGTGCGAGTCGGACTCGCACACGAAGGGTTCCGTACCACAAGGCAAAAACGCAGAAAAAAACACGTTTGTTGTATGGGAGCCCCCCTTAAATATTTATTTTATTTTGTCTTTAGTATTTGTTGTTATAGTGGCAACAGAAATACATCATCTGTGAAAATTTCAACTGTCTAGCTATCACGGTTCATGAGATACAGCCTGGTGACAGACAGACGGACGGACGGACGGACGGACAGCGAAGTCTTAGTAATAGGGTTCCGTTTTTACCCTTTGGGTACGGAACCCTAAAAAATTAAGAAAATGGGCAAGTGTGAGTCTGGCTCGCGAATAGAGGGTTCCGTATTAAATTTTTATTCTAGTCGGCCTAGAAACTTGAAATTTGCCACGAAGCTAGACATTAGCATGAAACTAAAGGGAAATTTAAAAAAGTGGTCAAGTGTGAGTTTGGTTTGCGTACAGAGGGTTCCATATTAAATTTTTACTCTAGCCGGCCTAGAAACTTCTAACCGGTTCTTTTTCTTCTACTTGGAATTGGGCACGAAGCTAGACATTAGCATGAAATTAAAGGAAAAATTAAAAAAAAGAGGTCAAGTGTGAGTTTGGCTCGCATACAGAGGGTCCCGTATTAAACTTTTACTCTAGCCGGCCTAGAAACTTGGAATGGGGCACGAAGCTAGACATTAGCATGAAATTAAAGGAAAAATTAAAAACAGGTCAAGTGTGAGTTTGGCTCGCATACAGAGGGTCCCGTATGAATTTTTTTTTTCTAGCTGGAACTAGACATTACCATGAAACTATAAGAAAAATTTAGAAAGCGGTGTTATTGGGTCGATTGGTACATTAGAAAAGATTCTGTGGGACATTGAGAACAGGACTAAAGTTAAAAAACTTAAAATTAGATTCAGCTATGGTTTAGTTTATGATCTCGAGAGTGTGAAAACTAAATTTGAAGTTTTGAGCCGTGCTTTTGTTTACCGGGAGCAGATATGTTTAGCTTACGCAATCACCATTCATAAGGGTCGAAGTTTGAGCTTGGACAATGCTTTAATTGATATTGGTTCTTCTATACCTATTCACTTGTGGTCAAGCCTACGTAGCATTATCTGGGGTAAAAAATTTAAGTGGTGTCCATTTGATAAATATCGAGCACAAGAAATTGTACAACAGATTAAGGTCGCTCTATAGACCGGATTTAAAAAACATATGTGAAAAAGAATAAGTTAAAAAAACAGCTGATAGGGAATGGTCTATATGTCCAAACATTGCCGCAGTTCAGACTGCAGCGGGGTCATCATTTAATAAAAAAACACCTCTTATAAGAAAAAATAATAAAAAACCACAAATATAAAAAAAAAGAAAACCTAGGCTATACAATTAAATCCTACACGTGCATCTACCCACTTGGAAAAAAGGAACAATTTTCCAATTAAACTTGGCGGGTTTTCTTTTTATATTGTTTTATGGTTTTCTGAATACCCGCCAAGTTTAATAGGATTTTTTTTATTGTATTGATAATTAAAAAAGTTTCAAACACAAATTACTTACAACAGAATTGCAAAATAAGGCCGATGTAAAGAAAATGGTTTAAAACTTGGCGTTGGTTTCGATTTCAACTGGTCAAACATCTACATGAAGTAAGGAACTTGGCATTCTTTTTCAACATTATGTTTTTGGTAGGATAATAGTCTAACCGGATGCAGCTGAATACCAGTATTTTACATGGAGCAACTGCCTATCTGACCTCCACAACCCAGTTATTGGGTAATACGATACCCCTTGGTAAGACTGGTTGGCAGACTTTCGGGCTTCTGACTACCCGTAACGACTGTCAAGGATCCACGAATAACAGCCGGGACCAACGGCTTAACCTGCTTTCCGAGGCACGGAAGGGTCAAGGTCTGTAAAGATGGTCACCCATCCATAGACCAACCGCGGCAAGAGTAGCTTAACCTGATCGATCGACCTGTGCGGTTGTTATTATTTAGCCACGGGCCCCTAATTATTACAACAATTAGGATTAATTTCCATACCGCCCATTTTATACTGTATTAATAGTAGGTAATACCTACCTACCATGAGCTAACACGCTTTTGTAATTGTTTAATTCACTACTTTTATACTTACGTTCTTAACAAAGGGATTGTTAATAATCTGGATTGTTTAATTTTTAGCGACTTCAAAAAAAAAAAAGGAGGTTATCAATTCGATACGTATGTATGTAATATTATTGGAATTGCATTATATTCACATATGATGATCTATTAGGGCTTCCAAACAAATATACAAAATTTCATAGACGTATGTATGTATGTATGTATGTATGTATGTATGTATGTATGTTTGTCCACGCATATCTCCGGAACTATTAATCGGATCGTGACCATTTTTTTTTATTGGCTTACATTTTCTTCAACTAAGGGAACAGTGCAAGTTTCATCAAGATCGATTCAGCAATTTTCAAGATATGGACTAATACGTGTAAGTGTGACGGCCTGGCTTATTGATAAGAGCTACGGGTGTAGTGTCAAAGGGAAAACATCTCAAAACCTTGGTCAAATACTAGTGCAAAAACTAAAAATTACGAAATAAAAAGTAATTTAAAAAAATTAAACCGACTTCAAAAAGAAATTAACTCAAAATTATGAAATAACTTTAATTTCGGAAGTCGGTGGCATAAAACTAAAATACAGATCCCAAGACACCGACTTCCGAAATTAAAGTTATTTCATAATTTTGAGTTAATTTTGTTTTTGAAGTCGGTTTAATTTTTTTAAACTACTTTTTATTATAGCTAAAATTATATATCTATTGGTTTCATTAACACTTCATGTTTTGTCCATTTACGCACCTATGACTGGATTTTGTTGAAGATAACTGAAGGATGTATAAGTAATGGAGAGCAGTGGTGGCCAAGTGGTAACGGCCGCGATATACGAGTTGTAGGTCGTAGGTTCGAACCCATACAGGCGCTTTACTTTGTGTAAATTATTTCATCACCACTGCTCTCAAAACGGTGAAGGAAAACATCGTGAGGAAACCGGCATGTCCTAGAACCAAAAAATTCGAAGACATGTGACATCTACCAACCCGCACTGGGCCCGCGTGGTGGATTACGGCCCACTCCCTCTCACCGAGAGGAGGCCTGTGTCCCAGCAGTGGGAACATTATAGGCTGATTATGGTTATGGTAAAGTAAGGTGCCTAGAAATTATACTAACACTAGCTTCTGCCCGCGACTTCGTCCGCGTGAAATTTCTTTCGCGTCGCAACACTTCGTATTCGCTTACCGTTCACTCTGAGTTTTTTTCTTTTTGCTCGGCTCCTAAGGGTCATAGCGTGATGTTAAATAGCCTATAGCCTTCCTCAAGAATTGGGCTATCAAATGCAAAAAGAATTCAAATCTGACAGTTAAAGAGATTATCGCGTTCAAACAAACAAACTCTTCAGCTTTATTATTAGTATAGATAAAAAACTCTATGGCCCATAACTCCTTAATAGGTACCAACTCTTAACATCTTACACACGTGATAACTTTTAAACGAAATATCCGATTGAGATGAAACAAAAAGTATTTTACTTCTTCATAAATACTCTTGATAACATAATGCTTAATTTCGATAAAGATTAATATTACGATACATATTTAACGTAGTTTTTTTTTCTTCAGACGATTTAATAATTATTTTGAACACAAAATCGGTTATTGTGATTAAACCATGATAGCTAGATATATGTTCTCGCGGACTTTTTTGTAGGTCTTAATGGGCTCTACAAACCCGTAGTACATTATTTTGTTCTATTGTCAATAGTTTTTGCAGCGCACGCAAAAATAGGTTTTCGATTTTACACCTTGTGTTACAAAATAGCAATTTTATTACGGATCCCTAATTTTGAAGAAAAAAAATATAGCCTATAGCCTTCCTCGATAAATGGACTACCCAACACTAAAATAATCATTCAAATCGGACCAGTAGTTCCAGAGATTAGCGCGTTCAAACAAACAAACAAACAAACAAACAAACAAACTCTGCAGCTTTATAATATTAGTATAGATTACACGCGCACCATGCTTCCTACCTAAGAAAACTACTGCCTACCCACATTAGCGTGCGATTCTATTAAGGCGAAGACGAGCGAAGCGGAGATACCTAAGACCTGCAGAATGTACAGACGCCAGCACATCAACCTACCCGAAACTGTCAAATTTTCCCAATCAACTTTGAACCTTATTCTTTGGCGATAAAGTTCAAAATCTATAAGTAAAAGAAATTTGACAGATTGTAATAGCTTGATGTGCTGGCGTCTGTCTGTACCATAGTTGCTGGTAAATTTTTGCGTTACAGTTGTTGAACATGAATAGGAAACATTAGCATATTGCCAGCAACACTGTAGCAAGGGAACGCAGTAATTATCGATGAACAAACATACAAAAAAAAAAAAAAAAACATACAAATACCCGAACATAGTACCTCCTCCTTTTTGTGAAGTCGGTAAAAAAATGAGATCGCGAGCCTTTTTCGAGATTCAATCTCGCAGGAAGACAACCTCGTTCCCGATCTCGATTAACACTTTCAAGGGCACTGTACAACAATAAAGCTATAACAATAAATCTGCTGCTATGTTTGTGAACGCACCCACAATACAGGAGAAATTCCTAATGTGGGGCAAAGTATAAAAAAAAAAAAAAAAATCTTCTCTTGTATCTCGTTTACCGCGACGGCCGAGATCTCAAACGAGATTTATTTTCAATTTAACAATTAGTGGATTTATAGTGTGATGATAGTGCGAGATTAGTGTGTGCAGATTTGTTGCGTTATGTAGGTATACGCAGTGCAGATGACTATAACTTAAATAAACGTAGATTTTTTTTTGTTTCAAGTTTTGAATAATGTTTTTTTTTTATTTCCGAATTGTAACACGATTACCTTATGGGGCCATCCTTAGATTACATCACACGTTAAGGGGGTGGGAGGGGGTCGACGAAGTGTGACATTGTGTAACAAGGGGGTGGGAGGGGTCCTAAATTTTGTGACGTCACATTTCAAAATCTATTATATTCTAAGTGTTAAAACACGAAATTTAAACTATTACTTTACGAAAACCTGTATATCTGTGTAAATATAAGATACCAATTGTTTTGTCGACCACTCGCTCTGATTTCTTTGTTTCTATTTCTTTTGACCACTGACTTTCGCGGATGAAACAACATCAGGGGGGAGACAGTTAGAACAAGCACCACTTCAGTAAAGAAAGAGTCGCCATCTACTTTACTTAACCGAGAAACTATTAGTTTCATAATTATCGATAGATGTCTCTGTAATCCCAACTTTAACGAAAATAAGAAAATCAATTTAACAAGTTCTCTAATTTAATATAAAGTATTTTTCTAAAGAATAATTTTAATCAAGTTCAACAAAATTATCACATTATTTTATTTCATACATGTCCAGCATTATCAAATAAGGCAACCTTGTCACGGAAATCCAAATTGTGTGACATATTCTGGCTGGCAACATCACACAATATGGTTGCCGCAACTTGCGTCTGCGTTTGTTTATGTTTCATAAGTCCATTTTGTGTTTAATTTGTGTTATAACGAAATGGTTAAAACTGTAACTGCCAATTCTATTCAAGTAGCGGGTGAAATTCAAGTTTTCTTATGTTTTTTGCAAATAGAAGCTGTGTTCATATCGTATTCGCTAATAAAAAATGATTAATTTAGTGATTGTAATTTGTAATTAAGTAAATGTATCATCATTAGATTCGCAAATCGCATTCTAATCGACATACGACGTAAACATAGCTGTTATTTGCAAAAAAAACAAGAAAATTTGAATGATCACATGCAAAGAGTTTAATATAATTATAGTAAACAATATAAACCTATACGTAAGTAGGTATATATACATCTGTCATAGAGCCTTAGTTCCTGTTAAGATATGTAGATGGCGTTTCGAATCGGAATGCTTTGAAATGGCACAAGAGGGCTCTCTTCTCCCGTATTATTATTATACTCTTTGAACAACATCGTTCTTAGTTCTGCTATTTTGTGATTTTTAACTTACGAAACAAGTTTAAAATGAACAAAAAAAGTGATTTAGGTAATCTTTACCGTAAACTTATGAAACATATAGTGCAGCTTATGCTGATAAAAAAAAGCTAATTGTACGGACGCCAGCAGGTCAACCTACCCGAAACTGTCAGATTTTCCCAATCAACCTTGAACCTTATGTTTTAGCAATAAAGTCGAAAATCTATTAAAGAAATCTGACAGATTGTAGTAACTTGATGTGCTGGCGTCTGTACAAGAAGAATATAACAACTTATTCAATCGTTTTTGACGTGACAACGTCTTAAATTAGGTTGCGACTGGGAGTCACTTATGAAAAAGTGTAACGCTCGGTAACGTTACGATGAGTCACCGAACGAGAGAGAGGCCCGCCGAATGCCTTGCGTCTCTCTCCCACTCAACTATGATCGGATGATCGGTCGTTGTCACGTAAAATCTTCGCCCGTAAAACCGACTTTACAGGCAACCATTTTTTTTGTTTTGTTAATTTCTTTAATTAATATAATTAATAGTTTTTTGTTTTGTTAATTGTTGGATTTGAAGTTAATTTTATAAAAAAATAATTTAAATGGCAATAAAACTGATTTCGGAACAACCGCTGTTTTCATCAAATAATTTCTAAATGTAAATTTGCAAAATATGTGACGTCACACTAGGGTGGGAGGAGTCTCACAAAATGTGACCAGCTGTCACAAGGACGGGGGGAGGGGCAAAAAATCATGAAATTCGTGTGACGTTTAATTTTGATTAACACAAACGCATTATTTTTTAAAGTGGCATAATCTCGATAACGAGATCTCGCCTGATTGCCGGCCGAGATCTGAAATGTTTTTTGAATTCGTGACTTTACTCCCACTCATTTAAAATTCCTCAAAATAAATAGTGAACTCGCAAGTTAACATCTCGAAGAGAGAAGGCCTGTGTCCCAGCAGTGGGAACAGATTCCCTCGGACACAATAATATAGGCTATCAATAAAATAGGCCAGCATTCGATTCTAAATTGCAATCCAATCCATCATAACTACAGACTCCTGATGGTTCTAATTGCAGCCAGGCTGTTACGCATCGATCGCGTTGGCTGCAACCGGCAACTTAATGCGTTTCTCATTAAAATGATTGCTGGCTTGAAATTGAGATCTCAATTTATCACGCTACTAATACCTACTATGTAGCGTGGTCGTGAGATTCGTTTCGAAGCATAATTTGTGTGGGATGGCCGTTGGTTGCACCGACAACTTAAGAATGAGCGGCAGGGTAGCCTGCGAAATTCAGATTTTGTTACGTTTTTTGCAATTTGTAGGTCAGTGGGTTGTAAGTGTAACAAAATATGATTCGCCAACGTAATAAGTATAATAATAATATTCCACAACTATCACACAACGCCGTCTAGTCTCAAGCTAAGCAGAGCTTGTGTTATGAGTACTAGACAACTGATAAACATACTTATATATTTCTAAATACATACATATATAGATAAATTACACCCAGACACAGAACAAAATGATCATGCTCATCACACAAACATTTGTCCTGGGTGGGAATCGAACCCACGACCTCCGGCATAGCAGTCATAGTCACTGACCACTAGACCAACAGGCCAGTCTAAGTACCTATGTATTTACAGAATTATTAAAATCCTATTGAATGACTAAGTATGTCATGGAAATGTCAATCGACAAACCGAATCGATTAAAAAAAAAAACCGGTCAAGAGCGAGTCGGACTCGCGCACCGAGGGTTCCGTACCATCATTGTTTTTAATTTTTCATCGGCGAGGCCGATTCGTCAGAGAATTTCAACACTGTGCACTGCGGTGTAGAATATTGCAGTTTTATGTCAGCGCCATCTCTTGACCGATAGTATAACTAATGTAACTTTTGTTGATGATTTCTGAAAAAGTGTGCTATTTAGAGACTTCATTTTATGTTTCCTGTAATCTTTACATAAACTTCTATCACATGGAATTATTTCAGATTTTTCTCTTTGCAAACTTCGGAGATAAGGAGGGGAGCGGTATTTTTTTTACATTTATCATCAAAACTCGAAAATAATTCTTATTTGCAAAATAGTTGGGCAAACGTCATCTAAAACTATTCCAAATTTCAAGTTGATAGCGTGAGTAGTTCTTGAGATATCTGTATATTTTCTGTAATATACAGTTCGTGACGTTTGCCCAACTATTTTGCAAATAAGAATTCTTTTCGAGTTTTGATGATAAATGTAAAAAGGTCTGAAAATTCGAAGTGGGGCTACTAGGGCATGTGGCATATCATATGAAAGAGCGCAGTTTGCACATTCTCAACCATTTTTTCTCACAAACTTTCGCGTTTATGATATTAGTAGGATAGGATATAGGATAGGATAATAAGAAGGATAGTAGGATTTATTTATGATTTTACAAAGAAATCAGTGCGCGTTGATGCATAAGTTGACTGGCATTCAACGAATGCACTCTTCTCGCTGGCAGGTAGGTTTAGACCACAGAGACACTTATACCTTAGCGTGTACTCGCTTAGTTATTGTTACGAGCTTCGGGTTCGTGACAATAAAAAACTGCTGATCACTCTTAATTCGCACTTGAAGATCGCTTAGATGTTTTCGCTCTTGTCGCTTTATCCAAACTGTGTCGGTCGTCTCGCATCCCGGCCTTATATAGTGCCGCAGATAGTTCTAGAACCTTCCATTGAAGAAACATCTAGAATGTTCGAGTACATACCGGCCCCGACTAACCAGATGTCGATTGTTCGAGAAAGTTCTACAAAGTTCTAGTATCGAATTTTCTAGAACGATCGTGACTCGACTAGTTCTGCTACTCGATACTAGATGGCGCTAGTGGTAACTAATGTCACCATGTACTAGGCATTAATTGTGGCGCGCAACATTATTAAGTTTTTTAAACCCTGGCTGGCACCACAGGCAAGGCCGGTTAAGCAGTCGAGAAGATCCTAGGTTGAACTGTGAGATGCCAAGCATAAAAAACCGGGCAAGAGCGAGTCGGACTCGCGCACCGAGGGTTCCGTACCATCATATGTTTTAAAATTTTCACCGGCGAGCTACTTACTAGATCTCGGTCAAACCAATTTTCGGTGGAAGTTTACATGGTAATGTATGTACAGACGCCAGCAGGTCAACCTACCCGAAACTGTCAGATTTTCCCAATCAACCTTGAACCTTATGCTTTAGCAATAAAGTCGAAAATATATTAAAGAAATCTGACAGATTGTAGTAACTTGATGTGCTGAAGATAAGATAAGATAAGATAACATTTATTTGCTTAAACATGTGTCATACATACAAGAAAATTCATGCATGCAAGATGGTAACAACATTATTAGGTACAGGCATGTTTGCCACACGATGTAACGTGCAAATGTCAAGAAATATTATTATAATTACAACATTCACTTAAAATAATAAAATAACAATAAATTAAGTAATTAAAGAGAAATAATAATATTGTAATAAATTTTAAACATCAAAAAACATTGCAACAATAAAAAAATAATAATAAAAAGAGCGAAAAATAATAATAATAGTTATCATTGTAAATTAACAAATACAAAAATTTTTATCATCAAATCAATTAAGCTACCTAAGTATGCCAATACTCTTCACATCTGCACATCATATATTTTTTTTAGTTATCTCTAGTATATATTTTAGTCTATTATTTTAGAAGTTACACACACATTTTACCACTTTGGAAGTGTCTCTCGCGCAAACTATTCAGTTTAGAAAAAGAAAAATGATATTAGAAACCTCAATATCATTTTTGAAGACCTATTCATAGATACCCCGTTCATAGATACTACGTATGGGTTAGATGAAAAAAAAAAAATGAGTTTCAGTTCTAAGTATGGGGAACCCCCAAAATTTATTGTTTTTTTCTATTTTTTTGTGAAAATCTTAATGCGGTTCACAGATCTACTTACCAAGTTTCAACAGTATAGTTCTTATAGTTTCGGAAAAAAGTGGCTGTGACATACGGACGGACAGACAGACAGACATGACGAATCCATAAGGGTTTCGTTTTTGCCATTTGGCTACGGAACCCTAAAAAAGATGCAATGAGACGATACTAGGATTGTATTTTTACTCACAGGATCATAGAACATGCACAGAACGTGGGTGCCCTCTGTGTCGCAGTAATTCATTCTGGGGCAGTAGTCTGACAGGTACAGTCCCGTCTGGTTCGTCTTGTCGATGACCAGGGAACATCTTGAGGTCTTTAGTGTGATCAGGAGCAGGAGTATTAGCTGTAATGAGATGAAGTATTTATTCAAATAAAGTATTCTTTTCGTAGTATTTCGTTTTGCTAATAGTAGATTTGTATGTTTTTTTTGGTGCAACATCTGGTCGGTGCCCGTCTGTCACACTGAGGCTGACTGGATGCAGGATGTCGAGCGAGTGTGTGAGTCTGTACCAGAAATGGAAACAGTCCTAATTACGCCATCAGACGTTGCCAGAGCGGTCCGTCCGTTACCGAATTGGAAATCACCGGGACCTGACGGACTGCACAATTTTTGGCTGAAATGGCTAATTAGTTCACACACTTGCCTGGCATCTCAGTTCCAGTCATCCTTAGGCCCGGATTCCTCTGTCGCTGACGTCGGTCGCGTACCGTCAGTCGCGTAGCGCGCTGACCATCAGCGCCAATGAAAACATCCGTAGTGCGATACTGACCGCTCCACGGTACAGGCGTCTCCAAATGGATTTGTGAAGCGGAGTTTGAATTTGGGATATTATTATGAACCCGTTTATAAATTGTTTAGTTGCTGCAGCATACTTACGCAAGCGGAGACGGCGTCAATATAGAAAAAAAAGATATCACATTCACCCAATTGTCGATCTTTGTAAAGTTCATTCGATAAATCCCACAATGCAGGACGTAGGCGCACCTCGGCAATCACACGTTCGGTATCAATGTTCATGGTGGCGGGCGACTGTACGCGCGCGTGCCGACGGTCGGGAACAGAGTGAGGACGCTCATAGCGTTCTATAGCGCGTCAGTCGACCGACGAACGCGGCGCTGACGAGCGAGACCGACGCGCGTCATCAGCGGCGCGTAGCAACTCGCGCGCCGCTGATGTCAGCGTCACAGTGTGGTGCTTCATAGAACACAACGTATATTCGTACGCGCGACCGACATCAGCGACAGAGGAATTCGGGCCTTAGAGTCTGGGTCGCTACCGCAGTTTCTAACAACAGGCGTTACCCACCTGCTCCATAAATCAGGTTGTCCCGCGGAACCCAAAAATTATAGACCGATCACGTGTTTGTCGACGGTTTATAAACTTCTTACATCCATTTTGAGAGCGAAAATTAATACACACATTGAGAGTAACTCGATTATGTCTGCCTCTCAAAATGGATGTAGGAATAGGTCCCGCGGTACTAAGGAGCTACTCCTCATAGACATGGGCATTAGCCAACAGGTTCGTCGTTCCCGCAAGGATCTGTCGACATGTTGGATAGATTACAAGAAGGCCTACGACTCGGTGCCACATACATGGCTCATGAGGGTGCTGGAGTTGTACAAGATAGATGCAACTCTACGCACCTTCCTTGAGTCGTGTATGGGGCAATGGAAGACGGTCCTTCGTTATCCAGGATGTCGACAGATCCAGGGGAATGATGAGCCTGTATGGATTAAATGGGGAATATTTCAGGGCGACAGTTTGAGTCCACTTTGGTTTTGCTTAGCCCTGAATCCTCTAAGTACACTACTGGAGGATTCAGGTCTAGGCTATCGGTTGAAGAGAGGTGGTCAGGTCAAATCTCACCTCCTTTACATGGATGGTTTAAAACTCTTTGCCCCCAACAAATTGCGTCTGATGGAGCTACTGAAGGTAACTGAAACTTTCAGTAGCGCCATCAGGATGGAATTTGGTGTGGACAAATGTGCAGTCATGCATGTAAAGCGAGGGGAGATTATGGAATCCGAGGGAATTCAACTCTCCGATTCCATAAGCCTCAGATCCCTCTCCTCATCCGAAAGCTATAAGTATTTGGGTATGTCAGAAGCGGACCGCAAACCGGATGCATCACCCACGATCATCGGTGATGAGACTGCATATCCCGCGGAAGTGCGGAGGTCGAGGCTTTTTAAATGCGAAGACCCTCCACAACCGCGAGGTGTGCAGTCTCAGGGAATATTTTTTTAAAGCCGAAGTGGGTATGCACCGTGATGTGGTCGCAGTGGACAAGTGGCTCACCCCGCTCTCCATGGCTAAAGAGAACTGGCGCAAACCTGTAGTACTTTCTACTGCTGACCGCAAGAAGGTATGGCAAAGCAAGGAGCTTCACGGGCGCTTCTATCGGGCTCTTCATGAGCCTGGTGTAGACTTCTTAGCGTCCGTATCCTGGCTACGTTTTGGTGACCTTTTCAGGGAAACTGATGGTTTTATCTGTGCAATTATGGACGAAGTTATCTTAACGAATAACAACCGGAGACATATTATGAAGGACGGGACGGTTGACGTGTGTCGGGCATGCCACTGTCCGGGTGAGTCTATCAGACATAATTATTCTCTTTGGTTGTTCTCGTCTGGCTAACGGCGAGTACTTGCACAGGCATAACCAAGTAGTTAGGATTATTCACCAGCAACTTGCTATGAAATATAAACTTGTAGATTCTGAGGTACCGTACTACAAGTATGTGCCCGACCCAGTTCTTGAAAATTACCATGTCACATTGTACTGGGATCGGTCTATCATTACTGACAGGACTATTGTTGCCAATAAGCCTGATATAGTGGTGATAGACCGATTAGCGCGCCGCACAATGATTGTCGATGTTACCATTCCACATGACGGGAACCTCGTGGAAGCTGAGAAAGAGAAACAAATTAAATATCTCGACTTAGCACATGAGGTTGTTGACATGTGGAATGTGAGCTCGGCTATCATTGTGCCGATTGTCGTATCGGCCAATGGACTGATGGCCGAAAGCCTCGATCAACATCTATCGAGGCTCTCGTTAGGCGGTTGGATCAAGGGCCTGATTCAGAAGGCAGTACTCCTCGATACGGCTAGCATTGTGAGGAGGTTCCTGTCTCTGGAGCCCTAACCACCGGTAGCTTGGACCCTGCTCCCGTTACCGGTGGACTACTATTTTTTATATTTTTAAATGTTTTTATATTTTTTATATTCTGATATTTAAAAATATAATTGATATGTGTTATCTAATGTAATAAAGGAAATAATAATAACAATGTATTTATATATCCCACAAAGTACAATTACAGAAACAGTAACAATTAAGCTGCGGGCGGACAGACGGACATAAGACGGACAAATCCTTGTTGTCTACGGAACCCTAAAAAACGGTAGTTCTGGGAATATTACCCAAACATCAACCATCTTGTTTTGACATTGCTTTTTTATTTCTATTGCCGATAAGCGTTAATTAGGGTACGCTTTTTTTTTTCTTTCATTAATGTTTTGAATCGTGTTCTCTGTTTGCTCAAAAAGGTCGAAGAAAATCTTCAAAATATTGATGTAATTTTCTTCCTTTCGTATTTTTAACTTTTGCGAAGGTTCCTTTTACGTGGACGGAATTTTGATTTTATGATTAAACGGTATGTCCTGTATTTTGACATAGAGCACACGGTGTTATGCATAAACGTTGAACTACTTTTATGACTATCATTATTATGACCCTGTCTAATTGCCTCGATTAACATCGTAACAGGGCTTATGCGGGCTTTACACAGGTGACTATAGCCGCACAATTCTCACCGCAGGGCTATTCGGCTAGGCCACAGGTGACTAAAATCGCAAATTCCAAATTAGAGTAGGTATAGGTTTCAACTTTTTTGTGTGGCGACAAGTCGCATGTGGTGGGTGAATAAAATCGACCGTGAAAATACTTAGTCGCAGGAAGGTCGACATTTTGATGCAAAACTAACTAGTCAACTGCGATTTTATCGACCTATGAAAATGTGGTGGCGATTCGGCTTGTGAGACGATTTGGTAAGCGACCAGACGGACGGCGAAAATCGCCCTCTTCATCACATGCCCATACCAAAACAAACGACTACTCCTTTTCAACTATTCTGTCACACAACTGTCTGACACTGTCCATTTTCAAACTTCCTTGAACCAGGCAAAACCTATAAACAGTTTCATACAAGTTCGAGCACCCGCGTCTACCTCAAACTATTTCATTCGATTTCTGAAGTTCGCAACAGTTTCGCACTCATCACAGAAACTTTAACACATTATACATAGATAGTGTCATCCACGAAGACGGACCCCACTCTTCTTACTTCATCATCATCATCATCATTTCAGCCAAAAGACGTCCACTGCTGGACATAGGCCTCCCCCAAGCACTTCCACTTCGACCGGTTCTGTGCTTCTCGCATCCAACGGGTTCCTGCGGCCTTCACAAGGTCGTCGGTCCACCTTGTGGGAGGCCTTCCAACGCTACGTCTTCTCTTCTTACTTATGGCTAGTTAATTCCGCTAGTGTTTAGTTTTTTGATACAAACTACTTACCCACTAATAAGTAAGTACCTACTGTGTATCGACAAAACTAAAACAATAGCGGAATGTTTCACACTTGTACTGTAAGCCTCAAATTCCATCGAGCACGCATGAGACATTTAAAAAAAAATCTTTATTTAATTTTGTAAATCATGAAACTTTTACTTTCTTTTGACTGTACTTACCTGTCAAATAGAGTAAACTTACATAATGTGGATAAGACAAAGATTAAAACAGAAGAAGAACTAGCAGGGGATCGAGGAGGGCGGGGTGGAGGGGGGTTCAGGGGATCAGACCGGAATAACTCGCGATTAGGAAGAAGAGTGGGCGCGTCAGATAGCACTATCAATACACTAATGAACGATTCCATTATATTCACATAACTAGCTTCTGCCCGCGACTTCGTCCGCGAGAAATTTCTAGTTCTCCCGACGCACCCCGTCGCTCGCATTACCCGCGCTGTTACTTAGCGTCACATTGCGTTCTTTCTGATATTTTTTTTGCTCGGCTACTAACGGCCCTAGCGTAATGTTAAATAGCAATTTATCTTTGCCCAAGAATTGGGCTATCAAATGCAAAAAGATTTTTTTAAATCCGACATGTGTTGTTTTGCACTTTTCTTTTAAAAATTATATCTAACGAGATTGACTGTCCTGATCTCCTGCATAGACTGCGGTTCAATGTTCCCCAGAGATCAGTTAGATTTAATCCGCCGATTTCCATTCCTTTTTCCTCTTCTAACTACAGGCAAAATTCATACATGGTGCGAGCGAGTAAAGACTTTAATATTCTTTGCAAAGAGTTCTCATTTGACCCATTTACCATCAAGACCTATTCTGCTCGCACTCAGCTGAACGCTGACTTTTTTAAGAATGCATACTGCTTATATATACCTTATAATATTTGTATTCCTTTTATAGTGCTTGTTAGTGATCCTAAGATTTCTACTACATTTTCTGTTTTTACCCGTGAGAACCTGTAATTGGCTTTCTGTCTCTGAAACTATTGTTATGCTTCTGATATATCTGTTGGTTCTCCTATAAATAAATAAATGTAGTTCCAGAGATTGGCGCGTTCAAACAAACAAACTTTTCAGCTTCATTATTAGAAATAGATTATGTTATTTGAACAGTCGTCATCATCATCTCCCTAGCCTTTTCCCAACTATGTTGGGGTCGGCTTCCAGTCTAACCGGATGCAGTTGAATACCAGTGTTTTACATGGAGCGACTGCCTATCAGACCTTCACAACCCAATTATTGGGTAATACGATACCCCGTGGTAAGACTGGTTGTCAGACTTTCGGGCTTCTGACGACCCGTAACAGCTGTCAAAGATACATGAATGACAACCGAGACCAACGCCTTAACGTGCTTTCTGAGGCACGGAGGGGTCTCGGTATGTAAAGATGGTCATCCATCCACAGACCAACCGCGGCAAGCGTAGCTTAACCTGATCGATCGATCTGTGCGGCTGTTATTATTTAGCCACGGGCCCCTCGGACTCTTTGATGGAACCAACATAACATAACAACATAACATTGTGTCATATGATGTGCTGTGGAGAAAGCTGGGGGACAGGAATGTACCGGCGGAAGTTCTAAATATCCTGCGGTATTGGTATGCAAACCAGACAAATTTTGTAAAGTGGTCCGGAACTTTTTCTGAGTCGTATAGGTTGAATTGTGGTGTGAGACAGGGGGGCTTGACGTCTCCCAGGCTCTTCAACCTCTATGTAAATGATCTCATTGACGAGCTCAGCAGTATGCGTGTCGGCTGCCGGGTTGGTGGTGTTAGCATTAACAACATTAGCTACGCGGACGACATGGTGCTGCTGGGCCCGACCGAGGGATCTATCAGAGATATGCTGAAGGTCTGCGAGAAGTACGCTGGTACGCATGGCCTGGTTTATAATGTCAGGAAGTGCGAATACATGGTCTTTATGGCCGCCGGTAAGTGCCCTAACCATATAGCAAATTTCACCCTAAATGGCATGAGCATTAATAAAGTGGACCAATTTAAGTACCTGGGGTCATGCTTACCGACGACCTTGGGGATAATGTAGATATTGAGAGGGAACGTAGGACACTAGCGGTCCGAGGGAACATGTTGGCCCGTAGATTCTCCCGTTGTAGTGACCAAGTCAAGATCACCCTATTCAAGGCTTTCTGTCAGGGTCTGTATGCGGGGGGTCTGTGGGTCAGCTACGCCAAAAGATCGCTAGATGCCTTACGCGTCCAATATAATAATGTTTTTAGGATGCTATTGGGACTGCCCCGGTTCTGTAGTGCGTCAGAGATGTTTTCGCTAAGCCAAACTGACGGTTTTCACGCAGTCATACGCAAAAAAGTTGCTTCTCTGATGCATCGAGTGCGGGTCAGTAACAATAGTATCCTGAAAGTAGTGGCGGAGAGTCCTTACTCCCCTGTTTTGAGGCATTTTGTGGAGAGGATTGTCAGCTAGGTAGCTGATTGATCGTTCTTTGAGCAACTTGTCTCGGTGTTGATTGTGTGTTTTTGTTTTATAATACTAACATTAGTTATAAGGTATTTTTTCACTAACAAGATGGACTGTATTGTTGTCCGAAACTGGATAAATAAATTAATTAAATTAATTATAACATCACGCCTTTGATCCAAGGGTAGTCCGATGTCTTCTTCTTAGCGTGTCGATAGCAATCTAAATGGACTCGGCCCAGAATTCGGCTACTTGTTTGGCGCCATCACCAGCGTCCATCTGTTCCTGTAACGTGTAGCTGACAGGACACACAGGACACGATATTAAGTGTCCCATCGTTTGTGTCACATTTACATTCCAAGGCGGAGTCGTCTATGAATCTCCACCTGAACAGGTTTTCCTTGCTTCGGCCAACCGGGTCCGGAGTCTGTTTAAAGACTTCTAGGTTACCTAAGGTAACTCATGTCAAGGTGGGAGGTCTTCAGCGGGTGGGACGAACGGATTGGCTAAGGAAGCACCGTCTCGCCACAGCTTCAGTCTCTCTTGTGATGGTTCGCCAGTGACTGGGACGACACACTTTAAAAAACTGTTTCGACTTTTCAGCCTTTGTGGCACAAAGGGCATAGGTGTACTGTGTATGTCAAATATTATTTATTTTGTTGTTTTATTCTGGAAGCATTCTTTGATATTTATACCGCAAAGCTGTACGCGTGTCTTAGACAATATAATTATTCTTGCAAATGATAAATGATAAATGATAAATGATTTTTATTTCTGTAAGTAGGTTTGTACAAACACTTTTACACGTCAATCATATTTTTTTTTAAACTAGATGAGGTCGGCGTTTCCTAACTGACTATTCTGAGAAGAAAGGCCGAAACAAACTCAGAAGTCACAGTCTCTTTTAAAGTCCAGACAAAATCTTGGTCAGATCGTGTGAAGACCATGTGGATTGGCAAAGTCTTAAAGTCGTCTTATTTGTTCTACGCCTCTATAGTACCTATAGTACACCCACATTTCCCCAGTTATGTTTAAGTCTCATGTGATAGGGAGCGAGCCTATTGCCATCATCATCATCATCATCATTTCAGCCGAAAGGCGTCTACTGCTGGACATAAGCTTCCCGGTTCCGCGCTTCTCGCATCCAACGGGTTCCTGCGGCCTTCACAAGGTCGTCGGACCACCTTGTGGGGGGCTTTCGAACGCTACGTCAACGCTAGAGATGTCAGCATCAGTAGAGATGTCAGCATCAGTAGAGATGTCAGCATCATTAGAGATGTCAGCATCAGTAGAGATGTCAGCATCAGTAGAGATGTCAGCATCAGTTGAAGGGGCCCGATAGGGCTGAAGCCTGCCGGGTCAGCGGGATTGTCCGAAAGGGTTACGGTTACGGGAACATAAAGGGCTAAGGAAGGAACACGGGTAGGTTTTAGTCAGTAAGAGTGACACAACAGCTCCACCCAGAGCGGGAGGGACATTTGATGATTTCCGATCCACAAAAAAAAGTATTTACAATACAATTAACAATCGATGAAAACTTACCTTAGCAATCATTCTGAAGTTTGTGACGTCACAACGATCATTATTTACAGCTCATTGGTCGATGTATTTGTCAATACATTGTATTGCTCTTAGTCCTTTTCAACTTAAATACACATTGGAGGTGTAGATGACGATTTATTCGAGGTTAGCAAACCATTTGAAGCAAAAGTCAATCCCAAAAGTCAATCACGAATTTTTTCGATCACTTTCCATAACTAAACACAATTTTTTTCCTTTAATTTTTTGAATGAACAATAACAATTTGATTTTGTTTGTGTGCGACACCAAAATGTTTCGTTTTTCCAGTTATTTTTTCTTTTGAATTTTATTATATTTTACTTTCTTGAACGCACTTTTATTTTTGAATATATCTTCTTTCTAATCTTTGGATAAACAATGTGTCTAATAATTTAATCACAATTTCGAGAAAAGTTTTTCACATTTTCTTTTAAATCGGCCATTGAATTTTTGACTATTTAAAACAAAAATCAAAAGTTTGTGTAACAATTTTTTAAACACAGTTCCGTTACTGAATACCGAAACTATAAACAAATTAAAATGTAGGCTTCTGCGCTGTTTCTGTGTCTGTCATTATGTTTAGTCTAACAAAACATAATAAAAGTAGCAAATGAGCGCAGAAAACCAGCTAAGGTCTTAGCCGCCATTTTCAAACACCAACTTTCTTTTTTACAACATGGCGGACTGAACAATGATGTTTACACTTCCGACAGTAGTTATCGACTAGGATAGTTTATAAAAGTTTCCTGTTAGTAGTCCAGTACTCATTAGAAAGTACAGATGTCTTTATAATGTACTTGCAACTAATTGTTTCTTCGGTTTTAATCAATTTTATATATGCTGGTGATGTACATGTGAGTTGCTATTATTTGTCTGTTTTTTTATTATCTTTATGTTGGTTATTTTAAGGAATTTATTGTAATTAGAGTGTAATAAAAACGGGCCAAGTGCGAGTCGGATTCGCACACGAATGGTTCCGTACCACAAGGCAAAAACTCCTAGGAAAACAAGTTTCTTGTATGGAAAATTAAAGGGGATCTCCCCTTTAAATTTTAACTTTGTTTTGTTATTATTATTTATATTATTTCTTAAGAAAACTTATAGATAGGACAGTTAGTGAAAGAAGACCATTCAAAAGTTTTCACTGACAATATTAGGGTAGTACAAGAAACAGTAGACGTAGTAGTAGAAGCGAAAGCAAGAATAAGTAAGCACTCGGAGAGAATTAAGAAAATACTGAACAGGTTTTAATGATCTTCAAAGAAGTTTTTAAACAATTATTTTTTGTTGTTATAGCGGCAATAGACATACACACTTTGTGAACTTTTGAAGTGTCTAACTATTACGGTTCCGGAGATACAGTCCGCTAACAGACGGACGGACTGACGGACAGCAAAAACTTAGTAATAAGATCCCGTTTGGTACCCTTTGGGTGAACTCTACAAAAATATTCCCCTTTATTCATAAACGTTGCTTAGAGTTAAGTAGTGATTAACGATTGTTTAACCATACATTTGCATTTACAGCGGCAATAGTAATACACACTCTGTGAAAATTTCAAGTGTCTGCCTATTACGGTTCTTGAGATACAGCCCGCTGACAGACAGACGGTCGGGCGTACGGACGGGTGGACGGACGGACGGACGGACGGACAGCGATGGCCTAGTAAAAGGGTCTCATTGGAGATTGGGATTCATCAACCATAGAGTACGGAACCCTAAAAAACCACATAAACACATTGTAGCCTAGCACCCGCTTTTATTAATTTTTTATACAAAAATTAAACTCAAAATCAAAGCGTTTATTTCAATTAAACTTTTACAGGCACTTACAGACACTTTTGTTAAGAAGTTGGTCAGTTAAAAAATATGAAGCTAGTTAGGTACCGATTCTAAAGCGTAGTAGTTATAAAGAAGAACGGGCAAAAACTCATTTAAATTATATTTTTACAAAAATATTTGTTACATCATTAATGTTGAATTTATAATTTATATGTCAGAACGATGTAAAAAAAAGACGTACACGTTAAAAGCGTCCCGAGTACAGCAAATAGTAACAAAACAACAATCTATACATATAATAAGACAGTAAAAAAACTGTGTCTGTACATTGAATATATTTAAAAAAAATAACTGAGGGGGGTTTAGAAACAGTAATAGAGCACGAATCCAAAAAAAAATAATTTGTTAGTTTGTCTGTTTGTTTGTACACGCTAATCATCGGAACTACTAGACGGATTTGAATGATTTTTTTTTTGTATAGGTATTATGTCTGGGCAACATATTATTATAGGCTATAATTCATCTTGGAAACTTGAACACCTGATGCAGAACCGCAACAGACCAGCTGAACTATAAGACGGTACCATAGCAAAAAATGTTCCATGTGATGAGCATTTTCTGCTGAGAGAATAAATTTGAAGATCTGGAACACCTTATGTGGAACTCCAAGAGCCCAGCTACACCATAACACATATAGGAATGACGTCTTAGCAAAAGTTGTTCGGTCTGATGGGCATTTCCTCTTGACTTATAAAAACTGGCCAAGTGCGAGTCGGACTCGCACACGAAGGGTTCCGTACCACAAGGCAAAAACGCCGAAAAAAACACGTTTGTTGTATGGGAGGGGCTCCCATACAACAAACGTGTTTTTAAATATTTATTTTATTTTGTTTTTAGTATTTGTTGTTATAGCGGCAACAGAAATACATCATCTGTGAAAATTTCAACTGTCTAGCTACCGCGGTTCTTGAGATACAGCCTGGTGACAGACAGACGGACAGCGAAGTCTTAGTAATAGGGTTCCGTTTTTACCCTTTGGGTACGGAACCCTAAAAATCGAAGATCAGAAACATCTGATGTGGAAATCAAAACTATCATTAATTTCACCTCCACGCGGTGAAGGCGGTAACAGTTTAGGACTGATTTTCGATGACGATGGTATATCATTGAAAATTTGACTCTACTGGCCAAAACTCCCATTTTTTTTTTTAACGTGAATAAATGCTCATGCGTTCTGCACTATCACGGGGAGATAGTACAGTTATGTGGGACTCTAACCCACTAAAACTCCACGGTGTCCTCCTCTGCCGCTTACGGCGGGAATATGGGCACGCGTTAGCACTCATCCGTGAACCCGCCGCGGCTGTCCGTCACCGGACCCTCCTCTGGGGAGTACTCCCCATCACCGGCGCACCAGAACACATAGCACGCCGTGACCACCCCAGGGACCAAACCAGCACATGGGCGCCAGACGACCCCGTGTCTGGGCACCCTTGGTAGGGGAGCAGTCACTTAGATTTTAATTGATCAGGTATCTTCTATTCACAATTAAACTATAACCATGCCTAGAAAAAGGTCAAATCTTTTCCAATGTTCCAAAGGAGCTAAAAGATTGCGGATCATAAGATCCCAAGAATCTACAGAAGAGCGTCAGGAGAGACTTGATGCTGTTCGAGAACATCAGGCTGCAACTCGCTCCGTGGAAACCTCTTCGGATCGCGAAGGACGCCTGCGTTCTCAGCGTATTTACGCATCTACATCCAGGTCTCTAGAGACCAGTGAAGAATATGATGCGCGACTGACCGCTGATCGTGAACGTCATGCATTGTCTCGCGAGTCGGAGACGTTCACGGATAGAGAATTGCGCTTGAGTTCCAAGCGTATCTACGCATCGACTTTTAGGTCTCCAGAGACAAGTCGGGAACGTGATGTGCGACTGACCGCTGATCGTAAATGTCACGCATTATCTCGCGAGTCGGAGACGTTCACAGATAGAGAATTGCGCTTGAGTTCTCAGCATATCTACGCATCTGCTTCTAGGTCTCTAGAGACAAGTGCGGAACGTGATGCGCGACTGTCCGCTGATTGTGAGCGACATGCATTGTCTCGCGAATCGGAAACGTTTACCGATACAGAATCACGCTTGAGTTCTCAGCGTATTCGCACATCTACTAACAGGTCTTTTGAAACAAGTGATGAACTTGAGATTATCATACATTGTCCCGAACACGCACACAACAAAATACTCATAATCAGTTAGAAAGTGAGAAAGAAAGAATTGCTGGAGTACGGCATGAAGAGACAGATTAAGAAGAGCATTCGAATTCTGATCGACTTCGACATTCTCTGAACAGAATATCGACATCATCTGAAGAATCGGATGTGTCTCAAGATATAGCCGTAGGGCATGGCGACCTTCCTTGGGTTGATAAGGAACGGAGTGCATTTACGTATACTCCTATGATTGACTACGCCACATATTCCGCCATCGGAGGTATGGTTCAAAATTGTACTTTTTGTGAAGCTGTTAAATGGCAAAAAGAAACAAACGGTATGTGTTGCTCAGGTGGGAAAGTACATATTAAAATATTACAAAATCCTCCAGAAATATTAAGATCACTGCTAATCGGTGACCATCCACAGTCAAAACATTTCTTGGATAACATACGTTCGTACAATAATGCCTTTCAAATGACATCTTTTGGTGCAGAACAGTTTTCAGAAGGCCCATTTATGCCAACATTCAAAGTGCAAGGCCAAGTTTACCACCTTCGGGATTGTCCGAAAGGGTTACCGCTGGCCCGGAACATAAAGGGCTAAGGAAGGAACACGGGTGGGTTTTAGTCAGTAACAGTCTGACACTCCCTTCCGCTCCACCCAGAGCGGGAGGGGTCATTTGATGATGTCCCATCCGAAAAAAAAAAAAAAAAAAGTTTACCACCTTATTGGTTCATTATTGCCTGAAAATGACGTCTCGAATCGTCTCGCGCATCCCGTTGTTTTTCAGTCCCTGGGCTCTTAGAATTCGACATCAGACGTTTCAGATCTCCGATTTTGACGACCCCGTTGTCGCTGGCATAAGCAACAGGATCCGCGTACGAAGTCGCGGAAGCTAGTACAAAAATAAAATAATTAAAAATACAGCAGGCAGCAAAGTGATGACCAGCCTTAACTGACGGCGCCCGTTCACGAACATGACGCATAGATCAGCACCATTCAACTCAACCATTTTGAAGGGAGCTAAACGATCCAACACACACGCCACCGTCAGCGAGATATTTAATATTTGCCGTTTTGTGGTTACTACAGCTTTTTTACATGTAACGTAGAAATTTGAACTGGGGTTATTTTTTGTGTCCGTAAGGTTGCTGTACTTTCGTAACACTTTTTTTATTTCTTACGAGTTTAGTTTAGTTTTTACGTAGGTTCGAAACCAGACAGGCGCTTTACTTTGTGTAAATTTTTTCATCACCGCTGCTCTCAAAACGGTGAAGGAAAACATCATCTTCATCTTTTTATGTTCTAGAAAATAAAAAGTAGAAGAGAGGAGGCCTGTGTCCCTGTAGTGGGGGCATTATAGGCTGATTATGATTTTTTAACCTCTCTTACAGCCAGTTTCTTCATCAACAGCTAAAGTAATCAGTAAAAGTATTGACTTTTACTTGACCATAACTGATACTGCGGCAAATGTGTTTCTTCATTCAAGTAACAGCTAAAGTAAAAGTCAAAAGAGTTGCCATTACACAAACGTCGTAATTTCCCCAAAAAATCGTGGGGAGATTTTTTTATACATGGCAGCACCACAATTTCTAAGTGCATAATGCTTTGTTCATAGAGTAAAAAATATGCTTTGTTACAAAAGATCCCTAAACTTCTTTTAGGTGATTGGTGTTTTAAATAAGTACCACAAGTTAGATGTATGGTTTATTATAGTTATATTTGTTACAAAAGTTATTGTTAGTATTTGTTCCTAAACTTCTTTTTATTTTAGTAGGTAGCTTAGGGTTTAGAGCTATTTACTATGAGTACCAATATGTTCAATTTAAATGTTGTTTTATTGTTTACAGTGAAAGATCTTCCAACTTCACTAACACTGAAATTGAAAAGTTGAAGAAACTAATTAATAGATATTCAAAGGTGCTATTAAACAAAAAAACTAATGGGTTATCCATAAAACAAAAGGATGAAACTTGCGAAGTTCTTGCAAAGGAGTTCAACGCCTCAAATAACACGCAAAAAATGATCCTTGCGAATATTAAATCTCTTATGCCTTAAGTTTATCGTCTGATGAACTGGAACTTTCACTTGACGATCTTGATGCCATTTTAATATTATAAATAACATCTAGGTTATTATGAAGCTATTACACAGATAAATGCGCAGTGATTTATATTAGTTAAAAACTCGAACGGGCGTCGAACAAGTCTTACCTAGAACAATACAACTTTGACAAAAGGACTATTAGGTACTTTAGCTTTCACATCTGCTTAATGGGCAGTAAAGGTTAGGGGCAAAAGTAACAATAAAAGCATCAGCTAAAATTGTGAAGAAACATATTTGACCGTTACTTTGGCTTTGTGACGTTACTTTGGCTGTTACTATTGATGAAGAAACTGGCCGTTAATGACAATTCTATATGGAGCTATAGACATTCTGCGACATTTCATAATCGGTAACCATGGCTCTACTGTCGCCCTCCCTTTTTTTTTGCGTATGGGAAATCATCAAATCCCACTCTGGGTGGAGCGGAAGGGAATGTCAGACTCTTACTGACTAAAACCCACCTTTGTTCCTTCCTTAGTCCTTTATGTTCCGGGCCAGCAGTAACCTTTTCGGGCAATTCCGCTGACCCGGACAATCCCGCTGACCCGGACAATCCCGCTGTCCCGGGCTCTCCTTATTTCTGATTCTATCGCGCAAGAAAACTCCGAGCGTACCTACAGCCCTCTCCATTTTTATGACTTTGTTCCCATCGGAAGCGATCACGTCGTCGTCAATAAACCTATTCCATTCAAGTCAACACAATTTTAGAGAGATAGATGGACATTGACTTGTGGCGGCATCTACATTGCAACATGCGAACTACGCATCACACTGACATCATGCAAAAATCATGCATCGTGCAAGCGGAGTTTTCCGCGCGACTATCATGTCGGGCAGTTGTCCACAAGACAGGACAGGTCCGACTTTCAGGCGTCTGACGACCCGTAGCGACTGTCAAAGATTCCAGAATGATAGCCGGGATCAACGGCTTAGCGTGCTTTCATGTGATGGTCACCCATTTATGGATCGAGCGCGGCAAGCGTAGCTTAATCTGATCGATCGACCCGTGTGCGGTTGTTATTACTTAGCCACGAGCCTCTCTCTATTTAAAAAGACTTATAAGACATAAGTCTTAATATAGCCTAATGCCACAAAGCACATTTCTGAAAACGAAATTAAGTAAGGAAGAAAAACGATCCTTTTGAAGAATCTGTCACACAAGACTCCAAAAACTTTCAAAGAAGTAATGTGACAGACATTGACTAATGATACCTCAACCTCAAAACGTCTGTGGTAATCATTCCCGTGATGAATTCTACATATTATTTGAAATACTGATATCATCATGCTTCGCTGATTGAGAATAAACGGAGTTATTAATGTTCTTAATCTTCGTGTCGCTGGCAAGACTGTATTTTAAATCTTGTTTTCCCAAAACTTTGCCACTTTGCTTTTTTAGGGTGTAACCTTCCGTGGTCCACTTGAAAGTCTCTGAACCGTCTCCGGACACAAGTAGGAAGAAAGCAAAGAAAGAGAGAAAATTAGTTTATTTGACTCGGGTTATGGCACACAATATTCACAAAAAAACTTAAAATAGTATTGTGTGTCACGGCTGCGCCAAATTGGCCCAGTTCAGCCTAAATGTCCGACAACAAATGCCTTTTTATTTGCGCATGTGAAATCATCAAATGACCCCTCCCGCTCTGGATGGAGCGGAAGGGAGTGTCAGACTCTTACTGACTGAAACCCACCCGTGTTCCTCCCTTAGCCCTTTAAGTTCCGGGCCAGCGGTAACCCTTGCGGACAATCCCGTCCCTTTCGTCAATCCAATGCCTGACGCTGGTTTTCATCAGGACCCTATGTTACGAGGACGTCTTACGACCAACCTGGTAAAGTGGGGCTACCTTGACGGAACGGCTGTAGGGTGTGATTATTGAGCTATGTCACAAACCATGCTCCCACCTCCTATCCTGCCCTGAGTGTCCCAAAACATGCACAAAGTGACCTCTGCACTGCCACCGACAACGCCGTAGTTACTAATGATGAAAATGATGATTAGCACCGTGTGTTTAATGAAGCGTTCAATTTTTTTATTTTGTGATAGAGTACAGGAACATGTTCTTCTTAAATATTTATCTACTAGCTGTGCCCGCGACTTCACCCGCATATCCGCTCCGTTGTCGCGAAATCTCGTAAAGATCGGTGACAATAGAAAAAGTACTTGTGTCTCATTAGTGACAGTTGAGCTCGTAGTATGCCGGTAAAAATATACGTTTTTTGCGGCCTAAACGGCCGTATCTTTTTTTTACGTTAACTTAGGTGTTTAATTTTTTCACAGCTTCAAGGGACTGTAGACCTGAGTAGTTTTCAATTTCAACTTGTTACCTCCATGCGTTCCCAAGATAAAGGATCTTGACAGACAGACGGATGGACAGACGGACGGACAACAAAGGGTTCCGTTTTTTCCTTTTGAGGTACGGAACCCTAAAAAGAACATTAAATTTAACAAAAACATAAAGTCAAACATACAATGATTGTCTTAAAGCGGTCATTTCAGTCAGCTCATTGGATAATCCAACTTTGCTTATTAAATAATTTTTTCAGGATTTTTTTCTGCAACAGTCTATACGTTCCACGTTGCTCAAGTGGTTGCAAGCACTACAGTTGAGTATGAGGTCCAGGGTTGGATTCTCGGGTCGGGCAATGTGTTTGAGCTTGTCCATCTGGAAATTCTCAGTAGCAGCCCGGAGTCTGGACTTGCTCCCGGTTGATGGCAATAGGCTTGCCCCCATAGATATCCGAGAGATATGCCTTCACTCTATATTTGTTCGAGTTCAAATGTCGCCACCTTTTTCCCACTCTCACACTGAAACTAAAAAAACAAAAGAAATAGACTATACGGCCCACATGATGCTTTTTTGGCACACACGCAAGAAAGTAGGCGTAATGGCGGAAACATACTTACGTGTCGTGGCGTGTCGTGACGCCTTCTGACGCAGTGTTAGCCAATCAAAACTCGTTGTAATTTGACGTAGTCCTGAACAGATTCGTTTGATTGGTGTATCCCGAGTCACGACACAACACGACACAGTAATGTGGCTTAACACTTTTGTGCTATCTTATAGTACACATGCTCAAAAGGGGCGGGCACCAGAAAGTATAGATACAGTCACTGAATGCACACATGCAACTCTGCACTGCGTAACACACTATCAATACTTGTACTATTCATTCTGTGCTATCAATCTCAATCTGTTTTTTTTTTAAAGATATTGCTAATCCATTGCTTCATGTGTTCGAAAAATGTGTCTATTCAACAACGTAAATAACGCAATGAATGACAAAACCCATTGATACTAATTGTGTGTACGCAATCAAACTTTTGGTCAGTTTGATCGGAATGGAGACGACATGTGCCACGCCTCCATGACATATTCCTCGATATCCGTGGCTCGCCCCCTGTTACATGGGACTTAAATATAACAGAACAGCTATTAGCAAACACTCGATACGCTTCCGTATCGTATCGAACGTCGAATGTCATCGTAGGAGTCATCTAAACGCTATTCACAAGACCGAAACCCGAAAATTTTGTCAGTTTAAATCAAGAGAAGTGGTGGTGGCCTGGTGGTATCGGCCGCGACTTACGAGTTGTAGGTTCGAACCCAGACAGGCGCTTTACTTTGAGTTATTCCGTTCTGATCCCCTGAAATCCCCCTCCATTCCCCCACCTCGATCCCCTGCTTGTTCGTCTTCTGTTTTAAATTATTTCATCACCACTGCTCTCAAAACGGTGACGGAAAACATCGTGAGGAAACCGGCATGTCCTAGAACCAAAAATTCGAAAACATGTGACATCTACCAAGCCGCACTGGGCCCGTGTGGTGGATTACGGCCCACTCCCTCTCACAGAGAGAAGGCCTGTGTCCCAGCAGTGGGAACATGATAGGCTGATTATTATGATAAATCAAATAGACGATCGCTATTCTTCCGACAGTTCAGCTGTCGGGCACAAGGCAAATCAGGTTATTGAAATGTGTCATTTTCGACACGATAGCGTGTCGGAAGGTTGTGAATAGCTAGGCTGACGAAATGTGGGTGAAGTAAAGGTACACCCACATTGACGCGATGTTATGTTGTGTTATTCCATAAATGCCCACATAATCTATGGGTTTAGAATATTCCGATACCATCATTTCAGCCGAAAGACGTCCACTGCTGGACATAGGCCTCCCCCGAGCACCTCCACTTCAACCGGTTTTGTGCTTCTCGCATCCAACAGGTCTTCTCGTCCCACATACCGCAGTGTCTCAAGACGAAAGTCTTTGACCAGTGCGTGTTGCCAGTGATGACTTATGGCACTGAAACGTGGTGGCTCACAATGGGCCTTATAAGAAGGCTAAAACTCCCCCAAAGGGCAATGGAGAGGGCTATGCTTGGAGTTTTCCTGTGTGATCGAATCAGGAATCAGGAATGAGGAGATCTGCAGGAGAACCAAGGTAACCGACATAGCCCGAAGAATTTCCAAACTTAAGTGGCAGTGGGCAGGGCACATTGCTCGCAGAACAGATGGCCGATGGGGCCGAAAGGTTCTGGCGTGGCGACCGCGTATAGGGAGATGTAGCGTTGGAAGGCCTCCCACAAGGTGGTCCTACGACCTTGTGAAGGCCGCAGGAACCCGTTGGATGCCGATACCACAGAGTAACAAATATACTTACTTAGAGGTTAGAGAACATTCTCCCACTATAACATTATCGTCATACAAATGTATGTTGCATAAGCAACTGTGTAAGCACGCAAGTTCAACACAATAATGTTATCACATTATGTAATGGTTAAACATGAACATTACATTTGATACAAACGTAACGTAATATGTAACTAGTGAGTTATGAAGTGTTTGTTTGTTTGTTTGTAGTTAATGTAGTGAAAAGCTCGTTAATCAAAAGTCTAATTAATGGTCATCAAAAGAGGTGAGATAATGTTTTCGAATTAAATTCAATTTGATGAATGATCAAAAAACCCAAAAAAAATGGGGTTTTCCATCAGGAATTCCTCAGTAGCAGCCCGGAGTCTGGATTTGCGCCTGATTGGTGGCAATAGGTCCGCCCTTATTACATATGACGGTGAAATGTGGGTGAGGCCCGTGGCTAAATAATAACAGCCGCACAGGTCGATCGATCAGGTTAAGCTACGCTTGCCGCGGTTGGTCTGTGGATGGGTGACCATCTTTACATACCGAGACCCCTTGGGGCCTTGGAAAGCACGTTAAGTCGTTGATCCCGGCTGTCATTGATCTTTGACAGTCGTTACGGGTAGTCAGAAGCCCGAAAGTCTGACAGTCTTACCAAGGGGTATCGTGTTACCCAGTAACTGGAATGTGGAGGTCAGATAGGCAGTCGCTCCATGTAAAATACTGGTATTCAGCTGCATCCGGTTAGACTGGAAGCCGACCCCAACATAGTTGGGAAAAGGCTAGGCAGATGATGATGGTGAAATGTGGGTGTACTAGGTAAAGCAGCCTCCAACATTTGGCTCAAGTACCCTCGACTCTTCGAAGGAGCCCGATAGCCATAATTATTTTAGACTCAATTTGTAGGATGCAGTCTATGAATAAAACCGTCACCATTCAATGGATTCCCTCACACATTGGAATCGTGGGTAACGAAGAAGCAGACTTAGCAGCCCAACAAGCATCGTATGAGGGTATTAACCTTTTAACCGCCCGACTTCAGAACAGTTGGCGTGTCCCTAGCGCCCGGCACAGTGAATCGAAAATTAATTTTTGATAGAATACAGCGTAATTAAATAAAAAAGCTGAATAAACGAGCAGTGATATTTTGGTCGTAAATATACGACTCTGGCGAAATGGGCCCGAAAATATTTGTCGGATTAATCCGACGTAGGCGGTTAAAAGGTTTTACACATGCACACCGTTATACTCAGATTGGCTTGGTCATGTCAAAGACCTATGCAGACAAAAATGGCACGAATACTTTGATGAACGATGAAAGTTAAAGGGAATCTGGTATAAAACCATCCAGTCCGAACCGCATCGTTACCCATGGTTTGAAGGAAGGAAGATAGATAGGAAACATGTAGTAGCTCTGTTGAGGATGCGTTCAGGCCACATCCCATCGAATAAGTTTAAATATTTAATGGATATAAGTACCTCACCAAACTGCGAAGTTTGTGGGGTGATTGAGGATATTTACCACGTGCTGATGGAATGTGACCGGAACATACACGATAGACCATATTCGCTTGGTTGGGGATTCGAAGTGGGTGCATGTAACAGCATCCTAGCGTCCCCTTTGTCAGAGGAGGCTAGGATGTTGTGTCGACTGTTGTTCGTTATCTACCAAAACGAATAGGGACAACACTATCAAGTAGGTCTTAATTATTATTATAATATTAAGTAACTGTTCATTACCCATTGTTTAGTTTTAAGTTGTTGAATGTTGTCTGTTACGGGGGTGACATTATCACTAAGTGATAAAACCCTTTTAAATAGGTAAATAAAGTTTAAAAAAAAAAAAAAAAGTACAGGTACACCGCTGCGGGTGTTACAGGCGTGACGTAATATGGTGAAAAAAAAATGGGAAAATGGTGTTACAGCCAAATTAGACCGATTTTAAATTTTCCATAGAAACAGAGATTTCCAGATAACTTTTTTTAAATAAGACATTTCAAAAATGTTCTCTACTAACTTTTTAGACCTTTGTATCCTGCTTAAGCTTAAGAAGTTTCATTAAAATCGGTTCACTAATTTCGAAAAATAAGGGCTTGAAAGTTTGTATGAAATGCCGTACGGCGTAAACGCTCATAAGAAGTATTTATTTAGTAGAAGAGAAATCTTATGATAATCCTTTAAAATGCTGACAGAGATACGGAGCAACAGATTAATTTATGCAAAAAATTTACGGCATCTTCTCATTTATTTCAGTATTTATCAAACAATGGCAATGAAAACAAGGCACTCATGGGCTCCAGTGGAAAAACAAATACGGTAAAACATTAATTTTCTTACATTTTGAAGAGGGCACTGTTTAGTTTGGCCACAGTTGCGCCGCAAAATAATCGCTTTGTATGTTTAGTGAATGGCTGTTATTTAACTTTATCTTTCGCACTCTTTTTCTCTTAGGAGACGATCGAATCAACCGGTTACCACCTTTGGAATCAACACAACTGGAGGCCTCGTAAAGGAGTAATTAATAATATTATTTAATAGTTTGTTCTAACACCTGAAGGCGAACACGTTCAAAATCTAGTCGCAAACTCATCTCAGCGACTATCAATGTCAAAAACTTGACAAAAATGTATGTAAATTGATTGTATGTTTGACAGATTGAGACACAAGACATTAGATTGCGAACGTTCTTTAAAATATGGGAATCGCCCCTTTGTTCTTACTTTCCTGTTTTTCTTTTGTTTCTATGGGATGGTTTTCACTTTTTTCGGAACCCTCGATCTATTCTGTAAAAAAATATCACATTGAGACCGTAGGTAAACTGAGCTTGAAGTGAGCTGTCAATTTATAGTATCAATCCCTGGTTATCAGGTGGAATGACAGCTCACTTCAACCTGGAAATTCTTTTACAGTGAAAATAATAGTCATGTGAAAAAAATAAGAAACATAGTATCTGCTTTTTATTTAGTTCAGTTGTTGTGCAAAGTTTCATGATCTAATTTAGAGTATTTTCTTAATACTAGCGGTTTATTTTTCGGTTTGGAGGTAACTTTGTAATTTTTTTCTATAGAGAAAATTTTATGGAATCGTGTTTTCGCCAAAACTAGTATTTAACATTAATCCTCAACTTTACCATATATTTATTTAAAAATGAATGCTGCAATACTTTCGACATAACGGCGGATCATGCTAAGCTATTTGAGGTAGTATAGACCCTAAAGGCGCTCATCAGACGGCGGTTAGTAAAACTCACTTCACTCGAGCACTGTCTTTGTGCGATCGTGTGGCACTTGTCCGCGGAAGCGACGGAACATTACACCTTGCGGCCAAAAGTCACCACCTTGCGGTCAAAGTTTTGCCTTCTATGTGCGTTGGTAGTATAGCAGGTAGTACTCGTATATGCACTATCGTTCGCGGTCAAATTGACCGGCCCGGCCCTCCCCGCCGTGTGTTTCGCGCCTAAGAGGTGTAATTTTAATGTTAGGTTTCCGTTTTGAAACCTAAGATTGTGTTCTCAGACGGCGGAAACTTTGTAGGTAATACTTGTAAGTTTTAAGGTTAAGACTGAGTATTTATTTTTAACATTTTCATTACAGACTCTCCACAATCTCACATACATCGATAAAGCAGAAAACCTGATCAGGTTACCAGCATTGAACAAATACTACGAAGAGAAGAAAAGCAAGAAAAAATCAATAAAAAAGTCACCAAGAAGAACAATACAGAAGATCATAAAGAAGAATAACAGGGCGAAGATAAAGAAGTTGTATGTGGTCAAGATGACTTCGAGCCACCCGACAGTGGCACCGAAGTTTGACTTCGATAACGATCAAGACGACTACTCCGCTCGAAAGGCAGAGATGACAACGCGGTCGAATCAACAGAAAAAAATTAAGAAGTATAGCGTAAAACAGGCGAAGCTGCCTCGGTATCCGATGCCATACCGACAAATGCAGACAAGAAAGAATAACTACAAGAGACCAAAAAGGGAAACTCGAGACATCTTTATATTCAAAGACTTTGATTCGATGCAGTTTGTGAAAGGAAAGACAGATGATGATAAGTATAATGTGGTGAATGCTCATTATAAGAACTATTGGTAGTAAGGAAAGCTTGTAAAATTTCTAACGTGACGACATTATCGTGGACGTCCACGTTCAGAAAATGTAGATCAAATACGAAATACGTGCACGTTATAACATTGTCGTGGACGGAAATTTAGAACAATCTTCATACAGGGTGGAAAAAATCCACCACATAGCCGTCAACTACGCATTCTGTACATCAAACTAAGTAACATTGCACAAAAATAATGAGGTATTCCACTCATAGCACTGATTTCAACCGCACTTGGACGAACGGCACCTGAGCACTTCCACTAACGGCACTGAAACAAAATTTTGTAACGTGCGGTTCGGTGGAACAATTTTTGCTGCGACTGCTTTTATTTTTGGTGTGTTTGCTGTAGTGCGCAATGTAACGCACGAAAAACATTGTGCTTACGGGTGCATGCAATGGTACAGGGGTCGTGGGGGGAGTTTAAAGTGGTGTTAAAACATTAAAAACTTAGTATAAGTTGGAACTTTGATCTACAATATCTCTTTAACCAGAATGGACCATTACAAAAATATATGATCACAATGACGGGGAGTACAAGTGACTCTCGGCTTTGTTAGGTGTGTTTTTACGCCTGTTATATTTCCTTAGATTTTATTTCCCTGTTTTATCGAGATGCCGTGGAAGTCCAATATGATATCGTCACGTTAGAAACTATAAAAACGTGTAATAGATACGGTCTGGGAAATTACTTTACCCAGATGCTTGATATGTGAGATGAATCGCTTTTCGAATGTTTAGAAAAGTTAAATATATAGAAGAGTAAATATTTATGATTACTAAAATAAAATATTTTTTAAACAATTTTACCATTATGTCCCGTACGCAAAATACGCACTTTGACGTGGAGTTGCGCACACCAACCCGTATTACCTATTACCTTCCATTGTGTCGAAATGTCTGTGTTGTGTCTGTGATGTATTTGTTTTTATTTTAATAGAATATCTCAATAATAGATAACCATTTTCTTTATATTTAAACTAGCTTCTGCCCGCGACTACGTCCGCGTGAAATTTCACCCTACCCCCGTTCAGCCTCTTAGGGGTGAAATTTCGAAAAACACTTTCTTATTGGATACCTACTGTTCACAAAGAACACACCTACCAAATTTCATGTCTCTAGGACCAGCGGTTTAGGCTGTGCGTTGATATATCAATCAGTCAGGACTTCGTATTTTATATATATAGATATTTCTTATATAACTGTGACTGCCTCGTTGGTCTAGTATTTGCAAACGCAATTGCTTAGCACGAGGCCCTGGATTCAATTCCCAAGTCAGGCTGCTACGCTGCCCGAACTGCCGGAGGTTCGCTCCTTATTTCATGGGACTTAAACATAACTGGCGACATGATTGTGGTTATACAGGGTTATTTGAAAAACATCAACAACCTCTTAAGAGGTCCCTGTACTCATCATTATGAACAACTTTTACTATGGGAGCAAACCTGAAATCGCGAAAAAAAATCAGCTGTTCCCTACATGTATGTTCGTATAACTCATCAAAATGTAGGGAACAGCTGATTTTTTTTAAATGAAGAACGTTTTACCAATAACCCTGTATAATAGGGTAAACCACTGCCTAACCCTGGCTACTACAGGCGTGATGTTGTGTATGTTCTTTTTTACCCCATTTGTATAGTCTTGTGTCTTTCTCATAGTATTTTAATCGATGTATCACACTAATATTATAAAGGCGAAGGTTTGTGTGTGTGTTTATATGTTTGTTACTTCTTCACGCTCAAACGGCTGGACCAATTTTGGTAAAATTTGGTATGGAGGTAGCTGACACCCTGGATTAACATATATAATACTATTTATCCCGATATTTCCACGGGATCGAAACTTCTGCGGGTGAAACCGCGGGGCGCAGCTAGTGTGACTATAAATGCTTGCGGCTAAGTAATTCAGTAAAACAGTCGCACGGTCAATAAAGTTAAGCTACGCTTGCCGCGGTTGGTCCGTGGATGGACCATCTTCACATACCAAGACGCCTCCGTGCCGTGAAAGCACGTTAAGCCTTTGTCCCGGCTGTCATTTGTGGATCTTTGACAGTCGTTACGGGTCGTCAGTAGCCCGAAAGTCTGACAACCAGTTTTACCGAGTTATTCCGGTCTGATCCCCTGAACCCCCCTCCACCCTCCTCTCCTCGAACCCCTGCTAGTTCTTCTTCTACTATAAACTTTCTCATTCCGGTTCGTAGGTATACCCAGTAACTGGGTTGTGGAAGTCATATAGGCAGTCGCTCCATGTAAAATACTGGTGTTCGGTTCGGTTACACTTGCAGCCGACCCCAGGGAAAAAGGCTAGGCAAATGATGTATGTAAATATGAATACATTCATCCTTTTTTTCACGATTTAGTGAGTCTACATTCCAGTCTACAGTACAAAGCCAATGGAAACCCTATTTTATATGAACAGACGGCAGCACATCAAGCTACTACTATCTGTCAAATTTCTTTACTAGATTTTCAACTTTATCGCTACAGCGTAAGGTTCAAGGTTGATTGGGAAAATTTGACAGTTTCGGGTAGCTTGATCTGCTGGCGTCTGTACCACCTTCCTAATACTCGAAAACAAAGCATGTTTTCCCTAAATTCTAGTATTTGATGAGTATAATATCCTAATTAAAAGCAAATTAGTTCTGTATACATACACACACACATACACACTACTTACTTGTTTGCTTCTTATTTACTTTGCTTGCTTGGTGCATATACACTTGGCTAGGCTTTAGCTCGCGACTTCGTCCGCAAGAAATTTCGACCCCCGACCCGCCGCGTAGCATCGCATCACATCGCTTACACGCACTATTACTTCGTTGTCGCTAAGGTTTTTTTTTTTTCTTTATGTTCGGCTCCTAAGAGCGAAGCGTGAGGTTAAAAAGCCTTTAAAAACTTCCCCAAGAATTCGACTGCCAGTAGTTCCAGAGATGAATGCGTTCAAACAAACAAACGCTCTATCGAAGAGGTTGTTTGCAAGTGAAAGACACTTGAGCGAACCCACTTTCACTAAATGAAATTCCCGCGAATGGACGGATTCGGAAATGTACCTACCAGATTCCACTTCTGTGATAAATGATTTATTTTCTGTAAGTAGGTTTGTACAAACACTTTTACACGTCAATCATATTTTTTTAAACTAGATGAGGTCGGCGTTTCCTATCTGACTAATCTGAGAAGAAAGGCCGAAACAAACTCAGAGGTCACAGTCTCTTTTAAAGTCCAGACAAAATCTTGGTCAGATCGTGTGAAGACCATGTAGATTGGTGTCTGAAATAGTCTTTTGAGGAAAGAACCACACAGATTGAGCGGATCTACTGTGCTCCCGGTATTTTCGTAAAATGGGAGCGTCACAACTTCTACGTAAGTATTTAATTAATTTCATACAAAGACATGTTTCAATTAAATTAGCAATCTCAACGAAACGAGGAAATATTCTGCAAATTATTAATTACTAGCTGCGCCCCACGGTTTCAGCCGCGTAAGTGTCGATCCCGTGGGAATATCGGGACAAAAAGTAGCCTATATGTTAATCCTGGGTGTAGGCTACCTCCATACAATTTTTTTTCAAAATTGCTCCAGCCGTTTGAGCGTGTAGAAGTAACAAACATATAAAAACACACACATACACACCCCCCACACTCACACTCACAAACTTTCGCCTTTATAATATTAGTGTGATGTATTTTTATTCAAATTAATTGGATGGCATTTAAAAGTACTTCAATTTATTCCCATTTCATTTACCTAATTTTGCCTGTGTTCCACCAAATATACTGAATGTGCACCAAAATATGTTCATTAAAATATGTCATAACGAGCATCTATTTAACAACTGTTGCAAATTTGTAAAAATAGTAATACACCTAATTTTAAAAACAAGCATTTATTTTTTTAAATAACAATAATTTTTTTTTTAAATAATCTCTTTTTCCATATTTTTTTTCTTTAAAATTTAGTCGTTTCTGGCACTCGCCGGCCGCTGCCGCGGCACCGCTCGCTTGGCTCGCTCGGCTCGTGCGTAGGAGGTCACAGTTTTAACCTAACCTAACCTAAGCATTTTTTTTAAATAATTAACCTCGTAACTAATTCGGTTCTCGATAATGTCCATTTCAAAAAAATTAAAATAGTAAGTTACAAATATTTTGTAATATTTGGTGCACGATCAGTATTTTTCGGGGAAGAATAATATTTTAGAAATGCATACATAGATGTACCTTTAGATTTTTGGTGAACACAAAAATATTATCCAAATTAATTGAAGATAAGATTCGTGACGGATTTCCTGGGAAGATAATGAGTATTTGTGGCCTTTTAATTAATCTGTAAATGACTGCTTCTAAGTAAATGAAGCTGTCGTTAAAGTAGGTGATTAAATATTTTAGTACTTCTAAAGTCATCATCATCTGCCTAGCCTTTTCCCAACTATGTCGGGGTCGGCTTCCAGTCTAACTGGTTGCAGCTGAATACCAGTATTTTACATGGAGCGACTGCCTATCTGACTGGCAATACGATTCCCCTTGGTAAGACTGGTTGTCAGATTTTCGGGCTTCTGACTACCCGTAACGACTGTCAAAGATCCACGAATGACAGCCGGGACCTACTGCTTAACGTGCTTTCCGAGGCACGGAGGGTTTCGGTTCGTAAAGATGGTCACCCATCCTCAGACAAACCGCGGCAAGTGTAGCTTAACCTGATCGATCGACCTGTGCGGCTGTTACTATTTAGCCTGTATATTTAATGAAATGAAATTAACTAGTTAGTTTCTTAATACATTATTCGTGTTTTGTACTTACTTAAAATTATTGCTGCTCCCACGCCTTATTATAAAAAAAATAGCTTCTGCCTTCGGCTTCGCCCGCATGGATGTCGGAAATTATAGGTACCACGGCCACGGGAACGTGCTACCGGGACAAAAAGTAAAGTCCTTGTCCTTCCCCAGGATGCCATCTATATAAATCCGTTCAGTTGTTTAGGCGTGAAAAGGTAACATACAGACAGTTACTTTCGGATTTGTAATATTAGTATGAATCATGTAAATTATATTTAAACTTTAGAACTTGGCATTCGGTGAAGACTTTGTAAAGGACGAAAACCAAATGCTATCAAGAGAAACATGCAAGAGAAACATGAAATGTGGCCACTAGAAATAAAAAAAAGTATCACATAAAAAACACTTTATTCACATATAAACAAAAATAATTTACATCGCTTACTGACTATAAATTAAACAGTTAAAATATTAAATTAATAATATTATAGCTACAATGTCAAACTTGACACACACAAAGATAGATACTATCTTTTTAATAAACTTTTACTTATGAACCACGACATACTTGTACCATACCATACCATAATCAGCCTATAATGTTCCCACTGCTGAGACACAGGCCTCCTCTCAATGAGAGGACTTGTGTGGGGACTAAAATTCAATAATTAGCTAAGTATATTTATAAAATATTACCTATATTCATAAATCTCACTCCACTGAATATATTTAAAATACAAACGAAAACTTTGAAATAAACGGAGCAAAGCTTATCAATATGGGTAATAAAGTTTAAATTGACATCAAAGTGCAAAACCAAAAATTCAAATACAAATCCATCAACACGCAATGGGCCCAAGTTTTGGATTACGGACCTCTCTCTGTGACCCAGCAGTGGGAATTTTATGGGCTGATTATGTATATATCTTCGATCATGAACCCTTTTGTTTTGTTGTAGTTATAAGCAAAACTTGAATCAACAACGAATCTGTTGAAAGACCGATTTCGGTCCATATTTCAAAATACAACCTCAACAGCATTTCGATTCAGACAGCCTTTCAATTCAAACTGAATTGATTCTAAAAGCGCGATCATCAATTAGGCCTGACGTATAATAATTCAAAACGAAACAAACGCTTTGATTTTGAGCAAAATATAACACAACAAATTGAAAATGTGAGAAGTGATTTATCCCTTATTTTAAAGCAATGGCACGATGTAAAAAGAACAAAGATGATTGATGAAAAAAAAAACAGACAGATAATGACAATCTAAATAATAGTGATAATTATTGTGATGTGTAATTGGGTTGTGGAGATCCAGATAGTCCCTCTATATGGAATACTGGTATTCAGCTGCATGCGGTTAGACTGGAAGCCAAACCGACCCCAATGAATTTGGGAAAAGGCATGGCAGATGTTGATGATGTATATGTATATATTTAAATGTTTGAATTAAGTTGAAGGATTAATGAATTTATGAAGAATGCAGTAAAATTAGGATACATGACTGAAGTTAGAAGTAAGATAAAGAACAACGTCAAATCACAATTTCAGCTTTGTGTAGAGAGAGTGTTTTGTGAGGAGGCAATAAATCGTATGCGATTAATGTACATTCTAAGCCTTACAATTACAAACTGCAATTCTGTGGACAATTTATAGCTTGTTGGAAACCCAAACTGCATAAGTTACTACACAGCCACCGACAGAGCACCAAAATATCACTTGATTCAGTTTCTATATATAGCGTAGATATAAAATTACTTCGTTCCACAAGAACTTTGTTCGTCAATGAATGAGAAATCACAAAACCTTAGCGAAATACTCATGAAAAGCACAGAAAACTTAATTAAAAATTTAATAGCCTGCTAGGAGGTTTTTACAGAAATAGAAACGTGGCGGTGAGTACCCATAGGTTTTAAAATATGATTTTTAGTTATTAAAAGTACTCTTGGCTTAGAATTATTTTTGTTGAATCAATGTTTCATAATATTTTTACCGACTTCAAAAAAAAGGAGGTTATCAATTCGATACGTATGTATGTAATATTATTAGAATTGCATTATATTCACATATGATGATCTATTAGGGCTTCCAAACAAATATACAAAATTTCATAGACGTATGTATGTATGTATGTATGTATGTATGTATGTATGTATGTATGTATGTATGTATGTATGTTTGTCCACGCATATCTCCGGAACTATTAATCGGATCGTGACCATTTTTTTTTTATTGGCTTACATTTTCTTCAACTTAGGGAACAGTGCAAGTTTCATCAAGATCGATTCAGTAATTTTCAAGATATGGACAAATACGTGTAAGTGTGACGGCCTGGCTTATTGATAAGAGCTACGGGTGTAGTGTCAAAGGGAAAACATCTCAAAACCTTGGTCAAATACTAGTGCAAAAACTAAAAATTACGAAATAAAAAGTAATTTAAAAAAATTAAACCGACTTCAAAAAGAAATTAACTCAAAATTATGAAATAACTTTAATTTCGGAAGTCGGTGGCATAAAACTAAAATACAGATCCCAAGACACCGACTTCCGAAATTAAAGTTATTTCATAATTTTGAGTTAATTTCTTTTTGAAGTCGGTTTAATTTTTTTAAATTACTTTTTTCTTGAGTTTAAAAAAAATGTGATACATGATTTTATAGGCTGCCACGTGTAGTGTTCTTTTTGCAACAGTTTTTATCAATACCAATCTCAAAAATCGTAGGTAGTTCAAGCCATCGACTTCTCTCAACATTAAATTCTTTGCCCATAAGTCTTGACTAAATTATAACCTAATATTGTGCTTACACTAACTGGGTTGTGGAGGTCAGATAGGCAGCAGCTCCAAGTAGAATATCTAATCAGCTGCAATCCAGTTAGACAGGAATCCGACTCCAACATAGTTGGGAAAAGAAGATGATGATCGTGCTAACACATACATTCAGTCTTAAGCCTGCTCAGCCTTAATATCCTCTGCTCCCTGCTTGCTCCTGTACTCCCAACCTTGGTAAGCCAGGTCTTGAGGACTAACATCATGCTCCCTGAAGGAAATACCGCCGCCGGATCCATATTTGTGGCCACCCTGAAATTATAATGTGAAGAATTAGATGGATATCATGATAATAAACACACTGGTTGGACAAGAGAGAAAAGTGGATGAAAAAAGAATATCGTGACAATCAAAGGGGAGACCTATGTCCAGCAGTGGACACTAGAATCTTTTAGCTAAATGATTATGATAAAAACTAACTTAAGAATAAAAAAAATATATAATAAATTAATGAGAGAAAGTACTATAGAACCTTAAGGAATAACATAAAATCATAAATTTATACTGATTAATAAGAATGATGACAATCAATGACGGGTACAGCCCGATTTAAACTTTATGGCGGCTCGAAACATGAGGCGTGTCGCTAAGCAGTAACAGATTCACCTATCAGCGGGAGTGAGGGGTGAGGTACTGCGCAGCCAGTAGCGCAATTCAGAGCACTCATAAAGTTTGAATCGGGTTGCATGATCATAGAAATATTCTTTCTCATTTCTATGGGTATGAAGGAGTTACCTACTATACAAATATCTATGACACTTATCAAACACTTCCAGTGACATTCTCCGATTAATATAAACATAAAGTAAAGAACCGATTTAGCCTGATTTATGATACCAAACATGTCAATAATATTGCTGAACTTTTAATAACCTGTCATGTATTTCAGTTAGCTATTGTGACGGCAGTTTTATATGAAAAGTTGGGAGTCTTTGAAGATTAAAGAACATCGATTTATCCATGCGAATAAATTATTCGGAGAAATGAATCCAGGATTAAATTGGAATCAATTTATGAATTCTACTTGCCTTTTTCATTTCTATATCGACGAAGTAAAAAAGCTGTAGACATTTTATTTCTAAGAACTAAAGATTGAAATAGTGAAATGAATGAAGTCAAACATGAATTGAAAGTGTTTCAGGATTTGGTAATTAGCATAGCAACAAGAGAGACAAAATAGCGAAAGAAAATAATAATGAAGATGACCTACATCTACTTGAATTCATTATCTCAGATAATAATAATAATATAATAATAATAATCTTTATTGACATAAAAATATTACAACCATACATGTGAAACCCCTGACTCCTGTGCTAGGCGAACCTGTGTTACAGGAATCAGTGTCCTCCGCCTTAGATCAATACACATTTCAATTTTTATGTAATAAAATACAAATAGTAAGTAACACTAGTAGGTATTGAGACAGTAAAAATAAACAATAAAAAAGAAACAAAGCGAGCGTGTGATTGCGTGTGTATGTGTACGTGTGCGGGGGTGTGTGTGTGTGTGTGTGTGGGGGTGAGTGGGTGTGTGTGGGTGTGAGTGGGTGTGTGTGTGTGCGATAGTAAGCGAACGCATGTGCGTGTACATGAGTATGTATGTGAGTATCTAAAAGTTTTTTGTAAATTATACTCGTCTTTTATGTTACTGTTAATATTAACTTCTCAGTGTCGTCATAACTTAAGGATTGAAGCCAAGGTCTTAAAATCTGTTTTACCTTATATGACGTAAGCTTATAAATCGAGATAGATTTATTAACACGGTTGTAAATTTTTGAACTTAACGCACAAAAGTGTCTTGACGCGAGAGTAGTGCGACATTTGGTAACTTTGCAGACTGGGAAACCAGTGCGTCTACATAATGCATCTGAACTTATTGGTAACATAGTGTGTCTACGTAGAATAGTACGAAGGATATATAATTGTCGAACTGTAAGGACCTGAGCTTCCGAGTACAACTGTCTAGTGGGATAGATTTGTTTTTTGAAGGACATCACTTTAAGTACTGCCCGTTGTGCCCGTTCCGCTCTAAGCATAGCTGTTTTAAAAGTCCCTCCCCATACTGGAATGCAGTAGGTAATTATAGACTCGCATAACGAGCGGTAGACCATTGTTGCTGTCTCCTTGTCCGCAGAATGTCGTAGGTCTTTAAACAAATAAATAAGCTTACGAAGCCTAGAACATAGAGCGTCTATGTGTGTTCGCCAGTCGAGCTTTTCGTCAATAAGGACGCCTAGATATTTGATGTGAGGTACCAAAGTGAGGCTAATACATTTACATTGCGTAGAATCTGTACATACATGTGGAATTATATCTGTAGTAGTTGGGGGCTTAGGCCAGTTTGATGAAGAGAACTGTATGACTTTTGTTTTTGCAATATTCAGTGTCAGCATGTTGTTGTTTAGCCAGTCCATTATACATCGCAATGAAGATTTAACTCTATCAGCCGCCTTGGACCAGTCACTGTCATAGATGAGAAGTGCCGTATCATCAGCGTAAGTGAAAATATCACATTGATAAACAGGTAATTGGCAGAGGTCATTAATGTAAATTTGAAAGAGGGTGGGCCCTAAAATACTGCCTTGTGGAATGCCGTAGCAAACCGGTTCCTCTTTACTAATGATGTCCTCAATTTTTACGCATTGACTACGGTCACTCAGGTAACTTTTAAAAATATCTAGAGCCAAACCACGTATTCCTATGTGCTCCATTTTGGCCACCAGTCTAGGGATTGAGACCGTATCGAAGGCCTTAGTGAGGTCCAGAAAGATTCCGTAGCATTTAAAGCGATTATCCAGTTTATCCACCAAATTGTTAACAAGGTCTAACACCGCATCCTCGGTTGAGATACCTGTTCGAAATCCGTATTGTTTTGGTGATAAAATATTATTTTTTGCGAGGAATTTAGTCAGGGAATTATTGAGAATACGTTCTAGGATTTTGGAGAATGCGCTAAGTACAGATATGGGTCGATAATTAGAAACATCGTCTCTGGCCCCAGCCTTGTATATAGGGTGCACTATTGCGCGCTTGAAAGCTTTTGGGAAAGTCCCCAAATTTATAGCACAGTTACAGATGTGAGTTATTATAGGAGCGAGGGACCTACTGGATTGGCGAAGTATTTTGGCAGGTATGTTGTCCCAGCCAACCGCACACTCACTGCGCAAAGTCTGAATTATGCTTATAACCTGTTCTTCATCAACTAAGGGAATGGCCAATGAGTTCAGTGGTGATGGGGAAGAGATGGAGGCGGTGCTGGGACTCTCAGAGCTGAATTTTGTTGCAAGACCTTTACCGATATTCACAAAGAAATTATTAACGTTGTTAATAGAGGCAGCTGGATCGGGTTTCAATTTTAACAGCACACTAGACGAATGTTTAACGTGATAACTATTTGTGATATTCCTGATTACCTTCCACGTGGCCTTAGGGTTATTTTTCGCTTTCAATAACTGTGACTTTTCATATGCTCGTTTGAGCTTTCTAAGCAAAGAATTGCAGAAATTACGATAACGGTTATATGAAATTTTTAAGATTAAATTGTCGGATTGAGCTTTGGCCTTTCGATGCATCTCATCACGATGTCTTATACAACGGACTAGACCAACAGTCATCCAAGGTTTTAGAACTGTTTTTCTGTTAGACGTGTATACAGTTCTACTATGCTTGACCAGTACATTTTGCATGTAATCAATCAGAAAATTCGTTGCAAGGTCCGGATCCTGAATACACAGCCCAGCGGCAAAATCGGAGTTATCAATTTCATTTTTAATGGATTCGTAATCATATCGAATTGAAGATCTTTTTATTGGGGATTTGTAAACTTTTAAATCTATGAACAGGGCAACGGGAAGATGGTCCGTTACGTGAGAATTCAGTACGATGACTCTAGCTGGTGATTGGGTTCTTAATAGAATATGGTCAAGACAGTTATTTATTCTAGTGGGGAATGTATGAGCGGGTAATAAGCCGAGGGTCGCCATAGTGGTTAAATAATCATTAGAATGTCGGTCAGAGTTACCCGGCTTAATATCAATATTGATGTCACCTATTAATGTTATATTGCTGTAGGATTTGACAGATGTTACTATATCACATAAACTAGAGTAAAAATTTGAAGCATCTTGATAAGATGGAGATCGATAGACAGCGATAATCGCTGTATTATTGTAGCAACACACCAGACAGTTGGCATCACGAATCTTCGGTTCATATATGAGGTAATCCAGGGTGCTTTTGACATATATTACAACACCGTCATTTTTAATGGGGTTACTTATTGTATGATAGGAAGTATAGCCCTGTAATTGGGGTAGTATCCCCGTGAGTTGTAGCCAGCACTCGGTCAGAATTATGACATCAAACTCGATTTTTGTAACTGAAAGCATTGTGATAAATTGGTCCAGGTTCTTTTTTATGCTCCTAATGTTAATGTGTACTATGCCAAGTCGCTGATTACTCTGTATATCCATGCTCCGACAATCTTCTGGAGTACATATAAAAGATTCTGCTACTGAAACGTTATCGATGTCAAGAGTAATTTCATTTATATTCGCCATTTATAGTTGTATAGAAAAATCTGGAGATCGAGTCACAGTCAGAGTTAAGGATGTTATATATTGTCATACTCATTTTACAATTTAAAAGGTAACACAAACGAAAAACGTAGTATAAATGTGGGGATGTCAATTTTTTTCTTGTGTAGTAAAAAGACCACATGTGATGTATATTGGGACCAAGGTAATTTGTTTTATGTATTTTTAGGTACGTTAATTTACCTACGTGTAAACTATGCAGAATATATGTGTGATAGAATGAAAGGTAGATGATAATGCAGTGTAGGTGAGTATTGGACAAATGGATTGTGAGTGTGTTATGAGTGATTGGTTTAGATATTGTGAAAAAGTATTGGTTAAATAGTAGCGTACATATTATTATGGCTAAAAAACTAGGTATTTTAAAAGTAATATGAAAGAGAAATAGTCATTTATCGACGTTTTCAGATGGTTTCAATTTGTTGAGACAGAGTTCCGACTCCACCAGTATATGTTTAGAACCTTGCTCCTTCCGCAGGAATACTTTCCCATTTGAGAACCAGCAGAATGTGTATTGGTGCGTTTTTGCAAACTCTCGTGCCATCAAGAAGGTTTTTCTTGCAGATGGTGCCATATACTCTGCTACATAAACGGGCTGGCGCGCTCCAGGAAGACCCAATGATTCCGTATTCAATTTATTTTCCTTAGTGCAGCTTTTGTTAAAGTTGCGAGTAGCTGTTAGGAGGTCATTTTTCATATGTACTGTGGAGAGTTCCGCAACAATAGTTTTATTCGTGTTAGGCTTACCAGGAAGTCGGTATACGTCTCTTATGTCCTTGGGACTGATGTCGAACTGGACCGCCGAACCAACCTTAGTAATTAGGTTCGTCAAGTCAGCCACTGACTCCCTTTCCTGAGCTGGGACATTTCTTATTTCAATACTGGAGGCGCGTGAAGAAAGCTGCATATCTTGTATTTTTTTCTCCATTCTGGTAATGGAATTTAGAAAGTCTTGGCGCTCATTTTCCATAACTTTAATTTTATTTCTCATTTCTTCGTAGTCCTTATTTATGAAATTTATTGACTTTTCAATTTCAAGGTTTGACTCCTTTATTTGTTGATTTTGTGCTTTTAATTCACCCACATCACGGACTAACTTTTTTAAGATCGCCTCCTGGTCTGATTTCCAAGTTTCCAGCATTGTTTTTAGTTGTTCAAATTGGTTGTCAGGACACAGGTCATCAGACCTCATTCGCTTACGAGTCGTAATGTTAGATAAATCGTGGTCGGTTACTCTCATCGAAGATAAATCCGGTTCAGAATGCGCGTCACCTATGACACCAGCAGCCTTAGACGGAGGAGTTCTCGGTGTGCGTAGCATAGCTGTCTTCCAGTAGTTACCGCAGTTAATAAAAATTTAGTAAAAACGCTGTAGAAATAATACACACAGTATAAGCGTTCAAGAACACTTTCGAGCAACTCCGTAGCAGACTAAAACATTCGTAGCGAACGTAGCATCCAAACTCGTAGCCGATGCGCGATAGTGACGTAGCGCTCGCTCCGTAGCACGTAGCACGAGGACACGAATTTGCCGCAGTGACGTCAATGTTGATTTAGCGCTGTCGCTGAGTGCGTCGTCTCTGCGCTGGCTGTCCGAGGTTCGAATCTCAGCAGGCACAGCCGTTTTTTCGAGATTTATAAAAATCTTGACTCACCAGAAGCCAACAGCGAAGCCCCGAGAACTCCGCGTTCACCGTACCGTGAGTAAGTGAGACTTCCGACACCAACCAATATGTCCGCCGCGGCTTATGGATACTTCCCCAAGAAGAAATAGGAGGGTCCGAGTTTCGGTATAATTTAACTTGTCAATTTAAAAATATGTTAAAATATATTGCAATATTTACTAAAATTACGCAGAACACACGTCCGTTCCGATCGGGCGCTGAGCGGGGAAGAAGTTTATATGATGTTGAGATATATAAATATTTATCATTTTGATTATATTCCATCGCCACTTACTGAACTAGGTATCTACTAAAGCGTTATGTATTCTAATTAATTTATAAGAGACCATTTGTAATAAATAATAGGTTGGTAGCAATTTAATTAGATCTTTGTCATGAGTGACATTGGGTTTTTATTCCAAAATTTGATAATTATTTATTTATTTACTAGCTGCGCCCCGCGGTTTCACCCACGTAAATGTCGAGCTCGTAGGAATATCGGGATAGAAAGTAGCCTATATGTTAATCCGGGGTGTCAGATACCTCCATATAAAATTTTATAAAAATTGGTACAGCCGTTTGAGCGTGAAGAAGTAACAAACATATAAACACACACACACTCACAAACTTTCGCCTTTATAATATTAGTGTGATTTGCTGTTCAGTACAAGTAAGAGTGAACAGGCTTCTTCTGGGTAAGCTCACTCTATCGTCGACTTTGTCTCTGTCACCTCTGACCTTGACTAGAGTCAAGAGCAAACCCATTTCAAATAAAAAAGTACATTTTGCCCACGTAGGTATATTACACTTTACTATGAAACAGTAGATTTATTTTATAACCGACGAAAAATTTTACGCTAATCTAAGGGGGTCTAAGAATCACGGTTGTGCTGAATTCATGGTTACAGTTTGCCAGTCGATGCCAGCATGTATTTATACAAAAATCACACTTAAGACTTACGGGATAACTCTCGGAGTAGTGTTGCGGAGCATAATGTGACTGCGGTGGCGACTCCCTGTAGGGTCCAAGTCCGATGCCAGCGGGGCTGTACTGAGGGCCGGAGAAGTGGCTGGACGAGAACGGTGAGGAGTTGGGCTTGCAGAACTTGAAGTAACCGATAACACCTGGAATGTGGAATTGAATGATGATAAGAAGATATTTTGACAACTTCTAACCAGAAGCTCTCTTCTACTTATAGTCAGAAATATTTGAATCATCCCTAAAGGGACCACTAACATGAATTATATGATGCTTTTAAATAATAACGAAGGCCAACTGAGAGGGTGCCAGAATATTCTTGATCAAAAGATTATTATGCTATTTGACTAAACTTAATTATGTATGTATCTAAAGTAAAATGATTATAATTATGAGCATCAATATTCATTACATTATATTTTATATCAATATAATTCCATGTACGTAGGTTATTTTTAGATAGAATACTTTTTATTATGAACACTATATATACCAGTAATTAATTGGTAGGATGAGTTCTACGGTAGAAACCATAAATTCTTGGTTTTGTGTTTCTCAGCTGCATTGGAGTCCATAATTAACCCAAATAGTAAACTACATATAAAGACACTTAAAGGTTGGACATACCAGGAATGATAAGAGCCATGAATCCGAGGAACTTCTTGAAGCTGGCGAGTCCAAGGATGAGGGGCAGGAAGAGGAGCAGCTTCAGCTTGAACAGCTTCAGGATCAACAGCATGGGGATGATCAGCTTCTTGAGTTTGTGTTGGCCTATAAACAGAGTTAGACGATTTTTTCATTGGTACATGATGTAAATTACTGGATGAATTTATCTATTAACTAGCTTCTACCTGCGACTTCCTCCGCGTAAAATGTATTGTTCCCCCGACCCTCCCCGTCACATCGCATCGCCTGCCCGCGCTATTACTTCTTTTTCGCTTAGCGTTTTGACTTTTTTTTCTGTATGCTTAGTTCCTACGAGCCTTAACGTGATCTACAAGCCTTCCTCAAGAATTGGGCTATCAAATGCAAAAATATATTTCTAAATCCGACCGGTAGTTTCAGAGATTAGCGCGTTCAAACAAACAAACAAACTCCTCAGCTTTAAAGATAACATAAGTATAGGTAAAACTCCGATGAAGTTTTGATGACACTTTCGATCTACCCTCGGTGTCAGTCTGTGAAGGGTATCTTCAATCCTTTCCTACCTGGAAGTTTGTTATTGCGACATCAGTATATAATAGACAGATGCTAATCTAACAGTTTGTCTTGGATCATTGGGCAAAACTTCAGTAGAGTTATCTACTGAAGTTTTGTTAAAACCGAAATCCTGATCGGAATTCGGTCAGGAAGATATACAAAATGGTCAATTTGGACAATTTTCATTAGTTCATAATATATGCATTATAATTTTATCATGTCCAGCAGTGGACGTCTTATATCTGAAATAATGGTAATTATGCATCGTTCAGCTGTTTTTATTAAATTAAGACTCATAATACATTATATAATAATAGAATTTAATCATACTTGAGTTGTCCTGAGCTCCAAAGAACCGCAGATGAGCTACTGAAAGCGTTTTAAGTGCTACTCTTTGATTAATCTGGCTTCTAAATTAAAGTCGAGGATTTTAATTAGCATAAATTCAAGTCATTAACGAAATACCTTGTATTTACTTGAATTAAATACCTTTACTAGGCGAAAGCCTATTTAGAAGATCTATGATTGTAGCCAGTGATGAAGTGTGTAATATATTCACACTCGTAATATTTGAAAGGCCTTTTGAACCTTGGCAGAGTTCATAATTGTTGTTTAACTTTAGCTACTTTTTCTCATACAGCGAAAGTAGAACATTGAACGACCCATTTTTCACTGTTGAGACGATTATCTTACCCATTGCTACGTTTTTATCAGGCTCATCATCAGCCTACAGCCGTCCACTGCTGGACATACGCCTCTCTAGTTGCACGCCACTCAATTCGGTTCTCGGAAACTTTCATTCAGTTGCTACCAGCCACCCTGCGAAGATTGTTGCTTCTCCTAGCGTGAGGCGTCCTACCGTACGTTTGCCGATTCGCCATTCGATTTGTCAGGGTCATAATAATTTAAATCTAATAAAAGTAATCTTATAAAGGTAACGTTTTTCCTTTTTAGGTACGGAGCCCTAATAATAGATGTTGTACTCACGGAAAGGTGCCTTCTTATCCTCGATGATGTCCACTTCATCAGCAATTTGTTCAATGAAGCGAGGAGCGATTACACCACGGGAAGTCACCTCTTCGTCCAATTGCATCTCCAGGGCAGTAGACCTCAAAAACCTGAAGAAAAAATTGGAGCGTTTAATTTGGGACGAGACTAGTCAAACTCATTGTTAGATCATATATTTCAAGTAAACCATTAAAAAAGCACTGCATATTGTTTACCAATATTTGCTAATAAACAATTTTGAATTTGCTCTTTTGAACGTCAAGATGGCAACAAGAATCAATTATTTCTATTCTCTTGTTGTTGAAAAAGTTGATATCATAAGTGCCTTTTAAAGGTCTACTTGAAATAAACTATTTGACTTTGACTTTACTTTCTTTACCATCATCGTTTTCTGCCCTTTCTTAGTTTACTGAAGTTGGCGCAGCAATGTGTTTTTCGATATAATTATTACGTATTAGTTATTACATCATTGTTACTCAAGTAAACAAACGTAGCAAACTTTTTGACTTAGGGCTGTTTCCTCTATCGACAGATAGTTTTTATTTGTGGAATAAAATTGACGTCTGACAGATTTTCTATGGAAGAACTGTCAAAAATTCAAAATTGGTCCTCGAATAAATTTATCTGGCGTTGGAAAAATTTGCCCTTAATATGCAAAATGTGATAATAGCATTTAATATCTGTGCTATTATGGAATGTGCATGTGAATGTGCTATTATGTTTGTGGAAGTTTTGATGATGACATCATCTTAACACTTCCTCAAAGCTTTCGAGTGGCGAGTCAAACGGCTTCAACGGGTATCCTGACCACTTGCAATCCTCATCACACTATAATATTATAAAGGCGAAAGTGTGTGGGTGCATGTGTGTTTATATGTTTGTTACTTCTTCACGCTCAAACGGCTGAACGGATTTGGATGAAATTTGGCACACATATAGTTTATTTATTAACATTACTTTTATCCCGATATTCCCACGGGATCGACACTTATGCGGGAGAAAACGCGGGGCGCAGCTAGTACTCTTATAAGTCTTTTGGCTTGTTGGATATCCCATCGATAATAGAGGAAATGATAAAATGTGCTGTTAAACGTACCAAAATGTCTACAGTACAATCATGTTACTGGTAATCCCTGTTTTTAATCCTACCCCACTACCCTACTAATATTGTAAATGTGAGAGTTTGTGAAAAAGTTTGGATGTTTGTTACTCAATCACGCGTAAACCGTTGAACAGATTTGTATAAAAATTGGCACATACATAGACCATTTCCCCCGACTTTTTATCCCGATATTCCCACGGGATCGAAACTTACGCGGGTGAAACCGCGAGGCGCTGCTAGTTAGTAAATAATTGTAGCGTACCTTACATTACATTTAATTGTTTGATGAAACTAATTGAAAACCACAGTTTGTGCCACACAGTAAAGCAAAGCAAGCAACTGATTTTGAAATACGAATTTTGTTGTTGTTCAGCCAGTTACTCAAACAAAAGTATGTTTCAAATAAAATCTTACACGCTTTTAGTATTCAAAACATGACCACGATTTATTTTCGGATTATTTAAATTTTATGAAACGTATTTTTTATTATTTAAATTAAATTTGGAGCTTGTAACATTCAAATGAAGGTACGTACAGTTTGGTATATAATTTTATTTTGGCAATGAGATGAACTGTGTTTACCAAGCTTATTAGGTTAGCACGTAGCTTATTCGGAATATAATAGTCCTCCAGACCGTATTTAGGCCATGGCGGGTAATTTCAACAGAGGCTAGTCTTCGGCGCGGGAGACATTATAGTGCACAAGTGTGTGCGCAAACACAGGTCAAGTCAGGTCTCTCCTCCCTCACTTTCATAGTTCGGTGGGACGGCAATTCGACACGACCTGAGCGAGATCAATATACCTCTATAGACGTATGAAAGACAGGGGGAAAGTTCACTTGTCCTCCATAGAAAAGAGAGGATCCTCCGACCAGACGGGTGGTATCTGGCGGGCAACTGCCCGATGATTCATGTCGGGTCATTGTATATATGCTAGTTACGCGGTAAACTGTGCTTGCTAGATGCAGGATTTTGCGTGACGTCAGTATGACGCGTTGTTCGCATGTGGCGTTGCAGATACCGCTACACCTCACTAGCGACCCGCCCCTGCGTCGAAAGGGAAACATGTGAAAACATCGTGATTTCCGTGTCTCAGTTAAACAATACACATACCCTTCCGGAATAAATGCTCTAAATGATGAAGTGTAGAAGATCCAAGCGGTCACACAGACAGACACGAAACGTGACTATGTTTTCTATTTTGTATGTATAGTTATATATTCTGGATTACATACGGTATTTCTAAATATAGCGATTCTGAATAGATTTCGGTTCGTTAGTGGTTATTGGTGTTGTATTTAGTCTATGTTTTAGCGGATTAAGCAGTGGCGAAGGTTCCATACAACTCGATCCCTACCGGCTTCCCTTTGAAAAATGGCACAGTCAGTATTATATCATAGACAAATAATATAATCATATTAAAGATATTTACTCCGACTTACCTCTTACAAAAATTGACGCGAAGGGTCAATTTTACTGGGATTGAGTTGTAATAGAGGATTCGTTGTACTAAAAAATAGTATATTTGAACTATAGGAGGATTTCAAGAGTAGCCGGCTAATCACGATGTAATATTTCAGTATCATAAGCAGCTTATGATAACATACATTCTCTTGTTATCAATCAACTCAGCTTATCGCAGTCAACTGCTGGACATAGGCTACGCCACAACACCCTGACCTACGTCTTTCGCAGGCCGTCTATCCTAGTCACCTTCTTTAGGTCGTCGGTCCATCTAGCTGGGGGGCGTCCCACACTACGCTTGCCGATACGCGGTCTCTACTACAGGTCTCGTCTGCTCCACCGGCCATCGGACCTTCGACAGACATGGCCAGCCCACTGCCACTTCAGTTTGCTTACTCTGCAAGCTACGTCGTTAACTCCAGTTCCGATCCGGTAACTCTAATTATGCATACATTATTTTCGAGCGGTTTGGGATTGAAACCCTCGGGTTGCGCGGTCCGAGTGCTAGGTCTGTTCAATGAAATCTCCAAACGGCTGGTTGACATTTCCCGAGCCAAAGATTTGGCTTTTACCGTGGCCAGAGGTTAAACATTGCCATTCAATGTAGCAATACCGCCCGTTTTTTGGGTACATTATCTACCATTCGATAGCGATGCGGACGAATTTTCCGACGCCAAATTTAGTTTACTAATAATTTTAGTTAAGTTACGATAACATTATTGTTGTTATTTCTATTAATTAATTAGTCTATAGGTAATGTTCCCACTGCTGGGACACAAACCTCCTCTTGTTGAGAGGGAGTGGGTCGTAATCCACCACGTGGGCCCGGTGCGGGTTGGTAGATGTCACATGTCTTCAAATTTTTATATCTATCCGCAGAGTATTCTATTTTAAGAAATTAATTACAAAGTCGGTTCTGGCTGCTTATACAAACTATTACCGACTTCATATAATATTTACCTTTCAATCTTCCTCATTCCGTATTTGACGAGTGCTTCCCAGTCCGAATCTTCGCTGCGTGGCTGTGATTCCAGCTGAGGTGGCTCTCGGGACAGTGCACGGGCTTGGGAGTCCACTTTCACTAGTACTGCGTTTTCTGATAGTCTGGAAATTGAAACATTTGGTTTTGTTAGACAAAAGAATCAGAGAGGCAATTTTCGTAATTTTAAGAACGTGCTCAGTCTGATCTCAGTCTCAATTTGTCAAAAATTCTTCTAAAGTCCCTAAATTTTTGACAAATTTTTGACATTGACTGTCGCTGAGATGAAATTGCGACTACATTTTTAACGGTTTTAATTATGGGAATTGGTCCTCAGATGAATTAAGAATGGGTGTTTTAAAATACTCAATACTAATTTAAATTCGATTTATTACACGAATTTGTATTTTTATGTGTTCAGTTTAATTGCATTTTTGATTAATTTAAAAGGGAAGGGTAGCCCATCATCATCATCATCATCATTTCAGCCAAAAGACGTCCACTGCTGGACATAGGCCTCCCCCAAGCACTTCCACTTCGACCGGTTCTGTGCTTCTCGCATCCAACGGGTTCCTGCGGCCTTCACAAGGTCGTCGGACCACCTTGTGGGAGGCCTTCCAACGCTACGTCTTCCGGTACGTGGGTAGCCCAACAAGTACAAATTATTATCTTAAGTTTTCTTGCAATTTACAGGCCAGTGACAGGGTGTTTGTTGAACAAAATAAGATTCGTGCCTGTAACAAGTATGTATCTACAGAATTGTAATGATTAAATTCATCAATACAAACCTCTAAATTAATATAACCCGATTGAATGACTCTTTAATGAAATATCAATCAATAGGGTTATATTTCGTGGGCTACCCTTAATTTAAATAAGATGGAACTGAAGATAAGCTCTTAACTCGCTTATGGAGAATTTTGCTAAAGGAGGGTTTTCAAGTGGCCTCAAGAGCCTGAGATTGCGTATTTGAAATTAGATTTTGACTTTGATTAGTGTACCAATCCCTTAGAAATTCCTCTTTACAATCTAATAAATCAAACGCATTATTATCTCATTTACCATTGCTGATTTATTGTTGGCAATCGACGAAAAATTTTTACTCTTACAAAAGAGGGTAAAAATGTTTCGTCGGTTATAAAAAAAAATCTGCTGTTTCATAGAAAACTGAAAAATACCTACGCGTTCAAAATTTATGAAACAACAATTTTTTTTAATAACAGGATTTTCTATGCTATATGCTGAATTCATGGTAATAGTAGCAAAACTTATTTTTTTTCCTGTATACTCTTGAATTGTCAAGCCAACCAACCAGCCAACCAGTCTTACCAAGAAGTATCATATTACCCAGTAACTGGGTTGTGGAGGTTAGATAGGCAGCAGCTTCATGTAAAATACTGGTATTCAGCTGCATCCGGTTAGACCGAAAGCCGACCCCAAAATGGTTGGGAAAACGCTAGGTAGGCTAGGACTCTTGAATTATCAAGAAGTCAATCAGTTACTGTGAAGTTGATGTAAGTAGCCCGTTTAAAAGCTTATAAGAAAAGAACGGACAAAAAACTAGAAAAAGAAAAAAAATACTTACTCGTAAGCCTGCTTATCAAAGAAGTCGTCAAAAGACCGCAGAGCTTGGGCTTTGAAGCAGTCAGCCAGGTCTCCGTTAAGGCACTGTTGGGTAGACTGCTGTATGTAAGGGTCCTGGTCTTCTCCAAAACCAAGCCAGTCCAGAAGACCACGACCTTGAGCTTGAGGCTGGAAGATTAGGATAAAGGAATTATGGAGATGTTAATAATGAAATTATGACAAGCACTCAACAAAATCCTCGTCTAGAGGACGACAATTTACTTATTTTGTCGTATTAGGTGACACCATAGACGCGTTGCTTGTTACAGATGCGTTTAATATAACAAGCAAGGTGATACTAAAATCATTTAATTCTCGTAGATATCATAAAAACGTCTTTTTACACAGGACATAATAAATAGGAGCTTTTGCTCAGTTTTATACATGCATCCAGAATTATGATTTAGAAAATATTTCACCGACATAATCAAGACTAAAAAACCACTTTTGTTTTCACGGAATCTCTTTTACAAGTTCAAAAAGAATATTAAGCTTACCGATCTTCCATGATCTCCTCCACCTCCTCCGAAGTTCAAATTCCTTCCTTCACCTTCCTGGTTTGGTGGCTGGTCAGGTAGCCTGATGCCACCATCACCTCTCGACTGCAGCGTGAGCACGGCTGCTATCAGCAGCATCAGCCATCGAGCTTGACCCATCATCTTGAACTATGATCTGGTAAAAGAAATTATACGGTTTGGTTATGGAGGCTCGATACTGATATATGCAGGCTCGCTACCGATATATGCAAGCTCGCTACCGATATATGCAAGCTCGCTACTGATATATGCAGGCTCGCTACCGATATATGCAAGCTCGCTACCGATATATGCAAGCTCGCTACTGATATATGCAGGCTCGCTACCGATATATGCAAGCTCGCTACCGATATATGCAAGCTCGCTACCGATATACGCAAGCTCGCTACTGATATATGCAGGCTCGCTACCGATATATGTAAGCTCGCTACTGATATATGCAGGCTCGCTAGCGATATATGCAAGCTCGCTACCGATTTAAGCAAGCTCGCTACCGATATATGCCAGCTCGCTATCGATATATGCAAGCTCGCTACTGATATATGCAGGCTCGCTACCGATATATGCAAGCTCGCTACCGATATATGCAAGCTCGCTACCGATATACGCAAGCTCGCTACTGATATATGCAGGCTCGCTACCGATATATGTAAGCTCGCTACTGATATATGCAGGCTCGCTAGCGATATATGCAAGCTCGCTACCGATTTAAGCAAGCTCGCTACCGATATATGCAAGCTCGCTATCGATATATGCAAGCTCGCTACCGATATATGCAAGCTCGCTACTGATATATGCAGGCTCGCTAGCGATATATGCAAGCTCGCTACCGATTTAAGCAAGCTCGCTACCGATATATGCAAGCTCGCTAACGATATATGCAAGCTCACTACCGATATATGCAAGCTCGCTACCGATATATGCAAGCTCGCTACCGATATATGCAGGCTCGCTAACGATACATACAAGCTGGCTACCGATATATACGAGCTCGTTACCGATATATACAAGCTCGCTACCGATATATGCAAGCTCAGTACCGATATATGCAAGCTCGCTACTGATATAATACAAGCTCGCTACCGATTTATGCAAGCTCGCTACCGATATATGCAAGGTTGGTATACCAAAGATTGTGACCATTATCATCTACTTGGATGAGGACAAGGGATCTGACAGTGCCCACTGCAATACGTACAGTTAATATTTGTTGATCTAAAATACCAGTACGAGTGTAATCTTTGAACTTTCACATAATAACCTATTTCCTACATTTGTAACCCTAAATTATACAGGGTGGCATCCCGGGACATAGAATCATAACGTGTTACCTTGGATACATGCTTCTGAAAATGCCCTGTGTTGAAATTTTTCGTCGGTTATAAAAAAAAAAACTGCTATTTCCAACAAAAGTGCAATACCTACGCGGTGAAAATGTTTGGAACACGATTTTTTTTGTTTTTAATTACCGACGAAAAGTTTTAATGCAAAGGGGTTCAGAATCCATAGTAACCGGTTCGGCATTGATGTCGCTGCCACCCTGTATGGTGTACAGACGCCAGCACATCAAGCTACCCGAAACTGTAAATTTTTTCCAATCAACTTTGAACCTTATGCTTTAGCGATAAAGTTGAAAATCAAGAGAGTGTTCAGTGTTCACATAGGTATGTACTTATGACAAAGGTAGGCTTCGATTTTTTTTGTTTTGATTTCGTAGAGCTCTCGGGAATTAACTCGGGTGTTTTTTTTAATTTTATTGGGGTATATAGAGGAGTTCTCCAATCTATTGAAGTTTGATTTAGGCCTGTGTTGTTCCACTTATTTCCTAAGGGGTTAGCGGGTTTGTGTGTTTCGTTTGATCTCAAAAGGCGTACATTTCCACATGAACGGTTGCCCTGATGAAAATGTTCGATTTCATTAATATTGTACAAGCTGGTTTTATGATGGCAGCTATCCACTAGCCAGCTGGAAATTTATGATGTTCATAATAATGTTTTGAATCTGAATGATATGAACCTACTGAAGAGGCAAAGTACAATATTTTTACAGATTTTTCCTCACCTAAATATACCTATCCTGCGTTAGCGATTTGGTTTCCAAAGATGTAAACAACTAGGTAGGACGTGTTTTTGAAAAAAACTTCAAAACTCTTAAATAAAGTTTACGCTACTATTTTAAACATTTTTATATTTTTTTCAATGGTATTGGTGATTTTGAATTCTACCTAATTAACACTAACATAAAATTGATATGTAAACAAGGTTCTAAATCTGGAAAAGGTATGTTTTTATTTTATCCCTGAGTATTCATTGAACATCAAAAATTTCGTTTCAATTAATTCCACAAACAAGATGTCCTAATGTTGTTGTGCGCTCTGATGTTCACATATAAGGACGAATAAAATCGAACTGGCGTCATGTATTGAGATTAAAGAAAATTCAAATTAACCAGATGGATGGATGGAAGTTACATTTACTATTAAGTTTTCTAACGAGCTTCTTCTTAGCGTATCGACGGCAAAAACTCAAAACATCTGCGCCAAAATTCAGCTGCGCAAACTCCGCTCACTGTCGCAGTCACCGCTTGTTGCGCGACTTGCGGTGCCTTTGTGTCGCGCGCGATTCGCGTCGCGTGTCGCGCCTGTTTGTAGGAGCCATTATACGAACATAAATGTAGGGAACAGCTGATTTTTTTTCGCGTTTTCATGTTTTCATGTTTGGTCCCATAGTAAAAGTTGTTCATAGGGATGAGCACAATGACCTCTTAAGAGGTTGTTAATGTTTTACCAATATAACCCTGTATAATATAAATCACGGAATAGATACCTTATTTATCTATTCCGTGATATAAATTATAGCTACATTTGTAATGGGCTATAATGTACAAGTCTATGCCAGTTTCCTACTTTTACAGAGTTGTCGTACTTCGCAGTATACTTTCTACTCATTAGTTAAGAATAGCACGACAGTGCACTTACAAGTTTAGAACTTGCTCAAACCCGTCTTCGCGGTCTAACTAGTGTGAACTTCGTCTCTGGAGTTATTAGTTCGATGTAAGGCCTTGTAACTTTAATTGAAAGAATTAGACGGATGAGATATTTTGTTCAGAAGAAAACAGGGAATGATGAAACATTTGTTATGGTATAGTTGAAATTCTATCGTCAAGCACATCACTTCTTAAAATTAGGTGAGGTTGTGGTCGAAAAGTCTTAGGCTTGTTTCACATGGAACAAAGCCACAACTCGTGGGCTTGCGCTAATTTGATAGTTAAATTCACACGGAAAACTTCTTGTCGTCATTATTGACCGCGTGTGTGATAACGACCACATTGCACCCACGTCGCAATCACCAGCGACACCGCAAACTAACGGCCGGCCACTTCTCAAACACAACGTTATCACGACATTTTGTAGGGACCACAACGCAACCGCAAGAAGCCACAGCGACACTGTTCACACGACGTAACCACAGTTTGACCACATTTTGTCGCTACGATGTGGTGTGGTTGTGGTACGTGTTAACTTAGAATTGTTGCTTTCTAAGACAGAACTGGTCGGTTAAGGCTCCCGCTGACAGGCACGAAGCGACTGATAGTAACAATTTTAAATAAAACTCCATAGAAATTCTTCTTCCAGAATCACGTCACACCGTCGCGCGTCGTCGCGTCGCACCTGTTTTTATTTTACCGGCTGGAATACCTAATTAAATGACTTAAAAACCTGAGAAAACCCATACATAGCTTAGATGGAACAAACAATATACATAGTTATGACTATCAAGCGATTCCTCCTTCAAAGCGGTCAAAAACCCGGTGGAATCTACTAAAGCATTCATGTCAATAAAACCGTGGTCCAGTTATGAACACCTGCAGTCAATTGAAATTGCGTACGTGACATAGCGGCTGTACTGAATTTGAAGAAAGTGGCTTATTTTGATCAAGCCATTCAAGAAATTTTTCTCACATTTACTTTTTTATATGTAATAGCAAAGTATAAATTGTTTTGGAACACTCAATTTCACTGGCAAGACGTACAGACGCCAGCTCATCAAGGTACCGGAAACTGACAAATTTTCCCAATCAACTTTGAACCTTTTGCTTTATCGATAAAGTTGAAAATCTATTAAAGAAATTTGACAGATTGTAGTAGCTTTATGTGCTGGCGTCTGTACATGGATGATGAATTTTGAACGGTAGGTACTTAAGTACTGTAAAATGCTATGGGATAATGATTTTTATAACTGAGTAGCTTAGCCACAAAACAGCCGGCGGCTTTGTCAACCTGGATGACGGCAATTATTCCTCGGGAGCGTGCTACCAGGACAAAAAATAGCCTAGGATACCATCTATCTCCTTGCCAAATTTTACCGAAATCTGTTCTGTGGTTTAGGCGTGAAAAGGTAACATACAGACAGTTACTTTCGCATTTATACTATTAGTATGGATTATACAAAACGCGATGATATGAAAAATAAAGTAGTAGTTTTTGATCATAGAAAAAAATAGTTGAAAATGATCTTGAAAAAAGTACAAGGCCAGAATGATAAGATGCAAAATTTATGGGGAAAGAGAAAATATCTAAGTAAGCAGGGCTATTAGTAAATAATTAGTGACAGCAAGCAAATTGTAAAGTTAGTAACTTAGTACGGCACAATGACCGATGCAGATTTTAAGAAAGTTACTTAATTTGATCAAGTCATGCAAGAAATTAGTTTCGCATTCGTCTGTATTGATGAATTACAATTAGTAATAGTGCAAGCGGTTTTTACTAGCATGAATTATGGATACCTGTTAGAGTATGAAGATTCTATTAAATTGGAAGATCATTCTGGAATAGACAATTTTAAAGGCATCTGTTGAGCAAACTCAATACATCGAGGGTATTAAATAAATACCTTTATTTTGAGAGCATAGTAATGCCTATACACTACTAGAAAAAGGACCTTATTCTTATATGCAGAAGAATCATCACATACAAGATAAATAATTTATTTAGGTTTTTCACACTCCAATAACCAAAACCAACAATAACGAAGAACGCAAAAATACAGTGCTTACTTTTCAACACACAAAACAATTTTCACATAGCGAAACTCAACACGGTAAAGACACAGTTTGTAAATGGAACACGTTCAGTTCAAAACACATGGTAAGAGCGAGCGAGATACACGAAGTGCGACGGTACACTGCGCCCGCGCTGGCGGGAAATAACGGTCGGCACATTTAATTTTAAAAAAAAGTTACGAGGTAATGATGGTATATTTCTTTGGAAAATTAGGCTGTAATTTTATGGTCTTGTAACTTGAAAGCAGATAATAATTATAGTTATACTGTCAAACAAGATGATATCAAAATGTCTATTGTTGACAGATGTCTTGATGACGTATTCATGACAATGTACCAGGTGGTTCTAATTTTGTAGAAAATCTAAGCAGTAGGCGTAGAACAGAGTAATGTATTAATTAAGAGGCTTACATGAAATATAAAGGATTTAGGCACTGAAGTAGACAAGATATGCTCACTGCATTAAAGGAAAATTATATAAAACTAGTTTATGCCCGCGACTTCGTTCGCGTGAAATTTCACCCTCTTAGGGGTGGAATTTCATTTCAATTTGAATTTGTGGTGCAACACAGTGGACTGCGCATTCACTTGACATCTAGAAATGTATTTATTATGTATTGTGTTGAGCAATAAACATTTGAATTTGAATTTGAAATTTCGAAAAACCCTTTCTTAATGGATTACTCTTCACAAAGAACACACCCTCCAAGTTTCATGTCTCTAGGACCAGCGGTTTGGGCTGTGTGTTGATATATCAACAATCAGTCAGTCAGTTTACCATTTTATACATATTATATGATTTGTTACTGAGACCGTGTAGTTTCCCTCTCACCGAGAGGAGGCCTGCGTTCCAGCAGTGGGAACACTAAACTAATAGGCTGATTATGTGAGACCGTGTAGCTTAAAAATTTAGAAAGACTATAATGAAAAGGAAAGTTTGAAAAAACATTTAAGTTGTAAAACTCAGTTATTTTTGTACGGTCTACTACCTAACATTAATTGACGGTTTTCTTCTTTATTTCTACTCCGTTTATTTTGATTGAATGGTTATAATACAAGACACGCAATGTTTCTTTAAAAGTATGTATTATAAAACAACATTGCAACATAGTCACTAAAGTACACACATTGGGGCCTGGTTTGACCAAGTCCCAATGTCCATACTCAATACGAATATAAAAGTTGTCACATACAAATTACATTAGAGAATGATCAACGGCGTAAAAGTAAGTAGGTATAGCCTAGAATAAGTACCTACTTAAAAACTCCACATAAGGGTTTTAAATTTAGCGGGATTGTCCGAGTCAGCGGGATTGTCCGTGTCAGCGGGATTCTCCGAAAGGGTTACCGCTGGCTCGGAACATAAAGGACTAAGGAAGGAACACGGGTGGGTTTTAGTCAGTAAGAGTCTGACACTCCCTTTCGCTCTACCCAGAGCGGGAGGGGTCATCCGCAAAAAAAGGGTTTAAAATTACCATGACTGTCACTAAAACATCAACTCAACAGGATATCAACATCGAGAATGTTGATTTTCAAGAAGAAGAAGGGTATGTGACGTGCCTCAGACCCATCACAATCAGCTGATATGTTCCCACTACTGGGACACAGGCCTCCTCTCTGTGAAAGAGAGTGGGCCAGTGCGGGTTGGTAGATGTCACATGTCTTCGAATTTTTGGTTCTTACGATTTTTTCCTTCACCGTTCAGTAGTGGTTATGAAATAATTTAAAGTGAAGGGTTCGAACCCACGACCTACAACTCGTAAGTCGCAGCCGTTACCACTGGGTCACGACTGCTCACCAAATATCGTACAAATAAGGCACATCAAAACAAATAATCACAACAAAAGTAGGACAACCGCACCATTTAGAGTTCGCCATCGCCTAATGTTTCTTTTACCATTTACATCTCAATTCCGTCCACGTTGACCCTAATTCGGGTCTCTACATGTAAGAAAAGGAAATTAATCATTTGGACTTGAAGCGGAACTAAAAACGTATAGTGCGTACTCCGCTGCTATTATGTGACCCGCATGTTAAAGTTACAGGCGCAGAGATATTGGTAGCACTAGAGGAGTAGATATGGTATATAAATATCACTAACTTACGACTGAAGATTTCACATCATAATCATCAACATCTGCCTAGCCTTTTTACAACTGTGTTACTACTATAATAGTATTTTACATGGAGCGACTGCCTATTTGACCTCCACAACCCAGTTACGATAACCCTCACATGTTGATTTGGATGATAACGTTGAATTTTTGAGAAAATAATTGTAAAATGATATTACTTAAGAGGTTAAAGTCGAAAATAGCTCTAGTAAAGACAAATCAATACAAGGCGATACTTTTAATGGAAAACTTATCTTGAAGATAATGAAAATCGTGAAAAGGGAATTCTATGACTGGCGAGATTAAACTTGAAAAAGACTTTAATAAAGACAAAACAATAGAAGACGTTACTATTGGAGACAAACTAATTTTGAAGATAATAAAAATCATGAAAAGGAAATTCTATAAAAAGTAGTACCGAGAATAACCCACTGAAATCAAATAGAAAACAATCAAACAATAGAAACTCGAGCTTCTTATAAAAATAGCACAAAGAAAGTTTATTAACAATTACTATAATTGTCAAAGTCAAAACATCTAAAAGGTCAAAGGAAAATTCTTGGAATATTTTGATAAGATTAGATTACTTGGGATCTTTGTTTTATATCTATGATGTTGATCTTTTAATTTTTAATAATGTTGATAAAGAAAAAGAAAGAAAGAAAATATGTTTATTTGCGGCAAACAAATAAACGTAACGACATAACGTATACAATATATATTTTTGATATTTTATGTGCAAAGTAAAAACATAAAATTCATGAAATAAAAACAGAACGGTGTGGAATCAAAGTACAGGATGAACATATTCTGACATCAAGTCTGTATGTGTCCCCAAAGGATTGGGGGAGGGTGTAAAAACTCTTTATGAAAAACTGTACAAAACGCAGCCCGACCTAGGGATCGAACCCAGGACCCCATACTTAGCAGTAGTGCTTGCAAACGCTAGACCAACGAGCCAGACATTATTAAACAAACAGTTGAAAGAGAAACATAATTTTAATTACATCGTCTACACCTAGATTTTTAACTATCTCCAAAACTGGTATATGGTATATGCCCCAAAAACTATCTACCAATCATAATCATCATAATCAGCCAGTAATATCTGTGAGAGGGAGTGGGCCGTAATCCACCACGCAGGCTCCATGTGGGTTGGTAGATGTCGCATGTCTTCGATTTTTTGGTTCTAGGACATGCCGGTTTCCTCACTATGTTTTCATTCACCGTTTCGAGAGCAGTGGTGATGAAATAATTTTCACAAAGTAAAGCGCCTGACTGGGTTCGAACCTACGACCTACAACAACCCGTAAGTCGCTGCCATTACCACTGAACCACTGCTCTAAATGCCAATGGTTACTGTTATTTGTTTGTATTACATTGTATTCAAATTATCAATTTCTAGACACAAACAAACATACAAATTCAAATTTAAGAAGCTATGACACGGTTATGTCACATAACCGTGTTGCACTATACATCCATGTTCTTGACCCACAATACGAGTGACGCAGGATAACTTTCTACTGTTCGTCAAGTGGGCCAGTGTCCTGTCATCATAGTGTGACTCATATATTGGGATTAGCAGCAATCGAAGTAGGTTGATTGAAATTGTAATCACCGGATCATAAAAAACCGATGGCCTCACAATTGAAAACTAGGTAAGTCGTTTACGAACACATCTGAAATGTATTATCAGCTCAAATCATAAAAAACTATCTGTAGCTCAAACTCATATTTTTTCCGTGCGGGAATCAAAACTGCGACCCACAGTGGATGAGCGATTTGCATAAGCGATATCCGTTGTAGTTTTCTATAATATCAGATGCAGTTCTTCTCCATAGAGATCTACGTTTTGGAATGGGCAACTAGATTCAATTTTCTGACTAACTGACCGACTCTTCGACAATTCAGAAATGCCTGTAAATGATTCAATTGAAATAAATACTTTGACTTTGATGAAAGTTATCCAAACATTTAACGTTATTGGAGTGACTTATAAGTATGATGCAAGTTACATTATGAAAGCATTTAAGAGTCATAAGAAGATAATATTTGACAAAGATAAAGATATTCATGATATCAATAAAGAAACTTAAACTGACAAACATAACCTTACTTAGTAAGATATTGATGAGGATCTAATTATGATAAAAAAAAAACAATTACCGCTTTGAAACAAAAGTAAGAATACTGAGATAGCAATCTCTTCTCGTTAACAATGGTTACATGAACTACTTTCACTATCCTTACAGAGATAGTTCAGTGACTTGTGATGCTAAAAGTAGGATTGTATTATTATTGCGATGGTTATATTGTACATAGGTATATACATAAACAGACGCCTTCTCGTGGGGGAAACTACAGAACTCCACCTGCTACGATCCTTACATCCTCCTTTGGCTTCGTTTACGTTCATATAGTACATCTTCTAATATGTCAACATTTTGAAATGTTACGTCTACCTTAATTATATATATAACATAATCAGCCTACCATGTTCGCACTGCTTGGACACAGGCCTCCTCTCGGTGAGAGGGAGCGGGCCGTAATCCACCACGCGGGCCCAGTGCGGGTTGGCAGATGCCACATGTCTTCGAATTTTTGGTTCTAGGATATACCGGTTTCCTCACGATGTTTTCTTTCACCGTTTTGAGAGCAGTGGTGATCAAATAATTTACACAAATATAGCGCCTGTCTGGGTTCGAACCTACAACCTACAACTCGTAAGTCGCGGCCGTTACCACTGGGCCACCACTGCTCTCATACTTATATAATAAATTATATTCATTTCGAATTTTATCAGTATCAACTATGTTTTTACCGACTTCAAAAAAAGGAGGTTATCAATTCGATACGTATGTATGTAATATTATTGGAATTGCATTATATTCACATATGACAATCTATTAGGGCTTCCAAACAAATATACAAAATTTTAAAGACGTATGTATGTATGTATGTATGTATGTATGTATGTATGTATGTATGTATGTTTGTCCACGCATATCTCCGTAACTATTAATCGCATCGTGACCATTCTTTTTTTATTGGCTTACATTTACTTCAACTTAGGGAACTGTGCAAGTTTCATCAAAATCGATTCAGTAATTTTCAAGATATGGACTAAGACGTGAAAGTGTGACGGCCTGGCTTATTGATACGAGCTACGGGTGTAGTGTCAAAGCGAAAACATCTCAAAACCTTGGTCAAATTCTAGTGCAACAACTAAAGATTACCAAATAAAAAGTAATTTAAAAAAATTAAACCGACTTCAAAAAGAAATGAACTCAAAAATAAGAAATAACTTTAATTTCGGAAGTCGGTGGCAAAAAACTAAAACTAAAATACAGATCCCAAGACACCGACTTCCGAAATTAAAGTTATTTCTTATTTTTGAGTTCATTTCTTTTTGAAGTCGGTTTAATTTTTTTAAATTACTTTTTTTTTGTAAATGGGTCAATTCAAGACTTTGATCTCGCCTGGAGGAAAGCGATGGATGATTTTTGTATCGAGTTTATGTCACACACTTATCACACTTATTTTTATTAAGCTTTTATTAAAATTTTATGCACACTGAAAACTGCTGTATTATTTAATGTTACTTGTTAATGAATAATGATAGTAATTAATCAATAAAATTAGATAACGAAAACTAAAATCGAAAACTTACCTGAAAACTAATTAACACAGAACTAAGTGATCCAAATATCTAGATTGCGTTCAATGCACTGAGCGATGCAGACGAGAGTGGCTTGGTTACCGCCAAACAACCTTATATAATAACAAAACATAAGAATTGCATAAACCTCGGAGAGGTTTTGTTCAGACTGTGCCACTTTTAGTTGCCTATGACGACGTTGCCGCCTCGTTTGTAAATAATCAACAGACAAATCGGAAAAATTATTTGCCTTTCAAATTGATTCAAAGACGAGTTATGACAAAAATATTTTTCTATAGAAATTGGAAATTCCTCATTAACTCGTCTTTATATCAGAGTCCGTTCAAAATATATATTTGGGAACCTAAGTAGATATTCTGTAATCCAATCGGAATAAATAAAAAAAATGGTTGCCTGTAAAGTCGGTTTTACGGGCGAAGATTTTACGTGACAACGACCGATCATCCGATCATAGTTGAGTGGGAGAGAGACGCAAGGCATTCGGCGGGCCTCTCTCTCGTTCGGTGACTCATCGTAACGTTACCGAGCGTTACACTTTTTCATAAGTGACTCCCAGTCGCAACCTAATTTAAGACGTTGTCACGTCAAAAATATGTTTGATTTACAAATTATTTTGTTATTACGTTTGCCTTAAATGGGTAATTTACCTTTAATGCAGTACCTCTAATGCAGCATACAAAGTAGAAAAGGGGTGTCTGTTGCCAACGGTTCGCTAGTTTACAATTTTGACGTGACAACGTCTTAAATTAGGTTGCGGCTGGGAGTCACTTATGAAAAAGTGTAACGCTCGGTAACGTTACGTTCTTATTTTAAATTAGGTTGCGGCTGGGAGTCACTTATGAAAAAGTGTAACGCTCGGTAACGTTACGTTCTTATTTTCATTTAATTCCTTGTTCCTATTGTGCAATTTAATTATATTCATATCAATAAATATTCTACCGAGAAAAAGACGTTGTCACGTAAAATCTTCGCCCGTAAAACCGACTTTACAGGCAACCATTTTTTTTTTTGACGTGACAACGTCTTAAATTAGGTTGCGACTGGGAGTCACTTATGAAAAAGTGTAACGCTCGGTAACGTTACGATGAGTCACCGAACGAGAGAGAGGCCCGCCGAATGCCTTGCGTCTCTCTCCCACTCAACTATGATCGGATGATCGGTCGTTGTCACGTAAAATCTTCGCCCGTAAAACCGACTTTACAGGCAACCATTTTTTTTGGTTTTTATCTGTTTTGGATTTAATTTTTGTATGTAATTTTAATGTATGAGTTTGAAACTATGGACTAGAATTAGGTCTGAAATAAATAAATTATTATTATTAGGTATTTATTATGTTCCAAGTGAATGTTTTAGAATGTTTCCTAAATCGCGCACTCGTATTGTAATTTATGTTGAGTCAGCTGCTAGCAACCAAAACTTTTCCCGTCTGAACAAAACTTTATTTTTCGCTCGATTATATGCACTTACATAATACATTTTTAACTTTATCTTAAAAGACATAAAGTCTATTTTCCAAAAACTTTCACAGGTTTTAGCAAACTTAAGTTGAGCACCGAACAAAATTTCAACGTCAAACGATGTTGAGCCATAACTGAGTGTGTTAAGGTTGATTTTTGATAAGTTATGCTCGTAACGAACTGGCAAACCGGAGTTTGAATGAAGTTAGCGTAACTTGGGATATCCCAGCGAATATTGTCGTGGGTTGACAAGTATGGAGTGTGCTCTTTGTCAAGACGTTAAATTTTTTGTGTCATGCTGAAGAATACTGTTGGAAAACAGTTAATTTGTTAAATATCGGTCAATGGTCGACAAGACAGTTTAAAAAAAATAGTGTCATAGATTATGATTCATCCGTCTTATCTGTAGGGAACTTTTAACTTCCCGATCGATAAATTACGAAATTAAACGTCACTCAAGTTTTTCCAATATTGAATCCGTCGCTTTTCACTCGCTGTAAACTGCAAGGCTCAATAATGATCTAGTAATTAAATAAACGTGAGTACCTAATGCTTTATTTCGGCATTTTATATTTTTTCGGATCATAAAGCAACTACAATAAACTAGTTATTACCAATACGATACTTTTAAATGCTAGCCAATCTAATTTAACTTTTTGTTACTATAAAATCATCGAGATAAATGACTCCACGATATTGTTTTCTTAAGAAGCCGTCTCCACACTACAGTCACCGCACACTCCAGTTGTTGTATCCTGGTGCGCTTACAACATCCAGTTCATGGATAGCATCAGGAATTCCCTTCAGTATTGCTTGATCGTTTTGTAATGTAATGACTATTATTTTGTCAGTCTCGACCTTGGTACCCAATGCTATGGTTGTGTGCCAATTTATGTTGATATGGGGTTTCCTTCAGAGATTTTGGTAACTTACGCTTAGGCGAAATAACATAATTTTACGCCTGTATTTCCCAAAGGGCTGAGCAGAGGTGCACCATGGTACCTAGGCCTATATATGTTTAGAGGCCTTCCCCAAGCACCTCCACTTCGACCTGTTCTGTGCTTATCACATCCAACGGGTACCTGCGGCCTTCACAAGGTCGTCGGACCACCATGTAGGAGGCCTTCCAACGCTACGTCTTCCGGTACGCGGTCGACACGCCAGAACCTTTCGGCCCCATCGGCCATCTTTTCTGCGAGTAATGTGCCCTGCCCACTGCCACTTAAGTTTGGCAATTCTTCGGGCTATGTCGGTTACCTTGGTTCTCCTGCGGATCTCCTCATTCCTGATTCGATCACGCTGGGAAACTCCAAGCATAGCCCTCTCCATTGCCCTTTGGGTGTGTTTAGCCTTCATATAAGGCCCATTGTGAGCGACCACGTTTCAGTGCCATAAGTCATCACTGGCAACACGCACTGGTCAAAGACTTCGTCTTGAGACACTGCGGTATGTGGGACGAGAAGATATTGCGTAGCTTCCCGAACGCTGCCCAGCCGAGTTGGATTCGACGATTGCCCTCTTTCTCGAAGTTAGACCTACCTAACTGGACAGTTTGTCCTAGGTAAACATGCTCGTCCACGACTTCGATTGTAGCGTCTTTATGAGAGTGGGTGTTACATGGGAATTTGACATGACCTTCGTTTTGTCCATGTTCATTTTAGGACCCACTCTTTCGGAGGCTCTACTGATCTTTATCAATGGCTGCCATCTAATCATTACTTACATCTGCAATGGTAAATCCACAAACAAATTATGTAATCTAAGTAAGTAAGTAAGTACTACATAATAGAACAAGTGTCGAGGTGAATGTCTCGCCGCCGACGCAACTTCGTCTGTGGTTTATTCCGTTAGGACTGGGGAATAAGGAAACGTATAAACGAATGCTAAATACTTCCTTTCATACTGTACGAGTATTTATAATTTTCAATTCTATACGTAGTCAAATCATTTCCTATCTTACTTTCTTTATTATAGCTTCAATTATAACGATTGATTTTCTTAACAATGACTGTATTTCATTTCTTCTGTACAGCACCCTATTTGCGTAGCACACCATCAATCTCAATCTGATTCATTTTGAAGAATATTGCTAATCCATCACGTGTGAGAGTCACATCAGTGTGTGTGTGTGTGTTTATTGGTTTGTTACTTCCTCACACTCAAATGGCTGGACCAATTTTGATAAAATTTTGTATAGAGGTAGCTGACACCCTGGATTAACATATAGGCTACTTTTTATCTCGATATTCCCATGGGATCGACACTTATGCGGGTGAAACTACGGTGCGCAGCTAGTTGCTTCATAAGTTCGAAAAATTTGTCTGCTCAACAATGGATGAATGAACAAGAATGTTGTTGAACTGTCAAAATTTGTCTGCTCAATAATGAATGAATGAACAAGAATGTTGTTGAACTATCAAAATTAAAGTCATTGCTACTGTTAGTGTGTTATGATTAACTCGCTGTTTTCCGTACCTAACAAGAATGTTGTTGAACTGTCAAAATTTGTCTGCTCAACAATGAATGAATGAACAAGAATGTTGTTGAACTGTCAAAATTAAAGCCATTGCTACTGTTAGTGTGTTATGATTAACTCGCTGTTTTCCGTACCTAATTATCAACTATGTAGAGCCACTTACGAGTTGCAGGTCGTAGGTTCGAAACCACACAGGCACTTTGACTAAGTTATTTCATCACCACTGCTCTCAAAACGGTGAAGGAAAACAGCGAGAGGAAACCGACATCTAAAACCAAAAATTCGAAGACATGTGACATCCGCCACTGGGCCTGCGTGGTAGATTACGGCCCAATCCGTCTTACCGAGAGGTGGCCTGTATCCCAGCAGTGGGAACATTATAGGGTGATTATGATTGATCCCTAAATTTTGTAACACATGAAACGTTTATTTTCTCTTGACTGTACTTACCTGTCAAAAAGAGTAAACCTAGATAAAGTAAAAAACAGAAGACGAACTAGCAGGGGATCGAGGAGGGGGTGGTAGAGGGGGGTTCAGGGGATCAGACCGGAATAAATCGCTTGAAGGCGTCGCGGAAGACTCCGTTGAAGATGGCGGGACGAGCTGGACAAAACAAACGACCAGTGGGCCACATTAGCACTGGATTGCAATCACTTGAAGTCATGGGGAGAGAGAGGCCTACGCCCAGCAGTGGGATGCTACAGGTAAACAGTAACAGTACTGTATCTATAACTTACTTGCAGCGCCCCGCGGTTTTACCCGCGTAAGTTTCGATCTCGTGGGAATATCGGGATAAAAACTATCCTATGTCCTTTCCCGGGACTCAAACTATCTTTATATCAAATTTCATTTAAATCAGTTCAGTTGTTTAAGCGTGAATTTTATGCAAACGTGCGAGTTGCCTTTATAAAAAATAATATTATTTTAAAAGGCGCCCGTTCCGGGCATCATTCCACCAAATGCCAGGGATTGACAATATTGACAGCTCACTTCAAGCTCACTCCACCTAAGTTATCACGGTAAGATTTTTACAGAATGGATCGGCTGATGTGTCAGATTCTGTGTCTCTTAACACCATCGCCTCTTTACACCCATCTAAGATTACGGCATTTATAAATTCTTGGTCCAGTATTTTTCCTGTAGCATTTAGCATTACAAATTTACTTAACCACCGATGTCAACAACTTTAATCGAACCTAATGTCCGGAACAATCACTTTAATCCGGCACTACTAACCGAAAAACATACATTCGTATTACAAAATATTGCACGCTGATGATTAAAAGGTACGGCTTCTTAACCACACTAACGAAATTCCAACTTTGTGTCTTTCAACACAAAGTCCAATATCACTTGTGGATGTTGGTGATGATTAAAACGTCACTTTTCTATTCTTATCAAAGGAATTTCGAATTTTTTAAGCAACAAATAGAGTTGAAAGCTGTATGGCAAGGACAGTAGCGAGACAGCTCAACTTTCTACCAAGAAAGTAGTAGGGATAGTCTTAAACCGGATCTGTCTTGTATAGCGTGACTCATTACACTTGATATTTGTCAACAATTGTTTTTGCGAAAAATGTTGAGAGTGAGTCATTGATAGTTCATGAGGCACACATTCCTGCTAATTTCATATATCGGAATTTGCACTTTTTATTATCTTTTTTATATCTTTTTTTGTTTTTAACTGATGTATGTACGATTACTGTCTAACTATTTGGTGTATTGTGTGTCTTTTAGTCTGTGCTAAATAAATGTATTTTCTTTCTTTCTTTCTTTCTTTCTTTCAGTTCTGCTACTTTCAAGCGGATGGTCGAATGGTGTTAGGTAATACGAGCTGGTATCCGCAACTCCACGTGAACGCGAGTATTTTGCATACATAAACATAATCAGCCTATAATGTTCCCACTGCTGGGACACAGGCCTCCTCTCTGTGAGAGGGAGTGGGCCGTAATCCACTACGCGGGCCCACTGCGGGTTGGTAGATGTCACATGTCTTCGAATTTTTGGTTCTAGGACATGCCGATTTCCTCACGATGTTTTCCTTCACCGTTTTGAGAGCAGTGGTGATGAAATAATTTACACAAAGTAAAGCGCCTGTCTGGGTTCGAACCTACGACCTACAACTCGTAAGTCGCGGCCGTTACCATTGGCCACCGCTGCTCACTTGGCCACCACTGCTCGTATTTTGCATACGGGTGGGAAAATCGATTGTTCGATCCACTCCAGCTCCTCAAGGAAGGTGAGCAACGCCTTTATGGTACTGACCGTCTCACGAATGGTGTTACGGAACCTATGGTTTTTGTGTAAAAGCGCTAGCATCTACGTCAACCTTTTAACCACTTGTGTCGCATTTATGCAACACATATTTCCGTGCCCCTACCGCTCGTGTCGTATTTATGCAACACATATTTCCGTGCCCCTACCGCTCGTGTCGTATTTATGCAACACATATTTCCGTGCCCCTACCGCTCGTGTCGTATTTATGCAACACATATTTCGGTGCCCCTACCGCTCGTGTCGTATTTATGCAACACATATTTCCGTGTCCGTAACGCTCGTGTCGTATTTATGCAACACATATTTCCGTGCCCCTACCGCTCGTGTCGTATTTATGCAACACATATTTCCGTGCCCCTACCGCTCGTGTCGTATTTATGCAACACATATTTCCGTGTCCCTACCGCTCGTGTCGTATTTCTGCGACAGAGAACATGCATGATTTTTTCGTTCTATTCAACGATTACTCCTCCTTATTTATTGTAGGTATTATTTTATAGATTTGTAGCCGCGCGCTAGGGGCACGGCAATTGATATAGCCAAGCGTTTAAAAGACATTAGGTATACGTTTGCAATATACGGCGTAGGTACTACCGCTGAGGTAAAGTACTGTAGGAATTGAGCGTACCCTCAAACGGGGTGAACAGGGATGCAGGGGTACTCGGGAAGAAACTTTGAAAGGAATTAGGATACAGTATACAGAATATTTTTTTTTAATAAGTACAAGCTAAACGAATATTTACATAAAACATCCTAGCAGGATATAATATGACAGAATACGCAAGATCGTCCTCCTCATCAACATGAACTGCAGCACTGTTGCAACTTCAATCTACTGCTGAACATGGCTGCAACACCCTGTCCTCCACCACCTGCTTCCAGTTTTTCCCAGTCTTTAGGTCGTTGGTCCATTTCCTAAGCAGTAAAAATTCCGCGATCACCAATCTTTTTACCACATGCTGACTCTAACAGAGTTAGACATGGTCAGGTCTTAGAACAGTGGGCCCATTAGGTGCAGGCAAATAAACAAAAACAAAACCTCCTTTTACATAATCAAAACTCCACAAGGATGAAACAAAAGACAAAAGTCCACTTCTACAAGTTCCGCGCACGCGATTGGTCAAGCAAGATAAGGACACACAAAACAAAAGATAGTGAGTGGACTAAAGGTAAATAGCAAACGTATCAAACGGGAAAGGGATCGGAACCGTATATCAACTCGAGTCGTTCAGTATTCTTTGTATGAAACTCCCTACTGCAACGCATACTAATCGGAATCGTAACGTAATCGCCTCGCCTCGGGACAAGCTCACGAACTGCGGTGCGGTGCGTTACGACTCGTCGTCCCCGCGCTTACGGCTCGTCGTGGCGTTTACGTCTCTCCGTACCCGAGCTTACGTCCCTTCGTCCACCTCACCCCTCCGGCTTGCCTGTTGCACCATCAACCATCGGCGAGCCGTAAGCGCGGCAACGCGCCTAGCCGTAGCCGAGTCGACGTATCGGAGCTTCTGATCCGCTTTAGTTACGTGCTTACGTTAGGTTGACGGCAAGGCGAAAGGCGATACGGTGCCGATCCCTTTCCGATTTAATACGTGTGCCTTATACCGTACCGTGTACCTTATATCTGCAGAATGAATCAGGTTCTTTACCTATATTCGTAGACGGATTGTTGTTATTGTTGCAGTAGGACACGCGTTGGTGTTATGGTTTAGGTTACTGTCCAAGAGAACTTGATTAAGAGCGCTTACGCTGTACGGCATTTCATACAAATCTTCAAGCCCTTGTTTTTCGAAATGAATGAACCGATTTTAATGAAACTTCATACGCATAAGCAGGATACAAAGGTCTAAAAAGTTACAGAACATTTTCGAAATGTCTTATTCAAAAAATGATAACTGGAAATCTCTGTTTCTGTGGAAAATTTGAAATCGGTCTAATTTGGCTGTAACACAATTTTTTTTTATAAATACTGCAAAAAAATCTTTCGTGCATGATCATCACCCTAATTCAGTTTATTTTCCTAATAAAAGAAGAAAAAAAAACCAGAATGTGCAACGTAAAATCTTTTTCGGTTCCACAATTCCGCGTATGGAACATTACGTTACGTAATAAGAAACAGTAGGTAATAATTTTATTGTAGGGCTTAAAAAGAAATAGTTATACAAACAAATACTACGTTTGTCTTTGTGACTGCTCCATTCATTCCATAGTTCTTTATTTTTTTTGTTCTATTTTGTTACGTACAGAATAATAAGGACGGTAATTTTCTTGTTCTAAAAAGGAAAATGTGCTAAAAGGAAATTCAGAAAGACGTAAAACGTCGAAGTAAAATATAAAGCTAACTTCTTTAGCTTTACTACTTAGGAATTGTTTAAGTAAGTGAGGAAGTACTTCATATTATAAATGCGAAAGTTTATCTGTCTGTCTGTGTGTTACCTCTTCACGCTTAAACCGCTGAACCGAGTTAGATGAAATTTGGTACAGATATAGTTTGATTCCCGGGAAAGGACATAGGATAGTTTTTATCCCGATATTCCCACGGGATCGAAACTTATGCGGGTGAAACCGCGGGACGCTGCTAGTTGGATAATAAAATATATTTAATATAAAAAAAAAAACTATGTCTGAAGTTTCACTCAGTCAATCAACCTAGCCTTTTCCCAACTATGTATGTGGGGGTCGGATTCCAATCTAACTGGATGTAGTTGGAGCGACTGCCTATCTGACCTCCACAACCCAGTATCTGGGTTACACGATACCCCCTGGCAAGACTGGTTGTCAGACTTTCGGGCTTGTTACTACCCGTAACGATTGTCAAAGATCTACAAAATGACAGCCGGGACCTCAACTCAAACTCAAACTCAAAGCATTTATTTCAATTAAACCATTTTACAGGCACTTTTGAATTGTCAAGAAGTAGGTCAGTCAGAAAAATGTGAAGCTAGTTGCCCATTCCAAAGCGTAGGTACCTATGGAGAAGAACGGACAAGAAACTCCATGGACACTCTTTTTAAATTATATTTTACAAAAATATTAGTTACATCATTACTTTTGAATTTCTAATTAAATAATGTGAGAACGATGTAAAAATAAACAAGACGTATGCGTTAAAAGCGTCCAGAGTACAACAAATAGTACTAAAACAACAATCCAAAAATAAAAATAAAATAATTAAAACTAAGCCGAGGCAGCTAAGTGATGACCAGCCCCAACTGACGGCGCCCGTTCACGAACATGACGCATAGATCAGCACCATTCAGCTCAACCATTTTGAAGGGAGCTAAATGATCCAACATACACGCCACCGTCAGCGAGACATTTGTGTGAGCATGACATACTATCAGCCGCCAGGGCACATTCAAGTCAATGAAAGACATATTACCCGGTAAATGGTAAAATAAGGTATAGTACTTACATAGAACTCACATCTGTGCTATGCAATTATACAATACAAATGAAATTGAGTTTATACAATGCAAAGATAGTCTTACAATCTTCAGCAGCTCCAACAGTATTTTCAGGTGTTAATCAATTAGTTGTGGTTGTGGAGCAGGACCAGCATTGAGCCAGGCAGTTTTATCAGCTATGTAATCCCCTAACTTATAATATGCCTGACTGCATAGTGTGCGTTTTATACAAGACTTGAATTTTGTCTCATTCAGTTGAAGAATGTGGGGAGGTATTTTATTATAACATTTTAAACAGTACCCCATAAAAGATGAGTCTACTTTAGCCAGTCTGAAACCTGGTTGAACTAATAGGTCCCTATTTCTAGTACTATAATTATGTCTTTCACCTCTTTTACTAAAAAGATGTAAGTTTTTTCTTACATACATGATGTTTTCGTAGATATATTGACAAGGTACCGTCATGATGTTAATTTCCTTAAACAGTTCCCTCAGAGAATCGCGCCTGCGGAGGTTATATATGGCTCTGATGGCTCTTTTCTGCAGAATAAAAATAGAATCGATGTCTGCAGCCCGTCCCCAAAGTAAAATACCGTAAGACATGACACTATGAAAGTAACTAAAATAGACTAGTCTCGCGGTATCGACATCAGTAAATTGACGGATTTTTCTGACAGCATAAGCTGCTGAACTTAGCCGTCCTGCAAGAGATGTTAAATGAGGACCCCATTGTAGCCTTGAGTCGAGCGTGATCCCTAAGAAAACAGTTTTATCGACGAATTCTAGTTTCTCTTGATTCAATATTATCTCACAATCACTACCCTTGACATTTGGTAAAGAAAATCTTATGCACTTAGTTTTTTTTCCATTTAATACTAAATTATTAGCAGTGAACCAATTTTGGACCTGCAGTAGGGCGTTATTTACGTCGTCAAAATTTGTAGCACGTCTATTTACCTTAAAAATTAAGGAAGTGTCATCAGCAAATAACACCATTTGTGGTTGATTTTTTAATAAATGGAGTAGATCATTAACATACACTAAAAAGAGGAAAGGACCCAATATCGAGCCTTGTGGCACACCCATTTTTACTTTTAAACCATATGAATTGACACCATTTATTTGGACTTGCTGTTGTCTATCATTTAAATAAGAACTAACTAAACTGAGCGCAAGTTTTCCAAGTCCGTAATGCTCAAGTTTCAAAAGCAAGGTTTCGTGATCGACGCAATCAAATGCCTTAGAGAGGTCACAAAAGATTCCAATGGCGTCTTGGGCCTCTTCCCACGCGTTAAAAATGTGTTTTAATAAGGTTACACCAGCGTCAGTCGTACAACGTCCTTTGGTGAAACCAAATTGCTGATCGTGAAGGATTTTATTCATGTTAAAATGATTGAGCATCTGATTAAGCATTATCTTTTCGAACACCTTACTGAAAACCGGCAACACGGATACGGGTCTATAATTATTGGTGTCTTTACTGTCCCCAGATTTGAAAAGTGGTATTACCTTACTGTATTTCATTAAATCGGGGAAGATTCCTTGATCAACACACAAATTAAATACTAAGGCTAAGCAAGGTGCAATAGTCTCAATTATGGAGGCACAGACTTTAATGGACATTCCCCAAAGATCTTCGGTCAATTTGATCTTAATTTGCTTAAAAGCTTTTATTACTGAAGCGGGGTTTATATGTTTAAATTGAAATTCAACCGGGCAGGCTGGAACGTTCGCTCTTAATAAATCAATTGATACGTCGGATGAGGAATTTAAGGCTTCCGTCGTTTTTGATGGTATATTAGTAAAGAAATTTACAAATTCCTGAGCTACTTCTAAGTTAGAGCTTATGGCACCACGTGAAGTCTCCAATGTGTAATCAGTGTTTCGTTTTTTATTCCTACTAGTTTCGTTATTTATAATTTTCCAAACCGTTTTTATCTTATTTTCTGCTGATTTGATTTTATTGCTAATGTACAGGGCTTTGGCTATTTTGCAAGTATTTCTAAAAATTTTGGAATATTTAGCAACATACTTGCTGAATGTTTCAGTATTGATGTAAGGCTTAAGGCCATATAGCTCGAAAAGTCTTTCCCTACTTATCCTAATACCTCTAGTTGCCCAGTCACTAAAAACAAAATTAGGGCAAATGTTTTTTGTTTTCTTTTCAAAAATTGTATTAAATTGAGTGTGCACTACTGAAAAAAAATCCTCGTACAATTTATTAGCATCATCCCCATCATGGCCCAGATCATTTAACTTATTATTTAGGGTACTATTGAATCTATTTAGTTTACCAGTCGTTATTGGTCTAAATTGAATTTGCACTTTTTGCAAAGGTGTTTTAAACTTAAAAGATACCGTTTGTCCACTATGATCAGACGGCAGATAATTTACGATGGCTTTATCTAAATAATCACAATCGCAAAAGACATTATCAATACAAGTAGCAGAATTTGGAGTTATTCTAGTAGGTTCTGCAAACACATTATATAAATTGAACGATTTAAAAAGGCTTAATAATCTACTGCTATTAGAATTATTTTCCAAAATATTAATATTAAAATCCCCACAAATAATTGCGGCTTTGTTATTGGATGCAAGTTTCGCTAAGACATCTTCCATTATTGACTCAAATAAAGAAAAGTTCTGATAATTAGGGGGTCTGTAAACGCACACTATGACATGCTTATCTAGCTCAACACAGGACAGTTCGATGCAATGTTCAACTGATAAACCCACTATATCATTTCGTTGCTTGGATTTTAAACATACCAGACCAACGGCTTAACATGCTTCCTAAGCACGGAGGGGCCTCGGTGTGTAATAGATGGCCACCCATCCACTGACCGACCTCGGCAAGCGTTGCTTAAATTTGAAAATCGACCCGTGCGGCTGTTATTATTTATCCACGAGCCCCCGTAGAAGCTTTGATGTCGTGTTCATTTAATTACCCCTTTTAAGCAGAAGAAAATGTCACCATTATCTTTGCCGGTTATCAAATACCTACCCGCCTAATATATTTCATTTTGCGATGCTTTTCACCAGTATGTAAAGGCTTTGAAAACTGAGACACGCAGGGAAGATACGAGATAAATAAACCTTTCTAAGCCTTGATTAAAATTCTGCTCATGAACCAAATTAACTAGGATTACAATTTTATTCTAAGCTTACTGGGATATAGATTATTTAGGTATCTAAACTCTTTGTTTGGTGTAGATCTTGCGGCTAAGTTATAACAGCCGCACGGGGCGATTGCTACGTTTGTCGCGGTTGGTCCGTGGATGAGTGACCATCTTTACATACCAAGACCCCTTCATGCCTCGGAAAGCAAGTTGAACCGTTGGTCCCGGCTGTCATTCGTGGATCTTTGGCAGTCGTTAAGGGTCGTCAGAAGCCCGAAAATCTAACAACCACTCTCACTAAGGGGTACCATGTAACCCAGTAACTGGGTTGTTGTGGATCAGAGGTCAGATGGGCAGTCGCTCCATGTAAAATATCTTCTGGTATTCAGCTGCATCTGGTTTGACTGGAAGTCGACCCCAACATAGTTGGGAAAAGGCAAAGCAGGTCGATTTGAACATTTTGCAGAAGCCGGATGAATTATTCTAAAAAAAAAGCAAGCAGTGAAGGGATCACTGAATTGTATTTTGTGAAAAATATCACAAACTAGCTGCGCCCCGCTGTTTCACCCGCGTAAATGTCGATCCCGTGGGAATATCGGGATAAAAAGTAGCCTATATGTTAATCCAGGGTGTCAGCTACCTCCATATAAATTTGATCAAAATTGGTCCAGCTGTTTGAGCGTGAAGAAGTAACAAACATATAAACATACACACAAACTTTCGCCTTTATAATATTAGTGTGATAAACATTATTGTAACAACAACATATCAAGCATTTTCCAAATAAAATATATTTATTATTTTCCTGTTTGACAAATGCCTCCTGGCAACTGGAAAAGCCCTTATTGTGAATGGCTGTCAATCCGTGGACTGTCAGTCAGCTTCAGTGGAGACGGCATAGCCAATTTTGCTATTATTTGACGTAACGGGATGAGCAGGAAATGTTAGTGGAATAATGTCACAATACAAAAAAATAACAACAATAGAATTTACCCGTTTCCGATTTGTGGAACGGAAATTACCGACGCGTTCAAATGTAATAAAGTCATTGTGATGCGATTAAATGTTGATAATAAATTCAATCAAAGACAGTATACCACCCGTTCGCGCTAGGTTTACCGCTGACGATGATGTGACGTCACTCTAGGGGTAGCGAGAAAAAAACGAACAAATTTAGAGAAAACTGAAGAATAACTAAGTGTTGAATTGTGTAATAATCACATGCGCTTGCGGTGGCGTTGCTTACGGTACTGAGAGGGATACTTACGCTCGCGAGCCGTTTGCGAACTAGTCCAAATCTGAAGTTGATAGCGTTAGTAATTCTTGAAATATCCAGCTGTGACAGACGGACAGACAGACAGACTGAGTCGCACCATAAGGGTTCCTTTTTACTATTTTGGTACGTAAACCTAAAATCTAAAAATAATCACCTAACTACATAATCCCTATTACAATATTTTTAATATAATAACAGAACATAATAATAGGGTTTTAATAGGTTTATGCGTATCTTTAGATTTAAAATATTTATTTCTCAATGTTCTTGATTGCACACCACCACCTACACCACCACCACCACACCACCTACTACTGTTTGTCTCTGCATCACCCAAAGGTTGATTGGAAGAAAATGCCTATGGCATTAAGTCCGCCTCTGTACATTTATGTGCTTGAAGTATTAAATAAATAAATAACACAATAATTTGTTTAATTCTGATCCCTCGACGGATCGCTTCGACAATTTGATTAAATTGTCGAAGCGATCCGTCGAGCAAGATTTTGCTATGTTAATTCCATTGTGATCCCTCCATATTGAATTATACCGAGCGAGTGTAGATGCTTTATTTATTAAGTTAGATATGTGTGATATTGTATGGACGTAGTACCTATTTGATAAAGATATTAATTTTAGTACTGTTTGTTTTGATGAAATGTGGTAGCCCGAAGGGACACGTTTATTTTGTAGACCACTACCGGTGGTGGGTCGAAATTAGAGATAACATTTTGAATATAGAATAGGTAATAAAGGCTTACTATAATGGTAAAACGAAGGAGATTGGTTTACTAAACAGAAAAAAAACAGTGGCACTCCGAGAGTGCCAACAGAAGTGAAATCAAAACACGTAGCTTGGCTACGTGTACCCTATTTAGCATAAACATAATGAGCCTATAATGTTCCCACTGCTGGGACACAGGCCTCCTCTCCGTGAGAGAGAGTGGACCGTAATCCACCACGCGGGCCCAGTGGGGGTTGGTACACCGAAAAAAATAATTCCTTACTAGCGAGTTAGTTTGTTTGAACACGCTAATCTCTGGAAATGTCAGTCGGATTTGAAATTTTTTTTTGCTTTTGATAGCCCAATTCTTTAGGAAGGCTATATATAGGCTATATGTAATATACAGCGTGAAATTTTAATGGTTGTTTTCCCGTGGCAGAACGATTTGTACTCAGTAGTGCTACTGATTCAAGGAGTTTATTATTTTTTTCAAATAGTTATAAATTATAATTATAAAAGTATGATCTCAATTCTAAAGCGTGAGAATCAATAGTAACTCACGTGCGCCCGCCTGCTACCTACCATCTTTGCAGGTAGCAGGACGACCATGCGCAGTCGTCGTGACTATTAGATCGAGATCGCGTTGCCATTTTTTAATATTTTATTTTTTTATAAATCGATTGCACTATCGAGACAAAAACATTTCGCTTCGGGAAAACAACCATTAAAATTTCACGCTGTATAGGCAGGCGCTATATTTTACGCGGACGAAGTCGCGGGCAAAATCTAGTTGGTTATTTTTTAATATCACTTAATATAAATAAATGGGTTCATCATTAAAAAGCCTTTTATCCTAAGTGAATGAAAATATAATCCGGTTCATAATTATTACCCTTACAGCCTACATAAATTCACATATTATTATTTTTCGTACCGGTAAAAGGTTTTGATTACTTTTTAATGCTTTTATATGCTCATATTGGCTGGCGGATGTTCAGATAAGCCCCCATCTTTACCCTTGGGTATCGTAAAAAGCTCGGGATGATATTTGGTCGAATTGAGTAATGAATTATTCTCATTTTTTTATAAAGCTTCTGACATAATATGAAATGGATCGACCTCTGGTTCAAAAATACATTTTCAGCACAGTTTCAAAGGAAAACGGTTTCAATTGTACCTTAATTACAAAATAGGAATAGATTTTATTCACAGCATTTCATCAGAAAAATGTAACTATACTGTACCATATAGAATATACTAATTCCATGCTAATATTTATGAAAAAAAAAAACAAAAGCATTTAGATTATGAAATAAGAAACAGGCTGTTCCAAAACAGAGCTAGTTGTCTTTCAAAGTAAAAACATCGAGTAAATACATAACGGACAAACAAATGAAAGTAGGTATTTTGATCAATTTTTTTATTTCAATCTACATTTTACTTGATTATGACTACAACAATAAATAATAAACACAACACCATGGTTTTAGTCCCTCTCATTGACTTCGTTAATAAAAATACACCAACATCTGAATTACAAAAAAATAATTTTCTCATTTTACTTTTCAATATGCAAGAAGCTGCACACAGCCATGGAACTTACCCGAGTGTACAAGGATAAGGATCTAGGGGTGGGTAGCTGGTATAAGGATCGTTTGAAGCGTGGGCAAAATCGGAACTAATACCGCCATCTTGTTTTTAAATACATTTCACAAAACAATTTCACATTCGAGTGCCAAAACATCCTTAAAGCAGCGTAAATGTTTTCACCACGCAAGTAGTTAACAGCTTGACTTCAACATTCTTGCATTTTGAAATAATGGCTTTGTATGCAAGTAGGTGCTAATTATTATTTTTATTAATAAAGTCAGTCGCCATTAGTCATTAATCAATCACACAGTGATAGGTTACACATTTAGGTAATTCTGTAATATGTGCATCATCGCTTGCCGAGCGGCCATTTTAGAAAATCTAGCGTCGTCATTGGCTAGATTTGAAATGTTCGATGTGTATGCGCATATTAGAGTAAGTACCTAGATTTTTTGTTAGTTATAATTTAATTCCAAACAACAAAAGTAGAAATAGTATATAATTATTATATTAAACTTGATTTACAAAAATATATTTCGTTGTTTACAAAAGTTAATTTATAACAATGGAGATTACAAATTATTATTTTATATTTTTTGCCGCAAAATAGTAGTATGAAAAGTAGCAGAAAAAAAATTAATTAAAATTCGGATTAATGTACTTGGCATAAATTATTTTCCGAATCTTTTTCTCACTTAACTAAAAACATTCTGAACGGACTACGGTGGTATAACAGCTCAACTATTTATAAAAAAAAAAACTTATTTCAAAGCGCAATAAATTAAAAACATAAACAAAAATTAAAAATAAAACTTTTCGGGTAGGTAATAAGTTATTAGATTATAATTATTGCAAATAAATAAATATTAAATTCACTTTAAACAATCATTCAATAAATTACATTCACACTTCAAATAAATAAATAATTACATTACGATCAATAGAAGTCGTATTTCTTTGTCAGCGATTGTTACTCAAATAAGTATAGTCAACCTCGTAAATGAATTCATATCATATTCCAAGATTTAGACTATTCTACGAGAAGCTCAGAAGCGTACAAATTTTGGCATTGACTTCACAAAGAACATATGTTACCTATATGTCATTTTAAAGTTAAGAAGTTCTGAAAAGCCACCTGTGTAAGAGCTACTCCAGTTAAGGGGGAGCACGAGGGTAGCTAATTTTCTTACGTTTTTTGCAATTTGCAGGCCAGTGTCAAGTTGTATGTTAAACAAAATATGATTTGCGACCGTATCATGCATCGACACCATAAAGTGAAAACCTCGTAAGTGTAAAAGAAGTAACTTTTCATGAAGAAGAAAGAACTACGTGCTGTAAAATTTTTGTACGGCGTCTTTTATGTTTTTTAACCGACTTCAAAAAAAGGAAGTTCTGTATTTTTATTTATTAATATGGAAATTTAACCCGCTTTTATATCCAGAACTGTTCGATACTATAAGATTATCCGAAATGCATAAAATGATACTTACGAGGAATACATACCTCGTAAAAACCTGAGGTTTTCAGTCTAAGGCGACGATATGTATTTACACAATTATGATTATTGTAATCATGAATACAACCCTCCAAGTTCTTTATAACCCTATTGAATGACTATTTCATGAAATATCAATCAATAAAAAAATATATTTCGAGGACTACCCGTGCGCTTTCCCCTTAATTAAAGTTATTCTTCGTCGAGAATACAGATATGTTCACAGTTAGGAAACAAAGATACATAATACAAAGTTTTGAAGTTACAATCACAAGAGTAATGGAGCGAGAGTACAAGCAAAAGTTCCAAATGCTTTCATGTCAGTTTGCCATCAAACGCTCCAAATTATTCACTTCGTTAAAACAAGTCAACAACAAAACATGTCATTTGTGTGGAATTCTAAGAGGGTAGACGATCACGCACAAAAAATAATCCTTTGATAATATTAATATTATATACACTTTAAAGTTCACTGTTATGGACCTTAGAGGTACTACAGAAGACACTTTGCGACGTATTCCACATTGGGCACCCGCTTAAATTGCACCTGAGTGAATGTGCCGCTGTGTGTCAGGTGCATTCACTCAGGTGCCATTTAACGGGTGCCCAATGTGGAATATGTCCACTTTGCTGGTATGATTAAAATACCTGCCACTGTAATTTGCAGGTAATAATCAACTTACTGTTTTATAGTCTTAGGTACATACACTGTCAGTCAGAAGAATTATGTCACTATTTTTAACACCTTTTTGAAGTCCAAAAGCACTGAAGGACGGAATGATAGTATGAAGTGCAACCAAAGTCCTTTCACAGTTAATTTACCTCTGATTTTGCAACACTTTCAAAATCTTAATAATCTTTATTGTCATTGCAATAAGGTCGCAGTTGGGTTGCTACAGTTAGAGGTAAGATAACTGTGTCAGGACTGCAGGTTCACTCCATCGATGACATTGACCTTTCAGATCGATCCAGTATGGTACATGTCAGCACTATTGTCGCCGATAGACCATCGGTTATCTTTTAAATCGCTGACTCAACTGAATCAACTCAACTCAACTGAATCGCTGAATCAACTGTTCGACCAGACGTCTATTTTCGAAATCAAACTCTCAATGTCACCTGCATTTGTAAATATTTCTGCAGCTACCTAGTGCAGTTTTCTAGCAGTGACCAGTTTATTGATGTCATGGTACGCTGCGACCATGGTATGGGTCTTCGGTGCGTTGGTAGTACAAGTTGGGTATGAGTACATGCAGTCAGAAGCTTCTTGCCCTCGCCTCGCTGCTTTCATATATCTGAAGAACCTCAGGATTTCAGGGTTGTCGGATACTGGCCTTCGGAGTTCGTTCAGTTCTCTGTGGGGAATAGAAAATTAATTATTGGATTGATTAAGTATCTTCTTGATTGATTTTAGATCTTTTATCTAAAATCTTGTAGCGGTATTAACGAGAGATTAACGGCTTAGGAACAATTAGGAAGGTGAGCGGCAAGTCGTCCCACGTTTTTTTTTTGTATGGAATTTTAAACTTTATCAACGTTTGGTACAGTTAGCAACAATTTTTTTTGAAGAATTTTTGGTTTTTACTTTCGTTTTATTCATAGATTATTAAATATTTTGTAACAAATTCGTTTTTTTTTATAATATCCACATTAACACTTTTGCTACTGATTGTACTTTTTCTCATTTTGATAGTAACGTTGACGACTTGCAGAATGAAAATATAATTTATTTTGAATTTCTGCAAGGCGTCCTAAATGGGCCGTAAGCGTGTAGGACGAGTTGATGAATTACTCAATCGCTCGACTTCGCGCACGATGCGTATCATGCACTAAATTTACTTTATAATACGTTGAATTAGAAGTTAATTTCGCGCACCTATTCAATTTCTTAATGGATTCTCTCTATAATGGATCATACAATGAAACTCTCTACAATGGATATACTCTCTGTTTATTGGATTAAATTAAAAATTAATTTAATCCCAACACACTACTACACTAATAATTACATTGCATTCATTACACACTGTTCTCACCAGAATATAATGCAAAACTATCTATTACAAGCTAAACGTGGTCTGCATAATCCTTTAATTAGATTTCGTGCTGGTGAGAGCACGTTAGTTCAAGTTTAGGTGTAAACTTTATTCAGCTCGAACAATTTCTAAGTTGCAAATCTCCTTAGAAAATCAGTCTGTATTCAGAAGTTGATGTGCTTCCTACATTCAAAGAATTTATCGGTCCAAAAAACAAGATGGATTTTGTTGATATTTCGTGTTATTGGATTTTTCCATCAGGATTTCTCAGTAGCAGCGCGGGCTCTGGATTTCTGCCCCGTTAATGGAAATAGGCTCATCCCCTATTACATGGGGCTTGGTGACAATGAGAGTGAGGGAAGAGAGAGTGCACCTGTGTCTGCGTACACACTTGTGCACTATAATATCTCCCGCGCCGAAGGCTAGTCTCCACTGCAAATGCTCGCCATTTGCAAAATTCGGTCTGGAGTATATAACATCGCTGAATCATGTTCGGGTCGGCTTGGCACAATTCGAGCTAAGCTAAGAAGTTTTCACATTCTTAAGTATCTCATCATTCATAATTTCAGCCGAAAGACGTCGACTGCTGGACATAGGCTTCCCCCAAGCACCTACACTTCGACCGGTTCTGTGCCGCATCCAACGGGTTCCTGCGGCCTTCACAAGGTCGTCGGACCACCTTGCGGGAGGCCTTCCAACGCTACGTCTTCCGGTACGCGGTCGCCACTCCAGAACCTTTCGGCCCCATCGGCCATCTGTTCTGCGAGCAATGTGCCCTGCCCACTGCCACTTAAGTTTGGCAATTCTTCGGGCTATGTCGGTTACCTTGGTTCTCATGCGGATCTCTTCATTCCTGATTCGATTACGCAGGGAAACTCCAAGCATAGCCCTCTCCATTGCCATTTGGGTGACTTTTAGCCTTCTTATAAGGTGTATATATCTAGCTGCATATATTTGATTCGCCCGGCTGTGGACAGTCCCATCATGTTCGGCTCGGCAAGATTCGTTCCTTATTAAATAACGAATAAAAAAACTTCACTCAATGACATACCTGCTCAACTGGGCGGACACCAGGTTACTGTAGGGCGCGAACTTAGCAGGGCTGGCGTACATGAGGCAGATCAGCTGCTCCCTGCACGCCTCGAAGTTCTCGTCCAATGATTTCTCTGCAGGCGCAAGACCTGGAACCGGGTGATTAAAGATTGAGTTTATCAGATGTACAATATAAACATGGTTAAATCGACACAGTCTAAGCCCAAATGCGCACGAAGCTAAAAAAATCGCGGTGGAATTTTATGCGAACTTTGCATCAAAAAGCTAAGTTTTGATAACTGAGAAGGTGCGAGAATTCATATTAAAAGTATTTAAGCACTTAAACTCCTGAAGAACCAGTACTCATTAGTGAATCAATCAATTCGATCAATTTTCATCAAGGAAAGCCGTTGAAATACCTCTATTAATATTATTTAAATAACAAGTTAAACTTACCAAGTCGAGCAAATATACCATCCAGTCGAGATAACAACGGAGAGTAGAACGGATCGTAGTTACTCAGGATCATTGAAGAGGCTGGGATCTTTTGGAACACCTGTAAATATATTATTGAAAATATTGTTAGTTTGTATACCTATTAGAGATGCCTCTTTTGGTTCATCATCTGCTTAAAATAGCATACTGCTGGAAATCATCATAAATACAAACAGAATACTTTGCCATCACATCCCGAGGACAGCCGAACACATCCGAAGCGGGTATTTTTTTAATAATCGTCTTATAATATAAACAAAACACGCGCGGTGTTGCTTACGGTAACAGTGGCGCAAGTTCAATGGTTTTTGCGCAACTCAAAAAATGCACAACGCGCTTAAGGGGGAAGCTCTAAGATGGCCCGCGAAATTCAAATTTTCTTACGTTTTTTGAAATTTGCTGGTCAGTATTAAGTTGTACGTTGATTAAAATATGATTCGCGGTCGTAACAAATATGTATTTACAGAATTATAATCATTAAAGTCATAAACACAACTCTCAAAGACCTTGTAATCCCCAAATGTCAAGATTTCATGAAATAGTCATTCTTGGGGATTACATGGTCTTAGAGAGTTGTGTTGATGACTTTAATGATTATAATTATGTAAATACATATTTGTTACGACCGCGAATTATATTTTAATCAACGTACAACTTAATACTGACCAGCAAATTGCAAAAAACATAAAAAAAATTGAATTTCGCGGGCTACCCTGGCGCTTTCGCCTTAAAGAAGTTTTCACTTCAAAAACAACGAAGAAGAGTACCATAGACACGAAAATAAGGGAAAGAATTGTAATAGAAAACATACCTTGTAGTTATTGGCTGTTGTCATCTGATTCTTGTAATAGCTATTCTTTGAAGGCAAAAACCCTGTTTTCTGACCATCGCCAAATCTGAAAAAAGAAAAAAAAACACCAGAGTTACTGAAAAATATCTCGAGCGATATTCTTTTGACCATTGTCATCATCATCTGCCTAGCCTTTCCCAACTATGTTGGGGTCGGCTTCCAGTCTAAACCGAATGCAGCTGAATAAATGGCCGTTCATGACAAACAAAATAAAGTAACTAGTTTTTAGGTTATTTCGATTTTTTTGAAAATCTCCGAAACCCGGGTATTGTTTATAAAAATAATTTTTGTAGGAGGATTGTTATAGTGTAATCTATAAACAACAAAGTTTGACTTTGATGCATCATGGTACTTGATCCCATACATCCATGAGCATTGTCCTTTCGACATATATTGGCAGAATGCAAATTGAGGGAGCATGACTGAATTACGCCCAATCTCTCCTCAATGAAGTTACTTGACAAATGGTAAACCACTAATTTAATATTTAGAACAATTTTTGAAAATGATGTCTTATTTATGGTACAGACTTTGTTAAAGGATTTCTTTTGTCAACTAAAATGGCGTCGTAATATCCTTTGTGATCAAATTCCGTTATTGAGTACTCCCTTATTGAGTGTTGAATTTCATTATTACTTCACGACAATAGATTTATTAAACGTCGCAAGTATACGGGATGAAATTGAATAGGTGCGTCAAATTAAAAATATAATTCAACGAGTTATAAAGTGAATTTAGAGCATGCCATTATGGAAAGGGATGAATATACGTGCGCATAGGCAAGCGATTTGGCAACGTCATCGGTCGCCCTTTTTTTCGTAGGAACGGTCAAAATTAGGTCAAGACTAAGCAACGCTTGCCGAGGTCGGTCCATGGATGGGTGACCATACATGACATATTTTTAGTTTCGGCTGTCATTTCATATATTTGACAGTCGTTAAGGATAGCAAGAATCCCGAAAGTTTGACAGCTAGTCTTACCAAGGGGTATTGTGTTACCCAGTAACTGGGTTGTGGAGGTCAGATCGACAGTTGATATTCAGCTGCATCCGGTTAGACTGGAAGCCGTACTAAATCAGTTGGGTACGCTAGGCAGATAACCCAGTAATTACGCCAAATGACTACTCGTAGATCTCTGACAATACTCAGAGAGACCACGTAACTAAAAAAAAAGTAATGGTTCCTTACCGTGACATATCAACATTCCCCAGCTCATTGACATCATTGGCATCAGCCCCATACCCCATTCCGTCTTGTGGGTAAGCAAACGTTCCAGTTTGACTTGTTTCGTAGCCCATGAAGTCCTTGTTATCAGAGTTGTATCCCACCTGGTCATCCGCATTCACAGGGGGATAGCTGGCTTGGGAGGATGACGCTGAGATTGTGGATAGACCTGGAACATTTTAAAACATAGCATGACAAATTGATATAACTCAAGAGCATGCATGCACTAAAGTCCCTATTTTTTTTTCCGGATGGGAAATCATCAAATGACCCCTCCCGCTTTGGGTGGAGCGGAAGGGAGTGTCAGACTCTTACTGACTAAAACCCACCCGTGTTCCTTCCTTAGCCCTTTATGTTCCGGGCCAGCGGTAACCCTTTCGGACAATCCCGCTGCAAATTAAAATACCGTTAAACGAAAGTCTCTTCGTTTAACGTTATTTTAATTTTATTTCATAAATCACACTATATCACACTAATATTAAAAAGGCGAAAGTTTTGATAAAATTTTGTATGGAGGTAGCTGACACCCGGGATTAACATATAGGCAACTTTTTATCCCGATATTCCCACGGGATCGACATTTATGCGAGTGAAACCGCGTGGCGCAGCTAGTTGTTAATATTTCAATAACGTGAAAACAATGACTCCTGTAAAACAGGTACCACCTTGCTCTGAAGGCCAATTCTCGTAACAATTTTAATCAAATCAAATCAAATCGTTTATTTGTGATACATGGGTTAGATACAGGTGTTCATTATAATTATATAATATTAAATAATTTTCATTCCATGATCAGCCACTTAGGCATACAAATTATTAATGTAATACAATGAAAATATGATTATAAAATTCTAATGATTTGATATAATAAATTCCATTGAAGATTAAGTAAAAAAAAAAATAAAAAAAATTATCGTTCAAATCTAGTCGCAATCTCATCTCAGCGGCAATCAGTGTCAAAAACTTGTCTAAACTAAAATGTAGAGGAATTAGAAGTATTTTTGACAGATTGATTGAAAGTTCTTAAAATTGGGTATCATTTAAGCTATCACCAATTTAATTAGTTTTGTGTTTCTTAAATAATAGGGTTTGTCCTCCAAATAGTAGATCTGTCACCAAAATGTAGTCACCAAACAATGCAAAATCAGTTCCACAATAAATCACCTAAAATCCTGAGATATAAGGTCTATAATATTTTTTTTTAAAAATAATCTCTTTTTCCATATTTTTTTTCTTTAAAATTTAGTCGTTTCTGGCACTCGCCGGCCGCTGCCGCGGCACCGCTCGCTTCGCTCGCTCGGCTCGTGCGTAGGAGGTCACACTTTTAACCTAACCTAAGCATTTTTTTTTAAATAATTAACCTCGTAACTAATTCGGTTCTCGATAATGTCCATTTCAAGTAACAAAACTGTTATAAGAACGAAGTTTATATTCATGTAATGCAATATAATTTTATTGGTTATCGATCTCTTATTTTACACATATATTAACATTAATTTGATAATTCATACCTGGGAACAATTTTTGTTTATCTGAGAACGAAAATATTTCGTGGCGATAGATCTATTTATTAGGTGATACAACTTGATGACAAATATAAATTTTGGTGATAGAAAATATAGTTCCCCTTAAAATTACGAGATTTGCTCCTCAGGAGTCAGTCAGGGTTTCAATTGAAAATGTTAGACTCTTTTTTATGTGAATATTTTTTTTTTTATTATTATTTTAATTAATAGAAAAATGTTATTTCGATAGAGATAGTCAGTGTACCCTCTCATTATTGAATTCCGTCCATACTAAAGCGGCCCATAAAAGATTTTGCAAAGCGCCAATATAACCCGTTTTACGATTTATGTAATATTATTAATATTCAGGAGAAATATGGGTTAAGAAGAAGAAGAAAGAAGTCTGGAGCTAAATATGGTCAAGGAAAGAAATGTTTAGTTTTTATACAATGACGATTATGAAACCACGTATTTTACATTACGTGTTTTACATATACACAATTAAGATAAGTAACTAATAAAATATAACATTCTAGCATCATTCATGGCTATTTGTCTCTAACTTTTAAAGTTATTCATGAGTTATCCTAACCTAACAACAAAAATTCAATACTGATACTAAAATTTGTGCCTATAAATAAAACAACAGCCGATACAACCTCGTTAACTCATACAAACATAAACAGGATTTTACTACGTGTTCTTATATGCCTGTTAAACTGAGTTTATAACTCCTAGAGCATAACAGCCTGTTCAAAGTTTCCGGGCTCTCATGCCTCATAGCCGACAGTGTAAAACGAATGAACGATAAACCTTTAATATTAGGATTTATGTTGCTACAGTAAAAGCAAAGTAGACCAAAGTAAAGTAGCAAAGAATACGGGTCAAATTAAATTATTTAGCGAAACTCCACAGATGAGATGAGTCATCATCATCATCATTTAAGCCGAAAGACGGACGTCCACTGCTGGACATAGGCCTCCCCCAAGCATCGTAGGGTATCGATATCTAAACATGATAAAACAGAAAATAAATTCATGTGATTATTTTTGTGAAGTCATTTAGGTTTTTTTTTTTTTCATTTTGTTTTTTTAGTTTTCGACTGCAGTTAGTGCAGTCACTTGAACTTGTGAAACGTCAGTAAAAAAAAATTCTCTTCGTTTAAACTTCACATACGTGATTAATATCGATATCTAAATAAAAGAAAACAGATTTTTTCAACTCACACTTCAAGTAACAACTGCCAGCGGTCGTTGACCCTCCAAAAGGAACATCAAAACATATTTACTTCGTCGTGTTATTTATCCCAATCACGTCTGCAAAGTTTAGCTAGCTAATTTAACTTGACCTTGTATATGAATGACATCCATTCGAATAACGGCAGTACCCCATTTGCGTTACACTTTCAATCACAATCCGAAGGATTTTGAAGAAAATTTCTAATCCATTGGTTCATGTTTGACAAATTATGTTCACAACGTAAATAACGCAACAAATGTTGTTGAACTGTGAAAATTAATAGCATTGTCTTTGTAAAGGTGGTTACACACGGGAAAGGCAAGGAGTGAATGGGCATGAGTTTAAATTTGTATGGCAAAATTTCAATAGGCTATTTGACAATAAGGTCATAATTATTGACACTCGTATAGATTATCGCTTTTAAAATCGATTTGCATTAATTTTACTACAAAACAATGTATTATTTATTAAAAAAATCCCGAAAAAACTTCATCTTTTTAAATCTGGCGTCACGTAATCGAAAACGGTCTCGATTGGCTGAACTTAAGATGACGTCATGATTTAGTAAATTTCTGTCTATCGTTGACAGAACAGATGACTTTTGTGTAGTATCTCGACCGTTTCAACGTTTGTTTACGTGAATCGTGACGTCACGACGCCATATTGTTAAAGATAGCGTTTTGGCGGCTTATTTAAACAGTACATTTTTATTTACTATTTTTTAAAAGAAATTTATTATGCAATTTGAAGTAATAGGTTTTTGTGGGCTCGTTAGACACCATTAAATAATCTGAGATGTTTATCAGAAACCAGTCAAATAGCCTATTCTTGGCCCGCGCATCTATTGCATGAAAAGTCTGGGTGCGTGAGAATGTGCAAGGCGAAAATTGAAATATTTATTGGTATAACATTGGTCCTTGGCAGCTCTGGACAGAGAGAGGTGGAAAGAAAGTAGAGAGGTATTTGCCCAGCAGTGGGACATTAATGGCTAATACAAAACATTGAACTATATAGCTGCATGAATAGAGTATGTATTACTTTGCAAAACGGATACATAAATCTCGCACGCTCGGCGCGGTATAGCGCGAGATCACGACATAAATCTTTTAGAATTTAGAAGTAAATGTGTGTAGAAGATGTTTTAAAGTGAGAATACAAAATATAACAGAAAGTAAATCCAGAAGGATAAAACATTTTCATGAGTGATACGTACTAAAAATCTGCAGAAAAGCAAAGTTTCACAACAACGTGGAGGAAATTTAAGCTTAACTGCTGAGACACGCGTGTCTTTCGAAGGTAAAAGTTATACCTTTACAAAAGTTCCTTTCTGTATTGATGACGCCATTGTTCGCAATCGTATTATATTTAGAATGACAGAATTCAGAAATTCAGCAGGCAATAAAATCCCTAAGGTGAAATTGATTTCGCAAACGTGGCGCAATTTTGCCTACGAATATCCGGGTCGCATATTATTATTACACTAGCTTCTGCCCGCGACTTCGTCCGCGTGAAATTTCTTGTACCCCCACCCCGTCGCGTTGCAACACTTCGTATTCGCTTACCGTTCACTCCGAGTTTTTTTTCTTTTTGCTCGGCTCCTAAGGGTCATAGCGTGATGTTAAATAGCCTATAGCCTTCCTCAAGAATTGGGCTATCAAATGCAAAAAGAATTCAAATCTGACAGGTAGTTAAAGCGATTATCGCGTTCAAACAAACAAACTCTTCAGCTTTATTATTAGTATAGATAGATAAAAAACTTTATGGCCCATAACTCCTTAATAGGTACCAACTCTTAACATCTTACACACGTGATAACTTTTAAACGAAATATCCGATTGAGATGAAACAAAAAGTATTTTACTTCTTCATAAATACTCTTGATAACATAATGCTTAATTTCGATAAAGATTAATATTACGATACATATTTAACGTAGTTTTTTTTCTTCAGACGATTTAATAATTATTTTGAACACAAAATCGGTTATTGTGATTAAACCATGATAGCTAGATATATGTTCTCGCGGACTTTTTTGTAGGTCTTAATGGACTCTACAAACCCGTAGTACATTATTTTGTTCTATTGTCAATAGTTTTTGCAGCGCACGCAAAAATAGGTTTTCGATTTTACACCTTGTATTACAAAATAGCAATTTTATTACGGATCCCTAATTTTGAAGAAAAAAAATATAACCTATAGCCTTCCTCGATAAATGGACTACCCAACACTAAAATAATCATTCAAATCGGACCAGTAGTTCCAGAGATTAGCGCGTTCAAACAAACAAACAAACAAACAAACAAACTCTGCAGCTTTATAATATTATAGTATAGATTCCTAATACATAGGGCCCTTAGGGTATTCTGATTACAATAGACAATACTACAGAAATGGGTCGTTTTAACAAGATTGCTTTTCGTTTGGCAGGTTTTGATCAATTCTACAATAGTATGTCCCAGTTACGTTTTGTAACTGTTCAGTGTCTTTATTATTGTCAAAAAAGGTTATTTTTCTGTTGAATTGTGACTCATTTTCAGTCATTTAGCTTGATTGATTTTCCTAGACCCTACAGCGCATAATAACTTCACATAACATAATCACATACCGAATCAGCCTTTAATTAAAAAACTTCCCACTGCTGGGACATAGGCCTCCTCTCTTCGAGACTTCGAGAGGGAATGGGTTATGAATAATAAATCTACTATACGGGCCCAGTACGGGTTGATAGATGACACATGTCTTCGATTTTTTTGTTCTAGGACATGCCGGTTTCCTCACGATGTATCCTTCACCGTTTTGAGAGCAGTGGTGATGAAAATATTTACACAAAATAAAGCGCCTGCCTAGGTTCGAACCCACGGCCTATTACTCATAAGTCAGAGCCGTTACCACTAACTTAAAAATAACAAAACAAAACGCTCTAACAAATTAATTTTATCCAACAGACTTGAAAATTTTGATCCAAAACTTGGAAAATTCAAATAGTTTTAAGCGTAACTTAACTTTGATGTTCTCAGTTCTTCGTATAACACGTTGTTACTTAAGCTGGATGGCTTAATATTATCTTAAGTTACGACATCATTAGAAGTTTGTAGACAGCTTACCTTTGCTGAGCATCTTCCCGAAGCTTCCCAATATGCTTGGCAGGAACATGGCGAATAGTATCGTTTTTATTAATACTTGTCCTCCTATTAGAATTGGTACGAAGAATTTGTTGAGGCCAAACGCTGGAAAGTAAAGATTTTGATTACATATTTTTATGGTCATCAAAGATTTTATTTCAAGTATGTTAAGTGCACATTCTGCGTCAAACCCGTTTGTACAAACACTTCTACACGTCAATCATATTAAAAAAAAAAACTAGATGATGTCGACGTTTGCTATCTGACTGCTCTGAGAAAAAAGGCCGAAACAAAACTCAGATGTCACAGTCTGACATAATCTTGGTTAGGTAAGTAACAATGCTTGAAAAATAAAATGATGTTAGAATTATTTATGACTTTTTTATGAAAATCGGTAGAGATTTAATGTCATTTGGTACAGATTTTTATAAAAAAAAGTAAACCTACACATTTTTCTAGTTCTAATTGGAATTTGAAGAAACACGCACAGAAACGGGGCAAGCACAGACACGAAGCTTTATTTATTTTAAATCTTTTGCTAACCAGCAATCTAAAATTCTACATTAATATTCGTATAGTGAAGTTCAATCACTTATGTAAAACGTAATTATTAAATTGATAGTAGTACACACAACGATACATCAAGCTATACATTTCCAGTTTTAGCTGACCTCGCTTTTCGTACTGGGAAGTTGAATAATGAAAAGACAGCTTATACTGAAAATGAATAGGTTGATTTGTCTTCGTACGTAGAATAGATACTAAATTACATACAATAATGTGGTTAGTGTAAACAGAAGGGTGTCAGGGTAGAAACGGGACATCAAGTGTCACTGTCACGTGTAACCGCGTACTATCCAACGAGAACCGTGGTATCTTGTAACTATTTCCATTATTATTGTTGTAGTTTGATACGGTTATTGGTGTGTTTTGATTAAGGGGACTACATGACCTAAAGTTCGGTCACTGTCGGACTGCATAGAAAAGAAAGAGAAGCGCCATGACACAACGCTGGTAATTTATTGCAAAATATGATGCAAGTATCTATTTACAAAAAATCTATTGTTTAGACTTAAAAATTAAAACAAAAACAAAAAAATAAAATAAAACAGTAGTGCTTTAGTATGTATGAAAATAATCTGACAAAAAATCAGAATGATTGTTGATAAATGTATATTAGTATGGTTTTTATTGTAAAAAGAAAGTTCTTTAGACGTATCTTTATGATTTTTTTCTATCGTATCAAATTAGTTGTATTATATTTTCAACTCACTATCTACCTAGCATATATCCTGAAGAATATCATATATTTTTCTGATTTTGTTTACTGTAGTCGATCATATACTTTTATTGCTTTTAAAACTTACGTTTTTTGCGTTTAGGTCCTGTAATCCCCTTAAAGGAGAATTAAAAAAAATCATGGAAATATAAATGATTTGCGCTAGTATTATTCAGTAGACAGAAACTCCACGTGATGAGCATCAATATCTAATAACAAAAATCAAGGAACTACCTACATACACTGCCAGCCGCTGTTGACCCCGTAGTTAGATGTAGTAACTTGAAATTCAATCATTCAATTCAATCTAAATCATGAAATAGTATGAAAAAATCATACTCACATTTTGCGGCCATCGGCAAATTTATCGATAGTATATGGGTGTTAACGAAATTCTTTATCTTCTGATACATTCTATATTCATACGTATATTTACTAAATAGTTCTCTTCCTTCTTCATCGCTTCTTTTTTCAATCTTTGTATCATTCTCAGCACCAGCAGGCTTTATTTCAACTCCTTCAAAAATCTTAAATCTATTTTTATTTAGTGCTTTATCTAGTATATCTTCGACAGCTTTCTCTAAGTAAACAACTGTTTTATTCAAATTCAAGTGTTCATCAGTATAAGTGTTTAGTTGTTCAACAATATCATCTACGACATCTATATATTTGTCTATATTATAAGATTCTTTGTTACTACTACTATAACAGTTATGGCAGTGAATAGAATCTACATTATTTTCTAATTTTACATCTGTTTTGGTTATATCCTTATGACTGGTGTCTCCTTGGCAGGGTGCCACAAGAACTAGTATGTACAGAGTTAGGAGGTTGGTCAACCTCCATTTTGTTCTGCTATTTCTTAAACCTTCTATAGAGTCCATGTTTGCGTGTTCTCTCAAACTTCATCACTTACGCCCACGTTTTAGTTTTTCTTGTGTTCATTTATCGGGATATCTGGAACAAAAAAATAATATTCGTTACTAACAAATTAATATTTAAAACAGGTAGATGTAATTGTTTCACACGTATTGATCCAGGATAGAAAGTAGTAAATGTTTGTATTATTTCAAGATCTGTATGTCGACAATATTCTCATAAATTGTTCTGATATTATATCAGCAGACATATTATTCTCACGATTGTTTCGTGAGGTATTTTAATTAAGTCTGATTTATAGTTGTAAAAGTTTGTCATGTTTGTTAGAGAATATTATTGTATTTCTATGCTCGAATTATTAATTTTAGCAGAGTATTGTTTTTGTATTTCTAATTCCACTTTGTTTTTACTAGTTGCTATATTGAAAACTAGCTACTGCCCGCGACTTCGTTTGCGTAAAATGGCAGCCGCTCTAACCCCGCGAGGTAATTGCGTAAAACACTATTAGTAGAAATGGCTTTCGTTTTGACAGTTCAACAACATTCATTGCGTTATTTACGTTGTTGAGCAAACAAATTTTCGAACATGTGAAGCAATGGATTAGCAATATCCTTCAAAATTGTGTCCAGCCGGTCCACCGCGTCGCAACGCATCGCCCGCCCGCACTTTTACTTTGTTTTCGGTTAGCGTTCTTGCTGACTTTTTTCTTTTTCTTGGCTCCTAAGGATCGTAACGTGATGTTTCTAGAGAATTGGGCTATCAAATGCAAAAATATTTTTTTCAAATCCGATTGGTAGTATTTCAATTGGTCCATGGAGCACCGACGGTTCCAGAGATTAGCGCGTTTAAATAAACAAACAAATCTTTAGCTTTATTATATTACTATAGATAGATATAATAATTATCAACTATTAGACATTCATAAGAAACTATGATCTGAACGAACTATCACGTATTGCTTGCATCTTTAACCCTTTGAACGCCACATATACGTGACAAGCAAGCGCGTGCCCTGTACGCCAATCGTGTGTCGCCTATCCTATTACGAGCGACATAAATATGTGACAAAAAGTGCGGTGCACTTTATCACGAAATAAACAATTAAATCATTACTTTTGTGTGTTTTTAAATGTATACCTTAAATATATAAAATTGTGGCTTGGCGGGGAGGGCACGCGCGTGCGTTTAAGCTCTGGTGTTCAAAAGGTTAATAAGCATGTGTAGTCAACAATAGAGATAAGTATGCAGGATCGTCGGATATAGTTGAAGTTTATTACGAAACCGATGGATGTTGTCTACTGAAATTTAATTTGATAAATAAGCTGTTTGTTTTCTATTAATAAAATTTAATTTTATTCGAGAACATCCATCGGTTTCTTACTAAACTTCAACTATATCCGACGATCCTGCATACCTATCTCTTTTGCTGACTGTACACAATTTTGTTATTCTAGAAATTATACTCATAGTTAAAACCAACTTCATATTGATAACAGCACAAGTTCTGAATTTAGTGTTAAAATCTTTAATACACGTATTTAGAGACAAATCTATTAGTTTTGCTGAAACAGATGCAAAATAGTTTGCAAATCATAGCCCAAGGTGCGATGAACCTGCTGAATACGAAATAAGTAATTTGTCAAAATGCCAGCCGTTGCAAGTGAACACTAAGGCTGCAGCCATACAGAACCCTAGTTGCGTAAAACATTTTCAATAATAATCTGAATAATTTTGAAGGATTTTGCTAATCCATTGCTTCATTTGTTAGAAAAATTGGTCCGCTCAACAACGTAAATAGCGCAATGAATGTTGTTGAACTGTCAGAATTACCACACTGCTAGGAGCTTCACTTGGTGAGTAGCGTAGCTCATCATATACCATGTTGTTAATGGTGTTCTGCCATGTCCGACCCAATTTCAAAAATAAAATTTTCTTACTTTTTTTGCAATTTGCTGGACAATATTAAGTTGTACGTTGATTAAAATATGATTCGCGACCGTAACAAATATGTATTTACAGAATTATAATAATTAGAATCAGTAATACAACTTTTTAAGTTAGTATAATTGTAAAAGGTCAAGATTTCATGAAATAGTCATTCAGTGGGATTACTTGGTCTTAGAGAATTGTGTTGATGACTTTAATGATTTAATGATGAGGCAGGATAAGCCAATTAAACGAATCTGCGGGGTAATTGCGTAATACAATCACGATTTGATCGCAAGGGGTTTCATTTTGACAGTTCACCCACGTTCATTGCTTTACTTACGTTGTTGAGCAGACGAATTTTTCAAACCCACACATTATTCAAAGCAATGGATTAGCAATATCCTTTAAAACTGTGGGATTGTGATTGAAAGTATCTTGACAACGAGTTTTGATTGGATAGCACTACTTTAGAAGCAGTCACGACACGACACAACACAGTAATGTGAATCCGGCTTAACTTCTCCGTGCACATCTTACGTAGCAGTGGATGATAGATTTAATTAGTAATGCAGCGTAGAACCAAGCGTCAGCTATTGCAATATTAACACCGTAGGCTTGCTAGGGCATGTCGCCCTGCATGCAACGTAGTTCTAAGCACCAAAAGGTATAGTGTGGACTTGATCATAATCAGTCCCACTGCTGGGACACAGGCCTCCTCTCTGAGAGAAGGAGAGGGCCATAATCCACCACGCGGGCCCACGCGGGCCCAGTGCGGGTTGGTGGATGTCACATGTCTTCGAATTTTTGTTTCTAGGACATGTCTGTTTTCTCACGATGTTTTCCTTCACCGTTTTTGAGAGCAGTGGTTATGAAATAATTTACACAAATTAAAGCGCCAGGGTTCGAACTCACGACCTACAACTCGTAAGTCACGGCCGCATCCACTGGGCCACCACTGCTCTCAGTGTGGACTTAGCTTAACCAATATAAATCTTCACGCTTGCTCCCAAAGGGAAGGGTGAAGAGATCTGAGAAGGAACTTTTGTATTCAACTTTGAATAATGTGTGAGTTGATGTAGCACTGGCTTTGTTCTGAATTGCCTTTTTGGACATTGCGCTTTTAGATTCTTCCTTACTCAGTATTTTGTAAACTTTAAAATGATTTTGTGTTTTTTTTCAGTAGTGGTGAGACTATAGTGCTTCTAAGTGCTTTACTTTAGCTCAGTCGTTAATAGAGGTACGTTATGCACCGATTTATTAGTTACTAGCTGCGCCTCGCGGTTTCACCCGCGTAAATGTCGATTCCGTGGGAATATCGGGATAAAAAGTAGCCTATATGTTAATCCAGGGTGTCAGCTACCTCCATACAAAATTTTATCAAAATTGGTCAAGCTGTTTGTGCGTGAAGAAGTAACAAACATATAAACACACACACTCACAAACTTTCGCCTTTATAATATTAGTGTGACATAAGAAATTAAGTAACTACTGTCACTGGTATAATAACCGTTGTAAAAATAAAGAAATAAATAAAATTAGGTTTTTAGTTTAAAGGTTGTCCTAGATTCATTATAAGTTTATAACTGAAAAAAATCCAATATCCCTTGTTAGACAAAGTTAAATTTTTACAGCCATTGAACTCAACTATGATGTTGTTATCTTACAAACTTTACACTTTTCAAGACCAGTAGAAAATCATTGAAGTAGAAAATAAAATAAGAAAGGCAAACAATACTTTGTAAAAAGCGCAAAACGTTTCATCTATTATTAATAGTAATAAAGTAAAGTAATTTATAAATTGATCTAAATAAGTGTAATAATAGTGATATAAATAATATCAAATGTTTTTTTTTTTTTTTTAAACGTTGCCCCACACTAGGTGTCGGGGTGGACTGTATATTTGTTGATGTTGAATTAAACTTCGGGGTGTCTTGTTTCCATAGGTTCTTGATTTATTTTCTTGACTTATTTTCCAGGGCGGCTTGCTGCTTGTTAAGTGACTGGCGAGTGTCCGTTGAATGACCAAAAAAGTGCAGCAAACCACCCTTTTTATACAACTTGCGCTAGCCGTACTCTAGCACAGGTAGCAGGAGGCGGCGGGGTGCGCGGCCCGTTATTCCGGAGCGTTCCTTTGTCCTTTGTCTGGGACCGTGCTCCGCGCCGCCTCCCTCACAATCATACTTTCTAAAATGTAACCGTTAGGTACCTAACGGTTATACCAACCGTTAGGTACCTTATTGTTCTAAATGTAACTGTTAGGTGCTTATTGTCTTTGTTACAGTCTTAGCTTTCTAAATCATACTTAACTTTCTAAACCTAATCGACTACATATCTTACTTACTAGCCCTACTAGAAAATGGTCTTTATTTCATACTTAAAACTTAACATCTATGAATCTACTTTACAATATCAAACTTAAGCTACGTCGTCCGTAACATCCTCCCCCCGGCGCAGGGCTACCGTAGCCTAATCTTCCACGCAGAGGACGGCGAGCTTCGTAACTGGACGCCGCAGGATGCCCGCTGTTGTTCTCACGTCGGCTGACCGCACCTTGCCGTCTGGGCCGCCGTAGACTGCTTCCACGACGCCTCGAGGCCATGTGCCCCTCGGAAGTGATGAGTCGACGATGACGACCAGGCTGCCGACTTGAAGGGGACGTCGTTGGTCATCTGACGCCCCTCGGGGTACCAGCGTAGGCAGGTACTCGTCCACCCAGCGCCGCCAGAAATGGTCGGCGAGCGCTTGGGCGGTTCTCCACTGCTTGCGGCTCGCCTCCTCACAAGGCCCAGTGTGGGGAAGGCCTGAGGAAGTTCTGATGAGGAAGTGGTTAGGTGTGAGGGCCTCCGGATCCTTAGGATCAACAGAGACATGGGTCAGAGGCCGAGAGTTTATGGAGTGCTCGGCCTCTGTCAGCAGCGTCAGCAGCACCTCTTCCTTCAGTGCCTTCTGATGCAGAGTCGCCCCCAACGCCGTCTTAACAGAGCGCACTAATCGCTCCCACGCTCCCCCCATATGCGGCGCTCCTGGCGGGATGAATTTCCACTTCATTCGATGTTCTAGCCCAAAGTGAACGAAGCCCTTTGTCCACTCTTTGTACGCCGCTCGTAGTTCGGCGTCCGTCCCTCTGAAGTTAGTAGCGTTGTCAGAGTACATGACTCTAGGCCAACCTCTTCGCGCTGCCATCCGTCGTATCGCCATTAGTGCCGAGTCAGTGGATAAACTCGACACTAATTCCAGATGAACTGCCCTCGTAGTCAGGCAAGTGAACAGGGCTCCCCATCGCTTCTCGTGTCTCCTTCCTATGACTACTGTCATCGGGCCGAAGTAGTCGGTCCCACAGTAGGTGAAGGGTCGCGGCGCCTCCGTTATTCGTTCCACAGGTAGGTCCCCCGTGGTCGGCTTCACTGGAACGGCTTTTCTGACGCGGCAGAGTTGGCATCGTTGGGCAATGGTTCGCACCGTAGGGCGTAGATTAACCACCCAGTACCGCTGTCGTAGTTCGTTTATCACGCTTTCATTATTTGCGTGACCGGCTCTTCGGTGTGCATCTTCCACCAGTAATCGCGTGAACGGGTGTCTGCCGTGTAGGATCACCGGCGTTTTCTTTGCGTCTGGTACCGCTGCGTGTCCGATCCTTCCTCTAACTTTGAGGATGTCGTCCTCTATATAAGGGTCCAGTTTATAGAGGCAGCTCGACCTGGGCACCGGCTTCCCTTTCTGCAGCAACCGTATTTCTTCAGCGTAGTCGTCGAGCTGCGCCTGTTTTAACCAGAGTTTCTCGGCCTGTTCCATTAGGTCGACGGTCATCTGGCTGGTCCTGTCCCTGCACTTTTCTTTGAAGAGGAGGGGCATGGCTGTCGCTCGTAGTAATTTTTGATATGAAGAGAATCTGTTTATGTCGGGCAGGTGAGAAGGGCGTTCTCTCCTCTCTTCGGTTATCACGTACGTTACTTCGTCGTCGGTTGTGTCATACTTCGTTTTTTCTTTCGGCCAGGACTCTTCGTCGCCGTACAGGAAGGCGGGTCCGGTGAACCATCGGTCTTCCGGTTTCATATTCATGACGTAGTCGGGGCGCGTAGCATCGTCCGCTACATTGTGGTCGGTGGGCACCCATCTCCACTGGCTGGCGTCGGTTAGCTCGGCGATCTCACCTAGGCGGTGCGCCACGAATGGCGTGTACTTCACGGCGTCTTTCTCGATCCACCGTAGGACTGTTTGTGAGTCCGTCCAATATATTACGTTTCTGGGCTTGTCCCTGTGTTCCTTTGTCACAGTCTCCGCCAGTCGTGCGCCGATCACCGCTGCTTGTAGTTCCAGCCGTGGGATAGTAACTGGCTTGAGGGGAGTTACTCGCGCCTTCGCTGCAACTAACCTCACCTCCACTCTTCCGTCCGGCTTCTGGATCCTCCAATAGGCCGCTGCTGCATATGCCTGCTCGCTCGCATCGCAGAATACGTGCAGGTCTAGGAGGTCATCTGGATCTTTACCGTAGCACCTTGGTATGCGAAGCTTTGTTATTGTGTCCAAGCTCCGGATCCATTCCTCGAAGTGCTGCGCGTCTTGTTCCGGGATTTCCTCGTCCCACCCGATGCCGTGCCTCCACAGGTTCTGTAGCAGGATCTTGCCGGTGACTGTGAAATGGCTGATGAGTCCCAGTGGATCATAGACCGCCATCACTGCTCCAAGGGCTTCCCGTTTCGTCGGCGCTCTGTCCCTAGTCTTGATTTCAGGTGACAGCCGACTTAGTCCCGTGTTGAAGCCTAGCTCGTCTGAGCCAGTCTGCCACAGTAAGCCTAATGTTTTGTCTGTCTTTTGTTCCTTTTGTCCGAATCGTACTTCAGTGTTGTGTGCCCGCTCCTCCGGTGTAAGGTTCCTCAACACGTTGGGCTTGTTGGAGCACCAACCTCTCAAATTAAAGTGCGCGTTCTGATGTATCTTCATAATTTCACGTGCCGTATCGATCGCTTCCTCCTCAGTCGCGACGCTGTCCACGTAGTCGTCCATGTAGTGGCTTGACGTTATAGCTCGCACGGCGTTAGGGTACTGTGCTGCGTACAGTCTTGCGTTGGCGTCTCGGACTGAATGCGCGATGAAAGGCGAACACGATGCTCCGAAGATCATTGAAGTCATCTTATACTTCTTCGGGGGTTTATTTCGTTCCTCCCCCCGCCAGAGAAACATCTGCGCAGCTTGGTCCTGGTTTCTTATCTTGACCTGGAGAAACATTTCTTGAATGTCCGCCGTGATGGCTACTGGGCGCTCTCTGAACCGGAACAGGATCCCGGGTAATGAGTTCAGAAGGTCAGGTCCTTCCAGTAGGCAGTCGTTTAGGCACACTCCACTGTATTGATGTGCGGCGTCGAATACTAGGCGCATCTTGCCCTGCTTATTTGGGTTCACGACGGGAAAGTGCGGCAGGTACCACGCCTTCTTACTTGTATCTTCTGTCCCGTCGCATTCCTGGGCGTATCCTTTGTCAAGTAGATTCTTGACCATTGCGCTGTATTGTTCCGCGAAGCTCGGTGATGAATCCATCTTCTTCTCGATAGTCTTTAATCTTCTTAATGCGCAGCTGTAGTTGTCGGGCATAGCAGCATTTTCATCACGCCACGGTAACCCGACTTCGAAATGATCACTGACTTTTTTCATGGTGCTGTGAACTACGTCGATCGCCTTCTGATCTTCTGGTTTGATCTTCTTCGCCAATGAAACTCCCAGTGCATCAATCTTGAAGTGCGACTTCATTAATTCTTCCACACAACGTACATCATCTGTCTGCTTCGCTGCAGACACGTCGTATAAGTGTAGCACAACTTGTCCTGCTTGTTTCTTCAGCGTGGCGCGCGGCGCGGTCCCGTGGATTACCCATCCCAGTTGAGTGTAGGAGGCCGCGGGTTCATTCTTCCCGCCCATGCGTAGTTCACGTGTAACTATCAGGTGCCAATTGTCTGCACCTATCAGTACCTTCGGTACGGCTTCTCCGTAGAACGCGTCTCTTTCTATGTCCCGGAGGTGTGGATAGTTAATTAATGTCGACCTATCCACTGCCTGACTATGAAGTTTCAGATCTTTCATAGTTCGCGCGCGCAGCTCCTGGAGTTCACCGTCTTGGCCGCGTATCTGTAGCTTGACCGCTTGGCTGTATTCTTCACGTTGCTGTGAGGTCACACCTTGAATGCTGAGAGTCGAGACCGGCCCGCTTACGTGTAGACGGCGTGTTATTTCTTCGTCGACGAGCGATACCGTTGAGCCTTCATCTAACAGGGCGAACGTCGCTACCTGCCCGCCGGGCCCTTTTAATATCACCGGACATATTTTTAACAATACACGCTGTGGCACGTTGCTCGACGCGGAGACGGTCATTACTGCTTCCTGTGGCTTTGTGTTCTCGGCGTCGGTCGCTTTGTTTGTATCTTCGCTCGGCGACGCCTCTCTCTTTGCCGGCTCCTTATGTAGCAGCGCGTGATGCGGGCGGCTACAGGTCTCTTGGTCACAACGTTTAGCTCGGCAATGCTCACGTCGATGACGTTTAGTTACACACTTGAAACATACCTTGTTAGTGCGCGCCCATTCCCATCTTTCGTCGACGTTCATCTTCAGGAACTTTACACATTTAGGTACCACGTGGTAACCGTCACAACACAAACACTCTTGTTTTCTTTCTTCCTGTTTGTCAGACGTTGCGTACACTATTTCACGACCCGGTTTCTTCCTTGAGTTCACTGGTGTGGCACCTTTTATTTCTTTCTTCGAGGCGGGCGCGAGCGTCGTATTCGTGAAGGCGTATTTCATAGCTCGGTCAGCCTCCCGCATCAGGAACTTTGATAACAGTATCACTTCCGGTTCACGTGACGGTTCTACATTTTCCGAAGCGTAGTCGCACCATCTTGATTTTACGTGCGGGCTCAACTTCTCAACCACTTCACGCACTAACATCGGGTTCCATAAGTATCCGCGGACGTCCATCTTAGATAGCACACACACTATGTTTTGAAGCTTCACTGCGAACGAATTTAAATCACTGGCCGCACTTGTGAGTCGAGGTAGCTTCTTTAAGTCTTCCATTGCTCGATCCATAAGTATCTCCGGCCGCCCGTAGTACTGCTCCAGTGTGTTTATGATCGTTTGAGGATCAGACGCTGTGTATAAGAGTGCTGACACTGCTTCCCTTGCTTCACCTTTGATACAGTTGCGCAGTCTTGCTAAGTTTTCAACCGTAGTAAACTTGCATAGCTTCGATGAGTCGTCGTACGCTGCTTTGAATGGCAGCCACTCAATAGCCGCTCCGGTAAACGTAGGCAGCTCGGTCGCTTGACGTGGCGGCGGGCGTACTTGAATAATCCTTTCCAACGTGTCGGCCAATAGTTCAATTCCTCGTCGTTCCCCTCTGGTGGGTGAGCGCGAGGCCGATCGTTGTCTTCGGTGGTCATTCCTGGCAGGTGTGGCGGCATTAATGCACGTAGTGGGTTCGACGTAGGCGGCGGCTTCCGGGGCGGTGTGCGTGGCGGCGGGATGCGGTGGCTGCTCTTCCTGTAGCCGGTCCGCGCCTGGAGGATGACTTCGGTCAACATTTTGAAGCCATTCGTCCACCCTATCTTCGCTCATGCGCACCGAGCCCTCTTCGCGGGCGTCGGCCTCTGCCTCAATCGCTGACACTTCGTATTCCAATCGCTTGTTGACGAGCGCCTTTTCCAGTTCTAGCTGCTCGTTCCTTATCGCGGCGATCCTTTTCTGTGCCTCGTACTCTGCCTTTTTTACTCGTGCCACGTCACTGCTATGCGACCTTCTGGAACATATCGTACTTCCTGTTTTCCTCACAGAAGTGTCGCGTGCAGCTGTCATAGTTCTTGCCGAGTCCTGGGTTCGTAGTGCGGGAGACGTCGCCGTGTAGTGCGACGCGGATGGCGTGGCGATTGTGTTGCCATAGTCGAACGCGGTCGCGGTGGCTCTACTTTCCGGAGGAGCCGGCGAGGCGGGCGCGCTACCTGTCGTCGTCGGCGCAACTCTCCCCGTCGCGGCGGTGACGGGGGGTGCGGTCGCGAGCGCGGGGGCGGCGGGGTCGGCCCCAGCCACGGGCGCACTGTACGGAGTGCGCTGGAGCGCGGACGCGATGGTCGACGGCGACCTAAGTGGATCTTCGAACGTGCGTGGGCGTCGACTGTCGTAGCCCGATTCCGACTCGTTCTCCTTGGCACTGACGCTTCTAGTCTTCATGCTTGATTTATTCATACTTGATGTCTTGAATAAATCTTCAATCTTCGCAAATCTTCAACCGGCGATCTTCTTAATTTCAATCCGGAGCGAAGGACCAGAATGTCGGGGTGGACTGTATATTTGTTGATGTTGAATTAAACTTCGGGGTGTCTTGTTTCCATAGGTTCTTGATTTATTTTCTTGACTTATTTTCCAGGGCGGCTTGCTGCTTGTTAAGTGACTGGCGAGTGTCCGTTGAATGACCAAAAAAGTGCAGCAAACCACCCTTTTTATACAACTTGCGCTAGCCGTACTCTAGCACAGGTAGCAGGAGGCGGCGGGGTGCGCGGCCCGTTATTCCGGAGCGTTCCTTTGTCCTTTGTCTGGGACCGTGCTCCGCGCCGCCTCCCTCACAATCATACTTTCTAAAATGTAACCGTTAGGTACCTAACGGTTATACCAACCGTTAGGTACCTTATTGTTCTAAATGTAACTGTTAGGTGCTTATTGTCTTTGTTACAGTCTTAGCTTTCTAAATCATACTTAACTTTCTAAACCTAATCGACTACATATCTTACTTACTAGCCCTACTAGAAAATGGTCTTTATTTCATACTTAAAACTTAACATCTATGAATCTACTTTACAATATCAAACTTAAGCTACGTCGTCCGTAACACTAGGAATTTCTCCTGTATCGTGGGTGCGTTTACAAACATTTAAACTCACATACACAAACAGCCAGACCCGGAACAACTACTTGTAGGTCATACAAATATTTGTTCCGTGCGGGAATCGAACCCGCGACACGCAGCGCAGCAGTCAATCGCTTAACCACTGCGCCAACCGTGCCGTCAATAATAAAATTATATTCTATTCTATTCTATTAAGAAGTTATTAACGGTGTAGTTTTTTTTTAGAGTGAAAATAGGTTTTTATTCTGTTATGGCTTCAATATTGAATGACATCAATAAACTATATTTTTTTCGTACATGTGTTTCGATATTTAAATACGAATTGAAAAAAGTTGGGCTGACATTGATGTATTATTATTAATTCACTATAGAAAAGGGAAAAATAGAAAAAAAAATACAAGCTTTCTCATTTAGTAACCTAAAACATGAACTGCTTCCCATCAGTGGGAACTTTATAGGCTGATTCATGTTTCACAGACCTCCTCTCTATTAAAGGGAGAGTTGTGTGAGCACCATATTACACCACGCAGGCGCAGTGCGGGTTGGTAGATGTCACATGACTTCGAATTTTTGGTTCCGGATTCCTTACGATGTTTTGAGTGCAGTGGTGATGAAATAATTTACACAAAGTAGCGCCTGTCTGGGTTCGAACCTACGATCTACAACTTGTTACCTTTCTTTTAACCTTTTCTATTTGAAGTCTTGTAATAAATACCTATCCAGATAAAACTGTGAGTGAACAATTTCTTCGATGAAAATGACAGACGTCTTCACAATACAAAAAGAAATAATATCCAAAAACATAGAATCTTTTGTACCAAAACGCGAATTTTTCGAACCACTGAACATCTCATTCGGAATTCTCGCGGCGTTCCGATATTTACCGAATATGTCACATTTAACCGAGCGTCTTCAAAACAAAGAGGAATCAGCATAAATCGTGGTGATACTAATATTGCTAAGGAAAGGAATCCTTTAGTTTTTTGGGCATACACAGGGGTGAAATTACACAGCGCCTAACGTAAATTGACATATTTTTAGTAGCCATGTTTTTAATCACGTCTAAACTTGCTATGGAGGGTCTTAATTTGACAGGACTAAACTAATATTTATCTTCTGTCCTTTTCTTAATGAAATAGAAAGAAAAAGATGCACTGAACTTAAATTTCGTTTAGTTTGTGAACAAGGGAATCGGCGCCATTATCACACTAATAATATTATAAAGGCGAAAGTTTGTGAGTGTGGGGGTGTGTGTGTGTTTGTTACTTCTTCATGCTCTAACAGCTGGACCAATTTTGTCAAAATTTTCTATGGAGGTAGCTGACACCCTGGATTAACATATAGGCTACTTTTTATCCCGATATTTCCACGGGATCGACACTTATGCGGGTGAAACCGCGGGGCGGAGCTGGTATTATAATAAAGAGAAAAGATTTGATTTTTTCAATGTTTGTTTGTTACGATTTCACGCTAAAACGGCTGAACGGATTTGGATGAAATTTGGCACATGTGTAGACCGTGACCTGCATTAAGACATAGGATACTTTTTACCCTGATATTCCCACGGGATTGATACTTATGCGGGTGAATCCGTAAGCTAGTACCTGCTATACTTACCTATCTACTATCTATATGAAATGTACGCAAAAAGTGCTGAACGTACTCGTATTTGCGTTCAGCAGTTTTGCGTGATTGAGAAACATCGCAAACATAAAAACTTTTATTTGATTGTTTGGCACAAAGATACCTCATTTTATGGATTAAGTTACCTACCTAGTACTAGGTAGGTACCCGTTTGATAATTTCTGAAATGCACCCTTGCATGTAAAAAATCACCGGGCATCAAAACATTCCTCCGCATCGCTGTCAAATTAAATTCGTTATTTTTGTGGGGTCATCCACCGCAGTTATGATAAATTAAACAAAGATTTTTCGATTACAAAGGTTTACTAAAGATTTTACAATTTTTAATTATTTTTAAATAGGTACGTAATGAATAGAGAGTTTTGCAAGATGAAGAACGAATGTAGGAATGAATGTATAAAAGAATGAAAGTTAAATTGAATGAAGAATGTGTCGTAGACATAGTACTTACTTGAAATATTAGTTTTAAAATCTGTTTTTTTTTGGGTAAACTTCACAGTTGTGATGGGTTTCGATATTTAAAAACGCGATAAAACAAAAAAAAAAACCGACTTCCAAAAAAAACACTACAAACTGAAAAATAACTTTAAATTCGGAAGTCGGTGTCTTAGGGATCAGTATTTTAGTTTTTGCCACCGACTTCCGAAATTAAAGTTATTTTTCAGTTTGTAGTGTTTTTTTTGGAAGTCGGTTTTTTTTTTTGTTAAAAAGTTTTTATTTCTCGCTTTTTAGTGGGTCTGTTTATAATAATTTATCTAAGTTACAATAGCCTAATGTCAACTTGCCCATCGCCTTTTTATAAAATATTCCTTTTCTCGATGCAGGGACGTTAATTGTTGAGGAGTTCTCCTTTTATTAGTTTTTATATTAGATGCTGATAATCCTGGCTGCAGCATCAGGCCAGACTTATGTCAACATTGCATTGAACTTAAAATTAGTCCTGTTTAAAATGAGCCCAAACACGACTACGGTGCTGTAATTTCAAGGTTTGTACATTTTCTGATGCTCCTGGCTTCAGCATCAGGTCTTCGGTGTTCCTCAGTAACAGTACGTTTATCCACACATCGAGCCCTTTTCAATGAGCCTAAACACGATATATCTGCTGTTAGTTGTCGAGGAGTTAGGTAGCATCAGGTCATGACTTGATGATCATGAGACCAAATGTGGCAAATGCCCTATCAAACATCAAAACAATTTACTAAAACAGTCGTTGCCTGTTCGAGTAACTTCTTACTGTTAAGGAGTTGTACCTTCCATCATCAGCCCAGCTACCTGAGATGGTGACAACCATCACTACACAATACACAAGATACTTCATAAATTATGCGAAAAACAATAAGTGAGCCTATAAAATTTGAGGGTTGCCCTCGATTTCTCTAAGATCCCATCATCAGATCCTAACTTGGTGACAATGGGACCACCTCAGAACTATCTACTTTCGAGCAAAAAAAGAATTTTGAAAATCCGTCGACAATTGGCGGAGTATTCGATGAACAAACATACAAAAAAAAAAAAAGCATACAAACACCCAAACATAGTACCTCCTCCTTTTTGTAAAGTCGGTAAAAAGAAAACAGATTTTCTCAACACAAACTACCACACAAAGCAAAACTACCGCGGTCGAAGGCCCCAACACAACTTTTTGTTTTAATTTATTGTGTTTAGATATTGATACCCATCACGTCTGCAGTCTCGCTAGCTAATTTAATTTGACCCTGAATAACGAAGGTAAGAAAGCATATTCGAAAACTCATCCCCTGAAGGAATAAAGTTAGTTTGGAAGTTCGTAATTTTTTTCCGATATGGCTTGTATACTCGTAAATATAAATGTAAAAGACTCGGCTCTTTGAGCTAAGGGACAGTTCCAAACGAATCGTTTTGAATAAAAAATGGCCATTAACAAGCGGTGTGGAACCTAAGATAGAAACACGGTTGTACGATACGACTACATACAGAAAGCACAGCTTTTAGAAATCTCTATTCCTAGACAGCACGTTTCGCCGAAAACTTTGTTGATAGAAAACATTGTTTGTAGATATCTCGGTTCATAGGAAGCACTGTTGACAGAGATCTCTGTTCATAGGTAGCACTTCTTGCCGTTAACTTTGTTCATAGAAACCACTGTTTCCAGATACCTTGGTTAAAAACGCGCAACGTAGGATACAAGAGCGTGCGAAGGGCATCCCGAGGTTAGGTTTGGTTAGGTTACTTTAAACTCTTTACACAGAAATAGAAGCCCCGCCAAGCGGGGCTCAGGAACAAAGTTTACGCATAATCACTAAAACGGATAATAGTGGCCACTATTTTTGTTTTAGTGATTTTAATAAAACTAAATCATCAGCGTCCATCAGCTGCACGTTGCAGGAGCTGATGGACGCTGGTGGAGGCGCCAAACAAGTGGCCGAATTCTGGGCCGAGTATATTTAGATTGCTATCGACACGCTAAGAAGAAGAATAAAACTAAATAATGTAAAACTACCGTTTATAGTAATTCTTGTGGAGCACAACTTAACGTGCTTATTTTCTGCATTTTGATTATAAAATAAAAGAACTAACCAAACAAGCGATGAGGGCGCCACTAGGCGGTCGGCGTAGCCTTAAGATCCTGAAATCCTGACACCTCTTCTAATGACATTGCAAAGAGTCTTTGAATAGACTTCCCAGAGCAACTTACAGTTTTCCTAACCCACATTGCTCGATCGTATAAATATACGGTCGAAAACTTTGTCAGAAAATAAAATATGTTTGGGAGAAAATTCTCCCAAACATATTTTATTTTCTGACAAAGCTCATAACTTTATTGTTATGATACATTTGTTGAGCCATATCATATGACTATGATATGGCTCAACAAATGTCGAACGTGTTCTATGAATTCGATATGAATTGAATGAGCATAAAAGCCTCTAAGAGATTTGACAAATAGTTGGCTTATATTGATTTGTGAAGTTACATGTGTGAATAGATTTCAGATTTGTTTGAGGATTCCGAAGAGGAAATTTATTTTAGCAAGAATTTGGAGAAAAATATAGAAATGTATGAAACGGAAATGTGAATTTATTGATAAATGATTTTATTTTTGTAGTAGGCAACGGCTAAAAAGCAGACACAGCTTCTTGAAATCGACAGCGTCTTTGTCAGGAAACCCGGCCGACGCCCGTTGCAAACTGTGGCAGGATACTCTTCCCCCTCCTACTCACTACTTACCACCAAAGGAGCATCTCCCTGCAGGGTGTAACCTTCCGTGGCCCACTTGGAAATCTCTGAACCGTCTCCGGACACAAGTGGGAAGATGTAAGTCCAACCTGGTAAAATGGGGCTACCTTGACGCAACGGCAGAAGGGTGTGATTGCGGAGCTATGTCACAAACCATGCTCCACCTCCTATCCTGCCCTCTGTGTCCCAAAACATGCAGTCAAAGTGACCTCTGCGCTGCCACCGACAACGCCGGGGAAGTGGCAAAGTTTTGGGAAAACAAGATTTAAAATACAGTCGTGCCAGCGACACGAAGAAGAAGAGTAGGTTTGCACAAACACTTTTTATTTACACGTCAATCATATTTTTTTTAAACTAGATGAGGTCGGCGTTTCTTAACTGACTACTCTGAGAAGAAAGGCCGAAACAAACTCAGAGGTCACAGTCTCTTTTAAAGTCCAGATATAATCTTGGTCAGGTTATATGAAGACCACGTAGATGTCTGAGATGGTCTTTTGTGGAAAGAACCACACAGATTGAGAGGACCTGTCCAGTCAGTGCTCGCATTTGTCAGAAATCGTGCAGCTCAACTCAAGACTTAAGGTATTGTTGTAAGTAGATAGTAATTTATTATTCCGCAATACTGTAGGAGTCATGATCGAGTCACCAGTCGTTAATATTGTAACATTATCTGCCTAGCCTTTTCCCAATTATGTTGGGATCGGCTACCAGACTAACCGGATGCAACTGAGTATCAGTATTGTACATGGAGCGCCTGCCTATCTGACCTCCACAAGCCAGTTACTGGGTAATACGATTCCCCTTGGTAAGACTGGTTGTCAGACTTTCGGACATCTGAAAGATCCACGATTGACAGCCGGGACCAACGTTTTTTCCGAGGTACGGAGGGGTCTTGTTACGTAAAGATGGTCACCCATCCACGGACCAACCGCGGCAAGCGTAGCTTAACCTGATCGATTGGACCGTGCGGCTGTTATTAATTAGCCACAAGCCCCTTACTTAGCCACAGGGAAAAATCCAATAAAAGGGAAGAAAATTTATTTTAATTAAAAAATATCATTAATAAATAATTGATTGATAAAATATATAATTATTTAATAAATAAATAAAGAACATACAATTCTAATTACAAGCCTTTAATATTGTAACGCTTTACATAAATAAAAATCAGCTGTTCCCTACATTTGTGTTCGTACAACTCGTCAAAATGTAGGGAACAGCTGATTTTTTTTCGCGATTTCAGGTTTGGTCCCATGGTAAAAGTTGTTCATAATGATGAGTACAATGATCTCTTAAGAGTAATGTGATAACCTGATCGCCACATTGTATAGTAGGTATGGATGGATATGTTTATTAGTATGATAGTATAATATTTCTTTTCTTTATAATATTCTGTGTAGCAGCTAAACTAACTTGACTGTATTAATGTATTACAAACTTTACAGAACTACAAAGCAAACTAACCTTGTGGGCTTTTTATGTAACCCTTGGCTAGGAGTTCGTTAAGAAAGGATTTCTCGGAATTACACAAGTTGCAATCATTTATGGTAGTAAGGTAAACTAATATTAAATTTAGCTGTAACTTTGAACGAAAACAACAATTACGAAATCATAATATTAATAGTGCCAGCGGTAACATTAAGCTAAAACCATCAATTTACCAATTGAACGTGGTTACATCGTGTGATAATTTGATACGATTGTTAAAATTAATACCATAGATAGAGGCATGATATTTTGGTGGATTTTGGACAAAGGTCGTGTACCCAATAGCATGATGACAATCGTTATAACTGGTCATGATTGTTATTGATGCTTTTTTTGTTTGACTGGTTTTTGATCAGACAGCCGCCGTCTTGCGAAAGATTGAGTGACAGTAGTAATTATGAGGACAAGAAGATATTCATTTATCTAAATGATTGGAATTGGCAGATGGATGACAGAAACTATAAAAAATACATTGTTTCTGTCAGTGTCTTGGTATTATTGTTATTGTATTGGTTGTGATCACCAAAAAAACAGGTACAGTCCCACAAACTTATCTGGCCCGGTGAGGGAGTCGCTGATATCGCATTTGGTTGGCATTTCAGCAGGCAGGGAGATTGAAATTTCAAAATGGCGTCGTTAGTTCCTCTTTTTGCCACCAGGCCAGATAAGTTTGTGGCACTATAACCAGTCAAACCCCATAATACTAATAGAGTTGTAAACTTTTGACTATGTTGATAGACTTTTGAAGCTTTTGACCACTTTGTATGTTTAAATTTTATGTCAATTTTTCTTTCCTTCTTCTACTTTCTTTCTAAATTATGATTGAAATGACTTCAGACTGTCAAGTTACGTACACATCCGTACCATACAACTTCTACAAAGAGACTTAGATTACCGAAGTTATAAATACTTCTACCACTTTATTTCAGCAATTCCGTTTCATTTATGAGACTTCTCGTAATAAAAGTTCGGTTAAGAATTTACCTGATCTATTTGGAGAGTTTGCCGTATTGTTATAAAGAAATCAGATTCGTTCTTGGAATTTTGTAATTTCGTTGTTCAAGATTTATATTCGCTTGTTAAAGCTCTTCACCATAATCTAATAATTTGTTTTTATTGGAACAATAAAATCATGCTGATCAAGTAATAAAAAACCGGGCAAGAGCGAGTCGGACTCGCGCGCCGAGGAGGGTTCCGTACCATCATGTTTTTAAATTTTCATCGGCTAGGCCTATATTCATCAGAGAATTTTAACACTGCACTGCGGTGTAGAATATTGCAGTTTTATGTCAGTGCCATCTCTTGACCGATAGTGGAACTAATGTAACTTTTGTTGATAATTTCTGAAAAAGTGTGCTATTTGGAGACTTCGTTTTATTTTTCTGTAATCTTTACATAAATTTCTATCACATAGAATAACTTCAGTTTTTTGTATTTGCAAACTTCGGAGATAAGTACGGTATCTTTTTACATTTTTCATCAAAAGTTGAAAACTATGTGGCCTAAAAAAATGGTTTGAGAATGTGCAAACTACGCTCTTTCATAATTATGATACCCCACATGCCCTAGTAGCCAGTAGACCACTTCGAATTTTTCAGACTCCCTTTCAGTCCCTGTTGCAAAAAATATACACATATTTTTATTTTTTTCTTATTTGCAAAATAGCTGATGATGATGATGATATCTTTATTTGCTAGAATATAGGTTAGGTAGATGTTATACAGTTTTGTTTGTTACACTATATTCAACCTTACGATTGTGCAAATGTTAAGTCAAAATAAAATAATATAATAAGGAACAATGACATTTAACGTTTACAATACAGTTTCATGCAATTTTAATATTAACAATAGCTTAGTAAGTCATTAAAATAAGATCCAGTCAATTCCCAATAATTGATAACTGCAATATTTAATAATATTTTAAATTAATTTAATTTATAATAATAGTATTAGCTCTCTGGGATAAGGTCTTCTAAAACTGTTCCAAATTTCAAATTGATAGCATTAGTAGTTTTTGAGATATCCAACTGGGACAGACAGACAGACAGACTTAGTCTCACCATAAGGATTCCATTATTACCATTTTGGTACGGAACCCTAAACACAGCGTTTCATAGTATGATGGATGGGGTTATGAAAACACAGATTTTAATAAGGTTGACTAATAATGAGTTAATAAAATACTGTTGCCTGCTTGCTTTAGGCTTTTAAAATGGTAAAGATCACGTTGTAAAGTCACATGTGATTCTAGATCAAGTGCAACGTACGTCTACGCCAGGAGCAGGATTTCGAACGTGCTGGTGACCGTGAGTGAATAGCACATTTTCGTAGAAATCGCAACGCCGGCGCGGCGGCGTGGCGAGCGGTTCCAGGGCTGAGCCCCCCGGCCGTGAAAGCTATACGGTGGCCTGTCAATACAGGCCCCTCGTTTGGATGGCAACAAAGGCCAGAAGATTATTGGGCGCGCGTCTCCCACGCGCGCCCAATAATCTTCTGGCACTTGAATGATTGCATGTTGTGTCTCTGTAGGAGCGCCGCGACCCTGGTTCACAGCGCCGCTTTCTTCACGACACCTTGGCGGTCTGTCCACGCCAGGTGAGATCCCCAGTTACCTGGGGGAGGACCGGCGCGGCGGCGGCGGGGGACGACCAGCGACAAAGGTGCCGGACTCGACGCTCCTACAGAGTAAAGGTGAGTTGCTCTCGCCCGCGCCGCTTCCAGAGCTAGCCGGTCACGGTCCAGGCTAAGGAGCAGTCGTGTGTGTGTGAGCGGTATTGTACTGTGTAACATCGCTCAGTGTCTACGCGTATCGCGGCCCGAACACGAGCAACACAACAACATATTATCACAACAACACAACACAAGTAGTATCACAACTCAATAGGTAATATCGATACTATTGCTCTTCATCAATAGTATTACTCATGTCTGACGATTGATACTATGTATCGATAGTATTGTAAAATTCCAATACTATCGATAACCCTATCGATATTGTTACTAGTTTTCAAGGTCACGATAGTATTGAAATACTATCTAGAGTCAATCGATAGTTGAACAACACTAGTACTGATTCCGTGAAAGGTTGCTTGTCGAGGTTGAGGTTGCTACCCTGTATTATATTGACAATGATAATAATTATAGACGAATAGAGGAGTAAAATATCAATTCAGTGGTCATGTTCTCGCATTATCGTAAATTTTTAGATCCCCATTCGATTTTAACGGCCCGATCGTATGTGATGTTTCCTTTATGAAATCCTTCTTTTATTGCGCATAACTTTTAGTTGGTTTGTTACGTGATTATTGCAAGATAGCAGTATATTAGGTTGTCTCATTTTTATTACTTACTCCAGTTCAGTTATACAACATTATTTTTAGTAGGTATATGCGAAACCCGAAACACGTGTCTAGTATTTTTATGTAAATAATCTATGTACAAAATTTCAAAACTGTTTCATGAAAAATCACAAAGTTATAAGCTTGTTAAGTTACCTGTTTGTCCGTACAAAAACATGCTCACCCGCGCCGCTCGCTCCGCGCACAGTATAAAGATAAACAGTATTTCGACTTCATAGAAACGGACGAAACGCAAGCTATACCTACGCGCCTCGACCTCGGAACGCGCTCGGCATGCAGACAGTCGCGACTGTGCCGCGTGACGAACGGACGGTGTGTTGTTTTTTTTAACAATAATCGCGCGATTTTTTCACTAAAAATAAATTGCAGTAAGTACATATTTAATATGACGAGTAGGCTATATTGTGCTGTTTTTGGTTGCATGAATTCGTCAATAACGCATCCAGAGATAACTTTTTTTAAATTACCTACCTGGAAACTCTGAAAGGTAAGACTATAAAATAATTTTACTTAATAGTAGGTAGGTAGGTACATAATGTGTCTTTTTAATGGATAAGTATTTCCTTTTATCTCCCGAAAAAAAAAGATGTCTGGATTAATAAATAAAGTGAATTGAGTAAAGGTAAGTGATAGACATGAGTGAAATTAGTAGTTATAGGCGGGTCATGAATCATTATACGGTAGGTACGCTTGTGTTAAAACCTCGGGGCATGTGTGTTTTGTTTTGTTAGTTTGTATAATTCAAAGTAAAGACGTGGTTTTTATTAATAATATTTATGTACACACAGTAAAATACAATAACAAAACTAAATGGAAACACATAGTAGGCAAATGTAATTAAAATGCTGCAGGCGGGCAGCCCTATCGCATGTTTACGTACCGCGCGGCTGTAGGCATTTATTTCAAGGTTACGGCCGAGATACAATACTGTATGATCTTTATACTGTGCTCCGCGCCGCCCGTCTTGCACTCATTGATAATAGTTTATAGGTACCTAACCGTTCGGCGCGGAGATTGGTGTCGCTCGGTGTCCAACTTTTAACCTTTTTAAATATTTTTGGGACACAATATAACATGGGGTACAAAATTATTGGAATCGATTCAGTTACTTATTCTGAACCAACTAAATTCAGGTTTCGCAATTATACTAAAAATACCGTTGTATTTTCGAAATTTATAAAAAACCGGGCAAGAGCGAGTCGGACTCGCGCACCGAGGGTTCCGTACCATCATATGTTTTTAAATTTTCACCGGCGAGCTACTTACTAGATCTCGTTCAAACCAATCTTCGGTGTAAGTTTACATGCTAATGTATGTACATCACATATTTTTTTTAGTTTTATCATTCTCTTATTTTAGAAGTTACAGGGGGACACACATTTTACCACTTTGGAAGTATCTCTCACGCAAACTATTCAGTTAAGAAAAAAATGATATTAGAAACCTCAATATCATTTTTGAAGACCTATGCATAGATACCCCACACGTATGGGTTTGATGAAAAAAAAAAATTGAGTGTCAGTTCTAAGTATGGGGAACCCCAAAATTTATGTTTTTTTTTTCTAAAAAAATCTTAATGCGGTTCACAGAATACATCTACTTACCAAGTTTCAACAGTATAGTTCTTATAGTTTCGGAAAAAAGTGGCTGTGACATACGGACGGACAGACAGACAGACATGACGAATCCATAAGGGTTCTGATTTTGCCATTTGGCTAGGGAACCCTAAAAATGGTTCCATGTAGGTACTTAAATTTTTTATATTAACAACTATCTAAATATTGTACCTACGTGTCCGCCATTTTGCTCAAAGTAAAAAAAAATGCAACGAAAGTTTTAATCATTAATCTTTATTACTTCGAAAGAGTTGTGCTGCAAGGTAATATCTTAGGTCCAGAAGTTTAACGAAAGCTATCAAATTAACGAGAAAACTACGAAAGGTTCTCGTTTAAAGTTTCGAACTGCTGAAGAGAAGGTGCATCTAAAAGACCAATGTACTCGTAAATAAGTTAACCGTTTGCTGCAGGTTAGCTAAACTTAACAACCGAAGGGTCTAAAAGTTGCTAAATGTTTTTCGTCGTGCAGCTTAGGTAAGGATAATAACTTCACACACTGAAGACACTGAACCGTGGCTTAGGGCCTTGTGGCTAAGAAATAACAGCCGCACGGTTCGATCGATGAGGTTAAGCTACGCTTGCCGCGGTTGGTCCGTGGATGGGTGACCATCTTTACCTACCTGCTTCTTGGATCTTTGACAGTCGTTCCGGGTCGTTTCGTCAATGCACACACGTGCGTCACACCTACACTCACACACCCACACCTAAACACCCTACTTTGCTATCTAATTAATTAATTATTTGTATCTTCCTTTTTTATTTATTTATTTATTTTATAATTTATGTACACACAGTAAAATACATAGGGATATGACATAGTTATAATTTGAGTACAAAGGTACTGCTTATTTCCATTCCTTTCATTCTGCTTTTTTTTTACATTCCTTTTGTTTTTTATCTTTGATCCCAATAACATTGTCTGTTAGTAGACGTTTACAATCAGTGTGACTTGTCCGTGTAGTTTGGAGGCCTGGAGACCTGTAACACAGGTATTCCTAGTACAGGCTCCGGTCTCATCAACATCAATGTATTTTTGTATTCACATTTATGTATTGTACCTACCTACTAACTATTCATTGTGTGGTGGAGAAAAATAAACGTTTTTATTATTTTATTATTATTATTAATGATTTTTCTATTACAATTTCTTAATTTATTTTTAAAAATATTGTTGGAAATAGTAGTGAAATATAAAGTTGACACTTTCTAAATACAAATGCACATTCATCTGTATTCAACTTTTATTGTATTTTGATGAATGATGTTACCAATTATTTTTAGTGAGTGATTGCATGAGAATTTAACCTGAACATGGCTTCATTATACTTTCATCAGATTTGGACATTAAGTTGAAGCATCAAGGGATTTTGTACCGTAAGCTTTGCAACTGTAAACTTGACATGCCCTTCAATTCTTTGCATGATTTACAGACCCTGGGTAGATGAACTAGGGACAGCATACATAAACTCTTGCATTCTTCGTATGTTCATGTGTCATTTGACACGCACTCCGGTTGCGAGTATTATGCATCTGAACTTTCTTAACAACATCATTAATAACGTCATTATAATATGTCTTAAGGGCGTTGCCTCCTGACGCTTTCACTCACATCTGCTTTGTCGATACCATTTGTTAGTTGCCTTTCATTCAACCCCTTAACATTACCACACCATGTTCTTTTCAAATCTTGTGAGTAAGTTTATTTAACATAGTTGGAACACAATATTTCTATGCAACTAACTAGCACGTGATCTCTATTTACATAGTATTATGAACAGAAAACAAGATGGAAGCCGCTGAACAGCTATAAACTTGCATCGTAATAAGCACTTAAAGTAAATAGACGGTGTATGTTCATAGTTATCTAACTAAAGCGCTAAAGCTGGTAATGTGAGGAGCTTCTAAATCCATACTAATATTATAAATTCGAAAGTAACTCTGCCTGTCTGTATGTTACCTTTTCACGCCTAAACCAGTGAACGGATTTCTATAAAATATGGCAGAGAGATAGCCCGGGGAAGGACAAGGGATAGTTTTTTTTTGGGAGTTTTTACTTTATCTATGGGACCAACCTTGAAATCGCGAAAAAAAATCTGCTGTTCCATACATTTTGTCGATTTAAGTGAACACAAATGTATGGAACAGCTGATTTTTTTTTCATGATTTCAAGGTTGGTCCCTTAGAAAAAGTTGTTCAAAATGATGAATAACAATGACCCCTTTTTGGGTTTAGTATAAACAAAAACTAATGTTGTATATAATTTAAGTTAGAATCAATTTGATGAACAAGTAATTGCTTTGACTTTACCTTTAAGTTAACGGCCAAAGAAAGACCGCATCCAAGTTTTATATCAGTAACGAGTGCAATATTTCACATAATAAGACTTTCCTCACAGTGAGGGGTATGATCCGGTATATTATTAACTCACTCTATCTAACATCAGCTATGAGCATAATAATAGTCTACACACCATTTTTAATAAACTAGATATATGAGATTTCACCGTATATGCTAGGTAACAAGGGTAAGGTATGGTATATACAGAATTTCATTCCCAATTTTTAACCCCTTTAGGGGTAACTGTCTATCTTATCTTATCTAAACAAATACAAACTATTTACACTAGATACTAAATTAAAAGACTAACTAACTTACTATACATTTAAATACAAAAACAAAGGACACATAAGCGTCGAAGTACTCGTCCGCATTACTTTAGGGGTTGTATTTTCAAAAATCTTTTCTAAGTGTATTCGTTTGTGCAAAATTTCATGTTTCTAGACCCAGTGGCTTAGACTGTGCGTTGACCGTCATTGAATGAATTTAAGATGTTTACCGACTTCAAAAAAAAGAAGGTTATCAATTGGACACGTATGTATGTAATATTATTGGAAATGCATTATATTCACATATGACAATCTATTAGGGCTTCCAAACAAATATACAAAATGTTAATAGATGTATGTATGTTTGTCCACGAATTTCTCCGCAACTTTTAATCGGATCGTGACCATTTTTTTTTGTGGCTTACATTTACTTCAACTTAGGAAACAGTGCAAGTTTCATTAAAATCGATTCGGTAATTTTCAAGATATGGACTAATACGTGTAAGTGTGACGGTAATGGTTTATTATTATTATTATTTTATAAATGACAGCTGGTACCAACGGCTTAACGTGCTTTCTGAGGGGCGGAGGGGTCTTGATATGTAATGGCTCATCACCCATCTACGGACCAACCTCTGAAAAGCTTAGCTTAACCTTCGCCCACTGTGCTGCTCTCATTATTTAGCCAATACCGGCAATACCGTCTGGATTCAAATCCCTAAATTTCAAAACCCTAAAACTTCTAGGAGTTCCAAGTAATCAAATAGTTATTTTGCATCTAATAATTAAGTTTGTTTTAGAGTTAATATTATTGTAACATTGTCTGTTAAATATTAGTCCTTTGTAATTAAAAGTTTAATCTGTTCTGTAACTTGATACGCAGGGAAAGTCTTTAGACTATTTGAGAAGTTTTGAAGTTGGGAGAAAACATTGAAAGTTGGAGCTAGGTGATTATTTAGTTTTGTATGTCTTGTCGTTACTAGTTGGTATTATTTTACCGTTTTCGTTTGTTTTCTTAGCTTTTTAACAACTTACACCACTGACAGTTCAAAAATGTTGAGCTGCATAATAGCATAATCAGCATAATTATAATGTTCCCCACAGTCACTGCTGGGACACAGGCGTCTTCTCTGTGGGGGTGTGTGTGTGCCGTAATCCACCATTCGGGCCCAGTGCGGGTTGGTTGATGTCATATATGCAGTTTATATTGAACAAATCCAAAAATTGCAAAATAAATTTACTAAGCACTTGAATTGGCGATTTAACTTTGGAACTGATCATACAACTAGGCTTCAGAAATTGGAGGAACGTCGTGCAGAGCGAGATCTAGTTTATTTATATAAAATTATTAGAGGCCACTTGGACTCCCCTTATCTTCTCAGCAAAATAAGTTTTGGATGTCCACGCTTAAATGCACGCAAAAGAACTCTCTTCCAAATTGGTTTCTCCCGAACCAATTATGGTAAGAATACTTTTATTAAAAGAGCTTGTCGTCTCTACAACGACACCATTTCATTAAAAGCAAATCAAGATTTAGATGTTTTTCACCTTTCTCTACCCAAATTCAAATTTTATATAAGAAATATTTTGGCATCGAAATTTAAATAATAATAATGTTTTATAAGTTATATAGTATTAAATTGTAAATTCTGTAAATTTTAACGGTGTGAACTTATGTTTGTTATTGCATCTGTTTGTTTCCCAAATAAAAAAAAAATTAAATAAAAAAAATATATGTCTTCGAATTTTTGGTTCTAGGACATGCCGGTTTCCTCACGACGTTTTCCTTTACTGTTTTGAGAGCAGTGGTGATGAAATAATTTACAAAAAGTAAAGCGCCTGTGTTGGAAGTTATGACTTACAACTTGTAAGTCGCGGTCTGTGGTCGCGGCAGTTTCCACTGGGCCACCACTGTTGGTGAACTGGCTTTATACAAATCCTAGCAACTTTAGTGTACAAATATAAATTTAAAAAAAATCGTAAAAAAATTAATTAATATTCTTGGAGTTTTTTTTTTCAATTTTTTGACTTTTAGAAGAGCTGAAGAAAAAATATGGTTTCAAAAACAATACATAGGTTTGACTTGATTATTAGCAATGATTGACTTAACCACTATGTAAGTACAGAGCCTACCTATACACCGTTATGTTAGGCATGAACAACTCTGGAAGGCTTTAGTAACAAGCATTAATTAAATATAATTGACATTTGATTGAGTGCGTGAAATTAAATGAGTGTAATTTGTTCAGACGCCAGTACATCAAGCGTCCCGAAACTGCCAATTTTTTCCAATCAACTTTGAACCATAATTATGCTTTAGCGATAAAGTAAAAATCTATAAAATAAATTTGACAGATTGTACTAGCTTGATGTGCTGGCGTCTGTACTTTCAACACAAGGCCAATAGGAGAAGTAAATACAATAGGCTATTTGACTGGTTTCTGATAAACATCTCAGATTATTTAATGGTGTGTAACGAGCCCACAAAAACCTATTACTTCAAATTGCATAATGTATTTCTTTTAAAAAAAAAGTAGTAGTAGTAGTATAAAAAATAAGCCGCCAAAACGCTTTCTTTAACAATATGGCGTCGTGACGTCACGATTCACGTAAACAAAAGTTGAAACGGTCGAGATACTAGACAAAAGTCATCTGTTCTGTCAACGATAGACAGAAATTTACTAAATCATGACGTCATCTTAAGTTCAGCCAATCCAGACCGTTTTCGATTACGTGGCGCCAGATTTAAAAATATGAAGTTTTTCGGGTTTTTTTTTATAAATAATACATTGTTTTGTAGTAAAATTAATGCAAATCGATTTTAAAAGCGATAATCTATACGAGTGTCAATAATTATGACCTTATTTTTTACATTGTCAAATAGCCTATTGGTTTTTGAGTAATTGGAGTTGTAATTTACCATAACTTAACATTATCCCTGTATTCCCCTATGGGTCAGGCAGAAGTGTACCTATAGTACAGCCACATTTCGCCAGTTATGTTTAAATCTCGTGTAATAGACCGGGCAAGAATGGAGTCTGGACTCCAGGCTGTTATTGAAAAATTCCAGATAGATAAGCCCAATAATACTTTGCCCGACCTGGGAATCGAACCCAGGACCTCATGCTCAGCAGCGCTTGCGACCCCTAGACTAACGACGTTAGCTTTTGAGTAAGGTAGTTTAGAGGAATGAGGAACAGGGACTAAAGTTAACTCATCCTCCATAGAAAAGGGATAGGGGTTCATGTCGGGACGTTGTATATATGCAAAATCCTGCATCGCGCAAGCAGAGTTTACCGCGCAACTACGCGGTAAACTCTGCTTGCGCGATGCAGGATTTTGCGTGACGTCAGAATGATGCGTGATGCTGCCTCATAATCATCTATCGTTTCATTAAACGATAGATGATTATGAGGACTACTCGTAGATCAGACTCATTAGTCTGATCTACGAGTAGTTAACTTTTTCAATTACGAGAGATGTATGTAAACAATCAACCTCATCCCATCTATTCAGCTGGAGAAAGGACATTCTTAAGAATCAGCACAAGCTGCTCGTGTGAACATGTTGTGAACCAAAGGGCCTAGAAAAAGTGAGAGAAAGTAGATCAGAAATAACGATTAACGCAAAGCAATGACGAATTATAGAATGGTCAAAAATGTATTGGATTAACATAAGCTACCGAACAGCTTATAAGAAAAGACATTCCAAATTGGAAGGATGCTTTCCGAAAATGAAAGGGAAAAGGATCCTAGTAAAGGGGGTTATCCACTTCTACTATCGAAGAAAAAAAATCCTCGCCTCGTCACTTAAGTAGATATATTTTAACAATAGGACGCAGGCGGAAAAGCGCCGCGCATATAGAAAGGGAGATATTTTATATCTATACTAATATTATAATGCTGAAGAGTGTGTTTGTTTGTTGGTTGAACGCGATAATCTCAGGAACTAATACTGGACTGAATTGAAACATTATTTTTGTGTTGGATAGTTCATTTATCGAGGAAGGCTATAGGCCATAAAACACTACAAGCAATGGGAACGGAGCATCAATGAAAAATGTTACAAAAACGGAAAAATTATTCCTTTTGAGAGCTTCCGTTGCGTTCGCTGCGTAAAAGTTTAAAGTTACGCAAATATCATGTACGCCGGAATTGTTCCCCTTTAAAAGTTCTAAAAAAAAAGTTTGCAATAACATATTATGTCTATCTTTTTTATGGTAATCCAATTTGTTCTAAAATAATGCAATTTGCGAAGGCGTTTTTATAAACATGATATTAATACTTATCCAAATAAATACGTTATTCAATAAGTACAAGTATTTAATTTCGAACAAAATTGCCCTCATCATTTGATTTTAATGAATATCTTAGGAGATATCATAGATTTAAAATAACTCCGCAAGGCGGCCGGTCATGAGGTAATATATACATGGAATATATTTTAGTAGGTTTTTCCTCAAATTAACGCGGGTGAAACCACAGGGCACAGCTAGTGGGATATATAGATATGTGGAAGGGACGCCATGTTTGCGTCCCATCCTCATGTCACGATCCTTCTGAGTTGCCCGCGCATTAGTTCTAAGCCCACGTATGCACGGACGTAAAAGCATATAGCGGTGGGATTTTGTCGCGCACTGGACTATAAACTCTCGGTGTTGAGCCCACCGTTGAGAATCCAGTGTGCGAAATTAATCGCCGCGGGAAAAACGCGCACGTGCGAACCTGGGCTAAATCTCTCAGGTAAATTTCGTCGACAGCTTTTATCCAACTTACATTATCCACTTAAAGACAAAAGAGGTCAAAGTGAAAGGCTTAATTAGTGGTTGTGACTATTTAAATAGAAGACCTAATTACTTTGCCTTTAACGAAGGTGAAACCCAAAAGTCTAGAAGTATTTAAGAGCTGTCCAGAGTTAGTAATTTGTAATGGTACTAATTACTAGAGGCATAATTTCTTTGTCACTTTAATTATAATTTTCTCTTCTCTTATACAGAGTAGCACATCGACGCGCAAACGGAAACCATGAATTCAGCACATAACTGTAGATCCACATAGGTATGTAGAAATTTTTCATGGGTTATCAAAAAAAAAATCAGCTCGTCACTGAAAAGGAGGAAACGCTAAAGCGCCATTTGAGCCAAAATGAGTTATATAATATATCGTTAGTTTCAACGATAGCCACAATCCACAGAGACAATCTGAGCCAATTTGAATTGGCTCAGATTGTCTTATAAGAAAAGACATTCCAAATTGGAAGGATGCTTTCCGAAAATGAAAGGGAAAAGGATCCTAGTATCCACTTCTACTTTAGAATAAAAAAAAACCAGACCAGACCAGATTGTCTTGAAACCTAAATAGATCGACGCAGAAAAAAAACCTAATCCAACGATATAATTAATAACTCATTTTGGCCCAAATGGCGCTTTAGCATTTTCTCCTTTCCAGTGACGAGCTGTTTCATAGAAAATTGCAATAGGTACCTACTCGGTCAAAATGTACGGCAGAGCCAATTAAAAAAAACGAATAACCCATCATGTCTAGCTAATTTAATTTGACCCTGCATTTATAATATTTAACACTAGCAGCGCCCCATGGTTTCACCCGCATGAATGTCGATCCCGTGAGAATATCGGGATAAAAAGCCTACCTATATATGTTAATCCAGGATGTCAGCTACCTCCATACAAAAATTTAACAAAATTGGTCCAGACGTTTGAACGTGAAGAAGCAACACACTCGCAAACTTTCGCCTTTATAATATTAGTGTGATTTACTTTAATTTACATTTGCAATCCTAATTTTTATACTGCTTGATAAAGGCTAATTTGATTAAAACTACTTTTACTTTGAACCTTGTGATCTTTTACGAATACGTTTGAACCTACTCTTACCAAGAACATACTTATACAATTATATATGTAATTAGAAAAGACCACCTCAGACATCGATCTACATGGTCTTCATATAACCTGACCAAGATTATGTCTGGACTTTAAAAGAGACTGTGACCTCTGAGTTTGTTTCGGCCTTTCTTCTCAGAGTAGTCAGATAGGAAACGCCGACTTCATCTAGTTTAAAAAAAAAAACATGATTGACGTGTAAAAGTGTTTGTACAAACCTACTTACAAAAAATAAAATCATTTCATTTCATTTCATTAATCATTTCATTTCATTTCTGAAGTTGTTGTGACTCTGAGGACTCTTAGTAAATTATTACGAATTTCATTTGTAGGCCAATTAGGTTATTCAAAAAATATTTCATTAATCTTAGGTTGGTATTGTGTTAAAGTCAAAGTCAAATCATTTATTTCAAATAGGCACATGAGAGGCACTTTTGAACGTCAAAAATTACAACAAACTAAAATTGATTCTTGTCGGCCATTCCAAAAAGTAGTTTTCGTATGGAGAAGAATTGACAAGAAACTCCACCGTTACTCTTTTAAAATGTTTTACAAGGTTTTGTATAGATAATATAATTATATGTGAACACGAAGCACCTAGAATAAAATTAGTCTACCACAAAAGGTAAAAAGAATTGAAATTGAAGCAATGACAGGTAAATTAATTATCTGATAGATATTGTGTGATAGTGTGTGTGGAGTTCAATGGTTGACCTCTCAAACCTAATAATGCAAAATGGTTGTTATGTAATTAATGTAGGTAATGACACCGCTACAGGTCAAGATAATAATGAGAGGTTTTCTTTTTGAGTATTAAAAAAAAATAGTTTCCAAGAACTCTGTAGATGGCGTTGTACTGACTACGTTACTAGGTGCCAAAGCCAAAACGCTTGGGAAAAAACATTGCGTCACGTCACATACGCTCGTTGACTGACACTTTCGTTTTTTTTTTGGTTAGCCTGTTCTGTCCCACTGCTGGGCAAAGGCCTCCCCCATTTCCTTATACTGTGCCTTCTCCGTCCAGTCGGTTAGGAACGAGTTTAAATCGTCACGCCAGCGTTTCTTTTTTTTTGCTTTCGTTTTACGATCTCAAAATTACATCCAAGTGAAATAATCAAAAAATGATGTGAAGTTCCGTTCTTTACAGTAACTTGCCACGGTCAGCGCCATATATCCAGCGACTTATTAGGGAAGAGTTAAAAAAAAAAGAAAATCCCTCATTATTTTTACTGAACAGTCGGTTTTATACTATTATCCAATTCTTAATTACTAAGCATAATAAATAAATCTTAACGTACCTACCAGCTTTAATCAGCAATTTCCACGATAATATCAGGTTTATTTTCATCAAAAATCTTCAAATCCAACTTATCTGCAACAAAAAACAATAGTATTATTAGCGTGTTCATTATTTAAGTACACTGATATAGGAAATATGGCAGGCATCTTTGGGCACGCTCCATCATAGACCTCATCCATCGCTTTCCATTAGGCGTGATCGAGGTCAAGAGCGGGCCCCATAAGTAATAATAAAAAAAGTAGCGATGTTATTCAAACTCAAATTATTATCCCTAATAAACAGCGGCTACTCGCCCCAGGAGGAAACCATCTTATAAATTTTATAAATAGAAGACAAAATATTGATTTTCAACATCATGAGAGATCAAAATTCATCACAATAGATAGGTACACCAACTAAGGTAACAAAACAAATACATCTGTGTGAAATCCATACAAATAATGCTTTGAAATATCGAAACACAAAATTGAAACCGAACCTACAATTTCACAAACATTAATTACAAAACAGAACCTGTTTTGTAATTAATGTTTGTGATAAATAAATGATATATTCCGATGATTAAATAAAGCCTGATTTACTCAATCAACTCAGCCTATTGCAGTCCACTGCTGGACATATGCCTCAGCCACCTTCTTAGGTTCGTCGGTTCACTGGCAAGAAAAGTATCTATTCCTTACATAATCAGCCTATAATGTTCCCACTGCTGGGACACAAGCCTCCTCTCAGTTAGAGGGATTGGGCCGTAGTCCACCACGCGGGCCCAGTGCGGGTTGACAGATGTCGCATATCTTTGAATTTTTGGTTCTATTCCTTACTTTGTTTTGTTTCCGAAACAAGTATGGCGTACTGACATTTTGATTTAAAAAACGTGACGTGTTTTTTGTTTTAGTTCGAAGCATTTTAGTTAATTCATAACGTGTGTTTAAAAAAAAACAAGATGTAGATCGGTTCAATAAATGCGAAATAGTGGTTTTCATACTGTTTGTTTACAAAGCAAGATATGTGAAGTAAAGCACACTGTATGTGGTGAAGTTCGTATTGGATTCAATGTAGTCTTCCAAGGTTCCATTTTCGGTCCAATATATTTACTACATGCGTTTTGTTAATTCGAGTTGTTTCACTATTTGCAAAGTTAGATTGAGTTTGAATTTGTCCTGTAATGTGTTTGACTGGCATTTGTCCTGTAATTAGACTGGCACTACCTAATGGGATAAAAATTGGAAACGAAGTTTCTTTTAATGATGATAGTGTCTATAATCAAGAAGTTTTTCGATTCCATACGAGTTCATATAGTACATATAAGAAACACTAAGACAAACACACTAACAAACTTTAAGAGGTGCTTTAGACACTAGAAGTGAACTAAGTACTTTCACTATGCATATGTGACCAACTATGAAATCACGAAAAAAAAAACAGCTGTTTAATACAAAAGTTCAATACCTACTTGACCAAAATGTATGAAACAGCTGATTTTTTTTCGTGATTTCAGAGTAAAAAACACCTTATATTTTGGGCTGTTTTACGTATTTCTTATTTTCTTCATTTATGGATGTTTCGAAAGTAACTTAAGCAAACCTAACCACATAGAAAAAGGGCGTGTGTTTGGTGTTGGATCATTCGGTTCCGTAAAACATGGTTGAGCTGGATGGTGCTGATCCACGCGTCATGTTCGTGAACGGGCGCCGTCGGTTGAGACTGGTCATCTCTTAACTGCCAAGGTTTATTTTTATTCTTATATCTTGAATGTTTCTTCATTTGTGTCTTTGTTTTTACATTGTTCTCACATATAGAAGCAACAAGAATAATGTACCCAGGATTTTGTAAAATCTTGATTTAAAAGAGTGTCCATGGAGTTTCTTGCCCGTTCTTCTCCATAGAGATCTACGTTTTGGAATGGGCAACTAGCTTCAACTTTCTGACTAACCGACAGACTATTAAATTTTTAGAATTCAAAAGTGCCTGTACATGGTTTAATGAAATAATGCTTTGAGTTTGTATACTTACCTATGTATTCATAAACTCACGCTTGTTCCAATGGGTGTATGCTGAAACTAAAACAAAAATGCCACCTGCGCCATCTTTACCCCTTTGGCTTCGGTTATGACATATATTTTCTAATATTCAGGCGTAAATTCACTTCTAGTACGTATTATTTAATCAACGCGAAATTCAACAGCATATCTCGAAGGTCTATTCAGCAAAATCAAATTATCCCGTTTAATAAGATTTCGCTGTATGTATGTACAATACAATGTATACACGTAGTAGGTAAATACGTCTCAACCAAAGCAATCGAGAAGGTATTGACTACAGTTCATATACAGTTGTATTTGCAGTAACAAGAACCACAACTAGACAGAAATAATAATAATATTATGTAGTAAGTTAGAGGTCGTGGAAATAATAGAAAGGTCTTATATAAAATAATTACTTACAGCTTGTTAACAGAACTTAGAGATCATTAAGTTGGCAAAATAAGCCAGGGCCTCAAGTCTAGTGTCAGAATAGTTTATCATTGATTTCATAATTGTTGATTTTGACAAGTTTGGTAATATACTTATATACTTAATGGCGTCATTATGACTTTCCAATGGTCTACCACTGACACTTCATTGAAAGAAATGGCATAGAATGGTAATATCGTACATAATGCACCGTGCATTGCTACCGTGACGTCTGTGACGAACTTTATATAATTTACTATAAGCATTGTTCTCATGTAAGTGACTTTGTGTCTTTTTTGAGAATAAATATCTTTAAACCTATAATGACAAATGAATTACTGAGTTAGGCGGTAATCTGCAAAAATTTTGACAGTTCCTTTGATCAGTGACCTACCATTATAACGTCATTGTGCAGTCATTAGGTACTTTTAATTCGTTACGAGTATCGTATATGTTTTGTGCCATTGACCGACCAATGATCGACCATTATGAATTTAGCAGATTACGAACTTTTAGCAAAATGACAATGAGATCGTGTTGGAATGACGAATTTATAAAAATAGCAGACTTGGGCCCCAGGTCGCGTGTCGTTTTAATAAATACGATGTTGTTACATTCTCAATAAAATATATTTTTGAAGAATAAAGAAAGAATAGGGTGTGCGGAACAGTAAAAAGGACAAACATTCATACACGTGAAGTAACACGTCGCACCTCCGCTCAAAGTGTTGTAAGTTAAAAAAGCAAACTATCGAGAAAAACGCGTTTGAAATTTTATTCAAACGTTTTTTTTCGCTTAACGTTATAATTATACCAGTGAAATCTAGGGATACATATTGAAACCATAAGCACGACATTATTCGAGATAAGATTTTGAAGTTTTCTGAAACGAATGGTGCAATAAAAGAGTCTTTAATTTTTTTTTAGCTATGACATTATTTGAGTGGAGGTGTGATGTGTAAATTCTTCTACTGTTCCGTCACAGACTATAGTCTATTCCAAAAGTATCTAATGAAAGTGTAAACAAAACTTATCTATGCAGGTTATCTTAGGTAATCACTCACTTAAGAAAATTAGTACCTACCACATTCGTCCGTTTTTAGTAGGTTTCAACTTTATGCCTCACCACTTGTTCTAACAATTATTATTTAAATAACATTATTCAATTGTAGTTTAAAAAAAAATACGTCATAAAACGATCCTACATTATCAAATGAAAAGCACCTTTATGGTGAATTTAAACTAAAATTTCGGGTTTAATTTGTAGCGGTATCTATAACGCCACATGCGAACAACGCGTCATACTGACGTCACGCAAATCCTGCATCGCACAAGCAGAGTTTACCGCGCAACTATACAACGTAATAGATACAATGCAACGGCCCGACATGAATTATCGGGCAGTTGCCCGCCAGACACAACACTCGTCTGGTCGGAGGATTCTCCCTTTTCTATAGAGTATGAGTGAATTTTACACCCTGTTCCTCATACCTCTATAAATTATTCAAATAATCGTCTCTAAGCACTCAGTTTGTAAGTAGCACTGCAAATTGGCATCCACAGGTACGTTTTCTGTTTTCTATGTATATTCTAGCCACATACACAGGATCACACCAGAAAACTTCACAGCAATTAAGCTGGTTTGAAATTAGTTCCGTAACGTGAAACCTAAATTAACACTTTGACTGAGATTTCAAAGTGTTAATTTAGGTTTCACGTTTCGTTCTCAGCTAATTTCCATTTCAGAAACAGCAATGTTTTGCAAACCCTGCGTTTAAGGAAACTTACCATAGGCATATTCGTTAATTTACAAGCAGATTTTCAACCAATAATTGTATTTGGCGTGAAACCGCTCGAAGTCACGTACAGATTCACCGTTTAAGACAGAGGTCGCATAGAAGGCTGAGCGGGAGTGGGTTGATGTGCTAACAGATTTTTTTTTGTGACTTCTAGCGATGTACTTATGTTCAGTCAACAAAAGAGATAAGTATGCAGGATCGTCGGATATAGTTGAGGTTTAATAAGAAACCGATGGATGTTGTCGACTGAAATTTAATTTGATAAATGAGCTGTTTGTTTTTAACCGACTTCAAAAAAGGAGGAGGTTTCTCAATTCGACCGTATATATATATTTTTTTTTTATGTGTGTTCGCGGATAACTTCGTCGTTTATGAACCGATTTTGATTATTCTTTTTTTGTTGGAAAAGAAATATGCCAAGAGTGGTCCCATGATAAGGAAACCAGGATCTGATGATGGCATCCCAGTGAAATCGAGGGGAACATTCGAAAATCGTAGAAGCGACTAGTGCGTTTGTTAATTTTTTCATTAGGTATTTTAAAGCACTACAATTTAATGAAGGCCTGGAGTCGATCTGATGATGGAGCCGAAAGACAGTCGAGGGGACTCCTCGTTGTGATTCGATTACTTCAAAAGTGCCTTTAATGTGCCTATTGACGTTCAAAAGTGCCTTTAATGTGCCTATTTGAAATAAATGATTTGACTTTGACTTTAATATGGTTGCTAAGCAATTTATGCTCGTTACAATGCGTATGGTGAGTGGTTGTTGAGGAGAACAATAAACGTCCCAGTATCGGGAAAAGCCATATTTTGTAACATGTGATGAGCAGTTGACATTGGGCTATTGCAACTTAGATAAAAAAAGCTTGTAATTACAAACTAACCCACTAAAAAGTGAAAATAACAACTGACTTCCAAAAAATACACTACAAATTGAAAAATAACTTTAATTTCGGAAGTCGGTGTCATTTAACGAAAATGCGGAACCAAAGACACCGACTTCCAAAATTAAAGTTATTTTTCAATTTGTAGTGTATTTTTTGGCTTTTTTTGTAAAAAGTTTTTCTATTAATAAAATTAAATTTTATTCGAGAACATCCATCGGTATCTTACTAAACCTCAACTATATCCGACGATCCTGCATACTTATGTCTTTTGTTGACTGTACAAACCACCTTAGATAAAAACTCATCATCTGCCTAGCCTTTTCCCAACTATGTTGAGGTCTGACGGAAATAAATTGGGATAAGGGCAGGAGAATAACAGCCGCACAGGTCTATCGATCAGGTTAAGCTTCGATTGTCGCGGTTTGTATGTGGATGGGTTGACCATCTTTACATACCGTGACCCCTCCGTGCCTCGGAAAGCACGTTAAGCCGTTGATCCCGGCTGTCTTACGTGGATCTTTGACAGTCGTTACGGATAGTCAAAAGCCAAAAAGTCTGAAAACCAGTCTTACCAAGGGGTATCGTATTACCCAGTAACTGGGTTGTGGAGGTCAGATAGGCAGTCGCTCCATGTAAAATACTGGTATTCAGCCGCATCCGGTTAGACTGGAAGCCGACCCCAACATAGTTGGGAAAAGGCAGGCAGATGATGAAAGGCAGGAGATGACTTAAACTGACGATTAGTAGATTATAAAAAATGCCGCATTCTCCGCTTTCTGTATGACTTGTACTTTTTAATACATCGTCGGTAAGTAGTTGAAGGATCTAACCAATTTACTGAAGTGACTGAGAATTTGCGTGGGAAGAAATTGCAGTGTATGTTCAAATGTATTTAGGATATCCTTGGCTGAACTACCTACGTATTTTACACTTTTAACCTTTGGCAGGATATTACAGTGGTTTTAAAATCAGGAACTCATAGTATTGTCTTTAAGGCAATCTTTAACGTAGTCATGTTGACTAGAATTTATCCCAGTCACAATTACAGCTCGAATAAAAATAAACCTCCTCCATATAAAGAAAGAAAAACTGGCCAAGTGCGAGTCGGACTCGCACACGAAGGGTTCCGTACCACAAGGCAAAAACGCCGATAAAAACACGTTTGTTGTATGGAAATATTCACAAAATAGTGAGTTGTATTTTTACTTTAATAATAAATAATAAAATTAAAATAACTTAAATATTTAAAACCCCTCTTAAATATTTAAGTTATTTTAATTTTATTATTCACTCAACTCAGTATTTTGTGAATATTTCAAGTGCCTACCTGTTGCCATTATTGATATCGAGCAAAAAAGGGCAAAAAAATCGCGTTTGTTGTATGGGAGCTTAAATAAATTAAATATTTATTGTATTCTGTTTTTAGTATTTGTTGTTATAGCGGTAACAGAAATACATCATCTGTGAAAATTTGAATTGTCTAGCTATGACGGTTCGTGAGATACAGCCAGGTACAGACAGACAGACAGACGGACAGCGGAGTCTTAGTGATAGGGTCCCCTTTTTACCCTTTGGGTACCGAGCCCAAGAAAAGCTAGGCCGACGATAAATAACAATGACGATACTTACTTAAGGGGGAAGCGCTAAGGTGGCCCGCGAAATTATAATTTTCTCACGTTTTTTGCAATTTGTTGCTCAGTATTAAGTTCTACGTTGATTAAAATATGATTCGCGGTGGTAAAAAATACGTATTGACCGAATTATAATCATTACAATCAGTAATACAGCTTGTTAAGTTGGTATAATCCCCAAATGTCAAGATTTCATGAGATAGTCATTCTTGGGGATTACATGGTCTTAGAGAGTTGTGTTGATGACTTTAATGATTATAATTCCGTAAATACATATTTTTTACGGCCGCGAATCATATTTTAATCAACGTACAACTTAATACTGACCAGCAAATTGCAAAAAACGTAAAAAAAAAGAATTACGCGGGCTACCCTGGCGCTTTCGCCTTAACATTATTTTTTTTGTGGATAGGATATCATCAAAACCCCTCCCGCTCTGGGCGGAGCAGAAGGGAGTGTCAGACTCTTACTGACTAAAACCCAACCGTGTTCCTTCCTTAGCCTTTTATGTTCCGGGCCAGCGGTAACCCTTTCGGACAATCCCGCTGACCGAATTTCCCTAAGGCCTAAAACACAGATTCCATTCATTTATACTCAGTTGACCCAGATGATCCAATACACGCGAACGTGAGCGGAGACACACACGAAAACGAGTATTATAAGAAAGTTCCGACATAAAACTTGTTTACAGCACGTATATTTATTTCTGTCGGCAAAGAAACTTTTAATTTTGTGTTAAATTGGGATTTCATTTACTTTTTAGGGTTCCGTTAAAGGGTAAATAGCCGCACCTTATTACTAAGACTCCACTGGCCGTTTATCTGCCTGTCTGTCACCAGGCTATATCTCATGAACCATGATAGCTAAACAGTTGAAATTTTTACAGATGATGTGTTTCTGTTGCCGCTATTACAACAAATACTAAAAATAGAATAAAATAAGTAAGGGGGCTCCCATACAACAAACTTGTTTTTTTCGGCGTTTTTGCCTTGTGGTACGGAACCTTTCGTGTGAGAGTCCGACTCGCACTTGGCCAGTTTTTTTTATTTATTTAGAAGAACCAACAATTACAATACAGAGTGCCACTTTAATGGTAACATTTTGGAGCGTTTACGATGTACGGCATTTCATACAAACTTTCAAGCCCTTGTTTTTTTTTTTCGAAATGAATGAACCGATTTTAATATGAAACTTCGTACGCATAAGCAGGATACAAAGGTCTAAAAAGTTACTTAAAAACATTTTCGAAAAATAGTGTTACAGCCAAATTAGATCGATTTAGAAAAAGATTTCCAGTTATCTTCTTTTAAATAAGATACTTCGGAAATGTTCTTAGGTAACTTTTTAGAAGATTATTATAATCTTAAAATCAAACGTCGCGCGCAGACTAACTGTCTCTTCTAATCTGCATTCGCGACTTATTTGCCAAAAATGTTAACAAATATGAGTATAAGGAAAAATAACTTTAATTCCGACACAATAAAGTTCAGTATACGCTAGAACCTCAAACATTTTTATAACTTTTTCAATAGTGCCAGTCACTCAGAAATCAACTTAATTACCATTGATATAAGTTGATATTTGTTTAACTTGAAATAACATAAATTTGAAACAATTTGAATAGACTTTAGGTTGTTTTATTAATATATGTTGTACAACCATTCCAACTTCTCTGGGAGCATGACAAACAACTGACAATATGGAATTGCACAAACTTAAATCTACCCGCATACAAGAGTGAAATAATTTAAGTTTCCTACCACTGCGAAAGCCACGGTATAAAGTTTTAATCTTTTGAGAGTCAAATTAAAATGTGGAGTGAGTTGTGTACCGCTGTGAAGACCCGGCTGTTCCCTGAGTTTTGTCTTTTGTAATGAATTTGAGAATAATTCTGAATAGTCCTTTGTGGAAATGTGGGTGTATTGTTTGTGTATGACATTATTGCACTGTAGTTATTTGTTAACTGGTTTGTTTTTGGCGTAGATTCAAGATGCGAAGAATATGATCCTTATGTAAGATGTATAGCACTGTTGTAGGAAAGTTAGGCTGCTGGAGGAGAGCTCCAGCTCTCAGCAAGAGCTCTCAGTAAGATGGGCAGGAAAATTTAACAAACCACTTGTTAATAATAATAATACCAACCTATTATTGTCTCAATAAAAAAACAATATTCTTTTTCGTTACCCTTTTATCACCTCTGTTTGTTTTAATAACTCCTTGATGAGATATTTGACGCGTAAATCAGGAAATGAGTTTCAGAATGAAATAATTAAGTGAATGCAAAGTCCACTTTGGATATTGTTCCGCCTGTCTCTTTGAGAGCAGTGGCGCAGTGAAAACAGCGGCGACTTACAGTTGTAGGTCGTAGGTTCGACAGGCACTTTGTGTAAAATTATTTCATCACCACTGCTCTCGAAACGGTGAAGGAAAACATCAACATCGTGAGGAAACCGACATGTCCTAGAAACAAAAATTCCAAGACATGTGATGTGTCATCCACCTACCACCACTGGGCCCGCTTGGTGGATTATGGCCCTCTAAGTCTCACAGATAGGAGGCCTGTGTCCCGGCAGTGGGAACATTGTAGGCTGATTATGATATGTATGAGGAACAGGGTGTAAAGTTCACTCATACTCTATAGAAAAGGGAGGATCCTCCGACCAGACGGGTGTTCTGTCTGGCGGGCGACTGCCCGATGATTCATGTCGGGTTGTTGTATCTATGATAGATGCGCGGTAAACTTTGCTTGCGAGATGCAGGATATTGCGTGACGTCAGTATGACGCGTTGTTCTCATGTGGCGTTGTAGATACCGCTACAATGCTTATGCCACCCGTTGCATCAGTCGGAGTCAATGTCAAGATTATATAAATATTCATTCAAGTATAATATTTTATTATAACGCCACAAAAAGCCAGACGGTAATAATGTTTTGTAAACAAATGAATGCTACGTTTTGCGGCCGGAGAAAGTTTTACGCTTTGCAAGCATTTTTGGCCAATGTTTCCTTAATAAGATGAGTTAAATGTCGGTATAAATAAGTATAATTGCGTTCTTGCGGGGCCAACATGGCCAGAGGTCGCACAAAAAATAGAGTTTATTTTTTTATTTTATTAATTTTAGGAAAACGTACAGCTAATACATTTTAATATCCAGTACAATGTGTAAGCGATTGTTTGGAAGGACAAACGGGAGGCCTTTGTCCAGCACTGGGATACAAATAGAATAAAAATCTTAAAATGAAAATATTTTATTTCACATAAACCTACATGGGCACTTATAACGTCAGAAGCTAGGTGCACGGTTCCAATTGGTCGTTTCCTATGGAGAAGAGCCGGCAAGAAACTCCACGGTTAATATAAAAAAAAAATGGGTTTTGTAATGTTTTCAAATTACAGTAGGTATGGGATGGACAGCGTGGGCCTGTCAACAAGTACCAGGTACTTGATAAATAAAAAATGGTCTACAGATCTAAAGTCTACAAAGCCTACAAAGTCCTCACATTTACAAAAAAAGAATCTATCAAAAGGATAAATAAAAAGTAAAATATAAAAACCTACTAAGACCAAGTGATATGATTGCCAATACAACCACTAATAAAGAGGTGGCCTACAACTTGAGAATCAGTCTAAAAAAACACTAAACCTGGTACAGCCCGATTTAAACTTTATGGCGGCTCTACAACTTGAGAATCAGTCTAAAAAAACACTAAACCTGGTACAGCCCGATTTAAACTTTATGGCGGCTCTACAACTTGAGAATCAGTCTAAAAAAACACTAAACCTGGTACAGCCCGATTTAAACTTTATGGCGGCTCTACAACTTGAGAATCAGTCTAAAAAAAGTGGCCAAGTGCGAGTCGGACTCGCACACGAAGGGCTCCGTACCACCGTACACTATTTAACACTATAGTAAAAGTGCGCTATGCTGCACACCCCCACCCTATTTCAAGTTAAACAAATATCAACTTTATTTCAATGACAATTAAGTTGATTGCACTGGCACTATTGAAAAAGTTATAAAAAAGTTTGAAGTTGTAGCGTAAACTGAACTTTATTGTATGGGTACTAAAGTTACTTTTCCATTTATTCATATTTTTTTACATTTTTGGTAAATTAATCGCGAACGCAGATTACATAATATTTCTTTAACATGTTAGATAAGAGTAGGGGAAAATCAAAGAAACGATGGATGTACTGTGTGAATGATATGATATGGTTAGAAAGGGGGTGACTACCGAGATGACGACTAATAGAGAAGTATGGACAGGCTGCCTAAAACCAACCCCGGTACAAATGCTGTATCCACTAGCAGGAATAGCGCCACCAGTGGTTCGCAGAGCGGTGGCATATTACAGGCTGCCTAAAACCAACCCCGGTACAAATGCTGTATCCACTAGCAGGAATAGCGCTACCAGTGGTTCGCAGAGCGGTGGCATATTACAGGCTGCCTAAAACCAACCCCGGTACAAATGCTGTATCCACTAGCAGGAATAGCGCCACCAGTGGTTCGCAGAGCGGTGGCATATTACAGGCTGCCTAAAACCAACCCCGGTACAAATGCTGTATCCACTAGCAGGAATAGCGCCACCAGTGGTTCGCAGAGCGGTGGCATATTACAGGCTGCCTAAAACCAACCCCGGTACAAATGCTGTATCCACTAGCAGGAATAGCGCTACCAGTGGTTCGCAGAGCGGTGGCAAGTTCCAGCGAAAGAGCCAAAATGGTCTCCGACACACGACACCCTTTGCACGACAACATCCTTGTGCCACAAAGGTTGAAAAGCCGAAACAGTTTTTTAAAGTGTGTCGGTCCACTCACTGGTGAACTATCACAAGAGAGACTGAGGCTGTGGCGAGACAGTGCTTCCTTACCCGGACCGTTCGTCCCACCCGCTGAAGACCTCCTGGACATGAGCTACCTTGGGTAACCTGGAAGTCTTTAAACAGACTCCGGACCCAGGTTGGCCGAAGCAAGGAAAACCTGTTCAGGTGGAGATTCATAGACGACTCCGCCTTGGAGTGTAAATGTGGTGCTGTTCCACAAACGATGGGACACTTAATGTCATGTCCTGCGTGTCCTGTCAGCTGTACGTTGCAGGAGCTGATGGACGCTGGTGGAGGCGCCAAACAAGTGGCCGAATTCTGGGCCGAGTATATTTAGATTGCTATCGACACGCTAAGAAGAAGAAGAAGAGAAGTATGGAAGAAAAAGACATGTTGCGCCGACCCCAAGTAGTTAAATTGGGATAAGGGCAGGTGAATGATGATTATTGTGTGTTTGGAGGCTGAGTGCAAAGCTTTAAGGGAGTGATATTTGACACCATTTACAGCATGTTGGGCCATACATGTCTTAGATGAAGTATGTTTTTTATTTTTAAATAAGTACAAACTTTTAGTCAAAAATAATTTATCAACTTTAACTGGGAAAAGAATAAAAAAAAAACATACTTCGTCTAAGATATGTATGGCTCAAAATGCTCTAGTTAAATGGTGACAACTATCACCCCTTAAGATTTTGTATCCAAACACCCTTTATACACGTTTATTGTATGGGGGTCTCCATACAATAAACGTGTATTACAATAACGCTTAAAATTTAAATTTTAATGATTTTTAATTTTTTGATGTTATTGAGGCCATTAATAGTTCTGCTATCATTGGGTTTTTGACTTGCCTCCCACTATGGAAGCAATTTTAGAGACGTATTCACGACAAAATTTCAATTGTCTACCTATTACGGTTTAAAAGATACAGCCCTGCGACCGATAGACGGACGGACGGACATGGACGGATACCCATTGGGTACCGATCCTTAAAACCGCAACGCCTTAAAACCCAAAAGCGCACATAACGAATTTCTCCCTAGCTGTTGAAACATTTTACGCTTTTTAAAGCACTCGTAAATGTTTCTTAAGTATTACTTAATTTCTGCAAACAAGAAAGGCGAGGCAACTCCGAACTTTTTGAAAGGGGTTAAAAGTGTTTCGTTTGGAAGGTCATTTGTTTTTTATGGACTGAAATTTTTATTTCTTTTTTGTTCTTTTTTAGACCTCATTAAAAATAATGCTAGGCTAAAAAATATAATAATTATGGTCAGATTATTAGAAAGAAACACTATTTATTGCGACTCGTATAGGAAGATCACAAACTAAACTAAACACAGTCGTAAATAAAAAATAAAATTACATCACACTAATATTATAAAGGCGAAAGTTTGTGTGTGTGTGTGTGTGGGGGTGTGGGGGTGTGTTTATATGTTTGTTACTTCTTCACGCTTAAACGGGTGAACCAATTTTGATGAAATTTTGCATGGCGGTAGCTGACACCCTGGATTAACATATAGGCTTTTTATCCCGATATTCCCACGGGATCGACATTTACGCGGGTAAATCCGCGGGGCGCAGCTAGTAAATACATAAAAATACAGGTTGTAGCCTTCGTTTGCTGAAAGGAGTAGGAGGACTTTTGACATGAAATGAAAGGAGATGGATGCTTTGTGGAATTATAGTCGCTGATGGCGTCATGAAGATGGTGATGTGGATAGCAAAGGGGTTATTACTGACATGATGACTAAGTCATAGAGAAGTATAGAAGCAAAAAGCATATTGCGCTGGCCCTAAATGAATTGGGACAAGGGCCAGATGATGATGATAGAAAGGACTAAGAAAATGGCTGATAGACAATTGTTTCTTGTGACAGGAAAGAACTAATGCTTTGCCTACTCTAAACAGATACAGTGAAAGAATTTTTATTATTGGACCAACCCCGAAATATGAAAAGACTAGCAGCGCCCCGCGGTTTCACAAGCATAAGTCTCGATTTTGTCGGAATATCGAGATAAAAAGTAGCCTATGTGTTAATCCAGGGTGTCTGCTACCTGTGTACCAAATTTGATTAAAATTGGTCCAGACGTTTGAGCGTGAAGAAGTAACAAACATATAAACACACCCCCACACACACTCACAAATTTTCAACTTTAAAATTTTAGTGTGATTACTTTTCGGGTGGAAACAAGAACGGGGGAAATCAGTACTAGGGTCATATTCAAAATAATTGTAAGTTACGGATAGGAAACAGATATGAATATTATTTGATTGTAACAGAAAAATAACAGAAAGGAATTATTAGGGCAAGTTTAAATAGCACACGTTTATAACAGGCTACGAGTGCGAAGTCGGTGTGGGTCGCTAGGTGGGTACATAATGAAATAACATTTTGGTGATCGTATTTTAGTTGGTATAATTGCCATAAATTCATCATCATCATTGCCATAATGCCTTATCTCCGAAACTACCGAGCCTAAAATTTTGATATTAATATTAAGGCAAAAGGATTCTAATGATTAGAATTATGTAAAGCCATATTTGTTACGGTCGTGAATCATATTTTAATCAACATACAACTTTACACTGACCTGTAAATTGCAAAAAACCTGAGTCAATTTGAATTTCCCGGGCTACCTTGGCGCATTCCCCTTAACTGATACTGAGACGGCCGACGAGAGGCTGGGTACGCCTCGGCGAGGCTGCGCGGTTAGTATAAAAGGCTCAAGCAGTGAGGACTGAGGATACGCAGTAAAACATGCACACACAGACAATACATGGCACAGCAGTGCAATACATGGCACAATATACGCAAACTTTACATACTTCAAATAAATTTAAGTAAGTAAAAAAAAATGTTTTGGCTAACCTGCGGTGCACTAAGTACCTATTAATATTTTATTTTCATTAATTCATACATGAGACAATGTGAATAACGCCTAATCATTCATATCTGTTACGTAACGGAAAAAAGTGACAGATAAAATAACGTATATGAATTAATTGCACGTGTCTATCCTACAAATCTATTTATTTCCACACCAATTCACATGATTATACGAATATTTTATAGTTATAACAAATATCACAATACAGCCCTTTCCTAGTATGAGTAATAAAACAGAAAGTACTTACCGCTACTGTAAACGACTCACATTGAATATTTACTTTTAAAAGTCTAATTTTCTTCGACAACGAAACGAGCTGAAAAACTATATTGAACAAAATGGCAACGCGTTTATTCTTACGCGTCGTGTAGTAACAGCTAGTGAACTAATTTTGCCAGTATTTCAAATTTCTTTATTGCCATGGAAATAATGTTAAAATAGCATAACAGAGAAGAATAACAGATATGTGCAAAATCAGGACACTCATTAATAAATTAAATTTGGAGTACACTAAATAGTATTTTATATTTTGTTTAGTAAAGTGTTGAAAGTTTAAACAATATTCTCTGAATATATATTTTTTTTTAACTTTTGTGGAATGGTTCATAATTAAATTATTTTTTTTAGTTTACCGTTAAAGACGTGGACATAGAATACTTGTATGAAACGGATCCTACGCAATGTCTGGTTTAATTTTTTTAAATGAATTGTTTAAGTTTACCAAATGTTTCGTTGTTTTTTATTAAGCTCAAATAAATATTTTATCTGTTTGTTTATGAAATTCTAGTCAGTTGCATCTTGTTATGAAAATAATTGGGTTGGACATTAAGACAGTAGTAAATATACAATTATTTTGAATATGACCCACAGTTAACCCAATTTTTTTTATGACAAATTTGGGCACTGTGGCAGATAGCAGATACGCTGGGTCGTAATGGTATAATCTGATAAGAATAATGATGTCAAAAAGTACTTGGCGATAAAAGACTGGAAATAATTAATCGTAAAGAAAGTAATGACGTAAATCAGCAGATAAAATTTAAATCAATATTCTTTGTGTCACCTTGACGACACTTTTTAATACTTCCTCGTTAAAATATCAGTAAAATCTTCTCAGATATATGCGACCACATTACGAAAAGTGATTTAATTAAAATTATATATTATTAATACATTCAAGGATGCTTCGCCAAGCATCGGACCGCTACTTTCGCTCGGTCATGTTTGAGGAGCGGCGCAAGATATGAGAGGTAGCGATTTATTATTTATTTATTGAATACTTCAAGCACATAAATGTACAGAGGCGGACTTAATGCCATAGGCGCGGTAGCTATTGTGAGCGATAAAGTTCCCAGGCTGTTATGATGCCTAATATTCGTACAGTTTGTTTTGGGAAGGCATACCGAGATGACACTTTGATTAAAGTTGGGGTTCCTGCGTTGTTTTTAGCAATTCTCTTCTTCAATTAGGCAACATTTTTGATTATTTAAATACTGTTAAATACTTTATGCCTATTTCATTTTCTTTCTTTTCCTTCTTTCAAACGAAGTGGAAAGCAGAGTGTATAAATCGGGAATAAACGAGCCATTTTATCCCGAGACGTTTATAAATACGTCTCGGGGTAAAATGGCTTCTTTTATGCAATCTAATAATATAATAATAATATAATAATAATAATTTTTATTCATAAGTTCACATAAGTATAAATTACATAGAAGTTACATCATTACAATGTTACATATTAATATTATTAGGAAAATATTAAATTATGCCTAAAATAAATCTAGTGTATAACTTATATATTGGTTAAAAGCCTACTGAATTCAATAGCGACCTGCCTGATGTAGGTTTCTTCAAACCTGTGTTTCAGGCCATCGCATAACAGCGCCGAGTGCTTTATTGGACTATTATGTCACTGAACATAGAGCTAGCATTGATACATAATAATTATATTTTAAAATAAAAATTGACTTAACATTAGTAAACTTATTGTATTACTTCTAGCAATTTTTCAGTGTCTGAGTAATTAAATGTCGCTAAGTATTCACTCAACATTTCACTACATTTTTTACAATTTACACTATATATACTTAAAGACTTATTGATTTTATTATATAAGAACGGACCTAAAAATACATAAAATTTATTTATAAAAGTATGTCTAGTTTGAGGCTTTATGCAAACTAAGTCTTTTCTTCTCTTATCTATAGGTATTGGGACATAAGGAAGGTTGCGATGCTGGTGCAGTACTATATTCAATATAAACAGTTGCCGTACAGTTAAAACCTTACATGCCGTGTAAAGCTCGTGTGTGGGAAATCTAAATGGGCGAAAGGTGGCTACCTTAAGGATAGCTCTCTGCGCACGTTCTAATGGCAGTAGGATTGATTTAGCAGCGCCCCCCCAGGAAGTTATACAATAAGTGAGAATGGATTGACACAAAGCTAAATAGACCTGTTTAATTAATTTGTAGTCCGATATATATCGTAAATTCTTAAAAATGTATATCAATTTACGCATTCGAGTGCATAACAAATCAATGTGTTTACGGAAATTCAGATTTGTGTCAATCGTTACACCAAGATATTTCATATGATCGGTTTTTGATAAAGTAGGACAATTACATGCATTTTCAGCATACGTGCCGCACTTATGCGCATAAATGTTTATGTTAGTAGTTGGCAGGTTAGTATTTCTCATAGTAAATAAAATGTGTTTGGTTTTTTCTACATTTAGTGTTAGGAGATTTTCATATAGCCAATTAGACACTATATTAAAACCGTTCTGGGCTTGTTTATACACCTCATCTCGAGATTTGCCTGAAAACAATAGAGCTGTGTCATCTGCATAAGACATTATGACACCATTTTGGAGTGTTAAGCTGCACAGGTCATTAATATATACTAGGAATAAAGTAGGACCCAAAATACTACCTTGTGGTATTCCGTAATTACTATTTGGAAGCTCAGAACTGACGTACTGACCAATTTTGACACATTGTTTGCGGTCACTAAGATAATCAGAAAGTAGTGAAAGCGTTGTTCCTCTAATTCCGAGTGTTTCAAGCTTGTTCAATAATAAAGGACAGGAAATTGTGTCAAAGGCCTTGGCGAGGTCTAGGAAGATCCCAATGGAGTGTAAGCCCTTATCCAAATTAGTAGTTATATAATCCGTCATTTGATGTACTGCCTGTTTAGTTGATTTTTTGGGCCTAAATCCAAATTGTCTATCAGAAAGCAATTTGTTATCTTCTAGGTATTTAATTAATCTAATATTAATGATTTTCTCTAGGATTTTGGAGAGCCCTGTTAAAACTGAAATGGGTCTGTAGTTGTTAACACATTTTTTGTCACCAGATTTATATACAGGAGTAACCACTGCTTTTTTAAGCGACTTAGGGAATATACCATTAGTTAAGCATAACTGAAAAATATGAGTTAGTGGCGGAGCAAGTAGGTATTTGAAATGTTTTAGTATGTTGTTTGATATGTCATCCCGCCCAACCGCGCAAACGTCTTTTAATCCAGAAATAATTGTTAGTACTTCATCGACATCCGTATCTAGTAAGACAAACGATTTGAGTGTGGGGAAAGCTTTAGGTTGGCTTTGAGGGAAAGAACTTCTAGATTGAATGTTCTTTTCTGCTAAAGATTTGCCTACGTTAGAAAAATAGAAATTAACTTTATTTGTTGATTCGATTGGGTTGTTCTCTATTTTCAATAAGTCAAGTGGAGGTTCAGGTTGTTTTGTTCTAAATGTATTTGTTTTTATAAATTTCCAAATAAGTTTACTATTTTTGCCTGCTTTCTGCAGTTCTTTTCTATCATATTCATTTTTTATTTTTCTCAGAAGGTTGTTGCAGAAGTTTCTATATCTTTTATACGTAATGGAATGAATTTCATTATCAGGCTCAAGTTTGGACTTTATGTGAAGTTTGTCTCTATGCCTAATACATCGAACAAGTCCGGGTGTAATCCAAGGTTTAATGCACTTATACTTCCTTGGCGTTATTTTAGCAACTGTATGTTTTATTATTGCAGAGTGAAGTGTATTTATAAAATAATTAATAGAGATGTTTGCATCGGTAGAATTATAAACTGGGTCAAAATTAATATTACGTATGTCTTTTTCGAGGTGTGTCATGTTGACTTTAGTATAGCTACGTAAGTAATTTTTTCTGGGTAAAGAAACTTGCAATGTTAGTAAAACTGCTTGGTGATCAGTAAGCGAAGAGTTAGTAACAAATGTTTTGGTTGGGTTATTTGTTTTTATAATAAAATGATCTAAGCATGAACCGCTTTGATGTGTGGGATGGTAATGAGCTGGCAAGAGTCCGTGGAATGAGCAGATATTAAGATAGTTATGTGCATGTATATCCATTTTCCCGGAAGCAATGTTGATATTGATGTCCCCCATTAGTATTATGTGTTTAAAAGATGTAAGACTTTGTAACTGTACGTTTAGTGAGTCTAAGAAATTTGCGACATTTTGAGAAGGAGGTCTGTATATAGCCATAACTACCGTATCTGAATTAATTTTAATGAGTAAGCAATTACTATTTTGTAGCAAAGGTTCCTCTACAGTTGTACTTAAATTATTGTTAACATATACAACTAAACCATCATTCTGGTTAATGTTTCTGTTGGTTTTATGCGATACATATCCGTCTAATGATGGTATAACAGCTGTTTGGTTTGACAACCAACATTCTGTTAGGACGATAATGTCGCAACTTATACCCAGGTTCTGTAGCAATATTTCAAAACCATTTAGATTTCGATTTATGCTGCGAATATTTTGTGTGAGTAGGGTCAGCGGTTTCTCTCCCAATGGAAAGAGGTGTTTACACTCATCAACATTACAACATATAGCTTCAGACACAGAAAATTGATCTAGGTCACTAAGTAATTGATCAGTCATGATAAATGAATAACTAACAAATATAAACAAAAAACTACTACTAGTGTGCTTAATAGATAGGTTAATAGGTAGCGCTCTTAGGCGCCCTCATAATCTATGGAATGGATATAGTTGTCCTCGGCATATTTTCGTGCTGGACAATTTACATCACCAGTTTTATGGTCCGTTTTTCTCTTAAAACGTTTGCACGTCGCACAGTTTGGTGGACTAGTTTTTGTGCTACATTCCTTAAAAGAGTGTCCAGTCTCTCCGCAGTGATTGCACGTCGGGCTAGTTTCACGGCAGAACTTGGCCGCGTGACCGAACTGCTGGCAGTTAAAGCACCGAGTAACGATCGTGAAATCTCGTACTGGGCATGACGTCCAATTGATGAATATACGTCCTTGATTCACTAGAATCTTCCTGATGCTAGCTGGCACTTCTAGTATGAAATTGCAATTAGGGAGGTCTTTTTTCCCAGATTTATGGCTCAATTTAATTTGTTCTTCAAACGACTCACGAGTTATCATTTTATCTGAGAGGTTTTGCTCGTAGATGCAGTCAAAAACCTCTTTATCAGTCAGGGCTACCGGGACTCCAATAACAGTGATTCTTGGGCGCCGTTTTGATGGTTCTTCAACCTTAAGGCCCGAAGAAACGAGTTTTTCTAAGCTTCTGAGCTTTTGAATGTCCTCTTTGGAGTCGGTACTGATGAGAACACCTCCATTTTTTACTTTTTTAAGGCCACGAACATGTAGTTTAAGTTCCCCGGGCGAAATAATTTTCTGTACGAGAGACTTGGTATCGTCACTGGATTTGGTATTGTCATTGGGATATATGGCAACTGACCTTAAATTTGCTGGGCGCACAAAGTTATCCGAGCCTTTTTTTACCATATTAGCGTACGAAAAGGGTTCTGGAGGGTTTGAAATGCCTTCAACTACTTCTTTGAACTGTAGGAGAGAGTTCGCGATGTTCTGTTGTTGCTGTAAGTGCTGAATGGTACTGTGGGCTTGAATGGTTTTTTGTTTTAAGGCTTGATATAAAACAGCCATCTGTGATGCGCCATTTGAGACACTACGGCAAAGATTGGCTACACGAACCTTTTGTTCCGCGATCATTTTTCCCTCAGCGACTAAACTGCATACTTCACTTAGGATTTTTTCTATGGACCCCATCCATTTCTGTATCTCCGGCGTAGAAATAACTTCAGGTGGTAGCTCATTCTCCAACGGAGGTGGTGGATTTGGGTCTATAGGCTGGAAATCTTGAGTTGGTGTCGGCGGAGGACTTCGCGGTACTAGATGGCTACGGCCAAACGGGCTAGATCCTGTGTTAGACATATCTAACACAAAAACACTATTTGTCTTTAAAAATACTTTAACTCATTGTTACACAAAGTCAGTAACCTCGTAATAATCACTCGCGACACACTTATAACACTGCTGACGACGCAAATGATTCTAACAATTTTATTTGTAATTAATTAATAGTATCATAATAAGCTAAGCAAGATACGTCCGCGCTGTCAAGCGAAATAATAAGTTGTACAATCGACTATAATTTCAGAAGTCGGTGTCTTTGGTTTTGTATTTCAGTTTTTGCCACCAACTTCCGAGATTAAAGTTATTTTTCACTTTTTAATTGTGACCCTCCTCTTATTTTTTTAAGTCGGCTTAAAACTAAATCTACCAAAAAGCAGAGTAAAAATCAGTGACAAATTAACAAACAAACGACACTTACACTTATTTCTGCCTAAATAAGGCTAACAAAACAACCACTTAGTTATTTTGAAGGGACCCTTCATTCATTAACATTGCAGAGAGTTCCCATCAACTGTTGTAGCCCAAAGTCCTTTAACTCCGCAACTCGTCGAAACACACTTATGAGGAAATGCGGGTGGTCATTTCTCCATAGAAACGCTCTCGCCTGTTTTCCTTCTGGTTCATGACCATAAAGCAATGATTTTCTACAGAATAATAAATATTAACTACTTGTATGTCCCTATGTTTTCCTTTTTGATGATACATTATTTTTATAAGCAATAGAACCCTTAAAACAGGCCGATTTAAACCACGGTGAACAGAGGCCTGGTGTACAAATTTGACAACTATTAATGAAAAAAAAAAAACATAAGGACACGGTATATATCCTTCTTATTCAGTTTATGAAATATCTTTTAAATTGGTCCTATATTAGAGGAGGAAATAGGCGAGAGCCAAACCTCGAATTACGACTTTTTACTTAGGTTTTTGCAAAAATCTCTCCGACCGCATTTCCCCATAGGTGTTGGAACTAGGTAAACTAATAAAGTGAAACTATTTGTTTTGCAATCTGTACAATGCTTGGCTTTTGTTGGTTTAGTAAGGTGTGAAGATTTTCTAGGGGATTTCTGTTTGCTGATTTACATTCTATTTAGTGTTAGACTACTTTGTTGAGTTACCTAGCAACTTTTCTGCTTTAAATAATTAGCCTATAATGTTCTTATTGCTGGGACACAAGCCTTCTGTCTTCGAGAGTGGGGTGTAATCTACAGTCAGTCGTCAGTGCGGGTTGGTAGATGTCACATGCTTTTGGTTCTAGGACATGTCGGTTTCCTCACGACGTTTTCCTTCACTATTTTGAGAGCAGTGGTGATGAAATTATTTACACAAAGTAAAAGCGCCTGCCTTGGTTCAAATCTATGACCTACAGCTCATATTCTAGGCCATTACCACTGGGCCACCACTGCTCTTACTCTCTTTTTCTTTAATTTAGTTTAGTTTTTTTCGGGGACTTTCTTTAATCACATCAAAGAATGACAGTTTTTTTTTCAAATCTTCATTTATTATTTTCATATTATTTAACTATTTTCCAATGCTTTCTTTACAAAAAAACAATACCCAATCTACGTGTATCATTTGATAAAATTTTCCCACAATACTTTTTCAAGAACTAAATAATATAATTAATCGCTATAATTCCATAACTTGGACGCCAGTGAAATGGCCCGTGAGCAGGCGTCGCTAATGAATGCAAATGATCCGGTCAGCGCGTGCGTCGGTCACTGCTTTCTACGTTATCTAGTATCTACCTATCAGTGTATGTTACTCTTGATTTTATTGTAGGTTGATCTTCGTGTGTTCAGCAACTGCTTTGTCTTGTCCCGTCCCGCAAGAGACTATTTGGCCTAGATAAACAGTCTTGGACATATTATGCAATTTCCTCCTCAATGTATAGTCTCCTTTTGATGCTATTTGTCATGATTTTGAGTTTGACGAGGCTTGCCTTGTTCAAGTCTGCAAGCTTGATACCCAATTCAGCCGCTGATGAGGATAAAAGTATAATGTTATCAGCGCAACGGAGGTTTGATAACCTCATTTCACCATTGACTAATTCCTTTTCTGCCCAGTTTTGTGCCAAAGTTTAGAAAGCTTATAGGACAACGGGTCTCCTTGCTTGACTCCTCTTTGAAACCAACATCACGGACGATTTTTCCTAATCTTCTGTTTATCACAATATGCTGTGATCATACAGAACCTAATATTTTTAGAGGGGCTTCCATGACCTAAAGCGCGGTCACTGTCGGACTGCATAGAAAAGAAAGAGAAGCGCGATGACACAACGCTGGTAATTTATTGCAAAATATGAAGCAATTTATTTAATTACAAAAAAAAAATTATTTGGACTAAAAAACCAATATTTAGTATGTTGCTTTTAGAGTAATTTGAGAAAAAATTTGTATGGTTTTTATTGTAAGAAGAAAGTTTTTAGAGGTATCTTCATGATTTTTTTTCTATCGTATCAAATAAGTTGTATTAAGTTTGCAACGCACTATCTACCTAGCATATATCCTGAAGAATATCATATATTTTTCTGATTTTGTTTACTGTAGTCGATTATATATTTTTATTGTTTCTAAAACTTGCGGTTTTTGCGTTTAGGTCCTATAAGCCCCTTAAAGACTTCTTCATCATTTACTATTGAATGTACTTACATACGCGAGCACATCGAGCTACTCTACTACACCTACTGTTTTTCGATCTGTGTTTTTTTATCTATGGTTTTTATTTTGTGATGTTGTCAGTCCATGTCCTGGGTGTGTTGATTAATGTGCAGTTCTGCCATTTCTGCAAGCTATTGAAATTTAACGTAGGTTTTTGATGAATCATTTGAGGCATCGTAGTTTTCAATCTAATCTTCATTGCTTTTTATCTTATAGTAAATTCCATCTTCTAAATAATAATCTAAAAATCATTCACTCACACACAACGCACAGCCACACTGGGTTCTGTAAGCATGAAATTTTGTACAAAAGTTCCATAATATAATGACGAAGATGACTGAGAAACATTTTTTTTTATTTCCACCCCTAAAGGTGGTAAATAAGGGATGAAAGTTTGTATTCGTGTTCGTCATTTTTGCCGACTGAGATCCCATCGGGCCCACGGCTAGTTAAAATAGGAAACGTACCCAAAAAGCCCTTCATCGAATAACGCTTTAGGCTTTACTAGATTACGGTTATTGCATACGTTTTCTTACACTTCCATTTCTATGTTTATCTTGAGATAGTCGTGTCTCTTCGCGGGAAGCCACAGCTAGCTACATAAATGATAAACTACATATTATAATATCCAGTGCCCAGATGTTGCTAACATCAAGAGACAAGCCCTAGCCACATGTATCTGAAGCAGTCTCACACGAAGTAACCACAATGCTTGAATATTAAGCAATGTTCAGAAAATGCACGTGCACCATGCTGTCATTGCTATAACATTGGTTTCCGGCACCTGCTACGGAAGCAACTGCTAGAATGTGTCTACGGAATTTGAAGCTGCGTTTGTAATTAGCTCTTTTATTCCATTGGAAGAATCAATAATTATAAATTCTCTTGTTCTTGTCGACCTAGAAAGAGCAAATCATTGCATTACACTCGTCATTACATCGTCAATCATCCATATGGCATGTCTAAAGTCGTTTTATGGAGTAAATCAAAAGTCATTGATTCAAATTTGCTGAGAAACAACGCCATAATTACATGAGACAGCCCCCAAGACGGGCCGACTTTCTTTTAAAGGGGCGTAACAAATTCCACAGCAGCAAAGGTGTCTGTTAATTAGAAGAAGATGCTATACAAACTTTGTTTTTACTAGGGAGGTCTACTTAAATTATTTGGCTCAGGAGTCCCATTTATGACAGACATTTGCAATTGTCTATTAGCAATTGTAGGCCACCTCTTTCCACCGCATTAAAACTAAACCTTCATCATTCATCTGACCACTTTATGAAAGTTATAAGCAGTTGTCTTTTTATCTACCTATACCACAACTTTAATCCTTCACAACAATACCTTAACTTAAATTAGCATATATTTAGCAAAGTTTTGAGCTAAAATCCTCACCAAGTTTCACCTAACTTGGTCTAAGTGAAATGTTAACAGTCGGTAATATTTGCATAGAGAGTTTCTGTTGATTTAACACAGTAGTCTTGGTTCATCCGCCTTACTGCTATGCATTCCTAGTACTTCTGGGAGGTTTAAAGTGATTCTTTTAGTTGTTAATTAGAAGAGTGATGGAAACTGTGTACGTAGGTGTGGTGAAACTCAAAATTTACCGACGTTTACGAATTTAATTTAATAATGTTTTACTAAAGAGCTCTCGACTTCTTTAGCTATTTTTTGAAATGATTCATATGTTTTACTGGTTCGTCATGAGACTTTCACTTGGAATCTCAGATGTTTGTCGTTTCGGGTCTTTTGAGGTCATGGCCGGCCAGTATTAAAAGGTTCTTTTCTTTGTTTACTGTCAAAGAAATGGAAAGGTAAACAACCTGCCGTTTAATATTTTATAAGTCAAATGTTTGGTTTACGTGAGTGTGAACGCTATTATAGTTATTGATTGATGTTTATTTACTGTTTTAACGTACTATTTTGGTTCTAGTTTGAGTGACTGGTTTTGATTTCGAACGAAGTCACAAAAGAATATGAGTACATTTTAATATACACCCAATTCGCATAATCCATTTTAGTTTAAATCGGGACATGCATTCCTGGTACGTTTGCCAAGTGATTGAGAATGATGAAAACGAGAAGGTAGGTATTCGTTTTTTTATTAGATGGCTATCAAACAGTCGTCTCACCTAAAGGTACAGGCCACCGTTCCCTATAATATATGCCCTGTAATATCAGAGGCATAACAGGTATGCGTTGCCTCCTCAAATACACCGCTGGAAAGTCTAAAGTGGTTGTTATTTTGCGTTTATTTTTAATAAAATTTTATGAACACAAAAACACACAATTTCTTGAAAAAATAAATCATTAGGTATCTTTTAATCATCATCACCATCAGTACTATGTACTTACATACTATAAAGCTACAATTTACTGGGTACGTCTTTCATTGACTTGAATGTACCCTGGCGGCTGTGAGTATGTCATGCTCACTCAAATGTCTCGCTGATGGTGGCGCATGTGTTGGATCATTTAGCTCCCTTCAAAATGGTTGAGCTGAATGGTGCTAATCCATGCGTCATTTTCGTGAACAGGCCCCGTCAGTAGGGACTGGTCATCTCTTTGCTGCCATGGTTAATTATTTTAATTTAATTTAATATTTGTTTTTTTTTTTCTTTTCATTACGTATCTACGCGTACACGTAACATTCTGCATCGTTCTCACATGCATAATATTTAACCAAGACTTTGTAAACATATTATTTTGTTTTAAAAGAGTGAACATGGAGTTTCTTGCTCGTTCTACTCCATATGTACCTACTACGCTTCGGAATGGGCAGTTCTAGCTTCATCTTTCTGACTGACCGACCCCTTGACAATTCAAAAGTGCCTGTTATGGGTTATATTTGAAATAAATGCTTTGAGTTTGAGTTTGAATAACACAAATGTAATAGCAATAACATTACAAAAACTTACATCACATCATAAATAGAGGAGTTTCATTAGAAAGTACGTAGAAACATCCCACGGCAACAACGTGTCTTTCTTTAGAGGAAACGTAATCATGAAACAATGATGTTCTTTTAATGTATTATTGGTTCCGTATTATCATCGCATTGGGGTCGGCTTTCAATCTACCTAGATTTTACATTTGTAGGCATAAAAACGAGGGGCTCGTGGCTAAATAATAACAGCCGCACAGGTTCATCAGGTTAAGCTACGCTGTGGATGGGTGACCATCTTTACATACCGTGACCCCTCCGTGCCTCGGAAAGCACGTTAAGCCGTTGGTCCCGGCTGTCAATCGTGGATCTTTGACAGTTGTTACGGGTAGTCAGAAGCCCGAAAGTCTGACAACCATTCTTATCAAGGGGTATCGTATTACCCAGTAACTGGGTTGTGGAGGTCAGATAAGCAGTCGCTCCATGTAAAATACTGGTATTCAGCTGCATCCGGTTAGACTGGAAGCTGACCCCAACATAGTTGGGAAAAGGCTAGGCAGATGGTGAGACAAAAACGAGCTGTGTAACTCAGTGCGGGATTCTTATAAGATAGGAGTAACGAATATTTATCAATCCGTACATAAAATGGAAATCATTTTATCTTGAATCAGTCCGTCTATTCTGTAAAAATCGCAACGTACTAACGTACGGTACTTTATTGAAGTGAGTTTGAAGTGAGCTGACAATAGTGCCAACCCTAGCGATCCGTAGCATCAGGTGAATGACAGCTCATTTAAGGCGCGGGAAGAAGCAAATTTTTCGGTTATTGACAATAGCTCATCGCGGCTACAGGGTCAAAACAACGATGCGTTTGACGTTAGTTGAATCGAATGACCACCAAAATAAAAGTAATTTTGCAGGTATCATCATCATCATCATTTCAGCCAAAAGACGTCCTCTGCTGGACATAGGCCTCCCCCAAGCACTTCCACTTCGACCGGTTCTGTGCAGGTATAATTAAATTAAAAAATAAATGAGAGGAAGAGGAAGAATTAAAAATTAAACCAGAGGAATAATTTATCGGTATTTCGTTAGTTGATTGAATTCCCTTTATTATAATTATATATAAAATATAATGGTTTACGCTCTAAATTTAGAGAATATGCGACGAACAATATTTTTTGAGCTCTGTTTTACGATTGTTTTATCAAGATAACAAAAAAAAAAACAATGAAACCAAAAGAAAAAAAAAAAACAAAAAACAAAACCATAAAAAACTAATGAATGAATGAAAAAAAAAACCAAACCAAAACAAAACCATAAAAAACCAATAAATGAATGAAAAAAAAAAAACAAATAAATGAAACCAACAAAAAAAAAACAAAACAAACCAAATACCAAAACCAACCAAAAAAATTTAAACCAAAAAAATTGAAACCATTGAAAAAATGAATGAAAAATTGATACCATTTTATTGTTATGAAATGCTTTTGTTAAATAAATTAAATCATTTTATAATGGTTTTGTAGCGGTATCTACAACGCAACATGCGAGCAACGCGTCATACTGACATCACGCAAATCCTGCATCGCGCAAGCAGAGTTTACCGTGCAACTAGCATAGATACAACGGCCCGAAATGAATCATAGGGCAGCTGTTGCCCGCCAGACACAACACCCGTCTGGTCGGAGGATCCTCCCTTTTCTAAGGAGGTTGAGTGAACTTTACAACCTGTTCCTCATACCTCTATAGTTTATACTCATTTTGAGAAGTACGAGTAGGTACCTATGTGACGAAAAATATTTTTTGAGCTTTGTTTTATGATTATTGTTTTATCATGATACTTTTTATTTTTACCGACTTCAAAAAAAAGGAGGTTATCAATTCGATACGTATGTATGTAATATTATTGGAATTGCATTATATTCACATATGACAATCTATTAGGGCTTCCAAACTAATATACAAAATTTTGTAGACGTATGTATGTATGTATGTATGTATGTTTGTCCACGCATATCTCCGGAACTATTAATCGGATCGTGACGATTTTTTTTTATTGGCTTACATTTACTTCAACTTAGGGAACAGTGCAAGTTTCATCAAGATCGATTCAGTAATTTTCAAGATATGGACTAATACGTGAAAGTGTGACGGCCTGGCTTATTGATACGAGCTACGGGTGTAGTGTCAAAGGGAAAACATCTCAAAACCTTGGTCAAATTCTAGTGCAAATACTAAAAATTACGAAATAAAAATAATTTAAAAAAATTAAACCGACTTCAAAAAAAATAACTCAAAATTATGAAATAACTTTAATTTCGGAAGTCGGTGGCATAAAACTTAAACTAGAATACAGATCCCAAGACACCGACTTCCGAAATTAAAGTTATTTCATAATTTTGAGTTATTTTTTTTGAAGTCGGTTTAATTTTTTTTTAAGAAATATTTCTTTCTGCTTTATTTTTTTTTCTGGGTGTCTTTTCTTTGAACATTTGACAATACACTTAATTTAATTATTTTTTCTCGTTTATAATTATGTATGTACCAATACGCCTAACTGTGCGACAAAAAACTGAGCGTTTTACGTTGTCCTATGCTTGGGCAGCGCCTTAATAAATAAATCTTATAGTACTTACCTACCAGCTTAAATTAGCAATTTCCACGATATTATGCTTTTTTTCTCCAAATATCTTCAAATCCAACTTACCTGCAACAAAAAAACAATCATATTATTAGAATGTTCAATATTTAAGCACAATGAAAGAGAATACATGGTACAGACGCCCGCACATCAAGCTACCGGAAACTTTCAAATTTTCCCAATCAACGATAAAGTTGAAAAGAAATTTTACAGAATGTAGTAGCTTGATATGCTGGCGTCGGTAACTTAATCATTCAAACGCAAATTGTTATCTCTACACTCAACAGCAGCGCTTTAAATCTCACTTCACCTAAGTTTTCACGGTAAGATTATTACAGAATCCGACAGGTCATTTAAAACGTCGTCCTTTGATCCTCAACATTTCAAAATCAAAATCAAAATATTTTATTTCACATAAGCCTACATGGGCACTTATGAAACGTCAGAAGCTAGGTGCACGGTTCCAATTGGTCGTTTCCTATGGAGAAGAACCGGCAAGAAACTCCACGGTTACTCTTTTTAAAAATAATTGGCTTTTACAATATTTTCAAATTACAGTAGGTATGGGAGGATAGCGTAGGCCTGTCAACAAGTTTCAGGTACTTGATAAAATAAAAAATGGTCTACAGATCTAAAGTCTACAAGGCCTACAAAGTCCTCACATTTACAAAATAAGAATCTATCAAAAGGATAAATAAAAAATAAAAACCTAATAATAATTTAATAAGCAAGAGCATTTCGAACTACTTAAACAATAAGCCAATAATACACATAAAGTAGAAAACTTTTGGGGATATCAAAGAAGTATTTACGGAGCAAAGTCAGGCGTAACTTAGTCAGTTGGACGACAGGTCAGGAATTAGTTATGTGTAATCTTGGCCTTATGAGGTCTTGTTGAGGTACTTAACTTTTACAATTCGGAGGGTGACTTATATAATGTTCAGTGGTAAATAAATATTTGATGATATAAGTCACTCATAGCTAAATTATGTCGCCTGATAACCTCAATCAATCAATTTGCCTAGCCTTTTCCCAACTATGTTCGGGGTCGGCTTCCAGTCAAACCGGATGCGACTGAAATATTTTACATGGAGTGATTCCACAACCTAGTAACTGGGTAACACGATACCTCCTTTTTTTTTTGATGGTGGGAAATCATCAAATGACCCCTACTGCTCTGGGCGGAGCGGATGGGCGTATCGGACTCTTACCGACTAAACCCCAGCCGTGTTCCTTCCTTAGCCTTTTATGTTCCAGGGTAGCGGTAACCCTTTTGGACAATCCCGCTGCCCAACAGGATACCCCGTGGTAAGACCGGTTGTCAGACTTTTAGGCTTCTGACTACCCGTAACGACTGTCAAAGACCTACGAATGATAGCTGGTACCGACGTCTTAACGTGCTTTCTGAGGCACGGAGGCAAAGGGGTCTCGGTATGTAAAGATGGTCACCCATCCACGGACCAACCGCGGCAAGCCTGATCGATCGACCTGTGCGGCTGTTATTATTTAGCCACGGGCCAACGAAGCAGAAATCTAATAAAAAACTTCACTCACATCTTTAATAAAAAATCACACTCATAACATCACTCACCCGAAAATTTAACTCAGTATCTACCAACCCAGCAGTCGCTCTGCACTCAAGTAAATTCCAATTTATCTTCCATTACAAACCCTTCCTATTTACTTATTACTTAACAAACGTATCTGCGTATAACTTGGCGTTGTCATACAGTGTGGCGTCGAGACAATTAACATTATATCACATGTTGGCAGCCCCGTTACACGCAATATAGTCAAAGATAAAGTACAAAATAGGGACAGAAGGATCAATACAACGCGAGTGACAACAAGCGCATGCACACATAGACGCGTACCTACGGCGATATCAAACAATCCAATCTGTCTAGCCTTTTCCCGGCTTCCAGTATAACTGAATGAAGCTGAATACCAGTATTTTACATGGAACGACTTCCACAACCCAGTTAATGGGTAACACGATACCCCTTGATAAGACTGGTTTTCAGGATTTTGAGCTTCGGACTACTCCGTAACAACTGTTAGAGACCTATGAAAGACAGCCGGGACCAGCGGCTTAACGTCCTATCCAAAGCACGGAGGGATCTCGACATTATGTAAGGGGTGGTCACCCATCCACAAACCGACTGCGGTAAGCGTAGCTGAACCTTCGATATCCCGTGTGGCCGTTAACATTTGGCCACGCGCCCCTCTCAGTGATGCCAAACCATTCTCAAACAAATGACAGTCCGAGTGCGCTTGTACTCGCTGTAAGCCATGCATGTGTATGTCTGCGTGTGTGTTCGCTCGTTGCACGAAGCCGGCCTTCTGTACCTATCTATTCTGTGTTAACACAACCAGTGATTAAGGGAAGGCGTTTGAGCCAAGACATTAACGTCGTCTTGTATCTTGTAGAACGTGGGGAAGGGAGTCTTCTTATAACGAGGCCAGATTTTGCGCATGTTTTTGCTAGGGAAAAGGTCACTGTTACTACACTGAGAATAATTTGGCCTAATTGAATGATAGCAATTACTTTTCCTACGTCTAAAAGGAGCCATTAATATTTTTATATATCCTTGTTAATCGTTTACTGCTGAGACATAATCAAGAGGTATACGAGTATATAAAATAGAAAATTAGCTTTTGTTGCGATACCTCTGGTTGCAAACGCGCTGCCATAAGTTATTATTTAGTTAGGTGTGGTTGCCCTTTTACCCTCTGTTATTGTAGGCAATATACTGTTACTTATCACATGTTGCCAGCCTCGGAACGGGTCGAGAGGGTCACATTGAGAATCATAGCCACAGAGTAATTATCTTCATAGATGAAAGAAAACCACAGAAATAGATAGACCTAGATAACGCAAGTATCACGATCTGTATAAAAACCAAGCGTGCCATTTTTTGACTACCTACTATGACGTCACAAGCACTATTTAGTGATGGGAAAATCAAATCGATTCAAAGACCACCGCGTGCGGCACCCGTCTCGCCCCACCACTCTATCACAGTATAAAGATATACAGTATTTCGACTTCATAGAAACGGACGAAACGCGAGCTATACCTACGCGCCTCGACCTCGGATTGCGCTCGGCATGCAGACAGTCGCGACTGTGCCGCGTGACGAACGGACGGTGTGTTGTTTTTTTTAACAATAATCGCGCGATTTTTTCACTAAAATAAATTGAAGTAAGTACATATTTAATATGACGAGTAGGCTATATTGTGCTGTTTTTGGTTGCATGAATTCGTCAATAACGCATCCAGAGATAACTTTTTTTAAATTGCCTGGAAACTCTGAAAGGTAAGACTATAAAATAATTTTACTTACTAGTAGGTAGGTAGGTACATAATGTGTCTTTTAAATGGATAAGTATTTCCTTTTATCTCCCGAGAAAAAAAGATGTCTGGATTAATAAATAAAGTGAATTGAGTAAAGGTAAGTGATAGACATGAGTGAAATTAGTAGTTATAGGCGGGTCATGAATCATACGGTAGGTACGCTTGTGTTAAAACCTCGGGGCATGTGTGTTTTGTTTTGTTAGTTTGTATAATTCAAAGTAAAGACGTGGTTTTTATTAATAATATTTATGTACACACAGTAAAATACAATAACAAAACTAAATGGAAACACAAAGTAGGCAAATGTAATTAAAATGCTGGAGGCGGGCAGCCCTATCGCATGTTTACGTACCGCGCGGCTGTAGGCATTTATTTCAAGGTTACGGCTGAGTTACAATACTGTATGATCTTTATACTGTGACTCTATGGCCCCACCTCCGGTGCCTAGCGCTAGCGCTCACGCTCACCCAGCCAGCAGTACAAAGGACTGAGCGCGAAAGTGGCGGCAACTAGCTTCAACTTTCTGACTAACTGACAGACTATTTAATTCTGACAATTCAAAAGTGCCTGTACAAGGTTTAATTGAAATAAATGCTTTGAGTTTGAGTTTGAGAGTTATGTTCGTAAGCTGGTGCGATTTTTGGCACGTGAAGTAGTTGCTCTTGCGTTATCTAGGTGTATCTATATCTCTGAAGAAAATAGTAGTAGAATCATGTATCTAAGACAGGGTGGAACAATACCATCACATAGCCATTATTAACGTATTAAATACCCCAAACTAAGTACCATTGAACAAAAATGACTGCTGGGAAATTACTTTTATTTTTGCTGTGAAAAATCGCTGTTTACGGCAGCGCTCAATGTAACGCATGCAAAACAGGAGTTGTGTGGGTATTAAAAGTTAAGTTATAACATTTACAACTTGTTTTCGTGAAAAATTGTTGGAACTTTGAGCTTCAGTATCTCCATAACCAAGTTCCCAGGCATGGTCCACTAAAAAAAATTATAACAATGATGGAAAAACAAATGACTTTCGGCTTCGTTAGCCTTTTATAATAATGTACGTAAGTCGAATCACACTACAACGCGCCACGCCACGCCACGCGACGGGCCGCATACAACGCGCTCCCGCGCGTGTTTTTTACCTACAAATTCAATAAAAACGCGTTTTCGCGCGGTGTATTTGGCTGTTTCCCGCGCCCCGTCGCGTGGCGCGTTGTAAAAAAAATAACTATTCGTTGTCAAACGGAATAGGTAATCATTAAATAAATAAAAAAATCGGGTTGCAAGTTTGCCATTTACAAAAAAAAATCTCACATTATCAACAAAACTTTGCACAAGAAATTACCATAATAATTAATCACGCTTCGGTATGCAAATACAATGTTTTAATATGGCAATAAACCAAACCTAACTGCCAAACCTCTAGCCCAAACAATCTGCATTCGCAATTTATTTGCCAAAAATGTAAACAAATATGAGTTTATGGAAAAATAACTTTAAATCCTACACAATACAGTTCAGCAGTTCAGTATACGCTACAAACGTTTTTATAACTTTTTCATTAGTAGATACTAGTCGCTCTGAAATCAACTTAATCAACATTTAAATAAAGTTATTACAATAGGTATCAACTTTATTTAAATGTTGATTAAGTTTTAAATAGGTTGAATGCAAAATGGCTCAATTTAGTTTTGGAGATAGGGTGTAGTTATTTTGGTATAGGAGTATTCCAAATTATATTCACCATGCTTAACTTAGTTATTTTCGCTATTATTATGTCAATGTTTAAGAAGAAAATGTAAGGTGTGTGATAACAAAGGTAAAGTTGATACCTATTTGTTTAACTTGAAATAATATTAATTTGAAACATACGTTTGAATAGACTTAAGATACCCTGTTACCTCCACAAGCCACGTTATGCCTTTAACTAACATCACCACGACCAAATCTTCAAAGCAATTTGTGGTGCTAACGTTGTTATGTCACTTAACACATAGTGCCCATTTGTGTGCCCATCTCAGTTTACTTGGCCACAGTGTAAGTGCTTACAGTGGTACAACGGGAGCGTTTTTGCAGAGCAAACGTGTGGAGGGTCGGGGTAAGTGGGCGGAGCCTAATGTCACAAGCGGACGTACTGTAGTTTGGAACAAAAGTGGGTATAATGGACTGTTGAACAAGCTATTTTGTATACAGGAATATATTCATCTTTCTATGTTATTGTGTGCGTAATAAAATTTTAAGCTTATGGCATATTTAAGAAGTCAAAGTCAAATCATTGACAAATCACTGTTGACCGTCAAAATTGACAAGAAAATAGAATTGATTCTAGCCGCCCCATCCAAAAGGAAAATTCGTATGGCAAAAAACTTCGAAGTTACTCTTTTAAAATATTTTATTTAACAGATTATTGAAATTGATATAAAATAATTTATCGATCAGATCACAATATTATTTGTTACTAGCTGCGCCCCGCGGTTCCACCCGCGTAAATGTCGATCCCGTGGGAATATCGGGATAAAAAGTAGCCTATATGTTAATCCAAGGTGTCAGCTACCTCCATACAAAATGTTATCAAAATTGGTCCAGCCGTTGAGCGTGAAGAAGTAACAAACATATAAACACACCCCCACACCCCCTCACACACACATACACACTCACAAACTTTCGCCTATATAATATTATAGTGTGATTTAGTTGCAAGTAAGCTGGCTGTACCAATTCCAAATAGCATTTTTGACTGTACGTAATGAAAAATTACTTTTTTTTTACATAAATCTTAGGTGCTGTCAAATGTATGAGTGATGAACCACTGTAAGTAGTTACACTGTGACATGGCACACTAAATTCGCGTTACGACCATGCAGGGAGGCATTTGAGTGAGGGTGAGAGGTGCTAAATAATTATACTAGTTAGTGTTTAATATCTTTGTAAGTGGTTTTTGTTGATTAATTTGTCTAGTGATACTAAAACGGACGATTTATTCCATTTCATACAAATTTTCAAGCCCTTATTTTTCGAAATGAATGAACCGATTTTAATGAAATTTCATACGCATAAGCAGGATATAAAGGTCTAAAGGAATGGAGAATATTTTCAAAATGTCTTATTTAAAAAAAGATAGGTAACTGGAAATCTCTGTTTCTATGGAAAATTTAAAATCGGTCTAATTAGGCTGTAACACTATTTTTCGAAAAGTAACTTTTTAGACCTTTGTATCCTGCTAAAAACTGCTGCAACTGCCGCTGCTGCTGCTGCTGCTGTGTATTTGAGTATCTATCAAAAAACTTGGCTCTTCGTACAATTTTACAAATCCTTTTCATCTACGATGCCCAAGAGAAAAGATGTGGAATTGCGTCCCACGTAAACTTCAAAAGAAAACTCATAAAATTCCTGTTTGCAGAGCCAAAACTGTGTAACGTTTTTTTTAAATATTAAAGCAGTGTTACAGTTTCTGTTACAGCAACAAGTTTTGAGCAAATACGTTCTTTTTTTACACCGTATTTACTATTCATTGTATGAGGGTGCTTAGGATAACCACCATTTTCTTTTTGGCTAGGATTTAAATAGAGAACGGTATAAAATAAAGGTAACGACGCAGCATCTTTATGGCAATTTTGTTACAAAGTTACTGGAATTACCAAAGAGGTCGGATAAAGGTCATAGCACACGTATCAATTTGGAAAGGGATCGGCACCGTATCGCCTTTCGCCTCGCCTCGCCGCGCCGTCAAACAGGCGTCAACCTAACGTAAGCACGTATTATTTTTTAAAGAAAAATACTGATCCGCTTTGGATCAGTATTTTTCTTTAAAAAATAATACTCATTTAAAACCATTATTTTTTTGCTTTGCAGATTCCTAAGAAAACACGAATCGCTAAAAAAAAAAAAAAGAAAAATCCTTTTCACTTTTCATAGCTACCCTAGGGAATAATGTGATGTGAACCGTTTGCACGTAGATTTAGCGGTCAATACCCTTCGTAGGTTGGTTCTTTTTACCGGTCGGTGTTAAAGAAAAAACAAAGAAACATCAGCTGTAAAAAAACAGAGTAGGTTGCTAAGTAACATCGGCTGTTTATTATTACTACAAGACTTTTTTATGTGGTTTTTTATAAGGTGGTTGAGAGCGTGTAATGAAATTTAAAAGATGTAGCTTTACGAGTTTTAAGAAGCCAAATTTTGCGCTCACGTCTTCTAATATTTGCACGATGAGATTTTTACCGAACTCAAACTCAAAGCATTTATTTCAATTAAACTTTGTGCAGGCACTTTTGAATTGTCAAAATTAAATAGTCTGTCAGTTAGTCAGAAAGTTGAAGCTAGTTGCCCATTCCAAAACGTAGATCACTATGGAGAAGAACGGGCAAGAAACTCCATGGACACTCTTTTAAATCAAGATATTACAAAATCCTGGGTACATTATTCTTGTTGCTTCTATATGTGAGAACAATGTAAAAAAAGACACAAATGAAGAAACAATTCTAAATATAAGATTAAAAATAAGCTTTGGCAGTTAAGAGCTGACCAGTCTCAACCAACGGCGCCCGTTCACGAACATGACGCGTTGATCAGCACCATCCAGCTCAACCATTTTGTAGGGAACCGATTACATTGGCTTAGACGTCGGAGTGTTGATATGACGTTGGCCTCTGCGGCCGAAAATTGGCAGGCGGCGGGGCCAATGACCTGACCCGTCACAAGGGGACCAAGGGTGCCCAGACACGGGATCGGCTGGCGCCCATGTGCTGGTTCGTTCCCTATGTGTTCTGGTGCGCCGGTGATGGGGAGTACTCCCCAGAGGAGGGTCCGGCGGTGTGCTAACGCGTGCCCGTGTTCCCGCCGTAAGCGGCAGAGGAGGAAACCGTGGAGTTTTAGTGGGTTAGAGTCTCACATAACTGCACTATCTCCCCGTGGTACCTACTGGTACTAGAATTTTCATGAAAATTTTATTCGAATATAATAATGCTAATCCCATTTAACATTACCTTAATTACAACAAACTAGTATCTGCCCTGATTTTAGACCTCATTAATTATTCAAAAGAGCCTTTTTGGCCATTTTATCACTGTTTCAGGGACGTAATTAACTAATGATTGTATGTCTTAGTAACCTTTTGGCCTGTAGCCGTGACCTGGAGTATAAAAGCAAGGGAGACAATTTATTTTACATATATTATTACACAAGAGAATGTTGAATGTAATCCCACTGTGCATAATCCTTATTTTTTATATAAATAGGTATGTATTAAGTTTTATAAGACAATTAAATGGTATTTGTTAATGAACAACCTACTGTTTGAACGTAATTTTTTTTAATTAAAGATATTTTGTGGCCTGAAAATTGTAATGTACCTGATTGGTAATTTAATGTCTGTGTTCCACATTTAACCCGTCTGCCTTCACACCAAGAGTGAAAAGGCATCTGTTGGGCACGCTCGTTCCATCATAGACCTCATCCATTGCTTTCTATCAGGCGTGATCGAGGCCGAATGGACCCCCTCTTAAGAGCAGGTCCATTCGCAATAAAAACAATTAAACTGTATTTCAGACAGATATAGATTGCTCTATAAGAAACATAAAATAATATTGGAAGATAAAGTAAACACAGAAACGAAAGCAGATACTTATACCTAAAGACAAAATGAGACTATACTAAGAAATGTATCAAATTGTGCAGGGTTACCTAGTCCGTTGGGGCAGTACAAAATTTCCACCAGGCTTTTTGGTAACCACGGACAACAGTACGACCCAAAACTCAGTCCCTATTTAAATAATACCATGACAGGCAATTTCGCGGGAACACTTCCCATGGACCCGTGTTCATCTGATATGGTTCTCCTTTTAAGCTCAGGCTCTATTTGCATGATTTTCACCTTTGTCTGCCAGTTCCTTAGATTGTATCGTAGTTACCGTATTCCGTAGTTTATTCGTGCAGTAAAACCTTTTGAGGTGGAGTTACTAGGGTTTTTTTCGTTATGAGGCCCGCGGCGTAAATAATAACAACGGCACAGGTGAATCGATCAGATTAAGCTACCCTTGTCGCGGTTGTTCTGCGGATGGGTGACCATCATTACATACCGACACCCCTCCATGCCTCGGAAAGCACGTTAAGCAGTTGGTCCCGGCTGTCATTCGTGGATCTTTGACAGTCGTTACGGGTAGTCATAAGCCCGAGTCTGACAACTAGTCTTACCAAGGGGTATCGTATTACCCAGTAACTGGGTTTTGGAGGTCAGATAGGCAGTCGCTCCATGTAAAATACTGGTATTCAGCTGCATCCGGTTAGACTGGAAGCCGACCCCAACATATTTGGGAAAAGGCTAGGCAGATGATGGTTTTGTAGATTTAAATCACTTCGTTTTGTGGAATTTAGAGTTGGATCGTGCTTGGAATGTTCTTGCTGTAACCAGCAGTAGATTTTTGGAAAAATGTGTAGGTAACAATAGTATCACTTGCTGATATTAATTTCAAACTAGCTATTCATGTCACGTTGTCTATGCCCTCAGTTGGGGTTGTTTGATATAGTAACACCGCAAGTTAGATTTTCACAGACAACATTTTGTAATCTCTAGTAAATTCAGCAGTTTACAAACTATATTCCTTCTTGAGTCGTATGAGCAAATATCTATAATAGCCAAAACCTGTAGCTTAGTCGCGCCTTACATAGCAATTAGGTTAGGAGCTTCAAAGTACCTAGCACGTACACACCACGTAAACGTAACATTAATTCGAACTTATTTTGTTTTGAATCAAAAATACAACTAAACCTTGGCAGTTTGGTTTGAATTTTTGTAACAAGCACGATTAGTTATTACCCATAGATATGAATAAAGTCAAATTCAATGCGGATGAATTTTTCGACGCTATTTTTTAGTTTCTGTATAGTTTTAGTTAAGTTAGGATTTAATTTTGTTATTTTTAGATTTGGTTAAAGTTAAGTTGTATATATCTTAGTTTGAACATAATACATATAAGATACTATTTCAATTCAAGGTCAAAAAGTATTTTGACTGACTGACAGAAGGCCTGTGTCCTAGCAGTGGGAACATTATAGGCTGATTATGAGGAGTCACAGGACCTGTTGTTGTGGATAGCCACAACACACACGTCACACTTGGGGCAGGCCTGTTAAGGTTTCCTATACTCTGTGTTTTGGAGTTATAGTGCGCCAGCAGGGCGGAGAGATTTCTTCAGTTAAGAGGCGTAGGAAAATAAAAAACGGTGTTCTCGTTCAAGAGGTTTGTAATGAGTAAGCAAAATTGAAGTTAACATAGATAATAAATTTTCATAGACAGAATCTACACAAAGATTGATGTTTCTTAATTAAAAGTGGTGCCATCTAACCGTGGCGACGCAAGCTAATTAGACTACGACTGAGAAGATATTGATTTTATGATTTTAACTAACGTTCGAACTATCTTCGTGATTGGCCGTAGCAACGTCGTACGGTGGTCAAAGATGGCGCTGCGTTAACACTCTGAATTTTTGTTTCCTGACCATTGGACAAACACCTGAATTTGTTCAGATGTAAACATTAAAATTCACCCTCACGTTCATACTAAACAAGGAAAACAACCAGAATAAAATTATCATAGCCAGATGTCGCCCATTTTTTTATTATTTTTGACATGATTATTACGGTTGGTGCTAAAATTCAGCCAATTTTTTTTGCTTATTTTTAAGGACACTAATTGACATTAATTATTTATATAAATTCCCGTTCGTCCCACCAGGGGGACGAAGTCGGTGGGACGAACGGGAATACACGGGAACATCAAGATATTATTATATTTCAGAGTTCCATTAATAGCAGGAGTATAGGTCTACCAAAATCCAATGACAAAAAAAAAACATTCTGGTTTTCATAAATCGGCAATGTCACAATCCATATAAAAATCTTTTTTTTTTGCCATGAGATTCTGGTAGACTTAAACAATGTAAAAGAATTTGAAGTTTTCAACCATTGTTACCTAATGAATGAATGAATGATAATTATATTTATTTGCAAGAATATAGGTAGCTAACATAAGTTCTTAAGATGGGGTTTCTACTGTCAAGGGTGTTTACTTTCGCAGGATATATGTATAGTCTTGCCAAGGAGTAAAAGGAGGGAAAAAGTAAATATTTTACTGAACCAAATCCCGTTACTGGGAGCCCTCGCCGTGAGGTAAGAAGGCAACATAATGAGGTAAGGCAGAGGTAGGCAACGAGCTACCAAATGCGGTCGTGATACAGAGTATGAATAAGTTATAGATCTCACACTGGCATTCCTGTAAGGTATCAAAATTACAGACGCCAGCACATCAAGCTACCCGAAACTGTAACATTTTTCCAATCAACTTCGAACCTTATACTTTAGTGATAAAGTTGAAAATCTATTAAAGACATTTGACAGATTGTAGTAGCTTGATGCCACGCGCCTAAAGATCCTTGTACAATTATGTACAGACGCCAGTGCGTCTGTACATAATTGACAGACGGATGAAAATTAATTCATTGGTGGAAACGGGGATAGAAAAAGACGAAAGGATAGTAGTGGCATGGCATGGATGCATTTAACAAAAAGACAATGGTGTTGCGATGCCACAAAGGTACCAAATGCATTAGCAATGCAGTAGTATGCTTTATGCAAAACTTGCGATCATGTTAAACTTAGTGAAAATATTTGTTTTTTTTTTATAACTAAATGGGCCCGCTCTTGACCCCGATCACGCCTGATGGTAAGCGATAGATGAGGTCTATGATGGAACGAGCGTGCCCAGAAGATGCCTATATTAATAATATTGATGAATACAGAAACATGAGTTGATTCGTTATTATTTCCTTCCATGAAAAGCTGCATCCATCGGAAAAATCCGCTATTTCTTATCTTATTTGTTTTTTTTTTTATGCGTCTTGTTTGCCGCAAATAAACATATTTTATTTCTAAACGCTGTCAGCGCTCTATGTACTCTTAATACTCTCGTACCCTGGAGCTATTTGTTCAACCTTTCTCAGTTACAATGCAATCTTGGAAGCCATTACGTTGGCAACTAGTTGATACTAACTTGGGGTAAAGGGAAACGATTCGGTGTTGGTGTTATGGCCCTAAATAGTTCCCATTGGTATACTTAGCGTGGACCTTAATTTTGGTGGCATTTGTCTTGCCGTCATACGTGAATTAATCGATGTTTGGTATACCCCTTCATGTATAAAAGTTAAGTATTGATTATCGACTGTATAACCATACATTTTCTACATTTAAATGTCTCTTAATTTTAAGCAACGTTTATAATTAAACCCCTTATTAGGGCGAAATTCAACAAACTTGTATAAGTACCTAGAATAAGTAGGTATATTAGGAATTTTTATTTTTTACTAGCAGCGCCCCGCGGTTTCACCCGCATAAGTGTCGATTCCGTGGGAATATCGATATAAAAACTATCCTATGTCCTTCCCCGGGATGCAATCTATCTCTCTGCCAAATTTTATCGAAATTCGTTCAGTGGTTTAGGCATGAAAAGGTAACAACAGACAGACAGAGTTACTTTCGAATTTATAATATTAGTATGGATTTTTTACAGTTTTTCCATACCTACTCGAACTGTCAGACGTCAATTTTATTCTACGGATTTAAGCCTTAGAAAACGGAGAACGGTCACTCACGGCTGTTCAAATACAGAACGATATTCACAACTAATGTCAAATACTGATGAATATGACAGATTTTCGTGACGGCTTTTATAACAGTATGAAGTAACCGCTTTTCTAGGAAACCTAAACTATCACACCAAGCTACTACAATCTGTCAAATTTCCTTAATAGATTTTCAACTTTATCTCTAAAGCATAAGGTTCAAAGTTGATTGGGAAAATTTGACAGTTTCGGGTAGCTTGATGTGCAGGCGTCTGTACAACAAACGGTTTTTAACAGTATTTGTGCTGACATATTTATTTTTAGAATAAAGGCTTCCGCAGACATACGGGACGCGACGGGTGGGGTGACTTCAGTAAACAATTTCCATGAACTTTTCAAAGAAATTGCTCCACCAGAGTCACAAACCTTAAAAATCATTGTTGCTTTTAAATCGGCACTGATTTAAATAGGCAGTTGTAAATAGCGGTTTTGGTGAGTTAAAAATTATAAATGGCACGTTTAATACTTAACTAGTTCAGCAGTTAAAACTAAGCAATAAAGTAAACAAAAATGAGTAATAAAAAATAATGACATGGATCAGTGCCTAAATAATTGAGCAGGAAAATAATTAAATAAGCCGTAAAAATTATTGAACGAGCGGTTACGTGTGTAAAGTAACCTAACCAAACCTAACCTCGGGGCCTCGGGGTGCCCTTCGCTCGCTCTTGCATCCTATGTCGACGGAGCCCCTCTTCGCGGGGCCCCTATTTCTGTGTAAAGGGTTTAAATAACCTAACCAAACCGAACCTCGGGGTGCCCTTCGCTCGCTCTTGCATTCTATGTCGACGGGGCCCCGCTTACCGCTCATTCAGTTATTGGACTGCTCAATTATTTTTAGAATTGACATTGTAATGTTTTTCAACTGATCATAATAACATCTCGAATATTTAAATAACAGCTCAAAAAATTTGTTCCCTTTTAAATCTTACATGCACGGCCATCAATCAATCACAGCGCTTCCTATTTCGCTTCCTTTTAACTACAATTTCACTTTCGAACTCATTAGTACCACCTGGCTAATGTCAGGGTCATACGCAATCGAGAACACAATCAATGGTCTAGATGCTTATACGCAATGACTTGCAGTCTCGGTGACCGCAGACTTTTTGTTACTTGTGGTTCTCGACTTCAGATGCGATTAAATCGGCGGTTTAATGAGAATTCGCTATCAATCGAACTTAGCTTTTTTGTGGAAGAACTAGAAAGTTTATTTGAAGTACACACAGTAAAATACTTAAACAGTGAGGTCTGTGGCTAAATAATAACAGCCGCACAGGTCGATCGATCAGGTTCAGCTACACTTGCCGCTTTTCTGCTTTACACCTTAGTCAAAATATGTGGCTTGGCCGTTTCGCTACCATCACATGGGCGTAAGGTGAAAAATGTATTCACTGTTCATTACTTTTCTGTTATACAATAGTTCTTGTAGTAACAAAACGGCCAAGCCTCATATTTTGACTAAGGTGTAGAGTTTGTGAAGTTAGGGCGTGTAGAGTTAGAAGCTTGGCTCTAGATGAGATCTGATAACTTTTTGGCAGTGCGAGCCATATGTGGTCTCGTCTTGGCAACTTTTTACATGAAAATGTTTTTGGTGGGATTTCACATCTTTTTGAAAGTTGATTATGAAATATTTTTTTATTTTATTTTGGAGGGTTCTTTACTAAAAATCCTGAAATACGTATTTTATTATTTATAACAAGGAGTCCCTATATCAATTTTCAGAAGCTCTAGCATCGAAATTTGCGGAAGTCTCGTACAAACTTCCATCCCCTAGTTTAAGGGGTTGGAGGGTAAAAGTTCCAAGTTTTAGAGTTTTTTTGTTGTTTGTGTACTATTACTAGCTTACATATACCAAATTTCAGCTTTCTAGGATCTAAAGTATAAGATCTATGCAATTGAAACTTTATAGGTTTAATAAGTCAACCACTGACATCATATCCCGAAAATTTTGTTTATCTGGTATAATCCAAACCCAAGTTAAGAAGGTTCAAAAATACGACGAAGTGCTTCGAGAAAAGGTAGGTATTGCCCTTGCGCTTCGCTTGGCTCGTCTTGGCGGGGGCACTCCCGTGCCCCCAGATAAAGGTTAAAGAGATTTGTAAATCACATGAAATCAATAACTGAATAACGTGTTGATAATTCCCAGTAATTAACACTGTGTGCACGTTTCGTTAGCCAAATATTGTTATCATATAAACGGGCTATAATGCCCCTAATGCAGGAACACAGGCTTCCTATTTTTGACAGGGAATTAATGAACCGTAGCACAGGCCCAGTATGGGTCAGTATGGGTAAGTGGATATCACAGGTCTTCATTTTTTCGGTTTTAGGACATAACCTATTGATGTTGTTATCAAAGACAGGGTTATGTTTATCACGCATATATCTGTGTATATGTGCGATTTTTTATACTCTCAAAGCATATGTTGGGCAAAGGTATCTTTCATAGCCATATTTTTCTCTTTTTATTGCTATAATTTTATTATTATTGTATTATGAAATGTGTGATTCTTTATAGTTGTTTTTTTACTGTCCAGGCTTATTTCATTTAATTATTGAGCCTTGGCTGGCTTACAAATATTTGTACGCCCTCTGACACAACACAGAGCACTCGTAACAGCTGGATGGATTTTACCGACCGCATTAGGCTGCTGATGATGTTGATTTTTTTAATTTTCTTCTACAATTTTAGAGTCTATTTTCAAACCCCCACTTTATCATACTCTGTTTTCCTATCAACATCAATTTAGTACAACATTACCCAACGATCCAACAATTCTTCCTTCCGTTAATAACATAATCTGTTCAGGTAAGACGCGGAATACCAGTCTGTTAGATGTATTGATCACGAAACGAGCAGTGAAAGTGAATGCCGGGTGATCGTATGAAAGTCGAGCGGTACTGTTTAGTAGTGTTGTCTTTTAATGTTAATTTGTGTGGTTTTGAAGATTTGAATGCGATTTTATTATTTTTGTAGATCTTTTATTAAACTAGTTGACCCGGCGAATCATCGTACTGCCTCATAATCAATAAATACAAAATTTATGAGAATATGAATTGTCTTTTTTTTTTGTGATTTTTTCCCATGTTTTAATAGTTATTGTGCTATTCGGGGCGGAGACAAAAAGAAAAAAAAAAAAAAGTCATAAATCAAAGAAAACAAAGAAAGAAAAAATATCAAAGACCAATCAAAGATCATAAAATCGGTCCAGCCGTTCTTACGTTATAAATGGTGTAACTAACCCAACTTTGTTTTATATAACCATACTAGTATTTTAAATTCGAAAGTAACACTGCCTGTATGTTACCTATTCACGCCTAAACCACTGAACGGATTTCGATAAAATTTGGCAGAGAGATAGATTGCATCCTGGGGAAGGACATAGGCTAGTTTTTATCCCGATATACCCACGGGATCGACACTTATGTGGGGGAAACCGCGGGGCGCTGCTAGTATAGATATAAATTATATAGATAACTATTAACCGCCTTGTTGTTATGGTCACAACCGTGACTGCAAGTCAAAGGGTTAGATGTTTTTACAAGGATTCGAAAAAAGTATCGCCCCTTTTATCATGACTAAGGCCTGATTTTTCAATCATCTGATAACTTTATGTCAAAATGAAATCGCGAAAAACATAAATTTAGGGAACAGCTGATTTTTTTTCGCGATTTCAGGTTTGGTCTCATATTAAAAGTTGTTCATAATGATGAGTACAATGACCTCTTAAAAGGTTGTTAATGTTTCACCAATAACCCTGTATAAAAAACTGTTAGAATCCATTGCCGGCCTAGCACGCACTAACGCGCGTGACAAGACACGTGACTTAAAAGATCAGAAACAATGTGATTAGAAGATACTACGTCTATTCCCGACATAAAATAGTAACTTTTCTTTTCGCAACGTTACCGTAACGTGAGACAGATCGGAATTTCCCTCATTGCTGGTAATTTCTGCGCAGATTTAGCGTGAAAGATTACAATCTTGGCGCTTTTAATGATCTTGTTATCACGCGATTTGTTTCTGAGCCAGTTTGAGACGGTTTTACCTTATTGGGTTTCAAGACTGAATATTTTTTTTCTTTTATTTTGTTTTCTTTAATAGACAAGTATGTACTTTTTTTTAATGTTAGACCTATGGTCAAAGCCATAATATCTAAAATCCTAACTATCATAAAAATAACTATTCTTTGGAAGGTGGGTACGGTCCACCGCCAACTAAACTAAGTTAGTTTAGTTTAGCTCGCATAGATGAGCCAGTTTTTCATATGAACATGATGCCAGCTAAGCTAACTAAAATAACCCAACTATGTCAACCTAACTTAGTTGTGTAGGCCGATCTGAAGCCACACGAACTAAGCTAAGCTCTCACCCGCTAGTGTTGTTTTGTAGTGTGTGATCGTGCGCAGGCAGTGAAACACGAATTTGCAGCATGGAGGTATTTATTGAATACGTCAAGTAATATCCTATATTGTATAATCCGGAGGCAAAAGACTTCTTTTCCTATGACGAATGTAATCCTCCTCTGAACTCTCGTCATCGCTCTTCTTTTGTTCATCCATCACGTTCGATTAACTCGACACTCCAGCACAAACTGATCATCATTAACGTAGTTTTAGTTTATTTCTCAGTGGACAGACAACTTTATTCCCAGTTTAGTTTAGCTTAGTTCACTGAGCTTAGTTCGTAATTATTTTAGCTGGCGGTGGACAGTCGGCTTAAAACTTAGGAGGAACTTCAAAATTTTGTTTAGACGAGTAACTATGGAGTTGAGACTATACGAAATTACCTTTTGGAAGAGACAACTAGGTAGATTTGAAGTCTTCTTTTTTATTTTAAATTTTGACATTTAGGTATACTTGCCCTTTGATGGTAAAATTGAAATGAACAATTTGACTTTGACTGTCACGACTACGACCTACATGATTGGTAGCTCATAACATAAACATAGACATCAGAAAAACCGCTTGGTATTCTATAACACGGGCTACCAGGCCGATCTAAAAATAGTTGTAAAACCCGTAGCTGATCGAATTTCGCTCCCGATTCGTATTTTTCAATGTGTACGAGTACCATATTTCCTTTTCCACCGGTTTCAATCGAGATGTCAAAATTCCGAAGTTCGAACATCCCGTGTGACAAATGGACACGTGCTACGTGTCATAAACGTTCCCGTGGTAGTCTGGGGTGACAGCGACACGATACGCAGTTGTTTTTTTTCTAATTTTTCAAAACATTTTTCAAAACATTTTTCTCTTGTTTTGCAATTCGACGATACGTCAAATACAGGATGTGGGTAGTTTCGCAGAGTTTGTTTATTTTACTCTGTTGCGTGGCCTATGAAATTGACGTTTTTTTGTGTGTTTTTTTTTTCTTTTCGGAGAACTGTTTCAGGGGAACTGTTGTTTTAAATGCAACATTTCTATATGGAATTTTTTGCCGAAAAAAAATTAGTCTATTGTTTTTAAATAGGACTGAAATATATTGAAAAATCCATTGACTATCTTTAACTAGTGACCTCTTCTTTTATTGAAAAATAGGCCTGCTCTTAACCTCGACCTTGCCTGTGGAAAGCGATGGATGAGGTCAATGATGGAACGAGTGTGCACAGAAGGTGCCTAGCTGGTACTAGCTGAACCCGAAAGGTTGTTTTGCAAAAAAAAAAAAAATTGCCTACGACCTATTCTCAGAACTGCCAAATAAAGTTACACAAAAAAATTCATAAGAATCGGTTAAGCCGTTTCGGAGGAGTTCGATAACAAACACTGTGACACGAGATTTTTATATAATAGAAGATTATATTCAGTAAACCATTTCTTTTTTTCGGATTATTTATTATTCGTATTTAATACAACCAAAGTGGGTAACAAAAGTGCGAGTCGGACTCACACACGAAGGGTTCCGTACCACAGGCCAAAAACGCACACGTTTGTTCTAAGGGAGCCCCTTTTAAATTTTTATTTTATTCTCTGTTTAGTATTTGTTGTTATAGAGACAACAGAAATACATCATCCGTGAAAATTTCAAATGTCTAGCTATCACGGTTCATGAGATACAGCCTGGTGACAGACAGACAGACAGACGGACAGTGGAGTCTTAGTAATAGGGTCCCGTTTTTACCCTTCGGGTACGGAACCCTAAAAATGTAAAACAACCTCCACGAGTACCAACCAACCTCACTAGAAAACTTTTCACCACAATACAAGAAACTCTCCTAAAACACCACAAAAGTATTTACAACATACACATCAAAAACACACATAGGAATAATAGGAAAACTATTTTCCGCCATCCAGCGATTGTTCATAATTGCTCACGTATACAGAAGTCGGCATTATTTTCCGCAACATTAAACTGTCATTGCTTTGTCATCAGCTTTCGCCATGCTTTGAGATAAGCGTTCAAGGTGTAATGGAGGAATGCTAAGATGCGGTGATAAGTAGGTGGTTAGAAAGATGTCGTGTGAGAGATATGAATAGCTATTTGCGTAAAATAATGTATGGTTTTTATTTATGAAGGTCTAGCTTTCGCTCGTGGCTTCGCCCGCGAGGTATGTCCATAAAAACTACCCTATGATCTTCCCCGGGATGCAATCGATCTCTATGCCAAATTTTATCGAAATCCGTTCAGTGGTTTAGGCGTGAAAAGGTAACATACTGACGGACAGACAGACAGACATAAAGAGTTACTTTCGAATTTATAATATTAGTATAATATTAATATTTTCTTTACTGTAGTCGATCATATACTTTTATTGCGTTTTTTGCGTTTAGGTCTTGTAATCCCTTTAATAGATAGATAGAACTTTATCGCTAAAGCATAAGATTCAAAGTTGATTGGGAAAATTTGACAGATTCGGGTATCTTGTTGTGCTGGCGTCTGTACCAGTCTGACATAACCAGGGAAGGTAATAACGCAATTAAACGTTCGTAATAAGAACGTAACTCAATTCTGGCCATTTCACCTGCCATTACACCCGACCGTGGCAGTGGCGGCGGTCAGCAAATGACCCTTGACAAACCCACAATTTGATGCCACGGATGTAACAAGTCGGATTTGTGGCTAATAAATTCTGGACAGAAAATAACAAGTATTTGGAACTTGGAAAATGAAAATATTAACGTTAAAAGACGAACCACAGAACAGCAAATTTTTAATACTACATTGCGATTACTAATCAAAATTCAATCGTGATATTGGTTATAGCCAATCATCAGACAATAAGGCCCATGTTCAGTGAATGATAAACGATATAACATTATTAAAAACCATAGCTAGTGATGACAATGAACATGAACTAATTCTTCCCTTCTGATTGGCTGATCAGTTTCTCGAATCGTTTGGCATTATATAAGCAAGCAAGCTGAGGGTAAAATAAGTCAGTCAGCAAGATGGTGGCTGCGCTGTATAGGAAATACCGGGCGTACTTTAAAGGATCCTCGTAAATGTTACTTAAATGCTTGTTTACTGTCAGAAATATCTTAGTAAAATCGACGACCCTGAGAACATGGTAATTGAAAGTAATTGGCGAATTGAGGAGTGTAGTAAATACAACCTAGGTTTTTAGCCAAAGACAGGCATCTATCAACTCTGCCTTTCCCATGCTGCGCCACAACACCTTGTCTTCTGCTTCCCGCATCCAGTCTATCCCAGCCACCTTTTTGAGGTCGTCGGTCCTTCTAGCTGGGAGGCTTCTTACACTACGCTTGCCGATACGCGGTATCCACTCCAGGACTCGAGTGCTACACCAGCCATCGGTCCTTCGACAAACATGGCAAGCCCACAGCCACTTCAGCTTGATTACTTTGCAAGCTATGTTGGTAACTCCGGTGTTTTTCCGGTTAACAGCCATGCTGACATGTTTTATTAAAATAACTATCCATACCCATGAATTGCGTATCTAGAAACAAACTTTCTAATAAGCTAACGACAAGTCTTATTGCACAAACTAGGCCCTGGCAGTAGGCGGGTCTTCACGGCGCCATTCGGCACAGTCACGGTTGACAAAACTATGTCATACATAGTTTTGGTCGACCGTGACTTCTTGGTGTATACTCAAGTAATGACCAGTTGTATGTCATTAGCCTATGGTCCAACTACTGCTATCTGCACCTATATTTGCTCTAGGCATCATGGGTCTATTATCAGCTGTCTGAATATAAACACGGGTAATTTGGCATGTCGTCGCTTATGCTATTTTGATCGTTTCTGTTTTCATGTGTGACTAAGTTAGCGTCAAGGCTTGATGCTGTTTTTCTTAGTTCGTATATAGTGTTTTTTTACTGGCATATGTTGGAGATATCAGAATCCATAAAATATATGGGTATAAATTGTAAAAGCATGGTTGCCAGTGCCAGTGGCCGCTTCCTGACTAAACTTTGAGTTGATGATGAATTTATTTTAGCACCTACTGGATTCACAATTATTTCTCCACTCTTTGTCAAACAAATGCAAGTGACTTCTAAAGCTGCAGACATCTCAATACTTATATAACTTTTGCCTTTAGTATATCTTACTTTCAATACCAAAGCAAAACAACGAAACTCCGCTCCTTTAAAGGATCATAACTAAATCGAAAATCTTTTTCAATTTCCGATCCTTAATTCAAAAGTTTGTTTGGTTGACTAAAGAGTAATGAGTTGGTCAAAGCTCTGTGTTCTCTTTGTCATGAAACCCTCTCTAGTATAGTCAGAAGTATTGATAGTAAGGCTTGCGCTATAGAACATGGAACGAGCGATTTGTCAGGCTTTAAATTTAGCAGTTGTATATATAAAATGTATATTGATCGAACAATCTGTTTCCTCGTAACATGGATGCGATTGTTTTCGTTCTCTTTAAATACAATGTCTGCTAATGCAAGAAGAGTCTGAAAGGAATTTCGCTTCAAAAAAATTATAAGAAATTAGATATTAGGGATGCTGTCTGAACAAATGGACATAGGTAAAACTTTTTATAGATCTTTTACTTGCTTGTCCTCTATACAAATGTTTAATATTTTGATAGTTATATGATACTATGGACGGCGGCGCCACGAATAAAAAGCGCCTGCAGGGCATACCTACTCACGAACTATGAATGTTTATGAAGCATTTTCGGCAGCACTGATTTAAACCTGTTTCATTGTCCATTCGATATCCGTGTTTCTACCCATATCCAATCGATTATACCCGATTTGAAGACTATGTCCGTGGTACCTCCACTTTGTACCAAACCTAGTCGACTTAGAGCCCCGTTTTAAGCTACCTTGTATAATATTCACAAAGCCTGTTGCAAGGTCTTACAAACCGATAGCACTATGAATATCCAGTATAATACTAGGAAATATTGGGAATCCTGATTTGTTAAATACGAATGAAAATGTTCCCGAATTTAATGGTGCAGCAGATATAAGTTTTCAAATAATATATGTTTCAAAAGTAAGCTCGTGGTTAATCAATATCGTTATTTTTTATGACAATGGTGGATTACTAGCATCTTTATTTACTAGTTCATAATTTTGGAGAATATATTGGGTATGTTTGGAAATGGTGAGTTCAATTATGATTATTGATATCGATCGCTCGTAGGTATTCGGTTTGTTGAATTATTATGAAATAAGTGCCTTAGTAGAACTCTATTTTAGTACAGTCGGTGGCCAACATTATCTAACCCACTTCAAGTGGATCAGGCAATGTTAGGTGGGTCACCTGCTTAGACTTTCATAATGCCTGCCTGCCTTTTTTTTTGTGTGGGAAATTATCTAATAACTTCCCCCGGTCTGGGCGGAGCGGGACAATTCTGACATGCCCGTCAGAATTTTACTGTCTAAACCCACCCGTGTTCCTTCATTTGCCATTTTGCTGTGCCAGCGGCCACGGTAACTCTTTCGAACAACCCGCGACCGTGCCAGGCATCGGCCCTAGCGGACCCCATCAGTTAGTGCTGACATCTCTTTGAGGCGCGCGTAGAACACAACGCGCCATCGACCTGGGCCTGGTCCTTACTGGACGACGAGCTGCCCATTGCTCGCCGTCCGCAAGTCCGCGCCTACGGTGGCCGGGAATCGACTCTCGACTCCATGCCTGCCTGCCTAGCCTTTTCCCAATTGGGATGGGCTTCCAGTCTAACCAGATGGAGCTGAATACTAGTCCATTACATGAAGCTACTGCCTATCTGACCTCCACAACCCAGTCACTGGGTAACATGATACCCCTTGGTTACTGGTTGTCCGACTTTTGGGCTTCTGACTGACTGTCACAGATCTACGAACCAACGGCTTAACGTAACGTACGTTAGACTTTCACGATGCCCATGTATCATGAAAGTCTAACGTACGTTACTCAAATTGAAACAAAATCATACAAAGTATTTTCTACATTTTTAACAGAAAGATTTTCACTGCTGAACATAGGCTACCTGTAAAGATAGCCGCAATCACCGGCCTTGCACTGCCGCTTTTATTGAATTCACGCGACCGTAACTTGTTCATCATTATCCTTATCCCAATAACATATCTTCTGCTGACGGTACTTTTAAGCTAAACTGACTTTTAATTGAGTTTATCAAGATAAAAATCGGGGTACTCAGGGAGTAACCCATTTATTTGGGGTCGGCGCAACATTTATTTTTCTTCCATACTTCTCTATTAGTCTGTTGTTATCTCCGTAGTCACCCCCTTTCTAACCATATCATCTTTTTTCACAAAGTCCACTCATCGTTTCTTTGGTCTTCCCCTACTCTTATAGCTATCCAAATTGACAAATACGACACGGTTGGCGCAGTGGTTAACCGATTGACTGCTGCGCTGCGTGTCGCGGGTTCGATTCCCGCACGGAACAAATATTTGTATGACCTACAAGTAGTTGTTCCGGGTCTGGCTGTTTGTGTATGTGAGTTAAAATGTTTGTAAACGCACCCACGATACAGGAGAAATTCCTAGTGTGGGGCAACGTTTTTTTTAAATTAAAAAAAAAAGTTCAAAAAAATTCAAAGTTTAAATTCAAAAATTGATACTCAAAACTTTCCTCATTCACTTGTTTTGCGACATTCACTTGTTTTATTATTAACAAATCAAATAATAAAATGAAAGATCATACATTCACCCAATTTAACATACAGCTCACGTTACAATTTCACGCAACTCAGTTTTACAACTAACAATAATATTTTATAGCAGCTGTCAAAATGCTTGAATTTTTACGTCAAAATATAAAAGCGCTTCAAGCGCTGGAGGTTAATCGTTGTTGTGGTTTTGTATTTTAATGTACTGTTTTGTTAACCTGGATGGATCGTGTTATGGTATCACTAGTGGCGCCCCGCGGTTTCACCCGCGTAGACGTCGATCCCGTGGAAATATCGGGATAAAAAGTATCCTATATGTTAATCAGGGTGTCAGCTACGTTCATACAAAATTTGATCAAAATTGGTCCAGAAGTTTGAGCGTGAAGAAGTAACAAACATATAATCACACACACACTCGCCGTTATAATATTAGTGTGACAGTTTTATACACAACATAGTTTGGAACACTGGCTACACTAAATAAATGGTTTATCTGTCCACAAGAAAACAGACAAATCAAGGAAAAGATGGATGGATTTTGTGGAAGATGATAATGTCTAGGGAGCAAGTGAACACTAAGATGACAGCACATAGAAACGTACCTATCTATAGAACAAAAGTACGTAGGTACTGCGTCGACTCCAAAAATATTAGGGCCACTCTTAAGGATGATCTCTAATTAGATATAATACATATTCCATTTTAATCCAATTACCAGTACTATGCATCATCCATTTCATTCCATTTTTCCTATTTCTCCATTTTTAGGGTTCCGTACCTCAAAAGAAAAAAAAACGGAACCCCTATAGGATCACTTTGTTGTTCGGTCTTTCTGTCAAGAGCCTTTATCTCGGGAATGCGTGGAGGTATCGAGTTGAAATTAAAACCATATACTCAGGTCTACAGTCCCTTGAAGCTGTGAAAAAAAAATCAAATTTCTAAGTTAACGTAAAAAAAAGATACGGCTTTTTATGCAGCAAAAAACGTATGTTTCGACATTCTCAAGGGAATCAAAATTTATTAATAGGATTCCTACTTCCCGTTGACATACAATCATGGAATTTGGAAACTGTAACGGTTTACCAACAGTCTATTGGACCATGAACCGTTGGTAAACATTATCTTTAAACGTTTAACTTTTCATCCAAATGACTTTTGACCCACGAACGTTTCTCCAACAAAACTCTACGTCAGTGAATGCTTAACCAACAGAATATTCTGACAAATAACTTTTCACCCAAAGAACAATTGACCCATGTCAAATAGAACTTAGGATGCAAGAACGAGCGAAGCGAGCTCGGGACTTGGGGCACATTATCTATGTTGACCAACGATTCATGGGCCAATCGACTGTTGCTAAACCGTTTCAGTACATGAAATTTGGCAAACAGCAATGTCATGTAGCACAAGTAAAGGAAAAATTCCGAAAACCGTAAATTTATAGTTACATACCTACAAATTTATACGGACCCCTCGGTGCGCGAGTCCGATTTGCATTTGACCGATTTTTGCCTTTTTTTTCTTTAATTTTTCTATTTAAATATTGTAAAAATTATCTTTACTGTTTTGCTCTAATAACCAGAAATAATACCTACCGACTAATATGCTCTATGTTCTTTGTTATGGTTTTGGTTTCCGCACTTAGTCCTTCAAATGGACCATTGTGCGACGCCATGGCGGCCGTCGGTGGTTATTCCAACCAGCCCACATATGTTCTATGTTCCCTAAGCCATTAACTACAGGATGGAACCGTCATGTAACTTATCTTGACGATCGCCTTCCGTGACAAAGTGCTCCAAAATCCTACATTGTATAGTTATGTAAGTATATTGTTGACAATAAAGGGTAAAGAAAGGGTAATAGAGGGTAAACCTATACTTATACCCTCATGGTGTTATTATCGTTAGGTTCTATTGTTCCTAATTTTTTATGTTAACGCGGAAACTGTGGGTACAAATGGCGACAAGTTTGCAGGGGAATTCATACTTAGACTTATTTTGAGATGTACAGTCAATAAAAGAGAAGTATGCAGGATCGTCAGATATAGTTGAAACCGATGGATGTTCTCGAATAAAATATAATTTTATTATTAGAAAACAAACAGCTCATATATCAAATTAAATTTCAGTCGACAACATCCATCGGTTTCTTATTAAACTTCAACTATATCCGACGATCCTGCGTACTTATCTCTTTTGTTGAGTGTACCAATGAAATGGAAAAAACAGGACAGTCCGTTCATTTAAGATCCAGCTCTAAAATGGTACTGGAAATAACATTTCAAGTTGGAGTAATATAAGGAAAATTTAGGGTATATGCCAAAGATGCTCGCTGTCGCGGTCGCTATCTTGATACTTCGATGTCGATACTCACTATTTCTAGATGGTTAACGATGCGAACACGACTTTTCAGTCGCACCTGAAAGCTCAATTGCCAAGTCCTGTACTCTACCTACGACAGAAAAACAAGTTGAACCGATTTGGCCAATCACGAGTTAGATCACAACGATGCTTGCCGTTGATTGCGATATCAAAACAAAATGTTTTGCTTCTACGTAGGCATCGAGGTAAACACGAGATGACGTCGAGGTAGCGAGCTAAATTGCGATCGCAGTGAGACATCTTCGGCATGAATGACCCCCCACTGAACGAAAATGAATGATGACCAGTTGGGTAATGATAATAATGAAAGTTAATGTTATTCAACATTACAATGATTGAAAATCTATTCTTAATATTCAATGAACGAATTGTATATTGTAACCAATCAAGACAGAAAATGTAAAACAAAACACAAACGACATCCAACACAGACAAAAACAGTTGAAGCACACAATTACTCGAACGCGAAAGTGCAATGTACTGCAAAATAAATAAAAAACTCTTCTTGATGATCGTCAGTCGTTAGTCATTAAGCCGCGTACAGACAAAACACAAAGCATGCACTGCAAATGGTTTGTCACATGAGAATCAGCAAGTACGAACAAAATGCTCAACTCAGCGTATCGTATTCGACTGCTGAACTAGGCCTTTCTCCCAAGCTGCACCTCAATACCTGGTGTTCCATCTTCCGCATCCAGTCTATTCCAGCCACCTTTTTAAGTTGTCGGTTCATCTAGCTGGGCGACACGTGGTTTCAACTCCAGGATTCGTTTGCTCCACCGGCCATTGGTCCTTCGACTAACATGGTCAACCCACTGCCACTTCAGCTTGTCACTCTGCAAGTTATGTCGGTGACTCCAGTTCTTTTCTGGATAATTTTATTTCAAATTTCGGGATGCTTACTGCGAACTTTGTCGATGCGGTGAATTTGGCGATGTCTCGGTGCATGCCTCTGAACACGCCATTCGATACATATTACGTGAAATTGTGACTTTCACTGCGGTAGCTGAAATAGACGAGGCGAGGAGTCGAGTTCGATGTCTTTGATCTATGTAATAATTACTGTGGTTCTCGCAATCTTGATAATGAATACCTTCTTCGACCATCTGGGGTTGTAATATAACTTTTAGTTATCATGAATTGGTCTATTATTCAGGCCAAGAGTTAGTTTTGAAAAATTACACCTATTATTTCGATCAGTGGGAAGTGGGATTGTGTTTTTTTTTTTATATTACGAACTTTTTGTTAAGATCTATGGAAATGCCAGAGGTGTGGAGAGAAGGAGAGAGTCGTCTCCATAAATGAAGTTGATATACAGAAAATACAAATAGTTAACTTGTCATATATAAAGTGTCAGTCGTTGTTCACAACTCATGTCGATCCGAGCGTATAACAAGACGTCTAGACAAAAGGCGAGCTATTGTTGAACTAAAGCGAGACGAGTGGAAACGTACGTGCTCAAGACAAAGAAGGTTCTAAAGGATTTAGTGATATTAAACGTATTTGGTAGTAGATATTAAAGAAAATGATGAAGGTATGAAGAAGATGGGGTCTGCAGAAGTCGAAAATGAAAACGTGGTAGAATTTAAAATCGAAAACCCTTCAGTCAGCCTTCAAAGCAAGAGTGAATAGGCATCTTCTGGGCTTGCTCGTTCCATCGTAGACTTCATCCATTGCTTCCACCATCTTTCCAACAGGCGTGATCGAGGCAAGAGCAGCCCCAATAAAAAAAAAAATTAAAACGAAAAAATCCAAATGTGTGTAACTTTACGTACTTTTGTTTTGGTAGTTTTAAATTCTTTTTTTTTTAAGAAATTCTTTTTTAAATTAAAAAACCCAACTAATAAAACAAAACATATCTATCTATTTAGAAAAGGCTGACATAAAATAAACGAACACCGTCTCTCTTATTGATGTCGTCGAAAATAAAATCAAAATAGTACCTAAATTAATAAATCTCTACCCACACGAAATGTTGCTTAGTCTGAACCCAAAGCCTATCCGTGTGTGAAACAAACGTATTGAAGTCTAGTGAACTACATCGAACAGACGTGATTCATATCAGCTAGGACCGGTCGTACGTGCTATTGGAGTGCGAGGATTCTACGCCTTTACGGGGCTTACAGGACCTAAACGCAAAAAACACAAGTTTTATAATGCCTAAGGGTGGGCACCATTGCCAGGATCGCCCAGAGGACACGGTGGAGCACACGGTGGAGGTCTGCCCCGCTTAGGCGGAGCACCGCCCGCGCCGTGTCCTCGTAGAGGCGATCGGCAGCGGCGGCGACCTCTCGCGCCCGGCCCTGGTGCAAGCCATGGTCCGGGGCGAGAGGGAGTGGGAGGCAGTCACCTCCTTCTGCGAAGCCGTCATGCTAGCGAAGGAGGTGGCGGGACGGCTCAGGGAGAGAGCCTCCCGTCCCAGCCACCGTGGGAGACGCTCCGGGCGTTCGGGAGCCGCGCGACGACTCCCGGCCACCGTAGGCGCGGGCCTGCGGACGGAGAGTAATGGGTAGCTCACTAACTTAGATTTCTACCATTAACACTTTTCCATAAGAAATTGGTGATTGGTGGTAGAAATCTAACTTAGAAAGATGTATTAATGATTCTAATGAGGTCAACGGGAAGTACCCCATACATTTTAATTCCCTTAAGAGTGTCGAAACATACGTTTTTTGCGGCTTAAACGGCCGTATCTTTTTTACTTTCTTAAAAGTTTTATTTTTTCAAAGCTTCAAGGGACCGCAGACCTGAGTATATCGTTTTAATTTCAACTCGATACCTCCACGCGTTCTCGAGATCTTGGTCTTGACAGACAGACGGACGGACGGACGGACGGACAACGAAGTGATCCTATAAGGGTTCCGTTTTTTCCTTTTGAGGTACGGAACCTTAAAAAAAACTGCTGTATGCGGTCAAAATGTATGGAACAGCAATTTTTTTGTCGATAACCCTGCATGAGGTAGATAAATCATTTGCATGCAGACTGCGGGCTGCTCTTGACAGTATTTGCCTTGCAGATTAAATGGCACCCTCGTCTGCATTCGAATCGGAAGCCAAATCCATGTTCGAAAATTCGAATCATTAAGGGGGAAGCGCTAAGGTAGCCCGCAAAATTCAAATTTTCTTACGTTTTTTGCAATATTTTGCTGGTCAGTATTAAGTTGTACGTTGATTAAAATTTGATTCGCGGTCGTAACAAATATGTATTTACAGAATTATAATCATTACAATTAGTAATACAACTTGTTAAGTTAGCATAATCCCCAAATGTCAAGATTTCCTGAAATAGTCATTCTTGGAGTATACTTGGTCTTAGAGAGTTGTGTTGATGACTTTAATGATTATAATTCTATAAATACATATTTGTTACGGGCGCGAATCATATTTTAATCAACGTACAACTTAAAACTGACCAGCAAATTGCAAAAAACCTAAAAAAAAATGAATTTCGCGGGCTACCCTGGCGCTTTTGCTTTAATGCCAGATGCCAATCGTACCTACAACCTACACGGCCTGTCACGAATAACTTTATAAAGCTCTTATTAGTATCAAACCTTGTAATCTCCACGATGAACCAAAAAGATTGTTCCAACAAAGACAATATCATTTTAATCTATTCTCAAACGAAAACATGAAATAAAAATAAAAATAAAAGAGCATCAGGAAATTATACTGTTTTAAATGGCACTACACTTTCTAGTACCAGCGCCGAAGAATTGAGGTTTAAAAACTGGATCGCATGTAATGATAGAGACTGTGGGTGATTTTTATAATTTTTTTTTTTACTGTGTGGTGTAGGTACAGTCAACAAAGGAGTTAAGTATACAGGAGCGTCGGATATAGTTGAAGTTTACTAAGAAACCGATGGATGTTCTGGACTGAAATTTAATTTAATAAATGAGCTGTTTGTTTTCTATTAATAAACTAAAATTTTATTCGAGAATATGGTTTTATTCGGTTTCTTAGTAAACTTCAACAATATCCGACGCTCCTGTATACTTAACTCCTTTGTTGACTGTACATGTGGTTTGACTTTAGTTAAAGAGATATTTTTTTTGTGTTTTTATGCAAATCCTTCACAGTAAAAACTTGGAAAAGGGACATGGTTTTGGAAAATGAGTTCCGGAAAAGTCGTATCACTATGTTGCCCTTAACTATCTTTAATAACTTGGTTTTCACAAAGCAAGCTTTCTAGGACAAAGTGTCCGGAAAATTGTTTAATACCAAAGCTTTAGAAGCCAATTAAAAATAAAGAGCGGCTATGTGCGGATTACCGCACGAATTACGTACCACAACACAAAAAACGCCGAAAAAACACATGTATCTTAAATCTCCCTTTAATTTTTAACTTTATTTTAAACTAGCTGTTCCCCGCGGTGTCACACGCTGCCCGGCTCCTAAGGGTCGTAGCGTGATGTTATATAGCCTATAGCCTTCCTCGATAAATGGACTACCCAACACTAAAAGAATCATTCAAATCGGACCAGTAGTTCCAGAGATTAGCGCGTTCAAACAAACAAACAAATAAACTCTGCAGCTTTATAATATTATAAGTATAGATTTATTATTTTTTGTTTTAGCGGCAATTAAATAGTTATACACATTTTGTGAAAATTTCAACTATCTACCTATCTCATGAACCGTATTCATGAGATACAGCCCGCTGACAGGCATTCAGACGGCCGGACGGACAGCGGAGGCTTAGCAATCGGGTCCTATTAGAAATAGAAATAGGGTCCCATTGGCACCCTTTGGGTACGAAACCCTAATTAATCTGCATTAAACTCACTCTCCCTGTCATCTATGCTACTAAAAACACATTTAACTAAATCATAATCACACCATCACAACAATAAGGACAATGACCAAAAGTCGTACCAAAAAGTCTCATGCCTTTTTTTTTTTTTTTTCCGCTCCGCCCAGAGCGGGAGGCCCTCATTTGATGAATTCCCACCCAAAAAAAATAAATAAAAAAAAAGTCTCATGCCTCAAGATCAAAATATGATAGTAATTATTTTAATAATTTTTTACGACATTACGCGTCGGGGATTTGATTTTTGAACAGGGAATTTTATTTAAAGTAAAAAAAGTGTTGATATTGTTTTATTCCCTTTACATGACGTTCCGTTTCATAACCTATAATGGAGGTAGTTTTTTTTTGGGCTCACTGTATTTAACGTCTTTTAATTGTATTAGGTATAGGTACTCAAAAAAACGTAACCAATTTATCATTTAAAATGGTTGACTTTTTCAACAAAGTCTAACCGGGATCACGAAATCGTAAAAAAAAGAAAATATTTTGATAATGTACTCAATTGATTCAATTCCAGTTATGGTCGTCAATGTCATAAATACATGTATTGAAACGTTTTTTTCAGATTTTAAGAAAAATAAAACAAAGTCAAAACATAATTAGAGTTCGAGGTGGTGACCGAATCGGTTTCATAAGTAAAAAAATATACTATTGACGCTGCAGCAGGTCCAATAATGGCCGTTCGTGTATGAAATGTCAAACTAAATAAAGTGTCTAGTGTTTAGGTTATTTCGAATTTTTTGAAAATCTCCGAAACCCGGGTTTTGTTTACAAAAATAACTTTTGTAGGAGTTAATATGTTAAGTGCAGTCTATAAAAAACAAAGCTTGACTTTGAGGCAGCGTGGTACGGGATTCCATACATCCATGAGCATTGTTCTTTAAAATCTTAGAATAGGTACTATACATTCTCCAATTGACCCAGAACATTTCGGTTCTCACATCTTCTCCATACTAAACTACTAACATCCCACATCTGTCCCAATTCAACCCAATCTGTTGGACTAATGTTAGTCTCGCCTGACTGAACATAACCATGATTAGTCTGTACAATTACTGTTATCGGAACCAGATATCTAGATTAATGTATGACCTTGTATTTTGGTAAAGACATTTTGTATCATTAGATAAGGCTAGGTCTAAACTAGTTATGGGTCTTACGTGTTAATGTTATCAGTTTTGGTGATTGTACTAAACTAAGGGGCCTGTAGCTAAATAATAACAGCCGCACAGGTCGATCTATCAGGTTAAGCTACGCTTGCCGCGGTTGGTCTGTGGATGGGTGGCCATCTTTACATACCGGGACCTCTCCGTGGCTCGGAAATCACGTAGAGCTGTTGGTCCCGGCTGTCATTCGTGGATCTTTGACAGTTGTTACGGGTAGTCCGAAGCCCGAAAGTCTGACTACCAGTCTTACCAAAAAGGGTATCTATTACCCAGTAACTGGGTAGTGGAGGTCAGATAGGCAGTCGCTCCATGTAAAATACTGGTATCCAGCTGCATCCTAAAGACTGGAAGCCAACCCCAACATAGTTGGGAAAAGGCTAGGCAGATGATGATACTTGATAGGTTATATTATCAGTTTTGTTGATTGTATTTTCGCTATTTTTATTTTTATGGTGTTTACACCTAGTTATAACAGCTACCAAAAGTTAATTGTGTAAAATAAACACAGTACACTAATTTGCTAAGAAAAAGGGTAAAAACAAATGAATGTTGATAATAGAAAGTTACGAACGAAGGACGAGACGGTAGTATCGTAAGAAAACCGGTGCCAAGTGGGACGCAGTACAAATACTTCGGTGGCTACACTGACAGATTCGCGAGGCGAGTGGAGAAGGGCGAAACTTAATAAGGTTAGGTTGATGTTGCACTTGTAATTTCGGAGGAAGATTTAGAAGTTGGTTTTTGGTTTTGTACGAGTCATTTGTTATGAAAATATCAAGAATTCCAAAATTTAAGTTTCAAGATGTTGAGCTCTGTAAAAAATTTGAGAGGTAATTAGAAACTATTCTATTCATATAATGGAAACATGATCAAACACAGGCCTCATATTCATAAACCTCTGTTGAACCCACGTGGTTAGTTACGGTCTTCTTCCCGAGTCCCAGAAGTGTAAAAATCACTATAATTATAGATACGTATTCATGTATTTTATGAACAAGCCCAAACTGAATTGGGAGCCATTATCTACCAATGGGTAAGAGATGCGTTCAATCGTAGAACTGTTAATTAATTAGTAGGCTCTACGGAAGCTTAAGACGTCTTAAGGGAGATCCCTACACGAATACTCATTTGAATAACCAACTCCCAAACTTCTTATAAGCTATTCATTCAAATCCATTAATTTGTATATCATTTCCATATATCTCAGATTTCCAGCAGTTTCAAATTCAACTTATCTTAAAACTTTGTCAGCACTCTTGGTGATAAAAAAACGAATCGATTTCATTTGATATTAGAGACAGAGAAAACATGTAGTGAAATTTCTTTGAACAGTCAACCTAAAAAGGAAAGTGATATGACTAAACAAAAGTGGGCTCTTTGAGTGTAGTCATGACTTGGACATTAATTCTGCTAAGAGATGTTTAATCATCAACTTTTCTCTGAGGTCAATAGGTAGGTAGGTAGGTCACGTACAAATATTAACCTAAAGAATTTTGCCCAACCACTAATTAAGCCTGATTTTTTTTTCGAAAGTAATGTTAGGTTCAAGGTTCAATCTCACCTTTCTGTCGTGGTTGAACTTTGAGATTTGAAGTTATGTTAAAGATTTTAGAAAACTAAATGTCGCTGGGTTCCTTAATTCCAAGATATTTTTTAAAGTTATTTACTGGAAAAAAAGAAAAATCTGAAAGGTCTCATGTCTCACTATGATTATATATTTCGCAGTTCAAGTTAATTGGATGAAGTCACAGTAAAGTAACTTTTATTTAAAAAAACTGGAACAAAAGGGGGTAATAGTATAAACGCAAGAGGAATGGGCTTCTAAATGGATTTCTGTCATTATCATATCTTTTCTACAACTGAAATAAAATCACCGCTTGATAAGAAGTTAATAACATCTTTAATAGAAGGAAATTTAAGCCTTATCTCAGAGAAATAAACCCTACTTAAATGCACGGAGGAATTTACGTTTCTTTTACCGTTTTAAGTTTAGTCGGCAATTACTTAAAAAAAAAAATTACATGGTTTGGTTTAAGTACCTAAATTAAATTACAGATGTTCTAATAATCATAAAATTTAATATTCTAATCGTGATGTCTGAGGTATTGCGTTTATTCTGATATACGTTCTATGCAGGGTTATTGGTAAAACATTAACAACCTCTTAAGAGGTCATTGTACTCATCAATTACATTACAAAAAATCTGCTGTTCACTACATTTTGACGAGTTATATGAATATAAATGTAGGGAACAGCTGATTTTGATGATTTTGATGATGAGTACAATGACCTCTTAAGAGGTTATTAATGTTTTACCAATAACCCTGTATATCTTGCAGTATCCTCTACCTTATAACAATTCATATGAGAACATCTTACTTTGTTTTGAATGCTCGGGCTGGCACACATTTGATCAAGTTGTTTGCTGTGCATTCCTTATCGTCGGTTTTTGGCATTCCTCTCGATCTCACCATTTGGTTTTGCCAAATGGCACTGTTTTGCATTTTTGGGCGTTTCACCTTTTGTATTGATGTTCTTTTCTTCTCTGAATGATTAGTATTGTATTATACTAATTGTTGGCGCCGCGGATCGCTAATGTGACGCTGTCACTGTCATCGAGATGTCAAAAGACCTGCGAGTGCCGGCTAGCGTTTTTCCCGCGCCATTCCGTTGGAGAAATGACAAATGACATGCGTTTCTGTGTCAGTATTTTGCTTAGGTATTCGTTTTTCATTTACTCATTGTAAAAGTTGTTAATTAAACACCAACCATCAAAATAACACACATAATCAGCCTATAATGTTCCCACTGCTGGGACACAGGCCTCCTCTCGGTGAGAGGGAGTGGGCCGTAATCCAACACGCGGGCAGATGTCACATGTCTTCGAATTTTTGATTCTAGGACATGCCGGTTTCCTCAAGATGTTTTCCTTCACCGTTTTGAGAGCAGTAGTGATTAAATAATTTACACAAAAAAAACCGACTTCCAAAAAAAACACTACAAACTGAAAAATAACTTTAATTTCGGAAGTCGGTGTCTTAGGGATCAGTATTTTAGTTTTTGCCACCGACTTCCGAAATTAAAGTTATTTTTCAGTTTGTAGTGTTTTTTTTGGAAGTCGGTTTTTTTTTTTGTTAAAAAGTTTTTATTTCTCGCTTTTTAGTGGGTCTGTTTATAATTTATCTAAGTTACAATAGCCTAATGTCAACTTGCCCATCGCCTTTTTATAAAATATTCCTTTTCTCGATGCAGGGACGTTAATTGTTGAGGAGTTCTCCTTTTATTAGTTTTTAGATTAGATGCTGATAATCCTGGCTGCAGCATCAGGCCAGACTTATGTCAACATTGCATTGAACTTAAAATTAATCCTGTTTAAAATGAGCCCAAACACGACTACGGTGCTGTAATTTCAAGGTTTGTACTTTTTCTGATGCTCCTGGCTTCAGCATCAGGTCTTCGGTGTTACTCAGTAACAGTACGTTTATCCACACATCGAGCCCTTTTCAATGAGCCTAAACACGATATATCTGCTGTTAGTTGTCGAGGAGTTAGGTAGCATCAGGTCATGACTTGAAGATCATGAGACCAAATGTGGCAAATGCCCTATCAAACATCAAAACAATTTACTAAAACAGTCCTTGCCTGTTCGAGTAACTTCTTACTGTTAAGGAGTTGTACCTTCCATCATCAGCCCAGCTACCTGAGATGGTGACAACCATACACAAATACACAAGATACTTCATAAAATATGCGAAAAACAATAAGTAAGCCTATAAAATTTGAGGGTTGCCCTCGATTTCTCTAAGATCCCATCATCAGATCCTAACTTGGTGACAATGGGACCACCTCAGAACTATCTACTTTCGAACAAAAAAAGAATTTTGAAAATCCGTCGACAATTGGCGGAGTATTCGATGAACAAACATACAAAAAAAAAAAAAAAAACATACAAACACCCGAACATAGTACCTCCTCCTTTTTGTGAAGTCGGTAATTAAAGCGCCCGTCTGGGTTCGAACCTACGACCTATAACTCGTAAGTCGCAGCCGTTACCACTTGGCCACCACTGCTCTCAAAATAACAAGGAGTTCGTTATTTAACTCCCAAATACCTATATTAAAATCGGAATGGCTTGTGTCAAAACTTCCACCAAAGTATATAACACTAGCAGCGCCCCGCGGTTTCACCCGCATAAGTTTCGATCCCGTGGGAATATCGGGGTAAAAACTATCCTATTTCCTTCCCCGGGATGAAATCTATATCCAGGTCATGGTCTATCCATGTACCAAATATCAACTAAATCCGTTTAGCCGTTTTAATGTGAAAGCGTAACAAACAAACCTATAAAAAATCAATCTTTTCTCTTAATCACACTAATATTATAAAGGCGAAAGTTTGTGAGTGTGTCTGTGTGGGGGTGTGTTTATATGTTTGTTACTTCTTCCGGCTCAAACAGCTGGACCAATTTTGATAAAATTTCGTATGGAGGTAGCTGACACCGTGGATTAACATATATGCTTTTTGTCCCGATATTCCCACGGGATCGACATTTACGCCGGTGAAACCGCGGGGCGCAGCTTACATAGATTACAACTAGTAATTTGTATAAGTTATGTATGAATACTTGATTATGATTATTTATGCTCTTATAATGGCGGTGACAGCCGCGTTCGTATTCATAAGTGGGAGATTATACAAATTTTCTAATTCTTGTGACATTGTGCTGATGTATAATTTATTTACCGGTGTCTGTATGTGACTGAAATGTAAAATGCTTCCGGGGAAAGTATTTGAGGCGTGGTCGAAAAAAAAACATCTATTTTGGAGAAAGAATATACCTAATGATGAGTAATGGTGTTATCTGATTGAGTCTTTACAAAGTCGAGGTTTTTTTTTTAATAAAATATAAAAAAAAAACCTGTTTTTGTGCTAACCAAGTAGAAGTACAGAGAAACGTATCAATTGGTATAAACAACTTTGATTCTCTGAAATATGAAATAAAAATTATTATTAAAAACTCATTTATTTAAAAATTACATTTATGATTCTCTGAAATATGAAATAAAAATAATGATTAAAAACCATTAATTTAAAAATGATAATATCATCGACATACATACCTAACTCAAATATTAAGTGGACGATTTCCAATAAGTTTTTTCAAATAAATTTTCAATTTTAATTTTAAAAGTTAAACCACCTGACGTAGCGTTCAATTAAACTCAAGTACCTAATGTATTCATAGATCAAGAGTTCAACAAAAATACTCAAAAAATACACCTCACATTGATAGTATCCGCTGTGTGTCTCTAGAAAACTTTATAGAATAGAATAGAATAGAATTTTTCTTTATTAAAGTAACTCAGACTCAAAATCAAACAATATTGTTAGTAAAACTTATGACTAGGTATGTTAATAAGCACAGACACTAAACAAAAATTTACGAAATAACGGTGGTCACCGTTGCGACATCCCATGAGAGACGGACAACAGTGACCTACGTAAACACAGTCAAGGCGACTCGCAACCATGTTTAAGACACTGTTGGAGCTGCCTCACACCCTGCGCACCAGGGAAGCGCACCTTTTACGCATTGTTGCGTAAAAGCAATCTACATGCGCATCCGCGAACATCCCTGACGCACTACAGAAACGGGGCAGCCCCACCAGTATCCTAAACGCGTTGTTATATTGAACGCGAAGAGCGCTGTACGATCTTCGCGAATAACTAGCCCACAAGCTGCACGTGTAAAAAGTAGTACAGTAGGCTCGAAAGAGCGTGATTTTTACAGGAAGTGAGCAACGTGCAAACCTGCGTGCCAGCATGTTCGCTCTAACCGACAACGCTCTCCGCTCCCGTTCAATGTCGTCATCGTCTTTGAGGCTGGGAGTCAATATTATGACCAAGATACTTAAACCTGTACACTCTCAATTATAATTTGCGACGAGTAACAAGAAATATGACCTGTCTCGCAACAGGTCTCTAGGTACCTGGTATTAATTCTAGTTGTCCGATATTGCGTGGATAGGGACGTACCTACACGTGCAGGGCAATGTGTCTGTAGGTGAGCGCCTTTTCATAACACGACGATAATTGAGACAATATTTTTAAAACACATACAACATCAACGTTTACATCAACAAGAACATTAACTTTTTTTATTATGAAATTCAGCCTATGTCTAGCGGTGAACGTTTTTCGGCTGAAATGATGGTGACGATGATGAAATTCAAATACTAGTGTGACTTTCATCATGAGGAAACCTGCGAGGTAATTGTGTAACACACTAACAGTAGCAATGGCTTTCATTTTGACAGTTTAACAACATACATTGCGTTATTTACGTTGTTGAGCAGACAAATTATTCGAACATATGAAGCAATAGATTAGCAATATCATTCAAAATTATTCAGATTCTGATTGATAGTGTGTTACGCAACAAACGCAATAAGCTCTTGTCATCACGATTCAAATCTGGATTACCGGAAACTGTCAAATTTTCCCAATCACAATTTGAATCATTTTGAAGCTAACCCATTGCTTCATATATTCGAAAAAATTGTTTACTAAACAACGAAAATAACGTGTTACTTTAGATTTAATTCATAATGTAATTCTTTTATAATTAAAATAATATTAAGCAAACTGAGTTTCTCTGCAACCTCCGGCTCCAGTTTTCATAATTAACGCAATGAATGCTGTTGAAATGTCAATATGAAAGTGTGTAGTGTGTTACACTCTTACCCCGCGCTGGTTTTGTTACCACTGGCGTGCTGAGATCACTGCTCATATAATCTTGCAGTAAAAAACTTTACATCAAAAGTAAGTAATATAAATGATATAATTGTTATAAGAGTATAGAGTGACAACTGTTGATTATGCGGTGCCAATCAAAAGTGTCAACCGAGTAGGTAAATCGAGTGCTTCTGCTTTGTCACTAGTTGTTGCTATTGACAGTGAAGTATTGGCTTTATTATTTTCTATATTTTTACCCGACTGCGCCAAAAGGAGGGTTATGTTTTTCGAGTGTATGTATGTATGTAGGTATGAATATTTCTTTCGCACGCTCTGTAGCCTCAACGCCTAAATCGATTTTAGCTTGAGAGGTGCCGTTAGATTCGTCTTAATTGTGAAAGTGACTAAATTAAATAAGTTGGAAGCAGGCGGGGCCCATACCATTTTTATTATATTTTCAAATTCAAATGGGTCCCGCCTGCTTCCAACTTTTATTTAATTTAAAATGGGCTTATTTTTACCCGACTGCGCCAGGAGGGTTATATTTTTCGAGTGTATTTAGCTTTCAGTTTTTTTAACTTAAGTTTTTTACCGCAGTCAGGTTTTAAATTTTTTTTATTACTTTATTTTTTATTAAAATTGTATTAAACCTTTTTTTATTTACAAATTTATTGTATGTTGGCAGCGATCCGGATAAATGTTCTTTTGTTTTTGTATTTATTTGTATAGTTCGTTAGTTAGTATTTAATATATTACCCAGTGTAAATAGTTGTATTAAACTAAGTTGTTTTTCGTTGTTGTTTTTCTTAAACTATAGAATACATTTTGATACATATTTCACCGTACCTCAAATATGGTGAACGGTTTATTGTACAAGTCGGGAAAAATTCTATATATTTTTTTTTTCGGGAAGTTTATTTATATAAAACTCACGAAGAACAACTAAAACTTTTATATTTAAAGTTAGACATGGCTCAGAAACCTCGATGCTGTGTCAACATGTCCCTACATCATAAGAATTGCACCCATACGAAGCAGGGGCAAGTCACTAGATTTTACATAAAATCCTTTTCATCTGTCTACGCAGTATGATTTTTGTCGTTCATAATAGCCCTATCACATGTTGCTTTGATAGCAAGAGAATGGTGTTGATAACAAAGACTATCCCAAAAACACAAATTCTAACACAAACCCAATTAGTTCAATGGACACACACAAACTCTCTATCTATATCGTTATCTATCAATCTAGTTCATAAGTACGATCGAAGATTTATGGCACTGCAGTCACGAGTAACGAACATAGATGATCGGTGGGCCCTCGCGTCAGTGGCATAGTATTACAGAATCGATATGGATAACTTTTTGTTAGTGTTGCCTAGCTTCTAAACTATGGAATGGATTTTTTAATGGAAATGTTGTTTTTTTTTTATATTTTTTTATTATAAAACGTTGATTTGATACCTACGTAGATTTTGTTTTAATTGAGGTGTTGACTGATAGAGTCATGGAAGAAGAAGACAAGACTGAACCTACGTATCTAAACTAATATTAATAAAGAGAAAATGGATTAGGGCATTAGGTAATTTTTATCCGAATATTACCACTTATGCGTGTAGAACAGCTAGTTAGATACAAAACAATCACGACAAATTCTAAAAGTATTTTACTTTTGGATTTATTGCTTAAATTAACTGTTTCTTTTATGAAACGCCAATAATTTATATTTTAAAAACACTTAAATGTGTGTTGATTAGCTTTTTAGTGAGAGTTATGTAAGTTTAAAGTGAAATGTTTTGAAATTAAATTACACAATCAACTGTAAGCATAAATAAAGTTCCACAGTTTCGTTTTATATTACAAAGTATTTATTAATAAAAATTCAAATTAAATATGGCTGCCTAGAAAACAATAAATGCAATCGGTGAATAGATTAGAAAACTTTAAACAGAAAATTGAATCAGAAATTAATTTGTAGAAATGTTCTATGTCATAAATCTAAAAATTAAGATTTAAACAATACCTACAGTCAAGGTATTTCATTGCCAGCAAGTTAACTAATCATCTGCCTGCCTTTTCCCAACTATGTTGAGGTCGGCTTCCAGTCTAACCGGATGCAGCTGAATACATATCTAGACGCGGCGGCCAAAAGCACTTAAGTCAACTGCAAAAAGAATTTGACTTAAGTGCTTTTGGCCGCCGCGTCTAGATATTTTTCATGAAGCGACTGCCTATCTGACCTCCACAACCCAGTTACTGGGTAATACAATACCCCTTCCCCGATATTTTGTAATACAGTTGCTATTTAAAATATTGCGCTTCAAAATAGTTATTCAGTCACAGAATTCTTCTCAAAGACATTCCCTACGTTACTCATAGCATAAACAGCCTATAATTTTGCCACTACTGGGACACAGGTCTCCTTTCTTAGTGAGGAAGTGGGCTATAATCTACCACGCGGACCCAGTGCGGGTTGGTAGGTGTCACATGTCTTCGAATTTTTGGTTCTAGTACATGCCGGTTTCGTCACGATATTTTCCTTCACCGTTTTGAGAGCAATGGTATTGATGAAATATTTTACACAAAGTTAAGCGACTGCTTGGGTTCTTAAATCCAGTAATGTGTAAAATTTATCATCAAGCTGCGATAGAATGAGGTTGGACAGTAAAAACTGAAATACTTTTTGCTGCGTAGATATATTATAAAGTAGTATAAGTTTTATTATAGTATACTAGCTTCCGCACGCGGCTTCGCCCGCGAGGTATGTCGATAAAAACTATCCTATGTCCTTCCCCGAGATGCAATCTATCTCTCTGCCAAATTTTATCGTAATCAGTTCAGTGGTTTAGGCGTGAAAAGGTATCATACAGACAGGCAGACAGAGTTACTTCCGAATTTATAATATTAGTAAGGATTTTATTAGCCTCTATCTCTCCTTTTAGTAGCCTCAGTATGACTAAGTAGTAGGTAGTGCAACAGCAGGTTTTTTAAAAGTTACTACAGCCTTTATCACATTGCTCGCAGAACAGATGGCCGATGGGGCCGAAAGGTTCTGGAGCGGCGACTGCGTACCAGAAGACATAGCGTTGGAAGGCCTACGTGGACCGATGAAGAAATAAAATGTGGAGAGATGTGAAGGCCGCAGGAATCCGATGCGAGAAGCACGGCATCGAAGTAGCGGTGCTTGGGGAGGCCTATGTCTAGCAGTGGACGTCTTTCGGCTGAAATGATTATGATGATGATCTCATGTATCGTTGTCGATATTATTAGCAGAAAATTTCATAGAATGGACAAGTACAGTTGAATAAAATGTTTGAAAGAAGAATGTCAAAGCAATATAGGTATAAGAAAATCAATAATACAATATGGAACTGTAGTCACAGAAGATACATTACTTCGTACAATAACAAAAGCCCATCAATTAATGAAGAAATCGACCAACTTCAAGTATTTTTTTTTTTTTTTTTGAAATGTGTTTGCTCTTGACTGTAGTCTAGGTTAGAGGTGACAGAGACAAAGTCGACGATGGAGTGAGCTTACCCAGAAGAAGCCTGTTCACTCTTACTTTGAAGAGATTCGGGTTGTATGCGCTCGGAAACACAGACGCAGGTAAAGAGTTCCACTTATCTTGCATTAGATTGTTTTTTACTTAGTTGTTTTTGCTGACTGATAGAGAAGTATGAATGAAAAAGACAATAATTATATTGCGCAGACCCCAAATAAATAAAGGCAGAATGATGAAGATGATGAGTTTTCACTGACAGTAACCGCTCATGTTTTTCGTTTTAAATTTATCCCAAACTAGTTGTAATAACACTAAAATAAGTATTCTCGAACATAAGTTAATAGCACTCATATTTTTTTAAATTAATTTCTGCTAACAACTTACTAATAAGCATAGGTACTATCTTTATGCGGTTAGTTATAAAAAACATTTAAATATTGACTTGTTCAGGGGTCAGCAGAGTAACCGGTTACTCTGCTGACCCCTTTTACATTAATGGATTGATAAGCAGCCGATAGTTTCTCTTTCATTGCTATATCACCATGAAAATTATTGCATGTAGGTAAATATCTGCATCAATATCATCCGTTGGATGCGAGAAGCACAGAACCGGTCGAAGTGGAAGTGATTGGGGGAGGCCTATGTCCAGCAGTGGACGTCTTTTGGCTGAAATGATGATGATGATGAAATATCTGCATAAAAAGATCTAATAAGTAACATAAAACATTACCTATTACGTCGACTTGAATAGGATACATTGCCTGCTTTGGTAGCAAGTAATAAAAGTGATGTCAACAAAAATGGCAATGGACTTACACAGTAGAGTGCAACTCATAATAATGTACAGTCAACAAAGGAGTTAAGTATACAGGAGCGTCGGATATTGTTGAAGTTTACTAAGAAACCGATGGACATTCTCGAATAAAATTTTAGTTTATTAATAGAAAACCAACAGCTCATTTATTAAATTAAATTTCAGTCCAGAACATCCATCGGTTTCTTAGAAAACTTCAACTATATCCGACGCTCCTGTATACTTAACTCCTTTGTTGACTGTACCTGATAAAAAGTTCATAATTCTGTGTAGGAATGTTGTTGATGAAATAAACGTTGCGTTTTGTGTGTTATTCGTTTTCTCCTCGTGAATGAACAGCTTATTGAAGTCAGGAATAACAAGTGAAGTATTGAGTGAACATCAGACGGGCAATTCTTTTCGGGCAAACTTTTGCATATTGAATGCAAACGTTCTCAGTCTCAACTTGTCTAAACTACATCTAATTTACCTACATTTTAGAGAAACACCTCACACTTTAGATAATATTAGACATGGTTTTGACATTGATGGTCGCTGAAATGAGTGCGACAAAATTTTTAACGATTTCTAATACGGGAAAAACATAAACATTAAACATTCAAACATTTCCTATATAGTCATGTTTTTATAGATAATAGTGAATTAGTTAACTGGTTCCAACAAACTAAGACGTAAACAATAATATAGGAAAAACAATAATATATTTGGACTGATTCCCGTGGAACGTTAAAGGCTATACACTAATTGGATGATAATCAATCGAAGTACAGAGAAACATTTACTAATCATTGTTAATTCCCAACAGATTCCTAGCTTTGTTTAGCTGAAAAAGACAAATTACAAGTTAATTATCTACAACGCCATCAAATCGTATCGTGATTCGTGATGAAAATGAGACATGAAACAGTTTTAGCACTAGTGTGAGCGCAAAAACTACGTAGAAAGTATTAACTGATCATTATACCGTGCCATTCTGAGAAGGTGACTAAAAGAAAGAGTTATTGCATGTAGATGAGCCTGCTATTTCCTTTTCACTTCTCATGCTTTAAAAACTCGTCTTTATGTTGTGCGTAGGCGACATAAAGTCGCTTTTTATGCTTTGTATAATCAGCCGTTATTTGATTTAATTTATATCACTTCCGTGTTTTCTATCGTTAAATTTATTAAAAGCAGATAAAATAGTTGTCATTCATTGTTTAAAAATGCAAAGAAACGTTTTTATGACTTGGCAGTATGAAGTACCCAAGTCGAAAGACACATGTTAAAAAAATAATAATTAAAGTTTCGTGGCGGGAATTAGCTATATTCTCTTCTTCAATGTTGCAACATTTTTGAACAGTAAAAATTCTGTTATAAACTTTATGCCATACCTATTATTTTAAACGCAGAGTGTATAACTCGGGCATAAACGAGCCATTTCACCCCTCAACTTAACTATCCACCCTCCCCTGCGACTCGGGTAGATATAAGAGTCTCGGGGTAAAATGGCTTCTTTTATGCACTAGTTGCACGATCTAATGTTTCATAACATCGTACTTATTTTCCCTGAAACGTTAGGCAGAGGTGTATATTCACCACTGTCTATCCTTTAGGGGATATTAATAATGTGTGCTTTATCTGGATGTCATCATCATTCATCATCATTTCAGCCGAAAGACGTCCACTGCTGGACATATGCCTCCCCCAAGCACCTCCACTTGGACCGGTTCTGCGCTTCTCGCATCCAACGGGTTCCTGCGGCCTTCACAAGGTCGTCGGACCACCTTGTGGGAGGTCTTCCAACGCTACGTCTTCCGGTACGCGGTCGCCACTCCAGAACATTTCGGCCTTCTACGAGCAATGTGCCCTGCCCACTGCCACTTAAGTTTGGCAATTCTTCGGGCTATGTCGGTTACCTTGGTTCTCCTGCGGATCTCCTCATTCCTGATTCGATCACGCAGGGAAACTCCAAGCATAGCCCTCTCCATTGCCCTTTGGGTGACTTTTAGCCTTCTTATAAGGCCCTTTGTGAGCGACAACGTTTCAGTGCCATAAGTTATCACTGGCAACACGCACTGGTCAAAGACTTTCGTCTTGAGACACTGCGGTATGTGATCGGTTCTGGATGTATGCACAGCCAATTAAGCAAGAAGCAATTCTTTCTGTAACATTTAGATCGTCGTTCACTTCCTTGTCCTGTTCATCAAACTATTAAATTAGGACATTGACCCCAATTTTAACATCACTGACGTTATCAAGGATATAAAATTCCTTTTCAAGTTTATTTTATTACATAGCATTGGCACGCTTTATATTTGCTTTACATATCGAGTAAGGGAAAGTATCACAATACATGCGAACTTTCTTAACCAATCGGCGATAGGTTTACTTATAGTGAAATATATCTAGTAAAAAGTGGATTTTCTAGTTGAAAGCTGGAGGAAAACAGGTGATTGTGATCTCGGTGTCGATTAACCTGTCAATGCAGGCACATGTCATATTTTTTGGTGTTTGTGGAATAGCAAATTGGTTATAACTGGTGAAAAGGATGTTGTCCGTATTAAAATTGGTGATAAGCTGGTTTGGCCTAGTTTTGCAGGTTTACTTTTTGACGATTATAAAAAACCAGTTATGGTAATGTTTGATGAAAGTGGTTTCAAAGGAGTTAAATTGTAATAGGATAGTGATATTCGCAAGCTAGATTTTACGGTTTCTAACGAACCGAGAGGAAAAGATAAACCAAAAAATTAACAACAATACATTCTAAAAAAAACAAAAAAAGAGTACTCACAATAAAGAAACTCCGCAGAAACATGTCGGAACTATCACCGGAAAAAATCCAATCGTGTAAAAGTGAAATTTCGCGAACAGTTCTTTTGGCACGTGTAGGTATTTCACAAAAACCTGTTAATTTTGACACATATACACACTGTAGTTCCACTATATCACAAACAGCACTTGGTTGGTTTTCGGTGCGTGACGACGCGTAATCCGTCCGAACCGCCACTGGTCACTGGAAATGCAGAACCTCTCCCTACTCTCACGCACCTGGTCCAAATCGTAGGTCAATGTTACTGTCAACTTTCAATACACATACCTAAGTCGATGTTTTTTTTATTATTTTTCGATATTCCAAAGCAGAAACGAGTTTTCCGTTCGGCTTTGCGATGGTGAATGGATCTTTCTCGCGTGTTCTGTCCCTTTCTTGCGCGGACGCCGATGCGGTACCATTGTTTTTGTTAGTGAGAGCCGTTCGAGATTTATTTGAAAGTTCTTCGATGACATTTATGAGATACGCTCAATTTGAGGAGATGATTTTGGGACATGATATTATTATGTTATTTTGTGGTTTAATTATGTCATTTTTGTTTCAAGCAACTTGATATGTTGTTTTGTTCCGCTTTTAGATTTCGAAAAAGATGATGTTTTATTTGACAACAGTGATAGCTGCATTTGGTTTATTATTTGCTATATAGAAAGAAGCAAAGAAAGAAAAGAGGTTTATTTGTCACAGAAACACGTACATACAAAAGTATATTTTGTATGGACGTGTTTCTGTGACAAATACCTAATTATAGTGTAAGGCAACCAATTTCTTTTCGCGATAAACGCGCACGATAACCAGTCGACAGTCATTCGTAGCCCCGCTAGGTCACAGCAGGTGAACGCTCTTGACCGATTGGCGCATAACTGGCCACCGTGACGACATCTAGTAGAAAGCTGCAGAAGTGCAAGTTTTAGTAAGTATGTGACCAGACATCGTAAATTAAAATGCAAAAAAGGGGGTCAAAGAGGAAATACCTGCAGCTAATGTGTCTGAGTGTCTGAGGTTCCCAACGTCATCAAACGAAACTAAATGGATTGTGATTTTTTTAAGGGAGATACTTAAGAACTAGGTACATTACATTACTTCTTACCCATGGGTCGGGTCAGTTTGTGTAAAAAATGATCATTGAAAGCTTTCTCCTAGAGTGGATTTCAATAAATACAGAAACTGAGTAGAGCCTCAGTGCATCTCAAAGATATATTATCTACTGATTAGGCTCAACTTACACCAAAAGAGCGTCGAAGCGCAGCGAAGCGAAGCGGAGCGCAGTTTCAGTGTCATATGAATTTTAACTTTATTTTCATTACTATAATACTTATTATCGCAACCGCTCGGTAGAGAAGGCTATTCGCCGGAATTCCCGCGGCACCGCGGGAAACCGCGCGACTCGTTCGAGTTTCTCATGCGATAATAAGTAGTAGAGTAATGAAAATAAAGTTAAAATTCATATGATACCGAAACTGCGCTCCGCTTCGCTGAGCTTCGACGCTCTTTTGGTGTGAGTTGAGCCTTAGGTTCCCCGTCACCCTTGTATTACTTTTATTTTGATATAATTTTGGAGCTTTAGAACTTTCATGCCATTAGTGTCCATAGCATGCAGTAGCCCAAAGGTCATTAAAATTCTCGTGATACAAACATAAAGTTTATTCTCGTCGAGTGTGCTAAAATTTCTCTGAATGATCATCAATAATTTGGGGACACAGTATGCACACGATCAAACATTGTATCACATATATCATTGTAGCATATAGCAGTTCACTGCTGGACATAAGCCTCTCCCATGCTACGCCAAACACCCTGTCCTCCGCCTTCCGCATCCAGTCTATCGCAGCCACCTTTTGCAAGTCGTGTGTCCATCTAGCTGGGGGCCCACACTACACTCGCCCTTCGCGGTCTCCACTCCAGGACTCGTCTGGTGGGCTGGCCATGTTTGTCAATGGACCGATAGCCAAGCGAGAAGCAAGCTGAAGTAGCAGTCCACTTCAGTTTGCTTGCTAACACACAAACACAGACAACAACACACAAAACACAGACACAACAAAACAACAGACACAACACACTCAGACACAATACAAACAGACACAAAACACAGCCAAAAAACACACATAGAGAAGTAGAGCAGTTGTACAGAGTACAAAAGTTGACAAAACATTGCATAGCGTTTTGAAAACAAATTTTATAGACAAAATAATAATACTTCTGTACTATTATTTCATGGTAACTATCTCTGACCGACAATAGTTCAATTCACACAATATTATACAAGTTTTGTCAACTTTCTTCACTTTCTTCTGATTGTGTAAGTCAGACGAAAATCGATTTATCTTCACGGTGGACTGCTCTGGAATGATAAGCTGACGACATAATTGCATGACTCTTCAGACAGAATTATGAGACAGTTTTTAGACGTGAAGTCATGAAGGCCTTATAAAAGTAATTGGCAGCCAACCGGCGAGGTTTGCTGGAAGCCAGATGAAAGCGACCTTGGATTGAGTTAAAAGGCATAAACAGCTTGTCATGTTCCCACTGCTGGGACACAGGTTTCCTCTCTTCGAGAGGTAGTGGGCTATAATCTACCACGCGGGCCTAATGCGGGTTGGTAGATGTCACATTTCTTCGAATTTTTGGTTCTAGGATGACTGATGTTCCAAGCATACGATAATATAGTCTTAGCATATATATAATTAGCCTTTAATGTTCCCACTGCTGGGATATAGCCTAGGCCTCATAGTGAGCGGTAATCCACCACGTGGGCCCAGTGCGGGTTGATAGATGTCACATGTCTTCGAATTTTTGGTGTTCTCAAAATATTTTCCTTCACCGTTTTGAGAGCAATGGTGATGATGAAATGTTTTACACAAAGTAAAGCGACTGCTTGGGTTTGAACCCACGACCTGCAATTCGTAATCGGGACCATTACCACTGGGTCACTACAGCTCCTACGTCACCCGAGTATAACTTAATAAATTATTCAGTTAAACTAAAACTATGTTAAACAAATTAACCTCAGTCAACATAAATTCTATGTAAATACGTTCAATAATTAACACACTTATTAATGAGAAACTTCGAGGGAACAGCAGTGAAGTGGTTCAGAAATGTTTTGATTTTCATAAATATTATATGAAACGTATATTTAACCCTTTGAACGCCGTTGTCACATATACGTGACAAGCAAGCGCGTGCCCGTGCCGTGTATTTGTGTCGCTGGCGTACACGCCAGACACACACACGAAATATGCAGTGCACTTTATCATGAAATAAACAATTAAATCATTACTTTTGTGTGTGTTTTTATTTTGTGGCTTGGCGTGGAGGGCACGCGCGTGCGTTTATGCTCTGGCGTTCAAAAGGTTAATAATTAACATACATTAGGAGAATATTTAAAAATAACAAAATTAATTCCTAACTTAACTAAAACTATACAGAAACTAAAAAATAGCGTCGAAAAATTCCTCCGCATCGCTGTCGACTGGTATACCCAAGAGACTGGCGGCATTACCACGTTGTATGGCGATGCTTAGCCTCTGGCCAAGATAAAAGCCAGCCCTGGGGGTCACGGGAAGTGTCAACCAGCCGTTCTGAAATTTCTTTAGAAAGACCATGAGCACTCGCGGACCCCACGGCCCGAGAGTTTCAACCCCAAAACGGCTCGAAAATATAGTTTCCGATAAAATATTAGGTATATTAAATAATAATATATTTTAATATTTTTTTTATTATTATTTATTTAGTTTAATGGATTGGCTTGTTTTTGGCTATAGTACGCTCACATTGCACAAGTTATGTTTAAAGGTATGATTCCGAACAACGCTGCAAGCAGCAGTGCTGCCGCGTCACATGGTCGCCATACATTTTCTGTAGGTTTATATGAGACTAGCTGCGCCCCGCAGTTTCACCCGCATAAGTTTCGATCCCGTGGGAATATCGACATAAAAAGTAGCCTATATGTTAATCCAGGGTGTCAGCTACCTCCATACCATATCTTATCAAAATTGCTTCAGCCGTTTGAGCGTGAAGAAGTAACAAACAAATAAACACACACACACACTCACAAAGTTTCGTCTTTATAATTTTATATGATATTAATGTGATTACATTCCGAGCAATGTGGCGCAGAAATGTCGCGCAGCATTGCTTGGACTGTAATCTTATATAAACTCTGCTGCGTGCTGAGTTTGTTTAGTTTTCGATATCGTAACCCACGTAATAGGCATAGCTGGGCACCTTTATTCAAATAGTTAACTTCGTTAATCGCTAATCCGTTACTGAAAAAGGTAACTTCGTTAAAAGTTAAAGCGTTACATTTCAGAAAATTTAACGCAAGTTAAAGTTAACGTTATTCCGTTAACACGTGATAAAAATTGCATCTTCTTATAAAAAAACTGTTGGTTTTGGAAGGTAAGAAACAAAACAAAAGACGGGTATAATTATTAGTGTGTATTATAGGCATGTTGACAAAGAATGTTTGGTCATTTATTTGGATTAAGATTTAGAATTTATTTTATTAAGATAGACTAGTTGCGTTCTGGACGAAACACTACTTAGACGAATTGCTACATAGACCACTTAACAAAAAAAACTGGCAAAGTGCGAGTCGGACTCGCACACGAAGGGTTCCGTACCACAAGGCAAAAACGCCAAAAAAAACACGTTTGTTGTATGGGAGCCCCCCTTAAATATTTATTTTATTTTAATTTTATTATTTATTTATAAAGTAAAAATACAACTGAGTATTTTGGGAATATTTCAAGTGCCTACCTGTTGCCATTATTGATATCGAGCAAAATAGGGCAAAAATATTGCGTTTGTTGTATGGGAGCCCCCCTTAAATATTTATTTTATTTTGTTTTTAGTATTTGTTGTTATTGCCGCTATACACAAATCTACTACACAAAAAGGTACACGATTCAGTGAGCTACGCCGCGCGGCGGCGGCGCCGCGCTGCGTAGCTCGACGTAGTAAGTAGACACTGAATTGTGTACCTTTTAGTGTAGTAGATAAGGTCTGTAATTGTACTTCTATCTAGAAAACTGCGCGTCGCGTCGCGTCTCGGTGTGAACTGACCCTTACTGACTTTGGGAAATTTAACGGAAGTTAACAGGTCCGTTAACATACATATTTTTAAGTTAACTTAAAAGTTAATCCGTTACTCGAAATGTTAACTTCGTTAATTAAAGATTAACGGATTAACGAGTTAATGCCCAGCTTTGGTAACAGGGGTGAGCTCCGATTGGTCTTGAAAGTCCCTAATGCTCAAGGTAATTTTCCCTTGTCTTCATTACTTGTTATTGAAGTGAAAACTCCGCTAGTAGGCACAATTTATTATATTAGTGACTACACTCTAACGACTACGTGGGTGACAATTTTCCTTCAAACTATGTTACAGCGTTTTTGTAACTTTCTTTCTTTCACTTTCTTTTGATTTTGTCAATATTTAATAAAATTATTTATTTTCCTTCATCAAGAGCGAACAGGCATCTGGGCACGCTCGTTCCATCATAGACCTCATCCATTACTTTCCATCAGGCGTAATCAGGGTCAAGAGCGGGGGGACCATTTAGCAATAAAACAAATAAAAAAATTACGTCCAAAAAAGAAGATGTCATTTAAAATGGCTAATAATATCGAATCTTTGTAAAAATTACTAATAAGTGGTATTTTAACATTCAAAAATTATAACTAGTGATAATTAAATCATAATAATCCACCAAATAGGTAAACCAGAACTTATCAGGAGGCGATAACAAATACAAAATCATGGATGGTTTTTTTAAACTGTTTTAAGGACGGCCTTCTCCCAGGAGTGGGACCTGGGAAAAGGCCGTCCATTTTTCCTTCATAACCCTGTCTTCACACCACCTTCACCGTGGTCTACCTCAACGGTGAGGTCCTACCTCAGGCGTCCAGTGAGTGACGCTCTTTGCCATCTCTCCGGGTGCATTCTTCTTAGCGTATTAATGGTTTAAATATTTTAGCCCAAAATTCAGCTGCGCAAACTACCTTTCTTTTTTTTTTGGGTGGGAAATCATCAAATGACCCCCGCTCTAGGCCGAGCGGAAGGGAGTGTCAGACTCTTACTGACTAAAACCCACCCGTGTTTCTTCCTTAGCCCTTTATGTTCCGGGCCAGCGGTAACCCTTCCTCGATGCTGACATCTCTTTGAGGCGCGCATGGAACACGTACGCGCCGTCCGGCACGGGCCTGGTCCTGATCGGATGGTGAGCTTCCCATTACTCTCTGTCCGCAGGCCGGCGACTACGGTGGCCGGTAATCGTCCCGTGGCTACGCGAACTCCGCTCACTGACACAGTCATAAGATTCAAGTGCACAGATGACAGGGCATGCGGCCCAGGATTGAAGGTGGGCCATTGTCTGTGGAGATCTGAGCCGTCCCTGAACCCGTCCGTGTGCATTCTCATATATACCTACATAGATTAAACTACTAAAATAAAAATAAATATGTGTCACTACCTATCGTCACTACTGAGAAAATCTCAACCATTAGACCTTTAAAGACAGAGGTATTTATTTACGATACGAATAATTATGAACATTAAATTCAGTATTATTCGGTATTATTATTATTTTTATAGACAGTTTTATATTGTATAATTGTTACAAAATATACAAGGTGTAACCGAATAAACGCAAGTCCTGAAAGTAGTTTGTTCATAATTGACTACTGAATCGTAGATGATTTACGAAGTAAGTTTGCTGAACAAACATTTAAGCCCGTTGACCTGCACCACAGTAACTTTTAGTAAAGGTATTTTTTCAAAAATTATGTATTTTGCTAAACTGACCGGTGATTGAGCCAAAGAAAATTAAATCTTATCTCAAAGTAATAAGACTAAATTTTAAATGCATAAAATAATGTTAGGGTCAACACAATTTTTTTAATAATGAGAGTTAGCTTTAAAAATATAAGTTTTGGTTATTGTATTATGCTTTTAACTCAATACTCTAATTGGGGTGTATGAGGTCTTGCGTTAATTGTGTTACACATTGTATACATATATCACACACGGGTCTATGACACCGTGCCGTTTAAAGAACCACAAAACCGCAAACAAAGCTAACGGTAAAGTATATTGAGCGTGACCACAAGTGTTCCGAAGGGATTTAAAAGTAGGTGAGGCGACAGGTGAACTGCCAATATTGTGGAATCGATCCTAATACGTTGAAAATGCTGGGAATTTAACATAGTTTTTGTGCCCGTTCGATGGCAATAGAAACTCCCTCTATAGCATAGAACATAAACATAATTGACAAAAGTACCTACTATTACCATACCTTCGCGTTTATTTTATGTTTTGTTTTCATGGGGAAACCTCCAAAAGGCGTCCAGACTTTGGGGATAAGACCGAGAAGTGTAGGATTAAAATAAAAGATATATTTTATACGGGTTCATAAAGTATGGGACACTTAATATCGTGTCCTGCGTGTCCTGTCAGCTGCACGTTACAGGAACTGGTGGACGTTGGTGATGGCGCCAAACAAGCAGCTGAATTCTGGGCTAAGTTCATTTAGATTGCTATCGACACGCTTAGAAGAAGACTACTGCCGAGTTACCGGGGTGACACGGCAGTAGTATAAGCGTGTCGAACTCCACTCCACAGATGTCCAAACTCAAGTTAAAACGTAAACATAGACACGAATATTAGAAACTAGTTTGTGAACAATTTAGCGAGCAAGAAAGTAAAACTGATTAGTGTCCGAGAAAGCTATTAGACTGGACAAAGGCGATGCGTGTGTGAATTTCAACGAGCGAGTGACTCGCCAGTAGAACGACTACATTCAAGATTTTTGTTTTAGGGAACTTATATTTATTTATTTATTTTACCATTTATGTAAAAAGACAAGAAAAAAAAAACAGAACAGAAAAATATATACAAAGGTGGTGCTTATGTCATAAGAAATCTCTTCCAGCATACCTGCGATAGGACAATAAATAGAGAGATGTAGACAGTATGTGAAAGAGTAAAGGAGACAAAAAAAAAATCTTTTTGTTTATTAGGTTTTATCCGCGAGTGGGTTAGTTAGGTACTCTATATACCTCAATCCGTGATATACCTGTATTATAATTATCATTTATGAAGTTAAAATAAAGGACACTTTATTATGTAAGTATGCAAAATTGGACCTAAAATTCAAATTCGAATTAAAAATATTTTATTCCACATACCTACATGGGCACTTATGAAACGTCAGAAGCTAGGTGCACGGTTCTAATTGGTCGTTTCCTATGGATAAGAGTCGGCAAGAAATTCCACGGTTACTCTTTTAATTAATTGGCTTTCACTACGTTTTTTTCACTGTTAATCAACAGCCTATCGCAGTCCACCGATATAGGTTTTTCTGTCCTCCAGGCCTTCCGAATTCCTGTCTCTCCCAGCCACCTTTTTGAGGTTGTAGGTCCATCTAACTATGGGGCATCCGACACTTCGCTTGCCGATACGCGGTCTCCACTGCAGGACTCGTCTGCTCCACCGGCCATCGGTCCTTCGACAAACATGGCCAGCCCACTGCCACTTCAGCTTGCTTACTCTTCAAGCTATGTCGGTAACTCCAGTTCTTTTCCGGATAGCTTCGTTTCTGATTTCATCCGTCAAAGAAAGTCTGAGCATAGACAGTTGCCATAGCGCGCTGAGTGACCTTAAATTTGTGGATCAGCCCGACTGTCACTGTCGACGGCACTTTGATATTAATTTAGAAGGTCACATTGATCACATTGATTTTTAGTAGCTGACTAGGTAGGTAATGTTTGCAATGAAATCGGTAAAGTTATTTACAGAATTTTTCGTTTGGTCCACTCTCGGCTCCCTCGACCTCTAAAAAAAGATTTGTTAAAGAACATACCTCGTCTATTCTTTGCATGCAAAAGAAGCTTGGCTCTAGTTATTCATTCATTGCGAAAATCAACATGAAATAAATTAAATAAACACTGGGATCGTTTCGTAAGTTATTTGAGGAAATAATTGTCCTAGAACCAAAAATTCTAAGACATGTGACATCTGCCAACCCGCACTGGGCCCGCGTGGTGGATTACGGCCCACTCCCTCTTACCAAGAGGAAGCCTGTGTCCCAGCAGGTGGGAACTTTATAGGCTTATTATATTATGTATGTTATGTACTCCAACCGCTCTTTGTCAAACCTTTAGTTTCAAGTTATTATTATAAAAACTAATTATATGAAAAGGTGACTTATTAACCGAAGACCACACTCAAACCAACTAAATGAAAACTTCCTTTACTAAAAGCAACATCAAACAAAATGCTCCCCACACAATACTACCAACAATTCTGACCTTTTACTCCTAAATAAGTTTGTTTTCAACCTTTCCTATGTTAATTAATAGTTTTGAATTCAATTAGGACGCTGTTGACAAAAGAAAACGTACCAACTGACTTGCGGTGAACAACAATACGAAATTCAATAGAAAATTGAGGTTTTGTGGAAAAATATCGAAGCTTTTCTTTCTAAGGGAATTTATTCAGGGAATTGTAAAGCAATATTGGTTTTAATACCCCTAATAGAACCAAATCACAGTGGTTTATTTATCTTGGAAGTAATTGTATTTGTCTTTGTTTCTATGCTATGAAAAAGTGTGTTTTTATAATGTCCCACTGCTGGGACACATGAAACACTCCATCTCACTATGAGAAGGAGTGGGCCGCAAGCCCGTAACGCGGGTAGATTGGTAGATGTCACATGGTTTCGAATTTTTGGTTCTAGGACATGCTGGTTTTCTCACGATGTTTTCCTTCACCGTTTTAGAGTGGCGATGAAATTAAATTCACAAAGTAAAGTGCCTGGTTTCGAACTCAGGACCTACCTACCACTCGTAAGTGTTAGTAGATCCATAATAATAATTGTTACTTACAAAGGTCTTGAAAACTATGTTAGTATTACACTACAAACTAAGTTAAAACGGGGTATTCCTTGAAACGCACCAAATAAAACGTCTATCGATATAATTTATTACGAATCCTTCATGTTCCTCTCTATGCTTCATCGTTGATGAATTTCGAGGAATAAAATTATAATATTATAATTTCGTTTATTTATTTAGTTAACTTATTTATTACATTTTTAAATATTTCTTAAAATATAAAAACTTAGTATAAAAAACATTTAAAAATATAAAAAAAGAGTCATCCGCCGGTGACGGGAGCAGGGTCCAAGCTACCAGAGGTTAGGGCTCCAGAGAGAGGAACCTCCTCACAATGCGAGCCGTAGCGAGGAGTACTGCCTTGTTATATTATTTACTAGCTTTTGCCCGCGGCTTCGCCCGCGTGGAGGTCGGAAATTATTCACAGAAAATTTAACCCCCCATTTCACCCTCTTAGGTGTGGAACTTCGAAAAACCCTTTCTTAGTGGATACCTACTCTTCACAAAGAACACACCCTCCAAATTTCATGTCTCTAAGACCCGCGGCTTAGGCTGTGCGTTGATATATTATCAGTCAGTCAGGACAGGACTTTGAATTTTATATAGGTCTAAGTATAAATACCAAGTTTCGAGTTAATCGGACCGCGTGTTAAAATTCTTTCATACTAATTTTGATACCCCCTAATCCCCCTTTCGGGGGTAGTTTAGAAAAACCAAAAATGCCAAACTTCATAATTTACCTAGATCGGTATTCTTGTCAAGTTTCAAGTTTATTAACCAAATTAATAACATTTTTCATATACACTGTATTCCCGCTTTTCACTCCCACAGGGGTGGAATTTCGAAAAATCGTTTGGGGTATGTTCATTACTTGACTCAAAGATTATTTATATGAATTTTTGAGTTAATCAAGCCACGCTGTAAAATCTTCCCATGTATAATTAACTACCCCCTTTCACCCCATCAGGGGTAGATTTTCGAAAAACCCTGATACACGTTATTCTTTATTTTTGGTCTTAAGTATAAATACAGCGTTTCGAGGTAATCGGACCGACCGTTACAATTCTTCCATACAAATTTTGACATCCCCCAATCCCCCTTTAAGGGGTAGTTTAGAAAAACGAAAAATGCTAAACTTCATAATTTACTTAGATAAGTATTAAACTTTCATCCCCTATTTAACTGCCTTAGGGGTTGAATTTCAAAAAATCCTTCCTTATTCCTTGTATACATTATTAAGGGAACCTCTGTGCAAAATTTCAGCTCTCTAGGTCCAAGGGTTTGGGCTGGGCGTTGATGAGTCAGTCAATCAGTCAGTCAGTCAGTCAGGACTTTTCTTTTTATTTATATAGATTATTAACTTCTCACTTTATAGTAAATTTTTTTTCGAACATACTTTTGGTGCGTTTCAAAGTTGGTGCATTTCGAGGACCCCAAACAAAACAATGAGCATAGAGAGAGCATCTTCTTCATCAAATGTTTTTTTTGTTTACAGTATTTTTTGCGCGTGTTTCAAATAAAATATTTTTCTCTTTCTAATCTTTTTATCTATCTTAACTTTGCCCCTACCATAATTACTGAGCTTCATTTTATGAATCATTCAAGAGGAATAAAACCCAGAGTATTTTGTTGATAGACATTGGATCTTTCCCTCTATTTCTCATAACAAGTTCGTAATATTTCGGTATATTATAGGGTTGATCCACCCTGGAAGCTAAGAAACGAAGTAAATAATTGTGATCAAAAATATTAATAATAATACCAGCATATTGTTGTCCCACTGCGATGACGAGGGGCTTGTGGCTAAGTAATAACAGCCGCACGGGCCGATCAATCAGGTTAAGCTACGCTTGCCGCGGTTGATCCGTGGATGGGTGACCATATTTACATACCAAGACCCCTCCACAGAGGGGTCTAGGTATGATAAAAAAGATCAAAGAAAAAGAAAAAAAAAAAAAACGAACCGAACGCACGAACGAATGTCAAAGATCGGCTTAACGTGCTTTCCGAAGCTAAGCCGATCTTTGACATTCGTTACGGGTAGTCAGAAGCCTGAAATTCTGACAACCAGTCTCACCAAGTTGTATCGTACCCAGTAACTGGGTTGTGGAGGTCAGAAAGGCAGTCGCTCCATGTAAAATACTGGTACTCAGCTGCATTCGGTTAGACTGGAAGGCGACCCCAACATAGTTGGGAAAAGGTTAGGCAGATGATGATAATTTTGTCACATTGCAGGGCACAGGCCTAGAAAATCCAGAGTGCGATAAAATCCCGTCGCGATATTTTTATTTCCGTCTGCACGTGGGGTAAAGAAAACGTAACAGTTTTCCTGTACAGAAAGATAAAAAAAAAAACAAAAATGTGACAGCCCTAGTTTCCTTCCTGGGTTCAGGAAGCCGTGAAATGCGCAAAGTAAGAAATATTTCTATCTACCAAAGTTATTATTGTGTTAAAGGACAACTGGAACACAATACAACAACGTTTATCTCTTGGAATAATTATGCCAAAGAGCGTTGGAACGGAGCACTCTGGGCGTAAAAAGACAGGACAGAATACTGAACGCCACGCTGCGTTGCAAAATGGGCATACTAAATGTAGGCTGCCAGGCTCAAATGGGATTGGGCGGGTGACATCTGCCGTATGCACGATGACCGCTGAGCAAAGATCTCCACACAATGGGTGCCTGAAGATGCTCGGCGCCGCCGAGGCCGGCCCAGCAAGACATGACGTGATTACCTGGACGCGTACCGTGAGGGCTGGTTCGAGCTGGCGCGGGAAAAGAGGTTCTGGAAGGACTTGGGGGCGGCCTTTGTCCAGCAGTGAGACAGTACAAACTAACTAAAAAAAAAGAAGAAAATAAGGTACATTTAGAAGACTATCAGGAAAATAGTGTGTCAAAAATGTTCATGATTCAAAAACGCACGAGATTAGAACCAACGTTGGTGTAATATCCTAAGTCTTGGGTTCTATTCTCGAGTATGGTAAAGTGAAAGATTCTCAGTAGCTACCTGCAGTTTGAATTTGTGCCCTGTAAATCGCATTCGGTGAAACAAATTCCATTCGTGGATCTTTGACAGTCGTTACGGGTAGTCAGAAGCCCGAAAGTCTCACAACCAGCCTTACCAAGGGGTATCGTATTACCCAGTAAATGGGTTGTAGAGGTCAGATAGGCAGTCGCTCTATGTAAAAATACTGGTATTTAGCTGCATCTGGTTAGACTGGAAGCCGACCCCAACATAGTTGGGAAAAGGCTAGGCAGATGATGATGGGAATGTATTACAGGAATAAAATGTTACCAATATGTCCTAACCCAGGGGATTCTCTGGAATATGACATAGGATTCTTTTACCCTGATATTTCCATGGGATCAAGATTTATGCGGGTAAAACCGTGGAGCGCAGCTAGTGTGAAATAAGTTGAGGGTCAAACTCAAACTCAAACTCAAAGCATTTATTTCAATTAAACCATTTTACAGGCACTTTTGAATTGTCAAGAAGTAGGTCAGTCAGAAAAATGTGAAGCTAGTTGCCCATTCCAAAGCGTAGGGTCAAAAGGGTATGGGTATCAACTTATATTTCCGTCAATCGCAAATAGCTATTTCTAGTTCACTGGGTAAGGGAGTCGGTGGTTTTCAAATAAACATTTATATTAAGTGACATTGGCTTGAAAGAGAAAACTGGACATCGAAAATCTGCCTTTTACCCACTTAATAACAAATAAAAAAATCGTTTTTACGAAAACATCGTGAGGAAACTGGCATGTCCTCGACCAAAATTCGAAGATAGGATAAATTATTTTATTTGTGCAAACACTTTGACACGTCAATCATATTTTAAAAACTAGATGAGGCAGGCTTTTATGACATGACGTCCACCAACCCGCGCTGGGCTCGTGGCCCACTCCCTCTCTCAGAGAGGAGAGCTGTGTCCCAGCAGTGGGAAAACAATAAGCTTTTATTTTTTAACTTTTTATTACGTGCACGTTTTTCTACGATTTATTCCGGTCTCATCCCCTGAACCCCCCTCCACTCCCCCCTCCTCGATCCCCTGCTAGTTCGTCTTCTGTTTTAATCTCTGTCTTATCCACATTATGTAAGTTTAAAATGACCGGCTCTGTGGGAGGCCTGTGTACTGGAGAAGGCGGACCTGCCCAGGGGCTTCGTCCCCAACCGAGTGAACTTAGCCTTACAATAACTTTAGACATGTTACTTGATTGTGTTCACAAAATGAAACGTGGGAAGTCTGCGGGGCATGATGGACTTACTTTAGACCATGTGATCCGCGGTGGGCCACAGTTAGCTGAAAAACTAGTGATACTTTATAATGCCTGCTTATCTCATGCTTTCTTACCTAAAGATTTTATGAAGTCAGTAGTAGTGCCATTAGTTAAAAATAGAAAAGGTGATATTTCTGATATGTCTAATTATAGGCCCATAACACTAGCGACAGTGTTGTCTAAAATATTTGAAAGGTTAATAGAACCTCAAATACAAAAATATTTAAACCTTAATAACGCTCAATTTGGTTTTCGTGCTGAGCATGCAACTGATACTGCTATATTTGCTTTAAAGAAAACTGTTAAATACTATTTAGATAGAAAAACTAATGTATACGCATGTTTCCTTGATTTAAGTCGCGCATTTGATACAATAAATTATAACACGTTATGGGATAAAATGTTCAAAACCGGCATACCACATGACATTGTTTACATCATGAAGTATTGGTATGAGGGCCAAGCTAACACAGTAAAATGGGGGGAAGCCTTGTCTAGCGAGTATGTTCTCAGAACGGGCGTAAGACAGGGCGGATTAACATCACCCATATTATTTAACCTATATGTGAACGACCTGATAGAGGAGCTGAGCGGGGCAGGAGTCGGCTGTTCAGTTAACAACGTACCAGTAAATAATCTTAGTTACGCCGACGATATGGTTCTGCTCAGCCCGTCCGTCACGGCAATGCAAAAGTTGATAGGAATGTGTGAGGTTTATGCGGATAAGCATGGTCTTAAATATAATGTTAAAAAGAGCCAAACAATGTGTTTTCGCTATGACAACAGCACAATGCATATTCCGGACATATTTCTATGCAACGCTAAGCTGGAATCTGTCAAATGTTTCACATACTTAGGACATATACTGACTGAGAAACTTAAAGATGATGAAGACATTGAGAGACAAAGACGTTCGCTCGCTGCCAAGAGTAATATGTTGGCGCGTCGATTTGCGAAATGTTCAAGTCAAGTTAAAATCACACTGTTTAACGCATACTGCCGGAATCTTTACACCTGTGCCCTATGGTACAAATACACGCAGCGTGCTTTTAACACGTTGCGTGTTCAATATAATAACGCATTCAGATGCATACTGGGTCTGCCTTGGCGGTGTAGTGCGTCCGGCATGTTTGCCGAAAACAGGGTTGATGACTTTTACGCAGTCATGAGAAAGTCACAGGCCTCCTTTATGAACCGTATTCATAACTCTGACAATGGAATATTGAGGGCCATATACGAGGTAAACTATTTCTTCGTGTATGGCAATTAATATTCCAGCGGCAATAACACCACCTATCTATTCCTCTGTTGTTGTGTTGTTTTTAATATGTAATGTTTGATATAATTTATAATTTAAAATTTTCAATTTTCGATATGATTTTTAATTTAATTTAATGTAATTTAATATTTAATTTGTAATTTATTTTTTATTTTTATTGAATTTGTAAACAGGTTAAATTTTATATGGGTGTATTTTATATGGGTGTATTATACCTGAAATAAAATGATTATTATTATTATTATTATTACGTGCACGTTTTTCTACGATTTATTCCGGTCTCATCCCCTGAACCCCCCTCCACTCCCCCCTCCTCGATCCCCTGCTAGTTCGTCTTCTGTTTTAATCTCTGTCTTATCCACATTATGTAAGTTTACACTTTTTGACAGGTAAGTACAGTCAAAAGAAAATAAATGTATAATTTCAACATGAATGATGTAACCAATATTTTGATTTAAGAGTACACTAGTCGCGAGCTCGAACTCACTGGTGGTCATGGCCAAAAAGCACGCTGTCTCACCTGACTTCATGTCTGACAGAGCTAGTATCAGTGATGAGCAACTGCTCATCACTGATACTAGCTCGACGTTGTGCCTGTAAACTAGCTTCTAACTAGACGCTAGTTTACAGGCACAACGTCTAGTTCTCACGCACAGAAACACCGTTCCGAACTGATAGGCGCGTAAAAAAAATCGAAAAGTACTTTGGAAAATCGAGTTTTATGAAAAACCCACTGCATGAATCAATTATAAATAAAGTTTATTGAACTTTTCGATAACTGATCTTTGTCGGTATGGACTTGGATTTTAAGATTTTACAGTTCTTTTATTACTTATTTACACCCAAAGTTACGTTAAAAATGGCATCTTTGTGGGCTCATAACTTTTTAATGGTTTTTTATTTTACTCTTCTGTTTCCGTACAGACACAATTAATAATAAGTTAAAACGATAACATGCTTAACTTTGGGTGCTCAATGTCAAATAGTGGATGAGTAATACTCTCCCGAAATTTGTATGGAAAAAATATCGACTAGTGGCACCTTAAAAGAGTGCCCGTAGAGTTTCTTGCCCATTCTTTTCCATAGTTACCAACTACGCTTTGGAATGGGCAACAAGCTTCGTTTTTCGGACTGACCGTCTCCTTGACAATTCGAAAGTGCCTGTAATTAGTTTAACTAAAATAAATGCTTTGAGGCAGCTACTGAGAAATTCCAAAACAACAACCTTCCCAAAAGATGAAACCAAACATAAAAATTAATTGCCACATAAAATTTTTGTACTTTCTCGAGTATCCAAGCGACACATATCTAGGTACCTACCAACGAAACTGGTCTGAGAGGAACTTTCTCCTCAAAATGAATGTAGTTTAAAGAATCCTACTTAAGGTTGGCGGCAAGAACCTTGACTAAAGGCAAAGGCGAAGACCTTTTTTTTTTGCGGATGGGAATCATCAAATGACACCTCCCGCTCTGGGTGGAGCGGAAGGAAGTGTCAGACTCTTATTGACTAAACTCACCCGAGTTCCTTCCTTAGCCCTTTATGTTCCGGGGTAGCGGTAACCCTTTCGGACAATCCCGCTGCCTCGGCAGGCTTCTGCCCTAACGGGCCCCTTCACTGTTGCTGATGCGCCGTCCGGCACCGGCCTGGTCCTGATCGGACGGTGAGCTACCCATTACTCGCCGCCCGCAGGCCCGCGCCTACGGTGGCCGGAGGTCGTCACGCGGCTCGCGACGCCCGGAGCGTCTCCCGCGGTGGCTGGGACGTGAGGCTCTGTCAGCCAACCATCCCGCCACCTCCAGAAGGAGGGAACTGCCTCCCGCTCCGGACCATGGCTTGAACCAGGTCCGGACGCGAGAGGTCGCCGCAGCTGCCGATCGACTCTACGAGGACACGGCGGTCCTCTGCCCAAGCAAGAGGCCTTAACATTGTTGTACAGACGCCAGCACATCGAGATACTACAATCTGTCAAATTTATTTAATAGATTTTCAACTTTATCTCTACAGCATAAGATTCAATGTTGATTGGGAAAATTTGACAGTTTCGGGTAGCTTGATGTGCTGGCGTCTGTACAGTCTGTTCATTGGTCTTTATACTGGGTTATTTTAAATTGGCTAGCTAAACTCCGCAGACGCGATGGGTATCGATATCTAAACATGACAAAACAAAAAAATCAAGTCTTTTTCCATAGAAACGCTCTCGCCTGCTTTCTTTCTGGTTTAATATGACCATAAAGCAATGATTTTTTACAGAATAATAAATATTAACTACTTGTATGTCCCTATGTTTTCCTTTTTGATGATACATTATCTTTATAAGCACTTTAGAATCCTCAAAAAATGCCAATTTAAACCGTTGTCAACAGAGGCCTAGTGTACAAATTTGACAACAATTAATGAAAAAAGTAAAACATAAGTACACAGTATACAATGTGGCGATTAGGATAACACATTACTCTTAAGAGATCATTGTACTCATCGTTATGAACAACTTTTACTATGGGACTAAACCTGAGAACGCGAAAAAAAATCTGCTGTTCCCTATTTATGTTCGTATATAACTTGTCACACACATAGCCGGCCGGGACTGGATAAGAGTAGCAAGCAACAGGGACACATAGCAATCTCTGGAGGAGGCCTTCACCTAGAAGGGGTTCTTGCACAAAATGTTATAATCTTATCACATAGGTAGAAATTTATTTAATAGAACTATGCTAATTCATTATTAACTGGATAATTTATATAATTTATTATAAATTAATTAGATTTATTTTAATTTTCTAATTTTATTTCAATTTAATTTTAATTTTATTATTATTATTATTGAGCTGCGAGCTACTAACCGTATCCAAAGTTATACGTAACTCACTTGCTGCGAGAATAGATCAGATTATGAAAGAACTGTGTGTATACAATTCGGGTGCTAGCCTTGACACTTGCCAATAGAAAAAAACAGTGGCACTCCGGGAGTGGAGCCCGAAAGTCTGACAACCAGTCTTACCAAGGGGTATCGTATTACCCAGTAACTGGGTTCTGGAGGTCAGATAGGCAGTCGCTCCATGTAAAATACTGGTATGCAGCTGCATCCGGTTAGACTGGAAGCCGACCCCAACATAGTTGGGAAAAGGTTAGGCAGATGATGACTCCGGGATTGCCGACAGAAGTGAAAACAAAACACAAACAGAATACTTTGCCATCACTCACTGGCATATCAGATATCCATTAAAACCGAGTACATCCCGAGGATAACCGAACACATCCGAAGCGGTGTCGGTTACGCTAACAGTGGGGCGAGTTTAATAGGTTTTTCCCATCTCAAAAATTCCCAACGCGGCTGAAGAAGTTTTCACTTCAAAAAAACTTTACTCCAGTAATGTTATTAAAGCTACTAACCGTATCACTACTAACACATAACTCACTAACTTATTCAACTTGGCATTGCCACAATGGGTCGTATTCGAAGTAAAGCCCTAGGGACTGCTTTCAATAGCGACCCTCGTCGATTGTAGACCAGCGGACGGCATATTTTAACTTTGTCTCTATTGTTTTTGCAAAAGCCTTTAGTACGTAAGTGTACGAATCTTTTGAAAGCTTGAGTTAGCTTAGTTGTAAAGTCTAGGGATTAATCTGTATATAATAAAAACTCATGCGTGGAAAATAGGTTGAATTTATCACACTAATATTATAAAAGCGAAAGTTTGTGAGTGTGTGTGGGTGGGGGTGTGTTTATATTTTTGTTACTTCTTTGGCTGTACCAATTTTGATAAAATTTGTATGGAGGTAGCTGACACCCTGGAATAACATATAGGCTACTTTTTATCACGATATTAACACGGGATCAACATTTTCGCGTTTTTTTTTAGTGAATAGGTTGAATTTATTACTTTTATAAAATACTAGCTGAGCCCCGCGGTTTTGTTTATAATATACAGGATGTTTGGCGCATGGACCGACACAATTTTTTTGGGGGGTTGGGAGAGTCATTTGAGAAGTCTCACCCAAAGACCCTCGCAAATGACCCTCCCGACCCCTCAAAAAAATGCCCCAATCCAAACAATGGCTGGCCAATGTAGCTTTTGCCTTTTTGGCCAGCCTGCAGTGGGGCAATACGGGCTAAACAAATTCATAGATACTTCGGTAGATAGTTTATCTGCAGCTTTACCTAGATTCCTCGTTTACACCCAAGGCTTCACACTTCAGATAAATCTAATATTAGCTTCAACATCGTTCAATTACTCATTCTTTCATTCGTGACCGACATAGCGACGATTTGTATCCATCAGCTTCAAGTGAACGATAATATTTCAAAGTATCGATTCGTGTGAATTTCTTTGCTAAACTTCGATAAATCGTGTTACTTACTGATATGAAGTAAGATATTTAAGAGCACTAGGCTTAGAATATCTTACTTAATAATCAATTATAATACGTCCTACTAACGTGTTATAATTGATTATTAGGTATTATAATTATTGTGATTTGCGATCTTGGCCTGAATCGGTCGCAGGTCCTCACATTCATATGAACGTTTCAGTATTTAAAGTAGGGTTTCCCAACCTTTTACTAGACGCGCTACCATTCTTTTAAAATCACTAGGCCCTCGAGTTACTTTGTCGATTTTTGCAAAAAAAAAAACTGAAGAATTAAGAAAATGTAGAATGCAAGAGTGAGCAAAGCAATCTTGAAAATGTATACACCCTGCTTCGGATAGGTTCGGTTTTCATTTGAACATCCATACATTAGAAAAAAGAAATGCTGAAGCTCATTTATAACAATTAATTAAATTAAATAATAAAGAAAGGGCAAGGTGGATGATAAGAATTTACTGTCTTCCTCGGCATACCTATCATCTCTCACACAATCAAGATCTTTCCATTTTATTTTTTTCATTTATTTCCATATACATATTTTCATCCAACTAGACGCGGTTCATAATCCGGATAATTTTTCTTTCTACATTAAAACCCCTTTATTGTCTTTACTAATCAGACTAGCTGCGCCCCGTAGTTTCACCCGCATAAGTTTCGATCCCGTGGGAATATCGGGATAAAAATTACACAATATTTACTCCCTGTTATTGGCGACATTTTAGAGAAAAATATGAAAATATATAAGACATAGTTGTAGATACTTAAATTTTAATATGAGAGTTAAGTACCTAATAGTAAAAGCGGTCCGAGACTCCAAATTAATTAGGGAAAAGGCAGGAGGACGATTATGAAAGAAAAGTCACCGACAATTTCACTTTAAAATTCCGTCCATGTGGTAATAACTCTAGCAATTTACATAATGCATGACGTAAATTAAAATTCCTTACCCATAACGGGATAAAAGGGAAATTATAATGTTAATATTGTATTTTCACTTTCATTTCATAACGTATTCAGTTATGGGATCGTAAAACATTCGTGACCCGTTTCTTAATGTCTTCGAAATCGGTCGTTTTCACTTTTACATACTTCTGATACTAAAGTATTGCTGATGACAAATTTTACAACTTTTTTCAACATTTGGTCTTGCCATTGGCTAAACAAAATTGAATTTTATTACGTTGTGATAGAGGCTTTATATTAATTTTGTTGGCTGCTATTTTATTCTGTCACAGCCCATGTTTGACAAATGAATTGGGAAAGTTGTTTCGAGAATTTTATCGACTTTAAAGTGGAAGCATTAAGATTCAATTTGTTTTCAAAGTCTTGTTTTGAATAGAACATAAATGTTGGTTATTATGATGTCAGGCTGTGTGACTGACGAACTTATTTGCCTACTGTTTTAAAACCTAAAAGACAAAAAACAAAATAGCTTTCTCTAGAAAGGTTACGGTTGGTTGACGTATGTGACAGATGTCACGTCTGTCAAAATGGCGTATAGGCAATAACAGTTATTCATACAGCCCGAGAAAACAATAGAGATGTATTGGTTTCTATATAACACAAGTTATTTTAGAAAAAGTATATAATAAAAAAAATAAACAGATAAATAAAATAAGCGAATCGATAGAATGACGTCAAACTGCAGTAATAATAACCAATAAATTATCCAACAGCGATAAAGATTATGATCTTCATCCCTAAACAGAAAACACAAACATGAATAAAGGTAGATACAGCATACATAGATATTATTTGTGGTTGTAATGGGAATCATATCACTATGTTTTTATTTATCCTTTTGATAGATTCTTATTTTGTAAATGTGAGGACTTTGTAGGCCTTGTAGACTTTAGATCTGTAGACCATTTTTTATTTTATCAAGTACCTGATACTTGTTGACAGGCCTACGCTATCCTTCCATACCTACTGTAATTTGAAAATATTGTAAAAGCCAATTATTTTTAAAAAGAGTAACCGTGGAGTTTCTTGCCGGTTCTTCTCCATAGGAAACGACCAATTGGAACCGTGCACCTAGCTTCTGACGTTTCATAAGTGCCCATGTAGGCTTATGTGAAATAAAATATTTTGATTTTGATTTGATTACGTACATATTTTATGTCAACCTAAAACGCAACAACTGGAGGGGCTTGTGGCTAAGTAATGACAGCCGCACGGGTCGGCCAATCAGGTTAAGGTATGCTTGTCACGGTTGTTCCATGGATGGGTGACTATCATAACATATCAAGACCCCTCCGGGCCTCGGAAAGCACGTTAAGCCATTTATCCCGGCTGTTAATCCTGGATCTCTGACAGTCGTTACGGGTCGTCACGAAAGTCTGACAACCAGTCTTACCAAGGGGTATCGTGTTACCTAGTAACTGGGTTATGGAGGTCAGATGGCAGTCGCCCGATGTAATAAACTGGTATTCAGCGGCTTCCGGTTAGACTGGAAGCCGACCCCAACATAGTTGGGAAAAGGCTAGACAGATTGATTTTGCTGAAACGCAACAACTATGTAAAGACGCCAGCTGCACATCAAGCTATCCGAAACTGTCAAATTTTTCTAATTAACTTTGAACCTTATGTTTTGGAGATAAAGTTGAAAATCTATTAAAGAAATTTGACAGATTGTAGTAGCTTGATGTGCTTGGCGTCTGTACAGTATAATCAATCTTGTAGATCGTTAGTACATTGTCAAATTTCAATGAACTCAAAGTTTTCTTTCTAACCCACAGAAATGCTGAAATAACAATCTAACTTTGAGTAACGAGATCCATTAGCCCAATTTAAGAGACCTAAGTACGATCCAAGTTAAAAACAAGTTGTCCAAATTTACGAAGTTTTGGAGAACATAGTCGAGATGTTAGGAGAATCGGACAAAATGTAGTGTCAGAGGTTTGATTTCAGAGGACCTGGACAAGTAGCAATCGTTTTAAGAGCGTTTACGCCGTACGGCATTTCATACAAACTTTCAAGCCCTTGTTTTTCGAAATGAATGAACCGATTTTAATGAAACTTCATACGCATAAGCAGGATACAAAGGTCTAAAAAGTTACTTAAGAACATTTTCGAAAAATTGTGTGACAGCCAAATGTAACAATCGTAACGGCCAGTATGGAACAATGCCTCTGGTCAAGGTAAAAGCCAGCCCTTGGGTCACACGAAGTGTTAACCAGCCGTCTGGAGATTTCGTCGAAAAAACCATGAGCACTCGGACCTCACGGCCTAAGAGTTTCAATTCCAAATGGCTCGAAAATATGATTACAGATAAGTTTATTTTATTTTCGCCGCTTGAGGTTTTCCGCAGCCGCAGCAGCAGCGCCAGCGCAGCACGCTGAACCAGGAAGATATTTCTATGGTTGGTGAATGTCACTTTGTTTAGGACTTCAGGTAGTTACATGACATTTACGCCTGTGCCTAATGATGTCGAAGGGCCAGAGTTGTATAGTACACCTATATTACGACAGTTATATTGAAGTTCCATGTATGTAATAGGGAGCAAGTCTGTTATCATCTTGCAAAAATTCAGCCTACAGGCTGTTACTGAGAAAGGAAAACTTAATCACACTATTACCTAATCCGGGGGGGCTGCTCTGTAACATCTGCTCGCACTTGTAATATCTGGACCAAAAAGGCAGAGAATATTAAAAGCAAACAACAATGAATTAATGTTGGCTCGAACATAATCTAAAGCTGAAGAGTGAGTTTATTTTTTTGTTTGTTTATTAAAACGCGCTGATCTCTGGAGCTACCAGTCGGATTCGAAAAATTCTTTTTGCATTTGATAGCCCAATTTTTGAGCAAGGCTATAGGCTATTTAACATCACGCTAGGACCCCCAGAAGCCGAGCAAAAAGAAAGAACGCGGGCAGGCCAAGCGATGCGATGGGGTGGGTTGGGAGTCAAGAAATTTGACGCAGGCTAAGTCGCGGGCAGAAGCTAGTGACAAAGTCAAAGTAGCATTTATTTCAAATAGGCACATAAAAGGCACTTTTGAACGTTATAAATTACAATAAAATAGAATTGATTCTAGTCGCCCATTCCAAAATGTAGTTTTCGTATGGAGACGAATGGGCAAGAAACTTCAGAGTTACTACCACAATACAAATAAATAACATATAGCTATGTCTCTACTTAACAAAGTGAAGATACTTTCTTCCCAACTTGACCGCTAGTTGTCCAAAGTTTGCAGACATGGATAATTTATCGACTAGGTCGAGATCGGAGACACTGTTTGTAAATGTAATGGACAAGTTCAGTAATACTTAGTTCAGAAACCGGGTGTAGTAAGGCTATGAGAGCATGGACGCCTGCACTGAAAATTGATGCAACCTGACACGTCGCCGTATTATGCATCAAGAGTTATAATGTACGGCTTTTCTTTTTACCCGACTGCGCGACGCAAAGGAGTGGTAATGTGTTCATCAGCCTATGTATGTATGTTTCTATGTTCCTTTGAAGCACTATACAGACCAAACGCCTGGGCCGATTTTTATGATTCACACGTCAATCGATTCCTCTTAGTCCGGAGAGTGTCACTAAAGACATGACGTTAGTGAAAATTCAATATGGCGACTACTATGTACGTATGTCATGTATGCCTTCAAAAAAATTTTTTTTTCTCAAAACCTATCGAGTGGGGTATCAAAATAAAGGGCTTTAAAAGATGATTACAAAAATATAAACAACTTATATGGTTAAAAGTAATTCGAAGTGACAAATCATAAAAAACACGTACCAAGAACTAAATCGTCAGCGAAATCTATCACATTTGTAAACTAAAAAGCTGGAAATAAAAAAAGTTATTAAAAAAAAAAATACCCGACTGCGGTAAAAAACTTAAGTTAAAAGAACTGAAAAGCTAAAAACAAGCCAATTTTAAATTCAATAAAAGTTGAATGCAGGCGGGACCCATTTGAATTTGAAAATATAATAAAAATGGTATGGGTCCCGCCTGCTTCCAACTTTTATTTAATTTAAAATGGGCTATAATATAATATTCCTAATAAATCACACTTAAATCACACTAATATTATAAAGGCGAAACTTTGCGAGTGTGTTTGTATGATTGTTACTTCTTCGTGCAAAAACTACTGAACGGATTTGGATGAAATTTGGCATACAGATAGCTTAAAACCCATACCAGAAGACCCATAGACCATAGAATACTTTTTATCCCGATATATTCCGACGGGATTGAAATGTATGCGGGTGAAGCCGCGGGGCGCTGCTAGTAAATAATAAAATACATATTTCAGGACACGTTAAGCCGTTGGTTCCGAATGTCATACGTGGATCTTTGACAGTCGTTACGGGTCGTCAAAAGCCCGAAAGTCTGACAACCAGTCTTACCAAGGGGTTTCGTATTACCCAGTAACTGGATTGTGGACGTCAGATAGGCAGCCGCTCCATGTAAAATACTGGTACTCAGCTGCATCTAGTTAGACTGGAAGCCAACCCCAACATACATATAGTTGGGAAAAGGTTAGGCAGATGTGACTTCCGCCTCAAGCAAACTTTTGTTACTAAGTCCTAATTACAAACTCCTTTCCCTTTTGAAATCCACCACTGGCAAACATTGTAACATTAAAAGTACATTGGAATTTATTCTGGCTGCCATGAAAAGATGGCGTCTGAGAGTTGGAGTTACAAGTTACACAAAGGGTGCAGATTTGATGCGGAAACAAGTGAAATGGATCGTGCATTCACAAATCAGAATGGTAGAAATATCAATCTTCATAATTTTTACTACTCAACTTTAAATAACAAAAGGAGTTTATTAAAAGAATTAATTAAGCAATGGTGGCCAAGTGGTAACGGCCTCGACTTACAGTTGTGGATTCAAACCCGGGCTAGCTTTACTTTGTGTTAATCATTGCATCACCACTGCTCTCAAAACGGTGAAGAAAAACATCGTGAGGAAACTGACATGTCCAAGAACCAAAAATTCGAAGACATGTGACATCTGCCAACCCACACTGGGCCCGCGTGGTAGATTACAGCTCACTCCCTCTCGAAGTGAAGAGGCCTGTGTCCCAGCAGTGGGAACATTATAGGCTGATTATGATATGCTTACTGAAATTAAAGCACGTGTTCACTCGCTTTTAAAGAGCTTGGAAGGTAGAAGAATTATATTTTTATTTTACTACCAGACATTGATATACATACACTAGATTAGCAATTACCGCGCCAAGGCGTTGCCACTGGGATTGAGACCACAGTCTCAATCGTAGCTAATGTCAGTTCAGTGCTCTGTGTGACGCCAACCGAACTTAGCCGAGCGAAAATTACCGCCAAAATTGGAAAATGCGTAGTGAAAGAGTGCGATTCGAGGTCACAAAAACACAATAAATTAACCGGAATTACTTTCCACGCGTAAGTTTATTGTTTCTGTGTTTATATCAACGTAAAAACGCAATAAAAATAAATAAAATGTAGAATTTTGTAAATTAGGTTCAATGTTGCCACTAAAAACTTAGTTTTAGTTTCCCACATTATGTGGGAGTTTTTAATTTATAGGTTAAGTGATTTAAAATATTTTATAAAACTAAATGTGTGACAATGTGTTACAAAAAAATAACATTGTAACATAAAAATAATTGTTTTTAAATATTTAAATACATAATTCAAAAATAACGTTCATAACGTTTAATGTTTTTTTTTTTGTTTTTTTATGGCTTAAAAAGTTGGGTAAAATTTCGCATGGCTAGGCAACACTCTCCCGCCATTGCATGTTTATATTGCGGTCTTTGTCTAATTTAAGCGACGGTATTATTCTTGCGACTTGTGTAAGTGAGACAGATATATGTTTACTTTTAAATGTGTAGTGGTTTCAAAGCTACGTCGTCGCGTTTAAATAGTGGTTACATTTTTTTGACACATTTTAATGAGGTTTGCTTCTCTAGTTATATACCTCAATGCTACCAGATAACTTAGAATTCCTAGTCCTAATAAATCCCGCAATTCATACCATTTGTACACTCGTGGCGTACCCATATTTCATATTTCGAGAAACATTTTATCTCGGGAAGTTTCCAAGTGAAGTCATACAGAATATTATGGAGCTTAGTTGGAACGGAAATATTATGTAGATAATGGAAATCAAGCATTTTGTGAACACGAGCGGTGAGTTTTGAATCGAAACCACTTTTTAGGGTTCCGTACCAAAATGGTAAAACGGAACCCTTATGGTGAGACTCAGTCTGTCTGTCTATCTGTTACAGCTGGATATCTGTATATAACTTAAAATTTAGAATAGTTTTAGATGACGTTTGCCCAACTATTTTGCAAAGAAAGAAATTTCTTTTTTTTTTTGCAACAGGGTCTGAAAGTTGTTCCAGTCCCTGTCACCCTGTTTATTTAGAAAGGCAACCTGCGGGGTAATTGCGTAACACACAATTGATCTCAATCAGAATCATTTTGAAGGATATTGCTAATCCATTGCTTCATACGTTTGCAAAATGTGTTTGCTCAAAAACGTAAATAACGCAATGAACGTTCTTGAACTGTCAAAATGAAACTCATTGCTTCTGATAGTGTGTTACGCAATTAGATTTATTCCTGTCTGATCCCCTGAACCCCCCCCTCGATCCCCCCTCCTCGATTCCCTGCTAGTTCGTCTTCTGTTTTAATCTCTGTCTTATTACCCCGCTGTCCAACCAATAGCAGAATCGAATACAACTCCAACGTGCATCGAAATTTAAAATTCCACGATCTCAATTCAAAATGGCGAATTAATCAGTTTGACCTAAGAGTAAGACTTATTCAAACTGTAGTAACGTAATCACCCTTTCAGAGCTCGCATAGCAACGGCAACAACCTCGTTTCCTCTGCTATCAAAGCTAGCACAATTTTCTAGGGTGCATTTTCTCTGAAATAGCTGCTCAATCGTAGAACCTTCGGTTTGTTTGTTGTAACGAAGGAGCATCTATCGTAACACGGAGCTACGAACTGATTGTATTTTTATAATATTTTTGGAACAAAGTTCTTTTACGGAGTTTGCGGTAGGAATAAAATAGGAGAAATCGTCACGTAACGAAAAAGCGTTATGAACCCCCCCTCCATGCGACTTTTCATTTATGTAATAGCAAGATACAGAGAGAGAGAGCTTACATGGTTTTCGAGGGTACTGAAGCCAATAGTGAGGTCAAAAAGAAAATCTAAGATGACCACTGCATTTTGACGTGACAACGTCTTAAATTAGGTTGCGACTGGGAGTCACTTATGAAAAAGTGTAACGCTCGGTAACGTTACGATGAGTCACCGAACGAGAGAGAGGCCCGCCGAATGCCTTGCGTCTCTCTCCCACTCAACTATGATCGGATGATCGGTCGTTGTCACGTAAAATCTTCGCCCGTAAAACCGACTTTACAGGCAACCATTTTTTTTTTTTTAATTTTTCGTCATGTGTGTCGTTTTTATAGTTTTGAGGGTGCTAAATCCGATATTGTGGTCAAAATGAAAATCCAATATAATCGGCTGCAAAAATGTACGAATATTCGTAATTTCGACATTTTCGGAGCCGCCATTTTGGGTTTTTTTATTTTGAACTTCGTTCCTGCCGGTTGTCCTCCGACACCACACGTTTTTTTTTGTTATTATTCACAATAAGATAAACGAACTACACAAATAATCACGCGTTTGTTATTTCTGGTTGGGTTTGACTAGTAGACCCACTTTTGGCCAGTTATGTTCAAGTCTTATACAGGGGACGATCACCTATTACCATCAACCGGGCACCAATCCAGGCTTCCCGGCAGGCACACTTAACACTGTCATCATTTCCATAGACGACAGCGACATCTGAAGTTTGGTAGGTTAAAAAAACTTGGCAGCCATCTTGTCTTGTTTGTCAAACAAATGTCATTGTCACCGGCCATCCGCCATTGTCTATTCCGGCTTTCCCGACGTTGATGCGCTCCCCAAAATTCCAAGTTTATCTCAGTTATTTCTGTTATAATTGTCACTTCTTACTGTTATTTGTTTTGTGAAGTTTTGTTGCTACTCATAGTAAGTAAGTATGCATATTACTATGAGTAGCGAGTCAATATACGAGAGAATATACGAGATATTATGCATTGCATATCTTGTATTATTTATATCTATAGGTAGGTGTATAGCCTTAGTTCGCCCACCAAACTCAAGGTGGCAGCACTTTCCATACATGCAAATTTTATCACAGAGTTGTTACTCTTTTCCTCTATAGTTACTTTACTCTTTGCAGCTACTGAAACGACCCTGGGAATGTCCAGGGCCTCGCTCTCTCGTATCGCTCGCTCGCATCAGTAGCGCTTGTGACCAAGTGATCAACGAGACATATTAGGACTAAACACATTAATGGCTCATTAATGTGAGTTTGAGTAGATCTTTGATTGTAACAGCGTTCAGGATAAGATCTGGTCACGTTCCACTTAACAAGTTCGCACACATGAAAGAAATCTGATTCTCCAAATTGGGTGTGCGGTGTAATTGAAGATGTTCGTCACCTGTTGGTGGAATGTGTACGTTACGAGACGGATCGAGAGTTCTTTATAGGAAATTTCTACTTGAGCAGAACTAATGTGGCCATGTTCCACGAGATGTTGTCCTCTCCTCTGTCTGAAGCCGCTAAAGCGCTGTTTATGTTATTTAGTCGTATGTTATAACTTCGTAAGTAGATGTAGTTTAGTTTAGGTTGGGGTACGATGGAATTGACATGTACTTTATGTAAAAAAATCCTTATAAATAGAAAAAAAAGGACTAAAGGCTCATTCTTTGGGACAATGCAAGTGTGATTTTGTTTGGACGGCTATCATTAAATACTAACGTATTCCTGTTTTCTCCCCGTTTAATGATAATACTAGATGACAGCATAACACACACCTGGGCGCCTAAAAAGGCCACTTTGGAGAATCATAAAAGGATAACAAATTATGAATCATAATATGGCAAAGACACAGTTTTTCGCTGCTTTACGTAGGTATAATGATCAAAGAGATTGGGATTGGATTGATTGGTAATTTATCACAGACAAAAAAAATAACTGAAAAATCCTTCACCAATGGGATTTGATACGATTAACTTAATAGTTAACTGTCCATTATGTTATCCTTTTATGATTCTACCAAAGTGGCCTTTTTAGGCCCCCTGTAGTGCTATTCTGTAAAACATCTCACCGTGAAAGCTAAGGTGAAATGAGCTTATAGTGAGCTGTCAATAGTGTCAATCCCTAGCATCAGGTGGAATGACATCTCACTTTAAGCTCACTTCACAGTTATCACAGTGATCTTTTTACAGAATAGCACCGCAGTTAACTAGAAGCTCACTTCACCTAAGTTTTCACGGTGAGAATTTTACAGAATACATAGGCTGTATTTCCATTTGTAAAAAAGATTTGTAAAAATGGTGACTCCAACCTGTTCGTACCTCATAGTAAACCGCTGATATACCGCCGGTTACACCCAGCCAATTCGTTGTCTGTTCGCTTTTCGATCGCATTGTATGTACAATGTTTGAACACCATTATTTTTATTGCAGTCTAGCGGTAAACGTTTGACAAGGACATATTAAATGGAACGAATTCAGAGAAATGTGGTCCCTTCTGATTTAAAAATAACGAGTTTGTTTGGGAAAATCTTTGTAACTGGTTTTGGCCCCCTTTTTGTCTTTTAAAAATAAAGTTGGTAGTACGTCGTTGATAAATAAAGAATATGCAGATCTAGTGGACACTCGCAAGACTGCTGAACATAGAGACTTGATTTTGATTTCCAGGTCGGATAACATGCTATTGGTTCCTCTGTTGAGACTATCTCCGAAACAACTTGATGATAGGATTTGTCAAGGTGAGCTCGTTGAGGCTGGTATAGCACTGACATTGTTCGATACGTGTGAATCCATATGTCCGAGTCCTTCATCAGTGGCATCGTTGCGGGCGATGCGAATTAAACCGTAAAACCGAAGGGGGGGCCCGTTGCTAAATTATAACAGCCACACAGGTCGATCGATCAAGTTAAGCTACGCCTGCCGCGGTTGGTCTGTGGATGGGTGACCATCTTTACTTTACATAACGAGACTCCTTCGTGCCTCGGAAAGCACGTTAAGCCGTTGGTCCCGGCTGTCATTCGCGGATCTTTGGCAGTCGTTACGGGTAGTCAGACGCCAGAAAGTCTGACAACCAGTCTTACCAAGGGGTATCGTATTACTCAGTAACTGGATTGTGGAGGTCAGATAGGCAGTCGCTTCATGTAAAATACTGGTATTCAGCTGCATCTGGTTAGACTGGAAGCCGACCCCAACATCGTTGGGAAAGGCTAGGCAGATGATGATGAGGTGAATTTGAATGATAATAAATACAGGGCCCGAATTCACTATGACTACTCCTTACTTCGAAACCACGTCAATTCTAGTTAATCACGACATCTGCTATTAACGTATTCTCTATGACATAGTGGCGTGGTTTGAACTGTCAAAATACATGTTATCCGTACGGTTGACATCTCGATTTCTTGCCTTTAACAAAACACTATATTGACGTGGTTTGCGCGTGGTAAGATTTCGCGGGGAATAATACAGAATTGGGACCCCTGGTAGTGTCGTGAGAAGAAGAATATTTTCACCTGTATCAAATAGCTTGTTTGACCAAGCATAACAGACAAAGACATAAGCGCTTCCCTCCGTACTCCACATTCGTACAAAAAACGGGTAATGACAGACGATACGGTCACGGTCGCTTACCGTACGACGGCCGTACGCGGACATTATACGGTCCACTGGACCGAGTCGACAATACTAAGAATATGCAGGTTAACAAAATATTATAAGTAACACAAGTTTGACATGTTTATACACGGTGTGATCCCTAATCACTACTTAACTTTAAGCAAGGTTTATGAATAAATGGGTTTGTGTCTCTATACACAGCAGCAGCGGTGATCCAATGATAACGGCCGCGACTTACGAGTTGAAGGTCGTAGGTTCGAACCCAGACAGGTGCTAAAACTTTGTGCAAATTGTTTCATCACCACTGCTCTCAAAACGGTAAAGGAAAACATCGTGAAGAAACCGGCATGTCTTAGAACCAAGCAAGCGCTATCATATTCTTCATATTAGAGTGTCCGTGGAGTTTCTCGCCTGTGCTTCTCCATAGGCTAGGAGAGCCCTTTACAGGAATTAAATAACGATAATAGAAAGCCATTACATTTTCACGTTAGAACTAGCACTTACTTATCTAAACAAAATACACAATCAAAATATATGACATTTGCTTGAATGTTCGAATGAAAACCGCGCTAAATTATAGACAGCCTGCACTACATAAGATGAGGCTATATATATAGCCTCTACATTACCTTAATAAATAAAAATAAAGTCCTCCAGACCGTATTTCGGCCACGGCGGTCAATCTCAACGGAGACTAGCCTACGGCGCAGGAGATATTTTAGTGCACAAGTGTGCGCGCAGATGTGTGCACTCCCTCTTCCCTCACTCTCATAGTCCGATGGGACGGCAATCCGACATGACCGCAGAGAGATCAGGCGCAGGACCAACGGCTTAACGTGCTTTCCGAGGGACGGGGGCATCACACCGCCAACTTCCAAACACCGGGCTGTTACTAAGAAATTCCTAATGGAAAAACTCAATAGCACTTTGCCCGACCCGGGAATCTGACCCAGGACCCTACGCTCAGAAGTCACCCCCGACTGCCTCGTTAGTCTCGTGGTCGCATAGGTACCTACGCTTTGGAATGGGCAACTAGCTTCGTCTTTCTGACTGACCGACCCCTTGACAATTAAAAGTGCCTTTATTTGGTTTATCATACTAATATTATAAAGGCGAAAGTTTGTGAGTGTGAGTATGTGTGGGTGTGTGTTTATATGTTTGTTACTTCTTCACGCTCAAACGGCTATACCAATTTTGATAAAAATTTTATGGAGGTAGCTGACAACCTGGATTAACATATAAGCTACTTTTTATCCCGATATTTCCACGGGATCGACATTTACGCGTGTGAAACCGCGGGGCGCAACTAGTTACTCACTTGTTTTAGCATACAAACGGTCCTTATACATTTTAGCATCATTAGATGTCAGTTTTTATGAACAGGAGACCAGCTGAAGCTGATCTGTTCTGTTAATATCTCACATCACCTAAGTTTTCACGGTGAGATCTAGAGAAAAAATCGGCTGATGTTGCTGAAGAGAACCTTACCCTAACGACTTTACGCTGAATACAAAAATTCGCTTGTTTGTAAAAAATATGACACATGGTCACAACATGTCATGTTGTTATATCAAGAAGGAATATTAGAAACACTTGCAAATAATGGAATAAATTGCTTCCATATTTACGTACAATGTAATATTGTTTAAGATTTTTCAAAGTCAAAGTTTTTGTTTGGTGACATATACAGAGGTGTTTTGGCGTTGACGGCGTTCGAATATCAAATAGGTGGGGATAAACGAAATTATAGTTTAGTAACAGGTTTTTTGCTAAAATAAAATGACAAGCTATCAAAGCTAAATTGTATCTTATAACAAAGTTAACACGATCGCAATTTCAGTAGCATAAAGGAACTCAACTTACGTATGAAAGTCACACTTATCTATTAAAAATATAAAACAAGATCACTTACCAATTTAGTGAAGTACACTCACATATCTCTAGAAACACGATACTATTTTAAATATCGACAAATTCCGACGTTTGCACGCAAAACTCGCGACGGTTACTCGCGCGAAGTATCGAAAACAGTGCGTTCCACTGTCGATACGGTTCGTCGAATCGACGTCGAAATTGTGGACGTCACTTATCATTACCCTGTTATACGACGTATAATAATAGGCATGGGATTCTCGCGGTGAAATTTATCGATAATATTTTTTGTTTGAAAAGTAATTGATGTTAGAGAAAAAATATCTGCCTTTTCACAACTATGTTGGGGTCGGCTTCTAGTCTTATCGGAGGCAGCTGAACTCCAGTATTTCTTGTTGTTGTTGTGTTCAGTATTTGTTGTATTTCTTGTTAAAGTTGTGTGTTTCTTGTAGTTTTCTTGTGTTGTTTCTTGCAGTATTTCTTGTAGTATTTTTTGTTGTTTATTTTTTTGTGTTTTAGTTTTTTGTGTTTTAAAAAAAATATCCTCCTCTCCATTTTTAGATATTAGCAAATTGAAAGTCTTAGGCTCTTGGTATTCAGTTCTCGATTTTAAATAAACTTTGTTTGCATCAACATCGGCTGATTCATTTGAAGTGCCTTTTATTAGACGAATTGCAATAAAGCCACCCAGAGAGAGATACTTGAGATTAAGATTTAAATGTTCTGTAAAATACCCTTTAACCTTCACCTCAAGTTTAATTGACTAGGCTGTCGAATAAAATAATGTGATTTTATATTTTTCGTTTCGCCTTTTTGTTTTGATAAGTAGTATTATTTTCGACTAAACTTTTAATCACACTAATATTATAAAGGCGAAAGTTTGTGAGTGTGTGTTTATATGTTTGTTACTTCTTCACGCTCAAACGGCTGGGCCAATTTTGATAAAATTTTGTATGGAGGTAGCTGACACCCTGGATTAACATATAGGTTACTTTTTATCCCGATATTCCCACGGGATCAAAACTTATGCGGGTGAAACCGCGGAGCGCAGCTAGTACATAATATAGCAGAAACAGGTGTGTGGTGTGTTAGATTTTTTTTTTGTGAAATAGTTTATTTTTATTTTTCAATCGGTAAAAATATACCTACTGATTGCCTTGCTGATCGGACATCTTAATTGTTATCGTAACTAATATTATAAATGCGAAAGGGAATTTTAATGTTTTCACGCTAAAATGGCTGAACAGATCGTTTTTAACAGATAACGGGACCTGGAGGAGGACATAGGCTACTTTCATCCTGGATCGCAGATGATGTTGCGGGTAACAGCTAGTAGTTCAATAAAGTTGTTTTATCGAAAGGAATAAATTAACATTTCATCGAGTTACTTGTGAATATAAATTTGAGTGCTAAGCAAGCACTCAGTGTGTCTCTTATAAATATCGCGATGAAATGGTAAAGAGGAATTTAGAAAATCATCATTTCTGGAAAATAATAATATAATTATTTTAAGTGCATAATAAAAAATTTAGTGACTTTACTTTCCATATTTTTCGCGTTATACGAATGTTGACTAAATTATGTTTTTTTTTTTAAAGTGAAAACTTCTTTAGCTGCGTTGGGCGTTTTTTCAGATGGGGAAAAAACCATTGAACTCGCCACACTGTTACCGTAACCGACATCGCGCGTGTTTTGTTTATAAGACGTTAAAAAAAAAAACGTAATTGTTCAAATTTCACTTCTGTCGCCACTCTTGTAGTGCAACTTTTTTTTCATAATAAATATATTTAAAGTGTGAGACACTCCCCGGCTAGGTGGACCGACGACCTCAAAAAGATGACTGAGATAGAAGGTGGAGGACAGGGTGTTGTGGTGCATGAGGAGAGGCATATATCCAGCAGTGGACTGCGATAGGCTGAGTTGATTGATTGACAGAATTGTTCACAAAAATATCGATGTTTCGAAGCACAACATCACTATCGTCAATGTTTTATTGCTAGTTAAATTAAAGTTTTCGAAAGTAATAATAGGGGTACGTTGTCAAATGAATTCTAGTAATGATAAAATTTCACCGGAACGTCATTATTACTGCGGTGATAATCTGTAAAAATATCACCGTGATAACTTAGGTGAAGTGAGCTTAAAGTGAGTTGTCTTTCCATCTGATGCTAGGGATTGACACTATTGACAGCTCACTTACCTAAGTTATCACGGTGAGATTTTTAGAAATAGCATTACTGTACTCTTTTAGCCTAGTTTGTTCTCAATCGAGTTTTTCTGTTAGTGATTATTCATGCATGCATTTTTTTACGTGAATGACTTTCTTATAATATTCATAATTAATTTATTCACAAGCAAATAAATATGAGCAGTGGTGGCTTAGAAGTAACGGCCCTGACTTACAGGTGGTCGTGGGTTCGAACCCAGACAGGAGCTTTACTTTGTGTAGGTAAATAATTTCATCACTACTGCTTTCAAAACGGTACCTATTGTAACATAACTTGGTACAAAAATAAAAGTCCATCAATTAATTAATTAATGAAGGAACCGAACTTCAAGTGTCCTAGATTAGTTTGTTTTTCAACCGACTTCAAAAAAGAAGAAGGTTCTCAATTTGGATGTTTATATATTTTTTTTAGTTCGTCACCCAGATTAGGACATAAAACCTCGGGGCACCTTACACAGAAGTTCTTAACAGCCGAGGAGGTGTAATCAACTGCTGGAGGGAGGTGGGCTGGTTGGAATACCCACTGACGGCTGCCATGACCCACGCAAACTTGTCTATTTCATCATCATCATTTCAGCCAAAAGACGTCCACTGCTGGACATAGGCCTCCCCCAAGCACTTCCACTTCGACCGGTTCTTTGCTTCTCGCATCCAACGGGTTCCTGCGGCCTTCACAAGGTCGTCGGTCCACCTTGTGGGAGGCCTTCCAACGCTACGTCTTAAGAACGCTACGAACGTGGTCGCCACTCCAGAACCTTTCGGCCCCATCGGCCATCTGTTCTGCGAGCAATGTGCCCTGCCCACTGCCACTTAAGTTTGGCAGTTCTTCGGGCTATGTCCGTTACCTTGGTTCTCCTGCGGGTTCTAGGAGGAGGAGGAGTAGTAACGTAATCTAATTATTTTTATTTGAAATGGGTTTGCTCTTGACTCTTGTCTAGGTCACAGGTGACTGCCAAAGAGGTGTTGGTTCCCGTTGTCATTCGTTCAATGACAACGGGAACCAACGGCGTAATGTGTTTGATAAATGTAAAGATTATCACCCATCCACGGACCAACCGCGGCAAGCGTAGCTTAACCTGATCGATCGACCCGTGGGGCTGTTATTACTAAGCCACAAGCCTCTCCATACACCACAGTGTTATCTAAAAATAGCCTTTTCCCAACTATGTTGGGGTCGGCTTCCAGTCTAACCGGATGCAGCTGAATACCAGTATTTTACATGGAGCGACTGCCTATCTGACCTCCACAACCCAGTTACTGTGAAATACGATACCCCTTGGTAAGACTGGTTGTCAGACTTTCGGGCTTCTGTGGGCGGAACGACTGTCAAAGATCCACGAATGACAGCCGGGACCAACGGCTTAACGTTCTTTCCGAGACACGGAGGGGTCACGGTATGTATAGATGGTCACCCATCCACAGACCAACCGCGGCGAGCGTAGCTTAACCTGATCGATCGACCTGTGCGGCTGTTATTATTTAGCCACGGGCCCCATCTAAAAATAATAATCAATTTACGATATTATCTAATCTAGTTGTAATTTCATTTAAATTGTAAGCAAATGGACGTGCAATAGGTGTTTTTTTTATAACTTGTTTATCGTTACTGTAACGAGTGTTTATTGAATTTTTGCTTCAATTGATATGTTGAATACTACTCGTTTATATTTGTCATGGGTTCTCAAATAATGTATTATCTCACGCCTGTATACCCAAAAGGGAGAAGCAATGTTGTTTAGTTGAAAGAAATAAATAAAAATGCGTTCATTGGCGCATTAAAGCAAAAAAAAAACAGTGTCAGCACGACAGAAGTGAAAACAAAACACAAACAGAATACTTTGCCATCACTCACTGACTGTATATCGTATCCTAGCTGCGCCCCGCGGTGTTACCCGCGTAAAAGTCGATCCCGTGGGAATATCGGGATAAAAAACCGACTTCCAAAAAAAACACTACAAACTGAAAAATAACTTTAATTTCGGAAGTCGGTGTCTTAGGGATCAGTATTTTAGTTTTTGCCACCGACTTCCGAAATTAAAGTTATTTTTCAGTTTGTAGTGTTTTTTTTGGAAGTCGGTTTTTTTTTTGTTAAAAAGTTTTTATTTCTCGCTTTTTAGTGGGTCTATTTATAATTTATCTAATTTACAATAGCCTAATGTCAACTTGCCCATCGCCTTTTTATAAAATATTCCTTTTCTCGATGCAGGGACGTTAATTGTTGAGGAGTTCTCCTTTTATTAGTTTTTAGATTAGGTGCTGATAATCCTGGCTGCAGCATCAGGCCAAACTTATGTCAACATTGCATTGAACATAAAATTAGTCCTGTTTAAAATGAGCCCAAACACGACTACGGTGCTGTAATTTCAAGGTTTGTACTTTTTCTGATGCTCCTGGCTTCAGCATCAGGTCTTCGGTGTTCCTCAGTAACAGTACGTTTATCCACACATCGAGCCCTTTTCAATGAGCCTAAACACGATATATCTGCTGTTAGTTGTCGAGGAGTTAGGTACTCTGCAGACTATCCTGACTGCAGCATCAGGTCATGACTTGATGATCATGAGACCAAATGTGGCAAATGCCCTATCAAACATCAAAACAATTTACTAAAACAGTCCTTGCCTGTTCGAGTAACTTCTTACTGTTAAGGAGTTGTACCTTCCATCATCAGCCCAGCTACCTGAGATGGTGACAACCATACACAAATACACAAGATACTTCATAAAATATGCGAAAAACAATAAGTGAGCCTATAAAATTTGAGGGTTGCCCTCGATTTCTCTAAGATCCCATCATCAGATCCTAACTTGGTGACAATGGGACCACCTCAGAACTATCTACTTTCGAACAAAAAAAGAATTTTGAAAATCTGTCGACAATTGGCGGAGTAAACGATGAACAAACATACAAAAAAAAAAAAAAAACATACAAACACCCGAACATGGTACCTCCTCCTTTTTGTGAAGTCGGTAAAAAGTAGCCTATATGTTAATCCAGGGTGTCAGCTACCTCCACATAAAATTTCATCAAAATTGGTCCACCCGTTTGAGCGTGAAGAAGTAACAAACATATAACACATCCCCACACCCCCCACACACTCTAAAGAAGTTTTCACTTCAAAAATACACCTTAACACTATACAGAAAACAATGCAGCCAACAGGGCTTCAGCTCAACATAATGTCAGATGACAACAGAAGGTGTACCACGTGACGCTGATTTTCTGCAGCAAAACTTTTTCTATATACAGGGAAAAGTTCACAATTTGTATGTTTTGTTTATTTTTTTTTTTATAGTAAGTGTTTTACAAATAATGCATGTTAGATGCACATCTAGTAGACGTCAATCAGACATAATTGTGTTGTAACTCTACTACTGAGAAACGAGTGATGAAAGAGGATTGGTTGCTTAGGGATCTGCTTATATTACCCGTGGAATTAGTAAGGGTTACCTAACTAGGCGTTGTGAAACTCGAGTCTATCGCAGTCCTGGACATAGGCCTTTCCCAGGTTGCGCCACAACATCCTGTACTCCGCCCTCCGCATCCAATTTGTCCTAGCCACCTTCTTAAGGTTGTCGGTTCGTCTAGCTGCGGAGCGTCCTACACTACGCTTGCCGATACGCGGTCTCCACTCCAGGACTCGTCTGTTCCACCGGCCATCGGTCCTTCGTTGGCCAGCCCACTGCCACTTCAGTTTGCTTACTCTGCAAGCTATGTCGGGTACGCCGATTCTTTGCCGGATAACTTCATTCCTGATTGTTATTGTTCTGTCGACAACGATGCGTTTACCTAAATACTTTAATTCTTGCCTATTTTCCTTCTTTATTAGTATAATTATAGTTTTCACAACATATCTATTGCTTCCATTCATTCTGGTTTCTATATTATCATCGCTCACAACAATCCACCCATCTTTCTTTTGGTTTTCCTCTCCCTTTCCATTCATCAACCTTTTAGTTTATGCGTTTTGTCCCTCCTCGTCACATCACAAACGAATCCATTCTTATCATCTTTTATGTAATTAGCACCATTTTCAAACTTCCTTATATTATAATTGTTAGTATTAGTACTATTGAAATAAATAGGCACAATAACAAGGATAAAATTTGATGTCTTTGTTTGCTTTCAGGTAATTTATCCAACCGAAAACACATTAGTTAATTAGTTTTCAACACACTTGCTCGTAAAGTGACTCTTATTGAAACGATTTTAGGTCCATAATGGAGTGTATTACGAACGCGTGCTTTTTCTTTTCTTTAATCCACATGTTCTGTAATACCACAGATAACTATTTACTAGTCAGAGACGCGCGCTTTTTTAATCTCATCAAACCCTGCGTTCCGAATTGGGAAATAATCGATGTGTTCCGAATTGGGAAATAACCGAATTAGCGTGAGCGCGATAACGAAAACGATGTCCCGTGAATCGTCATAGATGACGTCATGACATTCGCCATCTTGCGATAATGCCGACCATGCCCTAGAATAATATCACCGTGAGCGCTGTCAAAAATGTCAGTGTGTGTATGAGGTTGTATCAGTGTGTGTTTTGTTTTGAGTTGCATCATCTTTAAATTAAACTAACGTGGCATTTTTGAAATTGTGCTTCTGGCTGACAGTCGCCACCTAACCAAAGAAGAAGAACTGAAGAAGAAATGTGGTGTTTATACAAAGAAATACTGTAATAATATCTTTTTTACATTGTGTAAGCACTGTCATGTGAGCGCGTTCACGAGTGTTCCGAATTGTCATAATAGTAATATCTAAATCGGAACGCATGTGAGATGATGCATGGACGTAATATTACGTCCATGGAGATGATGTGAGCGCTGTGATGTGAGCGAATATAGCTAATTCGGAAAGCGCCCAAAGAGACTTCATGCCAAAAGAAAAAATCCGCGGGCTATATTTTTTTTTTTTTTTAAATAGTCTGTGTTGTCCTTGGTCGCAAAATGAACTCGCAGGGGAGCACAGACAATTTAAGGTGAATGCGCAGTGGTAGACCGCGAAATTCTTAGGTTTTTTTGAAATTTTCAGGTTTGTGTTTATTATATTTTTTCTATAGGCTGTTTAGCGGTTTTGTATGTGCCATAGATTAATATATTTAAAATGAGTCAATGTTGCGCGCGCATCGCTAGTGCTGGCTAGCACGGCGCGCGGGAAAACAAAACCAGCGCGCCATTTTCCATACAAGTTAATATTTAACAATATAAGTCTGTTTTTTTTTCCTCGCAAGTGTGTTGAAAAACGTCGTATGAAACGCGTGTGCATTAATCAATATACACTCGGCTTTCTTATCGCTCTCGCCTGCGGCTCGCGCGATAATATCGCCTCGTGCATAATGATCAACTTAGCACACATGTATCATAATGTACTATTATTTATACAAAGCGATAAGACGAGGGTTTGCATTGTTTAAATAATGATACCTATTTAATTGTACTTTAATAATATTATTTTCCTTGTAACCTAACGGTTTTCTGCTTATGGTCATGTGTGTATTAATAGCATCTATACATTAAATAGCTGACCGCGAATCGATAAATCATCATCATCAGCCTAGCCTTTTCCCAACTATGTTGGGGTCGGCTTCCAGTCTAACCGGATGCAGCTGAATACCAGTATTTTACATGGAGCGACTGCCTATCTGACCTCCACAATCCAGTTACTGGGTAATACGATACCCCTTGGTAAGACTGGTTGTCAGACTTTCGGGCTTCTGACTACCCGTAACGACTGTCAAAGATCCACGAATGACAGCCGGGACCAACGGCTTAACGTGCTTTCCGAGGCACGGAGGGGTCACGCTATGTAAAGATGGTCACCCATCCACAGACCAACCAATAAATGTAGAAATGAATTATCTTAATTTTTTTCACGTGAATTTTTCCCATGTTTTATAATAGTGATTCTGCTATTCGGGGCAGAGACAAATCCAACAAATCAAAGATGATCAAAATCGGTCCAGCCGTGCTTGAGTTATAAATGGTGTAACTAACCCAGCTTTATTTTTATGTAGAGAAGAAGATAAATGATATAGGATTACTGTTCAGCTGTTAAGACATGAACAGGTAACAGACAGATATACTTTTTCCAGCCAGTCTTAGTCTGTTTCGTCTTATCGTCTGTTTTCAGACCTAGCCTTTTCCTATGTTTAGGTCGGCTTCCAGTCTAAGCAATTGCAGCTCAATACCAGCATTATTCATGGAGCGACTGTCTATCTGATCTGGAGATCAGATATATAGCTCAACCAACCCAGCAGCTGGGTTGTGGACAACCTAGTTACACACGGTACGGCTACACGTTACCCCTTTTTAGCGGATAATTATCTTTATAATTATTTCCTGCCTTGTGGTCGCAAGTGCTACTACTAAGCATGACGTCATGGGTTCGATTCCATGTTCAGACAAGATGTTATTGAGTTTTCCATCGGGAATAATTCTCTGAAACGGCCTGGAGTCTGGATTTGTTAAGTTTCGATCTCGTGGGAATATCGGGACGACGGCAAGGTCTGGTCTGCTGCGCTGCGTGTCGCGGGTTCGATTCAAATATTTGTATGACCTACAAGTAGTTGTTCCGGGTCTGGCTGTTTGTGTATGTGAGTTTATATGTTTGTAAACGCACCCACAATAAAGGAGAAATTCCTAGTGTGGGGCAACGTTTAAAAAAATATATAATTATATAAACAGACACACACACACTCAAAACTTTCGCCTTTATAATATTAGAGTGATAGTGTGATGTGAATGTCTAAATATTGGAGTACCTACTATATGTACACCCCTGCCTTACCCTTTGTTAGGTTAGGTATAATTATTGACAATGTCTTTTAGAAATTATCGTTTCTTCTTTTCGAAACTCTGTCCACGTTCATACAAATAAATAAATTCTGATGGGTATACTCATTTAGAATTAAAATAATATGCAAGTCAATAACAATTAATACTTGATTAATTAAAAATAGTCCTTTCAGGAAAAGAGTTAAGGCATATAATAGGCTAAACAAAAAAAAAAAACAAAGTTATATCCTAACTTATCTAAAATTATTTACAAACTAAAATATAACGTCGATATATTCATGCGCATCGCTGTCGACTGGTAATGTACCCACACTGAAAGCATTACCAACAAGGTAATGTAAATACTTACGCCATTTGAGGTTTCTGATTCATCATCATTCTCCTGAATTCATTAGGGATCGGCGCAATATGTTTGTTTCATCCAAACTTCTCTATAAGTCGTCGAGGGCCTTGTGGCTAAGTAAAAACAGCCGCAGTGGTCGATCGATCAGGTTAAGCTATGCTTGCCGCGGTTGGTCTATGGATGGGTCACCATCTTCACATACCAACACCTCTCCGTGCCTCGGAAACCACGTTAAGCCGTTGGTTCCGGCTGACATTCGTAGATCTTTGACAGTCGTTACGGGTCGTCAGAAGCCCGAAAGTCTGTCAACCAGTCTCACCAAGGGTAACTGTATTGCAAGTAACTGGGTCAGATAGGCAGTCGCTCCATGTTAAATACTGGTATTAAACTGCATCCGGTTAGACTGGAAGCCGACCCCAACATAGTTGGGAAAAGGCTAGGCAGATGACTTCTCTATTAGTCGTCATCTCGGTAGTCACCCCCTTTCTAACCACATCATTCACACAATCCATCCAACTTTTCTTTGGTCTTCCCCTACTCATAAAGCTAAAAAATAAATAAACGAATTCTGATTCTGAAACTATATTTGGAAACCACTGACTTTACAGGTTTACGTCTCAGCCGATGGTATAAACGAGTTTGTTAAAATGATTGTAAAGTCACTTTTATTTTTCTCTCTGCCTTCACAAAATGAAGTATATTTTTAAATTTCTAGTGTTATTGTTCAGCCTGAAATTTAATGGTAAGTTTTACCAAGTTAACTTGATCAAAGTCATATTTTTATTTTTGTACTAATTTTACAATTCGATTTGTCACCCGAGTTCCGTAAATCTTAAAATTTGACACTTTTTCAATTCCTAATTCAGTATGGTCACTCAATGATTTCTTTCTTCGAAACCAAGTACACGGGTGGGTTTCAGTCAGTAAGAGTCTGACACTCCCTTCCGCTCCACCTAGAGCGGGAGGGGTCGTTTGAAGATTTCCCAACCGCAAAAAAAAAAAAAAACCAAGTAATTTCCTTAGCTATTCACACCAATCTTGGGTTCATTTCGCGCGGTTTCGTTCATTCTATCATAATACGGCCCGTCGCAATCTCATCATATAGTTTAGTCTCATGGTGCACTTTGTTTACATTTACAAAAATAACAGAATATTTTCATTTCGATTCAATGTATGCAGAAGATTGTTACACTTTAATTTTGAGTAACCATATTTTATGGGGTTTTTTTAAATGTCGAAATTAATTGGCAGACTCGTGTACCTACGTCATTTCTGAAGTTTTATATTTCTACAAGTTTTTATATAGGTGGTATTAAGAGGTCATTGTACTCATCATTATCATTATCACACTATGGGACCAAACCCGAAATCGCGAAAAAATATCAGCTGTTCCCTACATTTATGTTCGTATAACTCGTCAAAATGTAGGGAACAGCAGATTTTTTTTGCGCAATAAAATATAGATAAAAGAAGTTTAATTCATTGTCGTAAATTGTCGTCTCGACCTTGTATACCGGAATAAAAATTTTATTGTCTTTGTCCATCCGAAACTGTAGCACAATTCCGTTTTAGAACATTTCATTATGATGTCGTCGCAATCTTATCACAGAAAACGTCCCGTTTGACAATTTTTTTTTGTTTTAGCGAAATATATTCTGTGTAAATATATATTGCGACTTCAGTTTGAACGTTTTTTAAGCACGAAAATTAGCTTACTGTTATTCCTGAAAGGTTTGGTAGAGGAGTATAGTAACATCCATATCTCGCCAGTTCTGCTTGTCTCATATAATAGGGGGCGAGCCTATTGCCATCAACCGGGCACAATTCCAGAATCCGAGCTGCTACTAGGAAAATTCCTAATAGAAAACCCAGTAACACTTTGCTGGACCTGGGAATCGAGCCCAGGAACTAACGCTCAGCCGTCACACTTGTGCCCAGTGAGGCAGTCTTTAACATTATCAATCAATCAACTCAGTCTATTGCAATCCACTGCTGGACATAGGCCTCTCCCAGGCTGCGCCACAACACCCTGTCCTCCGCCTTCCGCATCCAGTCCATCCCAGCCACTTTCATACTTTAACATTATATTCATAATAAAAAAAACATTTTTTTTCCAAAATGTTATAGGTATTTTGTATTGCCCTTTATTCTTGTCTTTTTTTTAAAGTCTTTATCAGTGGAAACTTTTGAATGACCTTCAAATTCATATTGTTTAAGAACACGCTTTAAATTAGCTGTAAAATAGAAAAACAAATGTAAATGTAATATATGTAAAAATAAATGTAATGTAAATGTAATGTATGTGTAATGTAATGTATTTTTCTTGTATTTTAGAGGGATCGTTCAGATGTGACTATAAATATAGCACAGTGGCCCAGGCATGGTTCAAGCATTTTGTTGTACCAGCGACTTGGTTCGATGCTCGCCTGCGATGCGCACTAGAAGGTAAGATTCTATTTTTACCCGACTACGGAAGGTATATGATTTTAGCCGTTAGGTATGTATGTATCAGTGGCAAAGGTACTATACAACTCGATTCCCACCGGCTTCCCTTCGAAAATTCAGAATGATGATGAATTGACTATACAGTCAATTCATCAAAAAAGAAGAGGGGATTTTTTTTTTAATAAAAAAATAAATCCCTTCTGGGTATTTAAAAAAATAAATGGCTTTTTAAATAAACTATTTTTTTTTCTGGTGACCCTTGTGACCACCCCTATCACCCCCCTTCCCAGCTACGTAACCTTTTGGGACACCCTGTATAGTCAATTAATCATTGAAATATAATCATATCATACTGTAGGTATTTAATACACCATATAATTAAAACATTGCAAAACGCAGGCACATGCTTTTTTTTTGCTGTATATATAATAATAATTGTGCAGATTGTAGGAGGCACATTAAAAATGCGATGTAAGTTAAACTTTGTATAATGAAGTAAAAGTGTTACAGTTTTAAAAATAGCTTAAAATCGCTAGACGCTGACGTGACGGTGCCGGGTTGTATTCGCAATGAATAATGGCGGCGCGCCGCCGCCGACCCGGCGCGGGCGGCGGCCATCGCGCGGAAGTCAAGTTGGCAGTTCCGGGCCGTGTTGCCAACTTGAGCGGCCTCGTTCGACCATAGACTATGTGTCGTTAACATCCTCCGCCCCCTTGGAAGCCGTGCTTTCAAGAAGCTCTGGATCTTCAACTGGCAGGATGCAGACTTTGTTTAGAGCTCGCCGGACGATTCCTTTATTTGTAGTTACATCTACAACTCTGCATAGACCGTCTGGTCCGACGAAAAGTTTCTCCACTCTTCCCAGGGTCCACTTCATTGGCGGCAGGTGGTCGTCCTTGATTACGACTACGTCTCCAATCTTGATAGGGTGGCCGCTGGATCGACGCCATTTGACTCGCTGTTGTAGCTCGGAGAGAAATTCTTGCGACCATCTTTTCCAAAAATGTTGCCTCAGTTTTTCTAAATGCTGATATCGGTTGATCGACAATTTTTCTACGATAGGAGATGCCAGTGATGTCAACGGACGCCCGATCAAAAAGTGGCCGGGAGTTAATGGGTTAAAGTCTGACGGATCTGATGACATAGGTGTCAACGGACGCGAGTTCAATATTGCCTCAATTTGTGCGAACAGAGTGGAAAGTTCTTCGAATGTAAGATTAGAATTGCCTGCGATTCGTTTTAAATGGAACTTAGCCGCTTTAACACCAGCTTCCCAGATTCCACCGAAATTGGGTGCATAAGCTGGACTGAATTTGAAGTCAATACCTTCGCTCGCTCCGAACTCAGTCGCGGACTCATTAGCGGCCTTTAGCATTCTGCCCAACTCGTTGTTTGCCCCCACGTAGTTCTTACCATTGTCGCAATAGATTATTCGAGGCTTTCCTCGCCTGGAAATAAACCTACGTAGACATGAAATAAATGCATTGGTACTTAGCTCACTGACAACTTCAAGGTGCAAGGCCTTGGACCAGAAACAGACAAAAAGACACAAGTAGCATTTGCTAGTTCTGGCGCCACGTCCCTTACGGTTGGAGATATGGAACGGACCTGCAAAATCGGTACCACAGATTTCAAATGGTGATGAGGGATTGACTCTAGTATGAGGAAGGTTACCCATCAAAGTTTGAACGGATTTACCCTTTGTCCGCACACATTTGACACATTTTTTTACAGTTTGTGAAGCAAGAACTCTGCCACCAATGGGCCAGAAGTTCTCACGAATCGAACTAAGTAATTGCTGAGGACCGCAATGTAGTAGACGCAGATGCTCCTCTGCAAATAAAAGTTTGGTAAATGTATGCTTTGAATCAATTAAAATGGGATGTATTTTATTATAGGGTTGCAAAGCACCTTGAATGCGTCCCCCGACTCTCAGGATGTTTTCATTATCCAGAAATGGATTCAATGATAGAATATTGGATTTACAATTTACAGATCCTGTTGTTTTTAAAGAATGAATATCCCTTTCAAAGGAATAAGTTTGCGATATTTTAGCTAATGTTTTTAATGAAGTTTGTAATTCTCGTATGGTAAGTTTGCCTTTCAGTTTATTATTTTTATTTTTACAGTTGTATATAAAACGTTGTACATAGCTTAGAACTCTCTGTAGTCTAGAGAGCTTAGAAAATTTGTCTATAAATGAAATGAAACTTTGGTTACACTGTGTAGTTAAACTAACCTTCATTTCAGGTAATGTGTTACTTGGTAAGTTAACATTAGGCTGAGGCCACTCATCCTCAGGCTTAGTTAGAAAGGAAGCGCCGTGCCACCAGAGATTGTTAAGTCAAAGTCAAAGTCAAAGTCAAATCATTTATTTCAAATAGGCACATTAAAGGCACTTTTGAACGTCAAAAAAAAACTAAATAGAAATGATTCTAGTCGCCCATTCGAAAAGGTAGTTTTCGTATGGAGAAGAATGGGCAAGAAACTCCACCGTTACTCTTTTAAAAATGTTTTACAAGGTCTTGTATACATAATAAAATTTATATGTGAACACGATGCACCCATAATAAAATTAGTCTACCACAAAAGGTAAAAAGAATTAAAAATTAAGCAATGACAGGTAAATCAAATAAGTGATAGATACATGGTGCTCACATATTTACAAGTTATTTAAAAAAAAAAAGAAAAATGAAAAAATGCAAAAGTAGTTGAACTTTAACAAGTGTGTGAGCCACTGTAGTCGCAGATTGTAAAATTGAATTAGAATAAGATGTCATAATTAAAAATATACATATAAATTAAATTAGGAACAAGTTTGATTTTGTCTAGACTTTTAGATTGTCCTATGGAGCAGGACCAGCATGTTTCCAAACATTCTTATCTTGGATATAATCCTCTAATTTGTAATATCCTTGTTTACAAAGTGTACTTTTAATATGAGTTTTAAATTTTCTTTCATTTAATTGCAATATGTCACAAGGTATTTTGTTGTAGCATTTAACACAGTACCCCATAAAAGATGTATGTACTTTAGATAATCTGAAAAAAGGTTGATCTAATTTATCTTTATTTCTAGTATTAAAATTATGCCTATCACTTATTTTATTAAAAAGATGTTGATTTTTTCTTACATACATAATATTTTCATAAATGAATTGGCAAGGTACCGTCATGATATTAACCTTTTTAAATAGTTCCCTAAGAGATTCGCGACGACGTAGATTGTAAATGGCTCTGACAGCTCTCTTTTGTAAAATAAAAATGGATTCAATGTCAGCAGCCCGACCCCATAGTAAAATGCCATATGACATAATACTGTGGAAGTAACTAAAATAGACCAAACGCGCGGTTTCTACATCTGTTAACTGTCTTATCTTTCTAACAGCATAAGCGGCGGAGCTTAGCCGCCCCGCAATAGATGTTATATGAGGTCCCCATTGTAATTTCTCGTCTAGCGTGATTCCTAGGAAAACTGTCTGATCAATAAATTCTAGTTTTTGGCCATTCAATATGATTTCACATTCGCTACTTCTAACATTCGGTAATTTAAATCTAATGCATTTGGTTTTTTTTTCATTAAGTACTAAATTATTTACCGTAAACCAATCTTGGACCTGAAGAATAGAGTTATTCACGTCGTCAAGATTTTGTGACCGTCGGTCTATTTTAAAGATTAATGATGTGTCATCTGCAAATAACACCATCTTCGGTTGATTTTGAAGTAATTGGGGTAAATCATTGATGTAAACTAAAAAGAGGAATGGACCCAATATCGAACCTTGAGGAACACCCATTGTCATTTCAGACCCTAATGAGTTTACGCCGTTTACTTGAACTTTAACCTTTCTATCTTTCAGGTATGATCTTAGCAAGTCAAGTGCTGCTTTTCTAATTCCATAGTGCTCCAGTTTCATCAGAAGTGTCTCGTGGTTTACGCAATCGAACGCCTTAGAGAGGTCGCAAAAGATTCCAATGGCATCTTGTGCTTCTTCCCAGGCGTTAAAAATGTTCTTTATAAGGGTAACACCGGCGTCAGTAGTGCAACGCCCTTTGGTGAAACCGTACTGGTGTTCATGAAAGATGGAATTTTTATTAAAGTGACGTAACATTTGATTGAGCATCAACTTTTCAAACACCTTACTGAGAACTGGTAGAATTGACACAGGTCTATAATTGTTAGGATCTTTACTATCACCGGATTTGAACAATGGTACTACTTTACTATGTTTCATAAGATCCGGAAAGACTCCTTGGTCAACACTGGTGTTAAATATGAAAGCTAAATAGGGTGCAATAGTTTCGATGAAAGATCTACATACTTTTACAGACATTCCCCAGAGATCTTCTGTTGATTTAATGTTAAGATCTCTAAAAGCTTTTATAACAGCCTGGGGGCTTGTATGCTGAAACCTAAACTCCAAAGGGCATGCCTTTACATTCTTTTTAAGTAAGGCAGCAGAAAGCGTGGGGGATGAATTTAAAGCTTCAGTAGTTTTAAGGGGAATATTAGAAAAAAAGTTTTCAAATTCCTGAGCTATTTCTACATCTGAGTTGATGGGGCCATGTGCAGTCTCTAAATTAAATTCAGTGTTAGGCTGTTTTTTCCTACCTGTTTCATTATTTATTATTTGCCAGGTAGTTTTTATTTTATCATCAGCTGATTTTATTTTATTGCTAATATAAAGAGCTTTAGCTTTTTGGCACACACTTTTAAAAGTTTTTGAATATTTTGCAACATACTGATGAAAGTTTGTATTATTCATATGTTGCTTTAAGCCATAGAGTTCAAAAAGTTTTTCCCTGCTTTTACGAATACCTGGAGTCGCCCAGTCACTAAATAAAAACTTTGTGTGAATATTTTTAGTTTTTAGTGGAAAAGTGTCATTAAACTGCGCGTTTAATATTGAAAAGAACTCGGCGTAGAATTCATTTGGGTCACCTATATTATTAAAATTCTGATCACATAACTTACTGGCCAAAGAATTATTTAATTTCTCTAACTTTTTACATGTAATTGTCCTAAACCTTATTTGAATTTTTTGTAAAGGCATGTAGGAGCTAAATGTTATTTTTTGTCCACTGTGATCAGATGGCAACTTATTTACAATTTCTTTGTGTAAGTAATCACAATTACAAAAAACATTATCAATACAAGTGGCAGAAGAAGCTGTCACTCGGGTTGGTTCAATAAAAACATTTGACAAATCAAATGACCTAAAAAGACTTAACAATCTGACAGTATTCGAGTTATTTTCCAATAAATTAATATTAAAATCTCCACATACTATTATTGACTTACTACTAGTACTAAGTTTCTTTAACACATCTTCCATTACAGAATCAAACACCGATAGATTCTGGTAACTTGGAGGTCTGTATACACATACTATAACATGCTTACCTTTAAGATCCTGCGGTTTGACTCCCCGTGAAGCTAGATCTGCCGGATTATCCTGAGTTGGCACATAGCGCCATTCATATTGAGAGGTAAGTTCGCGGATTTCCTGTATTCGATTGCATACAAAAGTTTTTAAGGTTTTAGGTTGGGTCTTAATCCATCCCAAAACTATAGTTGAATCTGTCCACAAAACAGCACGTGAAGTTTCAATATTTTTCCTACTTAATGAGTGAAGAACCTTTGTAAGCAATCTAGCACCTAATAGAGCACCCATTAACTCAAGACGCGGTATAGTTAATTCCGGTTTTATAGGAGCTACTTTCGCCTTTGCACAAAAAAGGTGAGTATGTATTTCGCCTAGTGCATCGTGTGACTTAACGTACAAACAAGCACCGTAAGCAGTCTGCGATGCATCAGTGAAACAGTGAAATTCTACCTTAATTGGTGCTGGGCAGACCACATGCCTGGGCACCTCAAGATTGGAAATATAGTGCAAATTTTTAATGAATTCTTCCCATTGAAGTTTGATGTGATTTGGGACTTCTTGATCCCAATCAGTTTTTAATAACCACAGTTGTTGCAATATTGTCTTTGGAATAATAATAGTTGCTGATAATAAACCCAGCGGGTCAAACACTTTAGAGGACATAGATAAAATAGTGCGCTTTGTGACTTTCGATTCAATTTTGAATTCTGTGGAAAACCTTAATGTATCTGTTTGCGGATACCACTTCAGACCTAGAACCGTGGACTCCTTGTTAAATTCTTGACAGTTGTTTGTTATAGGGAGATTCTCCAGAACATCTGGAACATTTGTCCGGAATTTGCGTAAAGGAAAACAGGCTTCTGAAAGCTTATTAATGACTTCATGAACAACATTCTTTAAATCTTGTTTTGAGTTAGAACCCGTATTCAAATCGTCGACGTAAAAATCATGCTCAATAACATGCTGTACGTCGGTTTTATCAGCGCATTCACGCGACAACTCTAATAAACATCTTGTGCTCAAAAAAGGAGCCGAAGCCGTGCCATAAGTTACAGTGTTCAGCTGTAGTACCTGCAACGGCTGCGTTTCTTCGTCTCTCCACAAAATCAACTGTAAATTTCGCTGAGGCTCATCAACCAATATTTGCCGGTACATTTTCTCTATGTCAGCGGTTACAACGAAAGCATTTCGACGAAATCTCAGTAAAATTGACAGAAGATCGTCTTGTATAACTGGCCCCACCAGTTGAATGTCGTTAAAGGACTTTCCGGACGTAGATTTGCACGAAGCATCGAACACTACTCGTAATTTAGTAGTTTCACTATTGGGACGTATTACAGCATGGTGGGGTAAAAAATAACCAAAAGACGGACGCTCAATTAGAGACAGATGACCCAGGCGTTCATACTCACGAATGAATGATTTATACTCCTCCTTTAGAATAGGTGACTTCTTTAGTTTTCGCTCTAAATAAATAAATCTACGACGTGCTACATTGTATGAGTCACCGAGAGCTTGTTCTGGAGAATCAGTTAGTGGAATTGTAACTAGAAAACGACCGTCATTTAATCGTTTAGTATTCTTTTTAAAGATGCTTTCACACAACTCTTCGGATTTAGAAAAGAAATGTTTTTTGATAGGAGGCAATTCTTCTACCTCCCAAAATTTTGTTAATGTTTGTTGAATACTTTGAGAAAAGTTGCATACAGTATTATTAAAATTTAATTTGCGACTGTTATCAACACTAGTAGGTCCGGATATTAACCAGCCTAATTTAGAGTGTTGTAATGTAGGTTTGTTTCGACCTAGTTTAATTAACCTTGGGTGTACAATATCCCAAAAAATGTCTGCACCCAACAGAATATCGATGTCAGAAGGACTGAAGAACTCAGGATCAGCCAACTGAAGATTGTGAGGTAAGTTTAGTTGTGATGGATCAATGCCCACACTTGGAAGCTTACTAGTAATTTGTGGTATGACAAGACATGACACAGTGACACAAAAATCGTTTAAACGAGATTTCAATTGTAAACTGCAATATTGAGCAGTATTTACAACCGCGTTATTGATGCCACTGACCGTGACTGGATTTCTGTTTGTGAAATCTAATTTTAATTTATTTTGTAGGTTTTTTGTAATGAAGGAGGACTGACTACCGTTGTCTAGCAATGCCTTTACAAGGTAAGTATTATTTTGTTGGTCGACTATCTCGACCAGGGCCGTGCATAATAACACCTGGCTCGCCATCACGACGGATAACGACACTGCAGGTGCAACGCTGGAATTCGACCCAGAAGTTGAAGGTAAGTTGGACTTTTCAATGTTATTAGTTTGTTTTGATTCTTCACTTTCATGTAACAACGTACTATGTTTTTTCTGGCAGAATTTACACGGACCTCGGAAACAACGATTGACATTGTGTCCACCGCGAAGACAGTTGGGACAAAGCTTATGCTTAGCAACCTCTTTCAGGCGCAAGTCTACACTTAAAGTTTTGAATTTTTCACACTCGTGAACCAAATGACTTTGCTTACAGATAACGCACTGCTTACTGGTCGACTTTTCAGTACTACTTGAAGATACAAAAGATTTAGTTTGGGGGTTTGAACGCTGAGGTTTAACATCTGATTTACCAAAATACAGAGTTTCTAGAACATCAGCTCGATTCCGAAGGAATTGGTAAAATTCATCAAGAGTTGGACAAACCGATAAGTTGTTCCGATGTTCTTCCCAATTGCGACCTGTGGCGCCATCTAGTTTAGAAGCCATCATGTAAATGATAACTGTGTCCCAGTGTTCTGTGGGTTCCTTTAATAAATTTAAGGCACGTAAATTTTTTGTGAAGTAGTCAATCATATAACGCAAAGATTTATGCGATTCCTTCGTGATGGCATCGAAATTAAACAGTGACTTTAAATGGTTATTTATCAACAGTCTCTTGTTATCATACCTATCACACAAGAGCTGCCATGCCAACATGTAGTTTTCAGCAGTGAATGCAACCGATTTTATAACAAGTGCAGCACCACTGTCCAATGAAGACCGGAGGTAATGATATTTATTTATTTCCGGAATGGAATTATTTTTATTAATTAGCGAGTCAAAAGTATCCCGGAACTCGAGCCACTTCAAGTAGTTACCATCAAATTTTGGAAGATCTATCGTTGGTAGTTTAATGTTAGAATTTATTTTGCAGGATGAACCACTGCACTCGGATTTATTATCAACATTATTGTTATTGTGAGTAGACCCGCATTGAGTCTGTGAACTGCTTTCAATTATCAGCTGCGCTTGTGAAATTAAGTTACAAAATGTTTCCTCAAACGATCCTCTTTCAACAAGCTCACCTTCAGATTCAAGATCTAGGGCTTCAATTTTAGATTGTAGTTCATCAAATTGGGAGAACAATGCCTGAAATCTTTCTAACTTTAATTGCAACTCGGTAAGTTGTAATTTTGTGACTTGACTGGGATCAATTGATTTTAGCAACTCAACATGTTTCTTGAATAAAGTGATTCTACCCTTTACATTACTGCGAAGCTGTCGAAGCTTCTTAATGTCGTCCGCCATTGTTATTCAATAAGGAAAGTACCAATGCAAAATACGAAGAGGCAAACAACGTTCAAACAAAGTATGAATAGCCAATAAACAATATAGGTACAAGAAATGGTACCGACAATCCAATCCCACGAGCCCGGAGCGCAGCGAGTGCAGGCTGATGGCGCCTGTGTCACCTTCAGTTCAGCTTACTCTGCTTATCACCCGCCGTGACCCACGCGCAGCAATAGTCGTGCAGCCGTGCAGCGTAGTCTTCGCGTTCCGGTGGAATCTCGGAATCTGGAATAGTCGGCGAATCTAATCACTAACTGTGTTTAAACTTGTCACAGTATAAAATGGCGGGAAGTTTTTACTTGTTTTATATTTTACTAAGTCGCAGGTAGAAGGATTTTCAATATTTCTGTTGAAAGTGTCACGTAATTATTGTGGACACTCTAAATAAGGTTTTATTATTATTAACTTCCTCTAATTATGAAGTAAGGGAACAAGATCGTCTTTGTTACAAATTAGGTAACAAAGGAGTTTGAAGTTTTATTACGACGTAGGTATTACGAAGCAGGTAATACTCGCAGGTAGCTATAGTTGTCTCAGAACGCTAGACGGAGAAGATAGAAGATCGTCTTTGTTACAAATTAGATAACAAAGGAGTTTGAAGTATTATTACAAATGACCTAAGTATTACGAAGTAGGTAATACTTGGAGTTAGCTATCGTTGTCTCAAAAAGCTAGGCGGAGGAACAAGCAATCATAGCGCAGATCGTTTTTTGGTTACAATAATGACAAAATAGGCGTTTATTTCGTCCGTAATGTAGTGAAACGTAAATAAGTAGCAATGTCATGCCCAGGTAATCGTGCGTCCACTCAAAGAAATAAGCGCGAAATGTAAGCGTGCATTATTCTAGTACGTGTACGTACCCATATTTTGCGAGAATAATCGCTTGTTTCTCCGTAATGTACCTAGCGAAGACAGCTTAATAATTATCGTGAGATAAGTATGAATTTGACTCTAATAGGAAAGCGATATGAATGTAGGTACCCAAGTTAGTATTGTGGGTACGAAGTTCGTCGTTATATTACAATAACGGAAAGAAAGTTTGCGAAACCGACACACCGTCACACAAGAGGCAAATTGAAGTTCACAGCGATTTAAAGTTGAATATGATTGTTTACCTTTACCTTCAAAATGGCCACTTTCTCAACGAACGACAATAAGAAAATCACATCACCACAGTCCACAGCATTAGTTTTCCTCAATCCTGGATTTGGGCAATTTGGATCAGCGATTCCCAGTTGTTGTTGTGGAAGTTTCGTTCAGATGCAGCAGGTACAGCTTGTCGCGACTCGTCGTTCAATCTGGTCGCGTTGTCCGAGGCGGCCGGCGCGCAATTCCTTGTAGAATTTGCAGAATTCGTCGACTAGAAAGATTCCTTTTTCTTGTTGGAGTCTTGTCGGTAGGTAGCTGTTGCGCTTCTCGCCTCAGAAATCACGTCGGGGTCACCAAATTATGTGCAGATTGTAGGAGGCACATTAAAAATGCGATGTAAGTTAAACTTTGTATAATGAATGAAGTAAAAGTATTACAGGTTTAAAAATGGCTTAAAATCGCTAGACGCTGACGTGACGGTGCCGGGTTGTCTTCGCAATGAATAATGGCGGCGCGCCGCCGCCGACCCGGCGCGGGCGGCGGCCATCGCGCGGAAGTCAAGTTGGCAGTTCCGGGCCGTGTTGCCAACTTGAGCGGCCTCGTTCGACCATAGACTATGTGTCGTTAACAATAATAATGTATAATATACCTGTGTCATAAATTCTCCCATCGCCACTGATATGTATATATGTTCATCTGTTCCCTTATAACTTCAAAAGTACTTATAATAATTTGACAACTGAGGTATCGTTAGAAGCGTCTTGACCGTCCGCTGGTTATAGGCTATGTGTTGTCACACTAAATTTAATATGGCACCCTCTAGAGGACATAAAGTAATGAATTTAAAAATAAATATTTTGGGATGGTGCCTTGTGATATCAAATGAATGGGCTTAAATTCTGAAAAGGATGAAACAAGAAAGTACCTTCCCGTGGTCGCATGCCACTGTACTAACATACATATAAGCTTATATGTATGTTAGTACATGCGGCATGCGACCATTGTATGTATGTTCGGGAAGTATGTATGCACGGGAAGGTATTTTCTTGTTTCATCCTTTTCAGTAGTCCTAATAGCTTGTTACTATGATATTGGGCCTATTACTCATTTGTACTGAGCTAATGTATCCTAGAAGTAGGACGATTTCTTTACAGAGTTTCATTGTTCAACAGGTGGTACACTAGCTTCTCCAACCACACGTGAAATAGAAGCTGAAATGACACACATCATAAAGAACTTCTTTACTTCTGAATCTGAAATCTTCACTGGGATTCATGCCACTTTTTCTCAAGGAGATTATTATACAGTTGAAGGTTAGTCTCATTTATTTATTTTTTAAGCTACACCAACAGCTTCTGTAATAATAATTAATATATCTTAAGTACCTACCTTATATAACAACTTACACAGTCGCCAATTACAGGTTAACTAGTACTCTAACAAATATGTGTTATGACATAATTATAACAAAATTATAGAATTTAGAAATTATGGCGAAATACTTCTTAAACTTAAGGTTAATTAATAAACAGGAAACAACGAGGAACAATAATGCAATTTTCCCACTTATTTAAGACATAAACAATATAAACAGAAATAAAAATGAAATCTGGTGGACGCCATCATGCGCGTGAGAGCCCTCACGACGGGGGACGCGGTGTCCCAGGGTGGGGTCGTCGTGGCGGTGTCACTCGACATCGCCAACGCGTTCAACACCCTGCCCTGGAGCTGCATTGTGGAGGCACTCCGGTATCACCGGGTGCCGCCCTACCTCCGTCGAATAGTCGAGGCGTATCTGATGGACAGAGCCGTCAGCTACCCCGGTCGCGATGGGGAGTGGAACCGGCGAGAGATGTCGTGCGGTGTCCCGCAGGGATCGGTCGTGGGGCTGTTCCTGTGGGACATCGGCTACGACTGGGTGCTGCGGGCCGACCTCCCTGATGGCGTCAGCGTGGTTTGCTACGCTGACGACACGCTGGTCCTGGCGCAGGGGAGGTCGCATCAGGCGGCGGCCGACGCGATGACACGCGGGGTTGCGATAGTCGTGGAGAGGATCCGGCAGTTGGGTCTCGAGGTGGCATTGCACAAGTCCGAGGCCATGTCGTTTCATGGGCCCCGGAACGCGCCACCATCGGGATCCCAACTAACGGTAGGAGGGGTTCACATCGGCGTCGAGACAACGATGAGGTACCTGGGTCTCGTCCTCGACAGCCGGTGGAACCTCGTCGAGCACTTCCGACGTTTGGCCCCCAAACTGGAACGGGCCGGGGCCGCCTTCAAGCGGCTCTTGCCCAACCTGAGGGGGGGGGCCAAACGCCTCCTGCCGGAGGCTATACGCGGGGGTCGTGCGGTCCATGGCCCTATACGGGGCCCCGGTGTGGGCGCGTTCACTGCGGCGGCAAGCCGCCCACTACCTGAACGCGCCCCAGAAGGTGGTAGCCATAAGGCTTATCCGGGGCTACCCCACGATCTCTGGCGAGGCGGCAAGCCTCATTGCCGGACTGCCGCCATGGGATCTGGAGGCGATAGTCCTCGCGCGCGTATATGAGTGGCGCGCGGAGGCACTTCGCCGGGGAGAAGTTCCGCTTCCGCGGCAAATCGCTGCGGAGCGGACTGAGCTCCGGCGCGATCTCATGGCGACATGGAAGGAACGACTGTCGCAACCCAGCGCAGGGCACGCCGCGATAACGGCGATAAGATTTGAGGAGTGGCTAGAGAGGCGCCACGGCACCCTCACCTACAGCCTGACGCAGGTCCTCACCGGACACGGAAGTTTCGGGAGGTTCCTGCACATCATCAGGCGGGAGGAAACACCCGGGTGTCACCATTGCCAGGATCGCCCAGAGGACACGGTGGAGCACACGGTGGAGGTCTGCCCCGCTTGGGCGGAGCACCGCCGTGTCCTCGTAGAGGCGATCGGCAGCGGCGGCGACCTCTCGGCCCTGGTGCAAGCCATGGTCCGGGGCGAGAGGGAGTGGGAGGCAGTCACCTCCTTCTGCGAAGCAGTCATGCTAGCGAAGGAGGTGGCGGGACGGCTCAGGGAGAGAGCCTCCCGTCCCAGCCGCCGCGGGAGACGCTCTGCGCGTCGGGAGCCGCGCGACGACTCCCGGCCACCGTAGGCGCGGGCCTGCGGGCGGAGAGTAATGGGTAGCTCACCGTCCGATCAGGACCAGGCCCGTGCCGGACGGCGCGTACGTGTTCCACGCGCGCCTCAAAGAGATGTCAGCATCGAGGAGGGGCCCCATAGAGCCGAAGCCTGCCGGGTCAGCGGGATTGTCCGAAAGGGTTACCGCTGGCCCGGAACATAAAGGGCTAAGGAAGGAACACGGGTGGGTTTTAGTCAGTAAGAGTCTGACACTCCCTTCCGCTCCACCCAGAGCGGGAGGGGTCATTTGATGATATCCCATCCGCAAAAAAAAAAAGCATAGCTTCTAGAATAAAGCATAAATTAGTCAATATTAGTTTAGAATATGCTTTTAGTAAGTATGAAATAAGTCCAGATTTGGTATAGAAAATGTAGCAAGTGGATTGAGAAATCCGTGATGCGGCAAACCAGATACCAGGATTCTAATTGTATAACACACTCACAATAGCTATGTCTTTTATTTTGACAATTCGACAATATTCATTGCGTTATCTACGTTGTCGAGCAGATGAATTTTTGAACATAATATGCATTTGCATATAGCAATGGATTACATTTCCTCAAAATCTGGGGATGATGATTGCAGGTGTGTTACGAAATTGGAGTGCAGATTGATACAAACAAGGTACCACGTCTTTAAGAAAAAGCAGATATCCAAATGTAGATTATTTTGCGTCTATGGACTATATTGAGACTAACAAAATTTTATATATTACAGGTATACCGCTCTCGGAAATCCCACTACCTTGGGCTGAAAATCAGCCAGATAATAAAGGCAATAATGACAGTTGTATCACTTTTAATGCTAATGGAGACTTAGAAGATCATCCTTGTGAAGATACTCGGCCTTACATCTGTTACCGTGCCAAGTCTGAAATTAAAGTCAATGAGTGCGGGACTGTTGATCCAGGTAAATACAGGCTAGGCTTGTATTTAGAATTTATTGAAGACGGTTTTACTAAAGAAATATTTTCTTAATATTTTGTCTTAACTGTTAAGCTCATTTTATTATACTTACAGAATAGTAGAATCTGTCTGACTGTTTACGATGGTATTTCGGCTAAAAATTGTTTTGAAGTTTTGGTATTTTTTTTATTTCTGAAGTTTGGTTTTATCCGAAGCTGCTCGAAAGTAACCAGTTACCAACTTCAATCACCAATGAGTAGCCAGAATGATCCTTGGGGATCCTTGTACGACGCATACAATCATACACTAGTTAAAAACACGTTAGTAAGTCGCGTCGTTTACATCATCGCTTGCATGGTCTGTTGTGTTAGTATGCATATACATGTGGCAGAGGTAACTGCAACCGTTGACACCCGTCGATGCCTGCGCTCGACGTGTCGATGGCTGCCGTCGACAGCGTGCCGCTCATGCATTTGAGTACGGTGTTCTAATAAACGAGCAGTATGTTGTCAACGACTGCAGGTGCACCTGCCGTTAACGCGTGTTGCTCATGTATGCATATTAACACAACAGACCACGTAAGCGATGATGTAAACGACGCGACTTACTAACGTGTTTTTAACTAGTGTGTCGTAGTCGTGTGTCTGAGCACGTAACAGGTAACTTTTGATTAACTCCGTGGATGATGCGCCTAAGATGAATGATTGTTCTCTCTATTACTTTATTTACGGATGAAAACGGCTGGTAACCGTGGAACCTTGTCCATGGAATATTTACGAGGAAATATAAAAAAAAGGCGTACGTTTCTACATATTACATTAGGCTTACAACTCTAGCTTTGTTTGTTTAAATGTGTATAAGAATATGCAGATTTGGTACTTTTAACATAACAGTGAAATAAAAATACAAAATAATTTCAGAATACGGCTTGGATACAAGAACAAACAGTTGCTACAAGTTCCACACAGTACCGAGAAATTTCTCCCGAGCCTTCTTCACATGTTCCGCTGAAGGCGGCCATCTTGCTGTTATAAACAGTGAAATCGAAGCCACAGTGCTAAGAGACCTCTTTGCTAAATATCCTGGCGGAAAGATGTCTGGAAATTTCTGGAAAGATGTCGCTTTTGTCGGTTTTCACGACTGGGGCGAGAAAATGGAATGGAGGACTATTCATGGTAATCAACATTGTCTTGCGCCTTTTGAATTATGGGAAAAAACTATATTTATACAGAATGAAATTTGAAAACTTGCGCCAAATCGAAATAAGAGGTGTAGTAACTTTACACCTTTTTTAGATTCACTACTTACACTCTCTTTAGAATTGTCATTTAACTAATCTAAATTCTTGAAAATAATCGTGTTATTGCCTTCAAGTAGACACGAATTATTGACGTTCCAGTAATTTTTTTTCAAAATTATCAGAACAAATAAGAAAATTAAACTTTAAATTTTAGCGTGCGCCCGATAAGCAATCTATTCATCGTCTAAGTTCACAACATGAAGCAAGTTGGCAACGCGTTGAACTAGCGGTATTTACTTAATTTTGACTGTTCGAAAAAAGGGTGCGCGACGACGCACGGTGGGCTGAAAACGAAGCTCCTTAAACTTACCATCGCTCAAAAATCAAGTACCTAACTTTGAAAAAAAAAGATGCCAGCTTATTCCTTTACCTAGCAATATTCGATGTAGTGGAACTTTTTTTGATAAAGCCATTATTTAACAAGGTTATCTGCGATTTAATATTTTTTTGTATGGAGCTGGACCGTTTTTTTTTATTTTATTCATTATTCCTAAGCAGTCTCCAAATATAACTTTCCGTGTCTTAAAATACATCATATAGGCTATATTATCACTAAAGCTTTTTATCTCGAAAACCTTCGGAACTTGGACTTTTTTAACGACAATTTTTTTTTTTTTTAATGTTATTGTCATTTAAAAGTTACTAACTGCAATGTTATGGCCTTTCTTCTATACCCACCTAAGGCCCCCCCTCCCCCACCTACCTATCTCTACCTATACCTTACCTACCAATGCAACTTACTCTAAACAACTTACAAATGCAATGTAATTTGTTTGTTATTAGATGCTTCAAACAAGCTCGTTTGTAGCAGATCTATTTCTCAGAAAAGATGTGTCAATTGTTTTGCTACGCGCAATTAGGTACATTAACTTTAAACCCTTAGTAATAGTCAGAGAAATAATAATAAAGAAAAAAAAAATTGTATAAAGAAAGAGATTGCTTAAAGAAAAGATGGATGTATTAGTGTGAGGGAAATAATTTCTTTATTTAAATAATCTATACTAATATTAAAAATAATAGATAATAATATGTACATTTATATGAAAAAATAAGCATAATCATAGGGCATTAAAAAATTCGTCCGCATCGCTGTCAACAGGAACAGTGCCCAAAAGGCTGGCAGCATTGCCACTTTGTATGGCAATGCTAATTCTTTGGCCAAGAAATAGGCCAGTGTGATGGATGATAAATTAATGAAAATGGAGTGAATGATGAAGTGACAACTGCCTAAGGAGAATGGAAGAAAGCCATTTGCATCTATATGAAGTAACCAGTAAGACCAGAGCAGGCCAAAATAAACAAATCAATTCCCGAATGAAAGAAAATGGCTGTAGATTATGAATGTATTATTATTATTATATAATAAGATTAGCCACTAAAATTAACATAACTTGCGTGCATTAAAAATTGGTGATACTTTCATACAAAATAACTGTAAACTTTGGCGCCAGCAGAGTCTTGTCAGCACACAAACTTTAAAACATCATTACTATAATTTGTCCTGTTTCAGGCCAGACGCTATGGGAAGCAGGGTACGGCAAATTTTCTGGAGGAGAGCCAAACAATGCACCACCAGGTGAAAACTGTGGTGCCATATTTCGCTCGGTTCAACTAAACGACTTGTGGTGTGACAAGCCAGCAGCATTTATCTGTGAGAAGAGTCCAGACTTTCCAGCCGTTTGTAAAGCTGAGGAAGAAGATACGAACAAATTCGAATTCAGCGAAGTACATACTGAAAATATACCTACATATTAAAAGTGAAATGAAATGAAATTGTTTCTTCTGTAAATAGAAAATATAAGCTAGATGAGGTCGGCGTTTTTTATCTGACTGCTCTGAGAAGAAAGGCCAAAAACAAACACTAACAAGGTCACAGTCTCGCTTTAAAGTCCAGACATAATCTTGGTCAGAAACGATTAATCGTTTAGCATTAATATTACTACCACATACTGACATATTACACACACACCCCCACACACACACACTACACACACAACTTACTTACTTACTTTTATTATACTAACACATTGAAGGTCACTGAACGAGACACAATAAAAGTTTTATTGTTATTATGAATAAATAAATGTCGAATTAAAAATTTTGTTTTAAATTATTGCCTTAAGTGGTTCGAGGTATTGAGACAAAAGAGTTCCTAGAAGGACTTGGGGAAGGCCTTTGCAGTGAGACAGTATAGACTAAACAAAAAAAAGTGGTTTTAGTTGACAATGAATAGTGATCAATTAAAAAAAAAACCCATTAATGAGTTTGAAACTCACCCCCTGCCATTTTATCTGTATAATTTTATAAAACATTGGTCAGGCAAGGACTTATAGCCTTTCCATAGTGCTAACCGGTTCACTTTAGCCACCCAAATCTATAATCCAATATCTTTGTTTCCATATCCTCTAATAATAATACACACCACCAACCGGCGGCGGTTGTCCCTGGGTGCACTTACATAGTGCGAACAGGGATAATCGTCGGTTGATGCTTCATTTAATTAAAAACGTATAACGGGCCTCTGCAAATTGGCTTCGGCCCCTTGGACGGGCTCCAAAGGCCCGAGACCCCAGGATCCCGAGAAATGTCATGAGACGAAAAATATAATAAATAATATAATAATTAAAATATCTGGGGGCACGGGAGTGCCCCCGCCAAGACGAGCCGAGGCACTTCTCGAAGCACTTCGACGTATTTTTGAACCTTCTTATCTTGGGTTTGGATTATACCAGATAAACATATAAACAAAATTTTCGGGATATGATGTCAGTGGTTGACTCATTAAACCTATAAAGTTTCAATTGCATAGCTCTTATACTTTAGATTTTATTGATATCTAAAATACCCCGATTTCGTCACTGACTCACTGACTTATGATCATCATGTATTGGGTCTTTCTGAAGTCCTAGAAAGATGAAATTTGCTATGTAAGCTAGTAATAGTACACAAACAACAAAAAAAAACTCTAAAACTTGGAACTTTTACCCTCCAACCCCTTAAAATAGGGGATGGAAGTTTGTACGAGACTTCCGCAGATTTTGATGCTAGAGTTCTGAAAATTGATATAGGGACTCCTTGTTATAAATAATAAAATACTTATTTCAGGATTTTCAGTAAATAACCCCCCAACTCCCCAAAAAAATATTTTTTTACTTCATAAGCATCAATATTCTAAGGTTCTTCCTGAAGTCCTAGAAAGCTGAAATTTGGTATGTAACCTAGTAATAGTACACAAACAACAAAACAATTCTAAAACTTGCAACTTTTACCCTCCAACCCCTTAAACTAGGGGATGGAAGTTTGTACGAGACTTCCGCAAATTTTGATGCTAGAGTTCTGAAAATTGATATAGGGACTCCTTGTCATAAATAATAAAATACATATTTCAGGATTTTTAGTAAAGAACCCCAAAAAAAAAAATATTTCATAAGCAACTTTCAAAAAGATGTGAAATCCCACCAAAAACATTTTCATGTAAAATGTTGCCAAGACGAGACCACATATGGCTCGCACTGCCAAAAAGTTATCAGATCTCATGTAGAGCCAAGCTTCTAACTCTACACGCCCTAACTTCACAAACTCTACACCTTAGTCAAAATATGTAGCTTGGCCGTTTCGCTGCCATCACATGGGCGTAAGGTGAAAAATTTATTCACTGTTCATTACTTTTCTGTTATACAATTGTTTTTGTAGTAAAGAAACGGCCAAGCCTCATATTTTGACTAAGGTGTAGAGTTTGTGAAGTTAGGGCGTGTAGAGTTAGAAGCTTGGCTCTACATGAGATCTGATAACTTTTTGGCAGTGCGAGCCATATGTGGTCTCGTCTTGGCAACATTTTACATGAAAATGTTTTTGGTGGGTTATTATTCCTGTTTCAATTTTGACAGTTAAACTAGATGACTAAATAATACATATCTGCGTATTTTTAATTGATTTTACGATACATTATAAGTACTGAACATCACGAGAACTTTTAAAGTTATTTTAAATTTATGTCTAAATTAAATTATTTAGTCTGGTTTTTTAATGTTGTAAAAAAAATAGAAGGACCAAGAAGTCACCCTTGGGGTACTCCTATCAAAAGTACCATTTTATTCATCTGATTGAATGTATACATTTAAAAATCTTTTTGGTGAATAGAATGAAATAGGATTCCAATTGGTCGATCAGGCTATGAAGTTTGTATTAAATTGTTGATAGCTGTCAACATAATCAAAAGCCTCGGTGAAATTCATCATCATCATCATCATTTCAGCCGAAAGACATCCACTGCTGGACATAGGCCTCCCCCAAGCACCTCCATTCGACCGGTTCTGTGCTTCTCGCATCCAACGGTTTCCTGCGGCCTTCACAAAGTCGTCGGACCACCTTGTGGGAGGCCTTGCAACGCTACGTCTTCCGGTACGCGGACGCCACTCCAGATCCTTTCGGCCCCATCGGCCATCTGTACTACGAGCAAAGTGCCCTGCCCACTGCCACTTAAGTTCCGGTGAAATTAAACCGGTAATTTATTACGCGTTCCTCCATGCTTAACAAAATGTTTGGCAAGGAAATAAATTGCAAATCGACCTTCATTTTTATTAATAACTATTCCTTGCCTGCTACTATTTGCACAGTTCCATTAAGAATGAACTACCATAAAGCCTTTCTGAACAAAACATGTCTAAGAAAGTTTAAACTTTGATCTTCAATAGGTATCTGTTCAGCCATCAGCTTCCCAGGTATGGTCCATTCCAAACATATTAGCACAGTGAAGAGGAAGTGACTCTCGGTTTCGAGAAGCATCGTTTTACACCGTCCTTTGGTTTGGTAGTTTATATTGTTAACCGATAGTTACATACCTTTGGTGTGATAAAGTATTGTTATTGTAACTAATTAAGTACCATGTTGAGGATGTTTTGATGTGTTAGCATTCAGATGTTATTTAAACAAAGCGATAAGTAAAGCTTTTTAATTAGGGGCGTAAGATATAGTTTTTCCTTCAGTAGTTGTTTTATATTATTATTATTTCTTGTGTCAGTGGTTTTCAAATTTTATATATGATTCCGTTAAACGTATACTACACTTCACATATTACATACACATACATACACGTTACATTACTGCATTTTTTTTTACTTTAACATTTGGTGAAATTGATTTATAAAAGAAGCACAAAGTATAATTATTTGACATTAACACTATAGCAAGTCGTACATACAAAAGAGAGGCCCCATGCTCGTGCTCAGCAATGGGTGGTGTCGGACTGTGGATGATGATGATGAAATGAGGTACAGATTGGAATGCGCTATTACCTATTCTAGACCATGTAGGAGGAAATGCGGTCGGAGAGACTTTTGAAAAAGCCTACGTAAAAAGTCATTATTCGAGGTTTGGCTCTGGCCTATTTCCTCCTCCAATATTGGACCAATTTAAAAGATATTTCAAAAACTGAATAAGAAGGATATATGCTGTGTCCCTATGTTTTCCTTTTTTCATGAATAGTTGTCAAATTTAAACACTAGGCCTCTGTTGACAATTTTGAACATTTTTTGAGGGTTCTGGTACTTGTATCATCAAAAAGGAAGTAGTTAATATTTATTATTCTTTAAATTTTAGCTTTATGGTCATTAACCAAAAAGAAAACAGGCGAGAGCGTTTCTATGGAGAAAAGACACCCGGACGCCTTCCCGTTGTCTTCCGATATTACGTCGGTTGAAAATAACTTGGCACTATGACGAAAAATAACAATAAAAAATTACTGCGTCATCATTTGGAAACCACTGACTCATGGCCTAATTAATCTCTTCCGATAAAATATTGGAAACAGCTATAAATAATTGTTACAACAATCCTACCGCTCATGTGAACCTCAGTCCTCTCAAAATGAAGTCTTTGTTAAAATATTTTGTGTTACTATTCTGCTTGAAATTTATTGGTAAGATATTTTTCGTTCATTAATTAGTTTTAAGAAGTTTGCTACAATTCAAGTCTGCACTAAGCTACCATAATTATATTGCTTCATAATTTACTATCAAATCCTGCATCTTCCGGTTGGTAGGTATTCCAATTTATTCTTTCTAAGTATTTGTCATTTACCACACTCATTTCTCTTTTCTTATTTCCATCCACATTCAGACTTACGAATTTTCACATTCCACTACATCTCATGTCCTTATAATTTCCATTCGCCAACAATCGGTTACTCCTCAGCTTTCGACCTGTCGAGGTTCTACAGAAACAGCTATTTCGTTTGATTTGATGTATTATAATTTATGCTTTCTTTTGCTTGGTTTTTCAGAAGGATCGCAGTCATTCAGATGTGACTACGAATATAATTCAGCAGCCAAAGGATGGTTTAAACACATTATTATACCAGCTACTTGGATCGATGCTCGACTAAGATGTTCAATGGAAGGTAAGAACTTCTATACAATTTATGATAATTATTATTCAATACTGTAATAGGGCCAAAAAAGCAGTAGTACTTACATTATAAAACTGGTTTAGAAAAGTAACAGTCGTTTTTAAACGACTTCAAAAAAAGGAGTAGGTTCTCTATTTGGTTGTATTTTTATATACAGGGTTATTGGTGAAACATTAACAACCTCTTAAGAAGTCATTGTACTCATCATTATGAACAACTTTTACTATGGGACCAAACCTGAAATCGCAAAAAAAAAGTCAGCTGTTCCCTACATTTTGACGAGTTATAATACGAACATAAATAACGAAAAGTACACAAAGAAGTCGCAGGCTCGATTTTGATGAAAAGTAAAACTGCATCATTGGATTTTTGAAAAATCAATATTTCTAGCAAGGAATCGAACCCGTTGATTTTGAAAAAAAAAAACACACACTGTATTATTACACCACTCGATAGTGTTCCTAATAAGGATCCAATTCTGGCGATGGGCAAGTTTATATTAGGCTATTGTAACTTAGATACATTATAAACAGACCCACTAAAAGCGAGAAATAAAAACTTTAAAAAAAACCGACTTCCAAATTGCAAATAAATCATCATTTCATTTCATTTTCATTTAATTTAAAAAAAACACTACAAGTGAAAAATAACGTTAATTTCGGAAGTCGGTGGCAAAAACTAAAATACGATCCAAAGACACCGACTTCGGAAATTAAAGTTAATTTTCACTTTGTAGTGTTTTTTTTTTATAATGAGTTTTGAAGTTTTACGAAGGCAGACTTGCCCGTAATTTTTGACTGTCAGCGGTATGTTATATCATTTTATTTTGTCACCAGGTGCTGTCCTAGCTTCTCCAACCACACGAAAAATGAAAGATGCAATGAAAAACATCATAAACCGCACAGGAAGTGAAGAGGTAAATGACGTCTTTACTGGGATTCATGCCACTTTCTCTCAAGGAGATTATCATACTGTGGAAGGTTAGTTATTCAAAATAGAACATACATAAATAGATTAAGTATCCTCTTATATAATAAAATAATATTTTTTAATCACAAAGGCATAAATATTTGTTACGATTTCTTGAGATTCAATTGGTAGCCCAATTAAATCTCAAGAAATCGTAATGCAAATGTTGAGAAGGTTCATATTGGCATATTTATTTATTGACTAAATTAAAACTAATACAGATATTTTAATTACAGGCATTCCGCTTTCCAAAATTACTCAATCTTGGGCACCAAATGAGCCAGATAATAAGGACAACAAAGAACGTTGTCTCACTTTGAATAGTAATGGAGACTTAGCAGATCTTTCCTGTGAAGAAACTCGTCCTTTTTTATGTTACCGTTCCGTGGACTCTAAAAAAAGAATCAACGAGTGCGGCACCACTGATCCAGGTAAATATACTCATGGCCTAATATAACGGATGGCCTGACAGGCTGTTCTTTACAGTTTGCTATATTACAACTAAGGAGTTTACGTTTCCTTTCTCAGCAATTACTTAAATATTCAAATATTTATTTTCAGAATACCGCTTCGATGCAAGAACAAACAGTTGCTACAAGTTTCACACAGTGGCAAGGAATTTCTCCAGGGCGTTCTTCGCATGTGCAGCTGAAGGCGGCCATCTTGCTATTATAAACAGTGAAACCGAGGCCACAGTACTAAGAGAACTCTTTGCCAAATATCCTGGAGGACGTATGGCGGGAAATTTCTGGAAAGATGTAGCTTTTATCGGATTCCACGATTGGGGCGAACATTGGGACTTTAGGACGATTCATGGTAATTATTCAGTATGGCATAACTTGACATCATATTATGATTAGTCACAAGCTCTGCTTAGCTTGAGACTAGACGGCGTTGTGTGATAGTTGTGGAATATTATTATTATTATTTTAACATATCTCGGGACCTTGGGGTCCCGGTCCTTTGGAAGGCGTACGAGGGGCCGAAGCCAACTCGCAGAGGCCCGTTAGAGATGTTCAATGAAATGAAATGGTTATTATTATTACTACCTATTGCAACAACGGCTACATAATTTTTAATCAAAAAAAAATTTAAACAAAATTTGAAGTAGTAAAACTGCCTAGAATCTAGATTATAGTGTACTAATTTTATTCGGAAATTTTGACGTTTGTTAGCAGATTATTATACAGGGCGTGGGGGAAGTATGGATCAAATAGGGGCTTGGGCAAGGTCATTTCCAAACTTTTTAACCCTCGTTTTTGTTTTCCTCAATATCTTTGCCTATTGCTCAAAGGAAAAAAAACTATCAAGGCTATCAATTGTTGGCATTTCTGTCGTTGGGCATTTTTTGAGATGGGAAAAAAACATTGAACTCGCGACACTGTTACCGTAACCGACACCGCGCGTGTTTTGTTTATAAGACGATTTAAATAATACACACGTAATTGTTCAAGTTTTCACTTCTGTCGGCACTCCCGGAGTACTACTGTTTTTTTTAAGAACGTTCGCATTCTAATCTCCCTCTCAGTCTGTCAAAAATGTAATCGATTTCCCTAAATTTTTGACAAGTTTTCGACATTGATTGACGTTGAGATGAGATTGCGAGTCGAATTTCAACGTTTTTATTGACTTTTAACCCTGAGAATGTCCGTAAATAAATTCACCGACATTCTCAGGGTCAAAAAGTTTCGAAATGACCTTGCTCACGCCCCTATCCGATTTGATCCATACTTCAAGGGACACCCTGTATAATAGTCCTCCAGACCGTATTTCGGCCATGGTGGTCAATCTCAAGACTAGCCTTCGCGCTGGAGATTTTTTACTGCGCATAACAAACGACTTTCCGTCGCACAGAGGTATCACACTGCCAACTTCCGAACTCTAGGCTGCTACTAAGAAATTTCTTATTTAAACTTTTGTTGACCTGGGAATCGAAGCTAGGACCCCACGCTTAGCAGTCACGCTTACGACCACGATACGGGGCAGTCGTCGGGTTGTTTTTTAGCAGGTTATAATAATCCATAGTCACGCTATAACAATAATGTGCTCTTTCCAGGTGAAACGCTTGCGGAAGCAGGGTACAGCAAATTTTCGGGAGGGGAGCCAAACAATTTTGCACCAGGTGAATCATGTGGTGCTATATACCGCTCCGCTCTATTAGATGACTTGTGGTGTGACCGGCCAGCACCATTTATCTGTGAGAAGAACCCAGATTATCCTGATATTTGCCGTGCATATACTGATGATGAACAGTGAGAAATGGACAGTTGAATGAAGAATGTTTGTTCGATAATCAAAATAATCCAAAATTATGAAATAACTTTAATTTCGGAAGTCGGTTGCAAAAAAACTAAAATACAGACCACCAGGACACAATAGTTTTGTTCACAATCTGATTGATTATTTAAGAAAATCGGCCGACAAAAAGTATCTCCTGATACGTCTACTGGCCTAGTACCATGCTTCACATTTAATTTGATCATGTGTGCTTTTTTTCTAATAACAAGCTCTTCTAGCATTGAGTGTACCTACTTTTAGGTAGAAAACAGTAAGGCCAGAATCGGACGTTACGTGTATTTTTGGTTCTAGGAAATGTCGGTTTCCTTACAATGTTTTCCTTCACCGTTTTGAGCGCAGTGCTGATGAAATAATTTACTCAAAGTAAAGTACCTGCTTGGGTTCGGACCCACAACCCACACAACACTCGGGAGTCGCGGCCGTGACCGCTGGGCCACCACTGCTGTTCTGATATTTTGTAAACTAGAATAAGATTGTAATGTATTCCTAGTTTATTTCCTCATATAATTAAATAAATTATAGTTTAATAAATAAAAACATTTATACATTTTATTTAAGAATAATATAGTCAATTTGTTATTTAAGTGTTCCTAGTATCCCGCATTATATTTATTTATAAACAACAATATCAATAAGGTAATTTGTTGTATTTAATTTGATTTATTTAATAGAAAATACATTTACTATTTCGTATGTCAGTGGTTCTCAAATACTCATGTGCGTGTGAACTGAGGGACCATACTGATATTTCGCAAAATAAAAATAGTAGGATTTAGTAGTAGACTAAAAACAATTGTAGAACAAATCTGGGAATTTGTAAACAAATATATTAAAAACTACAGCCCTTAAAGTGCGGTCCCTCAGTCCTCCCAGACCATCAGCCAGATCTCGGAAAGTATCTGAAAAATTAAGTTATTATGACTACATACATTTAGTAAAGAATTTGTAAAGATATTTACTGAATACCAGACCACAAAGCATCAAAGATAAAAAAAGATATAACGACTAAACTGAGGTCCCTCAATGCACACAAGAAAGATAAATATTTTAGTGAATATTACCGAATCAAATGAAGAAAATATTTCTTTTTCTACATAAAGTTTTAGTAAGAGACTTAAAACATTTTGTAAAAAAGAAATGGAACAAAAATATCGACGCAATTTGAAGACAGTGAATATTAAAACTGGTCCCTCAATCCTCACCTCTACTGACACATGTGCTTGTCTAACTGCTAGACGAGAGGAATATCAGAGAGTCTAGTGTACTTAAGTTTTAGTAAAAAGTGTCTACTAAATAATAGGTATCTAAAATTTTGTATTTCTTACCTCTTAGCTGAGATAATATTATTTTTTTAATCCTATGAAAACAGATAGAATAGTGTGACCACACAATGAAATGAAATGTAGACAGTACTAATGTAGACAGTACTAATGATCGTTGTCGTCACAGCGCTTCCGCCTCGTTGTCAAGCCAGCTTCCGTACTAATGATTTCTCCGACATACATAATAAGACAAGAGTCGGGTTATGACCATTTTTTTTCTTTAATTCCATAACTGCTAGCTTAAATTAAAGAGAGCAGTGGTGGCCCAGTGGGTCACGGACACGACTTACGAGTTCGAAACCAGACAGGCGCTTTACTTTGTGTAAGTTATTTCATCACCACTGCTCTCAAAACGGTGAAGGAAAACATCGTGAGGAAACCGGCATGTCCTAGAACCAAAAATTCGAAGACATGTGACATCCACCAACCCGCACTGGGCCCGCGTGGTGGATTACAGCCCACTCCCTCATTGAAAGAAGGCCTGTGTCCCTGCAGTGGGAACATTATAGGCTGATTGAAATATAACATTTAAGCTAGCCATAAATGTTATATTTAAATACATTTTGACAGTTGGTGTAGTTTAAAATCTGCAGCTGATCCTTCAGTGAGTAATTTAAAAGTAAAAAATTAATAAAACAAATAATAAAATTTATTTAAAAATATAAAAACTAAAGTTAATCCAGTTTTTCTTAAATCTATGTCGAGTTCACCCATGATTTGTGCCTGAACTAGGTATTTCAGGCGATTGGAGGTAACATTAATCGATTAAATAATCACATACATAGAATATATATCTTATTGGTACATATGTAAAAAGGTGTATAAAATTATATAATACGAACAATATTTACTTTAGCACAAGTAATAACTTCTTTGTATCTTCATAGCTCGCCTCACTTCTGCGGTACTGGTACATGAAGCAGGAGAATCGCGTGCGATGGGCAGGAGAGCTCTCAGAGCCAAGTAGGCCAGAATGTGGCGTAAGGCAAGGTGGCCTGACCTCGCCTTTGTTGTTTAGCCTGTACGTGAATGCACTGATCGAGCGGCTCAGCAGCATACGTGTCGGTTGCTTTATTGATGGAGTTTGTTTCAATAATTTAAGTTATGCAAACGACATGGTGCTGCTGGCCCCCTCGGTCGGTGCGCTCCGTAAGCATCTCGATATTTGCGAGTCGTACGCTGCTTCTCATGGCCTTTTATACAACGAAGGCAAGTCAAAATACATGGTATTCAAGTCCGATACCAAGTGCCCCTCTACCGTCCCTCCTGTGTTACTGAACGGTGTGGAGTTGCACAGGGTGTACTCTTTGAAATACCTGGGCCACTTGGTGACGGATGATCTAAAGGATGACGCAGATATGGAGATGAGCGCAGAGCATTGTCGGTTCGGGCTAATATGCTGGCCCGCCGGTTCTTCCGATGTACAGCGGCTGTCAAAATAACGCTGCATATTGCATGTCGCTGTACTCGGGGAGCCTGTGGTTCAGCTACACCCAAAAGGCCTACAATGCTCTGCGGATCCAGTATAACAACGCATTTAGAGTGCTCATCATTTAGAGTCATCTATGTTCGCTGAGGCACGTACCGACTGCTTCAATGCTGTACGACGTAAGAGAGCAGCCTCGCTGCTAAACAGACTCCGTGGCAGCCCCAACAGCATTCTACGCGCTATAGCCGGGAGACACGATAGCCCGTTGGTGAGGTCACTTGTCACCTGTACATTGTCGGTGTTATTAGTTAAGTACTAACGTAGGTTAAGACTATTGTTACTAACCCAAGGGATCTCTGTTATCTGATATAATAAATAATAATGATAATAATAATAGGACATAGTTTGAAGAGCCTCCATAAGGATTACAAAAACAAAACACGATCGATCTAAAAAAAATCTGAGAACAAAAATTTTTTTTCTTAGTTTCCTCTATTAGCTTATCTAACGTTCTACACAAGACTAGGGTTTTTCATAACGGTGATTGATTTATTTAAACACATTACAGAGGGAAGCTTTTGTGTTTTATATATAGATTATACTTCAGTATCTAATATTATTTTCCTGTGTCAGCGGTTTTCAAATACTTCGATTTTTGAATACATGTTTATTTTACTCGTATTATTTATTTTGATTGATGTTCTATGGATCTAGTTAGGACATCCAAGCTAAATGATCATCATATTTCAACCAAAAATATGATGATCATAATTATCATATTTATGTTGATGGTATATCTTCCTATTTTCTGTTTTGAAACATTTGGTTACCTATATTTTTTTATAACAAATGTATCGGCATCAAAAAATTTGTCCACATCGCTGTGAATAGGAAAAGTGCCCAAAATGCTGGCAGTATTGCCACGTTGTATGGCAATGCTGATTCTTTGGCCAAAACATAGGCCGGCCCTCTGGTCTTGTGAAGAGTCGATCAACTGCTTGGCGATGTCTCGAAAAACTAAGTGGGCACTCGGACACCACAACCCTAGTGTTTTAATTCCTAGCGGCTCGAACATAATTATAAGTTCCAAAAAGCTTGTTGTCAATCCATAAATTAGGTCTGGTTATAAATACATTGTGTCGCGCCGCCTTTGGCAACCACTGACACAGGATATATCAACCGATAAAAAAAACTGAATTCAGGTATATATACTCGTTAAAACAATTGTATCAGCATACATAGTATCATACAGTCATCACAAAATGAAGTCTGGTTTAAAATATCTTGTGTTGCTGTTCTTCCTAACTTTTATTGGTAAGATGTTTTCAATTTATAAAGCGAATTTGCTTGTTTTGTTAACTGTTAGGTACCACGTGAATACAGGGCGGTGGGATATCGACGCACAACGTGATACCATGGATTTGATTCACGATTCTAAACCCTGCATTGAAATTCCTTGACCAGTTTTTTTTTTTTTATTGCCGAGCCCTACATTTTGACTGCGTGTAGGTATTACACTTTTACGGTTTACGGTTTAAGATAATTATTTCACTCAAAAAGAATACAATTATTCACTCCTATGAGGAAAAACATGAAAATTAAAATAGGCGGTTTCGCTGGGTTATGAACTAAAATTAAGTTATATGAAAACAAAAAATAATAAAAATAAAGAAAAGTATAGAACTAAAATTCAAACATCATTCTGATTATGGTTCTTTAATAGCCTTTTAAAATTTGGAACTTTTCACAATACTTTTCTATGAATCAGCAATATTTTTTTGATAGCCGACGAAAAATTTATATGCTAGGGGATTTAGAATCATGTGCTAAATTTATGGTTTCAGTTTGTGCGTCGATATATGCAACCCTGTTTAAAAAAATATCAGCCTTAAATTTTTTTTTTGTTAATTTTCTTAGAGGATCAAGATGTTATGCAACCATTACGAAATGATACCAAAAAGTTAGCTTATGGATTGCTTAACCGAACCAAGCATAAGCGGCAAGCTTATGGGTTTCTTCAATCAGGTTATTTCACAATAAATTTTTAAATATAATATTTCTTGTATTTTTAGAGGGAGCTTTCAGATGTGACTACAAGTACAGTGGTATTGGCAAAGGATGGTTTAAACACCATGTTATACCAGCGACTTGGTTCGATGCCCGGTTGCGATGCACACTAGAAGGTAAGCTCTTTTATTCAAGAATGAATGTGTCGTGGAAGGTGGTGCAACTGAATCAGAGTAATAAAGTAACTGTTTAAACATTATTTTTTGTCATATTCGTAACTAGCTCGATTATTTGGTCGGATATTTTCTGAAAAATAAAATATGTATTTTGTCTAACTTACATGTACAGAAAGCGTCACTATGTCCTAACCCCTCAAGTTTTAAAATGTTACACTGCTACAACATTGAATTCCTTACGAATAATCTAAAGAATACTTCAAAAAGAGTCCATTGTGTTGACTCGGATTCGAACCATCGCATCACCGAACGTCGTCATACTCATACCGGCAGTTTGACGAACTAGCCAGCGAGCCCATATGAATTGCGATGAAATTGTTATCTACTATCGGCTGAGTCATTATATCTTTAGGTCCCTGTCTAATCGAAAGATGTTATAATTTGAGGGTATCCATTAATTTTACTTACTTACGTTGTCTTTATAAAATTAATCCATACCTTCAAGTTAGAACTTTGTATACGTTCACTTAAAACGGCGAAGAGTAAACGACTACTAATTTTATCAATTATTTTTTTAAATGATTTCTGATTTTATGAGAACTAAAATAGTTGTTCTGTTTGTTGTAAAATAAGATCATAGTTTTGTTAAATAATAGCAATAATAAATATTATTATATGATTAATAAAGTATTTTATTTTTCTTGATTTTTTAATTCTTTATAAATAATTACTACTTAAAACAAAATAGAAATATATATTAAAATAATATAATGAACAAAAAGCACATTTCGTGCCTATATAGGATTTGAACTTCCAATCTTATGCACGGTAAGCGGTCTTGAAACCTCCAGTCTATTTAGACGATGAATAAGTTGTCGTAAATGTTAACCCTATTATTGTTGCTTGTCGTCGCAAAAGTATTGTTTTATTGAAAAAAACAATAATAAAAACAGAATTAAAAAAAAAAACTTACTTAAACTTCTTTATTCACTAAAACAATACATTATTTAAAATAAAATGTTTTTGCAAAATACAAAAACCAACTTGGGCCTATCACGGATTTGAACGCACATGTCTTTGGTGGGGTAACTACTTAAAGGAGCTGTGTGTACAGCTTACCATTAAAAAAATAGGTATTTTATAAATATTTTTCAGAAAATATGTTTAATTTCGAAAGAATATAAATTTATTTGACCCAGGAAACTTTTCGACTAACTTGTAATTTCAATATGCAATTTCTTTAGAAATAAAAATGTACAGTGGCTTTTTCTTGTCAGTAGAAAAATCTTCAAGTTTGTAAAAAAAAAAAAACAGTGGCACTCCGGGAGTGCCGGCAAAAGTGAAAACAAAACACAAACAGAATACTTTGCCATCACTCACTGACATATCGGATATACATTAAAACCAAGTACATCCCGACGACAGCCGAACACATGCGAAGCGGGTATATTTTTAATCGTCATAAACAAAACACAACAACAAACCTATGTCCAGCTGTGGACGTCTTTCGGCTGAAATGATGAAACAAAGCACGCGCGGTGTCGCTTACGGTAACAGTGGGGCGAGTTCAATGGTTTTTTCCCATCTCAAAAATTGCTCAAAGAAGTTTTCACTTCAAAAAACCTTGTAGTCAAGTCACGGTCACCGGGATATCACGACGTGGCGGGACGTGATGTAATTTGCTTTTATTCTGTCTACAGGTGCTGTCTTAGCTTCCCCAACAACACTAGAAATAAAATCTGACATGATACATATCATGAAGGTTTCCACTTCAAAACAAGAAATCTTTACCGGGATTCACGCCACTCTCTCTCAAGGAGATTATAATACAGTTGATGGTTAGTATATCAGTTTATTAAAATATGTAATAATTTTATCATCTACCTAGCCTTGTCCCAACTATGTTGGGGTCAGCTTCCAGTCTAACCGGATGCTGTTGAATACCAGTATTTTACATGGAGCGACTGCCTGTCTGAACTCCACAACTTAGTTACTGGGTAATACGATACCTAAGTCTTGGTAAGACTGGTTGCCAGACTTTCGGACTTCTGACTGCCAAAGATCTACAAATGACAGTCGGGCCCAGGGGGTTTAATTATGTAAAGTACGCATCCACGGACCATCTGCGGCAAGAGTAGCTTAACCTGATCGATCGACTCGTGTAGCTGTTATTACGTAGCCACAAGCTCCTGTTAAATGTTACAATAATAAGCCCCTTAAATCAGACACCTATACATAAATAACGGAACCTCGACTCCGCCTCCGTAAATGCGTAGGTATAATATAACAGTTTAGTTCATCAGTTTCTTTAATCCTTGTTGTGACATCGTCTATTTTTGTTTCATTTCGTCGGTTAGTCAGTATAGATAGTGTCATGTAATTTTATTTAGATTAGATTTATCTTTCCTTAAACCAACATTCTGTGATCAAAAACTGGTACCGATACTAGGTGTGTAAAGTATGTTGCAAGAGATTCATCATTCGAATGATGAGAAATATACTCATTCTACAGAAGCTATTGGATAATATTATAATGTCAATGCAATCTTTGTACCTGCGGATTATATAAACAGTAACAAAAATTAACAAATTACAGGTACACCGCTTTCAAAAATTCCTGTAACTTGGGCAGAAAATCAGCCAGATAATAAGGACAATAAAGAAAGTTGTATCACTTTTAATGGTATTGGAGAATTATCCGATCATCCATGTGAAGAGACTCATCCTTACATCTGTTACCGTCCTGAGGATAACGTGCAAGTCAATGAATGTGGAACTGTAGATCCAGGTAAATAAATATACATACTTAGAACGGTTGAATTTGTAGATGTAGGTTTAGTCATACAAACCTTTTACAAAAGTTTTTGTCATTGTTATAATCATCATTTCGCTTTCAGAATACCGCTTGGATACAAGAACTAACAAATGCTACAAGTTCCACCTAGAGCCACGGAATTTCTCTCGAGCTTCCTTTGCATGTGCAGCTGAAGGCGGCCATCTTGCTGTTATAAACAGTGACACCGAAGCCACAGTACTCAAAGAACTCTTCGCTACAATTCCTAAATCAAATATGTTGGGAATGATAGAAAGTTGGAAAGATGCAGCTCTTATCGGGTATTACGATTGGGGTGAACATGGGGAGTGGAGAACAGTTCATGGTAATTCAAAATCTATTGCATCTTTTAACTACCACAAAGATGATAGGTATTATTCCTAATTTTTCGAAGTTAAAAGTTTCAAATTCACTTTTTCCGTCATCATCTATAGCTAGAAACGAGTTACCTAGTGCCAACTGTCACTAGCACAGACATACATATAAAGAGTAGGTCACTGTCATATTATCTTTCACATATTCCATAACAGTGGTGCCTATCGATATCCGTGGTGGTGCCAATTCTGTTGTTCACAAACTAAACTAAATTTAAGTTCAGTGCATCTTTTTCTTCCTATTTCATTAAGAAAAGGACAGAAGATAAATTTTAGTTTAGCCCTGTTAAATTAATCAGCGCTTTTTTTCTTTTCAGGGCAAACGCTGGCGGAAGCAGGGTACGACAAGTGGAATACAGGGGAGCCAACAGCAAAAGAAGGTGAATTCTGTGGTTCGTTATGGCGCAACGGGTATCTAAACGATGTGTGGTGTGACAAGAACTTCTCATTTATCTGTGAGAAAAGTCCACATTATATTGCCGTTTGTCGCGTTGATGAACCATCTTTATTGACCATTGTTGAAGAGATTAATAAATAAATAAATAAATGTGTTTAAGATCATAGAATACTAGGTACTTAGCACTTTGCCAGCCAGTTCATCCGCCCTAATATATCCTGTGTCTATAAATCCTTATTCCTAGTCTACATCATAAAGGGAACCTTTATGTTAAACCGTTTTGTAGGTTAAAGGTTTGGTTTGGTGAGTCAGTCAGCGAGTTATTTAGGATTGTTAATTTTATAATGGCGCCGATTCTGTTGTTCACAAACTAAACTAAATTTAAGTTCATGCATCTTTTTCTTTCTATTTCATTAAGAAAAGGACAGAAGATAAATATTCGTTTAGTCCTGTCAAATTAAGATACTCCATAGACAATTTAGACGAGATAAAAAATTGGCTAATAAAAATACGTCAATTTACGTCAGGTGCTGACTAATTTGACAGGACTAAACTAATATTTATCTGCTGTCCTTTTCTTAATGAAATAGAAAGAAAAAGATGCCTGATCTTAAATTTAGTTTAGTTTGTGAATAACAGAATCAGCGCCATTGTCATGCATGAAAAAATAAAATTAATTGCTCTAAACAATTGTGTTTTATTTCATTCCTTTTTGGGGCTATAAACGAGGAGAGAACAATCATCATGTGAAAGCAAATACGATACGTGTCACTTAAGTAGTCCAGTGCTAAACGCCGTGCTTGAATCTTTCACCGGGTCATTACTGTGGTGTGGTGTGGTTCGCTGTGGTCTACTAGACGATGTGTTTTGTGACAGGCTAGCTGCTTTTATTTGTGAGAAGAGTCCAGATTATGATGCGGCTTGTTCTTTTAATACTGAGATGGATGGGATGGAAATAGGAGTCATCGAAAAGGTGGGAAGAAAATATACAATTTGTTCTTGTCGATCGTTTTTCAGTCAACATTATTCGACATACTTAAAATATTTACAAGTATTGTGATGGTTATTAATTTGAAAAGATTCAACAAAGAGTTCCGGTGCTTTCGGCTAGTTTATTATTTGGTTCTAATCAAATCGAAATCGAAAATGACCGATTGTCACTTTTTAGTGCCGGCACTATTCTAATGTTGATCCTTTCCAGATTTTGCCATTTCTAGAAATCATATAAAAGTCAGACAAGACAAAGGCCTCTCCCAAATCCTTTCAGATATTCTGATTCTAAGCTTCCTCATACCGACTCACATGGTGTACTTACATCTAGGTCATCGCAGCAACTCTCCGTGCCAATAAATGAATTTATTTATTATTAAATATGTAGTAAAAAAATTATTTTCAACAAACATTCTTCATTTCAAAATCCATTTCTTACTGTTCTTCTTCAGTTTCTGCACGGCATATATCAGGGTAATCTGGGTTCTTCTCACAGATAAATGGGGCTGGCCTGTCACACCACAAATCGTCCAAGAGCCCCGTACGGAATATCCCACCACAATATTCACCTGGTGGTGCATTGTCTGGCTGACCTGGAGCAAATTTGCTGTATCCTGCTTCCGTTAGTGTTTGGCCTGAAACGGGAATGTGTGGTAGATTATTCAGCAAAGAGATAAAGCAGTGTCTTATGTCACGGGCACTATATTAAATCCCGAGGGTAATGATCGATTCTGGGGATAACTCTAGAGCGCCGAGCGTAGCGATTCTGAGTTCAGAGATAAGCAATTGGTTGGTAAAATCTAAGGGTATTAGGGTAAGGATATTGCATTAAAAACTACAAAAAGTTTTAGCTCATTATATAAAAATGACTGCCCCGTTGGTCTCGTGGTCCCAAGCGCGGCTGCTAAGCGATGATTCCTAGGTTTGATTCCCAAGTCGGGCAAAGTGTTATTGGGTTTTTCCATTAGAAATTTCTTAGTAGCAGCCTATAGTTATAAGTTGGCCCTGTGCCTCGGAAAGTACGTTCAGCCGTAAGTCATCCTCCTGATCTATCTGCGGTCGGGTCAGAATGCGTGCCGTCACATCGGATTATGAGAGTGAGGGAAGAGGAAGTGCACCTATGTCTACACACACACTTGTATTTCACTATACATAATATCTCCAGCGCCGATGACAACTCTCAGTTGAGAGTGGCCGCCATGGCCGAAATACTATAATCTGCTAACAAATAAAGCTGTTACTATCCTTAATTCTAGGCAATTTAACTATTTCAAATATGTTCATAATAGGTAATACGGGCTGGTTTCCGCAACTCTACATCAAAGCGCGTATTTTGCGTACGTATGTTCATAATATTAATAATTTCGCCGTTCTTGCAATAAATAGTAATTAGGTACGTTATGCCGTCAAATTATGGCATACTGAATATTTACCATCAATTGTCCTAAAGTCCCAACGTTCGCCCCAATCGTGAAAACCGATAAAAGCTATATCTTTCCGGAAATTTCCCACCATCGTCGTATCTGGATATTTGGCGTAGAATTCCCTTAGCACTGTGGCTTCGGTGTCACTGTTTATAATAGCAAGATGGCCGCCTTCAGCTGCACATGCGAGGAAGGCTCGGGAGAAATTCCTTGCCACTGTGTGAAACTTGTAGCAACTGTTTGTTCTTGTATCCAAGCGGTATTCTGAAAATAATGTTTTGAATATTTATGTAATTGCTATGATAAGGGAAATGTAAACTCTGCCTAGTTATGACAAACAAAAACTTTGCTTCAAGATTATAAACAACTACTAACGTAGTACAGGTATCTTACTAGCCGGACATGCAGATTATCTTGTGTTTAAGAAGAAAACTAATGATGATCATGACAATGTTCATTTAGCAGAAACTCTATTTTATCTAATCGTAAAGACCAGCCTACCAGGCCATCCATTCGAGTATATTTACCTCGATCAGTAGTGCCGCACTCGTTGACTCTTGTTTTAGAGTCCACGGAACGGTAACATATATAAGGACGAGTTTCTTCACAGGAAATATCTGCTAAGTCTCCATTACTATTCAAAGTGAGACAACTTTCTTTATTGTCCTTATTATTTGGTTCATTTGGTGCCCATTTTTGAGGAATTTTGTAAAGCGGTGTACCTGTAATTAAAATATCTGTATTAGTTTTAATTTAGTCCTTAAACATTCGCCATACAACAACGGGGCAATGCTTTTGAGCACTTTTGGGCACTTTTCCTGTCGGCAGCGATGCGGACGATTATGTCCTATGATTTTTTCGCCCTTTTAGTTTTTATATACATTTAAATTATTGTTATTTTAAATCTGTTAGCTTATATTATCTCCACAAATAAACACTCCTTTTTAGTATTTGCATAACGTAGCCCAATTGAATCTTAATATGCAACCGTTAAAATGATTCCAACTCTAAATAAATAAAAAGTTTTTATGAAACAGGAGGACTGGAGGATACTTTATCTCATAATTTAAGATTCTATTCTGATTGACTAACCTTCAACAGTACGATAATCTCCTTGAGAGAAAGTGGCATGAATCCCAGTAAAGATTTCATAAAGCTTCTTATTTCCTGCGTAGTTTGTGATGTTTGTTATTACAGCTTTCATTCTTCCTGTGCTTGGAGAAGCTAGAACAGCACCTGATGACAAAATAAAATGATCAAACATACCGCTGCCAGTACTTTTATTTACATCTGCACGCATCGCTAGCACGGCGCGCGGAAAAAACAAAACCAGCGCGCCATTTTCCATAAATATTTGTTAAGAGCCTATACTACCTCAGCTAAAATTCACTCTTTATCTCGCTCGCACGATACTGCTCGCGGACTGTGTGAAAGCGAGACAGAGTGCGGTGCTGGGCGGGAGGCAGCGCCAATAGTTTAGGTATTTGCTTTTTACGGTGAAAATAAAGGTAATTCACAAAAACTAACTAACATAAGACCTGCTTTATAGTTAGTTCAGTTAGTACGCAAAGTTTCATGATCTAATTTGAAGTATTTTTTGAATACCAGCGGTTTATTGTTCGGTTTGGAGGTAACTTTGGAAAAAAAAAATATCGAGAAAATTTTATGGAATCGTGTTTTCGTCTAACATAAGACCTTACATTAATCCTCAACTTTAGCATATATTTATTTCAAAATTAATGCTGCGGAATTTTCGACATAACGGAGGATCATGCTAAGCCATTTGAGGTAGTATAGGCTCTTAAATAATTAATACAATTCTGTCTTTTTCCTCGTATTTTGGCCCTATTATATGTAAATATTTAATTTATTTATAAATTATACTATACAAGTTCTTACCTTCCAGTGCACATCTTAGCCGAGCATCGATCCAAGTAGCTGGTACAGGAAAGTGTTTGAACCATACTTTAGCAACTGAATTATATTTGTAGTCACATCTGAAATACTGCGATCCTTCTGAAAATTCAAGCAAAAGAAATAATAAATCAAATCAAACGAAATACCTGTTTCTGTGGAACCTCGATAGATCGAAAGCTGAGTAGTAAGCCGAATGGAAATGATGAAGATCTGTGATGCGGCGGAATGTGGAAAGTTATAAGTGTGAATGTGGATGGAAATAAGAACAGAGAAATGGATTGTGTAGTAAATGAAAATAATAGCTAAGAAGGAAGTTAATTCTGACCTGGTGGCTAATGGAGATGTATGAACGAAAAATACTTCGAAAGAATAAATTGGAATAACAACCGGAAGTTACAGGATTTGATAGAAAATTATTATGAAAATTATTATTATGAAGCAATATAATTATGGTAGCTTAGTGCAGACTTGAATTGTAGCAGATTTCTTAAACTAATTAATGAATGAAAAATATCTTACCAATGAAATTCAGGCAGAATAGTAACACAAAATATTTTAACCAAGACTTCATTTTGAGAGGACTGAGGTTCACATGAGCGGTAGGATTGTTGTAACAATTATTTATAGCTGTTTCCAATATTTTATCGGGAGAGATTAGGCCATGCTTCAGTGGTTCCCAAATTATAACGCAATAATTTTGAATTAAGTATTATTTTTTGTCATGGTGCTAAGTTATTTTCAACCGACATAATGATAGCATTGGAATACAACGGTGAGACATTTTATACAGTCTACAATACGTAATAGCGCATTCTGTTTTTTACCGACTTCAAAAAAAAGGAGGTTATCAATTCGATACGTATGTATGTAATATTATTGGAATTGCATTATATTCACATATGACAATCTATTAGGGCTTCCAAACAAATATACAAAATTTTATAGACGTATGTATGTTTGTCCACGCATATCTCCGTAACTATTAATCGGATCGTGACCATTCTTTTTTTATTGGCTTACATTTACTTCAACTTAGGGCAAGTTTCATCAAAATCGATTCAGTAATTTTCAAGATATGGACTAAGACGTGAAAGTGTGACGGCCTGGCTTATTGATACGAGCTACGGGTGTAGTGTCAAAGCGAAAACATCTCAAAACCTTGAAATGAAATGAAATGGTCCTTGGTCAAATTCTAGTGCAATAACACCCCGCCGTTTTTGCGTCGGGGGTTAAAAATTACCAAATAAAAAAATTAAACCGACTTCAAAAAGAAATGAACTCAAAATTATGAAATAACTTTAATTTCGGAAGTCGGTGGCAAAAAACTAAAATACAGATCCCAAGACACCGACTTCCGAAATTAAAGTTATTTCATAATTTTGAGTTCATTTCTTTTTGAAGTCGGTTTAATTTTTTTAAATTACTTTTTTTGCCTAATAATGTACGACTTGCTCTAAGTTGTTAATGTCAATTAAATACAGTTTTTTAAGCTTCTTCTTAAAATCAATTTCACCCAATGTTAAAGTGAAAATGTGGTAGAAGATATTAATATGTTTAACAGAATCATTATATTCAACAACTATCTTCTACTTCTTCCATCCCTTGATCCGAGTTCTATCTAGAATCGGGTCTTCTTGTACAGCGGCGCCAGGACGATCAGTCCTGAGTTGTCATAGCAGTTAGGTTTTGCGCTTTCATCTCCCTCTCGATTCTGGACCACCATGTAGCGGTGGGTCTTCCCCTTCCCAGGCGTTTCGTAGGGATATTCACGACTGTTTTTACTGAGAAACTATCATCTCTCCTCATTACGTGGTCGTAACATTTCAGCTTGCTTTCTGTTAGTTTGTGAAATTCATAAACTATAAAATTTGGAAACCACTGACATTAGAATAGGTAATCACGGAAACAGTATCTTTTAGTAGGTACCTTATTAAAAGGCTTTACTTATCGCTTTCTTTGAATAAATACTTAATGTTATAAGTAGGTACTAATGAAGTCTTGTTAGATAACACCTGAATGCTAACACTTCACACTCATATAATATTATATACACGCACAGAACTACACTCAAACAGAATTTATACCAAGTTTTATCCATACTAATATTATAAATGCAAAAGTGTGTCTGTCTGTCTGTCTGTTACATCTTTACGCTTAAACCGCTGAACCGATTTAGGTGAAATTTAGTATAGAGATAGTTTGAGATTTATTTATCCCGATATTCCCACGGGATCGACACTTATGCGGGTGAAACCTCGGGGCGCTGCTAGTCTTGTATATTTCAATGTTATCATCTATAAGAATTGATTTTAGTTTTCATACCGTATTTAGTTTATTTAGGTCATTTTAGTCCGGTTATCATTCGTGGTACTTTGACAGTCGTTACAGGTAGTCAGAAGCCCAAAAGTCTGACAAAAAGTCTTCAAGGGGTATGATATAACCCAGTTACTGGGTTGTGGAGGTCAGATAGGCAGCCGCTCCATGTAAAATACCGGTATTTAGCTGCATCCAGTTAGACTGGAAGCCGACCCCGACACAGTTTCGGGCTTCTAACTACCCGTAACGACTGTCAAAGATCCACAAATGACAGCCGGGACCAACGGCTTAACGTGCTTTCCGAGTCACGGAGGGGTCTCGGTATGTAAAGATGGTTACCCATCCACAGACTAACCGCGGCAAGCGTAGCTTGACCAGATCGATCTACCTGTGCAGCTGCACAATTAGCAATGTACCTACTTAGTTATAATTATGTATATCATCGGGCCATCCACCTTTTTATCTATTACCTACCTAATAAATTACTTGCTGAGGATATGTAAAGTATGTTTGTTTAGGTACTTTTAGTCAAGTGTGCTTCATCTATTCATAGAATTTTAGTCACTTAATTGTTATCTTTAGGGGAATTTTGCTGTTCAACATAATTAGATAGATTTTTGTTTCCTAAATAAGGTATCCTTAAAATTTTACGATGCGATTATCTAGAAAGTTCGCTCAACGAAATATATTCATAACTAGCTGCACCCCGCGGATTCACCCGCGCAAATGTCGTTCCCGTGGGAATATCGGGATAAAAAGTAGCCTATACCTATGTTAATCCAGGGTGTCAGCTACCTCCGTACAAAATTGTATCAAAATTGGTTTAGCCGTTTGAATGTGAAGAAGTAACAAACTTTCGGCTTTATAATAGTAAGTCGCGGCCGTTACCACCGGGCCACTGCTCAGTTTTTATTTTTTATGTTTCATTATCATGCTTGAAAAAATAAAATGAATGTCTAAATACAATTGTGTTTTAAATGACTCCTTTTATTAAAAAAACATGTATATACTCGTTCATGAATTCTTGGCCTACCGTCTTATTTTGTAAGGAAATAACAAGTCAGTATTGAATATCATGACAGTTTATTTTGTCTTTGAAATCTTTAACAATCAGTGGAGTGCTGTCACTATTAATATAAATAAAAATAAAAAAATGCATATAATTTAGATATTCGCCTTTGGCTAAGGGAAATCCAGGCGTGATGCTATTTTTTTTTATTAAAAAATACTTGCATGAATGAAAGTTGACCATAAAATCAAGCAGTATAATTAAAGTATCCGTGCAATGATATAAACCTAACAGAATGTGAGCTCGGTTTTCATTGTCCTGTTTGTCGTATCGGCCAATGACCTCAGGCTAAAAGCTTCGATCAATGTCTGTCGAGGCTCTCGTTATGCGGTTGGATCAAAGGCCTGTTTCAGAAGGCAGTACTCCTCGATACGGCTCGCATCGTGAAGAGGTTCCTGTCTCTGGAGCCTTAACCACCAGTAGTTTGGACCCTGCTCCCGATACCGGTGGACTGCTATATTTTAATGTTTCATAAAAAATATTTAAAAATGTAGTTAGGTAATAACACGAAGAGTCAGTAAAAATATAATAAAAAAATAACGAAAAAACTTAAATGACACTATATCGAATTATCTAACCATCAAAACCTGCCAAAAACAAGAATTTTCGGAATGATATAGTTTACTCAATGTAATACTAAGCAAAAATCCGTCTACGATTAATTCAATCGAAATGAAACCACAGATAAGAAAATAATATCTATTTTATTTCAATTTGTAAAGGGAATTCACGTCACGTGATCAACTTTTAACGTTAAAGGTATCAAATCGGAAAGGGATCGGCACCGTATCGCCTCTCGCTTCGCCGTCAAACAGGCGTCGAAGGCCCGAAGCGAGGCGATTACGTTACGATTCCGATTAGTGTGCGTGGCAGTAGGGAGTTTCATACAAAGAATACTGAACGGCTCGAGTTGATACGGTGCCGATCCCTTTCAGGTTTGATACGTGTGCTATGATCTTTGTATCTCGGATACGCTTTACGGGGTTTTGTTCCAGTATGTTTTCTGTTTGCATGAATATCAGCTTTCAATTTATATAGTTACCTAGGTTTCATGCGTGGCCGCCATTTTGGAAAAAAAAAAGAAAATGGCGCGACTGTAGGTATGCCAAGACCTTCAAAGCCCTTTTGTTATTCAAAATTAAACTAGACAATAGCATCTAAAACAAAGGAATGACGATGCTATCATACGTCATCAGAGTTTGAGCAAACAGCAGGATATTCAGGGGCCTTTTCACAAATAAAAGCGTGTGATTCATTACAATCTGCATCGTTGAGTTCAGCATTACGGTATACGGAGCCACAGTATTCTCCGCCTGATGGACTTCTGTTAGGTTCTCCATAGGCGAATGTTGCGTAACCAGCTTCTAATAGAGTTTGACCTGTAAACAAAATTGGGAGACGATCTTTAGAAGAAGTGCACATCTGGTTGTCGAAATCAATGATACTTTGACTGCCCTCAATATATTTAGGGTACGGGCCAATGCGGCCAACGCGGGCTTAAAGTGCAAAAGATATTATGTCTTTATTACTTTTATTCCTCATTAACTTTTTTTGGACATTGAATTACGTAAAGAGTATTATTCTATTCTACGTAAATTTATAATAAAAAAACGCTTAAGACTTGCATTATGATAAATCGTGTAAGTTTTATGGTTTTAGCAATGTAATTAGTCAAAAGAACATGTTATGACTAATCCCTCTCCTATTATCGCTCACCAAAGTAGTCATATTAAAAAATGTGTAAGTTGCAATGACAATTCTAATAGGTAAAAATATTACACAAACCATGAATAGTTCTCCAATCGCCATGTTCTCCCCAATCACTAAAGCCAACAAATGCCACGTTCTTTGAAAAGTTTCCAATCATACTGCTTGCCGGATACTTGGAGAACAGTTCCTTTATGACGACAGCTTCTGTGTCATTGTTGATGATGGCAAGATGGCCGCCTTCCGCGGAACATGCGAAGAATGCGCGCGAAAACGTTCGTGGTACCGTGTGGAACTTGTAGCAGCTGTTGGTTCGATTATCATAATTGTATTCTGAAATGAAAGAGGTGATAAATTAGACCATTTTTTTTTGTCAATATTCTATTCAGAAAACCGGTGAGTAGGATGCCCGTTCTAATGCGTAAACTCTTATGGAGAAGAACAAACTAACAACTCCATGGTTACAAAAGTTTTTACAATAATAAGTCGCAAAATGCTCTTAATTAAACAGACTTCAAGCTGCTACTAAGGATTTCATCATAAAAAAAGCGAAAAACTCATAGCCTGACTTAGGGAAACGCGTATCAATCACCACTAGACCGACAAAGCAGCTGGCATAATGTTCCCACTGCTGGGACATAGGCATCCTCTCGGTAAGAGGGAGTGGACCATAGGATCATGGCCCACCACGCGGGCCCAGTGCGGGTTGGTAGACGTCGCATATTTTGGTTCTAGGACATGCCGATTTCTTCACGATGTTTTCCTTCACCGTTTTGAGATCAGTAGTGATGGAATAATAATTATACAGAAAGTAAAACGCCTGTTAGGGTTCAAACCTACGACCTACAACTTGTAAGTCACCTGTCATGTCTGCTCTCTGTTGCATAGGGTTGCAGCATAATGCTGAGCGATAGCCGTTTTGCGTGGATGTGATGCATGTTTCCCCCAGCTCTTTCTTATATTTTATTTTGTGTTTATATTCTTTATTGCGTCACGTAACGTATTTTCTTTCTCTCAAGCCAGCTGATTTTTTCTTTAACTGACAAGGGTTTACCTGGTTCTACAGTCCCACAATCATCCATTTCTTCTGTTGAATTTTCCGGCTTAAAGCAGTAGTAAGGAAGTGTCCTGTTACAACCAACGTCAGATAAAAGTCCCTTATTATTTATAGTGAGACAGTTCTCGTCATTATTGATGTTGTTCGGCTCATGGGCTTCCCATTTATGAGGTATTTCGGATAAAGGGACACCTGTTAGACAAATCATATTCTGTTTTTATTGTAGTGTTGTGATCTATCAAGATGTAAAACCGTTATGAGGAATGGATGGAGGCGACCTCCATCCATTCCTCCATCTTAAAAACCTTTTGAAGTCCTCCCGTGTCTATATCACTCTATTGTCCTATCGCAGGTCTGCTGGAAGAGATTTTTTATTAAATAAGCGTCACCTTTGTACAGACGCCAGCACATCAAGCTACCCGAAACTTTCAAATTTTCCCAATCAACTTTGAACCGATATATTATTAGCGATAAAGTTGAAAATCTGTTAAAGAAATTTGACAGAATGTAGTAGCTTGATGTGCTGGCCGTCTGTACCTATTTTTCTGTTCTGTTTTTTATTCTTGTCTGTTTATACAGGGTGTAACTCAAACTCAAACTCAAAGCATTTATTTCAATTAAACCATTTACAGGCACTTTTGAATTGTCAAGAAGTCGGTCAGTCAGAAAATATGAAGCTAGTTACCCATTCCAAAGCGTAGGTACCTATGGAGAAGAACGGGCAAGAAACTCCATGGACAGAAACCCTATTGCTATCCTTAAGCACTAAAGATAACTGCTGGTATAGAATCACTATACATAGTTTCAACTCGAAATACTCTAAGAATTGATACCAAAGTTTCGGTTTCATTATGTTTCTTAAATTCAAATCATAACAAACATGTCACCGCACTACATAAGTCAATCACGTTACTTGCCAATATCACGACAAATCTCTAACGTAATTCTGCGCGCCTAGTACTGTAGTATCCTACCGAAAGCAGTGTTCTTTGTCGGCGCGAACAAAGAGGCCATTTCCCCGGCTAGCATTCATAGACCTTTAACAGCCGTTACGGGAAGTCAGAAGCCTAAAAATTTGACTCCCAGTCTTATCAGGGGGTTTTGTGTTACACAATAACTAGGTTCTGGAGGTCAGGTAAACAGTCGCTCCATATAAAATTCTGGTATTATTAGCTTATTATGGTAGGGACCTAGAAGTACTGCATTCTTTGATAAGCTACCATAGAAATGTGCTGGGCTGTTATCGAATTAATATATAATAATGGCTTTATTTGACAGGTTAAGCTACGCTTGCCGCGGTTGGTCTGTGGATGGGTGACCATCTTTACATACCGTGACCCCTCCGTGCCTCGGAAGTTGGTCTCGGCTGTCATTCGTGGATCTTTGACAGTCCTTACGGGTAGTCAGAAGCCCGAAAGTCTGACAACCAGTCTTACCAGGGGTAATCCTATTACCCAGTAACTGGGTTGTTGAGGTCAGATAGGCAGTCGCTCCATGTAAAATACTGGTATTCAGCTGCATCCGGTTAGACTGGAAGCCGACTCCAACATAGTTGGGAAAACGCTAGGCAGATGATGATGGCTTTATTTGACATTGCCGGATATATGGTTTTGTTCGCAACAGCACTGGAACGCGTTAATGCCGCGAATGTAAAGGGCTGCATTCGCTGGAACGCAACGTGTCGCCTGCGCCGGCGGCCGCCATCTTTTCTCCTCTTCTCTCGCCGACTGCGAACGACAACGCGCACTAAAACTTTTCTCATCTAATTATTGTTCAAAACTTATTTATTATATTCTGTATAACTTGTCAAGGAACAATAAACGACATTGACTGTTAACACGCATCTGATTTACCTATCATCACACGAAACATTGGAGACCCACGACGTGATATACTAAGAAGATTGACGATGAATCGACCGCGTGCAATGATGAAGCTTATAACGAGAAGCGGCGAGCTGAGGCTGCCTGAAACTATTTGACGAATGATGACCCACCTACCTACTTGATGAGCCTGGCGTAGTGAGTGATTTGGTTTGCCTACAGGGAAGTACGCCCAATTTTAGTATGCTTAACCTACATTGATATTATATTGCAGCCGCTTTCTGTGCATCAGATTTAATAGGTAATCTGTCTCGAGTCAGATTAATATTAATGATTTCTTATTTCTTATTAGGTAGGTACTAAATAAACGACACTTTGCCTACCTAAACTCTTTGGAGTCAGATAAAATTATTGACAATAGTTTCTTAGTATGGAGGTACCTACTACTAATTGAAAGACAATCATACCTACCTAACTAGTAACTATACCTACTTTCTTTCTTGCACTTTGCTTACGGGAACACCCTGGCATTTTCCAGAATCGCTGTGTACACCTGCTTCTTGGTTCCCGCTGGAGTGCGCTGCAATAAAGCTGCTTGTTCCTCACTTCTGCTGCTTGCATGCTGTGCTGTGTGACCTGCTTTGCTCGTGTGTGAGTCGCTGACTGCACGAGCTGTTGTCGTAGCTATTGCGCGACGTACATGGTTTGGCTTATTATCTTAACTTTTACATGCGGTACTGAATACCAGCATAGTTAATTTCTTGACGGTCTGTTCAGTTTTTGTAAGCATTCACCATGTCGATTGAATTGAAATCTCTTGTTCAACAACGTGGTACGATAAAGGCTAGAATAACTATATTTTCAAAATATTTAAATACAGTTAAACTAATAGAAGCTGACAGCATTCCTAAACAAATTCTTATAGAAACTGAAATAAAACTATCAAGATTTAAAGAATTGTTGATACAGTTTGATGATCTTAAAACTAAAATTGAAGGTTTGGATCCTGATCAGTTGGAAGAAAATGACATAATTGAAAGTGACTTTTGCTCAAACATTGCTAAAGCTCAATTGTTAATTGAAAGTTTTGCTCCTCGTGAGGTAGTACCCGAAAATACTAACTGTAATTCTATATCTAGTTGTCAAAATGGTAAACAGGATTGCCGCAACTATAACATTAAATTGCCAACTATTCAGCTGCCCTCCTTTGACGGAAACTATTTAAAGTGGATGGAATTTCGTGACACTTTCGATTCTTTAATTAACAATAACAATACAATTCCGGATATTAACAAGTTTCATTACCTCCGCTCTTCTTTAGAGGAAGGAGCGTCTGACATAATCAAATCAATTGAATTCACTGCTGCCAATTATAAATTAGCTTGGAGTTTACTTACTGAACGCTTTGATAACAACCGGATACTTACGAATAATCATTTAAAGGCTATCTTGAATTTTGAGACAATAACTAAAGAAAATTACAAGTCACTTCGTACTATGATAGATTACTATTCTAAAAACATTCGAGCCCTATCTTCTTTGAATGATACTGAATCCCGCTGGGACATTCTACTTGTGTATATTATGGCGTCTAAACTAGATGGCGCCACAGGTCGCACATGGGAGGAACACAGGAGTACTATTGCTGCTTCACCGACAATCGAAGAATTCTATAATTTCTTGCGAAACCGTGCTGATGTTTTGGAAACCTTGCAGTACAGCAAAAATGATGCTGCTACTAAAACTGAAAAACGTTCTTATTCTAAAGATAATAAGCAAACAAAATCATTTGTCTCTTCTTCTAACACTAAAGGAAAAGGGTGTGTTATATGTTCACAAGATCATTTACTATATAAGTGTGATAAATTCAAAGACATGTCACTGGATGCTCGATACAGTGAAGTTTCCAAGCATAAGCTCTGTCACAACTGTTTACGTCCTGGACATTACTCTGCTCACTGCAAACATAATCCTTGCAAAATCTGCAACAAAAAACACAATTTATTGCTACATAAATCACAGTCCGATAATGACAAGACAAACTCACCCGTTGATACGTCTTCTGCAGCGCCAGTTCCTCATGAAGCTAGTACCTCTCAGACATCTTCTACTATTGCTATGTTTAATCCCGTATCACTCTCTGCGGCAATGCCCAGGCAGATCCTCTTATGTACTGCTCAAGTGGAATTAATTGATAGCCAAACTTCTGAAACACACACTGTTAGAGCACTACTAGATAATGGAAGCCAGTCTTCATTCATAACTGAAAAAATGCAAAGAAAACTGAATTTATCCTGTTCTAATACTAATATATCAATTGCTGGTATAAATAATAAGCTAACTAATACTACTAAAAGGTGTAACATAAAACTTAAATCGCGGATTAACTTATTCCATGCGAATGTTTCATGTCTTTTAGTGCCTGATATTACTGGGATGTTGCCCAGCTCAAAGATTAACCCTTCGGAATGGAATATTCCTAAATCTATAGAACTAGCAGATCCTACCTACTACGTACCCTCTGAAATTGACTTACTGCTAGGAGCTGATATTTATTGGGAAATTGTAGATTCCAAACAAATCAAGTTGGGTAAAAATAAACCGACACTACTAAAATCTAAACTGGGTTGGCTCGTGTCGGGCCCAACTGGTGTAAGTCCTACTACTACTACTCATTCTAACTTTTCTCAGGAGATTAGGGACTCACTAACTAAGTTCTGGGAAGTTGAGGATGTTCCTGCCCTGCCAACCAATAATAATAAGTTTTCCAATGAGGAACAACATTGTGAAAACCATTTTATTGAAAATACTATCCGCCTGAGCAATGGGCGATTTTGTGTGAAACTTCCATTGCGTGAAGTCCCCAGTGAAACTTTAGGGGACTCTTATGTTATTGCTAAAAGGCGGTTCTTAAACTTAGAAAGGAAACTTAATAAATCTAAAATCAAAGATGACTATACTGAATTTATTAACGAATATAAAAGATTAGGTCATTTAACTGAGGTAAGCCGTCCTAGCTTCGGTTATTATATTCCTCACCATGCAGTAATTCGCGAAAGCAGTGAAACCACTCGCTTAAGAGTAGTCTTTGATGCCTCTTGTAAAACTTCTACTAGTAAGTCACTAAATGACATCCAATTTGTTGGACCGGTGGTTCAGGATGATTTAATGGCAATCTTGCTCAGGTTCCGTCAGTATACTTATGTAGTGACAGGTGACATAGAAAAAATGTATAGGCAGGTTATGGTACATGAATCACAGCGTCACTTACAACTTATACTCTGGAGGGAAGACGAAAGTCAACCACTCAAAACATTGCAACTCAATACTGTCACTTATGGAACGGCTTCAGCTCCGTATCTGAGTACTAGGTGTCTTGTCCAACTCGCAGCGGAGTGTACTGATGAAGCTGTTGCCAATACTATAAGACATGACTTCTATGTTGATGACCTGAACACTGGTTCAGACTCAAAATCTCTATTAAGGGCTAACATTTCAGGAGTAATTGACAAACTTGCTGAAGGTTGTTTTCCCTTGCGTAAATTTAGAACAAACTCCCCTGATATTTTTGATGGCATACCTACGACTGACCAATCTCAAGATTTTAGCAAACAGTCCTCCGTTTTGGGATTGAAATGGACACCTGGCTCTGATACTTTGCACTACTCAGTCGAAATTGAATCTATTCCTAAAGTTACGAAACGCTCTATATTGTCGAACTCGTGTCGAATATTTGACCCTTTAGGTCTCTTATCTGCTTGCACTATTTTTCATAAAATCATACTACAGAGGCTCTGGTTGCTAGACATAGGTTGGGATGATGAAGTTCCAAAGGACATTCAAAACTCATGGTTAGAATTCTATAATGAAACGCTATATTTCGCTCATATTCAGATACCTAGATATATATTCTGCAGTTCACCTATTCATATAGCGGCTCATTGCTTTACTGATGCCTCGCAAGATGCCTATGGTGCATGCATTTATCTTAAATCGACTAATAGTTTAGGCGAAGTGAAATGTAACTTATTGTGTGCTAAAACTAAAGTTTCTCCTTTAAAATCTGAAACAATTCCCCGCCTGGAATTGTTAGGCGCGTTACTCGGTGCGAAACTATATTCCAAAGTACTACACTCTTTAAAAATCAAGATTTCATGTACAGTATTTTGGACGGACTCAACCATAGTCTTAGGGTGGTTACACACGCCACCTAAAACTCTTAAAACGTATGTAAGCAATCGAATCGAACAAATTCGAGAATTAACTGACATAACTACTTGGCGTCATGTACCTTCTGAACATAATCCTGCTGATATGGCGTCCAGGGGCATTCAACCACGTCTTCTTGATAGTAATACTCTCTGGTGGCATGGTCCTTCTTTCCTGACCAAGTCTGAACATGAATGGCCCCAACCTAAATCTACTCCTTCCACTCTACCTGAAATTAAAATAGGCTTAAATATAATTTTATATGCTGACATTATACCCTTTCAAAAATACTCTAAACTATACAAACTACAAAGAATATGTGCTTACATACTAAGATTCATAAATAACATAAAAAATTCGAGTACTAAATTAAATGGTGAACTCACCTGTTCTGAGTTGAACAACTCACTGATACTTTTGGCTAAGGCGTCACAGAGAGAATACTTTTCAAAGGAAATTCACTCACTTGAAACTTTAAATAAATTAAATTCTAAGTCACGAGTTCTCTCTCTGAACCCATTTTTGGATAAGCACGGTGTGTTGCGTGTCGGTGGAAGGATCGACAATGCATCTTACTGTCCTTATGGGAAAAGGCATCCCATACTGCTAGACCCCAAACACACTTTTACCAAACGTCTATTTGAGCAGGAACATCTTCGTCTTCTACACTGTGGCCCTCAGCAACTTTTAAATACGATTCGTGAGCAATTTTGGCCTACAGGTGGAAAAGTGTTAGCTGCGACTACAGTTAGAAAGTGTGTTCGTTGTCAGAGATTTAGAGCTAAGCCTTTAAAACCCATAATGGGCAATCTTCCGCAACCTCGTGTAACTCCTGCTCCACCATTTGCGACTTGTGGCACTGATTTTGCAGGACCCTTTCTAATTTTAAATAGAAAGGGTCGCGGTGCCAAGACTTCCAAGTGCTATTTATGCATATTCGTTTGTTTCAGTACTAAAGCTGTGCACTTGGAAGTCGTGAGCGACTTAAGTAGCGATGCTTTCATCTTGTGTTTGCGTAGATTTATTTCACGAAGAAGTAAACCTCACACTATATACTGCGATAACGGTAAAAACTTCGTAGGAGCTAGCAACGAACTGAACAGACTGCTCAAGGAAAACGAACGGTCAGTTAGCGACTACGCGAGCAAAGAGGGTATAACTTTTAAATTCTCTCCGGCTTATGCACCGCATTTCGGCGGTATCTGGGAGGCAGGAGTCAAGACAGCTAAGTATCATCTGAAACGCATAGCAGGTAACTCTAGTTTAACCTTTGAAGAATTGTATACCCTGTTTGCACAGATTGAGGCCATTATGAATTCAAGGCCCATAACTTCTATGTCTGCTGATCCATCTGATCTGTCGGCACTTACACCGGGACACTTCCTTGTGGGCCGACCATTGACCTCACTACCTTCACCCATTATCCAACGTGGCGGCCTCAATAGATACAAGCTGATTGAGCGCCTGAAAAACCACTTCTGGTCTCGGTGGAGAAAGGACTACCTTACCACTCTGCAGCAACGCGTCAAATGGCAGCGCAAACAAGACCACGTTCGTGTTGGCGACCTGGTCTTCATCCTAGACGACCAGCTGCCACCTATGAAATGGCTCATGGGCCGCATTACCAAGCTGTACCCGGGAGCTGACGGCGTATGCAGGGTGGTCGACGTGAAGACTGAGTACGGCGTCATTCATAGGCCCGTCTCTAAACTATCCCTACTAGATTCCCAAGAGCTCCTTGGGGAACATGTCCCCAAGGGGGGGGAGGATGTTCGCAACAGCACTGGAACGCGTTAATGCCGCGAATGTAAAGGGCTGCATTCGCTGGAACGCAACGTGTCGCCTGCGCCGGCGGCCGCCATCTTTTCTCCTCTTCTCTCGCCGACTGCGAACGACAACGCGCACTAAAACTTTTCTCATCTAATTATTGTTCAAAACTTATTTATTATATTCTGTATAACTTGTCAAGGAACAATAAACGACATTGACTGTTAACACGCATCTGATTTACCTATCATCACACGAAACAGGTTTGAATAGAAATTCTCTTGGCTTTTAAGGGTAAGAAGATTGTTTTGAAGAAGGTCAGAAACTTACCATCCACCGAGTAGTAGTCGCCTTTGGAGAAAGTAGCATGAATCCCAGTGAAGATTACCTTATTGCTAACTTCATTTCCATCGTCGTTGAGCAGGTTTACTAAGACTGACATCAATCCTGGTGTAGTAGGAGATGCTAATATGCCACCTGTTGTAAAGTACTGTTTTAATGAGAAATTATTTATTTCTTGTAAGTAGGTTTGTAAAAGCACTTTTACACGTCAATCATATTTTTTAAACTAGATGAGGTCGGCGTTTCCTATCTGACTATTCTGAGAAGAAAGGCCGAAACAAACTCAGAGGTCACAGTCTCTTTTAAAGCCCAGACAAAATCTTGGTCAGATCATGTGAAGACCATGTAGATTGGTGTCTGAAATGGTCTTTTGAGGAAAGAACCACACAGATTGAGCGGACCTGTCCAGTCAGTGCACGCATTTGTCAAAAATCGTGCAGCTCAACTCCGAACTTGAGGAGCTCGATGATTGAACAAAGACAAAGACAGGACATTTGGGTAGGCCGCATAACCTACTCAACTGCCAGACCAAGATTAAAACGGCAGTAATGACACACATAGTTCTCACATTTACAATAAATAAAATAATATAATACTTTGCACAGTAAATGTACATGTCATTGTATAAGTAAATAGATATAATTTTTTTTATTAAAAGTGTAAAATAGCAAACAAAACAACATTCACTGTCTAAACCTATTGGTTTAGTTATGAATAAGTGAATCAGTGTTGTTGTCTTTATAAAGTCACGAATTACTGGTAGTTTACATTATGGAGAAAACAATACGACAATAAATGAAACACTGGAATTACATGCATAATTAGAACTATCAAATAGTTCCTAGCATCGAAATTAAAAGTGTTCTTTTTTTCAGATAAACTATACTACTAATAGCCATAGTGATGGGCCAACTATGGATTTTGCCAATCTTTGTCTAGCTATAACTATTGGATACATTTTACAGAATTTCCGTTTAAAGAACTTTAATTTGGCATAGTGGGAACGTCATGAGATGTACGCAGATTAATTTACTGTCGTATAATTGTCGTCTCCACCTTTTAAGACTGAGGTGAAAGACTTGAATCAGGGGATTTATCTTCAACAGTAGAATATCAAAGATTGCCATGACGATGATATATCACAGAAGATTATTTAAGAAACTTTGACTATAGTGCACTTGCTCACACCATTACCCTTCTTATTACAGAACGAGTTAATTCATCACACGACTTTAGTCCAAGCTTTTACCGACGAACCAGTTTTGTATTTTGAACTATATTTCAACTCAGGTTAGGTTCTTAATCAGTTTTGTTTAAGGTATCTCGAGCACAGTCAGTTTGGTATTTTAAAATCCGCAGGGTAATTGCGTAACACACTATCAGTAGCAATGGGTTTCATTTTGACAGTTCAACAACATTCATTGCGTGATTTACGTTGTTGAGCTTCGAACATATGGAGCAATGGATTAGCAATATGCTTCAAAATGATTCAAATTTAGAGTAATAGTGTGTTACGCAATTAGAGTGCTGGCTTGATGATTTAAAACATGTTTGAAAAGAACCTTGTAGGTATGACCGTAAGTCTGTAGGCCATGGTTTTCAGCAATGTCGAGATATAATGACCAAGGTGGATAGATCTGAAGCAATACCTTCCAGAGCACATCTCAAGCGAGCGTCAAACCAGGTAGCAGGTATCTCTTGGTACTTCAACCAGCCTTCAGCGATAGTACTGTATTTGTAGTCACATCTGAACTTTTCACTGCCTGAAAATAAAATTACACTTATAATTTGATTTTCCTTATGGGACAAGCCGTGCCCCTGATGGCATTTCCCATCGACTAAAATTTTGACATTTCATACAAACTTCGAACTCTGAAAGGCATCAATTTTCAAAATTCCTTCCTTAGTGCTCATCTTCGTTGAAAAGGAACTCTTGCGCAGAAGTTCATGCTTCTAGACCCAGCGAAAATCTGTTTTACACTTTGAGAATTCTTTAATTAATGCTAAAAATCGGAATAGTTTTGATCAAACTGTTATATGCATTTATAATAAAATAAAATTGAGTAGGTTATATGTAAAAAAAAAGGAAAATAACAAATGTTTGAAGTTATTATGTATTTATCAAATACCACAGTTCAAAGGCTTCTTCATATTTTTATTCCACAACCCAGATATTGGGTAAAACTGGCCCTTGGTAAAACTTTTGTTTCATTTGATTTTATTGTTGTAGTATTCATTTGTTTTTAAGGTAAGGACATCTAAACTAACTTTATAAAGATAACAAAGATTATATGTTTGTTTTTTGTACGCTGTTACGCTAATACGGCTGAACGGATTTTAATGAAATTGGGCAAATACTTAGACCATGACCTGGATTAGGTCATAGAATACTTTTTATCCCGATATTCCCATAAAATCAAGACTTCTGCGGGTGAAACCGCGGGGCGCAGCTAGTTATTAAATAATCTGGGAATTTTTGTTTTTGTTCAAAATATTTTAACTGAAGATATCTTACCTGCACAAGTAAATATTATAATCAACACTAAATACTTGAGGAAAGTTGATGTAGTCAACCATAGCTCCATTTCAAAGAAAATCCAATGCGTGCGTTTCTACGAAATAAGTTACTTGTTCCAGATAATCAATTACTCAATAAAGTGAACCAAGTGCGTACCAAACATCAAATAGTTTAGGATTCATTGGCTTCAGTATATTTCACTGGATCTGGTATTAAGTCAATATAGCCGTTGGGGCATTTTTCCTTGGCATTTCCAAGGGTACCTACTTGAAAGTGGAGTTTCTTGCCGGTTCTTCTCCATAGGAAACAACTAATTGGAACCGTGCACCTAGCTTCTGACATTTCTGTGCCCATGTAGGTTTATGTGAAATAAAATAATAATTTAATATGTGACATCCACCCGCACTGGGGCCCGCGTGGTGGATTATGGCCCACTCCCTCTCACAGAAAGAGGATGCATGTATCCCAGCAGTGGGAAGATTATAGGCTGATTATGTGTGTCGTACTGTGAGTAAACGGCGACACGAAGAAAAGTATGGAACCCTTTTAGCTAAAGATGGTTGGAATTTCCAGTTATAATATTACCTACATGTATTATCGCAATATTACTATAATCAAATAATGTAATCGTTAGAATATTTCACGCCAATTCGTTATTGTTCCAATCTACGGCCTGAAGTAGCTGGAGTGGATCGAAAGCAGTGCCAGTGTGACAGCCGAGGTCTTTATCAACAAATAAAACAAACAACGCAAAAAATTAAACATTTTCAAACGAAACAAAACAACTGTCAAAAGACTGACGTCGACGTCATTGACGTCGTCGGAGTTGACCACAGAGCACGTAACAGTTTAGAGTTGACGTCATTTGCCTGTAATTATGTTGCACTTTATTAATTTCCCAGGAGTATTATTAAGGTAGCAATATACATGATTATCAAGCACAACCTTACGACGCACCACCTAACCTTGAGACGCACACCGCACTGTGTATTTTCGTTATTAATTTAATTTTAACAAGCTCATTTGCGCGTGAATAGCCTGCTGGAAACGTGGTCAGTCCACGCATTGACCCCGAAAGCGCACGGCTCTTTGTTCGGCCCAGCGTTACGGCGACTTCTGATTTCATCCACCTGAAAGGTCATAAGCCGGTGGCCAATGCTGCTGGCCCTATTTGTCATAGTGTCACTTTTTTCAAAAATGGTTGAGCTGAATGGTGCTAATCACGGAAGAGTTAAATGTGCTAATACATGCGTCATGTTCGTAAACGGGCGCCGTCAGTAGGGACTGGTCATCTCTTTTCGCGTCTGCATCACTCCATGTCAACTGAGGAAGTCGTGCAGTATTTGAAGGTGAAGACCAACTGGACTCTGAGGGCCGAAAGGTTGGAATCGCGCCACAACATCAACTTCAAGTCATTCGTGGTACGAGTTCCAACCCAATATCTATAGACCTGTCTGAAAGAGGACTTTTGGCCGAAAGGTGATATACGAATATCGACGTTTCCGTGGACGGTTGCGCGACACCACGCGGCGAAACACGACGCAGACAATGTTACGTGTATAGTTCATAGTTTTAAGGTTTTTAATATGTATTAGTTTATTATTGTATAAGATTATTTTGTGTATTTTATCTATGGGCCTATATCTATACTTGATGATAAAATGATTATTAGGTATTATTTTCTGCCATGGCTTATTTTAATTTATTTTATATTTCAATTGTTTTTTGCCCGTTATCCATAGGTACCTACGCTTTGGAATGGGTAACTAGCTTCAACTTTCTGATTAACTGAGAGACTATTTAATTTTGACAATTCAAAAGTGCCTGTAATTGGTTTCATTGAAATAAATGCGGTTGGTTAATTAATGTGACATGTAAAACATGAACAGTAATAAAAAGAAAATTGGTAGGTTGTTATTTCATCCTACAATTTCAGTAGGTAGGTACCTACAAAAAATACTCAAGGAACTTAGTAAATGAATGGCCATTTAGATAATAGTTCGGCAGTCCATATGTTAGGTTCGAACTGTGACCGGTCACGCACGAGCCGAATTGGTCGCAGTAAATAAGCCAGGGCACCCCGACCAAATGAGTTAGGTAAGGTGACATCGCAACTGAGGTCGTATGGGAGGCATCGCGGCTGAGGGTTGGAGGCCGTGGCGGGAGAGGAGTATTGCGGTGCGCCGCTCTCCCTACCTTCCGCGGCCTTGACGGGGTCGCCACCGTCTGATGGCGGACGCGGTGGGGCCGCAAGGGAGGAGGAGTCTTGGTATGACGTTGGCCGCTCTCCCTATCCTCTGCGGCCGAAAATTGGCAGGCGGCGGGGCCAATGACCTGACCCGTCGCAGGGGGACCAAAGGTGCCCAGCCACGGGGTCGTCTGGCGCCCATGTGCTGGTTTGGTCCCTGGGGTGGTCACGGCGTGCTATGTGTTCTGGTGCGCCGGTGATGGACAGTACCCCAGAGGAGGGTCCGTGACGAACAGCCGCGGCGGGTTCACGGATGAGTGCTAACGCGTGCCCGTGTTCCCGCCGTAAGCGGCAGAGGAGGACACCGTGGAGTTTTAGTGGGTTGGAGTCCCTCATAACTGCATGAGCATTTACCCACGTTAAAAAAAAGGCTATCAAACGCGCGCAAGCCGAGCGACCGAAGCGAGCGGTGCAGTGTCGCGGCAGCGGCCGGGGAGCGCTACTTCCAGGTTAGATTGCTTACCGACTAATTCCGATTTGTTAACTGCCCACATGTAGGTAACTGTGAGTTCATTAATTTTACTACTTAATTATTTATTTAAATATTTTGTAGAACAGAAAAAGCCGTACAAAGGCCTCATCTATATATAAATAAAAATCAAGGGTTTGTATGATTGTCCTCTATGCGTTCCGAAACCATTGGTCCGATTGTAATGAAACTTTGGTAGGGTGTACGGGGGACGCCCGTGAATAATTAGGGACCCCCCTAATTATGAAAAAGTTACAATAAAGAATCTGAGGCGGTACAAAGTTCGTCGGGTCGGCTAGTAATTACATAAAAGAACATAAAGAAATTCACAAATAACTTGTTTCTGAAAGATTAATGTTCACGCAAATAGCCACTCTAACATTATAAAGGTATAAACTTATTTAAGTATTTAACATTTTAATAGCAGCGGTGTCCTTGGCTTAACAATAATTAATGTTTATAATTGTGGAGCCGTCTGGTTCGTGATAACTAGGCATTTGAGGTGTTAGAAGTTCTAGAAACGTTTGAAAAGGCCTCACGATGGAGTTTCCCGAAGTAGAAATACACTCACGCTTCGCCAGCAATATTTAAAAACTTTTTAGCTTTTTGTACCGTAGGATGCAAACGGGACTCTATTACTAAGGCTAATTTACACAGATTGTGCACTACTATGACCGTTATAACTACAAATAATAAAAATACACAATAAAAGTATGTCGGAAATAATATAATAAATAGCAACTTACTCATAAACTAATTTTACTAACCTCAATCAAACAAAACTGAAAGTAGCTAAGTTTGTTTCAAAATTAGTCAAATTAGTATTAACTATAACGAGTGCAGTTTGCACTGCCATTCAGTTCACGCTCATTGGACAATATTGGATCACTAATTACATTACAATAATATCGTAACCATCCTATTTTGGAGCTTAATCTGATTAGCCAAATATACAAGGTAGGTACTTAACAAATTCAACTAGCGTTGAGGTAGAACCTGGATGAGCCTGGCACAGGAGCGTTGAGAGTATATGTAGCTCAAATTGTTTTGTTTTGTAGTATTCTGGATTTAGGTCTACTAGTCACACAAGACAAAAAAGTTGCTCGACGCACCGAGAGCGCCTGGAGGATCTATTGGTCAATGAAAGATCTTCTAAAAGGATATCTATAACCGCGAAGTCTCAAAAGGAGAATTATGGACATGTGTATTCTCCCCATTCTCACATATGGTGCTCAAACCTGGTCTTTGACACTTCAGCAGAGGTCCAAACTCGAGGTTTGCCAGCGAGCCATGGAGCGTAGTATCCTGGAGGTTCGAATTTCTGACCGTATAAGGTGCATAATACTGCGCGCCAAAACTAAAATAACAGAAGTTACCCAAAAAGCCACTAAACTTAAGTGGGACTGGGCCGAACATGTTTGCCGCATGTCCGATGACAATTGGGCTAAGAGAACCACCGATTGGGTCCCACTAAGAAACGCACGACGACGCCACCGCGGCAGGCCAAGACGAAGATGGCGGGACGAACTTGACTCATGCCGTAGGGACTGGCCGGCACTAGCAAAAGACAGAATTACGTGGAAATGGAAGAGGGAGGCCTTTGCCCTGCAGTGGGACAGTACAGGCTAGTTAGATTAGAATATACCTACACACATTATTTTTTCTTTTTTGTCTTTAATTTTCACTTATCTATGTCATACATACCTATTATTTGTATGGTTACTGAAATGCCAATTTTAAATGTAAACAAAATAGATTGAAATGTTAATTAATTTGAATTGTAAATGACAGTGCTGTTTGTGTGCTTATTCTAAATAAATAAATAACAATGTGGAACCACTGACCTCATTGTCCACATTCGCAGACATAATGGAAATACCTCTTTATAGTAGTTGAAATAGTTTAATTGCCAAACATTGCATTTGAGTCTTTACGAAATGAAGTCTTGTTTTAAATATTTTGTGTTACTATTCTGCCTGAATTTTGTTGGTGAGCTGGGGGCCTAAAAAGGCCACTTTTGCAGAATCATAAAAGGAATTCATCAAATCATTATAAATCATAATAGACAGTTAACTGTTAAGTTAATCGTATCAAATCCCATTGGTGAAGGATTTTTCAGTTATTTTTTTTTTGTCTGTGCTTAAATACCAATCCAAATCCAATCCCAATCTCTTGCAACGAAAAAAAGCAAAATACGTTTATGATTCTGCCAAAGTGGCCTTTTTAGGCCCCCTGATTTTTGCTTGGGAGATTGAATCGAACCGTCAGATTTTTTTTTTTAATAGAATACCGTATTTTACTTTGTTAAATTATTTTGTTTGTATTTTAGAGGGATCATTCAGGTGTGACTACAAATACAGTCCAAAAGCGAAAGCATGGTTTAAGCCCTTTGTTGTACAGTCAGCGTCAGAGAAATGGAACCCCCCCAAGACTTAAAGACTATCATCGCCCGAGCACGCTCGGGCCCGCCATCGCTCGTCGCTCGAGCGACGCGGCGGGTGGCGGGCGGGGCGGCGGCGCTGGCGCGTCACGTGAGCCTTGAGCAGCTCCCTCCCCCGCCGCCGCCGCACCCATCTCTGCCCGAGCGCATCCAACGGTCTGCCTCAGATATTATTTGCAAGTTTCATTCAAGTTTTTAATAATTCTTTCGGCTTCCTTCTGGCCGAACCGTATACCAAGAATAACTTACAAAAAGACACTTTGCGTGCGATTAAGATACGAACCCGCATCACCAGGCGCCAGCCGATCATCGAGACCGTGTCTTATACTACTAGGCTATTGGCTCAGTTGTCAACCTCAACGAAAATTGGAATAGTATTACTCCATAAAACGAACAAGGTTATTAACCGTCTAATCTTCTAGATAATAAGGTTTAAATTTCAACTTTCGTTTTATATTTAATACCTTAGTTTTACAAAATGCAATACGCATTAACTCCTCAATTAACTAAAAGATAAGGTTGAAATTAGCTTGTTTGGTTGAATATAATGTGTTGATTCCGATTGTTGCACTACCGTCATTTTACTTCAGAAACTTAACTGCTGTATGAACTGCGAGTTAAGGTTGAATTTAGAATACTTCTTCGCTTTATTTAGTAAACTGTGATTGAGGGTATAATTATTTTTTAAATGGTTTCGTTTTCGTGCCGATTCGCTTGTGTGTAATTATCTTCGTCGTAATATTATCAAATTTATTAAGTTTTTGACCAGTTGATTCTATTAACCGATGGTATGGTTTGATTAACAACTTTTTTGAAGGCTAAAATTGTTGTTATCTGGGAACAGGAACAAAGCATAAAGAAAATAGCACGAGTTATGGGCATAACGGTAAGATTTATGTTATACTTCCACATATTACCTATTTATTGTTGCAATAATGTTGCATTATTACTTACTAGTTGGATGTTTTTATGTATTTCTAATATTATTATTTTCATTGCAGAGAAAAACAGTTCGTAGATGGATACAAAGGTATCAAGCGACGGGTGATGTGAAATGTGATCGCCAAGGCCAGAGAAAATACAAATGGAGCGACAACGTAATATTGTGAAAGTTCATTTAGTGGCACCCTTCAAAACTTCAAGAAGTGATAGACTGTGACATCCTCTCCGTTATTATAAGGCAATTTACTCGGCAGATTGATTGTGTAATGTATCTGATAAAATTGCGTTGGAACATATATGAGCAAGTGTTAATAATTCCCAATATTTGTGGGATCCTTATCTCGTAGTTAATCAAAAACAAACAACCTTTATAATTATTATCAATCCAGATAATCTGGTTTACAAGTAGTCTTGTAATGTATTAACGATGCACCATCTGACCTCACACATTTTTCTAATGTTGTGTTAAATAAGGGTTATTAGAAAATGTGATAAAAGAGAAAGATGTATATTGCTATACTATTATAGTTTAGCATGTTGATTCTTCCTCTGTAATTCACAGACACAAAAGACAAAATTTCTTTTTTTTTAAAGGTCTTTTCCGATAAGTAAGTATAAAAAAATCTGTTTTTTAATAATAAAATGTTTCTATAAATATATATATATAAACGAACCTTTATCTAGTGTTAAACGTTCTAAACCTCATCCAGGGTATCTCTTTTGTGTTTAGTTAATATTCTAAGTAAATAACCCCAATTTAACACATAGAAAACTGTATACTCAACCTGGAAGTGGATTCCATGAAGTCCTAGAAATGTAATTAGAAAAATAAATGAATATTGTTTATCAAAATGCCTAGCTTTTATTACAAACCTCCATTTGATTTTTTAAATAATAATTAACGAAAATCACCTAATAAAGAAACTAAAAACAAGGGTAAATAAATAAATAAATAAAATAAAAAGAAATCTTCTCATCCGCGGATTTGAACTCGTGACCACCGCATTGCCAAGCCGCAGTGTTAACCATTAGACCAACACGCCACTTACGTTACATTACGAAAAACTTAAATAGGTTTGATGTCAATACCAAGGGGGGTACCTTATTTGTGAAGCGAACTGTACCAGCCACTTGGTTCGATGCCCGACTGCGATGCACACTGGAAGGTATGTTTCTTATTTTATAATATCTTATGCCAGGAGATACGAAAAGTGGAAAAAAACAAGGTTGGTCGGGAGATCGCAAGCAAGGTCGAGAGATTGCTGATGGTAGGGTCTTTTTTTTTTTTTGCTGATGGGAAAACATCAAATGACCCCTCCCGCTCTGGGTGGAGCGGAAGGGAGTGTCAGACTCTTACTGACTAAAATCCACCCGTGTTCCTTCCTTAGCCCTTTATGTTCCGGGCCAGCGGTAACCCTTTCGGACAATCCCGCTGACCCGGCAGGCTTCGGCCCTATGGGGCTCCTACCTCGATGCTGACATCTCTTTGAGGCGCGCGTGGAACACGTACGCGCCGTCTGGCACGGGCCTGGTCCTGATCGGACGGTGAGCTACCCATTACTCTCCGCCCGTGATTGTAGGGTCTTGGGTACATTCCTAGGTTGAACACACTTTGCCCAACTTATGAATATTTTTGGGTTTGTCTATCAGAAATTATTCAACAGCAGACCTCCAATTACATTTGACTTTAACAAGTGCCAAGTGTATACAACTGCCTACCCCTTCGAGAATTTAAACTCAAATATTAGGAAATAATTATGATATTCCCTTCTTATTATCTCTTTGACTTAATCTTAAATTTTTGACATTTCTATAACTAATATTTGACTTATTAGCAATTAACATATTATCCTTATTTTATTAGTTCAATATTATTAATAAAAATGTATTTGCATATTTGAAAGGCAGAATATTATCAACTTTAAAAACTATGTAAGATCTCTGTACAAATATTCTGACGAATGCATGAACTATTTCCTGGACCTTTTCTTGGACTATTTATTATAGGCATGATGTTTTTTGTTGTCATCAGGTGCTGTTCTAGCGTCCCCAACCACACCAGAAATACAAGCTGAAATGAGAAACATCATAAACAACTCCAATCCGGAATATATATTTTTTACCGGGATTCATGCCACTGTCTCTGCAGGAGATTATTATACGGTTGAAGGTTAGCAATATAACATAATTTTTCTGTCTAGTAATCATAGACAACTATACTCATACAGATTTACAAATTACAGGTATACCACTCTCGAAAATTCCAGTATCTTGGGCTAAAAATGAGCCAGATAACAAGGACAATAAAGAAAGATGTATCACTTTTAATGGTGTTGGAGAATTAGCAGATCATCGTTGTGATGTGACTCGTCCTTACATCTGTTACCGCTCCGAGAGCTTCCAAGTAGAAGCCAGTGCGTGCGGCACTGTCGATCCAGGTGAATATTCTCGGAGGGAAGGGCTGACAGTCTTTTCCATCCAACTGATATAAATTACAGTCTCTTTAATTCATACTATAATAATTATGAACTCGAAAGTAAGTAACTAGGACTTTCTGCTTGTTACTTTTTCACTCCTTAGCAGCTGAATCGATTGGGATGGAATTTGGCACCTTGTACGCCTTTGCCTTCTGCAATGGAGCGAAAAATAATAATATAATACATTTTCTTCACAGAATACAACTTGGATAAAAGAACTGACAAATGCTACAAGTTCCATACAGTTCCACGAAATTTCTCCCGAGCCTTCCTCGCATGTTCATTTGAAGGCGGCCATCTTGCTATTGTAAATAGTGATTTTGAAGCCACAGTGCTAAGTGAACTCTACGCCAAATATCCAGAATCGAAGGTGCTGGGAAATTTCCGGAAAGATATAGCTTTAATCGGTTTTCACGATTGGGGCGAAGATAGGGATTGGAGGACTGTTCATGGTAATTTTATTTTCTTCCTTACATCATGAAAAAAAAATTTTTATAATGCAATTTTTCAGTGAAAAGAATTCTATTGGTGGTTTTGATAAAACCATCCTTGGCCACTTGTTTAGTAACCGAGTATATAATATAAACTATTAGTACGTAGGGATAGTATACTTTAAACTATTAGTTGGTTAATTAAATGTTGGTACAGAGAAATCTCAGTGCGTAGAAATGGATGACATTTGACAACTGTTAGATTTGATTAACTAAATCATCATCATTTAAATGGAGGGAGGACTTGTAGTTGGAGTTAAGGGGGTGATATGAATAGATTAAATAGTAAGGGGTTGGGCAAATGGAAGGTTGTCAAGGACGGATGTCAGAAAAACCAATTGCATCAACAAGCCGTAAATAACATGTGACTTGAAGGTGGAACACGATATCCCAACTTTGAAGAGAACCGGGCAATGATAATGTACTGAATTTCATTATAACCCGCTTGTCAATGATGTGATTTGAATTTGGAACCTCAACAAAAAATATTAATAATGAAAACTATTACCCCAAAAACTTATTTGAATAAATAAAAGCTTTATAATATACTAGCACTTTGCCCGCGACTTCGTCCGCGTGTATTTCGTACTTTCCTCTCAAAATTTCGAATATGTATGTTTATGATCTTTATCATTTATTTAGATTAATAAGTATTCGGGCCAATTTTTAAGTTTGTAGATCAACGGAATCAGATTTTTCAAATAAACAGGATCCCCGCTTTTCACTCCCACAAGGGTGGATTTTTGAAAAATCGTTTGGGATGACGTGTCCATAACTTGACTCAAAGACCGATACCTACTCATTTTCGAGTTAATGGAAGCAAGCAGTAAAATCAACCCCTTCTTCTTCTTAGCGTGTCGATAGCAATCCTAAATGGACTCGGACCCCCAATCTCCCTTTAGTTTTAAATTCATTAACCAAATGAATAAGGTTTTCATATAAACTGTATCCTCGCTTACCCCCCCACCCCCACACAGGGGTGGAATTTCGAAAAATCGTTAAGGATGTGTTTATTACTTGACTCGAAGATTTATTGATACCAATTTTCGACTTAATCAAGCCACGCAGTAAAATCCTCCGCTGTAAAATTAACTACACCTTTTCACCCCGTTAGGGGTAGATTTTCGAAAAACCCTGATACATGTTATTCTTTATTTTTGGTCTTAAGTATAAATACCGAGTTTCGAGTTAATCGGACCGCGCGTTAAAATTCTTCCATACAAATTTTGACAACCCCCAATCCCCTTTTAGGGGGTAGTTTAGAAAAACAAAAAATGCCAAACTTCATAATTTACTTAGATAAGTATTCGTGCCAAGTTTCAAGTTTATTAACCAAATGAATAAGATTTTTCATATAAACTGTATCCTCGCTTCCCCCCCCCCCCCCAAACAGGGGTGGAATTTCGAAAAATCGTTTAGGATGTGTTTATTACTTGACTCGAAGATTTATTGATACCAATTTTCGACTTAATCAAGCCACGCAGTAAAATCCTCCCCTGTAAAATTAACTACACCTTTTCACCCCGTTAGGGGTAGATTTTCGAAAAACCCTGATACATGTTATTCTTTAATTTTGGTCTTAAGTATAAATACCGAGTTTCGAGTTAATCGGACCGCGCGTTAAAATTCTTCCATACAAATTTTGACACCCCCCAATCCCCGTTTAGGGGGTAGTTTAGAAAAACAGAAAATGCCAAACTTCATAATTTACTTAGATAAGTATTCGTGCCGAGTTTCAAGTTTATTAACCAAATGAATAAGATTTTTCATATAAACTGTATCCTCGCTTCCCCCCCCCCCCCCCCACAGGGGTGGAATTTCGAAAAATCGTTTAGGATGTGTTTATTACTTGACTCGAAGATTTATTGATACCAATTTTCGACTTAATCAAGCCACGCAGTAAAATCCTCCCCTGTAAAATTAACTACACCTTTTCACCCCGTTAGGGGTAGATTTTCGAAAAACCCTGATACATGTTATTCTTTAATTTTGGTCTTAAGTATAAATACCGAGTTTCGAGTTAATCGGACCGCGCGTTAAAATTCTTCCATACAAATTTTGACACCCCCCAATCCCCGTTTAGGGGGTAGTTTAGAAAAACAAAAAATGCCAAACTTCATAATTTACTTAGATAAGTATTCGTGCCGAGTTTCAAGTTTATTAACCAAATGAATAAGATTTTTCATATAAACTGTATCCTCGCTTCCCCCCCCCCCCCACACAGGGGTGGAATTTCGAAAAATCGTTTAGGATGTGTTTATTACTTGACTCGAAGATTTATTGATACCAAATTTCGACTTAATCAAGCCACGCAGTAAAATCCTCCTCTGTAAAATTAACTACACCTTTTCACCCCGTTAGGGGTAGATTTTCGAAAAACCCTGATACATGGTATTTTTTATTTTTGGTCTTAAGTATAAATACTTACCGAGTTTCGAGTTAATCGGACCGCGCGTTAAAATTCTTCCATACAAATTTTAACACCCCCCAATCCCCTTCTAAGTAGTTAAGAAAAACAAAAAATGCCCAACTTAATAATTTACTTAGATAAGTATTTATGCCAAGTTTCAAATTTATTAACTCAAGAAATAAGATTTTTTATATAAACTGTATCCCCGCTTTTCACCCCCTTAAAGGTTGAATTTCCAAAAACCCCTACTTAGTGCTCCCCTACATTATAAAAGGAAGCCGTGTGCAAAATTTCACATTCGTAGACCCAGTAGTTTCGGCTGTGCGTTGATATGTCAGTCAGTCAGTCATTCATTCATTCAGTCAGTCAGTCAGTTTCTTCTTTTATATATATAGATCACAGGTGACTTTCTTCTCGGCAATAAAAATGTCTTCGTCTTGGGAGTACTTGATTCTATGCATTCTGAAAGCACCGGTGACATAAGACGCTGCTTTATCCCCTTGATGAATAACCACCTGCATATTTTCTTTTCAGGCCAAACATTAACGGAAGCAGGATACAGCAAATTTATGCAAGGGGAGCCAAACAATATAGCACCAGGTCAATCCTGTGGTTCGATAGCCCGTTCGGGGCTCTTGGCCGACATTTGGTGTGACAGACCATTCTTATTCATCTGTGAAAAGAGTCCAGGTTATCCTGTCGAGTGTCGTACTTTACCTGAATTTGCACAAGACAATAAATTAACAACATAAAAAAATGTATAATACTAGTAATAAAGGTTTATTAAGTAGGTGTTTTAATTTATTTATTACGCTGTACCTAAAACCTTTCACAGGTACGCGCAGGTACTCTTTGCAGTGAACTCTAGCCGAACTAATTCTGGTCCACCGTATGGTTGACTAGACCGTTTAATAGTACCTTCAATAACATTGACATCTTCAATTGGTCATTGAGTCTGTTTAAAAGTCTCACCCGCTCCTCTTTATTAAAATAGAACCTGTTTTTACCGTTTCTGAAAAACTTCAAAATACTAAGGTCATATTTTATATTATGTAATCTTTGTCCAAGTGTTAACTTTATTGATGCTCATTATACTACTAATGCACGTACTGCTACTTAATTTTTTAGGGATTACACTTTCATTTTTTGTCTAAAGTATTATGTCTACATGTGGACAGCGTTGTGGGATAATTTAATTACTGAAATCGTTTTTGTTAAATTAGTTGTAAGTTCTTATAATGTAACTTTTTTGCTGCTCCTTTCAATAAAAAATAAGATTATTGTAATAATATTATTGCCTCGATTTTTTTATGAATATTAAGTCATGCAATCCATACCCCGTTGAAACTTCCATTGAGTAACAACCACACCTAGATAACGCAAGGGTAACTATTTCGCGTGCCCAGCTTACGTACAAAAATCGTAAGCTGCCACTTTCGCACTCAGTCCGTAGTGCTGCTGGCTGGGTGAGCGTGAGCGCGCGGCGTCTTTGAATTGATTTGATTTTCCCAACACTAAATAGTGCCATGTCTTCCGGTCCGCCTCCCACAAGGTGGTCCGAAGACCTTGTGAAGGCCGCAGTAACCTGTTGGATGCGAGAAGCACAGAACCGGTCGAAGTGGAGGTGCATGATGAAATAGTGCTTGTGACGTCATAGTAGGTAGTCAAAAAATGGCACGCTTGGTTTTCATACAGATTGTTATCTATATCTGTGGTAACAACCATGACGTCATCAGTACCGTAAAACGGGGTGAATAGGGATACAGGGGTGAATCGGGACGAAACTTTTAAAGCGATTTTAACATTGAAATAATATAGTTTGTTGCCAAAAAGAAATCTAATGTGTTTATTGTATTATAATTAACGATTAAGTATCCTTTTCGGCAACAAACTGTATTATTTCAACGCTAAAATCCATTTTAAAGTTTTGTCCCAATTCACCCCTGCATCCCTATTCACCCCGTTTTACGGTAATATTGATGCTACACTGATATTATTTATATCCACTACACAACTTTTGATTATTATAACTTACGAAGAGAGCAGCTGTTGAATGGAAAACTTCCTTTGTCATTCAAGCGAAAACTCTTGGACATGTGCAGCATTCTTCCCACATTGACCTATTGCTCCCGACTTGATCTTTGACAAAAATTCACAAGTCCAAACTCAAGTTTTCTCAACGTGTGATGGAGCGCAGTATTCTAGGCGCCAAACAAACCATATTCACAATATTACACAGCCTTCCTAACAAAGGTTACTAATGTTGCTCATAAAGGGGGTAAGCTGAATTTAGGCTGCGTATTATGAGCTGTTGGAGAAAAAACCTCTACGCGGAGACCTGATACAGCAAGAAGGCGTCGCGGAAGCCGTTGCATGTATAAGATTGCGGGACGAGCTGGAGAAAATAAACTAAGAAGCAGAAAATAATCCTTATAATCTAATCACCTCGATATTGTTTTTGTAAGCATTTAGGATACTCTTGCAAGTTTCAAGACATTCTACTGTTCGACATTCTAAGTTAATGGATTCGTCAAGGTGAAAGACTGGAACTCGAGTTCCAGTCTTTCACCTTCAAATTTTAAATTATCGGAGGCCACGAAGGCAACTAGAGATCTTTAGTTGCCTTCGTGGCCTCCGATAATTTACGAAGTCGGTTACCTTAGGGGCCGTCTCCATCCCCCCCGGTGGGTTCCCGCATTGTCGAGGCGGGGGGGCTCAGTAGCCGTGGCTTGGACACCCACGGTGAAGCGAAGAGGAACCCGAGGAGGGGCCGCTCGTCAGGGCTTTTGCCGACAAGCCGACGACGTTGGCCGCTACATGTAGGTTGCGGTGCCGCTTGGGCGACATCGCAACTGAGGCGGGCCGCGATGTCGTACCGGAGGCATCGCGGCTGAGGGTTGGAGGCCGCGGCGGGAGAGGAGTGCCGGTAGTCCGGTGATGGGGAGTACTCCCCGGAAGAGGGTCCGGTGACGGACAGCCGCGGCGGGTTCACGGATGAGTGCTAACGCGTGCCCGTGTTCCCGCCATAAGCGGCAGAGGAGGACACCGTGGAGTTTTAGTGGGTTAGAGTCCCACATAACTGCACTATCTCCCCGTGGTAGTGCAGAATGCATGAGCATTTCTACACGTAAAAAAAAAAAAAAAAAGGGGCCGTCTCCATGAGCGAGAGAATCGCGGCGATATTATCGTCGTGCCACGTATTTCTATACACTCTCTTAGAACGTGTCTCTACACGGCGATATCATCGCGGCGAAAATTTGATGGCACGGCAAGACTATCGCCGCGATTCTCTCGCTCGTGGAGACGGCCCCTTAGCGCATAATGGATGATAATAATTATTGTCGCATTCAAAACATTTGATGTATTATAGTCCGCGCGGAACTATGCAGTTGGCCGCGCCTTTCGCAACGCACGCACTGAGTCATGCGCCACAAAGCACCCCCGCCCCTCCGTCCCACCGCTCACATACCTAAGGCGTGGCTAACTAGTTCCGCGCGGACTAATAGTTGATTTTTATTGGATTAACACGTAGCGCAATTGTTTACCACTTTGTAATGTAAAACATGTGTTAAAAATTACGCTTAATATTAATTAACGCTGTAGTTTACTTGTTATTGGATATGTGTTTGTTGTATTCGTAATGGGTCGGAGTCATCTGGCAAGCTTGGGAAGATCGTGACCTTGATTTGGCGGTTGGTGCTTCTCATCCTTCGGAGTTACGCGTCCGACAAGGACGTATTATTTTGATTTCGCGTCCCGTCTCTTTTTCGCGAGGGGGAGAAGAGCTTATCTCGGCGCACATGTGGTATCGGATTAATATTCATTCGCTTGTTTATTTCTATACACTGCACTCCACAATAGATTTTAATCACTGAAAATTATGGGTCATAATTCCTTGTTGTTTTTAGTATTTTTTGCGAGAGAATTGAACACGTCTCACACCCTCTGAATCGACAACCAACAATTGGAAATGCCTATAAATAGTAGTTGCCATAATTGAATCGCCATAATTTGCATTAAGATGAAGCGTTGTTTTAAATATTTTGTGTTACTATTTTGCCTGAATTTTGTTGGTGAGCAAATTTTCTGTTTGGGATATTAAATCCAACCGTCTGATTTTAACTATTATTTCATCAGAATGCCGTATTTTACTTTGTTGAATTATTTTGTTTGTGTTTTAGAGGGGCAAGTATACACTTGTGACCGATACATTGAATACAAATACAGTTCAAAAGCGAAAGCATGGTTCAAATCCTTTATTGTACCAGCGACTTGGTTCGATGCCCGACTGCGATGCACACTGGAAGGTAAGTTTCTTTTATTATAATATCTTATGCCAGGACAAATGAAAAGTGGAACAAAATTATTCCACTTTTCATTGGATTGTTGGGCGAGTGATCATAAGCGTTTGAGGTGGCCCAGGCGGGCTGGCACTAGCCGCGGATCGTGAAAAGTGCACAAGAACCCATGATGCCAGGTCCAAGAGTGTGAAGGGAAAACCGGGGTGGTTTTTAGACAGTAAGAGTCTGATAGAACTCTCCAGGGTGGAAGACTTCCACGGAATAGAGAAAACAAGTGGAAGTGCCCTTAGACTTCCTTAGTACGGGAACCAGTGTCGCCAAACTCACACAATTGCAAATTAAAATAAACATTTCAATACACAGAAAAAGATGATATAATTGGCTACTAAATATAAATGCAACTTTGGCGAAAAGTTTATTTATTGTTGTTCAAAATTAAGTCTTATTACAACTAATGAATGTTGTGTTTATTTTACATGTCAAAATCAATGAAGTATTTATTTATTTATTTATTTAATTTATATTGCATTCATGTCGTTTACAAGGTTGTTAAAATTTAAATATAAGATTCGTACATGAACCCTGCTAGGGCACCGCAACATTATGTTTCTTAATTATAAATTAAATTATTATTGCATGCATTATTATATAAAGTTATTCAGAAATATATTATTACATTTTTAATGTCATCATTTCATTATCAATTAATTTATTATTGGATGTCTTTATTCAATTTCTACATTATTACAATGCGTCAATCTTCAAATAATCTAAAATATTAATTTTACAGAATGTCAATTTGTTAAAAACTCATTAAGGCTATAATAACACTTCTGTATTAGGTGCATTTTAAGTGCGTTTATAAATTTATTGTCAAATTCAATGTCTTTAATCTCATTAGGTAATTTATTATAAATTTTTATGCACATTACAAGAGGTCCTGAGTGGAACATAGCTAGTTTTGAACTCGGCATTGCTAATTCATTTTTTACTCTTAAGGAGCGTTGCAGCGGTCTTTGATTCTTAGCAGGGAATAACGACGCATGTTTTCTAACAAACTTGCTTACTTCCATAATGTAAATACTTGATAAAGTGAGCATTTTATATTTAATAAAATAAGATAATAATAAAATAAGTACATTTATCCATGTATCAATCAAATTCGAGCAATCAACAACGAGTTCAGCTACTCAACGCTAGAGGGCGCTGTACTAAATTACTCTATTTAGCACGCTAACATCATTGAAATAGATGTCATATTCGTATGCACCTGTTATCTATTTTTCTACTCAGCTAGGGATGAGGATATCTATAATTAAATTGAAATATCTCGAAAACGGTGCGTCCTAGGCAAAAAAATAACCAAAATTTAACCCCCCCTGTGTTTCCCCCGTGCAAGCAGTATCCTAACATGAATTAAGGAAAAAAAAAATTTTCGACCGACAAAAAATTTGAAAAAAATTCTCAAACATTTTTTTTTCAATATTTCGCGGGTTTTTTACATCAGTAGTCCTCATGGTTTTCGACTAGAGCAACAATTTCTTTCCAGAAAAGATTTTCATACGAGCCACCATTTTGAAAATATAGAGCGTATTATATAAAATAAAATTCGGAGGCCCATAATTCGGAAACGGTCCTTCGTAGGACCATGCTTCTTAGAATCTAAATAGTTTCTATCGTCAAGGTTAATTCAAAACTGCAATAAAATTGGGACAGTTTTCAAAAAAAAATCGCTACACTTCAACCGGACCCAGTTCTTTACCTGAATTAATAACAATAGAAAACGTATCTACTGGTTATTGAGAATGTTCTCCTTGTTTTTGAAGTCGGTTAAAAAGGAAAATCAATTCTATTAGTGTACTCTATTAATAACATTAATATTAAATGTACTTAGGTGATGTCCTGAAACCCCGACATTAGTCCCGAAAAAATATTTCAGTCGTTAGGAAGTCTCAGACTTTCGTCTATGTTCTTCGAAGTTTAGGCAAATAGGCACTACCTATTCCTATCACTGTTTATTAGTATTAGTTCTTTTTGAGGCCTACGTCCAGCTATGATTTTGGTTTATTTGTCAGAATATAAATACTCAAACTCAAATCATATAATTCAATTAATCGAGAAGAACGACAACGAGTACATAATATGCCATGGTAACTTAACGTTTCACTATATAAATACACATTTTATTGTTTTATCGATACCGAACTATTTGAATGTGTCCCATCCCTAGTCGAGTAGCGTCGAATTTTCTAGAATGTATACGATGATAGATATTCAAGACAGCGAGCAAGTTGATTTAGACTTTGAACAATGGACATAAGGTAGTTTTTAGTTCGCAACAAAGTAATAAATAGGGTTTTGTCAATAAAAACAATTATATTGAAATATATCATAGTTTTATACTTATCGGTGATACGATACACCTCCGCAAGATAAATTTTTTGTCCTGCTATCGTTTTTGCATGTAAAAATTGCACAATAAGGCATGTTTGTAATATTTTTCGTTACGTTCGAGACGTGCTATCACAGCAAGTAGCTAATCGCGGAGCTCCGCATAATTGTGACACACGCGCGATAGCTGCGTGGCACTTCATTGTTTTTTCTATTCCGTGAAGACATCCATGAGGATTTACTAAAAAGCGTTTTTTAGATTGGTCTTTTTTTTTTTTTTTTTTTTTTTATTTGAAATGGGTTTGCTCTTGACTCTAGTCTAGGTCATAGTTGACAGAGACAAAGTCGATCTATCAGAAATTATTAAATAACAGACCTACCTCCAATTAAATTTGACTTTAACAATTGCCAAATGTACACAATTGCCTGCCCCTTCGAGAATATAAACTTAAATATCAGGATAATTATGATATTCTCTTCTTCATAGCTCTTTGACTTAGGGCTGATTTCTCCAACGCCAGATAATTTAAACTGAGGAATAATTTTTAGTTTTTGACAGTTCTTCAGTCAGCCCTTAATTTAATCTTTTTGACCTTTCTTTAACTACTATTTGACTTATTTGCTATTATAAAAGCCATTGATTTAAAAAAAAAACTAGGATGTTTTTTTTTTTAAATCAATGGCTTTTATATTAAACTATATATTTATAATATCTATCCAAACCCTGAAAATGTATTTGCACATCGGAAATGGCAGAATATTATGAACTTTATAAACTGTGTAACATGAAGTAACATCTATGTACCAGCAGTGCGATTCTGTAACCATCTCACCGTGAAAACTTAGGTGAAGTGATCGTGGAGTGAGCTGTCAAAAGTGTCAATTCCTAGCAAAAACAAATTCACTTCACTTAAGTTTTCACGGTGAGATTTTTACAGAATCGACCGGCTGTACCTATTCTGACGAATACATGGACTATTAATATTATAGGCATGATGTTTTTTGTGTTGTCATCAGGTGGTGTTCTAGCGTCCCCAACCACACCAGAAATACAAGCTGAAATGAGAAACATCATAAACAACTCCAATCCGGAATATATGTTTTTTACCGGGATTCATGCCACTGTCTCTCCAGGAGATTATTATACGGTTGAAGGTTAGCCATATAACATAATAATTATGTCTAATACTCAATATACAAGTATACTCATACAGATTTACAAATTACAGGTATACCACTCTCGAAAATTAAGAAAGTTACGTGGGCTAAAAATGAACCAGATAATAAGGATAATAAAGAAAGTTGTATCACTTTCAATGGTGTTGGTAAATTAGCAGATCATCGCTGTGATGTGACTCGTCCTTACATCTGTCACCGCTCCAAGAACTTGGACTTTGAAGCTCTTGGAGAAGTCAATGCGTGCGGTACTGTCGATCCAGGTGAATATACTCGGGGGAATGAGCTGACAGTTCTTTTTAACTAGCTAATAATTAATAACCGGTACAGAATATTATAAAAAAATGGTTGGGGTGAAATGTGGCATCTTGCATACCTTTGCCTTCTGTAATGAAGCGAAAAATAATATTTTTTCAACATTTTCTTCACAGAATACCACCATAATCAAATAACTAACAAATGCTACAAGTTTCATACAATTCCACGAAATTTCTCCCGAGCCTTCCTCGCATGTGCAGCTGAAGGCGGCCATCTTGCTATCATAAACAGTGACACCGAAGCCACAGTGCTAAAAGACCTCTACGCCAAATATCCAGATTCGAAGATGGTTGGAACTTTCCGGAAAGATATAGCTTTTATCGGTTTTCACGATTGGGGCGAATTTGGGGACTGGAGGACTATTCATGGTAATTATTTTTATTCTCTTCATTCATTCAAATTATAATAATAATAAAACGTTTATTTCAGATACAAAAATAAAAACACATGAGTTAAAATTACATTATGATACATGTGTGCTATGTAGATTATTATACTCGAGGCGATATTATTCGCGCGAACCGCAGCAGGCGAGAGTGATAAGAAAGCCGAGTGTATATTGATTAATGCACACGCGTTTCATACGACGTTATTCAACACACTTGCGAGGAAAAAAAAACAGACTTGTATTGTTAAATATTAACTTGTATGGAAAATGGCGCGCTGGGCTAGCCAGCACCGTAGTAACTATTCAGTAATCTGTGCCAGCACTAGCGATGCGCGCGCAACATTGACTCTCATTTTAAATATATTTCTTATATATTTCTTATAATATATTTCTTTGTCTTTGGCACTGACAAAACCGTTAAACAGCCTATAGAAAAAGTTAAAAATAAACACAAACTAGCTAATGTTCAGACTGATCGTAGTGTTGTCGTACGTCATATCGTAGTGTATTTAGTATGGAATTAGAAAGTACAATTGGCATAGAGAAATATACATTCGTTCAGTGAGAATCCACAATAATAGAACGCCAGTCAGGCTCTTTTCCGTTTGGTTTTGGAAGGGACCACGGACTAATTTAAGGTATTCACCTTATTATATATCAGGTTGTATCTTGATCAAATATGATTCGCGACTCTATAATATATATGTATTTACAGAATTATAGTCATTAGGATTGAATCCTTAAGTTAGATTTGTTCCTTAAGAACTTTTTTCCATAAGAGATTTGTTCTTAAGGAACAAATCTAACTTAGAAAGATGTATTAATGATTCTAATGATTATAATTCTGTAAAGAGGTACCTGTTATAGCCGCAAATCATATTTTGATCAAGATGACACCGACCTGAAAATTGCAAAAAACCTAAGAAAATTTGAATTTCGCGGTCTACCACTGCGTTGGCATTCACCTTAAATTGTCCGTGGTTCCTGAGCATTCATCTTAAGGTAAATAAATATTAGTTCATTTTGCAACCAAGGACAATCCAGACTATTTAAAAAAAAAGTGAAATATAGCCAGCGGATTTCTATTGGCATGAAGTCTCTTTGATGAGATTAAAAAAGCGCGCATCTCCGACTAGTAAATAGTTATCTGTGGTATTACAGCACAAGTGGATTAAAGTAAAGAAAAAGCACGCGTTCGTAATACACGCCATTAAGGACCTAAAAGCGGTTCAATAAGAGCTACTTTACGAGCAAGTGTGTTGAAAAATATATTGTTTATAATGGAATTTTTCAGTGAAACATCCTTGGTCCCTAATTTACAAACAGAGTAAATGTTTTGAACTATTAGTAGGTTAATTAAACGGAGGGATGAGTTGTAGTCGCAGACTAGAGGGTGATATGAACAGATTTAAATATGGTAAGGGAACGATAGTCAAGGACAAATATCAGATAAATGTTTTGCGCCAACAAGCCGAAAGTAATATGTGAACTTAGGTAGGCAGAACACGATATACCAATATTGAAGAGAGAGGGTAGAGTGTTGTACGATTTGAACACCCAAAATCATGCAAACCTAATCTATAGTAGGTCATGATGTAGCCGTAGGGTCGAGCCGGGCAATAATATTGTACTGATTTTCATTATAAGCCGCTGGTCAATGTTGTGATTTGAATAAGGAACCTCTACTTGAGGCCACAAAAAACTTATTCGAATAACGATTTGCTTTTTATTATATCGCAGAAAGTGTGAAAAGTTGAGTATTAAGTATCTTCGTCTTGAGAGTGCTTGAATTCGTCTCTTTATTCTGGAATCAATTTACATGCTTTATCCCCTTGACAAATAATCAGTTATTATAATATATACTCCCTTTTCAGGCCAAACATTAAAGGAAGCAGGATACAGCAAATTCTCTCCAGGGGAGCCAAACAATGCAGCACCTGGTGAATCATGTGGAGCGATAACTCGTTCGGGGCTCTTTGTCGACCTGTGGTGTGACAAACCATTCCTATTTATCTGTGAGAAGAGTCCAGGTTATCCTACCACGTGTCGTGATGTACGTGACAAGGAAAAACAAATATATATATAATAGTTGCAATAAATGTTTACATAATATTTTAAATTATTCTTATTTTATTATTACCTATTTATTTCAAATCCATATCATGATAATATTTACATAATCTATGCTAATATTTAAAATAATAATATGTACATTTATATGAAAAAATAAGCAAAAAAATCATAGGGCATCAAAAGATGCGTCCGCATCGCTGTCAACAGGAACAGTGCCCAAAAGGCTGGCAGCATTGCCACTATTATTACCTTGATTTTTTTATGAATATTAAGTCATGCTAGCCGTCACCAAGTGGAACTTCCATGGACCATGAAGACGTCAGTAAAATTGATTTTACACTGATATTATTAATCAAATCCAAATTCGCTTGAATGACAAAGGAAGATGTCCATTGAACCACAGTATTATATGCGTCGAACATACTATCGTCAAATAAACAGACCATATTTACAACACTATACTGAACTCCAAAATAAAGATTACTGATGTTGCTTAAAAAGCCGCTAAGCTGTAGTGGGACTGCGTATGCAATGACCTTTGGGAGAAAATGGCCTCTCAGGAGAGATCTGAAAAAAAAAATCGGCGGCATAGGTATAGTCCATTTGGTAAGTAAAAACAAAAAATTATTTGAGAATAAAACATTTTTCTTAGTTTTCTTTCTCTATTAGTTTCTAAAAGACTACACAAAGCTAGGGGTTTTCATAACAATGATTGGTGTTGTTAGAAAATTATGTAGTAAGAACGCAAAAACAGCCTTCTAGAATCTTTATAGCAATTGTTTGCTCTAACATATTTTAGGCGTCAAAGACGTCATCAAAATTATGATGTGAATCTTTTCTTAACTATGTATAAAAAACCCCATTGTATGCCTTGATATTATTATATTTTATTGTTAATAGATAGTATAAAAACTAAAGGAAATCCATTATTTCCTCAGAAAAATATAAGTCAAAAAAATTTTACTAGTTTTTTTTTTCTCCGGAGCCGCAAAGAACCTGGATGTTACGCAACCATTACGAGATTATAATCAAAACTTTTGTTAGGGTTGTGTTTGCTTAGATCTATCTACTCTAGCATCAGGTTTAATTTGAGTTATTCATCGATCAGTGTCACTTGTTTGAATTTTACTTTTTAGGGTTCCGTAGCCAAATGGTAAAAACGGAACCCTTATGGATTCGTCATGTCTGTCTGTCTGTCTGTCCGTCCGTATGTCATAGCCACTATTTTCCGAAACTATAAGAACTATACTGTTGAAACTTGGTAAGTAGATGTATTCTGTGAACCGCATTAAGATTTTCACAAAAAAATAGAAAAAAAACAATAAATTTTGGGGGTTCCCCATACTTAAAACTGAAACTCAATTTTTTTTTTATCAAACCCATCCGTGTGTGGTACTATGAATAGGTCTTCAAAAATGATATTAAGGTTTATAATATCATTTTTTTCTAAACTGAATAGCTTACGCGAGAGACACTTCCAAAGTGGTAAAATGTGTGTGTCCCCCCCTGTAACTTCTAAAATAAGAGATTGATAAAACTAAAAAAAATATATGATGTACATTACCATATAAACTTTCACCGAAAATTGGTTTGAACGAGATCTAGTAAGTAGCTCGCCGGTGAAAATTTAAAAGGGTTTTTAAGGGGTAGGAGTAGTGTAGGAGTAGGGTAGGAGTTGGGTAGGTTAAGGAGTAGGACACCACGCGAACGAAGTAGCGCCGCGCAGCTAGTAATAGATAAAAACATCCTTATCATAAATTAATAATGTGGTCGGCTTGGCCTTCAAGTGTTGTCTAAGTAAAACCGCATTTGGTCATAACTGTATTAATAAACGCAAAAACAATTAGAAAAGCCTTTGTTTTAATAAAGATAAAAGCATTTACTTCGGTACCTAATGTTATTTCTTGTTTGTTGTTCTCAAATGCTCGATTTTAATTCCTACAAAATTTTGATTCTGCCTGCAGAAATTAATGAGTAGTTTTATTTCTGTATGTCCTGCAAGCAGAAATGAAATGTTTGTGAAGGCGGGGTGCATCAAGGCTCTATAATCAGCCCAATGCATAATGATAAACGATTTTTCGAGGTGGCGCCTTGCTTAAAAGTTGGACAATATAGAATAATTTATGTTAACACTTTTACATGCCAATTATATTTTTAAAACAATATGAGATCGGTGTTTCTTATCCGAATACTCTGAAAACAAACTCAAAGTAACAGTCTCTTTTAAAGTGCAGATCATGTGAGGATCATGTAGATTAGTGTCTAAAATGGTCTTTTGTGGAAAGAACTACGCACATGTAAGTGCACCCTGTCCAGTCAGTGCACACATTTGTCAGTAATCGTGTTGCTTAACTCAAGGCTTATGGAGCTTAATCAGTCGACGAACAATACCAGAGAACTGCTACTAAGAATCACTATATATATCATCTGACATAACACTAAAAATAACTGCCTCAAAACATACTTTACGCTGATGATATTGTCCAGAAGAGCAATTCTCGTAATTTTAAGAACGTTCACAGTCTGATCTGTCTCAATCTGTCAAATATACCTCAAATTTCCCAACATTTTTTGACAAGTTTTTGACATTGATTGTCGCTGAGATGAGATTGCGATTAGATTTTGAACATGTTTAATTACAGGAATTGGCCTTCTGATTTCGGATGGCGTTACTTCTTCACTACTTAACATCAGAACGGATTGGGATGAAATTTGGCATGGAGATAGACCGTAACCTTGGTTAGGACATAGGACGTTTTAAATCCCGATAGTACGTCCCCTTAGGATAATATTGTCGAAATACACACAAAGCTAGTATTATACAAAGTGGAGACAACAATACGACAATAAATTAAACTTCATATGTCTATTGGCATTCCCAGACTGCCAAAAAATGCAACCAAATACATCCAATAATTTAATAAAATAGCTAGTCAAAGATTGGTAAAATCCATAGTCACCCCATCACTACTACCTATTTAGTTTGTTCGAAAAAATCACGTTTTCGATTTCGACGTTAAGATTTATTTTAAAGTTTCAAAATACTCCTATGCATTAGGTTTGTCATTAGTTTTCATTTATTGTCGTTATGGCGGGCGTCTCCACATTATATATATTGTTTCATAACAATTGGGAACCACTGACTCAAAGAGTCATGTCTGCCAATTATCATCTTCGCAAACATAATGACTCAATTAAAAAGGTCTATAAATATTAGTTGTAATAACTGAATCGCCATACATTGCATTTCAGTCCTTGCAAAATGAAGTCTTGTTTTAAATATTTTGTGTTACTATTCTGCCTGAATTTTATAGGTAAGCTGTTGCAGTTTTTGCTTGGGATATATCGAACCGTTTGATTTAAAATATTATTTGATCAGAATGCCGTTGCTCATATTTTACTTTGTTAAATTATTTTTCTTTTATTTTAGAGGGATCATTCAGATGTGACTACAAATACAGTTCAAAAGCGAAAGCATGGTTCAAACCCTTTGTTGTACCAGCGACTTGGTTCGATGCCCGACTGCGATGCTCACTGGAAGGTAAGTTACTTATTTTATAATATCTTATGCCAAGAGATACTAACAGTGGAATAAAAAGGTTCATCATAAGCGTGTTTGCTGATCGTGGTCTCGGGTACATTTTGCTAAGTTCGAGCAAAGTGTTTTTGGGTTTGTCTATCAGAAATTATTCTATAGCAGTAACCTGCAATAACATTTGACTTTAACAAATGCCAAGTATACAACTGCCTGCCCCTTAGACAATTGTATCGTAGGCGTGATGTTTTTTTTTTTAATCAGGTGCTGTTCTAGCTTCCCCAACCACACCAGAAATACAAGCCGAAATGAGAAACATCATAAACAACTCCAATCCGGAATATATATTTTTTACCGGGATTCATGCCACTGTCTCTCCAGGAGATTATTATACGATTGAAGGTTAGTCAATTATTAAAGAGTATAATATTAGTAACAAAGAAAAAATCAGAGTTTATATAGATAATGGTCCAAAATGATAACATATCATAATCATCTTCCTCTCCTTGTCCCATGTTACTTGGGGTCGGCGCTACGCCCATCAAATTATTATTTTACGAACAGGTATACGTCACAAGTAGATACGGAACGTGTGAAATTTGCTGAGCAGATGTTGTTCTTACGATGTCAACAGAGCTCCACAACGCTGCTCTCGTTGTCTCACACGGACGTCAGGCCAGACGTCAGGACGTCAGGTTGATGCTCAGGTCCACGATGCTCAGGTCCATCGAGCGCCGCTTGTCGCTGTACAATTATACAAAATTAGGTCATAACCAGATTTACAAATTACAGGTACACCACTTGCAAAAATTCCAGTAACTTGGGCTAAAAATGAGCCAGATAATAAGGACAATAAAGAAAGATGTATCACTTTTAATGGTGTTGGAGAATTAGCAGACCATCGCTGTGATGTGACTCGTCCTTACATCTGTCACCGCTCCGAGAGCTTCCAAGTAGAAGCCGGTGCGTGCGGCACTGTCGATCCAGGTGAATATACTCGGAGGGAAAGGCTGACAGTCCTTTTTATCCAGCTGATAATTAACAACCAGTGTAATATAAAAGTGAATAATATAAAACACAGTCTTTTGTAATAATAGTATAAATGTAACTAAGACATTGTCATTGCCTACGTCCAGCAGTGGACGTCTTTCGGCTGAAATGATGAACTAAGACATTCTGTCTGTTATCTCTTCATTCCTTAGCAGCTGAATTAATTAGAATGTTTGGCACCTTTGCCTTTTGCAATGATGCAATTAAAATAATAATATATTACATTTTCTTTACAGAATACAACTTTGATCAAAGAACTGACAAATGCTACAAGTTTCATACAATTCCACGAAATTTCTCCCGAGCCTTCCTCGCATGTGCTGCTGAAGGCGGCCATCTTGCTATCATAAACAGTGACACCGAAGCCACAGTGCTTAGAGAACTCTACGCCAAATATCCAGATTCGAAGGTCGTTGGAACTTTCCGGAAAGATTTAGCGTTTATCGGTTTCCACGATTGGGGCGAATTTGGGGATTGGAGGACTATTCATGGTAATTATTTTTCTCCTCTTTACAATATAAATAAAAATATTTATAGTGTCTATAATGCAATTTTTCAGTGAAAAGAAAAACATCCTTGGTTACAACGGAACGGAATACATATGTCTTTAAATTATTAGTAGGTTCTAACTATAATCATCATCATTTAAATGGAGGCAATAATTGTAGTTGGAGTGAAGGGGGCGATATGAATAAATTAAATGGTAAGGGGATTAGTGGCAGCGTCAATCCTACTTCCTATTAATATTATAAACGCGAAAGTTTGTGAGGATATGGATGGATCTCTGTTACTCTTTCACGCAAAAAATTCTGAACGGATTTTTATGAAAGTTTACAGTAATATAGCATCAGAATAACACGTAGGATATTTTTTATCTCGATATTCACACGGGATCGACCCTTGTGCGGGTGAAACCGCGGGGTGCTGCTAGTTAAATCATATAAAACATCCTTAGCCCCTTGTTTACCAACCGATTACATATTATTTAAAACTATTAGTGGGTTTATTAAATGTAGGTACACAGGAATCTCAGTATGTAGAAATGGATGACATTTAACAACTGTTAGATTCGATTAATTTACAAAAGCATCATCATTTAAATAAAGGGAGGAGTCGGAGTAAAAGGGGTAGTATGAGTAGATAAAATGGTAAGGGGGGGTTGTCAAAGCTGAATGTCAGAAAACATTTTGCGCCAGCAAGCCCTTTGTAACATGACATGTGTTCTTAAGTAGGCAGAACGTGATATCACAATTTTGAAGAGAGAGGGCAGAGTGTTGTACAATTTATACAGCCAAACTTACATTAAATGTCATGCAAATCAAACCTAAAATAAGTCATTGTGTAGCCCTAGGGTAGATAGACCCTATATAATACACCTGAATTTTAAAACACCGAATTGCTTATTATTATATCACAGAAGGTTTGAAAAAAGAGTATTCTCCTTGGGGATAAAATTGGCTTCGTCTTGAGAGTGCTTGATATTATATTTTGTAATCACTAAAGTGCCCAAGACAGAAGACGCTGCTTTCTTCTCTTGACAAATAATCTGCTACATATTCTCTTTTTAGGCCAAACATTATCGGAAGCCGGATACAACAAATTCTCTCCAGGGGAGCCAAACAATGGACCACCAGGAGAATCCTGTGGTGCGATATACCGTTCTGGGCTCCTCGACGACCTGTGGTGTGACAGACCATTCCTATTTATCTGTGAGAAGAGTCCAGGTTGTCCTGTCGAGTGTCGTGCTTTACCTGAAAACACACAATTCAATTAATTAACAACATATTTTTTTTTTTATAATACTAGCAATAAATATTTACTAAGTATTTAAATTAATTTAATATTTTATTATTACCTTGATTTTTTTATGGATATTAAGTCATGCCATCCGTCACCCAGTGGAACTTCCACTGAGCAACAACCATGAAAGAAAGAAAAAACAATTATTTAGCACAGACTAAAATACACTCAATACACCAGAGACATACATCAGATAAGTAGCAACAAATAAATATCAAATAAGGCATGCCTTAATATTCCCTCAATAATATTGATGTTACACTGATATTATTAAAATCCACTACACAAGTTACGGTTATTATAACTTACGAAGAGAGCTGTTGAGTGGAAACCTTCCTTTGTCATTCAAGTGAAAAAATCTTTTTCATCTCTCATGTTCGGAAAGTAGTGTTTGTTTGATCCGAATAGCGGGTGGAAGACGCTGCTTCCCACCAAAGGGCGGGAAAGACTCATAGTAATTGCTTCCCTCCTTAGGGCGGGAATGAATTTTAAAAATGGAACTAAATTTGGTTAGGTAGTCAGCTTAGTCAGACACCCTTAATTGATTATGTAAATATTTATTAGGCTACCCATCAAATCTTATAAATGTGCGTTAATTAGGAGAGTTGGATAAAAAGCTCATAATTATGTTAACGCCATTAAATCTTTCATATTTAGCGCACAAGTTTAGTTAATAATTTACCTTGAATAAATTCAACATACTTAAAGGTACGATAATAATTTTTATGTCAGTTGTGGTCGAAGCTAAAAAACATAAAAATTGGGGATTTCGAACATCCTGACTTCACCGTAGGGGCTGTGCATATACATCATTTATTTATTCGACGAATTTATCCATAGTTTAAGGTAAATAAGTAGTGGTAATGAAGTTTTTTTATATCTAATGTCGATGTTTCGCGCCAATCGTGCGTGTTTTCATTGTTACTTTTCACAAATTTCGCACAAAGATGTAGGTACCTACTTAGATGAGATTTAAAATGTGACAAATATTATTGAAAATATTATAAACAACACGAAAATGCCCAGGTTTTAACGTAATATTCAAATTACCACTACTCAATTTGTGTTCAAAATCGTCGACCATTATTGTTTTTTTTTATTGCAATGATGTGCGAAAGCAAATTATTCCAACAATTTTTTTTTTTAATTTTCACTGACGAGTAATTAATATGAGGAATATAATCGATACTTGAAAATTAAATAAAATTGTTTTAAGCAATAAATACATGCATTGTTTTAATGATTTATGCTTTTCTAATAGATATCATTTCAATCTCTTCTAATAATTATCATGTCACTAGCAGCATTTATTGAATTTCGCGCCAAAATGTTTCTATATTTGAATTTATATTCGGAAAGCGCTCGCTGTTTAAAATTATTTTAATTTATTGGACAATTATTTACTGTGGATTTTATTTTTGATACTTTCTAATAGTATGCTACAGAAATCCCAACAAACATTTTTTAGGTAGGCTTAGCAAAAGTTTATTTGAGAATGATGATAAATTAATTCTATAAATTGGGTATTCTGCAAACACTTAACATTTCAATAAATTTTTTAGTTAAAAGAGTTTTTTATTCAGTTTCTACAATTTTTTTTTATTGCGAGTATCGATTAGGCTGAATGCAAGTTTTGAATCGAAATAGAAAGTTGTGGACGGTCAGCACTAAAAAGTGACGCGGTGTGTTCCATATTTCAAATTTAAAAAAGATTAATATATAGGTATCTACTATTCATGTTATTATTATCAATTAATATTTTAGAAAAAACTGCAATTTTCTACTTTCCTTATATTCGAAATGAAAAGTAGAGTGTTTAACACGGGTGAAAGTCATCAATTCCCACTCGGACTATAGCCGCCCTCGCTGCGCTCGGGCGTCTAAATGCCTCGTATGGGAATTATTCCTTTCCACCCTTATATAACAATCTACTATTTTCTGTCTAAAATAAGAAATATTTAAGCACTATACATAAGTAATATACAACTTTATAACTGAGAAAGAAGCAAAAAGGTGACGAGTTCATTGACTTGATAGCAGCAATCATTTATTGAAGGGTTAGAGGTAGACGAAGATAATGTTATAACGGCACGGTTGGCGCAGTGGTTAAACGATTGGCTGCTGCGCTGCGTGTCGCGGGTTCGATTCCCGCACGGAACAAATATTTGTATGACCTACAAGTAGTTGTTCCGGGTCTGGGTGTATGTGAGTTTAAATGTTTGTAAACGCACCCACAATACAGGAGAAATTCCTAGTGTGGGGCAAAGTTTAAAAAAAAAAAAAAAAAAAAATGTTATAACAAAATATTCTAAAGGTTGAGATAAACCTTAACACAATGAAACCACGGTCGGTTATTACACACACCTGCGTTCTAAAGGATATAGTGTTTCCTAGCGTGGAACATATTGCAGATGTTCACGTCTTAATAAATAGCAACAGCTACGAGTATTTTAATTAACCTAACATTGTAACAATGCCTTGTAAAGTTAGGGAAAGGGAAATAAACGAATTAATGTAGGTAGTTCAGTAAAAGGGCAAGAAAGGGTAATTTTATATTATTTTTAACTTAATTTTTTTTTAACCTTTAGTTATAGGGGTTTGAACATTTTTCTATGGAAGCTGGCTGGCATATCCACCGGCCGCCATTTTGATTTTTTGACGTGACAACGTCTTAAATTAGGTTGCGACTGGGAGTCACTTATGAAAAAGTGTAACGCTCGGTAACGTTACGATGAGTCACCGAACGAGAGAGAGGCCCGCCGAATGCCTTGCGTCTCTCTCCCACTCAACTATGATCGGATGATCGGTCGTTGTCACGTAAAATCTTCGCCCGTAAAACCGACTTTACAGGCAACCATTTTTTTTTTCAAAGTTTTGGCGTACGATGAAAGTGGTATACGTATAGTTACAAACGTATGAAAGTAGTAGTAGGGTAGGGGTGGGACACATATACAAACAAAAAATGTCAAGTAATAATATGGTACCATAAAGTGTCACGTTTTCGGTATAATTTGGAGGTAAATATGAGAACAACGAAAATCATTACAAATATAGTAATTACGTGTGTATACGCATTCAAATAATAGTTCCCAGGTTGATTTTACTGTCTTCTAAAGACAGTAAAATATTTGCACGAAAAACCCGCTTTAATTACGTGAGATACTAAATCGCATCAAATAGAAAACCATAATTAACGTTACAAAACTAGTGAAAATTAAAACAAAAAACACTTAGTACAGATGTTATATAATAGAGGGGCCCGTGGCTAAATAATAACAGCCGCACAGTTCGATCGATCTGGTTAAGCTACGCTTGTCGCGGTCGGTCTGTGGATGTGTGACTATCCTTACATACCGAGACCCCTCCGTTCCTCGGAAAGCACGTTAAGCCGTTCATCATTCATAGATCATTGACAGTCGTTACGGGTCGTCAGAAGCCCAAAAGTCTGACAACCAATCTTACCAAGGCGTATCGTATTACCTAATAACTGGGTTGTGGAAGTCAGATAGGGAGTCGCTCCATTTAAAATACAGATATTCAGCTGCATCCGTTTAGACTGGAAGCCGACCCCAACATAGTGGGGAAAAGGCTAGGTAGATTGATTGACAAATATTATATAATAGGTTTTCATAGATCTCATATGGCAATCTTTACCTCCAAATATATCGGTAACGTGACACTTTAAGGAACCATATTACTAGATAATTTTTGTTTGTATTAGTGTCCCCTATCACACTAATATTATAAAGGTGAAAGTTTGTGAGTGTGTGAGAGGGTGTGCGTGTGTATGTTTGTTAATTCTTCACGCTCAAACGGCTGGACCAATTTTGATAAAATTTAGTATGGAGGTAGCTGACACCCTGGATTAACATATAGGCTACTTTCTATCCCAATATTTTAACGAGATCGAAACTTATGCGGGTAAAACCGCGGGGTGCAGCTAGTTACATAATACATTAATCGTGCGCAAGAACCTTTGAAACAAAATTAAAATGGCAGCGGGTCGGATATGCCACAAAGGTTCGAACCCCTTTAAAATTGAAAAAAAAAACTTCAAAGTAAGCAAATGAGGGTCTGTCCAAAAGACCTGTAACGATGCTTCAGTTAGGATTTTCCGGTAAAAACTTAGGTAAGTTAATTAAAAAAACTGAAAGCTAAAAACAAGCCCATTTTAAATTAAATAAAAGTTGGAAGCAGGCGGGACCCATTAACAAAAAATTTACTGAAGAAAAGAGAAACAAGCGAAAAATTAAAAAAAAAACCTTATAGTCCAGCTTCTAAACTAACGTAAATGACTCATTTTGAGTCAGCGCCAAACAAACTATCAACAAAGATCAATCAAGTCACCATCATTTTACTTGGCGCCTTTTACTCTGTTCGGCGCAGACCACGGATATCGAGGGATATGGCATGGAGGCGCGAACCTGGGGGTCTACTCCGAAGCGGTTAACCACTGTATCGGCCGAATGTTCGGTCATTTTCTACTACCATTAATTTCCTATATTGACTATTGGTCCCGACCAAACTGTGCCAATCCGAACCTTTTTAGAACCCTCAACCTTTTTTTTCACCTTTTTTTTTTAAATCGTAGTAAGACAACAATATTCGAATCAGAAAATGACCGAACATTCGGCCGATACAGTGGGTAACCGCTTCGGAGTAGACCCCCAGACCATAAGTTGGTACGCGCGACGGCGGCGGCGCCGGCGGGGCGGCGGCGGTTAGCACCGTAGTCATATGTTTGTATCGAAACGTGTAGTGTCATTTCGTATTTTTACAAAATACCGTCCTTATTTGAAAAAAATAGAGCAATCACAACAAACCTTAAGACAATTGGCGTGTCCTACCACCGGGCACCGGTAAGTAAAAATCACTGCACTAATTATAATATTTAAGGATTTTACAAATATCTTGTTGTGAAATACTTTGAAAATTAGTAATTAGTAATTCCCTCTCCAATCAAAAAAGAACAGTTAAAATCGGACTACTCTGTGAATAGTTAGGCGTGGGCATACGTTAAAAAAAACAATTACGCGTCGACTTGAAAACCTCCTCCTCTCGCGAGCCTAGTGCCAGTTGGTAGATAACACAATGTCTTCGAATTTTTGGTTCTAGGTTAAGCTGTTTTCCTCGATGCTTCAACAAAATCTTTTTATCTTTATTCGTCTATCATTTCATAATTCTAACATTATTGGCAAAATGTGAGTGTTATTAAACACCCCTGTCTACCTCTTTGTACAATACAGTCGTTATGTTGTTTTATAAAGTTTTGTATGAAGCATGAATACACACACACACACAACACACAATCAGCCTATAATGTTCCCACTACTGAGACACAGGTCGCCTCTCTGTGAGAGGACCAGAGACCCATCACGTGGGAATAGTGCGGGTTAGTATATGTCACATAATATCTTAAATTTTTTGGTTCGAGGACATGCCGGTTTTTATTCACCGTTTTGAGAGCAGTGTAAATAATTTACACAAAGTAAAGCGCCTGTCTGGGTTCGAATGCCGAATGGACCTACAATTCATACGTCGTGTTTGTTACTACTTGAGCACCACTGCTCTCCGAGACACAGAGAGAAAGGCTTAATAATCTGCAATACAGGCCATATAATTGCTAATCCAATATTATTGTTAAAATCTTATTAACCTATAGTAGGAAGGGTCATCAAGCAAATGAAAGAATTTGTTTATTTTTTCCATTGTTTATTCATTCCTCTCAATCTGTGGTTCTTTCCTCAAAATACCATCTCAGACATCGATCTACATGGTCTTCATATAACCTGACCAAGATTATGTCTGGGTTTGTTTCGGCCTTTCTTCTCAGAGTAGTCAGATAGGAAACGCCGACTTCTTCTAGTTTAAAAAAAAACATGAATGGCGTGTAAAAGCGGGATTGTCCGAAAGGGTTACCGCTGGCCCGGAACATAAAGGCCTAAGGAAGGAACACGGGTGGGTTTTAGTCAGTAAGAGTCTGACACTCCCTTCCGGTCTACCCAGAGCTGGGGGGTCATTTGATGATTTCCCATCCGAAAAAAAAAAGTGTTTGTACAAACCTGCTTCTAAAAATAAAATCATTTATCATTCATCCAGATTAACTTTACTGTCACGCACTGTCGTGCCATCGACACGACGAAGAATAATTTTCATCGAGATTACACGTCCATTGGCGCGTGACCAAAATCGCTGCCATCTTGTTTTTTCTACAGACTTGCACTAATGTTTACCAACAGCGCCCCCCGTCAACGTTATTCGAGTGACAAATGATCCTTGTACCGATGGTATACACTGTTCGCAATTTATTTGCCAAACATGTAAACAAATATGAGTATTTGGAAAAATAACTTTAATGCCCACACAAACAAGTTCAGTTTAGTAAGTTCAGTTAACTTCAAACATTTCTTTCCATTTTTAAAGTTTTAGTCACTCCAAAATCAACTTAATAACCACAAAAATAAAGTTGATATTTGTTTAACTTGAAATAACAACAATTGGAAACATACATGAGTAGACCTTAGTTAGATGTAATATTTTTTACCACATTTAGTTTCTGTTTAAAAAGGTTGCTGGTATCTGGCCTTTAAAAGGCCAAATTCCATTAAGTTAAGCTTGTAATCACGATCAGCAAAAACATAATTGGATTACACTCTAATGTAGCTTTAACCATCTCCGCCTCTAAATTCTCATTACATTTTATATCGTAATGTAACTAGAAAATCTGACTTCTAAACCTAATCATTCTGCCTGCTTTTGATTAATGTCAACCTTCAAAGTCTGCTGACGCGAGATACGATGTTTGTTATGCTAAGGCCCGTCGTCCACGAGGTACTATTGTCAAATGACTAATGTATAGCCCGAATGTCACAGCACTAGTATTTCAATGGCGGTCCGTAGGACACGACGCGACGAAACCAATCACAAACTATAGTCCGCGCGGAACTAGTTAACCGCGCCTTGGATGGGGACAACGCACGTGCTGAGTCATGACACAGCGCCCCCGCCCCTGCGTCCCACCGCTCACATACCTAAGGCGCGGCCAACTAATTCCGCGAGGACTATAGTTATTAACGCGTCAATAAGTTGCGTCGTGACCAATCAATCTGCCTGCTTTTTCCCAATTATTTTGTGCTCTTCTTCCAGTCTAGCTGATTATCAGTATTTTACTTGGAGCGACTACCTACCTATACGTTCAAGATCTAAGCCTTAATAAATTCAAATCTTTCATTAAACGTAAGTTGTGCCAGAAAGCCTTTTATACCGTTAAAGATTATATTGAGGACAAAAAGGCTTGGGATTGAGCTGCTTCCAATTTCTGCATTTTGAATGATTTTTTTCTTTTATAATATAAGTACACATTGACATTGATGATTTTTTTTTAAACAATGACATTTGCTTACTTTGTAAAGTATTATATTATTTTTTCATTGTGAATGTGAAGACGATGTGGGTCATTTTACATACTTATATATATTTTTTAATTATTTGTTCTGTTCTGTTAGTTTTTTTTTCATGGTCTGGCAGTTTGAGTAATTTATGTGGCCTATCCAAATGTCCTTTCTTTGGTATTGTTCGTCGAATCGTTGAGCTCCTTAAGTCTTGAGTTGAGCTGCACGAATTTGCAAAATGCAAATGCGTGCACTGACTGGACAGGTCCTCTCAATCTGTGTGGTTCTTTCCTCAAAAGACCACCTCAGACATCGATCTACATGGTCTTCATATAACCTGACCAAGATTATGTCTGAACTTTAAAAGAGACTGTGACCTCTGAGTTTGTTTCGGCCTTTCTTCTCAGAGTAGTCAGATAGGAAACGCCGACTTCATCTAGTTTAAAAAAAAACATGATTGACGTGTAAAAGTGTTTGTACAAACCTACTTACAAAAAATAAAATCATTTCATTTCATTTCATATATCACTTCAACAACCAAGTAACTGGATAACATGATACCTCTTGCCTAGACTGGTTGTCAGACTTTTGGGCTTGTGATTACCTGTAACGACTGTCAAAGATCTACGATCTAAGATTGACAGCCGGGAATACCGGTTTGCGTGCTCTTCGAGGCACAGAGGGGTCTCGATATGTAATGATGATCACCCATCCACGAATCAACCGGGGCAAGCATAGTTTAACCGTCACGTCGATCGACCCCGGCTGTTACCTTTTAGCCACGAGCCCCTTCCGTCCGTGAACGGACTACCAAATAAATCATCATCATCTTCCTGCCCTTATCCCATGTTACTTGGGGTCGGCGCAACACGTTTTCTTCTTCCATTCTCCCCTGTCAACCGTCACGCTATCATTAACTCCCTTCTCTTTCATATCATTCCCCACACAATCCATCCATCTTTTCTTCGGCCTTCCTCTCCCTCTCCATCCATCAACATGTATATTCATTACTCTTTTAGTCACATGCGTTTCATCCCTTCTCATCACATGCCCATACCAAGCCAAACGGACTACCAAATAAATAATTTGATCATTCTGGCTACTCGTTGGTGTTGACATATCACCGTTGTTGCCAGAGTCAAACGTATTAATTGCACCAATCATCATCATCTTCAGCCTACAGCAGTCCACTGCTGGACATAGGCCTCTCCTATTGCACGCCATTCAACTAGATTTTCGGCTACTCTCATCCAGCTGCTACTGCAGCCATCCTGCGAAGATCGTCGCTCCACCTACCCTGAGGGCGTCCCACCTTACGTTTGACGATTCGCGGTCTCCACTCAAGAACACGTCTACTCCAACGGTCATTGATTCTACGGCTAATATAGCCGACCCATTGCCACTTCAGCTTGCTTGCACCAAAACTATCACGCAAACACACAGAAAATAGGAAATGGCTGGAAATGATTGATGAAGGCGTTGGAAGGCCTCCCACAAGGTGGTCCGACGACCTTGTGAAGGCCGCAGGAACCCGTTGGATGCGAGAAGCACAGAGCTGGTCGAAGTGGAGGTGCTTGGGGAAGGCCTATGTCCAGTAATGGACGTCTTTCGGCTGAAACAATGATGGAAAATGATTAAGAAATTACAAATAAAATGCCTTACTTCACTTCAGGGAGTTTATTCTTCGAGCAGCAAACAAAGAACCTGTTTCCACTATCGCTACGTCCCCGTGAGGGGGCGCAGCAGGCGGGTTACGGGCATGACCCTTAAAGCCCCGCGGTTTCACGTTATTATTGAGTAGCATCGTCGACGATAGGCCTAAAAGAATGTCGCATGGTCCAAAATATCTGGACCGGATATAGAGCATAGATTTTATTTCGGTGTAAGCAAGGGACATCTGTCGTTCCGAGTGACAGATAGACAATATTATTATCAGGGGGACTCGGGACTCATATATCTTTTTATAGTTTTACATGAAAAACCCTTGGTTGTTCAGTATCTTAGAAATAGGCACATGATAAGGAAATAAGGCTATTATCTGTTTATTTTATTGTACGCTGTAACATTGTATTTTTTTTTTTTGGATCTTGTAAGCTTGATGATGGGCCTGTAGCTAAATAATAACAGCCGCACAGGTCGATCGATCAGGTTAAGCTACGCTTGCCGCGGTTGGTCTGTGGATGGGTGACCATCTCTACATATCGAGACCCCCTCTTAAAGTCCTCATGTTATCAAACTTGTATTTTATGATACACATCATTACCTCTAATACCGGGTGTAAAATACCAGCTTTCCTCCCAAAAACTATTGAATAGAAACTCCTTTGGTTAGACAAAATATTATGTTACTTTTGATCAACTTTCGATACATAAGGAAATTGAATTTTCGAAGGATATTGTATCTAAGGGGCCGTTTCCACGAGCGAGAGAATCGCGGCGATAGTCTCGCCGTGCCATCAAATTTTCGCCGCGATGATATCGCCGTGTGGAGACACGTTCTAAGGCTCAACTCACACCAAAAGAGCGGCGAAGGGCAGCGAAGCGCCGCGACCCGCTCGGTAGAGAAGGCGCGCGGATTCCAGCGACTGCCCGAGAAGTCGCTTTTTATCCCGATATTCCTACGGGATCGACACTTATGCGGGTGAATTCGCGGGGAGCAGCTAGTAATTAAAAAATTATTATAAGTCTGAAATTCGTCAACCTGCTCTAGCAAGTATGGTGACCAATGCTCGTGTCTTCTCTGTATCAGAAGAGGCCTTTGTGAGAGAATAATAGGCTGGTATTATTATGATTATTTACGTCCCACGTTCGTGCTTGGGCCTGAACTCTCAAGTCCCGAGTTGTTCCTATCAACAACTTTACCACCGTTCGACTGAGGTCGTAAATATGCAAAATGTCAGAACAGATTTAAACGTCCAAGACATACCTATTGATGCGCAAAAATTTTAAGAGAAATATTTTCGTTCTGAGAAAATGTTTTTCTCTGTAAGTTGTTTGAGTTTTCTTCCGTTTCTTTTTGCATGTTGAAAGCTATTGTTGCATGTCGTTACCAGCGTTCCTTTGGTCCATGTTACTATTGATAAAAGGTCGCTCAGCGCGCTACGGAGCGAGCTATGGTCGGAGTCTCTTTGAAGGATAAAATCAGAAAATAATTTATTCGGAAAAGATCCGCCGTTACCGACATAGCTCTTAGAGTAAGTAAACTGAAGTGGCAGTGGGCTGGTCATGTTTGTCGAAGGAGCAGATGAGTCCTGTGGGGCAACTGAATCGGTTTCATTTTGACAGTTTCAACAACATTCATTGCGTTATTAACCTGTTGAGAGGACAATTTTTTTGAACTTATGAAGTAATGGATTAGCAATTTGCTTCAAAATGATTCAGATTCCGAGTGTAGTGTGTTACGCAATTTTTTTTTTTTTTTTTTTTTTTTTTTGGCAGGAGTGGGAAATCCTCATGGACACCCAGACTGTCCCACTGGTGATGCAGTCTGGGTAGTGCCGGACTCTTACCGGCTAAAACCACACTCCTGCCCAATGACCCGGTTCTCTCCGATATTGCGGTCGGAGGCTTTCTTATCTTGTTTCCTTTTAGGGGCGTAAAATTCTTCTTGTTCATATTTTTGGGTGATGGCATGTATAACCTTTCTGTGTTTGTTCCACTTTGGTCTACTAAGGTGCAAGGCAATACTATTTCTTACTATTGTATGTTATTCCTAATGTGCGTTTCTTATCCTAGTTTTATTTCTATTTAAATATTTCCTATTTATGTTTAGTTTTTTTTTTTTTTTTTTTTCTTTTGTTTTTAATTACTTAACTTACTTATGCTTTAACACTAAGTATAATATACTTTACTATATCTACCGTGTTAATTTACTTAGTCTATTGTTTATTTCTATCTATAACTATTTTAATTATTTTTAGGCAAAAGTCTATGAATTTATTTCTGATGTCTTTGTCTATCATAATTGTACTTATATTTCCTTTACATATTTTAACATCTATTTTGTTTTCCAGGTTGAATCTGTCAAGCTGAAACACTGGACACTCAGCTATCAGGTGCAGGATCGATTCTTCCGCGGCTGGGTCACAGATGCATGCAGGTGAGTCTTTTTTCTTAAAGCGGCTAAGGTACTGGGAGAAGCCCCCATGCCCTGTAAAAAGTTGTGTGTGCAGGTGTGTGAGGTTAATGTTCCTGCTTATTTTATAGGCGTTTGTGGCTGAGGGGAAAAATATTTTGATGACACCAGCTTGGCTCTCTTTTTGATATCTGTCCTCCCATTTGTCAATCGAGCCACTTCTTATGGTTCGCTTGACAAATGAGATAGGACATCTATCAAAATCAGGTCTCTTTTTACTTTTTAGCGCCGCTGTTTTCGCCAGTTCGTCTGCCCTTTCGTTCCCTCGTATCCCGACGTGGGCTTTAACCCAGTAGAGCTGAACGTTTTCGCCCGAGTTCTTAAGCTGCTTGACGTTCTTTCTTATCGCTAGAGCGAGTGTGTTGCAGGTGTCGTTATTTTTCAAGAGCTCTAGGGCTGACCTGGAGTCACTAAATATGTTAAACTCTTGTTTCGGGCTCTGCGCGATTAACTCCATAGCTCTGTGTACCGCGTACAGCTCCGCTTGAAAGACGGTACAGTACTCCTCGAGCTTGAATTTCCTACTTTTTGTTTCGTCTGTCTCATTCCACCAGGAAAGAGCAGCACCAACTTTTCCTTCAATTCTGCTCCCATCTGTGAAGATTTGTACTGTACCCTCCCTCATGCGCAGCTGCACTTCCGCGTCACTCTCCAAGCATTGGAATTCGAGATCTTCTTCCTCAGCTGGATGAGGCCTCGCCAAGAAACTCGCTTTCTCCTCGACAGAACGGTCTCTGAGAATTGGCTGGGGCTTTCCTCTCTTCGCCTCGTAGAGGGATGCTGCTTCCTTGACTCTCAGGTCAAGCGGCAGCAGTCCTGTCAAAATAAGAGCCGAATTCAAAGACACCGTCCTGTACGACTTGCATATTTTCTGGGCGAAGCCCCTCATAACAGTGTTGAGCTGGTTTTTAATATAGATCTTGTCGGCCGCTCTGGCCCATACACTAGCTGCGTAAAGGATAACCGGCTCCACAACCGCAGTGTAGATAACCCTTATCACTTCCGGGTTTAGTCCCCAGGTTACCTTTGCCGCGCTGGACAGCCGCCTGAAGATGTTGATGGCTTTTTTGCAGACGTATGTGACGTGGCTCCGGAAGGTCATCTTCCGGTCAATTATTAGTCCGAGCAGCTTGATTTCTTCGACTAGCTCAATGTCAACCCCGCCCATGTGCAGCCGTGGTGTGTCGAATTTTAACTTCCTAGTAAGCAGCATGGCGTGAGTTTTGTGCGGCGCGAACTTAAGTTTGTTTCGAACACCCCACTGCTGCACATGTGCCAGGCTGGCATTGGCTTCGGTCTCCAGACTCAGAGCTGTTTTCCCGGAAAAAATAAGAACCACGTCGTCTGCAAACGCCTGGCAGTAAGTGTTTCTCTCCTCTAATTCGTCCAGCAGCGGGTTCAGGAGGAGGTTCCAGAACGTGGGCCCTGTGATAGATCCCTGTACACAGCCCTTTGAGGTCCCCTTCCTGTGCTCAGCTCCAGCGTATTTCACCACAACCTTTCTATCTCGTAAGTAGTTGCCCACCAGTTTTCGGAGGTTTAGTGGACAGTGTTTCTCCGCCAGGCGACTTTTTATTGCTGGCCACCACGCACTGTCAAACGCCCCTTCTATGTCCAGCGAGACAACTACCACCAGGTTCTTCTCCCTAAGTCTCAAATCAATATGCTGCATCATATCATACAGAGCGTCCTCTGTACTTCGCTGCGGTACGAACCCATACTGCCTTGGGTTCATCCGGGGCAATATGTGCCACCTGAGTCTCCGCACCAGCATCTTCTCTAAGATCTTCCCGAGAACAGGTAAGAGTCCGATCGGTCGGTAGGATTTTGGTTTAGTATAGTCATCCTTTCCAGGTTTTCTTAGCACAACGACCGCCGCTTCCTTCCACTTTTCCGGAAAGCAGGACAGCTCGAGGCATTTGTTGGTTATGGCCAGGAACACTTGTTCATTATTACTAATGGCGGCTTCGCAGATATCAGCAGTGAATCCGTCAGGGCCCGGCGCCTTCTTTGGGTTAAAGCTCCTTGATGCGTACCTGAGCTCGGCAAGAGTGAACGGTGGGTCCACTTTGTCCCCTGGCATACATTCTTCAGAGCGCACCGCTGCTTCTCTTATCTTTGCATGCTCGGGATTGTCCTCCTTTGCATCATCATCTGGGAAGAAAGTTTCCGCCAGGGCCCTGGCAGATTCACCCGAGTCTAGTGCCTCACCATTTTGAACAATTGGCTGATCTTCGTGCCTCTTCCTTGTCTTTGAGATTACCCTGTATATGCCATCCCAAACACTCTCCCTGTCCTGCCTTCCGCAAAAGGTGTTACGCAATTTAGGTGCTGGAGGGAAGACCGCATATCGTTATGCGTAGTGTGGGACGTCCCCCAGCTAGATGGAAATAAAGACGGTGGCTGGGACAGACTGGATGCGGAAGGCTGAGGACAGGGTGTTGTGGCGCAGCCTGGGAGTGGCCTATGCCCAGCAGTGGACTGCGATAGGCTGAGTTCATTAACTATTGATGACATGGCGTTATGTGACCACAGAGCACGAAATCGCAAGCAACATCTAAAGAACGGCAGTGAACCCAATACCTAACACAGTCCAACCCGGGAATCGAACCCCACGCTCAGAAGTCACGTTTGTGACCACGAGACCAACGGAGCAGTACAAGTAGCACATAATTTCATTATTAAAGTGTACTAACTCATTCTACATCACAACCTAGTTACCGAAATGGTTCTAAATGTCGTATCTTTACTGCCAATGGAACTTGCCATCGTATTTTACGAGAAACATCAAAGTGGTATCTTTAGTATACAATCTTTGGTAACATTATTATGGCGAAACAATCTTGTTTTGCTTAAAGATTGTTAAAATTCAATGCAATACTTTATATTATCTATAGTTTTTATTTTTTATGTTGGTAATAATTCTGAGGATACTTGATTGATTTTTTTACTTTGTCAACCCTGCTCTTGAAACTTTGTAAGAAGCAGTACATCGTGTATTAAACTAATTAATATAAAAGGCTCAGATTTTATTTATACCGACAAAGTTTTGTAAGAAAAATGCGATATTTTGTGTTTATTCCAGAAATCCCCACCGAACCTTATTACCCCACAAAACCTTATTCGACTGGCCCATTCTTCCCTTGCGGTGGTAGGGCTAACGCACGCCTGGTTTGCGACCACCCAGAGTCCGGCGTCAAGCAGCCTGCTGTATTTCGTCGATGCGCGGTAGTGCGAGTGCCTCAGGCATCTTCTGGGCACGCTCGTTCCATCATAGACCTCATCCATCGCTTTCCATCAGGCGTGATCGAGGTCAAGAGCGGGCCCCATTCAGCATATAAAAAAAACAAGACTGTTTTCTCTAGAATTGTAATTGTAAGCAATTTCATCCATATCATCATAAATGACTCAATCTGTATGACCGTTAATTTAAACTGCTAGCCAAATAACCTTATTGGATTGGGGTTATCTGCCAAACTCATTCCACTGGGGATCACTGTATGATATCATGTGTGACGTCATGCCGAGCATTAATTTGCTGATAATTCCCACAATTTAGTGATTTTGGTCAGATTTACAGGGATTTTGGACATCACACCTAATATTATAAAGGCGAAAGTTTGTGAGTGTAGGTGTGTGTGTTTATATGTTTGTCACTTCTTCACGCTCAGACGGCTGGACCACTTTTGATAAAACTTTGTATGGAGGTAGCTGACACCCTAGATTAACATATAGGCTATATATACTTTTTATCCCGGTATTCCCACGGGATCGACATTTACGCGGGTGCAACCGCAGGGCGCAGCTAGTTTTGGTTAAACTGATGATGATAAAAATATAAATTACTAGCTGCGCTGCGCCACGCGGTTATGTAAATCCAGCGTGTCAATAGTCAACGGCGTTGTATTTCCGCCATCGCGACGGCCTAAATACAAGTATGCAGTTGCGTTAAGTCATTAATGGGTCCGTTCCGCTCGTGGTGGAAACCGGGCTTAAGAGCATTTAGAAAAAAAAATACAGACATAACTTTAACAATAATTTATTTTCACAGCATTTATGTACAAATATTAAAAATTACATACAAACATGAACTCACGCACACAACGCGCTCTCACACTGACTTAGAAATAATCCTTAATTAAGAATACTCTTGCGGAAGTTCATCCTAATGCTTTGGCTGATCCTAGGACTTGGATGGCTGGTCCAGCCTTGATGAGGCCATCTCTGACGTTGCGGCCAACCTTCTCCTGAAAAGATAAATAGAAGATACCTAATGTTAGCAAAATCCTGGAAACTGTTAAAGTAGTCTACTGTTGAGAATGGGCTTTCTAATAGTCGCTAAGTATATTTAACGGTGGTGGGTAAATGACTTACATTTTGACAGTTCAACAACATTCATTGCGTTATTTGTGTTGTTGAGCAGATAAATTTTTCAAACATATGAAGCAACAATGGATTAGCAATGTCCTTCAAAATTATTCAGATTCATATTGATAGTATGTTACGTAATTAGGGTGCAGTTCTGAGGTCATTACTATGACTGATCATCATCATCAGCCTATAATGTTCCCACTGCTGGGACACAGGCCTCCTCTCAATGAGAGGTTGTGGGCCGTAATCCACCACGCGGGCCCAGTGCGGGTTGGTGACTGATGTTGTTCATTATATTCTTAATCGGGATTAAAATTTACTACTTTTCATTGACAATTTTTTTTTTTTAATTCTGGTCACACTATTGTGCCTGGACTGAGAATCGAACCCAAAACCTCATATTATTATGTTCAATAGTCACACTTACTACACTAACTTAAAGGGGCAGTTGACTATATGTATATTTGAAGGGACAGTTAATCTGTTCTGGGGGCCTAAAAAGGCCACTTTCGCAGAATTTGAAAGGATAACATTATTAATCATAATGGACAGTTAACTGTTAAGTTAATCGTATCAAATCCCATTGGTGAAGGAATTTTCAGTATTTTTTTTATCTGCGTTAAAATTCCAATCAATCCAATCCAAATCCAATCCCAATTTCTTTGATTATACCTACGAGGCTACGTAGTGCAGCGAAAAAAAAAACAGTGGACTGTCTTTGCCATAATTATGATTCATAATGTTATCATTTTATGATTCTGCCAAAGTGGCCTTTTTAGGCCCCCTGGTACTTAGTAATAAAGACATAAAAAACTTACAAGTTTCTTGAACACCTTCCACCTGGGCTCAGGCGCCGCCGACACAGCGCACAGTGCAACCAAACAAGCGAACACGAAAAATAATATGCGTGCGAAATTCATTTTTGGAATTATTATTTTAATTCAAATGATTATTTGACTTAAATTCACGAAGACTTCTTCGAGTTGAATGATGTTCCAGTTTCAAAACTTTGGTTTTATATACTACTAAACTGACCAAGATATCGTTTGCTGTCTACGAACTCAAAATTACACAAACATGGACTTGAATAGTGTTGACATAAAGATTAGTTTCGTTTTGTCCGTGTGTAAATGTCAGTTTGCGTTGATAACGGTTCGCGGTATGTTGACTTCAGGGAACTCCCGATTCTGTGAGCTTAATGAAGTCACAATACATCACTTTACTGTCATCATCATCATCTGCCTAGCCTTTTCCCAACTATGTTGGGGTCGGCTTCCAGTCTAACCGGATGCAACTGAATGCCTATATTTTACATGGAGCGATTGCCTATCTGACCTCAACAACCCAGATACTGGGTAATGCACTTACACATCACATCATCATCTGGGTACATCACTTTACTGTATGTTAAATCGTTAATTTGGTGCATGTAAGCACAACATAAAATAAAATAAATAAAAAGCCTTTTAGTTCCTACTAATTTACATTGTTTTTTGAGTTACTTAACTAATTTAATTAATTACTTTACTAATTTACTTCACATAACTAGTTTTATCATTGTTTATTTTACTTAATACCAACTGATTTATAATACGCTTAACTAGTTTGTTTCCGTATAGGTACTGCTTTACTTATTAACTATTTTAGATAACATATCTTAGTTTGATATAGCAATATATGTAGGAACCCATATTGGGTGAAGGCTTCCTCCAAAGATGCCCATTTGTCTCTGTCCTGTGTGATCGGTTTTCAGTTTGGGCCGGCTGTCCTTGCAACATACAAAATCACAATTAAATGATAAAAAGAACTTGAGAAAATACCAAAAAAAAAAACATTAGGAAGACACTATGCTTATCACACACTTTAAATTAAATATCGAACATACAAAGTGCGATGTTCGTCTCACTCAAGGTTTCACCAAATGTAACCATTATCAACCGCTTTATTGATAGGGGTTCGCTTATTAGGCTGCATGTTAGGTAGGTACCTACCTGGTGATTTTTGGTATTTCACAATTTATTTTATTTTCAATAAGTAATTTATTTCAATTGTATTTTAGTTTATTTTAAATGATCTATTTCAATTTCGTTTTAGTTTATTTTTAATTACTTTATTTTTATTTTATTTTAATATTAATTATTTATTTTAATTTTATGTCAGATAATTACATATTTTTACTTTTTTTTTCATAATTTTTCTATGTGTGATAGGTACTAATAAAATATGAACAAAAATTGTCAGAAATTAAACGAATTTAATTTTATTATATTTTTATTTCATAATGAAAATAAGAAATTTGTGCGATACTGTCTTACATTTAAGACAATATTAGTCGAGCTCGTAATTGCCACTCTTTGTCTATGTGTCAGTTAGATAATTTCAACTTTAGTAAAATTTCATTATTGTGTGTGGACTTATTGTCAAAAGTGGTAACGCAATTGCGGGGTAGACTATACCATAGTTATTCTGTACATAGAATTGTGGAATGAATTGTTAACGGGAAAGTTGGTCTTAGTAGTCGGAAAAGTGAGTGCTGAGCATGAGGTCCTGGGTTGGTTTCTTGATTTACAGGTAAGGCAAACTAGTACCTACCTAACGCCTATTGATTTTACAAGCAGCCCGAGCATTAGATTTGGGCGTAGTCACCCTATTAAACGGGACTTTTATAAATTACTTGCGAATAACGAGTGTTTGTCATACACTTCTCCTCACCTATTCGGGGAGATAGAGGTTTGATGTTACCTGTTTTTGTGTTAATTTAATATTTTTATTAACTTTACCATAGCATAATAGTTATGTTCTACAATAATTTTCTCAGAAAACATCATGTAAAGCAAATGCAAAAAAATAATAAAAAATAGACATCTAAAAGAATGATGATGATAATCAAATTAATGATTGTTTCGAATGAGGATAAAACATTCCACATAAAATACCCGATCTTCAACACGCACGACAAAATAAATGGAAAGATGAAGTTCTATGAAATCTATTTCTAATGAGTAAGCTTTAATGGTTTCGTTGAAATAAATGGAAGAGGTGTCGCACGGTAAGGGTTCTTCCCGTGTACCAAACTCAAACTCAAAGTATTTATTTCAATTAAACCATTTTACAGGCACTTTTGAATTGTCAAGAAGGTCAGTCAGAAAAATGTAAAGCTAGTTGCCCATTCCAAAGCGTAGGTACCTATGGAGAAGAACGGGCAAGAACGGGCAAGGGCAACCACTGTTTGATACTCATCATGTGGCCAGTCTATGAGGGGCTCGTGGCTAATAAAAGTTATACAGAACCGGACTCCGGGCTGCTACTGAAAAAAACCTAATAGGTACAAAAACCCAATTAAAATTCAAAATATTTAATTTCACATGGCACTTATGAAACGTCAGAAGCTAGGTGGAAATTGGTAGTCTCCTGAAGCCAGCGAAAAACACAACGGTAACTCTTCTAAAAATAATTTGCTTTTAAAATGGCAAACGACATCGCGACAGGCCCAGACGGAGAGGGCGGGATGATCTTTTAATAAAGATTGGTTTTTGGCAGCTCTGGACAGAAAGAGAGGTGGAAATAGAGAAGGGAGGCCTTTGCCCAGCAGTGCAATGTTAATGGCAAAAAAAAAAAAAAATTTACAATGTATTTATGTGGTTTTTCTATTTCGTGTGACTTGTTATGTATGTGGAATAGAGATTTAACATTTTAGTATATGTTTTCTGAATCTTTGGTCTAGTATCGTGTAAAAGGAACACACGATTCAATAATTTTTTCTCGATACAAAAAAATTACAAAATTATATCTATTTTTTTACTTTTCTCGACATCACGGCGTAACGCATAAAAGTTATTTAATGGAATTTACTTTAAAACATAGATAATTATTATATCAAAGTTTAATTAGAGTAGTTTTAAATTTAAGTCATTTATTTTGTTAATAAAAAAGGAGTAAATTCGTTTTGGCACATACGTCGTTTTATTCAAAGTGCACGCACATTACCTATAGCCACCTCTCTTCTTTGCGTTTCAAAAGTAATTGCATCACTTTCGCTCGCTTGCATCAGTCGCTACGATTTATTATCGAGTATGAGTACTATAAGTAGGCTTGTTTTAATACAATAACATTCCACCCGACTCAGAATTCAAACCCAAGACCTCGGGTTTAGCAGTCGCACTTGCGATCACTAGACCACAGCTACAAGGCAGTAATTAATACCTTTCATAGATTAAATGATTGACTCACTAACCAATCAATGATCTATTAACCATTTATCTTACAAACAATGTTTTTCCTCAATACCTCGCTGAACTAGGAAGTTCACAAACTGAGTCATCTCAGGTCATTCCCCTACGCTTAAGAAACTGTAATTAAACATCAGTTTTACTCACTTATAAAGAATTTTACTACTGTTTGTGGAATCGTAGTAAGTTGTAATCTACATATAATAAAACAGTAACGAAAGAAAAACTGTACATTGAGAATTTTCGAGAAAAAATAAGTGGCTTTTGTTAGAAAAACGTAACTGATGACAAAAAGTGACTTTTTACAATTTTTGTCTGTTTGTCTGTGTGTATGGTACGGCTTCACGCCAAAACTACTGAATAGATTGAATTGAAATTCAGCAAAAATGTTCTTTGTAAACCAAGGAAGGCTTTAGGCTACATATTATCACGCCGTATGTTATGGGAGGTAAGCAATATTGATTTTAAAAGGTTTTGGTTCGTAATTGAATGCACAAAATAATTGAATGCCCAAAATGACATGTTATTTATTTAGTTAATAAAAATTTAACCCTGGAAACATAACAATCACGCTATTTTTATAAAGGAGCGGGGCAGTAATATTATAAATTGCAAGGGAACAGCTATTTCAACAATATGTCAACAGGGAATATAGCGGTATGGTCAGGCGACCGTTTACCGCACTAAATGGTGCGAGTTCAAATCCCGTATTATAATTTTTTTTAAATCGTAAAATTCTTTTTTTTTTAGTTTTTGCATTGTTTATGTGCATTAGGAACGATACTGTTATGAAATCTGAGAACTATACATGTCCTATATAATTGTATGGGAAGTTTCACACCAATGTTACTAAACAGATTGATTGGTGGTACAACAAGCTACACTATCATAAAGTCAAGTCAAACTTTTGGTTCTAAGTTATATCTTACCAAGCACATTTGTTGTTTGTGGAGTTGACACTCCAAACGCAACAGCAACAGCGACAAAGGGCGCGTGCTTAAAGATTGCTCTTTAATCGTGTGGGATGAATGCACTATGGCGAACAGAAAAGCAGTAGAGGCGGTAAATAGGACTTTGCAGGACATCCGCAGGAACCAGCAAATGATGGGTAGGCGTTACAGTTCTGTTAAGCGGCGATTTCCGACTAACGCTGCCTGTGGTGACGCGAGGAACTAGGGCTGATGAGGTGAATGCTTTGTTGAAATGCTCTTTCTTATGGCCACATATTCATAGGTTGCGCTTAACGATGAATATGAGAGCACAGCTTGGAGGGAATGTACACGCCCAAGAATTTTCTGATGTTCTCTTAAAATTGGGTGAGGGAACGCTACCAGTAGACGGTGGCCAGGTGGTTCTACCTGAGATACTTGGGAGAGTGGTGTCCACCTTAGAAGATTTGATACGCCTGGTGTACGGCGACATCAATAGGATACCTCACCAAGATAATTCTTGGGTGTGTGAACGAGCCATTTTAACACCCAGAAACGACCAACTTTCAGCGATCAATGAATGCATTCTCGCGGAAATTGAGGGAAATGAAGTGATCTACACTTCAATAAACACTGTTGTCGACCAAGATGACGCCACACATTACCCCGTAGAATTTCTCAATTCCCTCAGTGCAAGTGGACTACCAGCGCACACCATTAAGCTAAAGGTCGGTGTCCCAATTATGCTTCTTCGGAATCTCACTCCGCCGAAACTGTGCAATGGGACCCGGCTCAAAGTCGTCTCGCTGCAGAGAAATATCATTGAGGCGGAAATTCTAACAAGTTGTGGTGTCGGTGAGACAGTGTTTATACCACGTATACCACTGATTCCCCATAATTACCCCCTTTTTTTTCCAGATGGGAAATCATCAAATGACCCCTCTCGCTCCGGGTGGAGCGGAAGGGAGTGTCAGACTCTTACTGACTAAAACCGACCCGTGTTCCTTCCTTAGCCCTTTATGTTCCGGGCCAGCGGTAACCCTTTCGGACAATCCCGCTGACCCGGCAGGCTTCGGCCCTATGGGGCCCCTCCTCGATGCTGACATCTCTTTGAGGCGCGCGTGGAACACGTACGCGCCGTCCGGCACGGGCCTGGTCCTGATCTGACGGTGAGCTACCCATTACTCTACGCCCGCAGGCCCGCGCCTACGGTGGCCGGGAGTACTTCCGTGGCTCCCGACGCCCGAAGCGTCTCCCGCGGCGGGTGGGACGGGAGGCTCTCTCCCTCATCCGTCCCGCCACCTCCTTCGCTAGCATGACTGCTTCGCAGAAGGAGGTGACTGCCTCCCACTCCCTCTCGCCCCGGACCATGGCTTGCACCAGGGCCGGACGCGAGAGGTCGCCGCCGCTGCCGATCGCCTCTACGGGGACACGGCGGTGCTCCGCCCAAGCGGGGCAGACCTCCACCGTGTGCTCCATCGTGTCTTCTGGACGATCCTGGCATTGGTGACACCCGGCCACAATTACCCCTTTCAATTCAAGCGCGTGCAGTTTCCTGTGAGCGTGTGCTTCGTAATGACAAGAAATAAGTCACAGGGGCAGACACTGAAGGCTACGGGTGTCGACCTCAGGATGAGCTGCATCTCACACGGACAACTGTACGTCGCTTGCTCCCGCGTCACCAGTCCTGACTCGCTGTACTTACATATTGAATGAGACCGAGGGAAAAACAACGAACGTTTTACACAGAAGTGTTACAGTAAATTATAACACTTCTGTTATTCGACGTTTCCTAAATTTCCTTATTAACCTGACGTCTCTTACCAGTAAATTAACTACATAACTTTCAAATTTTGAGTTTACTAAGCCAAATAGTTTTTGAGGGATCTAAGCTATAGTACAGTATGAGACGCATCTTTTGAGTGTTTCTGTAAATCAACAAACTATCACTAATTTATTTTGGAAAATGGAACACCTGATGCAGAACCGCAACAGATCAGCTAAAGTATACCTAAGAGATATAAAAATGGTGCCATAGCAAAAAATATTCCACGTGAAGAGCATTTTCTGCTGTGAGAATAAATTTTAAGATCTGGAACACCTGTTGTGGAACTCCAAAGCCCAGCGACACTATAACATATAGGAATGACGTCTTAGCAAAAGTTGTTTAGTCTGATGGGCATTTCCTGTTGACTTACAAAAATTAAAGATCTGAAACGTCTCGAATCGTCTCGCGCATCACGCTGTTTTCCCGTCCCCGGGCTCTTAGAATTCAGACATCAGACGTTTCAGATCTTCGATTTTGACGACCCCGTTGTCGCGGGCATAAGCAACAGGATCCGCGTACGAAGTCGCGGGCAGAAGCTAGTACTTAATATTAGTTGTATGAATAATGAGGGTCAGTCCCGTTAATGAGTTGTATGTGTGTGTGTGTGTGTGTGACTGTATCGAATGAAGCATACTTAGCTAGCTGTACTCTGGACGATTTTAACACGTACGTATTTTTTTACATCGTTCTCACATATAACTAATATTTTTGTAAAAATATAATTTAAAAGAGTGTCCATGGAGTTTCTTGCCCGTTCTTCTCCATTCCAAAGCGTAGGTAGCTTTGGAATGGGCAACTAGCTTCATATTTTCTGACTGAACGACAAATTCTTGACAATTCAAAAGTGCCTGTAAATGGTTTAATTGAAATAAATGCTTTGAGTTTGAGTTTTGAGCATGTACCTAATGTTATTGTTCTGTTAAGATATACGTAGATATACGTATAATATTTTAGAGAAGTAAATTGCCACCTAATCTCTTCCCCACCTTGGTTGACTGGTAGAGAATGCCTTAGGCATTAAGTCCGCTTTTATACCTTTTTGTGTACAAAAAGATTAAATAAATAAATAAACTTTGTAAGTCGTATATAAGTTCCTAGCTGACCCGGCAAACTACCTACCTACCGCCTTAGAATCAATACCTAAATACAAAATGTGTGAGAAAATGAATTACGTTCATTTTTTTTCCCAAGTTTTTAGAGTACTTTGACAGTAGCCACCCAACCTTATTGTAACGAGAATAAAGATCATTGTGATTTTGACAGACTTGTCAGTAGCAGCAATCCAACAGCGACCTTATTACAATGAGTATAAAGACCACTGTGGTTGTGACAGTGATGTAAAATCCGAGGTAAAATAACAATGAATGAACTGAAAGAATAACTTTGTTGTTATATGTAGAATTAAATGTCTGTTGCTATAGCGCTACAAGGTAATTATAGCGCGTGGCCAAAATCGGAACTAATGTTCTTTTTTCGAAAAACAATTGCACAAATGTTTTGAGCGCCAAAAGATCCTTGCACAGTCCGTTAACCATTATTTTACCACTGATTTTGTATCGCTGTCCAAATCACAGTGGTCTTTATTGTTCTGGGAATAAGGTTGCCATTGCCAAGCCTGTCAAAATCACAATGATCTTTATTTTCTCCGCAATAAGGTCGCTATACAGTTGCTGCTGTCAGAGTAAAATAACTGTGAACGAACTGTATGTTAATGTAAAAGTGACAATAGATAGAAAATTACAACTAATAAAAATAGCATATGCGCAAATTGAATACAACACGTAATTGCGAACAAAGCGAACTCCGAGGTACTTTACCGAAACTCGCTAATGAATCATATTTCACGAGATAAACGAAGAAGTTTTAACAATAAGGAAAACTATTTCAGCTGTTAATTGCTGATAAGAAATTCGTTTCATTAGTGCGGAGTTCAGAGGTTCATTCCCTAGAAAAACGTATGCATTTTTTAAACGTTCCGTAACGGCTGCATTTTTTCCATACAAACGTATTCCCCTATTCTCTTCCTGGATAATGTCTGAAGAGTAATCATTTTTATTTATAAAAATCTAGGTCTATTGAAGGCATGCCTCTGTTATTTTTTTTTTTTTTCAAAAAAAATATTACAAAAATAAATATGATTTTCTGAAAACCTAAAAAAATGCCCCGTTTTTACCTACGTAATCAGACGACTACCAAAGAAAATTGAAATGTTTTTAAGATAAAAAAAAATGATAGGGGCATAGGTCTATTCTTCCTTTAAATTTTGATACCAAAAATATTTTAATCAGCTTAGGTTTTGAGGAGAAAACAGGGGAATACGAAACGTCGATCGGTCATGGTTTTTTCTAGGTAAAATCGTTCTGAGCTGCAGTTGTCCCTATCGCACTCTACGGGGGGAGACTAGAGGGAGAGAGACAGCAATAGTTTCTTGAAATACATATTTCTCAATTCTCGCGCAGCCCGTCTACGCTCTTAATGTCAAACATGATATGAAATTATTGACTTTGAAACATCTGGATTTTTTGTCTCGATTTCAAGGGCAACCTTTGTACATGTTTTTGTAATAAATTGATTATCTTCTATACCTACATGTGGTGGACCACGTGGAGCCCTGACAAAGCTAGAAGGGCGTCGCGGCAGACCCCGTAGAAGATGGAGGGACGAGCTGGACAAAACGAACGACCACTTTAGCCCTGGATCGATAGAGCTGGAAGTCGTGGGGAGAGGCCTTCCCCAGCAGTGGAATAATGCAGGCTGAGAGTACCCAGTAATCAGTAATACGTGGTGGACTGCCTCCTTTCTCTTGTCGTCGTAACACACTATCAATCACAATCTGAATAATTTTGAAGGATATTGCTAATCCATTGCTTCATACGTTCGAAAAATTGGTCTGCTCAACAACGTAAATAACGCAATGTATGTTGTGGAACTGTCAAAATGAAGCCATTGAAAAAGAAAGAAAGAAAAAGAAAATACACTTATTTTATACAATGCTACCGTAAGTTAGTGTGCTACTCAATTACCCTGCTGACCAGGATAATATCTGGACTTTGAAAGGAGACTGTGACCCCTAAGTTTTATTTTTGGTTTTTCTTTTCTAAGCAATTTGTTAGGAAACACTGACCTCATCTCGTTCAAGAAATATTTATTTTTACTAGCTGCTCCCCGCGGTTTCACCCGCATAAGGGTCGATCCCGTGGGAATATTGGGATAAAAAGGATTCTATATGTTAATCCAGGGTGTCATCAACCTCCATACAAAATTTTATAAAAATTGGTCTAGTCCTTTGAGCGTGAGGGAGTAACAAACATATAAACACACACACACGCACACTCACTATTATAGTGTGATAGTGATGTGATAGGTACATAAAAGGCACGTTTTTGAACGTCAATCAAGAACTCGTAGCTCGTGCCGTGACGGTTGTGAAGCTATCATCAGAGTTCACGAGGTTATCAAACGCGCAGTTATAAATAACCAAGTTCCGGAACATCATATTCTGATCCGAACGCAAATAGAGATAAAACATGATGTTTGTTATTAAATATGACGCTTTTGTGATAATGAATACAAGTCACGATGTTAGGTCATACCGACACCTCTTTTTTAGATAAAAAAAACATTTTCCGTATTTGATGATGGAAAGATAAATAGATAGATGGATACTCGCATCATTATGCTGAGCGATGGCCATTTTGCGCAGATGTGACGCATATTTTCTTTATATAATACATATTTTGTTTAATTATTCTTTTACTTTTTTCCTTTATTTTTAATTCCATGCCTCGTATTAGGCCCAAATCATCAATAACATCATCAGCCTATAGCAGTCCAATCAGGCGAATTAAATTATTTTCATTCTTTCTTTCGTTTTCTTTATTGCAAATAAACTACAGGAAATATATGACTATAAATCACGAACTATTTTCGTGTTTAAGCTAATCAATATCGCGAACTTAAGGACCGTAATTAAAGGACGATAAAATACATCATCGCCTTTAGCTGGGTATTTTACAAAATGGTTATCATACCATCAATATAAAAGTCTGTGGGACATCAAAATCGGGAGTTCCCAGGAGCCAACACACCGCGAGTCCGCGAAACATTATCAATGCAAACTGACATTTACACCCACAAAAACACCTGCCACAATAACAACTGATCTTTATGTCAACACTTTAAAGTCTATGTTTGTGTAATCTTGTGTCTGTTGACAGCAAACAATATCTTGGTCAGTATAGTAGTATATAAAACGAGAGTTTTGAAACTAGAACATCATTCGACTTGAAGAAGTCTTCGTGAATTCATTAAAATAATAATTCTAAAAATGAATTTCTCACGCATATTGTTGTTCGTGTTCGCTTGTTTGGTTGCACTGTGCGCTGTGTCGGCGGCGCCTGAGCCCAGGTGGAAGGTGTTCAAGAAAATTGTTAGTTTTAACTTTTTAAATAAATGTTTTTGCTGGTCCCCAGGTAGTCTAATAATTGTTGGTACAGGTTGCTAGCGATGCTGATAATATAATAAGTTACTACTCCTTCGGTTTAGTGGTTACGTAGCTACTGAACCTGAGGTTTTGGGTTCGATTCTAAATCCAAACGTTACGAGTATTCTTGAACGTAATACTGTAAATGAACAATAGTTAGTCTCCCTATAGATACCTCCTCTTACCCTTTTACTTTCACTTTGTGTCATCCAAAATTAAACTAAAATTTAATACAATCATTCATAGTAATGACCTCAAAACAATTTAATATAGCCCTTTTTCAGCAATAGACCAGTAACTGCTTCCAGACTATAACTAATATCTTCTATTTATTAATTTTTCAGGAGAAAGTTGGCCGCAACGTCAGAGATGGTCTCATCAAGGCTGGACCAGCCATCCAAGTCCTGGGACAAGCCAAAGCTTTGGGATAAACTTCTGTAAAAGTCTTCTGTGTTTCTTCTGTCTTCATCTTCTGTATTCATAAGTTAATTTAATTACCTGTTCATAAATTCTGTGATAATAAATGTTTATTTAATCTTAAGCGTGTGTCTTTCCTTACTTTTACTCACGAATTCTATCATACATTGTTGAACGATAGAATCATAACTATTTACACACACTTTTCAGCTAAATCTGCCTAGCCTTTTCGCAACTGGGGTCGGCTTCCAGTCCAACCGGATGCAGCTGAGTAACAGTATTTTACATGGAGCGACTGCCCATCTGACCTCCACAACCCAGTTACTGGGTAATACTAAACCCCTTGGTAAAGACTGGTTGTCAGACTTTCGGGCATCTGACGACCCGTAACGACTGTCAAAGATCCATGAATGACAGCCGGGACCAGCGGCTTAACGTGCTTTCCGAGGCACGGAGGGGTCTTGGTATGTAAAGATGGTCACCCATCCACGGACCAACCGCGGCAAGCGTAGCTTAACCTGATCGATCGACTCGTCCGGCTGTTATTACTCTGTAGTGGTACCTACAACGCCACATGCGAACATCGCGTCATACTGACGTCACGCAAAATCCTGCATCGCGCAAGCAGAGTTTACCGCGCAACTATCATGGATACAACGGCTCGACATGAATCATTGGGCAGTAGCCCGCCAGACGCAACACACGTCTGGTCGGAGGATATTCCCATTTCTATAGAGTATGAGTGAACTTTACACCCTGTTCCTCATACCTCTGTAACTTACCCATAAGCCCCTCCACACCCAAATATTAGTTATACACAATCCAAAATAAACCCAAAACAATCATCTAGGGCCTAGATGATTGTTTTAGGCTCTATACCATGTAAATAACATTACATCACGCTTGTAATCCCGGAGGGTTAGGTAGAGGTGTACCTATAGTACACCCACATGTCATCAGTAATGTATAAGTCCCTAGTAATGGGTTGCGAGACTATTGACATCAACCGGGCATAAACAGACTACGGGCTGCTACTGAGAAATTCCAGATGGAAAAATCTAATAACACTTTGCCCGGCTCTGGCATCGAACCCAGGAACCCATGCTCCGTAGTAGAGCTTGCGACCACTAGACCAACGAGGGAGTGCATATATGTGAATACTAGCCCCGCGGTTTCACCCGCATAAGTGTCGATCCCGTGGGAATATCGGGATAGCAACTACCCTATGTCCTTCCGCGGGATGCAATCTATCTCTCAGCCAAATTTTATCGAAATCCTTTTAGTGGTTTTGGCGTGAAAAGGTAACATACAGACAAACAGAGTTAATTTCGAATTTATTATAATATTAGTATGGATTCATTAGACTATAAGGAATAGTTCAATAGATGTTCACAACGCCTAAGGCAGGACATTCATTGCCATATCAATCATTAAAAATAAACTCATCATATCGTAGTCTACTGCTGAACATAGGCCTCTCCCAGGCTTCGCCACAATACCCTGTCCTTCACCTTCCGCGTCTAATCTGGCCCAGCCACCTTTTTAACGTCGTCGGTCCATCTAGCTGGGGGCGTCCCACACTACGCTTGCCGATACTCGGTCTCCACTCTAGGACACGTCTGCTCCACCGGCCTTCGGTCCTTCGACCAACATGGCCAGTGTACTTTTTACATTACATTACATTACTTCAGTTTGCTTACTCTGCAAGCTACGCCAGTTCCTCCGTTTCTGCTGACGTTACTGAATCGGTCATAAAATATATCAGGTAGTCGTAATCCTAAAGGATTTTTTTTTAAATGGATAATAGACTACGTACTTTAACTTTTAACAGTTTGAGATTTTATAAAATTTGGTTACAGCGAAAGGTATTTTGTACGATATGGAACAGCAATGGAGGCCATTCAATTCGAGTGTTTAGAGAAAAGTCATTATATTTAGTGATGATTTCAGGGTAATTTTAAAAATTAATAAAACCTTTATGCGGTGCTTAATTGTTGCTAATTATGTCGACTGCCATACTGAACTTCGAAGTTCGAAATATCGATGTACTGTATTCAGAAAGTTAACAACTACGAATTACGTGAGTTCGAAGGTACGCTATGACGAATTACTTAAATAAAATGATCATTATCGAGAAACAAAATATAGGCACTGCGTTTAGGCACAAATAGTATATTTATACATACTACATGAGAAGAAAAAAACAAAAGATGTAAAATATTTTAAATTATGAACAATAAAAATAAAATATAACAAGCGGTTTTATACCTTCTAGTTGGCTCTAACGAAATAGAAACATAAATACATATTATTTCCTGAAATATCAATTAGTAACAAAAAATAGTGTCTAATTACGAAATAAAAAAATACTATTTGTGCATAAACGCAGTGCCTACACTTTCAGTTATACAGATCTTTATCTTTCATTTTGTATAAGATTTGTAAGGAAAAAGGGGAGGCCTTTGCCCAGCAGTGGGATGCAATACAGAAAAAAAAAATCGAAAAACTTTGTGTTTGTCCCCCACTCCGGCTCACCTCCAAGTCGTCAGGAATTTTAGTATGTCCACCCTGAACAAGTTTATGAAGGAATCGCTTAGGTCCCTGCTCACGCACTCTACAACTCCTTCATGGACTGTACTCATCATCATCTGCCTAGCCTTTTCCCAACTACGTCGGGGTCGGCTTCCAGTCTAACCGGATGCAGCTGAATACCAGTATCCTACATGGAGCGACTGCCTATCTGACCTCCACAACCCAATTACTAGGTAATACGATACCCTTCGGTAAGACTGGACTAAAATGTGAATATTATATTGTGACAACCACAGATAAGACATGACTAGGTATTACATTTCCTTGAAATCGTGAATCTGAGTGTCTATGTTTATAAATATGACTATGGTAATGGTAATAATAGTCATTGTTTTAGTAGAACAAACACAAGTATTTATTTTAATAATAATGTCGTGCTGTTCCTGAGATGGATAATAATAATCTGCTTGCACGAGATTTTTAATCCGATGCAAGTGTAATATGACTTGGATGACTTGGATCAGCGGGATTGTCCGAAAGGGTTACCGCTGGCCCGGAACATAAAGGGCTAAGGAAGGAACACGGGTGGGTTTTATTCAGTAAGAGTCTGACACTCCCTTCCGCTCCACCCGGAGCGGGAGGGGTCATTTCATGATTTCCCATCCACAAAAAAAAGGGTAATATGACTTTGTCGATTTACTAAGCGCTGAAGTGGCAATGGGCCGGCCATATTAGCGGTAGAACCGATGACCATTGGGGTAGACGTGTTGTTGAGTGGAGACTGCGAATCGGCAAACGTAAATGTGGGACGCCCTCAGGCTAGGTGGAGCGACGATCTTCGCAGGATGGCTGGTAGCAGCTGGATGAGAGTAGCCGATAGGAGAGGCCTATGTCCAGCAGTGGACTGCTGTATACGCTGATGATTATGATGATGATTTGGGCTTAATACGAGGCATACAATCACACTAATATTATAAAGGCGAAAGTTTGTAAGTGTGTGTGCTTATAATATGTTTGTTACTTCTTCACGCTCAAACGGCTGGACCAATTTAGATAAAATTTGGTGTGGAGGTGGCTGACAACCTGTGTTAACATATAGGCTACTTTTTAGCATGTCGGTCAATTATAGGTAAGTACTTACTATTATCAATTACATCAGACGAAGCCTTCGAATTGCCGAGGGAAAGCTGCGGAACAGTAAAAAACATCACCAATACGTACCTACTCATGGAATTACAAAATTAATTGTCTCGTCCTATATGTGAAGTGAAGTAGCACACATGCGTTCTGGTGTCGGATTGTCCTAAAATCTATGTTTTATTATATTTGTTTGGTTTACTAACATTAGCTTGTAGGTACTAACAATTTATGTAGAGCAATCTGAAATAAATTATTATTATTATATTATTATCTCCTTTAATTATTTACATAGGTACCTTATTTTATTACATTTTTAAATATTTCAATATAAAAAATAAGTAGGTATAAAAAACATTTAAAATTATAAAAAAATTGTGATCCGCTGGTGTCGAGAGCAGGGTCCAAGCTACCGGTGGTTAGGGCTCCAGAGACAGGAACCTCCTCACAATGCGAGCCGTATCGAGGAGTACTGCCTTCTGAATCAGGCCCTTGATCCAACCGCCTGACGAGAGCCTCGTTAAATGTTGATCGAGGCTTTCGGCCATCAGTCCATTGGCTGATACGACAATCGGCACAGTGATAGCCTAGCTCACATTCCACATGTTAACCACCTCGTGTGTTAAGTCGAGATATTTATATATTTAAATATATTATTATAATAACGTCCAGATAAGTGTATGCGGGGACTTTATTAAGCTCACAGAATCGGGAGTTCCCTGGAGATAACACACGGGCTGCCGCGCCGGGGTCGTGAACCGTTATCAATACAAACTGAAATTAATACACCGGAAAACATCTGTCATAATAAAATAATCTCTTATTCAACACAATAAAGTCTATATTTGTATGACTTCGAGTTTGTTGACAGCAAACATTATCTTGGTCAGTTTAGTGGTATATAAACCGAGAGTTTTGAAACTGGAACATCATTCAACTTGAAGAAGTCTTCGTGAAATCAAATAAAACATCATTTGAATTAAAAATAATAATCATAAAAATGAATTTCTCACGCATATTGTTGTTCGTGTTCGCTTGTTTGGTTGCACTGTGCGCTGTGTCGGCGGCGCCTGAGCCCAGGTGGAAGGTGTTCAAGAAACTTGTAAGTTTTATATTTGATTTATTTCTGGTCCCCAGTAGTCTAATTTTGGAACACTGTAAACACATGTTGTCTCATAAAGAAGTTGCATTGTAGTAAAATGTTACTTCTCCTTTGATTCAGTGGTTGCGTTACTGTTACTGAACATGAGGTTTCGGGTTCGATTCCCAGCCTATGAAATTTAGTGCATTTAGAGATCGAAATTAAATACTTAACCAAATACTGTAAACAAACAACAGTTATTCTCCTTGTGTATTTAAATACTTTAACTCTCAGTTTGTGTCACTTAAAGTGAAGATCATCTGTCATAGTAATGACGTCAGAACCATTCAAAAATAGCTTTTTTTCAGCAGTAGACCTAGAACAGCTTCCAGACTTTAACTAATATTTTCTATTTATTTCTTTTCCAGGAGAAAGTTGGCCGCAACGTCAGAGATGGCCTCATCAAGGCTGGACCAGCCATCCAAGTCCTAGGAGACGCCAAAGCTTTGGGATAAACTTCTGTAACAGTATTCTTAATTAAGGATTATTTATAAGTTCTAATATCTGTACATAAAATGCTTTAAAAAATAAATTATTACCTACTTAATCTTACGTCTGTTTTTCAATACAAATTATAAATTATACTCTTACACACACATCTTCAAATAAACTCATACCTACTTAAATTTATCTGGAATTTAGATGACACGGATATTTGTTTTTCATACACTAAAAGTCTAAGTCTTACCAAGGGGTATCGTATTACCCAGTAACTGGGTTGTGGAGGTCAGATAGGCAGTCGCTCCATGTAAAATACTGGTATTCAGCTGCATGCAGTTAGACTGGAAGCCGACCCCAACATAGTTGTGAAAAGGCTAGGCAGATGATGATGATGATGACACTGAAAAAAACTAATTTCTTACTACACCACAGTAAAACGATTTCAAAAGACTTACCGACTTTAGGTATACAGTAAGAAGAAATGTTTGTAAAACGACAAAAGACAAAACAGTAACTTTAAATGATTGAACATACTATATTTATTGAAATAACCAACAAAATAAAAGGAAAACCACCATTACTGTAATGTACTGTACTTAAAAGTTTTAGCTTCTTAAAAGTTTACTGTCATGAAGGTAACATTTTGCCTCAAGTGTAAGCGTTAACTGTTTTCGGATCAGTAAAAAATACTGTTTTTTACGTTAGGCTCATATGAAAATGTTTAAAGAATTTCAGATCAATGTTTTTTTCATTTTTATTTACTGCTTAGTGGGCTTACATGACCTAAAGCGCGGCCACTGTCGGACTGCATAGAAAAGAACGAGAAGCGCGATGACACAACGCTGGTAATTTATTGCAAAATATGAAGCAAATATTTAATTACAAAAATCTATTGTTTGGACTAAAAAACTAAATAAAACACTACTATTTTAGTATGTTGCTTGTAAAATAATCTGACAAAAAATCAGAATGATTGTATATTAGTATGGTTTTTATTGTAAAAATAATTTTTTTAGAGGTATATTCATGATTTTTTCTATCGCATCAAATTAGTTGTATTATGTTTTCAACACACTATCTACCTAGCATATATCCTGAAGAATATCATATATTTTTCTGATTTTGTTTACTGTAGTCGATCATATACTTTTATTGCCCCTCCCGCTCTGGGTGGAGCGGAAGGGAGTGTCAGACTCTTACTGACTAAAAACCACCCGTGTTCCTTCCTTAGCCCTTTATGTTCCGGGCCAGCGGTAACCCTTTCGGACAATCCCGCTGACCCGGCAGGCTTCGGCCCTATGCTGACATCTCTTTGAGGCGCGCGTGGAACACGTACGCGCCGTCCGGCACGGGCCTGGTCCTGACCGGACGGTGAGCTACCCATTACTCTCCGCCCGCAGGCCCGCGCCTACGGTGGCCGGGAGTCGTCGCGCGGCTCCCGACGCCCGGAGCATCTCCCGCGGCGGCCGGGATGGGAGGCTCTCTCCCTGAGCCGTCCCGCCACCTCCTTCGCTAGCATGACTGCTTCGCAGAAGGAGGTGACTGCCTCCCACTCCCTCTCGCCCCGGACTATGGCTTGCACCAGGGCCGGACGCGAGAGGTCGCCGCCGCTGCCGATCGCTTCTACGAGGACACGGCGGTGCTCCGCCCAAGCGGGGCAGACCTCCACCGTGTGCTCCACCGTGTCCTCTGGGCGATCCTGGCAATGGTGACACCCGGGCGTTTGCTCCCGCCTGATGATGTGCAGGAACCTCCCGAAACTTCCGTGTCCGGTGAGGACCTGCGTCAGGCGGTAGGTGAGGGCGCCGTGGCGCCTCCCTTGCCACTCCTCAAAGAGCCTCGGTACGCTCACGCGCTAATTTCACGCCGTCCAATAATTAACTACTTTAGTCACACGTATCGTAATGTACTGTTTTAGGATTAAAGGTAGAGACGCCTGCACATCAAGCTACCCGAAACTGTCAAATTTTCCCAATCAACTTTGAGCCCTATGCTTTAGGGATAAAGTTGAAAATCTATTAAGGGGGAAGCGCTAAGGTGACCCGCGAAATTAAAATTTTCTTACGTTTTTTGCAATTTGCTGGACAGTATTAAGTTGTACGTTGATTAAAATATGATTCGCGGTCGTAACAAATATGTAGCAGCCTTTGGCATGAGGCAAATAAATTGTTTATTATTAACCACATGCAATTGGCTTGTGACTTATCTGTATGGTGTAAATTTCAGATAAATGTAAATAGGTTTATATAACATTTTACGTTAGTTTTTGTTTATACTAAACCCGAAAAGGGGTTTCGCGATTTCAAGGTTTGTCTCATAGAAAAAGTTGTTCAAAATGATGAGTACAATGACCCCTTTTAGGGTTTAGTATAAACAAAAGCTAATGTTGTATAGTAATTGTTACGAGTCTGGGTTTGTTTGCGCATGTGTGTGTGTGTTTCTGTACATAAATGATTTAATTTATAATTTGTATTGAAAGACAGACATAAGATTAAAAAATAATTTATTTTCACAGGTTTTATTGACAGATATTAAAGTTAACTTATAAAATAATCCTTAATTAACAATACTGTTACAGAAGTTTATCCTAAAGCTTTGGCGTCTCCTAGGACTTGGATGGCTGGTCCAGCCTTGATGAGGCCATCTCTGACGTTGCGGCCAACCTTCTCCTGAAAAATAAATAAATTGAAGATATTAGTTAAAGTCTGGAAGCTGCTACAAGTCCACTGCTGAAAAAAGGCAATATTGAATGGTTCTGAGGTTCTGGGGTGACTGATAGTCTTCACTATAAGTTTAAATTGGGATGACACAAACTATGAGTAAAGTTATGGCGTATTATGGTTTTAATTTCGATCTCAAAATTCTCAATTTTTAATGGACTGGGAATAGAATCTAACACCTAATGTCCAGTAACTGCACAACCACTGAATCATTCGTAACTGAATCAAAGGTGAAGTAACATTTTACTACAATACTCTTTAGGAGATTACATGTTTACACTGACATATTATTTATCAAATAAAATAGTGATAAAACTTACAAGTTTCTTGAACACCTTCCACCTGGGCTCAGGCGCCGCCGACACAGCGCACAGTGCAGCCAAACAAGCGAACACGAAAAACAATATGCGTGAGAAATTCATTTTTAGAATTATTATTTTTGATTTAAATTATTACTTTGTTGAATTCACGAAGACTTCTTCAAGTCGAATGATGTTCCAATTGTAAAATGATCGTTTTATATACTACTAAACTGACCAAGATATTGTTTGCCGTCTACAAACTCGAAATCATACAATAATAGACTTTATTCTGTTGACCAAGAGATTACTTTATTTTCACAAATGTTTTCCGGTGTGTTAATTACAGTTTGTATTGATAACGGTCCGCAGCGTGTTGACTCCAGGGAATTCCGGATTCTGTAAGCTTAATGAAGTCCCGATAAATGTTTAATTCCAGGTACGTATTAGCAATGTTTTTTACCGTTCCGTAGCTGCCCTGCGGCAAATCAAAGGCCTCGTCTGATGTTAACAACAGTATACCTAACCGACTTGCTTAATACAAGTTGACAATTTTAAAATTTTATCTTGCTTCTTTACGACGCTTTTAGGGTTCCGTACCTAAAGGGTAAAAATGGGACCCTATTTCTAAGGCTCCACTGTCCGTGTGTCTAAAATAAAAAATCTAAATACGTATTTAATCCACTTTGTGTATGTTGATGATGTATGGGGGCTTGCGGCTAAGTAATAACAGCCGCACGGGTCGATTGATCAAGTTAAGCTACGCTTGCCGCGGTTGGTCCGTGGATGGGTGACCATCTTTACATATGAAGACCTGTCCGTGCCTTGGAAAGCACGTTAAGCCGTTGGTTCCGGCTGTCATTCGTGGATCTTTGACAGTCGTTACGGGTAGTCAGATGCCTGAAAATATGACAACCAGCCTTACCAAGGGGTATCGTATTACCCAGTAACTGGGTTGTGGAGGTCGGATAGGCAGTCGCTCCATGTAAAAAACTAGTATTCAGCTGCTTCCGGTTAGACTGGAAGCCGACCTCAACATAGTTGGGAAAAGGCTAGGCAGATGTTGTGTACTAGCTGTTTAAACAACAATGGTTGTAAGTTACATCATCAACATACTCATGTTAATGATGTAACTTCCAACCATTGTTGTTTAAACAGCAAGTAGTGGTATACTCATACTAATTTGTGTAGGAAATGTACGACAGCTAAAACTTAATAAAAAACAACTTTAAAAAAATCACTACAAAGTGAAAAATTACTTTAATTTCGGAAGTCGGTGACAAAAAACGAAAATCACAATCAGCCTATTGGTAACCTTCCCACTGCTGGGCTACAGGTCTCGTGAGAGGGAGTGGGCCGTAATCCACCACGCAGGCCCAGTGCGGGTTGGTAGATGTTACATGTCTTCGAATTTTTGGTTCCAGGACATGCCGGTTTCCTCACAATGTTTTCCTTCACCGTTTTGATAGCAGTGGTGATGACAAAGCGCCTGTCAGGGTTCGAACCTACGACCTACAACTCGTACCTAAGTCGCGGCCGTTACCACTGGGCCACAATTGCTCATGAAAACCGAAAGCACCGATTTTCGTTATTAAAGTTATTTTTCACTTAGAAAAGTTTTTTTTTTAGATAATAATCACTTTTTACAGAAGTTAGTTAGTTTCAGTATTCTAGTTAGGTATAGTTGCATGATACGAAGCCTTTGACTGAGGGAAAGTTACGGAACGGTAAAAAGCATCACCACTATCTACCTACCTGGAATTACAAAATTAATTGGCCCATTCTTTCACTTCCATAAAGGGCCTTCAAGAAGTTCACAGAATCGGGAGTTCCCTGGAGCTAATACACCGGGCCCGCGAACCGTTATCAAAACAAACTGCCATTCATTCACCGGAACACATCTGTCAAAACAAAATAATCTCTGAGTCAACACGATAAAGTCTATGTTTGTATGAAATAGAGCGAACAGTATCTTGGTCAGTTTAGTTGTATATAAAACGAGAGTTTTAAAATTGGAACATCATTCAACTTGAAGAAGTCTTCGTGAAATCACATAAAAAATCATTTGAATTAAAAATAATAATCCTAACAATGAATTTCTCTCGCATATTAATGTTCGTGTTCGCTTGTTTGGTTGCACTGTGCGCTGTGTCGGCAGCGCCTGAGCCTAGGTGGAAGGTGTTCAAGAAACTTGTAAGTGTTTATCATTATTTTAATTTTGTAATTGTACCTCACGAGTCGAACTAGTACTATTTTAGCTCTTTCATGATTCTCCAGCCCATAACCCAATTTGGGGTCAGTGCAACATATCTTTTTCTTTCATACTTCTCTGTTAGTCGTCTTCTTGGTAGTCACCCCCTTTCTAACAATATCTTCATTCACACAGTCCATGCATCGTTTCGATAACTTACTCTACACTATTCCAAATAAACGACGATGGATTACCAAGCGCTGTTCCTTTAAAAAACGATACCAGAAACCGCTATCGAGAATATCAAGGTCAATGATCTGCAATGTACAGATGCCAGCATATCAAGTTAGCCGAAACTGTAAAATTTTCCCCATCAAGTTTGAACCTTATGCTTTATCGATAAAGTTGAAAATCTTAAGCGGAGCTACTTTTTCAGCCACTCAAAATATGAGGTCTTTTTTCAAGAGCTTACCCTTACAAATAATGAATGAGTGATACTGAACTTTTGCTAATATTATTTCCTTCTTTTTTCAGGAGAGAGTGGGACAAAACATCAGGGATGGCCTAATCAAGGCTGGACCAGCGATCGAAGTCCTAGGACAAGCCAAAGCTTTAGGATAAGCTTTTGTAACAGTATTATTTATTATAATAACATATAAGGATTAATTCCCTCCCTGCGTCTCATAGGGAGGAAACCTGTGTCCCAGCAGTGGGAACATTATAGGCTGATTATGTATTAGGATTAATTATTTAAATACTAATGTAAGTGCTGCTGTGAAAATAAATTATTTTATAAGTTTTTTCTGTTTTTTCTTCTACCCAAATTATTTGTAAGTATTTCAATTTATCAAAGTATCTTGAAAAAATGCAGAAACACTATACATAATATATAACAAGATCTGCAAGTATTTGTAAGTATAATATCGTTTTTGGGTGTGTGAACTAGGTAGTTTTTTGTGTTTACATAAATATATCTTATTCTTAAAGGATAACACATTATGTATGGTCAGAGGGGCAGAACTCGTAATTTTAAGAACGTTCACAGTCTGATCGCAGTCTCAATCTGTCAATAATTTCTATAAATTTTTGACAAGTTATTTACATTTGTTTGTCGACGAGATGAGAAAGTTTAGCGGTATTTACAACGCCACATGCTAACAACGCGTCATACTGACGTCACATAAAATCCTGCATCTCGCAAGCAGGGTTTACCGCGCAACTAGCATAGATACAACTGCCCGACATGAATCATTGGACAGTTGCCCGCCAGACGCAACACCCGTCTGGTCGGAGGATCATCCCTTTCTTTCTATGGAGGATAAGTGAACTTTACACCCTGTTCCTCATACCTCTATAATACCATCCCTGATATTTTGGCCCGTTCTCTCCTAGAAAAAGAAAGAAACTTAGTAGCAAATCATAATATATTAGCTCAAAAGGGAATGAAGGATATAGGATTCGATTCCCAGGCCGAGCAAAGTGATACCTATTGGGTTTTTCCGTTAAGAATTTCTCAGTAACAACACAGGAAGTTGGCTGTGTGATACTCTTGTGGTTCGGAAAGCACGTTAAGCTGTCTTATTCAAAATGATCGTCTGCTCTCTCATTTATACATATTGATGCGCATAATGGTCGTCTACCAAATGCATTTAAAGCGATTGACAATTAACAAACAAAACATTGCAGTTGACCGATTCGGGGACCTTTAAGTGACAGTTTGTAATATATGACAGGTACTACCTGTCATATCAGTGCCAACAATGTTCATAAAATCCTAAAAAAATACCATGTCGTTTACCATTCACTGCAGGCCTATAAAATATGGACGCCATTAAAGATATCATTCGAATCTTAATTTATAGCAGTCATCGGAAGACTAGGGCGCGAACTTCCGTTGGAAACGAGGGATCGGCAAATTGTATCACGTTCGGCATTTACAGGCAGCTTAAACGCTAATAAAACAAAACGGTCTTTATGTAGAGGATAAAGAGTCGATACTTAGATTGTATAACAGTTTTCCAATACCAAACAATATTTTAGTTTATAGAACGAGATTTATGCAAGTATAAGATTAGGGCATCTTTCAACGTGTCAAATTCTTCGTGAATTCAATAAATTAATAACTTGAATTAAAAATAATAATTCTAAAAATGAATTTCTCTTGCATATATTGTTGTTTGTAAATTATTCCCTAATTAAAAACTCATTAAAAACTCATCTCAGCGACACTCAATGTCAAAAATGTAGAGAAATTAGAGATATTTTTGACAGATTGACAATCAGATCTGACTGTGAACATTCTTAAAATTGCGAGAATTGCCCCTTTGATGTTGCCCTTTATTTTATGTGTCATGTATTGTGTACATCTTGTGTTGGAGATCCTACTATATTTTGTGTGGATGGATGGATGGATCCACCTGATGTTTAATACTCTTTCACGAAAAAACTACTGATCGGATTTTGATAATACTTTACAGTAATATAGCTTATACATCAGAATAACACATGGAATACTGTTTATCTCGATACTCCCATGGGATCGACCCTTATGCGGTTGAAACCGCGGGGCGCTGCTAGTCCTAAATAAATAAAGAAGTGGTTGAGCGATCGGCTCTTGGGTCTATTCTCACTGAGAATATTTGAGTGGCTCACTGATAGAAAACGAACTAGCAGGGGATCGAGAAGGGGGGTGGAGGGGGGTTCAGGGGATCAGACCGGAATAAATCTAGCTAATCGGTCTTCGCTGCTGTTTGTGCATGAAAGATTTGTCACCTGTACTTATAGTTGATCATCATCTGCCTAGTTTTTTCCCAAAAATGTTGGAGTCGGCTTCCAGTCTAATCGGATGCAGCTAAATATCATTATTTTACATGGAGCAACTGCCTATCCAGCCTCCACAACCCAGTTACTGGGTGACACTATAGGTACGATTATGCTTATTACTCTTGCTTATTTTCAAGGAAGTGCACACAGACAAAACAATTAGTTATATTATATGCCAATTATTTATATAAATATTTTAATATAAATTTTATTGTATAGTATAAGCATTCCGAATGAATAATATTTTCCGCTATCTATCAATATGTTATTATAATAGTTCACCAACTAATTACCGCGGTATTGGGACTTCCCTGGGATCAAAACATGCGCGTGATTTATCAACGCAAACTATTACAAACTAACATTTGCGGTCAGGGAAATAGTTAACAAAATTAATTTTAATAAAACTACAGGTAAAATTAGCGTGGTATTGCATTTTACAACTGCAATTTGCATATTGGTCATTTTAATAGTATTAAAATCAGATTTCAGGAATTGGAGCATCATTCAAATCATATTTTCGAACAGGCAGCGTTTGGATTTCGTACAATAATTGAATTAAATATCATAATTTCATCTTAATAATATTATTTCTAAAATTGAATTTCTCTCGCATATTGTTGTTCGTGTTCGCTTGTTTGGTTGCACTGTGCGCTGTGTCGGCGGCGCCTGAGCCCAGGTGGAAGGTGTTCAAGAAAATTGTAAGGCGTTTTTTTTATTTTTGAGTTTCTTAAATTGAACAGAGAATGTGGGTAAGAATTAATTTACTCGAAGACAGCAAACGATTTCCCGTTTCATTCATTAAAACATTTATTTCTCCGTTTTTACTTTTTGTTAGATAAGTCTTTTTAACTATCGGGGGCAGAATTGCCATCCAGGTGGGCCGCTGCCGGCACAATTTGGTCTGATGGGTACACAGATGAGCCACATCGCAAACTATGCCCGCCTTCTTGTCGTGCACCATAGCAAGAGAGCAGTGGTAACCCACTGGTTAGAGCACTGGTGGAGAGTAGTAGTGGGACCAAACATTCAAAGACATGTGACATCGACCAACCCGCACTGGGCCCGCGTAGTGGATTACGGCCCACTCCCTCTCACCGTGAGGAGGTCTGTATCCCAGCAGTGGGAACATTATAGGATGACTATGCTACACATGGCAACAAATGTACCTACAGACGCCAGCACATTAAGCTACCCGAAACTGTAAAATTATCCCAATCATCTTTGAACCTTATGCTTTAGCGATAAAGTGGAAAATCTATTAAAGAAATTTGACAGATTGTAGTAGCTAGACGTGCTGGCGTCAGTACGTAGGAATATAAATGGAAAACATTTATCTTATTTTCCTTTATTGTGCTCAATGTGCTCATGTTAACATGAGAAAAGTTGGCAATGGAAACGTCTGAGCTACTGAACGCCTCATTTAATATGAGTTATACTTATCGAAATCTACAAAGTACTTCAGTATCTATACTAAAAGTGCGCAATATTGCGCACCTCCACCCTATTTCAAGTTAAACAAATATCAACTTTATTTCAATGAAAATTAAGTTGATTTCAGAGTGACTAGCACTATAATTGACCAAGTTATAAAAATGTCTGAAGTTGTAGCGTAAACTGAACTTTATTGTGTAGGAATTAAATATATTTTTCCAATAATTGTTAGATGTTTACATTTTTAGGGTTCCGTTTTTGCCATTTGGCTATGGATTCGTCATGTCTGTCTGTCTGTCCGTCTGTCCGTCCGTATGTCACAGCCACTTTTTTCCGAAACTATAAGAAGTATACTGTTGAAATTTGGTAAGTAGATGTATTCTGTGAACCGCATTAAGATTTTCACAAAAAAATAGAAAAACAATAAATTATGGGGGTTCCGCATACTTAGAACTGAAACTCAAATTTTTTTTTTCATCAAACCCATACGTGTGGAATATCTGTGGATAGGTCTTCAAAAATGATATTGAGGTTCCTAATATTTTTTTTTTCTAAACGGAACAATTTGCGCGAGAGACACTTCCAAAGTGGTAAAATGTTTGTCCCCCCCCCCTAGGCTGTAACTTCTAAAATAGGAGAATGATAAAACTAAAAAACCGCCACCGAAAATTGGTTTGAACGAGATCTAGTAAGTAGCTCGCCGGTGAAAATTTAAAAACATGATGGTACGGAACCCTCGTTGCGCGAGTCCGACTCGCTCTTGCCCGGTTTTTTGATAAATAAATCGCGAATGCACGGTACCTACTAGTCTCTTATAATATACTAGCTTTTGTCCGCGGTTTCACCCGCGTGTAAATCGGAAATGATCCCACGGGAACGTAGGTACTACCTGGATTAAAAGTACCATATTATAATATGTGTTAATGCAGGTTAAAAGTATCTGTGTGCCAAACTCAAAGAAGATGTTTCAAAATGGGCCAGGTATACACCGTATACACTACTACAAAAAAAAGAGAAAATTCTGTAGAATTCGGGAAAAATACAGTACAGATAATTAATTTTAATGTAAACTGTTGTTTTTGTTAAGTTGGAGAGATTGACTATCATATTACCTATAAGTACCTATAGATTTTCTATCTTTATATCATTATTTACGAAACATTTACCTAAACACTTGTGAAAGTATGTCAAGATTACAGATTCTTCAGTTTCCACTCAGTTATACTTTTATCTTTTAAGATTTAGGTTATTAATAGCTACTATAAAATATTGCGTTATTTTAGTATTGATTCAATAATAATGTCAATAGTTTGTTATTTATTGCAAGCGTTACTGCTAAACATGAGGTCCTGGGTTTGATTTCAGGTCGAGCAGAGTTATTGGGTTTATCCACGGAGTATAGAAAGTATACACGGATAAACGACTAAAGACGTGCCCATCTCGTCTATGAAGTTTACATACACAACTTCATACTTCAAGTAACAAAACATCCTTCGGTCATTAAACCCCAAAAAAAATATCAAATCTTTTTTGTTTTTATTTTATAGTGTTTAGATACCCATTTGCAAAGTTTCGCTAGCTCATTTAGTTTGAACCTGTAGTTTAAGGAATAAATACATAAATGGACCTTATTTTAGAATTCATTAGTCATTTGTTTACTTACAAAGATACAGCTCGTCGCTTAGCGCTCCGTTTGTATTTAGTAAGTAATTAACATACTCGGTCATTGTTTTCCATCCGTTTTGAACGCGTGAAATTTCTTGTTCCCCCGACCCAGCCTGTCGCATCGCATCAGCGTTCTTGCTAACTTTTTTATTTTTGCTCGGCTCCTTAGGGTCATAGTGTGATGTTTAATAGCCTATATAGCCTTCCTAAAGAATTGAGCTATCAAATTCAAAAAGATTTTTCAAATCCGACTGTTAGTTCCAGAGATTACGCCCTACATACAGAGAAACAAACAAATGTTACCTCTTTTTATTATTTTAATATTAGCATAGATAAATATTGAGTTTGTATATTTGTTTGAGTGTGGGTGACTATGGGTACATTTCTGCCCAATCCCTTGGGCATTAAAGGCGTGATGATACGTTACGTGTTATTATATGTGTTACGATCTTTTTGCGGATGAATGGACGAAGATTTTGCTGGCATGTCAGAAGTACTGTGAGAGGGATTTTATGAAAGTGTTGTTAACTTTTTACCTGAACTTGATGATTTTATATTTCCTCCTTTATGTGCATGTGCTTATATACAAAATGTGTCTTTAACTTTTGTAATTTGTTATAAACATAAATGGATAAATATGTGCGTGAGTAAATATTTGTAGTTTTTTTGACGTGACAACGTCTTAAATTAGGTTGCGACTGGGAGTCACTTATGAAAAAGTGTAACGCTCGGTAACGTTACGATGAGTCACCGAACGAGAGAGAGGCCCGCCGAATGCCTTGCGTCTCTCTCCCACTCAACTATGATCGGATGATCGGTCGTTGTCACGTAAAATCTTCGCCCGTAAAACCGACTTTACAGGCAACCATTTTTTTTAAATTATGCATTTAATGCATTCATTTTATATGCAAATAGTAGTAGATACTTATCTAATAATTAATGATATAATATTAAATTATTAGTTGATATTATTACAATAGTTAATAAACCATTTACTACACAATATTTTACAGTATTTTGATGCAAAAAACCAATCATCATACAAGACAACAAAAAAAGTTTTGAAAAAAAAAGAAGAGATGATCGAATGAGTAAGCCAGACATTTTTTTACAAAAGTACACAATTACGAGTATTCAATTCGCTTTATATAACGGATTCTAGAACCTGTTTTAAACGTAGTTTTTATGACATAACTCATTGCGCACGAGAAACCATATAAATACTCGTAAATTCATCATCATCAATATTGTAATGTTAATAATGACTGACCTTTAATGGTTTCTTAACAGGAAAATCAGCCTTCTAATAAAATCAATCAACAATATAAAACCACAATATTCCAAAAATAAACGGTTCATGGTATTGCGAGTTAGGGACCGAGGGAGTCCCCATACCAAGGTATGTACCGGACACGCACTTACTGTTAGACACAGCTGACATTGCAATATGACTCATAACACTTCAAAATAAATTCTTAAACACCTTACAACTTGCTTGGAGATAGCGAAACCACTTGTGCAAGAAAGAAAGTATTTAAACGCACATTTATCCAGGTAGAGCATCATTCGAGTCTTTACACCGGAGTTTTAAATACAACATTCGAAAAACCATTTTGAAAAAGTAACTTTTCATTTTGAAAAATGAATTTCACAAAGATTCTTTTGTTCGTTTTCGCTTGTTTCGTTGCCCTGTCAACTGTTTCGGCGGCGCCAGAACCAAGGTGGAAGTTCTTCAAGAAAGTTGTAAGTTGTTTTAAAAGTACTTCTTATAAAACCAGGCTATTATTGTCCCATAGCTGTAGTAATGAAATAGTTACACACATGTTAAAATTTACTGTGCAATTAAGGTAGCTTACCAAAAAATTATGGTACCTACTACTATGTTTTTTTACGACCTACCTATTTAACTAAGTGATTTTTAGCCGTTTTAATGGCGTTATAACCCGTGAGTCCCTTAGATATAGACCTTAAATAGTTTAACTAATTCTTTAAGAAACAGGTCTTTGATTTTCTTACAATCCCGAAATAATTGACGAAAACGATCTGTATTATCCTATTTTCCTCGGACACAGGGGAATCCCATTTTCAGCAAAATCCTGACCTCCGTTATCATTGCATGCTCTCATGCATCTATCATAATTCTGCAATTGTAACGTAAATTTCTGCGTTGTGGAGGTCAGATAAGCAGTTTCTTCTAAATACTGGTATTCAGCTGCATCTGGTTAGACTGGAAGCCGACCATAGCTGGGAAACGGCGGGGCAGATGATCATGATGATGAACGTGAATAGCTATCCTCAACACCTTCCTTTTAAAAACGTATTTTCTGGTTCAAGTTAAGCGTTGTTGGCTTTACCCCGACTCACGTTTCACGCCGACTCGGATAGGTTAGGTTAGAAGGGGATGGCGGGGTCGTTTGAACGAGCGAAGCGAGCGAATAGACCAGAATAGGCACCGCTCGTTGCGCGACTTGCGGTGCCTTTGTGTCGCGCGCGATTTTATCGCCTGTCGTGCCTGTTTAAAGGAGCCTTTATGCGTTTGTCTTAATACTATTAATTCTCATTTTTCAGGAAAGGGTTGGTCAACATATTCGTGATGGCATAATCAAAGCTGGACCTGCAGTCGCTGTGGTGGGCCAAGCAGCATCCATCGCAGGAAAATAAACCTTATGATACGCGAAACATAGAATAGTGTTCATAGAATTAAGACTGAAATTGTTAGAGGCTGCATTTATTTTAAGAATGTATTTATTATGTTTGGAAATTAAATTATAATGATTAATGGTTTTGTTTGTATGCTTACCCAAAGGTTACTTCTTAACTTCCTACACACATCCCAACATAGAAAATACTGTTTTAATGTTTTTTTTTTTTTGTATTATTTGCTATGGTGAGTTTGTGACACTATTTGATTGTATTTTTATTGTAAGTAGGTATGTACCATTTAGTTAAGTATGGTCTAAATTGGATTGTTAAGTGCTATATTAATTGCTGTGTGTAATGGACGAAATTAAAATCAATTAATGCTGTGTAGCGTCTGACATCTTACATTTGTACGACATTCTTGCAAAACATGACGTATAATGCACTATAATTTTATTGTTCTGACTTTACGTACTGAAGGAAAGAAAAAACATTTATTGAGTAGAGTAAAAGACACACAACAGTTTCTGCAAATAAAAAAATAAAAAAACTGGCCAAGTGCGAGTCGGACTCGCACACGAAGGGTTCCGTACCAGGCAAAAACACCGGAAAAAATATTTTGTTTTTAGTATTTTTTGTTATAACGGCAACAGAAATAAATAATTTGTGAAAATTTAAACTGTTTAGCTATCGCGGTTCTTGAGATACAGCCTGGTGACAGACAGACAGACGGACGGACAGACGGACAGACAGCGAAGTCTAAATAATAGGGTTCCGTTTTTACCCTTTGGATACGGGACCCTAAAAACAGTAAAGTGCGTTGTAAGATATTAGCAGAAATGTGTACCTCACGGCTGCACCAAATAAGCACAGTTCAGCAAAAATGCCAGACGCTGTTTTTCGAAGAAACGTGGTATGCACAGGCCCTAACAGTAGCAAATGGGTTTCATTTTGACAGTTTAACAACATTCATTGCGCTAATTACGTTAATGAGCAGACAAGTTTTTCGAAAATATGAAGCTATGGATTAGTAATATCCTAAATGATTCAGATTGTGAATAGTGGTATAGCAGAATTTTACTTATACACCACCACCACAACCACCTTTGGTTTCTTATTCAACTTCAACTATATCCGACGATTCTGCATACTTATCTCTCTTGTTGACTGTACATCATAAATAGTACATAACAACCGAAAACTTTCTGAGCGCGTTTAATTTCGATGAGCCCTTATCTTGGCCCTAAAACTAGGTTTAGCAAAATTGCCGCCAAACTACATTTATTGATGAGTGGGTATCAGTACCCCTGAAGACACTGAAGTTACAGACTCAACTTTGTTTTAGGTTAAGGGCAAATTTCACCGACGAACATGAACCTTATCAACACGACGTTAAACCGCGTTCAAGAGCTTTCAGTGTCAATATTCCACAACTCATCATTGTCTTTAATGATTGTATTATTTTACTAGCTTCTGCCCGCAACTTTGTCCCCGTAAAATTTCTTGTTCCCGACCCACTCCGTCGTATCGCATCGCCTGTCCGCGGTTTTAGTTCGATTTCGCGTTCTTTCTTACTTTTTTCATTGTACTCGGCTGCTAAGAGTCCTGGCGTGATGTTAAAGTTAGCTTAAAGCCTTCCTCAAGAATTGGGCTATAAATTTCAAAAATGTGTAGCCCAATTTTTTCAAATCCGACTTGTTAGTTCCAGAGATTAGCACAATTAAACAAACAAACTGTTCATTTTTAGGGTTCCGTTTTTACCCTTTGGGCAGAGGGTAAAAACGGGACCCTATTATTAAGACTTCGCTGTCTGTCCGTCCGTCTGTCTGTCACCAGGCTGTATCTCAAGAACTGCGACAGCTAGACAGTTGAAATTTTCACAAATTATGTATTTCTGTTGCCGTTATAACAACAAATACTAAAAACAAAATAAAATAAATATTTAAGGGGGCTCCCATACAACAAACGTGTTTTTTTCGGTGTTTTTGCCTTGTGGTACGGAACCCTTCGTGTGTGAGTCCGACTTACACTTGGCCAGTTTTTATTATTAGTATAGATATAGATTGTATCGTTTTATTATGTTAGCTAGGTAGTAATTCGGAACGCATCATAACTTTGAAAATAAATAGAATATTATGAACGCAGCGATGAGTGAATGAGAGAGTATGTTTGGGAAGGAGAAAGGTGAAGGAAGCAAGATGGCGGGCGAGCTATTAAGATGTTAAGACGTTTTCATTTTGTTTAAAGTTTTAAAAATAATTAAAGAAGTTTTCAAGAAGTGAAGATTATTTATTTCGGTCATTCACAAATTTACATTTATCATCACTTTTTTTAAATCTACAAAGTGTTTACCTCTCTACTTGATGGCTATTTTAATTTAAAATGTTTATTATTTAAGGGTTTTGGCGCTGATAGCCGATAAACAGGCTTTCGCCTAGTTCGGCTACAGATGTCTTATTCATTTATAACAAGAAATTATAGCCTATAAAATAATTATGTGTATAATTGTAAACAATGATTGAAATAAACTTATATTATACTGCAGCACCCCGCGGTTTCACCCGCGTATGTGTCGATTACGTAGGAATATCGGGATAAAAAGTATCCTGTGTTATTCTGATGTCATAAGCTATATTACTGTAAAGTTTCATCAAGATCTGTTTTTTAGTTTTAGCGTGAAAGAGTAACAAACATCCATCCCTCCAACCATCTTCACAAATTTTCGCGTTTACAATATTAGTAGGATTATTTTGTTGTGGAATGTTGACATTGACAGCTCTTAGTTGTGCTGAACGCGTTTAGTTTCGTTGGTGAAATTCGCCCTAACTCTTGGTGGGCTAACCTAACCAGTAACCACTATCCATTAAAAGTTTGCCCAAATTGAAGATCACATAGAAGGGTTTTGTGTTTGACCCTTGATCAAGCGAAGTGCTATATATGGGTTTTCGATTAGGAAATGCTCCGGTACCAGCCTGGAGTTGTATTGTGCCAATATTAATGGACGACCTTGTGAAGGCCGCAGGAACCCGTTGGATGCGAAATTCGGTCAAATATTTTTCGACCTTATGATAGGTAACCAATACCAATACTTTATCACACCAAAGTCAACAACAACAACAACAATATGCGATGGAAAGTTCTGACAGTCGTTACTGGTCGTCTGAAACCCGAAAGTCTGACGACCAGTCATACCAAGGGGTATCGTGTTACCCAGTAACTGGGTTGCAGAGGTGAGATAGACAGCCGCTCCATGTAAAATACTGGTACTCAGCTGCATGGGGTTAGACTGGAAACCGACCCCAACATAGTTGGAAAAAGGCTAGGCAGATGATGATGAAAACAAACATGTTCTTCCCCCATTCCCTGTATTAATAACATCAGTATTATTAATATAAACATTGTTATCTGTAAGACACATAGAACGTCGCAAAATTAATAATTAAAGTGGAATTATCTTCATAAGGTGATAGGTCAATTATTACGAATGGTTTGGGAGCCGGTAAAGTACTGTTATCGGAGCGTTGACTTGAATCATATTAATGTTTATATATATATTTTTTAATCTTTATTTATTTACAGAGTTTTTTCTATAAAGAATATGTCACCCCGATTATTGAATGCAATAAATATAACCAACTAACCTACCCGCAACCTTGTACCTATAATCATCGTCATTTCAGCCGAAAGACGTCCACTGCTGGACATAGGCCTCCCCCAAGCACTTCCATTTCGACCGGTTCTGTGCTTCTCGCATCCAACGGGTTCCTGCGGCCTTCACAAGACCGTAATAATAATATGATATAGTTGTTCGTGCGTTATGCGTGTTCCTCTTCAAGGTGTAGTTGTGGTTGAGTGTGAAATGATAACTTCTTGGTGACTCCAGAATAGAAAATGATTTATTGCAATTTTAGTTAGTTATTTGCTACAATAGGGACTCGTCAGAACTTAAAGCTTGAGAATGAAGCTATACAGAGCAAGGTCGATTCAAATGTGTTAGTATTGAAGAAAAACCGAGCGATTTTAACGTTCCGCGAAGTGGCACTCGGAAGTCTTCGTAGACTGCTCCTATTGGTGCTTCTTTGATGACCTCTTTGAGGACCTCTCATTGGCCGTCCGAAGGTGACGTGCTAATTTTGATTGTCGTGCGTAAGTAGGTACCCCAAAGAAGAAGCGCCTAAAGCTTGTGTTATAGCAACACGCAGGTTGACAACATACTGCGTGAACATCCTCCCGGCTTTGAAAGACGGTCTTTCAACGTGTTCACTCAGCTTCAGTATCCCACAGTGGACAAATCTTGGAGAATGCCCTTCTTATGACCCCCTTCTCGGTCTGGATATCCGCCACTCGTGCAACTCCGTCGCTGCCTGGAACAGTGCTGATGATACGGCCAAGACACCATTTCAGCGGCGGTGCGTGATCATCCTTTATGAGTACCAGTGTGTCGGGTTTCAGATCAGCTTGCCTTGCCTTCCACTTCGTCCTGGTCTGCATCTCGGAAACGTACTCTGTGGACCATCTGCTCCAGAAGTGTTGACGAATCTGCTCCACTCGTTGATAGCGTGAGAGACGGTGTGGAGATTTGTCGATCAGGTCCTCGCAGACCGGCGCTGTCAGCGGACGGCCAACCAAGAAGTGAGCTGGGCATAGGGGTTGAAAGTCATGGGGATCTGTGGACATAGGACTAAGAGGACGGGAGTTCAGGACTGCTTCCACTTGTGTCAAAACAGTGTTGAACTCCTCATACGTTAAGTGCGAATTTCCAACAACTCGGCGCAAATGATGTTTGCATGATTTTACCCCAGCTTCCCATAATCCACCAAAATGAGCGTAAGGGGGAATAAAACTGAATTTAATATCTTGTGAAGTAGCGTAATCTATAATATTTTGTGAACATTCGGAAAGGAATTTTGAAAATAAATTCATTAAGCCAACGAAATTACTTCCGTTGTCTGAAAAAATGTGTGACGGTTTGCCTCTGCGCGAGACAAAACGTTTGAGAGCTAATAGGTATGCGTCTGTTGACAAGTCACCTACAAGTTCCAAGCTAACCGCGCGAGTAGTGAAACATATAAATATGCATATGTATGCCTTCACGGTTCTAGCACCCCTGCCCTTACGGTTCAATATAAGAACTGGTCCCGCATAGTCCACACCTGTGGTTATAAAAGGAAACCCTGGAGACAAGCGTTGCGCAGGTAGATTACCCATAATAGGTGCAATAGGCTTGGCACGGAATCTAGCGCATCGAACACAACTATGCACAACTTGTTTGGCGAGATTTCTCCCTCCCACCGGCCACCACGTCTCTCTGAGTGTGTACAGGAGGGCCTGCGGCGCGGCGTGCATTAGTCGCTCATGCTCAGCGTGAAACAGTAACCGTGTGAATGTGTGCTTGCTGCATAATAATAATGGATGCTTCTTGCTATACGAAAACTCTGTTGAATTACACAAACGTCCCCCGACTCTGATTAGATTTTGTTCATCTATAAATGGATTTAATTTTATTAAATTGTGTGAGTGATTTAAGGTTTTGTGTTTAGTTAAACTATCTAAAGTGTCGGGGAATGATTGTGACTGTGACGCCTTGGTTAGAATAGTTAGTGCCTCGTTCAACTCGCTGACGTTCAATGAGCCAGTACGCTTAGCGGCTTTGTTTCGCACATTATGCACAAAACGTAACATATAGGCACAAACACGTCTCATGTGACTGAACCGAGTGAAACGATGGAATGGAAACCAACTGTCCGTATCAGAGATTTTATGGATATGTGCTTGAGATCTTACCTCTGGTAAATCAAGTGTTGTATAAGCTGTGTGGTCAGAACTATTTCGATCGGCTATATTAAATGACGGATCTGAAAGGAAAGACGGCCCTTCCCACCAAAGCGTGCATGAACTAAGTATATCCATGGTCACACCGCGTGATACTAGATCCGCCGGGTTTTCCCTACCAGATACGTGGTTCCAGGGCATATCCTTTGTTAATTCGTGTACCTCCGCGACCCTATTTTGTACAAAAGGCTTTAGAGAATTAGGATTCATGCGTAACCAACCGATTACAATAGTGGAATCTGTCCAAAATGTGACACTGTCAAAGGTACAACGAAGTGACTTTGTGATTCTTTCATATAACTGCGCGCCTAATAGGGCGCCGCACAGTTCCAATCGTGGTATACTGACGGGCTTCAAGGGTGCAACCTTTCCTTTAGAGCACAGTAACTTCGTTGTAACTATGGAATTGCCTGTGATGGAACGAATGTAGGCACACGCGCCGTAAGCCGTTTGTGAGGCATCGGTAAATAAATGTAGTTCTATACGAGTAGCATCGATACTTATAGCGTGTCGCGGTATTCGTAATGTACTTAGCAATGCTATACCGTTTGCGAACTGTGCCCAACTGTGTGTGACGTCACTAGGTAACTTATCGTCCCAACTTAATTTCAATAGCCATAGTTTCTGAAGTAAAACCTTTGCAGTCATGACATAAGGACTGAGTAACCCTAACGGATCGAAAATTTTAGAGACTTCCGACAATATGATGCGTTTCGTTAATTGCCGGTTGTCATTTGTGTATTCAGTGTGAAAATGCAAAGTATCAGACTGATTATACCAGCCTAAACCTAGGGTTTTGTGATGTGCGTTTTCCCCTAGTGAAAGTTCCTTGGAATGAGACGGAAAATCTTGTGTGTCATGATCAAAATTGAAGATCCATTTGCGAAGTGGAAAACAACCACTCTGTAGGACATTTGTTGTTTCCTTGGCTATGTATTTTACAGCCTCAATACTGTCAGCACCGGTCACCAGATCGTCGACAAAAAAATCATCCTGAATGATTGTGCGAATCAATGGCTCAGAACATTCTAATGCCAGCTGTTTTAAACAACGTACGCTAGTAAACGGTGCGGATGCGGTACCGTACGTGACAGTATTGAGCCTGTAAATTTCTAATGGGTCTGTGGGATTGTCACGCCATAGAATTAAAAGTAAATTTCGCTGATTCGGGTCTTTCAGAATTTGGCGAAACATCTTTTCGACGTCTGCACATCCTACCCACCTGTGTTGTCTAAACCGAAGCAAAATAGCAAACAAGTCACCCTGTATTGCTGGACCTACGCGTTGTATGTCGTTGAGCGATTTGCCGGTCGTGGTTTTTGCACTTGCATCGAAAACAACTCGTAGTTTAGTGGTAGTACTGTGCTCGCGGAATACACCGTGGTGTGGTAAGACGTAGTGTGGTTTGTCGTATGCATAGATGCGTGACATGTGACCCAATGCGACGTATTCATGGATGAACTGCATGTATAATTGTTTATAGGCCGGTGTGCGTTGTAGACGTTTCTCTAGTGCGTAGAAACGACGTTCTGCCTGAGAGAATGAGTCACCCAATGCGTCAGGGGACTCCTTCAAAGGCATGGAAACGCAAAACCTGCCGTCAGAACCACGTGTGGTGGTCTTTATAAAATGATCCTCGCAAGCCTGCTCCTCATTACTGTGGAGATCAGTCGATCTGCCTATCTCCTCGAGCTCCCAAAATTTCCTCAACTGCTCATCCAATGACGATGTGACGTTACATGAAACATGAGAACTATGTGTGCGAGTATTCAAAGGCCCTGAAATGATCCACCCTAATCTAGTGTTTTGTAGGTATGGACCATTTTTCAACCGAAATCTTCCATTTTCCAGAAGATCCCAGAAGTGGTCAGCACCAATCAATATGTCTATAGGTTGAGACTCGAAGAAATAGGGATCGGCTAACTGAATGTTTACAGGAATGTTAAGACCATCTTTAGATAAAGACACGGCTGGTAATTGTGAAGTTATGGAAGGTAAAATTAAACAATGTATGTGTGTAGTGTAGGAACCTACCAGGGACCTAATTCTAACATTACAGGTCTGTGTAACCTGGGAAACTGAGTTACCTACACCTGTTATATTATAAGTGGACTGTATTTTTTGTGTGAGTAATTGATTACATAACGCATCTGTGATAAAACATCGTGTACTACCGTTATCGAGAAGTGCGCGTGCCGTGTGATAATTATTATGAATATCGGCTATCTCAACTAACACGGTGGACAACAGAACTGGCTTAGCGACTGGCCCTAGCGTGGTGGGGTCGCCGTCGCAGCCCGCGTTATGTGTGTGTGATTCTAATGCGGGTTGCGAAACTTGTCCTACTGTCACTAATGAGAGAGATTGATTTCGCGTGCTATCATCTGACTCATTACGATGTAGTAGTGTGTTATGTTTCGTAGAACATTTCCTACACGGTCCGAATGGGCAGTCGTTCGCTACGTGCCCTGAGCGCAAACAGTTTGTACATAATTTATTTTGCGTGACTAAATTATGTCCGTCTGCTATGGACAGATCAAGGAATTTCTGGCATGAAAATAATGGATGTTTTTCCTTACACATGGGGCAAGGTTTGTACTGTTTTTTGTGCGACAGTGGTTTCGTAACCTCGGACGAAGAAGCGTTACAGTGTACTTTAGAAGTGACCGCATTAGTGTGTTTCTTACCGTCGTGTGTGCCTTTACTATGCGTCCCTAATAGCTTGTCTAACATGTCCGCTCTCCGTCCGAGAAAACGAATTAAATCCTCGACCTTTAACTCACACTTCGTATCGACAGGACAGTGTACCATTTGTGTGATTACAAATTGCTCCCATTCTCGCTCGGTAGCAGGGTCCACCTTACACACAATCATGTAAATTATGAGCGTATCCCAGGAATCGGTCGGCTCACCGAGTATTTTTAGTGCGCGTAGATATTTTAACATCGTATCGGCGAGCTTTCGCAGTAACACGGGTGACTCTTTAGTTAAAGCTTGTATGGCAAAAAGAGCCTTTACATGATTGTGTATTAGTAGACGGCTGTTATTGAACCTATTAGTGAGTAACTCCCATGCAACACTGTAATTGTTGGATGAAAATTCCAGTGAATCGATCACTAATTCAGCACTACCCTTCAAAGCTGACTTTAAATAGTGGAACTTCTGAATCGGACTTATTTGTGTGGAATTATGCACTAAGGATAAAAAGGTGTCCCTAAACTCTAACCAATTCTCATAAGAACCGTCAAAGGTTGGTAATTGTATAGTGGGTAACTTCACTAGTTGTAATGGATCAGAGTTAGTGGAACTTTTAGGTATCTTGCCATCCTCAGACAACATAGACTTAGCTTGCGCGATGACCATAAAGTACCTTTGTTCGAATTGTTCCCTATATTCCAGATGTTTATCCAAACTATCACACGATTCTTCAATTTGCGACTGAAGGTCGTTAAATTCGGATAAGAGAGAGATAGCACTATCTATGCGTAATTTGAACTCAAAAACTTTACTAGCATCTAACGGCTGTTGGAATGATTCAACATATTTTTGCAAATTGGACAATCGACCCTTAATTACTCCCCTTTTGCGTGTGAGGACGTCAATTTGTGTAATTAACGGAGCTTCAAGAGGTGATTTACAAGTAATCTTTAGACGTGTAGCACCTGGTTCAGACATTCTGGTGGATATAGAAACCTGGAGTACTCACGATTTTGCGAACCCAATTTTAGCGTCTGGAGCGCAGAGGCTGTAGTCGCTGCGGCTCCTGCCTGATCTCGCGTGTAAGTATGATGCACTGAACACTGGAATTCGAGAGGAGTAACACTATTAACACAAGGGAAGAGAAAGTTGGTTAGGAGTCTTGGCTGGCACGTCTTACCGAGTTGCGCGTCTCTCGCTCGTGTCCACGTCTGACTCTCCAACTTCTTCTTCTCTGGGCTAGTTCGCTGAATTGATGCGGCACGAAGGACCAAAATATGTTCGTGCGTTATGCGTGTTCCTCTTCAAGGTGTAGTTGTGGTTGAGTGTGAAATGATAACTTCTTGGTGACTCCAGAATAGAAAATGATTTATTGCAATTTTAGTTAGTTATTTGCTACAATAGGGACTCGTCAGAACTTAAAGCTTGAGAATGAAGCTATACAGAGCAAGGTCGATTCAAATGTGTTAGTATTGAAGAAAAACCGAGCGATTTTAACGTTCCGCGAAGTGGCACTCGGAAGTCTTCGTAGACTGCTCCTATTGGTGCTTCTTTGATGACCTCTTTGAGGACCTCTCATTGGCCGTCCGAAGGTGACGTGCTAATTTTGATTGTCGTGCGTAAGTAGGTACCCCAAAGAAGAAGCGCCTAAAGCTTGTGTTATAGCAACACGCAGGTTGACAACATACTGCGTGAACAATAGTGTTCTGGCCTCATCTGATAATGGTGAGGCCAGGACGCTATTATCAAAAATCAAAAAATCAAAAATGTTTATTGCAATTACATACAAATTATAACACACAAAGAGTTGGAGATCACCTTTTAAGCAAGAAGATGCTTGTGTTAGGTGAACTCCGCTCTTCCATTATCATAAATAACAGGTAGGTATGCAATTGAACCAAGAATAGCAAAAATAAAAGTAAAATAAAAATAATCTAATTTAAAACAGAAAAAAATAATAAAGTAAAAAGGAAATTAACAATAAAAAGGAAGGAGCGCACTTGTATGATGTATGAGAGTAGGTTTTGTTGTGTGCGGGGGTGTGTGTGTGCGTGTGGGGGGGGTGTGTGTGTGTCTGCGTGAGCAATGGTAAGAGTGAGTTGTGTAAATGGACTGCTGTACTGTAAGATGAGTTTTGATTGCAATTACCTTAGTTGTGTTTATTAGCTTTAGGTATCCGTTTAGGTTTAGGCTCAGGGTTTGAATTGGTTCAGTTTTAGGTTTAGGTTTAGGTTAGCCCTGCGACAATGTCTTGGGATCGGAAGAAGCCAGGCACAGCTTCTTCCATTATTATAATAGCCTACATTAAAATTATTGTCAAAAGCTTAACGTTTTTGGACTCCAATACGACTACATTCCGTCAAGATGTGATGCACATCTTCTATGACTCCACAGACAGCGCAATTGGGTGAATCAACTCTGCGCATCATAAAACCAAAACTATTGAGAGGAACATGGCCGGATCGGAGTCTCAAAGCTATCACTACTTCTTGCCTATTGATCCTGCCCTCGCTGAACCAAAGCATACGTGGAAGCGATGGCTGAATCGTCCTGTACCAAATGCCCTTCGTTAGAGATCTTTTATCAAAATATTCTGACCAGGATTGAATACATCTCTAACTAGGGGTAAAAGTTCAGTATGCAATGGAGGACAAGCATAAAATCCTATCAGACGCGGCTTCATTTGCCAAACGATCAACCATCTCATTACCATCGAGTCCAACGTGAGAAGGAATCCACTGCAATACAACAGTTTTATGTTTGGCAACAAGTTCAGTGAGGGCCCTTAAGATACTATATGCCAATGGAATGCCCCTGAAAGGTGAAGTACTCGTGCATCTCAACAGATGGAGAAGGGCACTTTTCGAGTCAGTGAAAATAACAAACCGATCATCGTTCAAAGATTTGATGTAAGCCAAAGCTTCAGCGATAGCGAATAACTCCAAGTGCATTATTGATACTTTTGATGAAATACGGAATTTGAAAAAGGTACCAACTTGCGAATCAAAAAAGGCTGCACCACAATAGTTCTCATGTCTAGAACCGTCCGTATACATACAGTAAAAGCCAGAATATTGTGAGTTTAGAAACTTACAACATATTGATCTCAAATTATATACATGATAACAATGCTTAGGTTTATCAACCGAATAAGTCCATATTGCTGACCCAAGTATCCATGGAGAACATGCCAATTTTACTACTGCAGTACATATGTTTTTGCTTTATGACATCATGAGACATAACTAACAGTGTTTTTTTCTTATTTCTCCACTGCTTGTCAAGTGTACATAATCTGCATATTTGCCAAAAATGTAAACAAATATGAGTTTATGGAAAAGTAACTTTAATTCCTACACAATAAAGTGCAGTTTACGCTACATTTTCAAAATTTTTTTAACTTTTTCAATAGTGCTAGTTACTCTGAAATCAACATAATTGCCATAAAAATAAAGTAGACATTTTGTTTAACTTGAAATAACATCAATTTGAAACAATGAGTTACAAATTAACACGCGACTTTGTAGCACGTCGCCTATCCCTGATGGGCGTTAGAAAGTTGTTTTCTAAAGGTATGTATGCTACTATGTACTATGGAATATTAGGCACTCCTAAAATAGCACACACTCCAAGGAATAATACAGTATTGTGTTGTATGAGAGCAGTGGTAACAGCCGCGACTTACGAGTTGTAGGTCGTAGGTTCGAACCCAGACAGGCGCTTTACTTTGTGTAAATTATTCCATCACCACTGCTCTCAAAACGGTGAAGGAAAACATCGTGAGGAAACCGGCATGTCCTAGAACCAAAAATTCGAAGACATGTGAGATCTACCAACCCGCACTGGGCCCGCGTGGTGGATTACGGCCCGCTCCCTCTCACTGAGAGGAGGCCTGTGTCCCAGCAGTGGGAACGTTATATGGCTGATTACGTTACGTTGTATGACTCCTACGCTAAAACTAATGGCAATATTGTGCTTAAAAGTCAATTATTAGTCTGTAGACATAGAGTTCTACTTAGAAGGAAATGCGGGTGGTCGTTTCTCCATTCAAACGCTCTCACCTGTTTTCTTTCTGGTTAATGACCACAAAGCAATGATTTTTTACAGAATAATAAATATTAACTACTTGTATGTCCCTATGTTTTCCTTTTTGATGATACATTATATTTTTATAGGCACTAGAACCCTAAAAAATGCCTATTTAAACCACTGTCAACAGAGGCCTAGTGTACAAAATTGACAATTATTGATGAAAAAGAAAAACATAGGGACACAATATATATCCTTCTTATTCAGTTTATGAAATATCTTTTAAATTGGTCCAATATTGGAGGAGGAAATAGGCGAGAGCCAAGCCTCGAATTATGACTTAGGCTTTTTTTAAAGTCTCTCCACCGCGTTTCCTCTTATGTTCACTTGGATTATTTCTATACATTTATGTCTTGCTGGTGCGTAAACTATAAACTTTATAAATTTCTTGACTTCAAAAATAATATGGTCTATGTAATGCATTAGGTCACGGAACAGATAAATTTGAATGCATGCCTACTAACCAGTGTTTTACATGTTAGCAAATAAATAAATAAATAAAATACTGTAGATACTCATTGATGATTTGAGTTCCTAACTGGTAACTTTTATGTAATGTTTTATTGTTACTAGCTGACCAGACCAGGCAAACGTTGTTTTGCCATTTAAATTATTTCTAGCTGCCCGGCACTACTTCATTCGCGTGGTGTCCTAAACCTTACCCTACACTACACTACTCCTACCCTACTCCTAACCTACTCCTACCCTACTACTACCCTACTCCTACCCTACTCCAAACCTGTTCCTACACTACTCCTACCCTACTAAAATAAGTAAAAAAAAAGTATCCTATGTCCGTCTCCTGGTTCTAAGCTACCTCCCCACCAATGTTCATCCAAATCGTTCAGCCGTTCTTGAGTTATATTATAAACTAGCTTCTGCCCGCGACTTCGTACGCGAATCCTGTTGCTTATGCCAGCGACAACGGGGTTGTCAAAATCGAAGATCTGAAACGTCTGATGTCGAATTCTAAGAGCCCGGGGACGGGAAAACAGCGTGATGCGCGAGACGATTCGAGACGTTTCAGATCTTTCATTTTTGTAAGTCAACAGGAAATGCCCATCAGACTAAACAATTTTTGCTAAGACGTCATTCCTATATGTTATAGTGTCGCTGGGCTTTGGAGTTCCACAACAGGTGTTCCAGATCTTCAAATTTATTCTCACAGCAGAAAATGCTCTTCACGTGGAATATTTTTTGCTATGGCACCATTTTTATATCTCTTATACTTTAGCTGATCTGTTGCGGTTCTGCATCAGGTGTTCCATTTTCCAAAATAAATTAGTGACAGTTTGTTGATTTACAGAAACACTTAAAAGATGCGTCTCATACTGTACTATAGCTTAGATCCCTCAAAAACTGGCTTAGTAAACTCAAAATTTGAAAGTGATGTAGTTAATTTACTGGTAAGAGACGTCAGGTTAATAAGGAAATTTAGGAGACGTCGAATAACAGAAGTGTTATAATTTACTGTAACACTTCTGTGTAAACAACGTTCGTTGTTTTTCCCTCGGTCTCATTCAATATGTAAATACAGCGAGTATGGACTGGTGACGCGGGAGCAAGCGACGTACAGTTGTCCGTGTGAGATGCAGCTCGTCCTGAGGTCGACACCCGTAGCCTTCAGTGTCTGCCCCTGTGGCTTATTTATTGTCATTGCGAAGCACACGCTCACAGGAAACTGCACGCGCTTGAATTGAAAGGGGTAATTGTGGCCGGGTGTCACCATTGCCAGGATCGCCCAGAAGACACCATGGAGCATACGGTGGAGGTCTGCCCCGCTTGGGCGGAGCACCGCCGTGTCCTCATAGAGGCCATCGGCAGCGGCGGCGACCTCTCGCGTCCGGCCCTGGTGCAAGCCATGGTCCGAGGCAAGAGGGAGTGGGAGGCAGTCACCTCCTTCTGCGAAGCAGTCATGCTAGCGAAGGAGGTGGCGGGACGGGTGAGGTAAAGAGCCTCCCGTCCCAGCCGCCGCGGGAGACGCTCCGGGCGTCGGGAGCCACGGGACGACTCCCGGCCACCGTAGGCGCGGGCCTGCGGGCGGAGAGTAATAGGTAGCTCACCGTCCGATCAGGACCAGGCCCGTGCCGGACGGCGCGTACGTGTTCCACGCGCCTCAAAGAGATGTCAGCATCGAGGAGGGGCCCCATAGGGCCGAAGCCTGCCGGGTCAGCGGGATTGTCCGAAAGGGTTACCGCTGGCCCGGAACATAAAGGGCTAAGGAAGGAACACGGGTGGGTTTTAGTCAGTAAGAGTCTGACACTCCCTTCCGCTCCACCCAGAGCGGGAGGGGTCATTTGATGACTTCCCATCCGAAAAAAAAAGGGTAATTGTGGGGAATCGGTGGTATACGTGGTACAAACACTGTCTCGCCGACACCACAACCCGTTAGAATTACCGCCTCAATGATATTTCTCAGCAGCGAGACGACTTTGAGCTGGGTCCCATTGCACAGTTTTGGTGGAGTTAGATTCTGAGGAAGAGTCAATCTTAAGAGAACATCAGAAAATTCTTAAGCGTGTACATTCCCGCCAAGCTGTGCTCTCATATTCATCGTTAAGCGCAACCTATGAATATGTGGCCATAAGAAAGAGCATTTCAACAAAGCATTCACCTCATCAGCCCTAGTTCCTCGCGTCACCACAGGCAGCGTTTGTCGGAAATCGCCGCTTAACAGAACTGTAACGCCACCCATCATTTGCTGGTTCATGCGGATGTCCTGCAAATTCCTGTTTACCGCCTCTACTGCTTTTCTGTTCGCCATAGTGTATTCATCCCACACGATTAAAGAGCAATCTTTAAGCACGCGCCCTTTGTCGCTGTTGCTGTTGCATTTGGAGTGTCAACTCCACAAACAACAAATGTGCTTGGTAAGATATAACTTAGAACCAAAAGTTTGACATGACTTTATGATAGTGTAGCTTGTTGTACCACCAATCAATCTGTTTAGTAACATTGGTGTGAAACTCCCCATACTATTAGATAGAACATGTATAGTTCTCAGATTTCATAACAGTATCGTTCCTAATGCACATAAAAAATGCAAAAACAAAAAAAAAAAATTTACGATTAAAAAAAAATAAAAATACGGGATTTGAACTCGCACCATTTAGTGCGGTAAACAGTCGCTTGACCATACCGCTAAATACCCTGTTGACATATTGTTGAAATAGCTGTTCCCTTGCAATTTATAATATTACTGCCTCGCTCCTTTATAAAAATAGCGTGATTGTTATGTTTCCAGGGTTAAATTTTTATTAACTAAATAAATAACATGTCATTTTGGGCATTCAATTATTTTGTGCATTCAATTACGAACCAAAACCTTTTAAAATCAATATTGCTTACCTCCCATAACATACGGCGTGATAATATGTAGCCTAAAGCCTTCCTTGGTTTACAAAGAACATTTTTGCTGAATTTCAATTCAATCTATCCAGTAGTTTTGGCGTGAAGCCGTACCATACACACAGACAAACAGACAAACAGACAAAAATTCTAAAAAGTCACTTTTTGTCATCAGTTACGTTTTTCTAACAAAAGCCACTTATTTTTTCTCGAAAATTCTCAATGTACAGTTTTTCTTTCGTTACTGTTTTATTATATGTATAGATAGTGTACCTAACTAACACGACTTTCTTTTAATAAGATTAGATTAGCACATCGCTGATTTTCAGTGCTCGCTAAAACGGCGTACAAAAAAAAACAAGTCATGCTATTTAAAGAATAAATAAATAAAGTACTAATATTTAATAGCAGATTTCCTTAAAGACTCGATCAAGTCTTAAAGAAAACAGGGCTATACCTACCATTTTTATTACTATTGCATTACACTGCGGCAAATGCAATGGAAAGTCCCTTTTCACATGTCAGTTTAAGTTGTAAGGGTTGTCACTGACTTACAAACTGAAGTCTTGGATTAATTTATACCTTCTTGCAATTATTTATTTAAGCTCTACTGGCGCTACATTACTTTAAGATCAAAAGGCTATGGCTAGGGCAATAATTATATCCAAGGATATTGGTAACTCGGACTGTCTCGTTGGTATAGTGGTCGCAAGTGGTTATGCTGAGCATGAGGCACAGTCGGAAGAATAGCGGTCGTCTATTTGATATAAACTGCCAATTTTTTCAGGTTTTGGACTTGTGAAGAGCATTTAGAGGACTCCTACAATTACATTGATTGATGTTCGATACGATACGGATGTGTATCGAGTGGTTGTGAATAGCTACGCTGATCTTCTACACTTGCAGTTGGTTGTGTAGTTTTAAAGCGAAAACTTTCCAAAATTTTCCTAATGAATTCATACTCATTTCAACCAATTCGATTCTTGGATACGTTCCAAATACGACGTTTTAATCATTAATTCAATTCCCTTTTAGAAACTCAGTGAGAATTCGGTAACCTACCATAAATATCTGCTCGAACAACGGCTAAAACAAAATGGATGGCTTACTAAATACGGTCCGAAGGGCCGAAGTATTAATTGCTGGAATGTCCAATATTGAACATTAATCTTGATGGTAGAAAATGTATTAGAAGCGTGACCGTATTGGGGTATTGGGCAGTTATGTTTTTGTCTGGAATAAAAGAAAGAGAATTTCTATAGGACTCCTTAAATAAAAAAACAAAAGTCATTTATTAAAACTAGGCTAATAGGCTAGGCTAGACTTATTTTTGACCTTTTTTTATTTTTGCCTGGTTGTTACTTGATTTTTGGCTTCACCGCTGCCTTGTGCTTTAACTGGGAACAAGAAGTGGCGCAAGAAACTCCCCAGTAGTACTGCCGGTCGATTCTGTAAAAATCTCACCGTGAAAACTGAGGTGATGTGAGTTTGTTTTTGCTAGGAAATGACACTATTGACAGCTCACTCCACGCTCACTTCACCTAAGTTTTCACGGAGAGATTTTTACAGAATAGCACCGCTGCTGTCTGTTATCTTAATCTTTAAATCTGTGGTACAATTAAACAGGTGTGGATGGTAGTAAAAATATTTAAATGTAGGTAGACAAAAAAAAAATTACATACATAATAAAACGCCTGTAATCCCTGAAGGGAATGGAAGAGCTGTGCCTATAGTACCGTTATAGTAAGTCCCACATGATAGGGGGCGAGCCTATTGCCATCAACCGAGCACAAATCCAGTCTCCAGGCTGCTACCGAGATTACCAGACGGAAATGAAAATGAAAAATGATGAAAATGAATGATGGAAATGTTATTATAGTGTCTCAGATTTTTTAACACACAAATTTTGACATTAGGTATTGTAACTTTTTTATTACTAGACATTTTTAATACTATCAAAAAAAATTGTTTTAAATAATTCTAATTTGACTTTATGACTTAACTCTACAATAATTATTTGACTGAAGCATCTATTTTAACATACATTTTTATATTACTCAATTATTATTAACTAGCTTCTGCCCGCGACTTCGTACGCGAATCCTGTTGCTTATGCCAGCGACAACGGGGTTGTCAAAATCGAAGATCTGAAACGTCTGATGTCGAATTCTAAGAGCCCGGGGACGGGAAAACAGCGTGATGCGCGAGACGATTCGAGACGTTTCAGATCTTTCATTTTTGTAAGTCAACAGGAAATGCCCATCAGACTAAACAATTTTTGCTAAGACGTCATTCCTATATGTTATAGTGTCGCTGGGCTTTGGAGTTCCACAACAGGTGTTCCAGATCTTCAAATTTATTCTCACAGCAGAAAATGCTCTTCACGTGGAATATTTTTTGCTATGGCACCATTTTTATATCTCTTATACTTTAGCTGATCTGTTGCGGTTCTGCATCAGGTGTTCCATTTTCCAAAATAAATTAGTGACAGTTTGTTGATTTACAGAAACACTTAAAAGATGCGTCTCATACTGTACTATAGCTTAGATCCCTCAAAAACTGGCTTAGTAAACTCAAAATTTGAAAGTGATGTAGTTAATTTACTGGTAAGAGACGTCAGGTTAATAAGGAAATTTAGGAGACGTCGAATAACAGAAGTGTTATAATTTACTGTAACACTTCTGTGTAAACAACGTTCGTTGTTTTTCCCTCGGTCTCATTCAATATGTAAATACAGCGAGTATGGACTGGTGACGCGGGAGCAAGCGACGTACAGTTGTCCGTGTGAGATGCAGCTCGTCCTGAGGTCGACACCCGTAGCCTTCAGTGTCTGCCCCTGTGGCTTATTTATTGTCATTGCGAAGCACACGCTCACAGGAAACTGCACGCGCTTGAATTGAAAGGGGTAATTGTGGCCGGGTGTCACCATTGCCAGGATCGCCCAGAAGACACCATGGAGCATACGGTGGAGGTCTGCCCCGCTTGGGCGGAGCACCGCCGTGTCCTCATAGAGGCCATCGGCAGCGGCGGCGACCTCTCGCGTCCGGCCCTGGTGCAAGCCATGGTCCGAGGCAAGAGGGAGTGGGAGGCAGTCACCTCCTTCTGCGAAGCAGTCATGCTAGCGAAGGAGGTGGCGGGACGGGTGAGGTAAAGAGCCTCCCGTCCCAGCCGCCGCGGGAGACGCTCCGGGCGTCGGGAGCCACGGGACGACTCCCGGCCACCGTAGGCGCGGGCCTGCGGGCGGAGAGTAATAGGTAGCTCACCGTCCGATCAGGACCAGGCCCGTGCCGGACGGCGCGTACGTGTTCCACGCGCCTCAAAGAGATGTCAGCATCGAGGAGGGGCCCCATAGGGCCGAAGCCTGCCGGGTCAGCGGGATTGTCCGAAAGGGTTACCGCTGGCCCGGAACATAAAGGGCTAAGGAAGGAACACGGGTGGGTTTTAGTCAGTAAGAGTCTGACACTCCCTTCCGCTCCACCCAGAGCGGGAGGGGTCATTTGATGACTTCCCATCCGAAAAAAAAAGGGTAATTGTGGGGAATCGGTGGTATACGTGGTACAAACACTGTCTCGCCGACACCACAACCCGTTAGAATTACCGCCTCAATGATATTTCTCAGCAGCGAGACGACTTTGAGCTGGGTCCCATTGCACAGTTTTGGTGGAGTTAGATTCCGAGGAAGAGTCAATCTTAAGAGAACATCAGAAAATTCTTAAGCGTGTACATTCCCGCCAAGCTGTGCTCTCATATTCATCGTTAAGCGCAACCTATGAATATGTGGCCATAAGAAAGAGCATTTCAACAAAGCATTCACCTCATCAGCCCTAGTTCCTCGCGTCACCACAGGCAGCGTTTGTCGGAAATCGCCGCTTAACAGAACTGTAACGCCACCCATCATTTGCTGGTTCATGCGGATGTCCTGCAAATTCCTGTTTACCGCCTCTACTGCTTTTCTGTTCGCCATAGTGTATTCATCCCACACGATTAAAGAGCAATCTTTAAGCACGCGCCCTTTGTCGCTGTTGCTGTTGCATTTGGAGTGTCAACTCCACAAACAACAAATGTGCTTGGTAAGATATAACTTAGAACCAAAAGTTTGACATGACTTTATGATAGTGTAGCTTGTTGTACCACCAATCAATCTGTTTAGTAACATTGGTGTGAAACTCCCCATACTATTAGATAGAACATGTATAGTTCTCAGATTTCATAACAGTATCGTTCCTAATGCACATAAAAAATGCAAAAACAAAAAAAAAAAAATTACGATTAAAAAAAAATAAAAATACGGGATTTGAACTCGCACCATTTAGTGCGGTAAACAGTCGCTTGACCATACCGCTAAATACCCTGTTGACATATTGTTGAAATAGCTGTTCCCTTGCAATTTATAAGATTACTGCCTCGCTCCTTTATAAAAATAGAGTGATTGTTATGTTTCCAGGGTTAAATTTTTATTAACTAAATAAATAACATGTCATTTTGGGCATTCAATTATTTTGTGCATTCAATTACGAACCAAAACCTTTTAAAATCAATATTGCTTACCTCCCATAACATACGGCGTGATAATATGTAGCCTAAAGCCTTCCTTGGTTTACAAAGAACATTTTTGCTGAATTTCAATTCAATCTATCCAGTAGTTTTGGCGTGAAGCCGTACCATACACACAGACAAACAGACAAACAGACAAAAATTCTAAAAAGTCACTTTTTGTCATCAGTTACGTTTTTCTAACAAAAGCCACTTATTTTTTCTCGAAAATTCTCAATGTACAGTTTTTCTTTCGTTACTGTTTTATTATATGTATAGTTATTATATGTATAGATAGATTTTTTCTGTTGACATTTTTTTAATTATTATTTTTGGTTAATTCACTTTTAATTAATTATTTTATTCATATTTGTACGCCGTCATTGGCCAAACATAGTGTACCTATATATTTGAATAACAACTGTTTCTACACCACCTATGTTTTACAAATAAAATAACTTTGACTTTGACTTTGAAAAACACAAGAACGCTTTGGCCAACCTGGGAATTACGACGACCGCCAAGCAGTAGCGCTTGCAACAATTTTTTTTAGTTTTAAATTTTTCATACAAAATATATTTCCCTTTTTCACAGGGTTAGACTTTTTTTAAGGTTTGTTTTTTAATTAAATTTAGGGATAAAAATCCTCCCCAAAAACCCGATTACCCAAATCAGGGGTTGATTTTCAAAAAATCTCAAAACACGAAATTCTTTTTTTTTTGTCAAGATAGCACTGCCTGAAAGTGAATGATTTAAATAGAAATAAACAAGTGAGTGCCAACCCTAAACTTCCCCGGTTACCTATAAATATTCCGCATGCAACTTAATGAAACATTCTCACAGAAGTCACAGGACTGTCCTTAGTTTGAGTTAATCGGAGGAAAATACTGAATATTCAATAATAATGAATTTCGCCAAGGTTCTGTTCTTTGTCTGCGCCTGTTTCATGGCTTTGGCAACAGTTTCGGCAGCGCCCGGGAATTTCTTTAAGGATTTGGTAAGTTGAATATTAAATTGTTTTGTTTCTGTTATTTGGGGACCAATGTTCTAAGAGTAGCTTTGGAGTTTCGTGCGCCTTTTTTCATTATAAAGACGAAGACGACGAAGTATATTGTTTTCACAGTTAAAGTTGGTAAACAAGTATGTCATATTTGACTGAAAGCTTGCATTAAAAAAAAAAAAGATACTTCGTTTAAGGCATGTATGGCTCAAAATGCTGTAAATGGTGTCAACTATCACTCCCTTAAAGCTTTGCACTTAGCTTCCAAATACACTGTATATCTGGGGGCACGGCAGTGCCCCCGCCAAGTCGAGCAAAAAGCGGCACGGCCGTACCATCCTTTTCTCGAAGCAGTTAAGGCCATTTTCGACCCCCTATAACTTCGTTGTGGATAAAACTAGAGGCCTGAATTTTCAGTTACCATTATAAGTACCTATTATTATAGTAAATAGTATGTTTATGTATTATAGGTTTATAAACTATTGAAGTGTTTGTGTACCTAGTTTTAATAGTATTTTTTATCCTCGTTCCTCTCAACCAAAGCACTTACCATCTAATCTTTTCACCCCCCTTGGTTGACTGGTAGAGAAGGCCGCCTTTGTACTTTTTTTGTGCGAAAAGAATAAATAGATAAATACCATACCATACCATAATCAGCCTATAATGTTCCAACTGCTGGGACACAGGCCTCCTCTCGGTGAGAGGGAGTGGGCCGTAATCCACCTCGCGGGCCCAGTGCGGATTGGCAGATGTCACATGTCTTCGAATTTTTGGTTCTAGGACATGCCGGTTTCCTCACGATGTTTTTCTTCACCGTTTTGAGAGCAGTGGTGATGAAATAATTTACACAAAGTAAAGCGCCTGTCTGGGTTCGAACCTACGACCTACAACTCGTAAGTCGCGGCCGTTACCACTTGGCCACCACTGCTCTAGATAGATAAATAAGCTGTCTTAATTAAAGTGGCCTATATTAGGCTGAATACCATCAAGTTCTTTTGGAAGCAAGAGCCTCTTTTGAACCGATGAAAATAAAGGATGAGGTTTCTTCGAGAACCTCTTCCTTTTTATTATCTCGACTTTTTCGACGCGTATAATTATACTCGTATACAGGAGGGTCAAAAAGTCGTGGATCAAACGAAATAGAGAGATAAAGGAGGTAATTTGCAACGCTTTCAAAGTGGGAAATATTTTTTGGTAAAGCTTCCAATTTTTTGGAAAAAATAAATAAATTAATTGCTCTTGAATTTTGGTACCCAGAGCCGCAATAGAACTTTTGTAGTGTTGATACATTATCTAGTAATAACACATCACATTTTTTTTTAAATTATTCTAAATTGTTAAAGAACTCGGTATACAATAAGATTGGCCATGCTGTAGAAAGATTTTTTGTTGGAAATTACCTCCTTTATCTCCCTATTTCGTTTGATCCACGACTTTTTGACCACACTGTTTATTATTTATTTTGTATGACCACGCATAACTTTTTACAGTGTCGTCAGATTTTCATAATTCTTTTTTTATTGAAAGGGTATCTACATACATACTTTGGAATTGGCCCCATTCAAAAAACATTAAAAAACGTACTCACCGGTTGTATGACAATCGGCGATTAACTAATTAATATAATTATGTATCTGTTTTACTTTAAGATCATAGCACAAGTATCAACTCGGAAAGGGATCGTCACCGTATCAACTCTAGCCATTCAGTATTCTTTGTATGAAACTCCCTACTGCAACGCACACTAATCGGAATCGTAACGTAATCGCCTCGCCTCGGGATAAGCTGACGAACTGCATTGCGGCGTGTGGTCAAATTGCAGTTCCCGCGCCTACGGCTCGTCGTCCCCGAGTTTACTTCTCTTCATCCACCCTTGCCCCTCTCAATCCTCCCGCGGGGAGGACTCCCGCCTGCAGCACTAACAACCAGCGGTTGGCGAGCCGTAAGCACAGCGTCGCCTAGCCGTAGCCGAGACGACGTATCGGAGCTTCTGATCCGCTTTGGTTACGTGCTTAAGTTAGGTTGACGCCGAGGCGAAAGGCGATACGGTGACGATCCCTTTCCAAATTGATATGTGTACACCTTTACACGGTACCTACAATATTATGTACGTCTCTTGAGCGAGAAAATCTTTAATATGTGGTCACTTCTTCGTCGGCACTAGGACAGGTGTCTTAGGACCAAGATTATCAAAGCTGGGTTTGATGACACTTTGTTTTCTTTTTTCAGGAAAAGATGGGCCAGAGAGTTCGTGACGCGGTTATAAGTGCAGGGCCAGCAGTTGATGTAGTTGGAAAGGCAGCACTCTTGTCCAAAGGAAAATAGATCATATTATGTGTATAGAATAAGAACTGCATTTGATTAGCCTTATGCATGTTTATCTTCAGTGCCATAATTGTGTATTATAATCAATAAATGTATTGAAAACACATTTTGTTATTTCATTCTGATCCTGAGACTAGAGATGCCGATGCATTCCACCAGTTTCTATGACAAATCTTTTACTGTTCAAGCAGTACGGTTATGGAATGACCTGCCCGTGTCGGTAAGGCGTGCTCAATCTTTGTCTACTTTTAAAATTATGGTTAAAAAGCACTTCCTCTCTCCGTAAACATCATCATTATTATTTTTTTTTTTTTGCTCCTATTTCATGTTTATAATTGTATGTGTATGTATATATTTATTTAGATTAGTATAATATACTTTATGTATGTATTTATTGTATTATGTAAATGGTACACCACAGACTACCTGCAGTATTTGTCTGTCCTTCCCCTTTTTAATCCATCCAAAGGTTGTCTTTAAAAGATCGCTTTTAGCGATATGTTCCACCGAACCGCACGTTACGAAATTTTGTTTCAGTGCAGTTAGTGGAAGTGCTCAGGTGCCGTTCGTCCAAGTGCGGTTGAAATCAGTGCTCTGAGTGGAATACCTCATAAGACCGCCCATTGTGTCACCCTTTGTACAGTTTCTATAATTATGTTTGTAATTTATATGGTGTACATAATGAAGAGTATTCTATTCTATTTTATTCTATCTTGTAATGCCTACTTAGAATCACTCTTATCTAGAAGGAATCCAGAGTCTGTGCGTATCCTGGACAGTCACACCCAGCACTTTATTTGACTGGCTAATTCTTTCCTTGCGGTGTGGTAGAGCTAACGCCCGCCTGGTTTGCGATCACCCTCCCACCGGAGTCCGGCGTCAAGCAGCCTTCTGTGTTTCGTCGATCCGTGGGAGTTCCAGTGCCTTAAGCATCTTCTGGGCACGCTCGTTCCAACATAGACCTCACCCATCGCTTTCCATCAGGCGTAATCGAGGTCAAGAGCGGGCCCATTCAGTAATAAAAAAACAGATCCAGCCTCCGGGCTGCTACTGAGTACTGAGAAACTCCTGATGGAAAAACCCAATAACTCATTTCCTGACCTAGGTATCGAAGCCAGGACCTCATACTCAGTAGCACTTGCGACCACTAAACCAACGAGGTAGTAAAAAACAAATGAAAATTAATTAACAAGTCGAAATATTACTCCCATCGTAACTCCTCGAGACTCCGATAGCCTTCAACGTAGAATTGAGTCATAAAAACATTGCACAGCCAGCTACTACAATCTCTCAATTTTTTTTTTATAGATTTTCAACTCTATCGCTGAAGCATTAGGTTCAGAGTTGATTGGAAAAATTTGACAGTTTCGGGTAGCTTGATGTGCTGGCGTCTTTACATAAAACTCTTTAATTGCTAATGAATAATTTGTCGTCAAGGAAAATATTAAATGCATCAAATTGTTTGCGCATAACATTTAGGTACTTAGGTACCTACTGATAAAAAGAACACGTTTATATAACCACAAAGACTTTGGATAAAAGGAATCCCCGTCAAAATGCAACTAAGTCCCGAGCGGAGAAACAAAGAAGTTGATGTTTTTCCTGTCTTTGTCTGTAGATTTTTTTTTTTTTTACTTTTCCCCACACTAGGAATTTCTCCTGTATTATGGATGCGTTTACAAACATTTAAATTCACGTACACAAACAGCCAGACCCGGAACAACTACTTGTAGGTCATACAAATATTTGTTCCGTGCGGGAATGGAACCCGCGACACGCAGCGCAGCAGTCAATCGCTTAACCACTGCGCCAACCGTGCCGTCAATGATGCAACTTGGTTCACGTCAGCTATATGGACAGCCTATTTGAAGGTCCGATGACGTCATTATTAGAATAATTGAACCTTTGTTTATTTATTTTGTTCCTTAACTTATACATTTTTAAAGGCTTTGAAGGTCCGTGCCACGTTTTAGAGATATAATGTTCAAAGTTGATCACGTGACGCTTTGAAGGGGTTTGGTCCTAGTATGTTTTCTGTTTGTATTAATGTCAGTAAAAAAATCAAAACATTAGAAAATATAAAACTAGCAGGCATTCCCCCGTGGGAATATCGGGATAAAAACTATCTCTATACTTTTCATCTAAATCGGTTTTAGCGGTTTAATCGTGAAGAGGTAACAGACAGACAGACAGACAAACACACTTTCGCATTTATAGTATTAGTATGGATAGTAGTCCACCGGTGTCGGGAGCAAGGTCAAAGGTACCAGTGATTAGGGCTCCAGAGACAGGAACCTCCTCATAATGCGAGCCTAATCGATGAGTACTCCCTGTGAATCAGGATCCAACTGCCTAACGAGAGGCTCGAGAGACGTTGATCGAGCCTTTCGGCCATCAGGCCATTGGTCGATACGACAACCGGCACAGTGATAGCCGAGCTGACATTCCATATGTCACCAACCTCGGGTGCTATGTCGTGATATTTATTATGAAAGAAGAAGGAAATAAAAATTGTTTATTCTGCTCAAACTGAACGCGCATTACAAAACAAATACAAAAAACTGGCCAAGTGCGAGTCGAACTCGCACACCAAGGGTTCCGTACCACAAGGCATAAATGCCGAAAAAAAACATCTGCCTAGCCTTTTCCCAACTATGTTGGGGTCGGCTTCCAGTCTAACCGGATGCAGCTCAATACCAGTGTTTTACATGGAGCGACTGCCTATCTGACGTCCACAACCCAGTAACTGGGTAATACGATACCCCTTGGCAAGACTGGTTGTCAGACTTTCGGGCTTCTGACTACCTACTTCTACTTACCAACAACGTAAATAACACAATGAATGTTGTTGAACTGTCACAATGAGGGAATATTTTCTCATTGTTTGTCTTATTTCTTTTTAGTAAGTATATTCATGTATTTATGTATATTTATTTGTGCTTATATTTATATGTATTTAGGTATATATTATATTCATAGTTTTATTAGGTTTATGCGTATCTTTATATTTAAAATATTTATTCCTCAATGTTCTTGATTGCACCTACCACTGTTTGTCTCTGCATCACCCAAAGGTTGACTGGTAGAAAATGCCTATGGCATTAAGTCCGCCTCTGTACATTTATGTGCTTGAAGTATTAAATAAATAAATAAATAAATGAGAGCCATTGCTTCTTAACTGCGGGTTAATTGTGTGATACGCAATTACCCCGCTGCTCCTAACCTACTTCTAATCCATTTTATTCAAGGCTAAGTTATATTGTTTCAAGGCTAACATTATAATCAATAGGGAGAACTTTTATCAGCGAACTGGCTCCCGATAGACTGTTCCTGATAATTACTTAACATTATCGCGTGGGTTTTTCCCGGCAAGCAATTTATGGCATCGCAGATAATGTCTAGGGATAATAGTTCGCTTATAAATAATATCAGCCGGTAATAAGTTTCTGCGTCGTTGGTCTAGAGGACGCACGCGCTACTGCTGAGCCTAAGGTCCTGGGTTCAATTCCAAAGTCGGGCGAAGTTTTATTGAGTTCTTTCATCAGGAAGAATAAGTTCTTAATTAATATTAGAAAATAGTACAGAAATGATTAGCAAAATATTCAGTTACCTATTTGTACAAAGAAAATTAAAAGTAAGTACTTGCACGATGTTTTTGTATGTATATCCTCAATGGATGCCTGAGGCAGGACATCGCCGTCGAGGTAGACCAAGGCGAAGGTGGCGTGACGATCTAATGTCATTCGCAGGGCCAACATGGCCAGAGATCGCACAAGACAGGTAGGTTTGGAAGGAAAAAGGGGAGGCCTTGGCCCAGACACAAAATAGGCTAACAAAAAAAATTTATATCACCGCACTTCGGGAAACAAATGGCTTCTAAGACACAGGCTTCTTGCCTAGTGTAGAAGTCAAACGTTAATTCATAAATTGCCTCTGCTGTGCAACTAAATCCTGTCACTAAATTGTATTGTTTGGTTGTTGTGTACAAATAAACTATTATTTATTTTTATTTTATTTTACACTAGCTGTGCCCCGCAGTTTCACCCGCGTAAGTGTCGATCCCGTGGGAATATCGGGATAAAAAGTAGCCTATACATATAGGGTGACTGGTAATTAGTGTCCGATACTTAAACACGTGATTTTACTCATCATACTCATCATCACTATGCGACCAAACCTGAAATCGTGAAAAAAAAACAGCTGTTCTCTACATTTTGAAGAGTTTTTTTTCGCGATTTCAGGTTTGGTCCCATAGTAAAAGTTGTTCATAATGATGAGTAAAATCACGTGTTTAAGTATCGGTCACTAATTACCAGTCATCCTAATATGTTAATCCAGGGTGTCAGCTACCTCCATACAAAATTTTATCAAAATTGGTCCAGTCGTTTGAGCGTGAAGAAGTAACAAACATATAAACACACCCCCACACACACCCCCACTCACCCCCACACACAAACTTTCGCCTTTATAATATTAGTGTGATATCTCGGGACCGTGGGGTTTCGGTCCTTTGGAAGGCGTACGAGGGGCCGAAGCCAGCTCGCAGATGCCCCTTAGGAAATTTTAATGAAATGCACCAACCGACGATTATCATTGTATGCACTATGCAAGTGCACCCAAGGATAACTCCCGGTTAGTGTAGGACTATTGCAGGACATGGAATAAAAAAAAGTTGGACTATGGGTTTGGGTTTGTAAAGTGGACTGGTTGCCAAGAACTATGGAATAACTATGACCATGGCGGGAGCCCACTCCCTCTTATAGAGAGGAGGCCTGTGTCAACATTATAGGCTGATTATGTATGGCAGGGAGTGACTTTCACACTCAATAATGGGCCCCCGGAAACGGTCGCTAGCACATAATGACGATGACGCGACAAGGGGGCAACATGTCCTGTCTTATGAGGAGTGGAGAGGTATTCCACTGCTATCAGGACAATCGCGGAAGTATGGTCAAGATCCCTACCAGCATGTTACTGGAATATTATTATTCAAATTCAAATTCATTTATTGCTGTGATTTTTGGTACATTTTTACATGAGATCTTAATAAGAAATAATTAGTTCCTCAAAAATCTACCTTAAAGGTCACTCTTTAACATAATAGTCATTATTATAAAAAAGACTAACCAACATATTAAAATAAAACAATTACAACAAAACACAACATAACTTACACAAGCAAAACCTTAACAATTGAGTATACATATTATATAATTAATGAATTGAAATAAAGATAATAATACAATGTCAAAATTTAAAAAAATATCAATGTGAAATAACTTACAACTTGTCATAAAGTTGAAAATCTATTAAAGAAATTCGTCTGTACTAGGCGAGCAGACTTATCAGGAGATACTTTTTGTCGCCCGATTTTTATAGATAATCGGATTGTGAACAAAACAATTGTTGGGATCTGTATTTTAGTTTTTTTGCAACAGACTTCCAAAATTAAAGTTATTTCATAATTTTGAGTCAATTTATTTTTGGATTATTTTGATTATCGAACAAACATTCTTCATTTAAGGCTCCTTCAAACAGGCGCGACACGCGATATAATCGCGCGCGACACAAAGGCACCGCGCAACGAGCGGTGCCTTTGTATCGCGCGCGATTATATCGTGTGTCGCGTTAACTGTTCATTTCTCACTGTTCATCTTCAATATCTGCACGGCAAATATCAGGATAATCTGGGTTCTTCTCACAGATAAATGGTGCTGGGCGGTCACACCACAAGTCATCTAATAGAGCGGAGCGGTATATAGCACCACATGATTCACCTGGTGCAGCATTGTTTGGCTCCCCTCCCGAAAATTTGCTGTACCCTGCTTCCGCAAGCGTTTCACCTGGAAAGAGAACGATATTGTTATAGCGTGACTGTGGATTATTATAACCTGCTTAAAAAAACACCCCGATGACTGCCCCGTATCGTGGTCGCAAGCGTGAATCAAATTATTTAGCCGTTGTTGCAATAAGTAATAATCATAATATGAGGTCAAGTTATGCCATACTGAATAATTACCATGAATCGTCCTAAAGTCCCAACGTTCGCCCCAATCGTGGAATCCGATAAAAGCTACATCTTTCCAGAAATTTCCCACCATACGTCCTCCAGGATATTTGGCAAAGAGTTCTCTTAGTACTGTGGCTTCGGTTTCACTGTTTATGATTGCAAGATGGCCGCCTTCAGCTGCACATGTGAAGAAAGCTCGGGAGAAATTCCTTGCCACTGTGTGAAACTTGTAGCAACTGTTTGTTCTTGCATCCAAGCGGTATTCTGAAAATAATTATTTGAATATTTATGTCATTGCTGAGAAAGAAATTTAAGCTGTCCCAAGTTATAATATGGGAAACTGTAAAGACCAGCCTGTCAGGCCATCCGTTCGAGTATATTTACCTGGATCAGAAATGCCGCACTCGTTGACTCGTTTTTTAGAGTCTACGGAACGGTAACATACATAAGCACGAATTTCTTCACAGGAAAGATCTGCTAAGTCTCCATTACTATTCAAAGTGAGACAACGTTCTTTATTATCCTTATTATCTGGCTCATATGGTGCCCAAGTTTGAGGAATTTTGGAAAGCGGAATGCCTGTAATTAAAGTATCTGTATTAGTTTTAATTTAGTCTATACATAAATATGCCAATATGAGCATTCTCAACCTTTGCATTACGTAGCCCAAATGAATCTCATGAAACCGTAAAATATATTTAAGCCTTTTATCTCGTAATTGTATGTTCTATTCTGATTGACTAACCTTCGACAGTATGATAATCTCCTTGAGAGAAAGTGGCATGAATCCCAGTAAAAATTTCATGTACCTCCTGATTTCCCGTGGAGTTTATGATGTTTGTCATTGCAACTTTAATTTTTCGTGTGGTTGGAGAAGCTAGAACAGCACCTGATGAAAAAATTAAATGATATAACATACCTACCGCTGACAGTCAAAAATTACGAGCAAGTCTGCCTTCGTAAAACTTCAAAACTAATTATATAAAATTTCTACTCCTACTTTTCTAAGCCAGTTTTATAAGTACTATTACTTTTTTGTCTTTGTGACAGTATTGTAAATTATATAAAGTTCTTACCTTCCAGTGAACATCTTAGCCGAGCATCGGTCCAAGTAGCTGGTATAATAATGTGTTTGAACCATCCTTTGGCTGCTGAATTATATTCGTAGTCACATCTGAATGACTGCGATCCTTCTAAAAATTCAAGTAAAATAAATCATAAATAATAAATCAATAAAAAAAAAACCTGTTTCTGTAGAACCTCGATAGGCGAAAGATGAGGAGTAACTGATTGTTGGCGAATGGAAATCATGAGGTCATGAGATGTGGTGGAATTTGGAATGTCGTAAGTTTGAATGTGGAAGGAAATAAAAAAAGAGGAGTGGATTGTGTGAGACATGAAAATTATGGCTAACAAGGAAGACACAATTCTGACATGATGGCTTATGGCGATTTATACAAGAAAAATACTTGTAAATAAATTGGAGTAAGAATTAGAAGATGCAGGATTTGATAGCAAATTATAAAGCAAATAATACATATGGTAGGTGCAGGCGTGAATTGTAGAAAACTTCTTAAAACTAGTTAATGAATGAAAAAATATCTTACCAATAAAATTCAGGCAGAATAGTAACACAAAATATTTTAACCAAGACTCCATTTTAAGGACTAAGGTGCACATGGGCGATAGGAATGTTGTAACAGTTATATATAGGTTTTTCCAATATTTTATCGGAAGAGATTAGGCCATAAGTCAGTGGTTTCCAAATGATGACGCAGTAATTTTTAATTGTTATTTTTCGTCATATTGGCAAGTTATTTTCAACCGACATAATATCGGAATACAACGGGACGTCCTAATAGGAAATGCGGGTTGTCTTTTCTCCATAGAAACGCTCTCGCCTGTTTTCTTTCTGGTTAATGACCATAAAGCTAAAATTTTAATAATACTAAATATTAACTTCTTATATGTCCCTATGTTTTCCTTTTTGAAGATACATTATTTCTATAAGTACTAGAACCCTCAAAGTTTTGCTCAAAATTGCCGTTTTAAACCGCTGTCAACAGAGGCCTAGTGTTTAAATTTGACAACTATTAATGTAAAAAGAAAAACATAGGGACACAGTATATTATTATATCCTTTTTATTCAGTGTATGAAATATCTTATAAATTGGTCCAATACTAGAGGAGGAAGTAGGCGAGAGTGAAACCTCGAATTATGACTTTTTACTTAGGCTTTTTCAAAAGTCTTCCGCATTTCCTCTTAATATTTCTATAATTGGTAATAGCGCATTCCAATCTTTACCTTATTTCATCATTATCATCCACAGTCCGACTCCACCCATTGCTGAGCACGAGCATGGGCCTCTCTTTTTTAATGTACGAATTGCTATAGTGTTAATTCAAATTTCTATAAGCTTCTTTTCTAAATCAATTTCACCAAATGTTAAAGTGAAAATGCAGTAGAAAATACGTTTAACGGAATCATATAAAATTTGAAAACCACTGACACAGGAAATAATAATAATATAGAACAACTACTGAAGGAAAATCTATATCTTAGCACCTAATTAAAAAGCTTTAGGTACTAATCGCTTTGTTTAAATAAATCATTAATGATATAGGCGCTTATATCGTTAATGATTTATTTTAACAAGGCGATTGTACTAATGACGTCGAGTTTATGTAACATCTGAATGCTAACACATCAAAACATCCTCAACATGGTACCTAATTAGTTACAATACTATACTTTATCACACCAAAGTAATGTAACTATCGGTCAACAATATAAACTACCAAACCAAAGGACTGTTACTAATAATAACGGGTGTAAAACGACGCTTATCTAAACCGAGAGTTACTTGCTTTTCACTGTACTAATATTTTTGGAATGAACCATACCTGGGAAGCTTCTGGCTAAAAAGATATTGAAGAACAAAGTTTAAATTTTTTTAGACATGTTTTGTTCAGAAAGGCTTTATGGTAGTCCATTCATAATGGAACTGTGCAAATAATGGAAACTTGTTAATGGCCTTCAGATGCACATGGTTTAAGAGCACTGGTTAAATTAGCTGTAAGTTTCTCGAACAGAATAAAATAAAATAAAATAGTAGCAGGCAACGAATAGTTATTTAATAAAAATGCAGGTCGATTTGCAATATCATTCCTTGCCTAACATTTTGTTAAGAAAGGAGGAACGCGTAATAAATTACCGTTATAATTTCACCGAGGCTTTTGATTATGTTGACAACTATCAATAATTTAATACAAACTTCATAGCCTAATCGACCAATTGGAATCATATTTTATTCTATTCACCAAAAAGATTTTTAAATGTATATGAACAGGCTTTGGGATGCGTTCCCAGTCCATCTTTCCTTCCCTGTTTTAAATTGGCCGCCATTTGCAGTCACCCACCGCTGTGAGTGCGACAAGGACAACGCATCGCTCCCGCCATCTGACGGCGTGGAGAAAAAACATCAGTTCGAACTCAACGAAAAGACCGACCGGTATCAAATAACCGCGCGCGCGGTGAAAAAACACAAAAATATCGTGAAATACGACTGCTAGTGATACAGTGTGGTGATCTCCTGGCTCCCAGCATCCCGTGAGTACCTGAGCTCTCTCAATTTACATCCTTTAGCCTGTTTCTGAGAGGAAACTTCAAAAGCGTCCTTGGCTATACGCAGGTACTCAATCATATTTGAAGTCCTTCGAGCCGGATACCTGTAGATTACAGTTTTTCAGGCATTCTCAGGTTCAATTTCAATAGAAAACTCTGAGATGTGCTAGATTTTCGCATTTTAAAAGTATTATCCTACAAAATTGTGTTGGTCATACTCGCCGTGTAACTTATGCGGATTCAGAGGTCATCCTAATTTTAGTCGGGTAATATCACAATAATTCGCGTATTTTACGTAAAATACGCGAATTAATTGTAATCTTATTATCTGTAACTACTCACGGTATTTATACACTAACACACATTATTACATAACTATTTCACCTAAAGGTATTTACACCTAATAAATCTCAACTTAGGTTCGTATTTTCATACCTATTAGCATTATATTACATAAGAAACAAAATGGAAGAGGGTAAACTTAAGATTCTTCAATCTCAACGCGAATATGTTTATCGTGATATCGTCGCTGCGCGTGCGAAACCGCATAAGAGCAGTTTGTTAATACCGCGTAACAGCAAAACGCGCAAAATTTAAATATCGTGTTAGCCGATAAGCCAATAGGCGTTTAGAATCGGCTAGCACGATATTAAAATTTTGCGCGTTTTGCTGTTATACGACGATATCCAAATTCTTTACGACTCATCAAAATCATAATTCAAGATCGTGCAAAGGTATCGTCGTTCAAAGCGAGATGTACCGAATACATTCAATTCGCGAAGACTTTTTTGCGTTAGGTATGTAGTAAAATACCAGCTTCGGAGTTAGCCATAAAACCTGATGCACAGGTGTCTCAAAAGTCTTTGAGTTCGTTTAATGATTAAAATTGGTACTATGCCGTAATCAGTGCAGCGGCTGACTTGCAGATCACTGATAAAAGCGGAAACGTCGCCGGGACGTCGCAGGCGACGGCTTCGCCCGCGTGGGCGGGAGCGTCCGACTCCGTGCAAACGGGACGTAACGTGCGCCTACCTAAGCATTTTAAGCACATTTTATGATATTTACAAAATTTTAATTCACGATAATAATTCGATTTCGCAAACAGAAAAATTTCATTACTTAGCCTAGTAGTCTTGTTTACAAGGCCCGACTTTGTTTATTGTCAAAGAGGTTCCAATGGCCGCCGATAATTACGAATTAGTTTTGAATAGTTTGATCGAGCGTTATCAAAACAAGCGTATTATAGCTTTAACATATCTAATCAAATTCTTTAACCAGCCAGTATTAAAATCGGGTAACTTCCAAGATCTACAAACTTTAACGAACGATTTATGAGGCATACCATGCACTCCAAGCTTTAAAAATTTAGGTGATTTTTTCTTATTTTGTTAAACTTCGCGCGCGCTGGACTCGGACACGCATAATCGTTTCGAGTCTTATAAAAACATTTCCCAAATACCTACTTTTTGTGAATTGTTAAAGTTTTTTCAAGATTATGTTAAAATCTTAGAAACTTGTCATTTATCTTTTAGATCTAATATCAACGACCATCCTAAACGTCGTAAACTTGAAGGGAAAAAACCTTCGCCCGCGACTAGTAGGCAAAACAGCAGCGGATCCAAACGCTCATCTTATCTCGCAAAATCTAGCCCACCTGCAAATGTGGCTTGTGCTCATTGCAGTGAGGCGCACTGCTCTCAAAACGGTGAAGGAAAACATCGTGAGGAAACCGGCATGTCCTAGAACCAAAAATTTGAAGACATGTGACATCTGCCAATCCGCACTGGGCCCGCGTGGTGGATTACGGCCCACTCCCTCTCACCGAGAGGAAGCCTGTGTCCCAGCAGTGGGAACATTATAGGCTGATTATAGCACTTGATTTATCGGTGCCCTACCTTTCAAGCTTTAGATGCTCGTGCTAAACTCGCGTTAGTACAAGGTAAAGACCTTAAGGTGATTTAAATGGACTCGGCCCAGAATTCGGTTACGTGTTTGGCGCCATTATTAATGTCCAAGCCATTGTCTTTGTTATCAACATTGTCTGTTAATATTATTTTCTGTTCAGATGAATATAATTGTTATTAAATCTAGATAGATATTATTATAATTATCAAAATCTCATCATCCTGTTATAAGTTTATACTATCAAGCATTTGTAAAACAGCCTAGAAAAAAAATATTTTTAGTCCTATTTTTTTTCACTTATTTATTTTACCTGCACACCCTAATTGTGTAACACAGAATCAATGACAATCTGTATCTTTTTGAAGGATATCGCTAATCCATTGCTTCATATGTTCGAAAAATTAGTCTGCTCAACAACGTAAATAACGCAATGAATGTTGTTGAACTGTCTAAAGGAAAGCCCTTGCTACTGATAGTGTGTTACGCAATCACCCCGCTGTTAATCTTCCGACTAAAGTAGGCCTTTCACTTCTAGGGAATCACAAAGTTAATTCAATAATCTCAAAAGTAATTGCACAATCTTGAAATACTAATAATTATGACGTAACACTGTAAAGATTAGAAACTGTACTTACATAAAGGTTGCTGTTCACTTGTTCGGCTCGGCATGATTCGGCACAACCGGGTGGCGAAATCGAATATAATGTATCAGAAATGTGCAGTCGTATTTAAGGGTGTGATACAGACCATCCAAATACTTACTTTACATAATCAGCCTATAATGTCCCCACTGCTGGGACACAGGCCTCCTCTCTGTGAGAGGGAGTAGGCCGTAATCCACCACGCGGGCCCAGTGCGGATTGGTAGATGACACATGTCTTCGAATTTTTGGTTCTAGGACATGCCGGTTTCCTCACGATGTTTTCTTTCACCGTTTTGAGAGCAGTGGTGATGATATAATTTACACGAAGTAAAGCGCCGGTCTGGGTTCGAACCTACGACCTACAACTCGTAAGTCGCGGCCGTTACCACTTGGTCACCACTGCTCTTACTTACGTTACCCATACCGTATTCGCGAAAACATAATCAGCTGCCCTATACGAAACTTCAATAACTACTCGACCCAAATGTGTATACGCGATGTATGTGGGTATGTCAAAAAAAAACCGCTCGGTTTAAATCAAACTGTGCCGAACCAACCTAAAGGTACGAGTTCGTAGCCGGCACGTGCCGAATGAAAGCCAAATGTGTAGTGATTACCTCGGGTCGGGTTTGTTGTTCAACAAATAATAGTATCTTCAGACAGTATTTCGGATATGGCAGCTAATCTCAACCGAGACTAGCCTTTGAAGCGGAATATATTCCCTTTCCTTCACTCTCATAATCAGATGGGACGGCAATCCGACACGATCGGAGAGATCAAGTAGAAACGAACAAAGTCAAATGTGCCGACCCGAACAGTAACAAGTGAACACCGCCACTAACTTTTATGGTTTTATTTGCTTTAAAGGAAATAATAGTAGTTAAACTTAAGATATATTGGTGGAACAAGTCGTGTGCAAAAAAATGTTACAATATACTTCAGTAGAATTATTTTTATTGCGTAAGTAACTGTCGTATACTTTCTTTGTTGGCAAGATCTTTTTATATGTAGGCTATGGTACTTAACTTGTTTTTTAGCATTGGCTGGAAAACCGATTGTTTTTATACCTTGTTTTTATTCTATCTCAAAAGCGAGTTCCTAATTTGGTTACAAAAAGTAAATAAAATCATTCAGACCGTATTTCGACCATTCGAGACTTAAGCCGCAATTACATTTAGCCCGCGCCGCGTGTCGCCACGCGTGGGTAAGCTATCGGTTACATACATTTAGTATAGGATTGATTACATTAGTCCCGCCCCGCGTGTCGCCACGCCACGCATTAAATGTATGTAACCGATAGCTTACCCACGCGTGGCGACACGCGGCGCGGGCTAAATATAATTGCGGCTTTAGCCTTCGGCGCGGGAGATATTATAGTGCACAAATGTGCGCGCAGACACAGATGCACTCCCTCTTCCCTCACTTTCATAGTCCGATGGGATGGCAATCCGACACGACCAGAGAGAGATCAGGAGCAGGACCAACGGCTTAACGTGCTTTGCGAAGCACGGGGGTATCACACCGCCTAGTTCCAAACCCCGGGCTGTTACTAAGAAATTCCTAATGTAAAAACTCAATAACACTGCCCGACCCGGGAATCGAACCCAGGACCCGCTCAGCAGTCGCGCTTGCTACCACGAGACCAACGGGGCAGTTAAAACAAAAAGTAAGATTAGGACGGTACAATAATATAACATTACGCCTGTAATCGTAAAAGGGTAAGGCAGAGATTTACTTATATGTAGTAACACCCCACAATTCGTATAATTTAAACAGGAACGTTACATGCAAGTTACTACAACGCCACACGCGAACAACGCGTCATAATGATGTCACGCAAAATCCTGCATCTCGCAAGCAGAGTTTACCGCGCAACTAGCATAGATACAACGGCCCGACATGAATCATCGGGCAGTTGACCGCCCGCCAGACACAACGCCCGTCTGGATGGAGGATCCTTTCTTTTCTATAGTATGAGTGAACTTTACATCGTGTTCCTCATACCTCTATGCACCACCACCTAAATAATAAAATACTGGTCAGATTCACCCGGTTACACTGAAAGCCGACCCCAACATGAATAGGCTATGCAGATGATGACTCAAGCAGAAATAAAAATATAAAGAAATTAAAAGCCTCCAGGCATAAAGGGTGTGCTTGCTTATTAGTAGAGAAAATTAAAACATTCTGCTTTAAAAGATGTGCGGTTGGCTAAATCGTTCATCAGGGCTTCAAAGACTCTAATTAATATTGTAAAAGGTACGAAGCACCTTGAATCCCACAACAAAGGGGCATTCCCTAGGGCGAAGTCTATGAATTCAATCCACTTGAAAGTAACCCCTGAGACAATACATTAATTATTTATTAATTAATAGTGATAATTATGTTATAGTTATATTACCTCTGACCCAGACTAGAGTCAAGAGCAAACCCATCACACCAATATTATAAAGGCGAAAGTTTGTGAGTGTGTGTGTTTAGGTTTGTTACTTCTTTACGCTCAAACGGCTGGACCAATTTCGATAAAATTTTGTATGGAGGTAGCTGACATCCTGGATTAACATATAGGCTACTTTTTATTCCCGATATTTCCCACAGGATCGAAACTTATGTGGGTAAAACCGCGGGGCACAGCTGGTTTAAAAAAAAAAAGTACTTTCTGCCGTCAGTCACATCAGTCGCAGGCATAGTGACCTCTGGGCAACATTATCAACACGGTGGGTGCCTGAAGATGGACGGCGCCACCGAGGCCCGTCCAGGAAGAGGTGGCGAGACGATCTAGACTCGTACCGCAGGGGTTAGATCGAGGTGGCGCTAGAAAAGGAGGCCTGGAAGGATTTGAGGGAGGCCTTTTTTCAGCAGTGGCACAGTGAGAACTAAAAAAAAGTGGCACTCCAGGAGTGCCCACTGAAGTGAAAACAAAACACAAACAAAATACTTTGCTGTCACTCACTGACTTATCGAATATACATTAAAACCGAGTACATCCCGAGGACAGCCGAACACATCCGAAGCGGTGTCGGTTACGGTAACAGTGGCGCGAGTTCAATAGTTTTTCCCATCTCAAAAAATGCCCAACGCGCCTAAAGTTTTCACTTCACTAAACTCGCACACGAAGGGTTCCGTACCACAAGGTAAAAACGCCGTAAATAACACGTTTGTTGTATGGGAGCCCCCCTTAAATATTTATTTTATTTTGTTTTTAGTATTTCTTGATAGAGCGGCAACAGAAATACATAATTTGTGACAATTTCAACTGTCTAGTTATCGCGGTTCTTGAGATACAGCCTGGTGACAGACAGACGGACGGACGGACAGACAGCAAAGTCTTAGTAATAGTCCCGTTTTTACCCTTTGGGTACGGAACCCTAAAAATACTTTCCGAGATTTTCTTGGACGTCACTGATATCTTGAAGGAACCTGGACCTATCTTCTCTGAAGAGTTTATTCGTTTGAACGCGCTAATCTCGGGAACTGCCAGTCGAATTAATAAAAAATCTTATTGCATTTGATTGCCCAATTTTTGAGGAAGGCTGTGATGATTCGATTGATGGTTTTGGTATTTTTACAAGCTTTTATTTAACTTGCAATGTGGCTATACTCTTGCAACTCAATTTTGAAGCAGATATCTTCAACCGATTGAGCAAAAATTTTGCATACCCGTTTATTTTGGATGACAATGCATGGTTAAGTGAGGTCATTCTAAATCCAACATGGCGGAACACCCAAGATGGCGGACTATATTTTTTATTTCTGGTCGTTTTGGGTAGCCAGAACCCGAAATTCGGGCAACGAAGTCTTAACAAGTGGTATCGTGGTACCCAGTAACTGGATTGTAGAGTTATGATAGACAATCGCTCCACGTAAAAAACTGGTATTACGCTGCATTCGGTTAGACTGGAAGCCAGCCAAAAGATAGTTTGGAAAAGGTTAGGCAGATGATGATATTTCTGTTTATATTCTAGTCAATAAACAGCCTATAATTTTCCAACTGCTGGGACACAGGCCTCCTCTCTTCGAGGGGGAGTGGGTTGATATACCACGTGGGCCCGGTGCGAGTTGGTAGATGTCACATGTCTTCGAGTTTTTGGTTCTAGGACATGTTGGTTTCCTCACGATGTTTTCCTTTTTTTCTAGTACTGATGGTGATATACGGTGACAGTTTACGTAGTTACGCGAACAGCAGCCATCCCAGACCATGGAAAATCATATATTATCCCAAGAAAACAGTATTTCAAAAGGCTGATCTCATAGACACTGGATGTGTCACTTTTATCAAGAAATGTCCTAGGTTTTACAAGTAAGTCTGTAGACAGGTTCTACATTATGAATTTGAAATAAAAACTGGCCAAGTGCGAGTCGGACTCGCACATGCAGGGTTCTGAACCACAAGCCGAAAAAAACACATTTGTTGTATGGGAGCCCCCCTTAATTATTGATTTTATTAGGTTTTTAGTATTTGTTGTTATAGCGGCAACAGAAATACATCATCTGTGAAAATTTCAATTGTTTAACTATCACGGTTCATGGGATACAGCCTGGTGATAGACGGACAGACGGACAGTGGAGTCTTAGTAATAGGGTTCCGTTTTACCCTTTCGATAAGGAACCCTAAAAATTCCCAACAAAATTAAAAAACAAAACATTATGAATCATAATGGAAAATCGTATCAAATTCCATTGGTGAAGGATTTTCAGTAATTTTTTTTTGTCTGTACTAAAATGCCAATCAATCCAATCCAAATCCAATCCTTAATCTCTTTGATTATACCTATGTAGTGCAACGAAAAAAAACAGAAAAACACGGACTGTCTTCCCCTTATTATGATTCATAATGTTATTATTTTATAATTCCGCCAAACCGGCCTTTTAAGGGTATAATGAATTAATGACTCACTTCAAACTCACTTTACCTAAGTTTTCATGTTAAGATTTTTACGTAATAGACCGGCTGGTTTAATTCAATGCAAACTTTAAAATGACTAATGGTGCACTTACATAGCCAACTAAACCTACGCCATATTAAACCAACTTATAAACTCTAGCCCCCTTACTAATAAACGTTGTATAGCGTCTGTATAGTTACACAAGGCTTTGTCTTCTACTTTCGAAAGTCAAATTACTGACGACTGAAAGAGAGAAATCGGTGTGTAACTAAACATCTGATATAATACGTTTATTAGGAAGGGGGTAAGTGTTGTCCTGAATTGATTGGTGTTGCCAACACGTCCTCTTGCCAGGAATTGTGCAAGTAATTGCTCGTGTATCTTAAGTACACACTAGGGTGGTTTTAATAATGATTACGCTATATTTCCAGACGTAACAGAATTTGCGCTCGTCACTATGATGGACACTATAAAACGTTTGATAACTACTGTGAAATGGAATATGAGAACTGTAATAGTTGGCGACGTAAGTACCTAAAGGTCATATCCCCTTACTAATAAACGTATTAAGTATATCAGATACGTAGATAGGTTCGTTTTTTACGCAACAGTGATGGCGCCGAAGGAGTACCTACTCTCAAAAGCAGAAGCAACCATGTTTTCCTGTCGAAATCCATTTTTGAAATGAAGTGTGCCACACTGATCTAAACTGCGGCGCGGCAGCCGCGTTGCCATCGCGCGGCTGTTCTTATAATGTGAAAGCATCTGCTTCTGCCGCGTTACTATGGTGCTCCTAATGTCCTTATGTGAAAGAAGCCTGAGTCTCATCTAATAAGAGATAAGGTAAGTAAGTGTTCCACGATTAACATGTGCCTTTTTTTCTTTTTCAGAATGGAGTTTATTCAAGCAAGTGAGATGTTGAAGGAATGCAACATTGCTACAAAGTAATCTTAAGGCGCTTTAAATAAAATTAATTTATTATTGATTTTATTTAATTCGTGTTACCCGGTACCTAACTACCCTTGTAGAGGTCAGATATGCAGTAGCTCCATGTAAAGTACTGATTCAGTTGCATCCGGTTAGACTAGCAGCCGAACCCAACATAGTTGGAAAAGGGTTTTAGGTCTTTAACAAACCTGTGATGTCCCACTGCAGGGCAAAGGCCTCCCTACTCTCATTCCACTTCTCTCTGTTTAAAGCTACTAAGGACCAGTTCTTTGTGGAGAAGTCCAGCTAATCCCGCCATCTCCATCTAGGCCTGCCGGGATGTTGCTTGCCATTAAGAGGGGCCTAATGGGTCGTAAGTTTGGCCCATCAGTCATCTGACATGGGGCTGATGTGTCCAGCTCAATTTCGTTTCAGCGTAGCAGCTTTCCGAGTGACATCAGTTATCTTTATAATAATAATAATTTATCTTTATTTCAGACATACGTCCATACATTTTTACAAAGAAAGAATTAGTAGGGTTGTTAATAGTACACACAAAAAAATAAAACAAAATAAAAATAAAAAGGTGTTAGTAATTTGTTAGTAACAAAACAAGTTCCACAAAGACTATTTCCTATTTCTGTTCAGGTGTACACTTGCCCAGTACACATTAAAAGGACTGTCTATTTTGCACGCTAACGCTCTGAGGACAGCGTTGGTGCTACCACGGACCCTGCTCATCATCGATGCAGTTCTTTTCCTAATGATGCAAAAGAAATCATCGATGGAAGCATCCGCAAACATTGCGGAAGCACTGCAGTGCCGGGGTTTCCTCAACACTGCCCTCAGAGCGTCATTGTACTGAACACGGAGGGCGTTGTACCTAAGCCCGCCGCGTAAAGTTGATCCACAGACTGCACGTATAAAAAGACTGACAGAAGGCTTTAAACAGCTTAACAGTTTTACATCTGTGGTACATCGTGCGAATCTGCGGGCCAACATATTGCAGCGGACTGCCAACGCCCTCCTTTCCCTCTCCAGGTCTTCATCATCCTGTAGCCGATCTGTCAGCATGTGACCCAAATATTTTACTTTAGACACCCTCACTAGTGCCGACCCACCGATTTTAATTGCTTTATGATGGGACGGATGGCTGCGTGCTCGCTGCAAACTCTGCGCATTCGCCTCGCTTTGGAATCGCTTGCAAATCGCCAGTGTCATAACGCCCTAACCTGCACCATGATTGTGTAACATCTCAATCTGAATCATTTTGAAGGATATGTTCTAATCCATTGCTTCATGTATAATCACCCTATACTGTTTCCACTGCTCAGACACAGGCCTCCTCTCTGTGAGGTCGAAAAAAATTTCTGGTCAACAACATAAATAACGCAATGAATGTTGTTGAACTGTCAAAATGGAAGCTACTGCTATTGATAGTGTGTTACGCAATTTAATTACACATTTAAATAAACCTTTTTTACAGTCCGTTCAATCGATTTTGACTTCTGTAACGTAGGCATAAGGGTGGTATTAAAAGCAAAAAAGTGGTTACAATATACCAACTGTTTACTGCAGCTGCCATAGGTATGTCATGCCACCAACGCAATAGAATTCAAAATCGCTTGAAAATACTGTAAAAAAGGTTTATTTAAATGTGTAATCTTATTTCAAATGAAGTAATAGGTCTTTCACTTCTAGGGAATCAAAAAGTCAATTCAGTAATCTCTCTCAATTATTCTCAATTATTTATTATTATTATGTTTGTTACAGCACAGAACCGGTCGAAGTGGAAGTGCTTGGGGGAGGCCTATGTCCAGCAGTGGACGTCTTTCGACTGAAATGATGATGATGATGTTTGTTACTTCTTCACGCTGAAACGGCTAGACCAACTTTGATAAAATTTTGTATGGAGGTAGCTGACACCCTGGATTAACATATAGGCTACTTTTTATCCCGATATTCCCACGGGATCGACACTTACGCGGGTGAAACCACGGGGCGCAGTTATTAAAATTATAAAGGGCTAACGTGGAATTTTCTCTTTGATCGTGTTAACATCAAAGAGTAGAGAATACTTTCATCCGTTTAGCCAATGAACAACAGAGGGTCAAACGATCAGGGATTATAAAAGGGTGCCTACATGGAATTTTCACTTTAAAATCATTTATATTCAAAGGAAAAGTTGAATCAGTTCTTGATGTGCTATTTTTTTTAGGTATAGGTAGTTAATTTTCAAAAACAGATGTTTGTCTTTTTTACGAATTCCAAGGATTTGAAAGAATTCCAAAAGATTGTAATTATTTCGCTCGCTCACACGTGACTCGCAAGTCTATACACTCAGTGTCTCAGTCGGTCTCGCACACTGCTCAGTCGCCTCGCGAGTGACGCGTCGCGCGGAATGAGCAGACCAAACTAATGTTTCAGATTCCAATTATGCATTAGAAACGTTGTTACTAAACCAATCTTTTACATCACTTCAATGATCCGGATCAGTGAGTCGGTTCCGTAAAGAGTTATACACGCCTAATTCCGTCCTACAATAGACTAAGGCAAGGTAAAAGTACGTGATTTATAGGTGTACACTGTACAGTTCATCAATCTGAACAACAAAGCTGACCCGAGGTAATCAATACACATATTTGGCTTTCATTCGGCACGTGCCGATCGGCACACTCCATTTGGCCTCTACTTTCGCTAAATCATGTTCAGGTCAAGAGCGGGCCCATTTAGTAATAAAAAAAAAAAAAAAAAAAAAAAAAGGTTGGTTCGGCACAGTTTGATTACCTATAACCGAGCGGCTTTTTTTGGACATAATCATACATCGCGTGTATACATTTGGATCGAGTAGTTATTTAAGTTTCGTATAGGACATAGCCTTTCCCAACTATGTTGGGGTCGGCTTCCAGTCTCTCCGGATGCAGCTGAATACCAGTATTTTACATGGAGCGACTGCCTATCTGACCTCCACAACTGGGGAATACGATACCCCTTGGTGAGACTGGTTGGTACAGGACATCTGATTTTCGCGATTGCGATGTGGTTCCGGAATTGGTCTTTTAAGAGGTACCGGGACCACCTCTATGTGCTGATGGTGATCACCGGGGTGGTCTTAGTGAGGTAAAAATCCCACACTCCCCGACCTCCCTCCCCCGAGGTCGGGTGCCTTTTGAAGGTTTCCCCCGACAACTAAAAAAAAATAATAAAAAAAGTTGGGCCCATGGAGAAAGTTGTTTCATGGTCTGTACTACACCCATTTAAGTTCGCACTTTTCTGTTAATGTAATCGTGACAGGTAATAAAATGACAACAAATCAAAAATTTATACATTTTATTCAATTCAATCTTTATTGCATCCGTAATTTAATCAAACTAATATTAGGTATAAAGGCGAAAGTTTGTGAGTGTGTGTGTTTTTAGGTTTGTTACTTCTTCACGCTCAATTTTGATAAAATTTTGTATAGAGGTAGCTGACACCCTAGATTTACATAAATAGGCTACTTTTTATCCCGATATTCCCACGGGATGCGGGTGAAACCGCGGGGCACAGCTAGTTAATTTATAAAATGGTAAGGTAAGGTCGTCAGCAGCTCACAGTCTGAAAAGAGTTGGTGGGCGTTTGTCGATGCCGTAACTTTTTTGTTTTTTAGGTTTTTTAAGATCTTGTTTACTTCGAAACCATCGACTAGGCATTAACACATGGTGTTTTCAGTGTGGATAATCACAAATGTTTCTCTCGGTACGGAACCCGGTGTTAGGGTGGTATTTTCCCCTATGGATGCGAAGAATTTGTTGAATATGTTAGCTACTTGATGATGTTCACGTACTAGGTTTGTTATTTGTAATTTTATACCTATTTTGTTTTTCTTGTTTGTACGTTCTTTGTCAATGTTCCACTTTAGGCGGTGACATATTCTACTTTACATGGCCCGTCGTGAAAATATCCCCAGATTTCTGAAAACATGAGCAATTGTTAAGTTTTTTTATGTTCGTAAACAGGCGCGATCAGTTGAGACCGGTCACCTTTTGACAAGTCGAAAGACGTCCACTGCTGGACATAGGCCGCTCCCAAGTACCGCCACTTCGACCGGTTCTGTGCTATCCAGCGGATTCCTGGGCATTTACCAGGTTGGATCAATCCACTTTGTGGGATCAGGCCATCCTTATAGGTAGATAGGTATTGTTTTTTTTTAACATTGTTCTCACATATTATAGAAAGAACAACAATAATGTACCCAACATTTTGTAACATCTTGATTTAAAAGAGTAGCAGCCATGGAGATGTTGCCCGTTTTTCTCCATAAAGATTTAAGTTTTGCAATGGGCAACTTGGCTTCAAATTTATTTTCTTTTCTTTTATTTATTTATTTATATAATTTATGTACACACAGTAAAATACATAGGGATATGACATAATTATAATTTGAGTACAAAGGTACTGCTTATTTCTTTTCTTTTCTTTACTTTACTTTTCTTTTCTTTTCTTTTCTCTTTTCTTTTATTTTCTCTTTTCTTTTCTTTTTTCTTTCTTTTCTTTCTTATAAAAAGTGCAGTACCTACGCGGTCAAAATGTATGTAACAGATTTTTTTTTTTATAACTGCCTAAAAATTTCAACGCAGGTGCGTCCAGAAGCATACCTACTGAATGGTAATCTGGTACAGTCTAGATAATCAATCTAGTAATGGTGCAATAAAAGATTAATTATAAATTGCAACAATAACACCGAATTTGGAATTGGAACAGTTTAAGGTGTAAAAACGGCTTTTGAAAAGTTTCCAAATGCTTTTTCCAAGATTTTTCATATTCATTGTTACGATATTAATTATTGCATTTCAAAAAAAAAATTAGTACGCTTTAGAGCGGTATTTCATATTCCTTTCCGGTAATGTTAACAAATTAATCAAAACACGCATGTATTTGACAACAAAGTTGCCAACTTTTAGAATGCTAAGTTGCTTTAATAGTTCTCCAGACCGTATTTCGGCTGAGGTGTATACTCTCCTTTAGACTAATTACCTAATATGTATGCTCCTTTATAATAAGTATCATATGATATGCTTACCTAGCCATATCATCGTTTTACTTGTATTTTACACTAAATAAATCATTAGACTAGTTATTCTCTATACGAGCCCCAAACATCTCATGGCGACCTTGCCAGGATTTGTCCTTGGGTTTCTCTTTTACATTTTCTCCATCTACAAAGCATAATCGCCACTAACTGTCCATCGCCACGAAAGTCGATTAATTAGACATTGGACCCAGAACACATCATCATCATCATTTCAGCCAAAAGACGTCAACTGCTGGACATAGGCCTCCCAGAACACACTATCTGATAATTGAAGTTCCTACAAGATGTGCCGCTCATCGGTGGAAAAAGATGAGGTATTCATCGATAAGGTGGTCCATCTTCTGTCATCAGCCTTCGCCTACACTAGTTCACTATGATATATTCCGCGCGGAATATATCATAGTGAACTAGTGTGCGGAGCAGTGGTGGCCAAGTTAGTGGTAACGGCCGCAACTTACGAGTTGTAGGTCGTAGGTTCGAACCCAGACAGGCGCTTTACTTTGTGTAAATTATTTCATCACCACTGCTCTCAAAACGGTGAAGGAAAACATCGTGAGGAAACCGGCATGTCCTAGAACCAAAAATTCGAAGACATGAGACATCTGCCAACCCGCACTGGGCCCGCGTGGAGGATTACGGCCCACTCCCTCTCACCAAGAGGAGGCCTGTGTCCCAGCAGTGGGAACATTATAGGCTGATTATGTATGTATGTATAAACAAGTGTGTGCGCAGACATAGGTGCCAGGGGGTTCCGGAATTGGTCTTTTAAGAGGAACCGGGACCACCCCTATGTACTGATGGTGATCACCGGGGTGGTTTTAGTGAGGTAAAAATTTCACACTCCCCGGAGGTCGGGTGCCTTTTGAAGGTTTCCCCCGAAAACAAAAAACAAAAAAGAGGTGTTTTCCCTAACTCCCATAGTCCGATGGGACGGCAATCCGGCACGATTGAAAAGAAATCAGGCGCCAGACAAGTTGGTATACTTATTTAAGTAAAGTTTTATGTCTGATAAAGCTACACACACAGGCAGTGTAAAGGGCACAGCTAGTTTCATTAAGCCTCCCAGTCCTGTTAATATGAGGTTCTAATCGCCTTTGAAACAGGAAGGCTGAACTTAATATCTAGATAATCTTAATTGCGTTAATAAGAGTTAGTTTATTTACTGGATAAGAAGATTTTAACCCCTTGGGGTCGTTGTTGGGTTATTTGTACTAGTTGCGCTCGTGGTTTTACTCGCATAATATACAGGGTTATTGGTAAAACATTAACAACCCTATAAGAGGTCATTGTACTCATCATTATGAACAACTTTTACGGGACCAAACCTGAAATCGCGAAAAAAAAATCATCTGTTCCCTACATTTATGTTCTTATATCTCGTCAAAATGTAAGGAACAGCTGATTTTTTTTTTCGCGACTATAAATTTCATCAGATTTATCTACGATTTTAGAAACACACGCCTAAATCTGTGGTTTGCATCATCACTCAGTCACAGATAAGCTTTGCGTTTTACAATAATTACTAGCATGCCCGCGACTGAAATTGCTTTTTCCTCCGACCCACCCCGTCGCATCGCATCGCCTGCCCGCGCTATTACTTCGTATTCGCTTAGCGTTCTTTCCGACTAATTTGTTTTTGCTCCTAAGGGTCCTAATGTGATGTTAAGTAGCCTATAGCCTTCCTCAAGAATTGGGCTATCAAATGCAGATAGAATTATTAAAATCTGTGACTGTGGGTTAGTGTGTTCAAACAAACAAACCTTCAGCTTTATTATTAGTAGAGATTATGTACTTAAGGATGTATAATAGATGATTTCTCGGTGAATTGAGATAATAGTATTGAGTTAGTATAATTATAAAGTATTTTACCGTGCTCATTTTTGCAGTTTTCATAAATTACTTCACACAGGGATTTAAACGTTCCTTTTCCTTGAGTTTTTTTGTCAATTGCGCATATTTGAAAATCAACAGACGTCCTGAAATCAAACGATTTTCTTCAAAGATCCACCAGGCATGTTTGGTTGGGGTTGGGTTGGGGTTGGGTTGCGTTGGGGTTGGGTTGGGGTTGGGTTGGGGTTGGGTTGGGGTTGGGTTGGGGTTGGGTTGGCGTTGGGTTGGGGTTGGGTTGGGGTTGGGTTGGGGTTGGGTTGGGGTTGGGTTGGGGTTGGGTTGGGGTTGGGTTGGGGTTGGGTTGGGGTTGGGGTTGGGGTTGGGGTTGGGGTTGGGGTTGGGTTGGGGTTGGGTTTCTTGAGGAGTATGGCCCTTTACTTTGGGGCCCCTAGTTGGGAAGACTCCCTCCACAGGAGGGAGAACGCCGCCGCATTGCGGGGCTCCCAAAGGGCCATAGCCGCACGGTCGGCTTCTCCGCGGCATGTGCTCTGGCCGGCACCCCGCCTTGGGAACTCGAGGCGTGGGTGCTCGCCAGAGTATATGAATGGACAGCGGGGCGGAGGGCGAGAGGAGAACGCCCAGCCCCGGAAGAGCGGGAGGCCGTCCGGCGGGAGGCGAAGGACGCCGTAGTCGTCCACTGGACGCGGGACCTCGCCGCCGCAGCCTATGGCCGCCGAACCCTCGACGCGATTGGGCCGGTCCTGCGAGACTGGCTCGAGCGGTCGCACGGGTTCTTCACCTTCCGTCTGGTGCAGGTGCTGTCCGGACACGGTTGCTTCGGATCGTACCTGCACCGTATCGGGCGGGAGGAGACGCCGTCGTGTCACGACTGTGGCGCGGCGGAAAACACGGCGCAGCACACTCTCGAGGTGTGCCCGTCGTGGTCCGAGCCGCGCCGCAGTCTCACCGCGGCGATCAGAACGGACCTCTCGCTCCGCGGCTCGGTCAACACCATGCTGGGGGATGAGGGGTCCTGGGCGGCAGTCGCCTCCTTCTGCGAACACGTCATATCCCAGAAGGAGGCGGCGGAGTGCTCGCGGGAGGAAGACCCTCTCGCGGCGCCCCGCTCAGAAGGCGGAGGAGGGGCCGAAGAAGACGTCAGTATGACAGTCATCTCCGACTCCTCCCAGGGGGAAGCCAGCAGGCGACGGGTGCGGGGGCACCCTCGCCTGTATTGCACAGGCTTCCACCAGTGCCGGGCGACATGCGGGGCCCACCAGCTAGGCGGGCATGCGCCGTCCGGTTGTGGACGCAAAGGCTGAGCCGGATTCCCATGACCTCCCAATCAAGGCGATGAGGGAACACCGCTGAATTTTAGTGGGTATACTGCCACTCTGGCAGGGAGTCCCACATACTCCGTCTCTTCACCCGACGAGCGGAGATGCGTAATGTCATTTCTCAGCGACAAAAAAAAAACGGTTGGGGTAGGGTTGGATCTGCCACATACGACAATGTCATGGGTACAAACTAATTGACTATTTGTTGTTAGTACCACATACGACAATGTTACGTGTACGAAGTTATTGATTATTTGTAGGAAGTGCCACATATGTCACTGTTAATAGTAAATCCTAGAACAATGAGTGTCGTATCTAAAACTATTTTTTAAAGAATAACAATTCTATGTAATCACATTTTTTTATTTTTTTTTATTAGCCTAGTTTGTGTCCTACTGCTGGGCAAAAGCCTCCCCTTTTTCCTTCCAAACCTCCCTATTTTGTGCGATCTCTGGCCATGTTGGCCCTGCGAATGTTATTAGATCGTCACGCCACCTTCGCCTTGGTCTACCTCGACGGCGATGTCCTGCCTCAGGCGTCCAGTGAGTGACGATCTTTGCCCATCTCTCCGGGTGCATTCGTGTAATCACATTTAATAATTAAAAATCAAAACAAACCACTCGCGCCCCGTAAACGTTGTCGCAAGTTGACATCCGTCATTGTTAACTGTCGCTTGGGACATTATCCGACAATGTAAACGTGGCTAGGTATATAAAAAAAATACTCGTAATTATTTTTTTTTGGCAGCTAATAAAATAAGTCTCTTTTTAAGAGTGATTATTGAAATAAAAAGAAAATGGCAAAAAATGCATATACGACAATGTTAATAGGGATAGGCGATCTGTGTAATTTCGTTAACTAATTGAATTTAACCATACAAGGTGCCGACGACATGACGCGCAAAATGTAACCATGAATGCGGAACAGGATTCCAGACCCCGTAAAGCAATTATTGATCGTTTATCAAAAAAAAAATCCGGTGTTTCATAGGAAAGTGTAATTCCTACGCTGTCAAAATGTATGGAACAGCAATTTTTTTTTTAATAACCTGCGGAAAGGTAAGTCGTACCAAAAAGTCTCATGGATCAAGATCAAAATATTATAGTACCTAATTATTTTTTTTTTTTTTTTAAGACATTACGCGTTGATGAATTGTTTTTTTTTCTTTTTTTTTAGCGGGATTGTCTGAAGGGGTTACCACTGGCCTGGAACATAAAGGGCTAAGGAAGGAACACGGGTGGATTTTAGTCAGTAAGAGTCTGACACTCCCTTCCGCTCCACCCAGTCATTTGATGATTTCCCATCCGAATAAAAAAAAAGGGTTCTAGAATCATGTGTTGAAATTATGATCACAGTTTGCGCGGTTTCGAACCGTTTCAGAATCATGTACTGAACGCAAGGTCGCACGTTGGTGTCCCTGCGACCCTGTATACTAAGTCTCCTTACTTAATTCTTTGGAAAGTAGTACACAAGGTGTATGAAGCCATGCAGTCTTCATAAGCGAGCTCCTCATCCGTCTTGTTATTAAACCAGTTCTCAAGATCTTGAGGTAATTTCCTGTCTTCATTCTCAATAATTTGACCTGCTATTAGTGTGGAGGCTGAAAATTGTAATATTATTTGGATAGCATTATGAATCCCATCCAATCCATTATCATCCTCACTTCGTCAGCGGTATTTAAAGTAGGAAGGCCTCCCACAAGGTGGACCGATGACCTATGACCGATCACCAGGTGGTGAAGACAGGAATACGCTGGATAAGAAATCACAGAACCTGTCGAAGTGGTGGTGCTTGGGGGAGGACTATGTCCAGCAGTCGAACATCTTTCGGCTCAAATGATGATGCTGATGAAAGGAGTGGGCACAGATATCTATGATTTTTTTTAGTTACATACCACCTTACTTATAAACGTATTTTATCAGATGAATAGTTACACAATGATTTCTCTCTTTCAGTCGTCTGTAATTTAGGGGCCGTCTCCACACGAGCGAGAAAATCGCGGCGATATTATAGTCATGCCACGTATTTCTATACACTCTCTTAGAACGTGTTTCCACACGGCGAAAATATGTTAGCACGGCGCGCGGCAAGACTATCGCAGCGATTCTCACGCCCGTGGAGATGGCGTCTTAACTTTGGGAAGAAGAATACAAAGCGTTGTGTAAGTATACAGACGCTATACAATGTTTATTAGTAAGGGGGTATTACTATAAACCTGAAATCGTCAGTCCGCTTTGCGCAAGCGTGATGATTAATGCTCAAGCTTTCTCTGTACCTATGAGAAAAGGCACGTGGACAATGGTCTTATGCAAAATATGGGCTAGCCTATTGCCATTAACCGTGCTCATCAGACTCCGGGTTAAGAACGTTATTCTTTTCTGATATGTTTATTAAAATAATTTCGTCATCATCATCATCATCATCATTTCAGCTGAAAGACGTTCACTGCTGGATATAGGCCAAGCTTCTCCACTTTTACCGGTTTTCTGCTTCCCGCATCCAACGAGTTCCTTCACAAGGTCGTCGGTCCACCTTGCGGAAGGCCTTCCAACGCTACGTCTTCCGGTACGCGGTCGCCACTCCAGAATCTTTCGGTCCCATCGGCCATCTGTTCTGCGTTGTTTGTTTTACTTAGCCCACATTGTCCCACTCCTGAGCAAAGGCTTCCCCCGAATCCTTGCAGGCAAAGCCAGAGCCTGCTACCTCGATCCAAACCTTACGATACGCGTCTTGGTCGTCTCGCCACTTCTTTCTGGGCTGACCATCCTCAGGCACCCACCGTGTGGAGAATGTTGCCCAGCGGTCACTGTACATGCGGCTGACGTGACCCACCCAATCCTATTTCAGCTTATTGTCTTGACCAATTTTAAGATACTATTTTTGAAAATAGACACTTACCCATCAACAAAATGATTTCAGTTAAACTATTCATTTTCTTATCCATAAAATAGTTCATTATAGTCATTGATTTGTAAAAACCCTAGATGCACAGTCTTGAAGAAAAGTAACGCTCGAAACTATCGCCGAACACTCACCAATAATACCTACGTAATTATAGTTATGCTTTATGCATAAGTTTTTGCAAATTCAACCTTACGCGAATTAGTTAAAGTTGTTTTTACAAAGCAGTGTGCGAAAAGCAATAAAATTTTACGACCGACGTTGGTCAGTAGGACAAGGAAGGCATTGAGTAGAGACGAATATTTTTATACTTTTTTTTTCTTAAGACATTTTGTTAGTATTATAAAAGTTTTTTAAATTGTGTTCTAAACATATTTACGCTCAGATGAGAGTATAAACTCTCATCTGAGCGTAAATATGTTTTTGGGTACAACATATTGTGTGTATCAATGAAACAAATATTAACTGTTAAAATCGTTTATTCACAGACGCGACATTTCTGTTACTAGCATGCCGCATGTCGCGAACCCATAAGTTATCCCATAATGAATCGATATACTTATAATACTTAAGAACATTAAAAAAAAATCTTAAAATTGACTACCTCTTCTTCTATATTATATTATATAACGTATATATATTTGTAAAAAACTAAACACAAAAAAGACCGAAACTACATAAACTTATTAATAAAGAAAAAATCGACTCCATTGAAAATAACAGGGTCATTTTAATTTTCATTCATTAAAATAAAAACGTGGGTATAATACATTGTTCCGGCACAGAAAAAGCGGCCATTGGCCGTATTATACTTTGACCGTTGAATGAAGTTTTAAGACAAATTAAATCAAAATCTCTTAATTCTTCCTATATTCAGTCATAAAAACAACAACAACTAATCAATTAACTCTTTTACTTATCAAAAATACGATATCCCATCCTTTTTTAGCCTTCTAGACGTAATATTTTTACAATTTGTCAAAGAACACTTCGGCATTTTTAACGTGCTTACCTAGACGCGAGCGACGCGATACTATTTGAAATGAGCGCACAATTCTAAATTGTGCGCCGGTTAGACTGGAAACCGTCCCCAAAATAGTTGAGAAAAGGCTAGGTAGACGATAAAGCGTGTCGCGGGTTCGATTCCCGCTCGGAACAAATATTTGTATGACCTACAAGTAGATGTTCCGGGTCTGGTTGTTTGTGTACGTGAATTTAAATGTTTGTAAATGCATCCACAATACAGGAGAAATTCCTAGTCTGGGGCAACGTTTTAAAAAAAAAAGAAAAAGAAAAGAAAGGAAATTCACTGCGAATAAGTTTCGACTAGATATTTGGCAGAGATTTCTGGTTGGTTTCTGGATTAAAGGACAGATTTTTGTTAGTTTATTTCTATAATTATTTTGTATTGACTTGGAAATTACTAAACATAACAACATCAGGAGGACTGTATTCCCAGAACGGATAAGCAGAGAGGCATCTTATAGTAGTAGGGGTGAGCCTATTGTAATCAACCTTTTTGGGATGCAAAAAGAAGCCTCCTCGTGTAGCGCAGTTGGTTCCGCCAGTTACTCAACTGAACCGAGCGCTCGGCGCAACCTGGACAGTCACATCCAATACCTTATTTGACTGGCCAATTCTTCCCTTGTGGTGGTAGGGCTAACGCCCGCCTGATATGCGACCACCCTCCCATCAGAGTCTAGCAACCTGCTGTGTTTCGTCGATGCGTGGGAGTTCCAGTGCCTGAGGCATCTTTTGGGCACGCTCGTTCCATCATAGACCTCATCCATCGCTTTCAATCAGGCGTGATCGAGGTCAAGGGCCGACCCATTCAGCAATAAAAAATAAAATAAAAACCGAGCACAAATCGGGTCTGCTACTGATGGAAAAACTCAATAACAATTTACCCCGCCCGGAAATCAAACCCAGGACCTCGTGCTGAACAGTAGCGCGAAATTACAAAAACTGTGCTAAATTCGATATTATACATTAAGGACAAATCAAAAACAGCTGACATTAAATTTCCGGAGATTAACGCAGGTCTACTAGGAGTCAACAGAAACCACCAAATAATTTCAACATTTATATTTAATAAAAAAAAGATTCTTACAACTATGTAATCGAAATAAGGCTTCGTATCAAATATTAGCACTGTACGTTTTGGGCTCAAGAAAACGTATAGTACAATATTATAACTAAGTACAATAATATATTATAATAAGTTTATCTACAAGTATTTACAAGAGAAATTATCGTCTAACAACTCAAAAATAAAGGAACTTTTTATTTACACCGTTACGATTAAAAAATTGACACTATAAAGTTCAAATACTTTGCATCTCAACACTGATTGGTTCATGCTATTTACAACAGGTCTTTAGTCAGAAAATTTGAGAGCACTGTGACGTCTTCGTATTGGCGGTGACCGTGTGTTCCAGCTGCGCCAGTGCCGTCAACTCTGTGTCCATTTTCCTGCTTTTTATCCTCGTGCTCTTGTTCAGCGGTCTCTTTTTACAGCAACACAGTATCTCCTCGAATTCTTTACGGAAATTGTCGTTCAACCACCCGTAGAGTAAAGGATTTGAAACTGCGCTCGACATTCCAAACATATGGCAGACGGCGTAGGTTATTGTCATCGTCTTTTCTTCCATGAAAGGCTGAGCGCTGAAGTCTGCCACGAGATTGAACACGTTCAACGGCAGCCAACTTATAACGTAAGTAACTGCTATGGCTATGAGAATTGCTGGAGTTTTCCTCGTCGTACGTCTTCTTCCTCTTAACCGTCTATGTATTTGCACATGCGCAAGGACTACAACTACAACGGGCAGTAAGTATTGGAAGATTAAACTAAATACGGAGTAGATTGCTCGCCCATCCTTGATGGGCCAGTCTTCTATGCAGAAACTTAGAGAGTCCATGCCGATAAGGCCGAGGTAGTGAGTCTTGAGGCTTCTGAAGACGAAAAGCGGTGAAGCGAGGGTGAAGGCCGTGATCCAGATACAGAGCATTGTGATGAGGGCGCCCATCGTTTGAAGACCAGGTCGAGTTGGGTACACGATGAGCTGCGGACAAAACGGAAATAAGTCTTTGACAAACAAGATTAGAAAAAAAAAATTGGATGAGATTTCACAGTCGGATTTAATAGATTCCAGTACACATGTCACCAAGATAACATTGACGTGTGATGACGATTTTGATATAGATACACACCCATTGATTGAATTAAAATTGTCAGATTTTCCAGTACAAATGCAAAACATCTTACACCTTTCTCACTGGCAATAGATTACAAGATTGATAGCAGGCTTAAAATTGTTCTTTATTGACAACATTACCTAACATTTCTTGAACATGTCACATAAAATGTTATGTTTTATAGATGTTTAGATATTATATCAAGTATATTGACTCTTATCTATGAAGTGTGCAGGCTGAGTTCATTACTACTCTCAACAGATAAAGTTATTGATAATGCTACTCGTAGTTCACGAGAAATCAATATAATCAACAGATGCGTTAGGACACCTAGATAGTAACTGAATAAAAATCATCAAATGTCCCATACAAAACTTCAATTCCTAGTCGACCCAAATGTATGGGACAGCTGATTATTTCTTTATTACGACGTTGGTCCCATGGATAAAGATGTCCAGTTTATTTATTTATTTTGTTAGGGAAAACAAAGAATTGTACGTTATATTACGTCTAAGAATACATTGGAAGTGGGTAAATGTACAATCCACAATGTTGCCACAGATTACCGGTTAATGATACAGTGACAGAATATTCAAGTTACAAAAACACAAAGAAGAAGACACAATATTCAAGTTACAGAAACACAAAGAAGAAGACACAATATTCAAGTTACAGAAACACAAAGAAGAAGACATTATTCTAGTTACAAAAACACAAAGAAGAAGACAGTAAGAGAATAAAGAGGCTGTACTTATTTTAAACTAAAACAAGTAGTACTAAATACAGTTATTACGAAAACAAACAAAAAGAAAAGACACTAAACATCACGCAAATGTAGACTATTCACTAAATATTTCTTAAATTTTTGGCGATCCAAAGCGAATATATCCAAATTCACAAAATGTTTATTGTAAATTTTAGCTAGTCCATGGAGAGGCGCCCGTTCACCCGCGTTGGTACGACAAGTTTGATGGTGTATGTAAGAAATCAGACAACATTATGAGTTCTCTACGTTTATTCCAAGCGAACGTCTTTACATCACTCCCGCCATATTAACAGTCTTATCTTCCAAACAAAAACCTAAAGCAGGCCATACACGGTAAGGTGTACTTGCACAGTTCAACTGTACAGGTAATCCGGAGCGTGTATGTTACACAAATGTGCAGGGTTCCACGCCTGTACAGGCAACCCAACAAAATATGAACACTTATATTTTTTGCCCGAAGGTATACACGTGCAGTATAGATGTGCAAGCAAAACTAAACGTGTGTGGCGGTCGCATGCACAGGCTTCAGTTGTCCGGTGATTGCTAGAGGGGAAAGACTTGACATGGGAGTACTTTTTTCTTTGCAGTAACTATGATTTGCACCATTGTTCACGGTATCTTCGTTTAAATTTCCTTTTCTTCAATAAAACAAACAATAAACCTACTGCGTCGAGATTAAGCGACGCTGCCTGCATTTTAAATGAAGCTAGCTTGAATATGAATTCGCATTAAAATACTTAGTGCAAGACAAAACAGAGTAATGATGAAACGCTTGAAGAGGGTTTAATTTAAAGTTACTGTGTGTTACTGTTTAACTTGCAGGGTAATTGCGTAACACACTCTCAGTAGCAATGGATTTCATTTTGACAGTTCAACAACATTCATTGCGTTATTTACGTTGTTGAGCAGACATATTTTTCGAACATATAAAGCAATGGTTTAGCAATATCCTTCAAAATGATTGAGATTGAGATTGATAGCGTGTTACGCAATTAGGGTGTAGTTACTTACTTTTATTTAATTATCAATTTTAAGAATAGCATAAAATTAAATTTAGAGAAAGCAGAATACGATATTACAGAATCTCTCACAGAGAATTCAAATGATATACTGAACGTAGGTATTCTGAGAACCGAAATTGAGGTGAATTTGAAAGGAGTCTTAAAGTCCAGATGTGAACTGTGAAGAACTGTTTGATATTAATAATGTTTATGTAAGTTAAGGTTCGATAGGTAGGACGAACAATGGGCCAAACTTACGTCCCAATGGGTCCCACTTAATGGCAAACGACATCGTGGCAGGCCCAGACGGAGATGGCGGGATGAGCTGGACTCCTTCAACAAGAACTGGTCCTTAACAGCTTTGAACAGAGAGAAGTGGAAAGAGAGTAGGGAGGCCTTTGCCCTGCAGTGGGACATCACAGGCTAATAATAATAATAATAAGTTAAGGTTCATGAAATCACGGACAAATAATATTTGTAATAGATTTTAGAATTAATTACATGTTACACAAACGTCCGTTTGAAGTATGCTTGGATTCAATTACATGTGCGTTTACTTTCCCACACAGCTTTTGAACAGTTAATAGGTTGCAGGTTACAAACAACTTCATTGGATTTTGCTCCTTATTAGCATGTATTAATACGGAATAATATTAGGGCTCTTACAATCGAAAAGCTTTACAATATTAAATACCTATTATAATATGTTATAATAATATATTAGGTATTTAATATTGTAATTTCTATTAATATACAGGGTGTCCCAAAAGGTTACGTAGCTGGGAAGGGGGGTGATAGGGGTGGTCTCAAGGGTCACCAGAAAAATAAAAAAATAAATCCCTTCTGGGTATTTAAAAAAATAAATGGCATTTAAAAAAAAATATTATTATTATTATTTTTTATATTATATTGTAATATGTTATATTAATACGTATTTAATATTGTAAGCTCATCTCATATGTTATTACTATACCTATCAGGATATGAAAGAACAGGTTACATCATAATTACACTATGTTTAGTTTTGAGAGCAGTGGTGGCACAGTAGCCGCGCACTGACAAGTTGTAGTTCGTGGGTTCGAACCTAGAGCAAGCACTTTACCTACTTTGTGTTAATATGTTATCACCACTACTCTCAAAGCAGTGAAGGAAATTATTGTGAGGAAACCGGCATGTCCTAGAAACAAAAATTCTAAGACTGTGGCCGCGTGGTCGACTACGGCCCACTTCCTTTTACCGAGAGGAGGCCTGTGTCCCAGCAGTGGGAACGTTATGGGCTGATATTGTTGGTAATAAGAGATAAATCCGTCTCTTTCTCCTGTCTTCTTCTTCCAAACATCTCTATCAACCGGTATCTCAGTATACACTCACTTTCCAACCATCCATACTAATATTATAAATTCGAAAGTAACTCTGTCTGTCTGTCGTTATGTCTGTCTGTATGCTACCTTTTCACGCCTAAACCACTTAACGGATTTCGATAAAATTTGGCAGAGAGATAGATTGCATCCCGGGGAAGGACATAGGATAGTTTTTATCGACATACCTCGCAGGCGAAGCCGCGGGCGGAAGCTAGTATCACATAGAAATCCATCGTTGTTGGTCTAACACAGTCTAACCCCCACTCTTCAATTGTTTTCATCATCATCATCAGCCTACCCAAATGTCCTTTCTTTGGTATATGTTCGTCGAATCTCCAAAAAAAAATTAGCTCCTCAAGTTCCGAGTTGAGCTGCACGATTTTTGACAGGTCCGCTCAATATGTGTGGTTCTTTCCACAAAATACCATTTCAGACACCAATCTACATGTTCTTCACATGATCTGACCAAGATTTTGTTTGGGCTTTAAAAGAGACTGTGACCTCTGAGTTTGTTTCGGCCTTTCTTCTCAGAATAGTCAGCTATGAAACGCCGACCTCATCTAGTTTAAAAAAATATGATTGACGTATAAAAGTGTTTGTACAAACCTACTTACAGAAAAAATATTTAGAGCTTGATTTTGAGCTACCTATACAAGTTTCATGGCAATTACTGAACGAGCATATTATTTTAAATTTGTAGTTCACAACGAACAATTTATTCAGCAGCAGTAGACCAGGCAACAATAGATTTCCTATTGTGTATGCCGTACAATAGCATAAGAATGAAGAATTTTGAAGGAAAAATGCTCGATTATGGAATATTTTTAGAATATAATATAAGGAACGTTCAGACGCCAGCACATCAAGCTACTTCAATCTGTCAAATTTCTTGACTGACAGGACTAAACTAATATTTATCTTCTGTCCTTTCCTTAATGAAATAGAAAGAAAAAGATGCACTGAACTTAAATTTTGTTTAGTTTGTGAACAAGAGAATCGGCGCCAATATATTCTTTTAAACCGCACGAAACAACAAAACCGGTTGTAAAAATCCAATATTAGCATCGAACACGAACCAAGGTATTTTTGTTCTTATGTACTCAATTGACTATCATTCTGAAAACCCGGATCTAAAATCGGTTGAAATAATGATATAAACGGTTTACATGAATCGGATTCGATGGAAATAGCGTTATGGGCTCATTATGACGTCACTTGCGTAGCCAGAACTGAGATACATATTGGTTTGTATAGGATCAAAGAAGTGGTAGATTGAACCTATAAATTAATTGAAGAGATAAAGGCACTACTGAGGAGAGTGAGAGACAGTCGCAACAGCATCCTGAGAACTGTAGCGGAGAGTTTCAGCTCTCCAATTCTTAAGCAGTTTAAGCACGGAGGGTGATTGGTACTAAGACTAACACTAGATAATAAGTTGTTTTAATATTATGTTACTAACACTCTATGGATTCTTTGGTCCGAAATTAAAATCATCATTATTATTATTATCATGAAAAGGAAACTTGCCACGAGAAGGAGAGAGACTTGGAAATAAAGCATAAGCATAATCCCTATCATACCTAATTATCATTCTCTCTGCTGGAACACAGGCACCGCTCATTATGAGAGAGCGGGTCGTAATCCACCACAAGGGCCCAGTGCGGGTTGGTAGATGTCACATGTCACATGTCTTCGAATTTTTAGTTCTAGGACATGCCGGTTCCCTCATGATGTTTTCCTTGACCGTTTTGACAGCAGTGGTGACGGAATAATTTACACAAAGTAAAGCGCCTGTCTGGGTTTAAACCTATGACCTACAACGCGTAAGTCGCGGCTGTTGGGAGAAATTACAGAATGCCAGCTGCTAGGATCCTTACATACTCCTTCTTCTCCTTGCTTCGTTTACAAATATATCTGGTTCTAGGGCTTATATACTCTCATATTGCGTTGTGAATAGCTTTTAGAGGCTAACAGACATATAGGACAAACAGATTTCAGTATAATTTTAAAATTATCCAATGACACAAAGTCTCTTAAATGACTATAAGTATGTTTCAGATATTTAATTATTTGAACAACTGTTACTTTTTGTTAGCTTATACTTTATTATTAATAATGTTTGCATTTATTGGGATATTTTACTGGCAACATTAAAACAGTTTTTAGTATTTATTATAATAAATTTTTCTTACAGTTTGTACTAACATTTGATATTTTACTAGTATTTCTTACTTGTATGGTATACTTTCTAGTTGTTAATTGTATTCGCTCTTAGAAAGAAGAACTGATTTATTCATCTATACATATAATAAATCTGTAGACGAGGCGTTTCTGTACATTGAAAATAAAAATAAAAAAAATAGTTGGGCTGTTATAGGATAACCAACAGATGCCATTTCTTCAATTTTTGGAATTTTTGTCTGTTTGGATGTGACAGATTTTGAACAGGCTCAACGTAAAAAGTACCAAACCAATATGGTTCATATTTATACTCAAATATAGTCTAGAACTCGGAGCAGTGATAAGTCTTTGTTTCATCGCAATCGCTTCAGTCTATCAAAAGATATAATCAATTTAAAGCATTCTATAACAATTTTTATTGCAATAAATGGAAACATGTAACGACATCTATTGGCGCGATATAGTACTAACGAAATCATATTGTTATCTTTAAAACATTATTATGTGTTTAATCACTTGCCTTTATGACGAAATAATTCTGATCCTTAGGTCTGTGTTATTTAAAAAAAAAAAAATGATAATGTTTAAATAAATAATATAAACACATATATAATAAAATCGTATATAATAAAATCGTAGGAAAGGCAAAACTGTACATAGAATATAAAAAAAAAAATACTTGGGGCGTGATCTACAATCGATATCGAAGCCAAAAATATAGTTCTTAGAATTTTTGTCTGTTTGTCTGTATATATGTCCGGGCTAAACTCAAAAAGTACTGCATGGATTTACTTCAAATTTTGCATGAATATTACTAAGAAGTCGGGTCAACATATAAGCTACATATTATCACGCTATCGCCTACGAGGAGGAGCTGTGAATCTTTAATTTTCTTACGCATTCTGTGACAGCGTGTAATCTAACGACGCATATTTAAATGTTGTTTTTGAGTAAGTCATGCTATTATCTAGCTTTACACTATAAAAACTTTTACGCCATTAAAGTAACTTGGGCAGAGAAACAAAGTTTAATGAATGTTAGTAGTATAAGACAATTTTGAAGCAGCGCCATCTATGAGATTTCATAAAAATCAAATCAAGTTACATGTCAACACTTTTTGGAAATTAATAATTTTTTGATCATGTTGGTGAGGTTAGTAGTTAGTTATTCTTAAAATTCATAGATGGTAATGTGCATTTTCTTCATAAAAGTTGTATAGTTCGTTTTGACAAATTCAAGTTCCAACAAAACAACAAAACCCTCAAAATCTTGAGCAGAGTTGAGGAAGACAATTTAAAAAAAATGCGGTGTTAAGTATTACAAAAAAGTTATGTTCATTGATGATGGTCATTTCTTCATCAATTTCATGTTGTTAGTACAAAATAAACATTGACTGTTAATACTTTTGTTCGGTATTTATCTGTGTGATTATTGCTTGGTAATTAATATATTTTCATGTCGTATACCTAATTATAAACTTAAATTATACCGTGCATCCGAATAATGGCGAATGCGATTTTCTGCGGTTGTTACTTCACACTGTCCGAGGCAAAGTCTTTCGCCTTTCTGAGGACATTTGATGGCGTGGAGTTTCCCACTTACCGCGCAGCCTGCGTAGCACGTCACCTTCTCGACGGTGACCAAAATTGGGCTGACACCCTCGCGGAGGCGAGCGTCAGTGACAGTCCCAGCCGCATGCGTCATCTGTTTGCCGTCATCTTGGTGTTTTGTGGAGTCGCGAACCCGGTAGCTTTGTGGGAGAAGTATCGCCATCATCTGTCTGAAGATTTTCTACGAGTCGGAAGTCGGAGATGGCGAAATGACCACCATACGAAATGACCATGTCGCTTTGTTCTCTACAGAGCAAAAACAAATTTATGACACCGTCCTTGAAAGCGTTTGGCAAAACCAGGGTAAAATGTTTTTCTTGGATGCTCCTGGTGGTACAGGAAAAACATTTGTTACCACTGGCATACTTGCAGAGGTCAGGAGGCAAGGCAAATTGCTATTGCTGTAGCGTCGTCGGGAATCGCTGCCACACTGCTTCCGGGACTGCAAGACAGCACATGCCATGTTTAAAATTCCCATCGATTTACAGAGCGCCGAAACACCTGTTTGTGGTGTGTCACGTAACAGCGATAAGGGACACGTGCTCAAGGATTGCTCTCTGATCGTATGGGATGAGTGTACGATGGCCGAGGATCGAGGGCTGACGAGGTGAATGCTTCGTTGAAACGATCTTCGTTGTGGTCACGAGTTCGTACGCTGCGCTTGACCATTAATATGAGAGCTCGGCTCGGCGGCAATGCACGCGCTCAAGAATTCTCCGATGTCCTTCTAAGTCTTGGCGAAGGCACTCTACCAGAAGAGAGAGGTAGACAGGTGGTGCTTCCAGAGTCTCTCGGTAGAGTGGTTTCCAGCTTAGAAGGAACTCATTCGCTGTGTGTACGGGGACATTCAGTCGTATACCGCACCAGCAGAATTCTTGGGTGTGTGAGCGGGCCATTTTGACGCCCAAAAATGATCAGGCTGCAGCAATTAACGAATGCATTCTCTCGGAAATTGAGGGGAATGAAGTGGTCTACACCTCGATAAACACTGTTGTCAAGCAAGATGACGCCACACATTATCCCGTGGAATTTCTGAACTCCCTGTCAGCAAGTGGACTTCCAGCGCATTCAAGCTGAAGCGGTGTCCCGGTTATGCTTCTTCGGAACCTATCTCCTCCGAAGTTGTGTAACGGGACCCGCCTTAAAGTCATCTCGCTCCACAGACACACCATTGAGGCGGAAATTCTTACGGGTTATGGCGTCGGCGAGGCAGTATTTATACCACGCATTCCCCTCATACCTCAAAACTTCCCGTTCCAGTTCAAGCGCGTACAGCTCCCCGTGAGTGTTTGCTTTGCGATGACCATCAATAAGTCGCAGGGGCAGACACTGAGGGCAGTGGGTGTCGACGTCAGGACGAGTTGCTTCTCACACGGGCAACTGTACGTCGTCGCTTGCTCCCGCGTCATCACACATTTTGGCTCCTGGCAGCATAACTACCAACGTAGTTTATAGGAAAGTGTTGTAAGGTATATATGATACCTTTGAACGTATTTTTACTCTTTTGTGTCCTGGAATGTATTCCTGCATTATTTCCTCTATTTCCTTCAGTCACCTCTTATGACTGAACTCAGCAGGATTCCCATATAACTCTCTTCACTTGCTTCGCTTGCAAAAAAAAACTTATATTTTAATGCTATTTTAAAAGTTGTTTACTTTATAATGCTATAGCGACACTGGCATCTTAGGTATTTTTGGTGCTGTAGAGCCTTCACGCAGACGACGTCGCGGGCAGCAGCTAGTACAGAATAAATACTTCTTGATGAGCTAGTATTTATCTTATTATCCTCTAAATAAGTAATACTAGTAGTCGTTAGTTCCTTTTGATCCAAGTACAGCAAAAAAGCAATTGATGATTCACCTAGGAATAAATATAATTAAAAAATGATGATTCACCTAGGAATAAATATAATTCAAAATACTTGAATGGACTTAACGAACTCGATATTCTGTGCAACGCAGGTGTGATTCCACAAATTGATTCAATTTTATCACTTGGAATTATGAACTTGTTGTGGAAACGAGAAATTGTTCGTAGTTTAAAGCTAGAAATGGCTCTAATAATATCACAGAATCTATCATAATATAATTATATCACTATCCACTACCTACAAAAATGGTAATGAATTTTTTTTCAGGAGGCAGGCAATATTATATTTAGTTGATACTCTAAATCTTCCTATTTTATAACTAAGGTCCAAATACTTCTAGTGAGCGTATCGACGGCAAAGACTACAAACACGTTAAGCCCAAAATTCTGCTGCACGAACTCCACTTAGGTACTGACGCAAATGTAACGAACAATATTGTATGTATTATTGCGTATAACGTAACTTTCATGTCCTACAAATCTGATTAACATACTGCTACAACCTTCAAAACAGTTGCAAGCACTAAAACACAAACTAAGCCAGAGCGGGAGGGGTCATTTGGTGATTTCCCATCCGCAAAAAAAAAAAAAAAAAAAAAAAAAAAAAAAAAAAAAAAAAAAAAAAAAAAAATAACAAAACACACTCAAATCAGTACCAACCTGATATCTATCCAATGCAATCGCAGTAATGGATATAGTAGACACAAATATTGATATTGCCTGTATCGCACCACATGCCTTGCACAGGCTTGGCCAATCTGGTAATGGCCAATGTTTGGTCAAAAGTTCCATCAAGGTCAACGGTGTCCCAACGCAGCAGACTAAGGCATCGGAGACCGCCAGGTTAACGATGAACATGTTTCTAGCTGTCCTCATCACTGGTTTTCTAACTACCTGGAAAATGAAATGAATATTAGTTAGTAAAATATTCTTATTATACAGCATAGAGTATGTTGAAGAGATGTTTTGTTCTTATAAGGCCTTTTGAAGTTAAAATTTATATTGTTGATATGTTTTTGTAACGAATGTATAAACTTTTTCATTTACATTATGGAGATCAGGCCACACGACAGTCACTTTGTGTGGGAATATCAATTAAATAAGTACTATTATAAGCAATATCAAAATCAAAAGTCATTAATTCAAACTAGGCTGAGAATCAGCAATTTTCGAATGTCAAAATTACAAAAGACAGTCCCCCAAAACGCCCGCCCTTCACCCTTCAGCAGTTTTAAATGTATGGGCACAACGATCTTCTATTAGTTGCAAGCCCAGTTTTCAAATAAAATATGAGATGTAAATATCATCCAGCAGTGGACGTCTTTTGGCTGAAATGATGATGATGATGATGAAATATATCAAGAAAAAAACAATAATAATGTCTACATCAAGTTGAATATTGAAAATTGCTTCGGACAAATTTCTCGACCAAAATATTTAAACGCTTTCATAAGTTCCCAACAAAATCTCATAGTGAAATTCCGGCCGACTGATTAAAGGCTCTCCCCCACAGGCGGTGGATAATATCGGATGCGTTATTGTAATATCTGTTTTCAGTACACTTTGAAATATGACGGCCACGAAATTACACACTACTGAGATTATAACGACGCAATAGAAGTGGGACGCTTGCGTTCCTCCATCCTGCGATATTCCGATTTGAGTTCTTAGACCATTTTGTATTAGGACGCGGAATTAACACACACCCGCATTAATGACGTAGTAACGTGTAGTGCAGGCGGGGCCCTGAAGTTTAGGTTAGGTACACGCATACGTTAGAAATCATCATCTGCCTAGCCTTTTCCCAATTACGTTGGGGTCGGCTTCCAGTCTAACTGGATGCAGCTGAATACCAGTATTTTACATGGAGCGACTGGCCTATCTGACCTCCACACCTCAGTTACTGGGTATTACAATACCCCTTAGTAAGACTGGTTGTCAGATTTTCGGACTTCTGATGACCCGTAACGACTGTCAAAGATCCACGAATGACAGTCGGGACCAACGGTTTAACGTGCGTTCCGAGACCAAGCGTAGCTTAATGTGATCGATCGAGCCATGGGGCTGATATTACTTAACCACAAGCCCGTCTTGCGTACGCACACGTTAGAAATATTGGTCGATAAAAACGCAGCTGTGTGACATGGTATCGGGACACATTATCGCGTTATTACCGAATAACGCGCCTGTGCACTGTGGGGAGAGCCTTAAATCATCTGTGGTCTGGCATTTTTATTAAAATAATCATGACCATACCAAAATCAATAAGCGGCTATCGTAAAACATTTCAATGTTATCAGTATTATTTTCGTGTTTTGGCAATAGAAAACTGTTGATAATAAAACAGACAGCTATTTTATCAGTGTCACTTACAACTGTTGATGTAGCATAATCCATATTAACGTTGTTACCAATCTGTTTTTGTCAATCAAACTTTGTCTAAGGCCTCATTTACGGAGACGCGGGGCGTCGCGCGTCGCGTTGTTCAACGCGGCCCGCACTGAATTCAAACATATGGCGTTGTACATACTCGTATGAGTGCGTTTGCGGACAAGCGATTTTAGACGCGTTTGCTTGAAATGGAGCGTTTTTTGCGGCCGAGCCCGCGGCTGGCACCGCCGCGTCTCAAGCGGCGTTTATCGCGGCGGCGCACGCAGCGGCAATTCTCAATGAAGCGATGCCCGCGGCGGAATCTTCTGCCAGTCATATTTGGAAACTGCAGAACGCAGACGTAGTCACCGTCACAATGGAGTACGATATGATCGATTTTTATTGGAAGAAAAATCTATGTTAAAAAGTGAATTATTTAATATAAGAAGTATCTCGCGTGCTTTGCTACACGCTTGAGGATTCGCCGCGGGCGCAGCGGCGGGCACCGCAACGCTTCCCGCCCCGCGTCTCTATGAACAAGGTCTTATATTGCCATACGTTTGTGTTTACCCATGCGATGATAAGTGCCGCTTGACGCGCCGCCGCTCCGTAAACAGAAAAATCGTACGACGCGCCGCGAGACGCCGCATGCGACACGCGACGCCCTGCGTCTCCGTAAATGAGGCCTTAAGGCTGATTTTTCAATCGACATATATTTTTTATTCGTGGAATAAAATTGACGTCTGACAGATTTTGCACGGAAGAACTGTCAAAAATTCAAAATTATTCCTCGGATTAAATTATCTGGCGTTGGAAAAATGAGCCCTTATTCCATCAGCCGCTTTGGAAACTCCATTAGATATTATTACATCTACTGATATGCTAATGGCGTGTATATTTGTGTTCTCCTCGTTATCTGTTTCAAAATGAAAATATTGTGAAATATTGGGGTAGCTAATTATATGTAAATGTTATGTTATCAAAAAATATAAAAGGAGAGTTGCGTTGCGTCTAGAATTTTTCGTAACAAGTCTGCTTGCTTACGTAGTCTGACATTTTGGATTGAATTACAATTTCAAAGGAATTGGTATAAAAATATAAATATGATATAAATGCTAACGGTAGCACAATTGTTTTTGCTTACAAAAGACTAGGGACCCGACCTTGCAGCTTCACACGAGTGACGTCACGATCTAAATACTGACGTCATGTCAAAACGTTGAGATATTTCTGTCTGTTATTTATTATTAATGTATTGTACACATTTCCTTCCGGTATAGAGGTATGAGGAACAGGGTGTAAAGTTCACTCATACTCTTTGGAAGAGGGACGATCCTCCTACCAGACGGGTGTTGTGTCTGAGGGCAACAGCCCTGTTGTATATATGCTAGTTGCACGGTAAACTCTGCTTGCGAGATGCACGTCAGTATGACGCGTTGTTAGCATGTGGCGTTGTAGATACCACTATACCGGAATAAATTCTCTAAATGATGATGATAACTGAATCAAAATCCATTGTGTATTTAAGAAGAATTAAGAGCACTCGCAGACACGATATAGGTACCTGGAAAAGTATTGATATTTACATCGCTACTTTGCTGCTGCATTATAAAGGAGGCACAAGCACAAGAAGGAGGTGCATTACCCAGGGGTATCGTCTTACTCAGTAACTGAGTTGTGAAAATCCTACTGGTATTCAGCTGCATCCGGTTAGACTGGAAGCCAACATTGTTGTGAAAAGGCTACGCAGATGATTATTATCAAGGAGGCATAAGTGCTCCAACTGTAGAGTTAATTAAAATTAATCGAAAGTTTAAACGAAATAATTTCCGCCTGATTAATGGTTTTAATTGTGTTTTTCAGCATCGTTAGGGGCTTGTTTGTCGAGAAATAATAAAAAAATTTAAACCTTTTTTCTCTTCAATGTGTACCTACTATTTTTTTCTCAAAATTGTTTGAGAAATAAAGAAAGAAAAAGTATTAATTGCGACTCGTACAGGCAGATCACAAGACAGTCCTATACGAGGCCAAAAGGCTTCAATCTCAGCATGATAAGGGAAAATTAAAAAAAAAAAAACACAGCGCTGCAGCTGGTATTCTGATAGGGATAAATGATGAAATGAAATGAAATGATGAAATGATTTTATTTTTTGTAAGTAGGTTTGTACAAACACTTTTACACGTCAATCATGTTTTTTTTTAAACTAGATGAAGTCGGCGTTTCCTATCTGACTACTCTGAGAAGAAAGGCCGAAACAAACTCAGAGGTCACAGTCTCTTTTGAAGTCCAGACATAATCTTGGTCAGGTTATATGAAGACCATGTAGATCGATGTCTGAGGTGGTCTTTTGAGGAAAGAACCACACAGATTGAGAGGACCTGTCCAGTCAGTGCACGCATTTGTCAAAAATCGTGCAGCTCAACTCAAGACTTAAGGAGCTCAACGATTCGACGAACAATACCAAAGAAAGGACATTTGGGTAGGCCACATAAATAACTAAAACTGCCAGACCATGAAAAAAAAAAAAAACTAACAGAAATCACACTAATATTATAAAGGCGGAAGTTTGTGAGTGTTTATGTGTTTATATGTGTGTTACTTCTTCACGCTCAAACGGCTAGACTAATTTAGATAAAATTTTGTACAGAGGTAGCTGACACCCTAGATTAACATATAGGCTACTTTTTATCCCGATATTACCACGGGATCGAGACTTATGCGAGTGAAACCGCGGGGCGCAGCTAGTAAATAATAAAATAGATAGGTGTGAAATATTAGCAAATAAAATATTCATTTTTTCCGCGCCAGACGTAACCTCATTACCTGTCTATGCTTTTAGTGTCAGAGGCACTCTGTGGCATTGATGTGACAAGCAAAATGTCGCACGCGCCGACTATCCGGCGAAAATAAATCATCATCTGCCTAGCCTTTTCCCAACTATGTTGGGGTCGGCTTCCAGTCTAACCGGATGCAGCTGAATGCCAGTATTATACATGGAGCGACTACCTGCCTATCTGACCTCCACAAACCCAGTAACTGGGTAATGCGATACCCCTTGGTAAGGCAGTTTGTCAGACTTTCGGGCTTCTGACTACCCGTAACGACTGTCAAAGATCCACGAATGACAGCTGGGACCAACCGCTTAACGCGCTTTCCGAGGCACGGAGGGGACAAGGTGTGTAAATATGGTCACCCATCCACAGACCAACCGCGGCAAGCGTAGCTTAACCTGATCGATCGACCTATGCGGCTGTTATTATTTAGATAGGGGCCCCTCCGGAGAAAATAACTACATAACATTATACACTCACGCCTGTCTACAGTCTAGAGTGGAACCGTATTACAGTGAATATACAATAAAAATGGAATGTGGTAGTCAATTAACGGAATAGATGAAATGGAGAAATTGAAATAAAATTATAAAGAGATGACAACGAAACAAAACATTGTGTAGGCCAGCAATAACAATTCGCCTATAGAATGCTGCCAGTAAAAGTCTGGAATAAACAACAAAATTAATTAATTATCCAACATTCAGGTACCTATCAAACACAAAACAAAAACAAGATGCGAAACAGCTGCTGTATGCTAATAATGCTTTTAATAATTGCGACAAATTTTAAACGTGGTTTACATGTATAATTTATATTAAACTTTCGCAGAAACAAAGGCATGAATGTTACGAGTATGATATGATAACTAAAAACAAAACAAACATTTATTCATGTGTCGGCGCGTCTAGAGAATTGGTTCGGCGATGCTAACCTATTGTTTTTTTAGAAGATATATCAACTGTCTATTAATTTTACGTAACACGCGGCCCGCCATATTGAAGAACCAAATGAAGTGAGCGATACATTCACATGGATTGATCGTAAAATACGATATTGATTGGAGGAATTGTGCTATGATATCCAGTTGTGATTAAATTGATTGCGGTCGCGCCACGTACTTGGTGGAACGTCGTCGTTCACGCATTATAGTTAGTTACGTAATTGGATTAGACATCTTGTGAAATCCTCGCCCGCAAATCCACGCAACATAACCTCTTCTGATAAGGGTGATCCTTTTACATGATACTCGCCTTTAATGATAATCTTGGTTTTGTTTTTGCACAACAATGTCTATCGTCAACAAAGCCAAAATTAACCATTTTCCCCATTAATCCAAACAAAATCCCTACTTGCTGAAACAACTACTAATACTATTTTACTAATACTATAATAGGCATTACGTTCCTTCAGTGAGTCCGAAACGATTTCCTTTCAATAAGCAAAAACCCAAATACTTCAATATTTATGTTTCCCTACTCTACCCGGATCAGCTTGGTAACAAAAATGGTATTGGGAAATCCTTAATGGTATTTGCAATGTATGTGTTATTCGCATTCCGGGTCAGCAAAAACAGTCGTTTTGTCTATAGTGAGAAAATGGTAGAAATAATGAAAGAATTACGCCGGTCTGTCGTTTGGTTATAGAGAAAAATACGACTGTTCCGCCAGTTACTCAACTGAACCGAGCGCTCGGCGCTTCCTGGACAGTCACATGTCACATCCAACACCTTATTTGACTGGCCAATTATTCCCTAGCGGTGGTAGGGATAATGCCCGCTTGGTTTGCGACCAGGTTCCCACCGGAGTCCGGCGTCAAGCAGCCTGCTGCGTTACGTCGATGCGTGGGAGTTCCAGTGCCTTAGGCATCTTCTGGGCACGCTCGTTCCATCATAGACCTCATCCATCGCTTTCCATCAGGCGTGATCGAGGTCAAGAGCAATAAAAAAATTGAGTAATGGTTGAAAATGCCAAAGATAAGATGTCTATCGTATCTATTGCCAAATATCCTATAATGTGATTCTTGGCCTACTGCCCAATATGTTATTTAGCTAGTACTCATTAGACAGAAGTTATAGACACAACCTGCATGGAGTTGTAAATCAGACTAGGTATTGCTATTGACTGTAGCCTGAACTCCATTAGCAGTGAAGTAATACATTTTGTTTTTTTAAATGAAACTTCTTTAGGCACGTTGGGAATTTTCAGCCGAAAGACGTCCAGTGCTGGACATAGGCCTCCTCCAAGCACCTCCACTTCGACCGGTTCTGTGCTTCTCGCATCCAACGGGTTCCTGCGGCCTTCACAAGGTCGTCGGACCACCTTGTGGGAGGCCTTCCAACGCTACGTCTTCCGGTACGCGGTCGCCACTCCAGAACCTTTCGGCCCCATCGGCCATCTGTTCTGCGAGCACTGTGCCCTGCCCACTGCCAATTAAGTTTGGCAATTCTTCGGGCTATGTCGGTTACCTTGGTTCTCCTACGGATCTCCTCATTACTGATTCGATCACGCAGGGAAACTCCAAGCATAGCCCTCTCCGTTGCCCTTTTGGTGACTTTTAGCCTTCTTATAAGGCCCATTGTGAGCGACCACGTTTCAGTGCCATAAGTCATCACTGGCAACACGCACTGGTGAAAGACTTTCGTCTTGAGCATTATTAGCATTACAATAATTACGGGAAATGATGAAAAACTTACAGAAATAACTACAAGTGCATTGCCCACACCACCGATGACCACCAGGATGCCATAGAATGTAAGGAGTAACGCCCTCGTCGGATCATCCACTTTTTTATTCTGTGCAAACTTTTCTAGAAGAACGTTCGGGTCCTGAATGCCTCTGGAAGCTTCTATCAGCCATCTTGCTGACGCGTTTAGAGTGAGGTTCTGGTTGGGCTCAAGCCCCTGAAACAAGAGAAAACATCGTGTTATTTTTATAGAAAAAAACATTCGGACTAGTTTTTATTCCGTCATAATAAATACATTCTAGTAATCCTAGTTATTTTAGTACTTTGTAAATCATTTGCTAAGGTCTCACGATTCCTGGTATTATTTTCTTAGTAGAATGAGAGAGTTATTCTGGTGTGATCCCCTGAACCCCCCCTCCACCCCCCTCCTCGATCCCCTGCTAGTTCGTCTTTTGTTTTAATCTCTGTCTCATCCACATTATGTAAATTTACTCTTTTTGACAGGTAAGTACAGTCAAAAGATAAAGATAGATAGATAATAAGATAATAATAATATTCCACAACTATCACACAACGCCGTCTAGTCTCAAGTTAAGCAGAGCTTGTGTTCAAAGGAAATAAAAGTTTCATGATTTACAAAATTAAATAATATATTTTTTTAAATGTCTCATGCGTGCTCGCCGTGCGTGTTATCCACCAACCCGCACTGGGCCCGCGTGGTGGATTACGGCCCACTCCCTCTCACAGAAAGGAGGCCTGTGTCCCAGCAGTGGGAGCATTATAGGCTGATTATGATTATGCGTGCTCGATGGGGTTTGAGGCCACGGCAATACAAATGTTTTCTCCCTCTCAAATGTACTCTCTGGTGTTCCGAGCTGTGACAATTTGGTGTTTTTTGAATAAAATAAAATTAATATAGATACGGAGTTTTTATATAGTTTGATCAATTTTAAATACAATACACGAACTAACACTAATATATATAGGTACCTACATACATTATATTATATTATGTACAAGTAAGTGGAATAAGAAGAAAAAAAAGAGAGGGGATGAGCTCACTGGGCATCAAAAAATTCGTCCTCATCGCTCTCAATGGGACAAGTGCCCAAAAGTATCGTTGCCACGTTGGATGGCAACACTTTTTATAAAATTATAGGGTTCCGTACCAAAATGGTAAAAAAGAACCCTTATAGTGCGACTCAGTCTGCCTGTCCGTCTGTCACAGCTGGATATCTCAAGAACTACTAATGCTATCAACTTGAAATTTGGAATAGTTTTCTATGACGTTTGCACAACTATTTTGAAAATAAAAAAGAAATTTAAATATTTATTATTTTTTTACAACAGGGACAGAAAGAGGGTCTTAAAAAATCGAAGTGGGGCTACTAGCCCTAGTAGCCCCACTTCGATATTTAAGACCCTCTTTAAAAACCCTCTTTATAACGCTCTTTCATATGATACCCCACATGCCCATGTGGGGTATCATACGAAAGAGCGCTTTGCACATTTTTAAACCATTTTTTTTTTGTTTTAGGCCGCATAGTTTTCGACTTTTGATGAATGAAAAACCTTATCACCGAAGTTTGCATTATAGAGAAAAATCTGAAATTATTCTATGTGATAGAAGTTTATGTAAAGATTACAGGAAAAATAAAACAATGTCTCTAAATACATAGCACAAGGTTTCAGAAATCAACAAAAAAACGTTAGTTCCACTATCGGTCAAGAAATGGCGCTGGCCTAAAATGGCAATATTCTACACCGCAGTATTAAAATTCTCTAACGATTAAAGGCCTCGCCGATGAAAATTAAAAAAAAATCACGTTTCATAATACGGAACCCTCGGTGCGCGAGTCTGTCTCGCTCTTGACCGGTTTTTTATTTATTTATGTTTAAGGTACGATTCCACCAAAATACAGTGTGCAGCACATTTGTTCACAAACATTTTGTGCAGAACTCCAACAGTGCACGTACTGAGCTGCAGATCCGATAGTCTCTGTTTCCACCGGCAAAGCTGTGCGTAACTTTTGTACGCGCACAGTGTAGCACACTTGTGCGCGAACATGATGAAACAGGACAAATAAATATTTTCACTCCGGTAGCGAAAGCAAGACTGAGTTCGCGAACAACAAATGTGCACGCGTCGACGCGAGTCCACTGCTTGCATATGTGCGCGCACAAAAGTATGCAGATAGGTATGTTATTGTTTGCTTTAGTGAGTCGACCAGAATAAACATTTGTGTCGTACACTGTGCCGCACAGTGCCGCACACTGGTGGAATCGCGCCTTTAGATACGGCAAACACGTCGATATCGTTAAAATTTATTAAGTTCCAATATATACGCGGGCGAAGCCCAGGGAAAAAGCTAGTATTCTTACAAACACTAAAATATTTAAAAATGAACACATTTTTGTTTACAATATTTCGCTACTAGATATGTAGCAGCTTAGTATAAATGGACACTCAATTTTTATTCCATAATATTTGCAAACAAAGTATAAGTACCATTTGAATAGTGTTCACACAAATGGATCGAAGACACGTCTCAGAATAACAACATTATCCGCACCCTTCTATGGGATACAAAAGTACTCCAAATATGGGATTATTTGGAGCCAGTTTGTATTCCAAAGCTGTTTTGAATATTGCTTGCAGGCAAGTTTTTACAAGGATACACATTGTGTCCCTAATCTAAATAAATGGATATATGATATGTTCGAAATCTCCAGGATATGACAGGATATGATATAACAGTGCCTGGCAGAATTTACTTTGCAATTGTAGCAGTTAATTTGAAAGAAGCTAAACTAGGACAATTGAAAGAAGCAGTAATGAATGACGATAAAATAGTAGAGGTTACTTGCTACGTCGTTACAGATCGTCAGAAGCCCGAAAGTCTGACAACCAGTCTTCCCAAGGGGTTTCACCCAGTAAATGGGTTGTGGAGGTCAGATAGGCAGTCGTTCCATGTAAAATACTGGTATTCAGCTGCATCCGGTTAGACTGGAAGCCGACACCAAAATAGTGGGGAAAGGCAGGCAGACGATGATGGTAATGACTTGCGACGATATTCAAATTCCTCCATGACACATAATAGATATTTGAGATCATCGGAAAACCTGAGACTAGAGATGATGCATTCCACCAGTTTTTATGACAAATTTCTGACTGTTCAAGCAGTACGGTTATGGATTGAATGACTTGCCCGTGTCGGTAAGGCCTTCTCAATCTTTCTCTTTTTACCGACTTCAAAAAAAAAGGAGGTTATCAATTCGATACGTATGTATGTAATATTATTGGAATTGCATTATATTCACATATGACAATCTATTAGGGCTTCCAAACAAATATACATAGTTTTGTAGACGTATGTATGTATGTTTGTCCACGCATATCTCCGGAACTATTAATCGGATCGTGACGATTTTTTTTTATTGGCTTACATTTACTTCAACTTAGGGAACAGTGCAAGTTTCATCAAGATCGATTCAGTAATTTTCAAGATATGGACTAATACGTGTAAGTGTGACGGCCTGGCTTATTGATACGAGCTACACGGGTGTAGTGTCAAAGGGAAAACATCTCAAAACCTTGATCAAATTCTAGTGCAAAAACTAAAAATTACGAAATAAAAATAATTTAAAAAAATTAAACCGAATTCAAAAAGAAATGAACTCAAAATTATGAAATAACTTTAATTTCGGAAGTCGGTGGCAAAAAACTAAAAATAAAATACAGATCCCAAGACACCGACTTCCGAAATTAAAGTTATTTTAAATTATGATAAAAAGCACGCCACGTTGCATGGCAATTCTGATTCTTTGGCCAAAAAAATTGTCCAGCCCTCCTGGTCACATGAAGCGTCGACCAACCGCTCGGCGATGTCTCGAAAAACCAAGAGGGCACTCGGACCCCATGGCTCTTAGTGTTTCTTCTTTACTTTTTTACATAGTTTGATTTCGATTTTCAATGTACAGGTTCTTTTGTCATAACTCTGATATTTCTAATTTAGGAATTAACTGGTACTTTTTTTCTGGCCCGTGGCTCTTCTCGAGCGAAAGAATACATGCTTCCGTATGCCTGCCGAATTAAAATGAAGACGTTTATCAAAATATATTTAGCAGGATCAATGAATTCGTTCTATCTACCTATCCGCTTTCGCCAACTTCATCAAACTAGTTGGTAAGGTAACGCACACAGTAAGAAAACCTCGTAAATTGGTAATAAATTCATGAATAAATGGACCACAACCAAAAACTCATTACAACATTAAATCCCCTCACACTAACCTGGAACTTACAAGACACAAAATAAAACCGGTTAAGTACGAGTGGGACTCGCGCACCGAAGGTTCCGTACAAATTTGTAGGTAAATAGTTTATCACAGGAAAAAATAAACAGTGGCACTCCAGGAGTGCCGACAGAAGTGAAAAATTGAAAAAAAAGTAATTTTATGAATATGTTTGAAGGTCATTCTTCCCAAAAAAAATGTACTGCGCGTTGATGTCTTCATAGTGGTCAAAATTTAAAACAGAGGTGTCGGTTACGGTAACAGTGTCGCGAGTACAATGGTTTTTTCCCATTTAAAAAAATGCCCAACCCGCCTAAAGAAATTTTAAATTAAATTTGTTTTTTTTGTAATGTAACTACAAATTTACGGTTTTCGGATTTTTTCCTTTACTTGTGCTACATGACATTGCTTCTTGCCTTTCATGATTCTAGGTCAACGAGAAGTACCCTATAGGTTTTGATTCCGGAACATAAACACCCGTATCTTTTGATTGTGTTTACTTACAAGTTTGATTTTTTCACTGCTTCAAGGGATTGCAGCCTTAAGTATTTGATATTAATTTCAAGTTGATAACACTACGTGTTTCTGAGAAAAAGGGTCTTCACCGACGGACAGACAGAGGAATAACGAAGTGATCTTAAAAAGGTTTCATTTTTTCCTTTTGAGATACGGAACCCTAAAAACAAAATCTCGTCGACTCCAGAAAAAAAATGGCGGCCATTATATTTAATGGGTCCCGGGAGCTAGTAAAACGGTTCCGATGAAAAATAGCCAAGACAAAAGTGTGGTTGATTTCATAATTACGAGAAAGTCAGTCAGGTGAAAAAAAGCTGGTAATTGAGATTTGTTAGACCCCATGAACGGAGGGATTTAGCCAAATTATTATCAAGGATTTTCATCAACTTGGTCTAAATAGGTATGAGGATTTTGAGGGGCCCGTGTAAAGTTACTGCAGTAGTTCCGCATGACTTGTCCGTTGTACGACAAGCGAAACAAAAGCGAAACTGCCTGTTCTAAAATATCATTGAAATGAAATGAAATGAAATGATTTTATTTTTTGTAAGTAGGTTTGTACAAACACTTTTACACGTCAATCATGTTTTTTTTTTTAAACTAGATGAAGTCGGCGTTTCCTATCTGACTACTCTGAGAAGAAAGGCCGAAACAAACTCAGAGGTCACAGTCTCTTTTAAAGTCCAGACATAATCTTGGTCAGGTTATATGAAGACCATGTAGATCGATGTCTGAGGTGGTCTTTTGAGGAAAGAACCACACAGATTGAGAGGACCTGTCCAGTCAGTGCACGCATTTGTCAAAAATCGTGCAGCTCAACTCAAGACTTAAGGAGCTCAACGATTCGACGAACAATACCAAAGAAAGGACATTTGGGTAGGCCACATAAATTACTCAAACTGCCAGACCATGAAAAAAAAAAAAAACAGAACAGAGAGAATAATAAAAAAAAATTATATAAGTATGTAAAAAGACCCACATCGTTATGATGTCTTTCCCGCTTCGATCAATTATTGATCGAAGCTTTCCCGTGTGATTTCGCCGATCAACAAAGAAGCCAGTTACATCATATTTTCTTTTGTTATTACGCGTATAATGGCTGCAATATTGTTAATGTTTTGTATTATTTTTTCTCTGTTCCAACACATATTGTAGCTGTTTACTGTCCGTAATAAATAAAAAAACCTCCTCCTTTTTTGAAGTCGGTTAATAAAATACATCTCTGCGCTCAGCCCGCTATTTTGTTATTTACTTATTTTTTTTTCTATGGCTGTTGATTTCACGGAAAATCTAATCAAAGAGTTTCGAAGTAGACCTGATACTGTATTTACTTAGTCGAAAGAGACGATATTTTGCTTTGATTGCTACAATTCAACTGACTCTCATGATGTTCCGTTACTCGAATCGCGACATAATGTAGTAATTGGGAATGTAGTAATGTAGTTGTTGGGATGCATTCAGAAGCCTCCTCGTGTAGCGCAGTCTGTTCCACCAGTTACTCAACTAAACCGATCGCTTGGCGTATCCTGAACAGTCACACCCAACACCTTATTTGACTGGCCAATTCTTCCTTTGCGGTGGTAGGGCTAACGCCCGCCTGGTTTGCGACCACCCTCCCACCGGAGTCAAGCAGCCTGCTGCGTTACGTCGATGCGTGGGAGTTCCAGTGCCTTAGGCATCTTCTGGGCACGCTCGTTCCATCATAGACCTCATCCATCGCTTTCCATCAGGCGTGATCGAGGTCAAGAGCGGGACCATACAGCAATCATTTTTTTTTTAAGAAATGTACCTTGTTCTACTTATTGGCGAAGTCTATCGTTGGTCCCATTTTCATTGATTTGGAATGACAACATTCCAAGTTATAGGTTTCCCATCTTTATTTTCGCGGCGAAGGTGTGCTAAGGCCATCAATAGAATACGAGGCTACTTTATACTGGTTTTGTTATCACAGAAATGCGGCCTTACACTGTAGTGATGTCGAGTAAATGTGGCAAGCATATTAATTACAACCAATTCGTCGGGTAAAGGTATTCATGCTTTCAGATATCGCTACATCACCGTGAAGTGTAATTGATGCCTTCTCATTTACTGAAGGCAAATAGGTAGTGTATTCGCTACGATCAATCTATATACATAATACACTAATATACATACACTAATATTACAAAGGCGAAAGTTTGTGAGTGTGTGTGTGTTTTTATAATGTTTATTACTTATTTTGATAACATTTTGTATGGAGGTAGCTGACATCCTAGATTAACATATAGGCTATTTATCCGATATTCCCACGGGGTAGTAAGTTAAGAAAGCTGAAGAGATGGTTTGTTTGCTTATTCAGCCTATAATATTCCCACTGTTGAGACAAGAGACTCCTCTCGATGAGAAGCAGTGGGCTGTTATTCCAACATGCGGGCCCAGTGCGGGTTAGTAGATGTCACATCACATGTGATAAGATAACGATTTATTTTTCACCATAATATACAAAGTATTTAAACAATATAAAGATCAATAAATTCAGATATTTTTGGATTTTCTCCTGCAAAATTAAAAAAAATGGCTATAGCTTTGCTTACTGACAACCTTTCATAACCTGCTTTTCTTTTTTCTTTTAATTCACAAATTAATATGTGACCGTCCGTCCTTTCCTCTTTTAGGTATTTATTAATTAAATCCGTGGACAATAGTGTGGGTTATACGTTTATTAAATAAATCTAATTAGCTCCGATATTCAAGTTGTAACGTGTAACTGTTTTTTGTCCCTAAATAAATAAAATAAAAATACATACTAGTTTAAATTATACTGTGGGAGTCTGGTGCCTAAGATAGGCGTAAGGCCTGTATTTCAGGACACCAGGTCTCCTTCGGAAGCATTTACATTCAAATTGGATTAAATGCACTCATACACAAATGCGGTAAGTCGTGTCTTTGAATTTTTGGTTCAAGGACATGCCGGTTTCCTTATGATGTTTTCCTTCCGCGATTTGAGAGCAGTGGTGGTGACAAACAACAAAAATGCAAAACCAAGGACACCGACTTCCGAAATTAAAGTTATTTGGAAGCCGGTTTTTTTTTTGGTAAAAAAGGTTTTTAAGTAGGTATAAAAAACATGATATAATTTTGATGTGCAAAAGTGTTTTTTTTTAACCTATGTACAGAAATAAAAATAATTTATCATGTATTGACGTTATTTCAGACATGTATTGCTAACTATTTTGTTCGCCTCTTTATCAAAATAAATTATGTTGTATGTACAAGTTTTGGATACAAATAATATTTTCTCAAACATGCTTGGCAAGAGCATTATTTTGACAACCTTCTTCAAGATAAATCGAAATTGCTGTACTGGCCAAATACATGCGAGCAATGGCCGGCAATAGTTGATTACATAGTAAACTCATATCTGTCGTGTAATTTAAAAATGGAACGATCTTTTACTCCGAAACATGGCTACCAAGGAGGTAACTTATCAAAAATTAAACCTGTTTAAAGTAGGTAATCAAGAAACAAATGAACATATTGGCACGGGAACAATTAGGGTGGGTTGCATCAATAGCTCCGTTATAGTTTGCGTCAAAATTAAATTTAATCGTAACCATAACTATAACTATAGATTCTACTATCCGCTGTTGCACCGTCATATATTGACGTGACAACGTCTTAAATTAGGTTGCGGCTGGGAGTCACTTATGAAAAAGTGTAACGCTCGGTAGCGTTACGTTCTTATTTTAAATTAGGTTGCGGCTGGGAGTCACTTATGAAAAAGTGTAACGCTCGGTAACGTTACGTTCTTATTTTCATTTAATTCCTTGTTCCTATTGTGCAATTTAATTATATTCATATCAATAAATATTTTACATGTTTTACAGTTAAAGTTAAAAGGGTGACAAGTGATAAGACGTCATATTTCCCCAAAATGTACGTGGGTAATTTTTTGACAAGGGCAACACTTCAAGCTTGTTGTCATCACGCTTTCTTTGTTTGACACTAGTGATGTTACTCAGTCATTAACGGTCAGGCACTCGATTGACTCGATTATGTAAATTAAAAACTCAAGAACAGAATCATAGGAAGATCAAAAATACAGTAACCGTTCTATATTGGTAATGTACCAAGGTGTTTAAGTCAGTGACTGAAGGAAGGGAGGCCTTTGCCCTGCAGTGGGACAGAAATGGCTGATAATAATAATAATTCGGCTAAGATTGGCTTTGTTCGACTTTGTAAAGAGCTTTTTGTCTTACATTCCACTGATTATCAGATTGATCTGATAAAATCAGTGAAGATTTAATGAAAAATTACACTTTATTATCTGACAGCACTAACCCACAGAACATGTATTTTCTCTTATTAAAACTCTGTGACTCTGTACATTACAGTATTATGACGGTTTATTACACGAAATATATTTATTACCTGGTTTATTATCCAAGAATGATAGTTAACTAGTGTGGCAGTGTTGATGATATTTATCTAACCGCAACTAAACCGAGTGGCACATCGAGAGAAAATGGACTCGATTCTTTATTTTTTTTTATTTGAGTAACGAGTTAAATAAAATCGAGCCGCATCACTATCTGACACTGTCAGAAAGACAAGACGTCAAGTGATAATAACATTCATTTTATTTTTCCGTTTCTTTCGAATTGCATGAAATTGATATTTTTCTGTATTCCTGTATGTAATTGAAGGATTGTATTATTGGAAGATGCATTACAGCATTTACTCCAGAAGGATGTTGAGTTAATTGTTCAGTAAGATTGCAACGCAATGTGCGAAAACATTGCCCGAGACTGCTGCAGATGTGCGGTAACTTGAGAACGCATGGATTCACGAACGCAAATCAAATCATCTGTGCAGTTTAACGAAAGTGCGTATAGACAATGCAAGAAAGTATTGAAACTGTTATACATTATGGAGATTTGGATACAGGAATATTTACATCATATGGCGATTTTCACAGCAAACGCATACTGTGCCTGATGAATGCGGGAAAGAACATTATTTTGCAGTGGATTCCAGCACACCAAAAAGAACAATAATAATATTAGTTAGAATAAGCTTATAACACCGAGCTGCTCTTGCTGGATGCTATTGCAAGGTTGCAACTGTTTGGTGGACAGACGTTGGTATAGTTGGCTGTTGTGCACATGTAATGTTGAGCATGCGGTATTTATGTATTTTCATCGGTGGAGCGACCTGCATATTTTTTAGATGAAATATTACCTACTTCTAAGTCGTGTGACGTTGAAATTAATATAAGTAGGTACTTACAGTAATAAAAATGCTTTGTTATGTACAATTTGTGTTTTTTTTTTTAACGTTTGAAAACACCCCTACTCGCTGAGCAGTGGTGTGTCCATCGTAACAGATGCGACTTACAGCTTGTAGGTCGTAGGTTTGAACCCAGACAGGCACTATGTTTTATGTTAAGGGTTTGGTTTCCGCACTTAGTCCTTCAGTGGACCATTGTGCGTCGGCCGTCGGTGGTTATTCCAACCAGCCCACCTCCCTCCAGAAGCTGATCAAATCTCCTGGTCTGTTGAGAACATCTGTGTACGATCTGGGTGTCCCGAGGGTTTCTGACCTTATCTGACGCCTGCGCACTCAAAGAGCACATGCGCAATGGTTTCATCAGCCTCCATGCAAGCCCTGCACAGAGGACTGTCTGTTATGCCTAATGTGTAAAAGTGTTTATTTAGTGAGCAGTGTCCCGTGATGGTCCCCGTCACCAGGCGCAGGCCTTTCCTGTCCAGTCGTAGTAGGCGCCTGGTTAGCCTGCCATTCAATGACGGCATGGCTTCTTTGGACTGCCTGCAGCCTGGTGACGACGTCCACCAGCTTTCTGCTTGTGTATGGGTGTGCTCCTGTAGCCACCTGCGTAGTTGGTTGAAGGGGATGGGCACGATAGGTTCCGGTCCACAGACTGACATACTGGAAGCCCGTCTGGCCAGCTCGTCAGCTGCGTCGTTGCCTAGCGATCCACTGTGTCCTTTTATCCATTGTAGTGTCACTGTATTGCAGTTCGATACCGTTACCCGCTCGAGCGCATTGTGACATTCTAGTATTAGATTCGATGTAATGCTTTCAGACAGGCACTTTACTTTGTGTAAATTATTTCATCACCACTGCTCTCAAAACGGTGAAGGAAAACATCGTGAGGAAACCGGCATGTCCTAGAACCAAAAAATCAGAAGAATACGCAGAAGCATACGCTAGAGCTTAAGTTTCTTTGGCAATTAAAGCAACACAGTGAAGAGCAACAGTGAAGCTAGAACTAAAAATGTAGGTAAAAACTGAAATTAGAAATCGATATTCTTCAGTAAAATGTTCTCAGGGGTTCTTGTTTTGAAACCCTTGGGAACTAAAAATCCGGAATATGTCCAAAAATTAATTCTCATCACACATTATGAAATCGATCAATGCGATGGTGATTTTTTTTCTCTTCCTAACTGGCAAATCGGATTCACTGTCACTATCATCGCTATTAGAGCTTTATTCCCACAATATTTCGCGGAGTAAAGACATACCTAATTTGTTTTAATAGGTACTTTATTCAACAACACAATATTTTTATAGGTTACAACTGCAAAGCAGATGACATTACAATGACACTAACCGTAACTATAGCCCTTAACCGGCCGAAATTGGTCGATTAATGTTATAGTTATGTGTGACGTCATTTTAACAATTGTGACAAAAGTTAAAACGATGCAACCCGAATTTCGCTTAACCGGAGATTTGACGTCTGTCAAAGCTTTCATTATAGTTAAAAATGGCTTGTTATAGTTATTTATGACGTCATTTTAACAATTCTCAAACCGATGCAACCCGAATTTTGCTTAACCGGAGATTTGACGGCTGTCATTGGATTGGTTATGGTTATAGTTAGCTGATGCAACTCACTCTTACTGTTGTTTAGATTTCATAATTAATTTACTCAGTTTGAATTTCCGCGCATTATTTGAGAAAAGTACTACACAAGCCTTGGCCACAACACAACTAATCATTGATGGACTTACGTATGTGTGTCTCAGTTTCGCCTCGGCCCACATTTACACTTTCGTCCATTAATGCCTCTTTTGCTGGCCGCTGCAGTAATGTACTATTAGGTACCACTTGATTTCGGTGTAAACAATAATCGAAAACAGTAGACACAACATGTAGAATGCATATTTTATACCATAAAAAGTGGGGTTACAGAGTCTTGTATGTATAAACAATCTGTCCAGCCTTTTCCCAATTATGATAGGATCAGCTTCCAATTTAACCAGATGCAGCTGAATACCAGTATTTTACATGAAGCGACGCCACAGCACCCTGTCCTCCGCCTTCCGCATACAGTCTACCCCAGCCACCTTCTTTAGGTCGTCCGTCCATCTAGCTGGGGGCGTCCTACACTACGCTTGCCGATACGCGGTCTCCACTCCAGGACTCGTCTGCTCCACCGGCCATCGGTCCTTCGACAGATATGGCCAGCCCACTGCCACTTCAGTTTGCTTACTCTGCAAGCTATGCCGGTAACTCTGGTTCTTTTCCGGATTTCATTCCTGATCCACAAACCAGCTACTGGATAATATGATGCCTCTTGTCTGTTTAAATATGTTCATATGATATTGTACGTGAAAATTTCGGTCAGTTTGGTTTCAGTTTAGTGAATACGTGGTTAAGGTCAAATATTTCATTTATTTACACAAAGCGAATGATCTGAATCAGTGATCTTCTCATTTGATTTATTGTTTATCATACGCCGTTGACTACTGCGTTCATTTTAGCTTGTTTATGGAAATAATTCTCGCGGAAAATCTTTCTCATAATGTTCTTATCGCTTTCACCATTCCTAGGTATTCTTGTATAGGTATCCTATTATTTCAAAAGAAACACGAAAATCTTAGGCATGTTGGGGTAAGTTCAGTTAATTTTAAATAAAACAAAGAAGAACTCAATTAGTCGTAGCCTTGCTTGCCGTAGATCTGGGGAAACTTTAATAAACTTGTAAAGAAGAATAAGGCATTCAATGATTATGAACAAGAACACTGATAACTTTTCTTAGTAATTATGTTTAAAATTGTCTGGAACAAAAAACCGGTGTAATTTCTTTTACATTTTGTTTTCTTGATCTGCTATTATTTGGTTGGTTTTTCTTCATATGTGCCCATTTAATTTGAGATATTGAAACCTTATAATTATGTAATGATTGAAAATAGGAAGTGAGGAGGGGCCCGTGGCTAAATAATAACAGCCGCACAGGTCGATAGATCAGGTTAAGCTACGCTTTTCGCGGTTGATCTGTGAATGGGTGACCATCTTTACATACCGTGACCACTCCGTGCCTCGGAAAGCACGTTAAGCCGTTGGTCCCGGCTGTCATTCGTGGATCTTTGACAGTCGTTACGGGTAGTCAGAAGCCCGAAAGTCTGACAACCAGTCTTATCAAGGGGTATCGTATTACCCAGTAATTGGGTTGTGTGTGGAGGTCAGATAGACAGTCGCTCCATGTAAAATAGACTAATAAAGAAATAGACTAGAAGCCGACCCCAATATAGTTGGGAAAAAGCTAGGCAGATGATGAAAATAGGAAGTGAGCTTAATGGTACCAAGTTGATGAACTTGGTACAAATTCAGACTCCAGGTTTAGCAACCTGGAGTTTAATTTTTACCCAGTCTGTCTAAGATTTTCAAAAAATGCGACACCGAAAGAGAAAATTTAAAAAAAGGGTGAAGTCAAGTGAGAATTTCCCAAAAATATTAAAAACCGTCTAGCTCCTGAACTATCACACTAATATTATAAAGGCGAAAGTTTGTGAGTGTGTGTGTGTGGGGGTGTGTTTATAAGTTTGTTACTTCTTCACGCTCAAACGGCTGGACCAATTTTGCTAAAATTTGGTATGGAGGTAGCCGACACCCTGGATTAACATATAGGCTACTTTTTATCCCGATATTCCCACGGGATCAACATTTACGCAGGTAAAACCGTGGGGCGCAGCTAGTAAATAATAAATAATCGCTGAACATATATATGGGAGTGTTTCAGAAAGCCCTTGAAGAGAGGCTTCTAAAAAATCCTTTTGACGTCCTTTCACAAGCCACCCCTGTAGCAGTTCCACGATGATACTTATATGATCGAGCCATTTGGGGTTGAAATCACTTTGACTTTCAAGACATCGCCAAGCGGTTGGTCGACTCTTCATTTTGGTAAGAGGGCTGGCCTATATTTTGGCCAAAGAATCAGCATTCCTATTGACAGCGATGCGGACGAATTTTTATATGCCTTTTGATTATTTCCCCCGACCCCCCTTTTTATATACTTGTACATAATTATTTTTTTAAACTGTTAGCTTTTTAAATTAATGTAAATATACCTGTTCTTACGATGATACTCAAATTATTTAGTCTCGATACTAAGTTTCAAAAACTTTCACCTTTTTCTACGAACCGACTCAAACTAGTAATTTATTTATCACGAAATTCTCCTAAATACCTAGTCGAATGAAGAAGCTCGCTAAACCAATTCATTTGGATGAATTGACTGGCAGAATTTGTAAGTGAGTGTTAGTGAGTGAGTTAGGTTTGGCAAGTAAATGAAAACAGACATGAATGAGAATCCGAATTACTTCAGTCTATTTTCATTTACTTTCGAGACCTAATTCAATTCATCCATTTGTCTTAGGTAAACCTCTAAAAATTTTACATGGTCCTTCGAGCCGGATTTGAACCAGCAAGTGATTGCCTGCACGAGAACTTTTAAAAAAATAATTTTAATTGACTTTAGTATTAGTTAACATGGAGTTCTTAAGCTTGAGAAAGAGGGTTTTTTCCTAAATCATTTCACGCGGTATTGAAAAACAATTGGTAAATTGTTTAGTTTGACTTTGATAAGGAGACTTTTCACTTTTTCGGATGACAGCGATGCGGACGAGTATTTTGACGCCAAGTGTCCTTTGTTTTTGTATTTATTTGTATAGTAAGTCAGTTAGTCATTTAATTTAGTATCTAGTGTAAATAGTTTGTATTTGTTTATAAAAAAAAAGAAACTGCAAACTGTGACGTACTCTTAAAAGCTATTTCCAAATACCAGATCATCAGATATTCAAGTCAAGTAAAAAGCAATGCGATGTAAATTCAGATAAGGCTCTAGGCTACAATAGGTAAGCGTCAATTGGCCACAAAATATAAGTAAACCGAGACAAGATAGCTCCAAGGTCTTTATTATTGAACGCAGGTGAGATTTCAGACTTGAAAGAAATACAATTCTTTTATAAAATCCATGCACGTTTTGATAATAAATCTATAGGTAAGTCTTTGTCATGGCTGTTAAGGTTAATAAATGTATTTAAAGTGACATTCAGCTCCTGAATAAATCTTTTCTAGCAGACGAAATCGATTTAAACACGATTCACGATTTTTTTTTATGTGTACCGTACAAAGGAGCCTTTGCACTTACGGTGCGGCGTATAAATCGCGCCGTAGAAAAGATGTGTCAGTCAATAAGCTTTCATAGTGGATCACTATGGAAGCTTTTTGACAGACACCTTTTTTAAAGCAACAGAAAAAGAATAAGCCGGTAAATAACTGTTTGCCATTGTCGACTTAGAAAAAAAACCGGGCAAGAGCGAGTCGGACTCGCGCACCTAGGGTTCCGTACCATCATATGTTTTTAAATTTTCACCGGCGAGCTACTAACTAGATCTCGTTCAAACCAATTTTCGGTGGAAGTTTACATGATACATCATATATTTTTTTTAGTTTTATTATTTTCTTATTTTAGAAGTTACAGGGGGGGGGACACATTTTACCACTTTGGAAGTGTCTCTCGCGCAAAAAATTATGTTAGAAACCTCAATATCATTTTTGAAGACCTATCCATAGATACCCCACACGTATGGGTTTGATGAAAATAATTTTTTTGAGTTTCAGTTCTAAGTATGGGGAACCCCCATAATTTATTGATTTTTTCTATTTTTTTGTAAAAATCTTAATGCGGTTCACAGAATACATCTACTTACCAAGTTACAATAGTGTAGCTCTTATGGTTTCGGAAAAAAGTGGCTGTGACATACGGACGGACAGACAGACAGCCATGACGAATCCATAAGGGTTCTGTTTTTTGCCATTTGGCAACGGAACCCTAAAAAGACGTCTGGATTACCGACAGCAGTCTTTTTATTTAGTTACAGTGTTTTATTTACTTCTTAAAGAACAGCTCTGTTAAATAATAAGATTTTTAAAGCGGATTTTAGTCTCTAACTCTGTAGGTAGAAAAATTTATGAAGGTAATACCTTTATCTAAAACTAACAATCCTACTTTATTAACCCACTTTAGACCTATTTCTATTTTCCCATTTCTCTCTAGTTTTTGAGCACATATGTAGTTCACAGACAATTATCATTTTTCTTGGCGTTAAATCCCAATGGGTCGATTTAACTACGATACTTTTCCACTACTGTTCCTACTCCGTGTAATTTGGGCCGCGGACCAGAAGCCAGTTGCCCCCTAACCCGTAAAACTCGATAATATCGCCTTTACAATCCGGTTTTCGCTCGGATTACAGTACTGTAACCGCGCTTTTGAAGGTGACTGACGACATCCGCTGGGCTATGCAGAATAATTCCCTTACTCTTCTTGTACTCCTCGACTTTAGTAGCGCCTTCAATTTAGTAGATTTCGACATTTTACTAGGTTTACGCAAATCTATCAATTTCTGTACTTCCACTTTAGCCTGCACCCTGTTTGCGTAACACACTATCAACCGGAATCTGAATCATTTTCAAGCAAATTGCTAATCCATTGCTTCATAAGTTAGAAAAAATTGTCTGATCAACATGTAAATAACGCAATGAATGTTGTTGAACTGTCAAAATGAAACCGATCTCCATTGATAATGTGTTACGCAATTGCCCCACGTGGTTCAGTACTTATCTTCGGGGACGCTTTACTTTGGCACACATTACTTTGTGTAAATAATTTCATCACCATTGCTCTCAAAACGGTAAACATCGTGAGGAAACCGGCATGTCCTAGAAGCAAAAATTCGAAGACATATTGTGACATCTGCCAACCCGCACTGGGCCCGTGTGATGTATTACAGCCCACTCCCTCTCGAAGAGAGGAGACCCGTGTCCCAGCAGTGGGCACATTGTTATGCAAAGTTAAGGTAAGGTCAAGATATACATGCTTTATCAATAATTTCAGCCAGTTGACGTCAAATCGAATTGAAATGGAAAATAAATCACTTAGAACGAATTTCATATTGAATTTATTGTAACTCAAAAGTGATAAATGCAAAATCTTATTAGAGATAATTTTCTTCTACTTCACAAAAAAAGATAAATCTGCTGAAGTAATTCGCTAAAAACGAGAAACGAAAGAAAACCTTTTTTTTCTTTTTGGTATCGTATCCTTTATCTTCATTGTGCGGTATCCTCTCTAGCTAAATCTTTACATTTGTATGCAAACTGGCTTATTTATTCTCTGTTGAATAGAATTACTTTTATTGGCGAGATTTCCTTTTATTTTTCATTTGTAGGGGTCAAGGTACAGTCACGAGCATAAATACGTTACAATTACGAAGATTCAAAAGCAATATTCTCCTAAAGTATTGATAGAAATTTTAAGGCGTTTCGAATAATCGAAACCATCCTAATATTATAAATTCGAAAGTAACTCTGTCTATTATGTCTATCTGTATGTTACCTTTTCACGCTTTTATCGAAATCCGTTCAGTGGTTTAGACCACTGAGCGGATTTCGATAAAATTTGGCAGAGAGATAGATTGCATCCCGGGGAAGGACATAGGATAGTTTTTATCGACATACCTCGCGAGCGAAGCCGCGGGCGGAAGCTAGTTTAGTTATAAAAAAGGGCTTTTTTCAAAGTCACAGTAGTTTTTTCACGAGAAAATCGCTTTTCAAAGTTGCGACCGCTGAGCGTGGGGTCCTGTTTTCGATTCTCAGTTCGGGAAAATTGTTATTGGGTTTTAAAATAAGGAATTTATTAATAACAGCCCGGAGTTTGGAAGTTAGCGGTGTGATACCCCCGTGCCTCAGAAAACACGTTAAGCCGTTAGTCCTGCGCCTGATCTCTCTCCGGTCCCATCGGACTTTGGAAGTGAGAGAAGAGAGAGTGCACCTGTGTCTGCGCACACACTGGTGCACTATAATCATTTCTTGCGCCGAAGGCTAGTCTCCATTGAGATTGGCCATTAATGACCGAAGTACGGCCTGGAGAGCTATTATTATTCGCGCAGCTTGAACACCTTCCTTCATATAAGTTAGTTTACAGACTTGGTGCGAGCGAATTTTATCTAGTATCCCGCGAGAGAGCCCAGATTTTTAGTAACAAAAGAATTGGGAAAATATAGACGTAATTTCGGCGCAAACCGGGATCACTCTGCATATTGCTGTGAACGAACCAAGCAGAAAAGCCACAGCGCTCGTTTCGACCACCACAAGTGTCCATTCATCATGCTTCATCACCATTTCGCCATGAATTGTCCAGCCATTACGTTAAGGGGCTTACCTACATGACCTTAAGGACGGTCACTGTCTGACTGCATAGAAAAGAAAGAAATGCGCGAATGACACAACGCTGGTAATTCATTGCGAAATATGAAGTAATTATTCAATTACAAAAAATCTATTGGTTGGAGTAAAAAACTCAAACATTATTGTTTTAGTATGTTGCTTGTAGAATAATCTGACAAAAAATCAGAATGATTGTATGTATATTAGTGTGGTTTTTAATGTAAAAATAAAGTTTTTAGAGGTATCTTCATAATTTTTTTCCATCGTACAGACGGCAGCACATCAATGTAAACTCTATACATATCTATAACTACGACGCGTCGTATAGTGTTAGAAAGAAAGTATCCTTGGTATGATTGGTGGAGTTTTCAACGTTTCTAAAATTGCCCAATGGTTGCACATACTAAGAATTGGCAGCCAATTATCATGTCTCACTAGGAATAAGCCACACCCACCGCTCCCGAGATCGTTTGACGTTTATTCAGTACGTCACTTGGAGTTGTGTTGTGTGGTACTGTGCGTTCAGTGCCTGGCGGGATGTCTTCTGTCCCCAGACATTTTTGACTGTGCGTTTTTTAATTATTTTTACCAAAGTTTTTGAGTGGATCATGCCGGGTGATTGATATTTGTCGGTAGACGACGATAACGGTGAGTAATATTTTTTGTATTTATAATTTTTAAAGTGAAATAAAATAAACAAAGGTTAGTATTGAAAAAATGTGTCAATGGTGTTTTTCTATAGAATTTTCGAATTAATAGAAGGGATAGGTAGGTAGGTATCTTCTTTGGGTCAGTAGGTCGTCTTAGGGGCGGTTCTTTCCTAATGATGGGTGCGCGCTGTAGGGTAGGTAACCGTGAAAGCTTAAATTCAGAGTTATACCTACGTGAGCATAATTCGATGAACTTATTGTTTTTGATTCCATTTAGGGCTGATTTTTCCAACGCCAGTTAATTTTTTAGCCAGCCAATTTTTTACTATTGGAGGAATAATATTGAATTTTTGACAATTCTTCAATACTTACAAAAACTGTCAGATGTCAATTTTATTACAATAACCAATGATATTCTAAAACAAAAATTATCTGTCGATTGAAAAATCAGCCCTTGGTCATGGAACATTCTAAACAAAAGTTATTCCAGCGGTGCTATTCTGTAAAAATCTCACCGTGAAAACTTAGGTGAAGTGAGCGTGGAGTGAGCTGTCAATAGTGTCAATCCCTAGCAAAAACAAACTCACATCACCTAAGTTTTCACGGTGAGATTTTTACAGAATCGTCCGGCAGTAGTAGTGATTGGATTTTAAAGTAAATACCGTAAACGCAGGTTACTTTAGCTAATTTTTTCATCTTTTACTGACTTAAAAAAAAAGGAGGTTATCAATTCGACACGTATGTATGTAATATTATTGGAATTGCATTATATGCACATAATAATATGACAATCTATTAGGGCTTCCAAACAAATATACAAAATTTTGTAGACGTATAATGTAATAGTATGTTTGTCCATGCATTTTTCCGCAACTATTAATCGGATCGTGACCATTTTTTTTGTATTGGCTTACATTTACTTCAACTTAGGGAATAGTGGAAGTTTCATCTAAATCGAGTCAGTAATTTTCAAGATATGGACTAATACGTGTAAGTGTGACGACCTGGCTTATTGATACGAGCTACGGGTGTAGTGTCAAAGGGAAAACATCTCAAAACCTTGGTCAAATTCTAGTGCAATATTTAAAACAAAACTATTGCCTACTTATTACAAACAAATATTCCAGTTTTTACTTAAAACTAAAAATATCAAAATAAAAAAGTAATTTAAAAAAAAATTAAACCGACTTCAAAAACTCAAAATTGTGAAATAACTTTAATTTCAGAAGTCTGTGGCAAAAAACTACAACTAAAATAAAGATCCCAAGACACCGACTTCCGAAATTAAAGTTATTTCACAATTTTGAGTTTTTGAATTTGGTTTAATTACTTTTTTTTTAGAAACCCTTTGATAGTAGGGATTATGGTGGATTTCTTAGCATTTTAATATATTTGTTTTACAAAATATAGGTATGTGTATATTTTCTTTTGTTTTTTACTTTTGAGCCAATGTTGTTCTTTGAAGAGGGTTAGTTTGACTTGACCTGCAGATTTTGTCGACACAAAAACAATATTTATGCATTGAGCCAATGTAGCCCTATACAACAATAGAAAATAGAAAACCCTTTTTTGTATTGACCCAAAGTTCCCCCCCAGAGCTAAAGTAACCCGCGTTTACCGGTACCTACGCAATTATGCAACGAACGCCGGGCGTGCGAATAGTGAATGTTATTAAAAGTGATAGAATAGGAATATCGTTTTTAATAGTATTCGTAGTAGGTATCTGACAGCAATTTTTGAGAATTTTAGGCCGCTTTCCGAATTAGCTATAATCGCTCACAGCGCTCACATCATCTCACATGCGTTCCGATTTAGGTATTACGATTATGACAGCTGAGAGCTGTCCACAATTCGGAACGCCCGCGCCCCCGTGAACGCGCTCACAGTGCTTACTCAATGTAAAAACGATATTATTACACAGTACCTATTTCCTAAACACCACATTTCTTCTTCTTTGGTTAGGTGGCGACTATCAGCCAGAAGCACAATTTCGAAAATGCCACGTTAGTTTAATTTTATGTTAAGATGCAAATCTAAACAAAACACACACTGACATCCTCACACACACACTGTCATTTTTGACAGCGCTCACGGTGATATTATTCTAGGGTCGACGTTATCGCAAGATGGCGCATGTCATGACGTCATCTATGACGATTCACGGGACATCGTTATCGCGCTCACGCTAATTCGGTACGGGTTTAAGCACGCTCACATCGATTATTTCCTAACTCGGAACGCAGGGTTAATGTGAAGAAAAATTGTAGGCAGAATAGTTACGTAACTTGTATCTACTTAAATTGAAAACGTGATTTTTTGTTTATAGGAATATTTGCGTGATTTTAGTGTCAAATGAGAGGATTATGTTTAAAACTGATATTCCCGTTTGAATTATGATGTAAATCGGTCAACGGGTTTAGAGATAGAAAGAATTTTGTATAAGTAATGAAAACATACCAAAGTTCGATTTTAGTAAATTAATGTTCTAGAAAGTTTTTTTTATTATAGATAGGATAAATGTTGTTACTTAATACGAAAGAAGATTACATAGGCTACACAATATAATGAAATTGTAACGATCGCCTAGGCATACAGAACATAAAAAACTGGCCAAGTGCGAGTCGGACTCGCACACGAAGGGTTCCGTACCACAAAAACGCCGAAAAAAACACGTTTGTTGTATGGAGACCCCCTTAAATATTTATTTTATTTTAATTTTATTACTTATTATTAAAGTAAAAATACAACTGAGTATTTTGTGAATATTTCATGTGCCTACCTGTTACCACTACCTATTGATATCGATCAAAAAAGGGCAATAAAATCGCGTTTGTTGTATGGGCCCCCCTTAAATATTTATTTTATTTTGTTTTTAATATTTGTTGTTATAGCGGCAACAGAAATACATAATTTGTGAAAATTTCAACTGCGACAACTATCGCGGTTCTGGAGATACAGCCTGGTGACAGACAGACGGACAGACAGCGAAGTCTTAGTAATAGGGTCCCGTTTTTATCCTTTGGTTACGGAACCCTATAAAACAGGGCTTTATAGTGTCAGAGCCAAGAGAAAATTAGATGTAGGTAAAAGTGGCTTAAAATCAAGGGCCTCTTTGCCTTATAGTAATTGAGTAATCGTGGGCAAATAAACTAAGCTATTTGTTTCGTTCCAGAAAAGAACAGTTTACTTCGGGCTTCGGCGGTGGGAAGAAAGTGGAAGCATTGAAGCCCACCACCGCCAACTTTACGCGAGAGCCACTACGGGGCGGCAGACGATGCGGCTATGGTCGCTGCACACTCTGCCGATCCTTTTCTGAGCACACGAGTAACCTCAACTTCTTACAGCGTGAGTCCATGTGTAGCTTGTAATCACACTTACCTATCACCTTAGCTTATTCATCACTAACATAAAACATGGTTTCCTTAAAAATAATAACAAAATTGATTAAAATAATACCTACTCCCTAAGTGTGCGTCTTGCCTGAGTGAAGGCGGCGCACCGCGCAGGCGGAATGAACGGCGCATTAGGCCGGTCGCACACGTTCGGTTTCCTGATCAGGAATTCAGATTCGGAGACCCTGAATGCACGCATTTCATACAAAATCGTCTCTAAGCGCATACGTTCTTATATATCATCGGTAAAGAAAAAATCTAAATCTAAACTTCTTACTCTTCTTTTTTTTGCTTTTTTTCTTCTTCTTCTTGCTTCTTTCTAAATATTGTAAACGTTTGAGTTTTGATATCGACATTATTATGGCCTAAGTTAAATGGACGCGTAACTAAACATGCGCGCACGCATCAATTTCCCGCATGCACTAAGGACAGTTATCGACGAGTAAATCCGCTCCGCAATCCGTCATACGCGGTGCGCTTTCACTCAGGACCCACACTGATAGACAAAATAATGTTTCCGGTTTTATGCATACCGCGCGGCCAGACTCAGCTAATATTATTTCAAGTTAAAGAAATATCAACTTTATTTTAATGGTAATTAAGTTGATTTCAGAGTGACTAGCACTATTGAAAAAGTTAAAGTTGTAGCGTAAACTGAACTTTATTGTGTAGGATTTAAAGTTATTTTTCCATAAAGTCATTTTTGTTAACGATTTTTGGCAAATAAATCGCGAATGCAAATTAGTTAAGTTAGCCCGTATAATTTCTCATAACAAAGAATCCCATGTAAGTATTGAAATTGACAAAATTTTCTTTGTTTTAGATATCAATGGACACAGTCAGGAGGCGCCTGAAGGACGTCGGAAAGAAATACCGCCGCCCTGCTAAGAAAATTCAAATAACCCAGGCGCAGGTCACAGACGTAGCTATAATATTGAAATTGTATACTTCTTTTCGCATCATTGTTAAATTCTTGAGAATTTGTCCTTTACTATTGTTAGTGATAATTTAAGTTTGGGCCGTCACCCACTGTCGTGGCGGCATGACACGACAAGGAATTTTAGGAAGCGCAAATGATTTGAAATCTTATTTTATCGTGATTAGCGTTCACAATGCGGCATGCCAGAACGTGCCGAAGGAAACCAAAGCAGGCTGTGACGTATTAATGAAATGTTTTTGTTAACAGTGTTTAATTAGATTCGAGATCATCTGTAAGTATTACAAAAATCCCTTGTCGTGCCGTGCCACCAGTGGACAGTGGGTGCCAGACCACAGCCCAGTCAAATTATACGAATCTGGGTAAAAGCTTATTTTTACTTGGCAATCAAATGCTACCGCATTTTTTTTTTTTGTTTTGCGGATGGGAAATCATCAAATGACCCCTCCCGCTCTGGGTGGAGCGGAAGGGAGTGTCAGACTCTTACTGACTAAAACCCACCCGTGTTCCTTCCTTAGCCCTTTATGTTCCGGGCCAGCGGTAACCCTTTCGGGCAATCCCGCTGACCCGGCAGAATGCTACCGCATTTGATTTTGCTTGGTAGGCATTGGTGGATGTAACTTTATAATTAATGTTACAAATAAAAATAAAAGTTTGTAAAACATAAATATTATCTACTTGTTTTTAATTTAAGTATAGGTATACTAAATAATAATAACGCCTTCCAAAGGTCCCCGAGATGTGTTAGGCATTTTAAAAATAATAATAATAATTCTTTATTGACGTAATAGGTTACAGGAACTTTTATGTATGAAGCATGTTTATTATAAATTACCTAATTAAATAAATAAAAATATTAAATTGTAGGTTATTTAAAATTAAACTATGTAAATGGCTGAATGAAAATAATTTCTATAATATTAAGGATTTTTTTAACATAAATTATAATGTTTAAAAATTCAAATTTGTTTATTTGTGAAGTTTGCATGCTTTAATTTTTAAGCAAAACTTGTATGATTTATTAACACCTGTGTATAGGTATACCTACCATGTTTTACGCAAATAAATTATCTTATCTTATCTATGGTATAGTTTGGTTTTATAAACTTTGTTGTAAGTATATTTTAATTTAAAGTAGGTAGGTATTTGTGTGTTTTCAATTATATTTATGGTTAACATTAAAAAGATTATGATTGTTATTCCGCATTTTATTTTGATATTTTTCCAGGGTTTCACACGCGTTCCTGTAGGAACATAATATCTTAGGTATGTCCTTTTCTGATTGGTAGGTCTGCAAAATTCCATGATGATCGGTTGTGTAGTTATGGCGCCAAAAGCAGTGGGGTAGCTACCGCCGTATCTGTTATACAGGGGGCCCCGACCGACGGCATATTTATTTCCTACTTAAAAAAACGTCACCGACTCACCGTCCGTTAAAAAAAAGCTTGTCGCGAGATTTAAGTAGGTACTCGTATTTACTTAGTTTGAAAATTTATAAAATTAAAATCAATCAGATCACATGTTATTTAATTTATTTGTAACACACAGGTAAACCTCGCGACAAGCTTTTATATCATATCAGTTGTGTAATGACGTTAAAAGTTGATAGTAAAAGTTTTAAAGGAAAAGTTTATTTTATTATTTTTAGCGCATTGAAATAAAAGCTTGTTTTAAAAAAAGATTTCTACTTTTAATTTATTTTTTACTTTTTAGTTACTGGACAGGTTTCTCAGTCTGTTCATCTCATTCACGACATCACGTAATGCTATGTTCACATGCACGCCGTGCAGCCCGGCGGGCTGCCTGGCGGGCTGCGCGGCATGCAGCCCGCCCCAGGTCGGCGAACATTCAAGCTGTTCACACGCACGCCGTCGTGTCAGTCAGCACGCCCGGTTCGCGGCATTCACGTTCACAGGCGCGTTTACGGGCTCGGGCGTACCGTTTACACGCTCGTGAATGTGAATGTGCACGTTGAATGTCGAGTTGAACGCGCGTGTGTGAACATAGCATTACACCTTGATGCCACTCAGTCCTCGGCATGGCCTCACCATGACTTGAGTGTTTGGAGGAATGCGCCACTTATTTCAGCTGGAAGCTTACTTCTGCCTTACGAAACACAGTTCCAGGTTTCATTTTGGAGTTATCATTCTCCTAGACAGGTTGCAAACCAATGCTGTTGACGCCAATCTCACCAAATTACACAAGTAAAAGTTAACCAACCGATGCTACAGACACGAACAATTCGACCTTAATATCATAATCGAGGACTCCAAAAACCCCAGTACACCAAAATTGCAGACGGATTGGAGCAACGGAGTTTAACTCGCATTCGTATTCTCACCTTTCATTTGATACCCATTTATTGTAGGAAAGCAAAAAAAACTGCGCAACGTTGGCGATATGAAATGTTTATACACCCTCATACCATTGGGTCATCCATCTAATCAATCAGACATAATCCACATTCATAACAAACGGAACGAACTTTTTTCCCAAATTTGTTGGAGTTGCATATTCGCGCCAACCAAGATACTCGTCAAGACGAATCAAACGAGCCCAAACTCGATGGGGTTGCGTTGTTTAATGACGGAGTTCCTATGGCCCCCTTTCAGCTCCATCATCAGACCCTGGTTACCATGTAGTATCACAGTACTCGTCAAGACGAATCAAACGAGCCTAAATTCGATGGGGTTGCGTCGTTAAATTACGGAGTTCCTATGGCCACCTTCCGGCTCCATCATCAGACCCTGGTTACCATGTAGTATCAAAGTACTCGTCAAGACGAATCAAACGAGCCCAAACTCGATGGGGTTGCGTCGTTTATTAACGGAGTTCCTATGGCCACCTTCCAGCTCCATCATCAGACCCTGGTTACTATGTTGTATCAAAGTACTCGTTAAGACGAACTAAACGAGCCCAAAATCGATAGGGTTGCGTGGTTTCATTACGGGTTCCTATGGCCACCTTCCAGCTCCATCATCAGACCCTGGTTACCATATAGTATCAAAGTACTCGTCAAGACGAATTAAACGAGCCCAAACTCGATGAGCTTGCGTCGTTTAATTACGGAGTTCCTATGGCCACCTTCCAGCTCCATCATCAGACCCTGGTTACCATGATTGTAGTATCAAAGTACTCGTCAAGACGAATTAAACGAGCCCAAACTCGATAGAGTTGCGTCAGTTAATTACGGAGTTCCTATCGCCACCTTCCAGCTCCATCATCAGATCAGCTCTATGTCATAATAATATTGCATTGTCATCCGATTTATACATGCATGCAAAATTTCAGCTTAATCGGATACCGGGAAGTGGGTCAAATTTAACTTTCAAGAGTCCACCTTCACACAAGTCAATAATAATAAAAGCTTTTAAAAATCGTTTATTTTGGAACAATAACATATACAATAGGTATTATAAAAATAGTTAAACGATGGTAAGTAACTACAAAAGTTAATAACTGTGGCGCAGCTATCAATAAGAACGCGCTAAAACAGGTGACCGCCATCGCCAGCCCGTCAGTAAGTAGGTAACAAAACCCGGAAAAGGTCATTAAACCCTGCTTGAAATTTAAAAAAAGAAATGTTTTTCTGACTTCAGATTAAACCTACCTACCTGTCTACTTAACAATATTCATCGAGAGCGTGAAATTTCGCTAATTAATTGTGTAACAGTGTATACCGTACTTACCTACCAGGTTAAATGTAATATGAGTAGGTAATACCTACTTAACGTAATTTTCCAACAAATACGTAAAAATGAAGGATTAAGTAATTAAAAGATCATTTAAATAAAAAATATTGATTATAAGCTTTCATACTATTTAGGCATTGCGCGGGCCACCGCCGCCGCCTGCTTTTATATTATTTCGATCGCATGGCCATTATTTCGATTCGATTCAAGTGTTCAACCTGCTACGCTATTTCTTATCGCACAGTATTTTATTCTACACCACGACGATCATACGCACACACCCTCACGTACGCACTGCAGCACGAAACATTACAAGTAAGAACAGACAAAAAGCTATATATCTCTTTCGCACGATTCTCGCTGTTGCGCGCATAACGCGTTCAAGGTCAATGTGGGGTAACCTGATGTGCTGGCGACTGTACCTATCAAATTAGTTGTATTATGTTTTCAATACGCTACCTAGCATATATCCTGAAGAATATCATATATTTTTCTGATTTTGTTTACTGTAGTCGATCATATACTTTTATTATTTCTAAAACTTTTATTATTTCTTAAGTTTAGGTCCTGCAAGCCCATTAACGCCAACAACCAGAGTACCAGCACATTAATTAATTAAAACGCCCGACACATAAAGTTTATTGCACAATATTTGACGCGTTATTCGATGCCATAACTTTTATGATAAAGCCCCACTCCACGCGCACATGGATGGTATGTGGAACTTTGTCGGTTTATCCGACATTTATTGGTTGATATTGTATAGTCAGCCTTGACTATGAAACAAAAAATACTGAAATACAATGTCCAAAAACGTTACCAATTTAATCTTTTTTCTGCTCATGGGTGACTATAATTCGTTGGTCATCACGTCTACGCCGGCTGTCGCTGAAAACCAACGGGGCTCAGTCTCAGCATTATGTTGAGCGATGGCCGTTTTGCGTGGATGTGACGCATATTTTCCCATAACTTGATCTTTTTTGTGGCTTAGTTCTTTCTCTGCGTCATGATTGCAGCAAATAAGAGTATTTTCTTTCTTTTAATTCAATGAAGTTCTCGAAATTCAAAAAATATTTGCAAAATACTTAAGAAATTTTGAATTTCTCAGGCTATCGTCAGAAGTTGACAAGTTCTCAACTTTAAATTCAAAAACCGAGTGTCAAATTACGCCTGAATTTAAAGGATACTTGACTTTAACACCTACCTAAATATCCTTCTCAAATTACGATGCTCCATAAAGTACTTATCAGACGGTTTGAAACTTATCGGCGATTATTCCGCCATTAGACCCGTTTGCATGAAACATGGCGGTTCTTACACAAAAAGGTTAATAATAATAAATATCTTTATTTCCGAAAAATACAGATAATTGTACTATAAGTTTACAATTTTTGAATTTATAACAGTGAACATTTACATAAAACATTTGGCTGCTGAAGAAATCTGTTCACAATATATAAGATTCTGTCCTTATCTTGAAAGGACTATATGTGCAGATGACAGCACACCAAGCCATCCAAAATTGTAAAATAATCCCAATCAACTTTAAACATTATGCTTTAGCGATAAAGTTGAGAATCTATTAAAGAAATTTGACAGATTGTAGTGGCTTGATGTGCTGGCGTCTGTACTTAAACTGTCTCGAACATCGAATTTTCAGAAAAAAAACTGATTCAATACTGTTGGAACGAAAAAAAAGTTCGTTATCCTTCACGGTGTAAAATAAAATTTTCACAAAAAAAAATATTTACTCTTCACACATACTCGTTCGAACACGACACTGTACGGTAATGTAAATGAGACACATGACAAGGCGAAAAACACAGTGACAGGGGTTGAAAAAAGAGGGGGGGGGGGGGGTCAGTAAGAGTCTGACACTCCCTTCCGCTCCACCCAGAGCGGGAGGGGTCATTTGATGATTTCCCATCCGCAAAAAAAAAAAAAAAAGCGGTTGAAAAGGGAATGATTTTGTAATGATATATGCGTGAACAAAAAAACATCATTACCTAAATGGACTTTCCCACGAACGGGTTTGCAATTCAATCATTATGAAGGACATTTGAAAGCCTTTCGTGGTGTCCTTTAGGGGATTACAGGACCTCAACGCAAAAAAACGCAAGTTTTATAATGCCTAAAAATAGGTAGGTATATATTATGATCGACTATAATAAACAAAATCAGAAAATATGTGATATTATTCAGGATATAATTATGCTAGTTAGATAGTGTGTTGAAAACATAATACAACTAATTTGATACGATAGAAAAAATCATGAAGATACCTCTAAAAACTTTCTTTTTACAATAAAAACCATACTAATATACATACAATCATTCTAATTTTTTGTCAGATTATTCTACAAGAAACATACTAAAGTTTTGTGTGTGTTTTAATTTTTTCGTCCAAAAAACAGATTTTGTTGTAATTAAATGATTGCTTCATATTTTGCAATAAATTACCAGCGTACTTTACCCGTACCCGTACTTTAGATGGAGCGACTGCCTATCTGACCACAACCCAGTTAAGGGTAACACGTTGAAGAGACTGGTTGTCAGACTTTGAAGCTTCTGACGAACTGTAACTATTATCTAAAATCTACAAATGGAAGCCGTGTCCAACGGCTCACCGTGCTTTGTGAGGCACGGAGAGGTCTCGATATGTTAAGATATTCACCCATCCACGGACTGACCTCGGCAAGCAAACATTAAGCTGTTGATCGACCCGTGCGGCTGTTACTGCTAAGCCACGAGCTACATGTTCAGGGAAAAAAAAAGTGTTGCCCAAAATGTCCATCTTCAATAACAAACTCCTCGCAGTGGTCACGTCGCTCACAGCTGTCACAGAATGTCCCAAGAGCACGTAATCTTAGGGTATTTTACTTTCCCAAAAGAGATCCTTACATAAGGAAGTCTACCAATACGTGTTGTGGGTTCCATTAAACCCTTTGAAACTTGTCTTCATCTAAGGTAAAAGATGGGGCCCGTGGCTAAATAATAACAGCCGCACAGATCGATCGATCAGGTTAAGCTACGCTTGCCGCGGTTGGTCTGTGGATGGGTGACCATCTTTACATACCGTGACCCCTCCGTGCCTCGGAAAGCACGTTAAGCCGTTGGTCCCGGCTGTCATTCGTGGATCTTTGACAGTCGTTACGGGTAGTCAGAAGCCCGAAAGTCTGACAACCAGTCTTACCAAGGGGTATCGTATTGCCCAGTAACTGGGTTGTGGATGTCAGATAGGCAGTCGCTCCATGTAAAACACTGGTATTCACCTGCATCCGGTTAGACTGGAAGCCGACCCCCACAATGTTGGGAAAAGGCTAGGCAGATGATGATGATATGGCAAAAGATGGAACATTATGTATTTAGAAGTTTTATGAGGTAGATTTGAGGCGAAACGCCGGGAAACGCCCCAGGAGGACATATAATGACCTTAATGGTGATGTTGTTCAGAAAGGTCGGGCCGGCCCACGCCGGATGGCGAGTACTAAATGGTACTCGCAACCGGCGTGCGAGTATGAATGTAAACAAGGCTAAACTAGTATGTAAGGATCGTAGCAGGTGGTCAGCGGGATTATCCGAAAGGGTTACCGCTGGCCCGGAACATAAAGGGCTAAGGAAGGAACACGGGTGGGTTTTAGTCAGTAAGAGTCTGACACTCCCTTCCGCTCCACCCAGAGCGGGAGGGGTCATTTGATGACTTCCCATTCATAAGATATGGATTTCTCCCATAAGCACTTTTCCATAAGAGATTGGTGGTGGTAGAAATCTAACTTAGAAAGATATATTAATGATTCTAATTCTCTAAATATGTACCTGATAATGTCGCGAATCATATTTTGATCAAGATACAATCTGACACTGACCTGCAAATTGCAAAAAAACGTAAGAAAATTTCGAAGTCAAAGTAAATCGTAAATCGAAAGTCAGCGCCGGCTGTCGCTGAAAACCAGCGCTGACAAAGCTCTGTTTTGCGTAGGGTCGCAGCATAATGCTGAGCGATAGCCGTTTTGCGTGGATGTGATGCATGTTTCCCCCAACCTTTTCTTATTTTTTTTTGTGTTTATGTTCTTTTTTGCGTCATGTTTACCGCAAATAAACTATTTTCTTTATTTCTTCTTTCTTACATGTTTGAGAAAATTAATAAGTAGTAAAACCACATTCAAATATATGACGAATACTTTCACTTTTACTTTTTCTTTTTTTTTCTACTTTTATTTCGATGTGTGTTTTTCATTTTGTTTTATATCGGCACCTTGTTTTTTTTATATTATAATCATGGGTAATGGTCATCATCTAATATTATACTTTTGTGTCAAAGTCAAAGTTATTTTATTTGTAAAACATAGGTGGTGTAGAAACAGTTGTTATTCAAATATATAGGTACACTATGTTTTGCCAATGACGGCGTACAAATATGAATAAAATAATTAATTAAAAGTGAATTAACCAAAAATAATAATTTAAAAAATGTCAACAGAAAAAAATTAATAATAATTCAGTAATATAAAAATGTATGCTAAAATAGATGCTTCAGTCAAATAATTATTGTAGAATTAAGTCATAAAGTCAAATTAGAATTATTTAAAACAATTTTTTTTGATAGTATTAAAAATGTCTAGTAATAAAAAAGTTACAATACATAATGTCAAAATTTGTCTGTTAAAAAATCTGAGACACTATAATAACATTTTTGATATACATAGTTTTTAATTTTTGCTTAAATAAATTAACAGGTAATTTTTTTAGCTCTCTTGGCAATTTATTATAAACGACTGGTGCCATATGAAAAATACTCTTATACATTAAGGCAGTATTAGTTTTGCGGACACAGAGACGACTTTCATCTCTTTGAGTACGATTAAAAGCTTCAGATGCTAACACAAAAAGTTGAGGATTTTGTTTCACAAAGACAGCTACTTCAAATATGTAGAGTGAAGGCAAAGGTAGGATATTGTACTTCTTGAAGAAAGGTACACAACTCTCGGTGGATTTTAAACCAAACATAGCCCTAACGCACCGTTTCTGTGCCTTAAAAACGAGATCTTTGTTGGTGGAATTCCCCCAAAAAATGATGCCATATCTGAGTATAGACGCCACAAGCCCATGATATGCAGTCACGAGCGTAGGTACTCAAGTTAATTTTAAATGAAAGTTCATGTAGGGCATATGCTGATCGACTCACTCGCTTGCACAATTGTTCAATATGTGGTTTCCAAGTCATTTTATTATCAATATACAAGCCGAGAAATTTTGTAGTGTCTATTTCTTCAATAGGTTGGTTGTTATAATTTACGTTTAGGGTGCTATGTGCTGGTATGCGCTGTCTAAAGTTCAGTAGTTTTGTTTTACCTAAGTTCGCTTTTAGATTATTTAAATTCAACCAATTCATAATAGAGCTCAAGGTGCTATTTAAGTCATCTTCATAAGCATTTTTATCTCCACATTTGACAGTAACAGTGCTATCATCCGCGTTGTGCTGTCTTTTTGTGTGCGCCAAATAAATGGTTTACCTATCTATCAAATATATTTTCCAGAAAATGTGAAAACACATTGAAGGCTTAGGGCTGATTTTACCAAAGTCAGATATCTTTTTAAATCCGTGGAACTTATTCTAGGTATGAAAGTTTGGTGTAATGTGCCCTTAGTAAACTAGGAAATATTCTAGTACCTACAGTATAAAAATATTCTTCTTCGTCTTGGTATGTGGACTCATAAATATTTTATGTCATTGTTTATTATTTCCGAAAGGATGAAACTATACCTTTCCTGAATACCTGTATTTTTCTAGATAATAAAGTCCCGACTTACAATATACTGTTTTATGTACTTTTTATTAGGTCTTCCTTTATCTTTTATACAGGTTTGACATAAAGCTGCAAGTAAACAAGCAAACAAGTTTTGAAGTTACCAGTAAAAGCGTAGTAACTAAGAAACGACTCCACGGCAGGTCCTGAAAGAGATGGCGGGATAAGCTAGACTCCTTCTTAAAGGATTGGCCAACAATCGCAGAAGACCGGGAAAAGAATGAGAAGCCTTTGGCTTGCAGTACGACCACACAGGCTTATAATAATAATAAGCGAAGCCATTGATTTTTTTATAAAGGTACCTCTAAACAGTTTTTTATTATGTCTTATCAGACTATGTTCAAAATTACAAATAGGTACGGTCAGCAACAAAAGTCGATTAACACTTCAGTTTTTTTAATCTCCGATATTGAGTAAAATATTTGTTCAAAATTGCAGTAGAAGATTCGATTGACGACCGATTGCTGTTTTCGAACGAAATTTAATTTGATAAAAGAACTGTTTGTTTTCTATTAATTAAATTAAATTTTATTCGAAAACATCCATCAGTTTCTAACTATATCCTCTCTCTCACTTCAACTATATCCGAAGTCCCTGGTTACTTATCTCCTTTGGTGACTGTACATTTCCAATGCCCAAGTTTTGGTCTCCAGTGGGTATTCATTTCTTACGATTTTGAGTAGTATATGCTCTCTTACTTATTTATTTATTTACTGTCATACTTTTTTCCCTTAAAAGAACCTCCAAGGGGCTCTAAGGTAGTCTGTCAACAGTCCCTTAAGGGTTTATCGAGAAAAATAAATTCGAAAAATAAGTTCTTCATTTTGAAAACAGCTCTCTAGCAGTCACATGAGGAATAAGAGGTCATGTGAAATTCAATCGTGTTGATGACGTTTCTGTTAGGTACAATTTTACTAACAGCAGGACATAACAACCTATTAACCAAGCCTACAACAACATACCAACCAAGCCTGTAACCAACAAGCCTGTAACCCTCAACGATTAGGCAGAGATGTACATACCTATAGTACACCCACATTTCGTCAGTTATGTGTAAGTCCCATGTGATAGGGGGCGAGTCTATTGCCATCAACTGGGTATAAATCCAGACTCTGGGCTGCTACTGAGAAATTCCAGAAGAAAAAATACAATAATTTTTTTTTCTGACCCGGCCATCGAACCCAGGAACTCGTGCTCAGCAGTAACGCTTGCTACCAGTAGACTAACGAGGTGTTCTAGGCAGATGATGATGATAAACACCTACAAATTTACCTACACCCTGTGAAAACGATTGCCAACACCATCGATTGCAACCACCATCGTTAAACCTTAATAAAAATGTAACATTGCAAAAACCATAATAGTATATGGTTGCAAAAATGTCTTATGATGATGATTCAAATATAGCGGCAACAAAAATATAGTAACAACTGTGATAATTTCAACTGTCTAGCTATCACGGTTCATGAGATACAGCAGACACACAGACAGACAGTGGAGTCTTAGTAATAGGGACCCGTTTTTATCCTTTGGGTACGGAACTCGTTTACTAATTTGCTCAATTTGAATTTATAACCATAATTAAAGCAGATACATTATTTACCTACTATTTGTGGGAATTTTAGATAATATTTATGTATAAGCAATTGAGTGAGATACAGGTTTATTAGTAGTTAGTTAGTTATAAAACCAAAATACTAAAGTCCCGAAAAACACAATCCGATAATGTGTTATGTTAATATACTTTGGAAATCCTTCACCCTTTTATAATTTGTTTTAGAAGCTATACTTTCCATTATGATCTCATTTCTATTTATATTATTTACTTAGTCTTAGTTTTAAGTAAGTGGGCAAAATTGCAATGTTGTTCGTTTTTTTTATTTTATTTTGTGTTATTAATCTTAAGTTTAAGAAGTATCTTGCCATAATTTTTTTAAGTTCTAGCCTTTACTTTAGTTTTGTTATTATTATGTGTGATCACTTATTTCTGATATTGCTGGTAAACCTGTAATTGGAGACAGTGTAAGACCGAGACTTTTGTGATCTATAGTACTTAATATAAATTATACATAGAAGCTGTTGGTGTACCTTCTATATATATAAAAGAAGAAACTGACTGACTGAATGAATGATTGACTGACTGACTGACTGACTGACATATCAACGCACAGCCGAAACTACTGGGTCTACGAATGTGAAATTTTGCATACGGCTTCCTTTTATAATGTAGGGGAGCACTAAGAAGGGGTTTTTGGAAATTCAACCTTTAAGGGGGTGAAAAGGGGGGATTTCGTTTGTATGAAAAATCTTATTCCTTGAGTTAATAAACTTGAAACTTGGCACAAATACTTATCTAAATAAATTATTAAGTTTGGCATTTTTTGTTTTTCTTAACTACCCCCAAAAAGGGGATTGGGGGGTGTCAAAGTTTGTATGGAAGAATTTTAACGGGCTGTCCGAATATCTCGAAACTCAGTATTTATACTTAAGACCAAAAATAGAGAAAAACGTATATCATGGTTTTCCAAAAATGTACCCCTAACGGGGTGAAAAGGGGTAGTTAATTTTACAGGGGAGGATTTTACTGCGTGGCTTGATCAACTCGAAAATTGGTACAAATAATCTTTGAGTCAAGTAATGAGCACATCCCAAAGGATTTTTCGAAATTCCACCCCTGTGGGGGTGAAAAGCGGGGATACAGTTTATATGAAAAATCTTATTCATTTGGTTAATAAACTTCAAACTTGGCACGAATACTTATCTAAGTAAATTATGAAGATTGGCACTTTTTGTTTTTCTAAACTACCCCCTAGAAGGGGATTGGGGGGTGTTAAAATTTGTATGGAAGAATTTTTAACGCGCGGTCCGATTAACTCGAAACTCGGTAAGTATTTATACTTAAGACCAAAAATAAAAAATACCACGTATCAGGGTTTTTCGAAAATCTACCCCTAACGGGGTGAAAAGGTGTAGTTAATTTTACAGGGGAGGATTTTACTGCGTGGCTTGATTAAGTCGAAAATTGGTATCAATAAATCTTCCAGTCAAGTAATAAACACATCCTAAACGATTTTTCGAAATTCCACCCCTGTGTGGGGGGGGGGGAAGCGAGGATACAGTTTATATGAAAAATCTTATTCATTTGGTTAATAAACTTGAAACTTGGCACGAATACTTATCTTAGTAAATTATGAAGTTTGGCATTTTTTGTTTTTCTAAACTACCCCCTAAAAGGGGATTGGGGGGTGTCAAAATTTGTATGGAAGAATTTTAACGCGCGGTCCGATTAACTCGAAACTCGGTATTTATACTTAAGACCAAAAATAAAGAATAACATGTATCAGGGTTTTCGAAAATCTACCCCTAACGGGGTGAAAAGGTGTAGTTAATTTTACAGCGGAGGATTTTACTGCGTGGCTTGATTAAGTCGAAAATTGGTATCAATAAATCTTCGAGTCAAGTAATAAACACATCCTTAACGATTTTTCGAAATTCCACCCCTGTGTGGGGGCGGGGAAGCGAGGATACAGTTTATATGAAAATCTTATTCATTTGGCTAATGAATTTAAAACTAAAGGGAGATTGGGGGTGTTTAAATTTTGTATGGAAGTATTTTAACGAGCGCGTTTAGAGTCCAAAATAAATAATAAAGTATTTTAAAGTTTTTAGAAAATCTACCCCTAACGGGGTGAAGAGGGATACTCAATTTCATAGGGGAGTAGATTTGATTGAAAAATTGGTATAAATAATCTTTAAGTCAAACTATAGTAACATCCCAGACGATTTTTCAAAACCCTATAAGGATAAAAAGAGGGGATACAGTTTATACGAAAAATCTTATTCATTTGGTTAATAAACTTGAAACTTGGCAATATTTGGCTCAGTATATAATAAATAATGTCACTTTTAGTTTAAAAACATACCCTCACAGAGGATTTAGAGGGTGACAAAGTTAACAAGTTAGAAAAATATGTAACCCGCTGTCGGATTAACTCTAAACTCGGTAAAAAAGTAGGTACGTGTTTTAGGGTTTTTCAAAACTCGACTCCTACCAAGGTGGAAAAGGGTAATAAAGTTTAAGGGGTGGATTGCTGGGAAATATTGTAGGAAATGCTGTATCCACTAGCAGGAATAGCGCCTCCAGTGTTTCGCAGAGCACTGGCTTCAGCGAAAGAGCCAAAATGGTCTCCGACACACGACCCTTTGCACGACAACATCCTTGTGCCTGTGCCACAAAGGCTGAAAAGCCGAACGAGTCAAGTAATAAACACATCCTTAACGATTTTTCGAAATTCCACCCCTGTGTGGGGGCGGGGAAGCGAGGATACAGTTTATATGAAAATCTTATTCATTTGGCTAATGAATTTAAAACTAAAGGGAGATTGGGGGTGTTTAAATTTTGTATGGAAGTATTTTAACGAGCGCGTTCAGAGTCCAAAATAAATAATAAAGTATTTTAAAGTTTTTAGAAAATCTACCCCTAACGGGTTGAAGAGGGATACTCAATTTCATAGGGGAGTAGATTTGATTGAAAAATTGGTATAAATAATCTTTAAGTCAAACTATAGTAACATCCCAGACGATTTTTCAAAACCCTATAAGGATAAAAAGAGGGGATACAGTTTATACGAAAAATCTTATTCATTTGGTTAATAAACTTGAAACTTGGCAATATTTGGCTCAGTATATAATAAATAATGTCACTTTTAGTTTAAAAACATACCCTCACAGAGGATTTAGAGGGTGACAAAGTTAACAAGTTAGAAAAATATGTAACCCGCTGTCGGATTAACTCTAAACTCGGTAAAAAAGTAGGTACGTGTTTTAGGGTTTTTCAAAACTCGACTCCTACCAAGGTGGAAAAGGGTAATAAAGTTTAAGGGGTGGATTGCTGGGAAATATTGTAGGAAATGCTGTATCCACTAGCAGGAATAGCGCCTCCAGTGTTTCGCAGAGCACTGGCTTCAGCGAAAGAGCCAAAATGGTCTCCGACACACGACCCTTTGCACGACAACATCCTTGTGCCTGTGCCACAAAGGCTGAAAAGCCGAAACAGTTTTTTAAAGTGTGTCGTCCCACTCACTGGTGAACCATCACAAGAAAGACTGAAGCTGTGGCGAGACAGTCCTTCCTTACCCAAACCCAAAATTTTTAGAGGAAAGTACGAAATACACGCGGACGAAGTCGCGGGCAAAGTGCTAGTAATAAATAAATAAAAATAAGTAGGTTAAGAAATAATTGGATTCTACCTGAAAAGAATCCAAATATTTCTTAACTACCTCTAGTTAAGGCCCTAATTTGTAAATATTTATGTAAATCAATCATTTCAATAAACAATTTCAATTTCCATTTCAATTTCAACATAATTTTCTTAACCCCTCACAGTAACAACCAAAGTAACAATACCCATACAATTATTATCACTTCAATAAATTCGGTTTTCATTCACCAAAACAATCTTTGTTATTGAAAGTTCTTCGCAGCTGAAATCAGTCGTTTATTGTTATAATATTTGAAAAGCGGATTGTTAGCGGAGAGGAAAATATCATCCATTTAAAGGCTCCAAATATAAGTCTAATGAAATTCCTGCTTTGACATAAGTCGACGATGTTGTTGAAATTTCGTTTATTTATCGATGGAGAAATCAAATAGGGGCGTTAAATATATTTTAATCTCAGAATACTAATTTTGCCATGGGGTAGGGAGAAACTACAGAGCGGCACCTGCTACGATCTTTACATATTTCAAACTCAAAGCATTTATTTCAATTAAACCATTTACAGGCACTTTTGAATTCTCAAGAAGTCGTTCAGTCAGAAAATATGAAGCTAGTTGCCCATTCCAAAGCGTAGGTACCTATGGAGAAGAACGAGTGACCTCTGAGTTTGTTTTGACCTTTCTTCTCAGAGTAGTCTCGTCTCATCTAGTTTTAAAAAATATGATTGACGTGTAAAAGTGTTTGTGCAAACCTACTTACAAAAATAAAATCATTTATCATTTATAACGGGCAAGAAAATCCAGGGATACTCTTTTAATTTAAATTATATTTTAAATTATTTTAAATTATAGTTACATCATTAATGTTGAATTTACATATATTTTTTTTTTTTTTTTTATTTAATAATGTATTTATTTATCCCACAAAGTACAATTACAGTAAAATGTGAGAACGATGTAACTTCAAACATTTTTATACCTTTTTCAATAGTGCTAGTCACTCTGAAATCAACTTAACCACCTTATCTTAATTAATCACATTGAAATAAACTTGATATTTGTTTAACTTCAAAAAACATCAATTTGAAACATAGTATTTGAATTGTCTTTACGCGCCATTGCAAGTCGCCATCAAAACACCCCAATTTGAAGATTTTTTTGTAACGCTTGACAAACGCTAATAGTAGCACGTCTTCTGTGAAAAAAACTTGACAGACTGGAAAGAAATTACATTTAAGTAGCCAGACATCGTAGCCTTACCAAGATACTAATAGAGCCCCATCTCCGTTTGAGTACGGAACCCTAAAAGTCAACACTTCCTAAGTAATAGCCAGTTAAGTTTAACTAAATTATAAAAAGGGAATGGTAAAGTACGTAACATAGCCACGAGCCACAAAAGTATAGTGACAAGTACTGAGAAATGGAACTAATTATGAACCACCGTTCTAATAGAGATTAACAATGTTTCCTTACAACTCTTCCTTAAGTAAATTACACTGAAAATACAATAAATTATTTCGCTAGGAAACGAAGACCTGAATAATAAACTTGTAGCGAGGAAGCTATAGTGCTTTAAAACTTCTTAGTGCTTGGCCAGACTGCAAACGCGGGCGCGGGGCGGGCGCGGCGCGGCGTACTCAAACATAAGAACTTCATTTGAGCGTCTATAGTGGGCACGCCGGCACGATAAGCGTCGCGGGCTGCTTGACGCAGGGAGCACGCGGGCAATTCACGCCACACTCGTTCATATAAGTGGCCGCAGTGAGTGCGAGGGCAACCCGCGCGGGGGCCTGGATTCTCAAATTAGTTCGAGCTTTTTTCTAGTAAAAATAAGTCTTCTTCATCCATATTATTTTGACAAACACTGGACATGACAACACTCGGAACGAAGCCTCGCTCGACTAAGGACAGGCAGATCGCGCTCGTTCCCGCAACCGCGCCGCTCCCCGCCCCACGCTGCCAGTCTGGCCAAGCAATTAGAGCTGCACCCGACCGGCACTGACTGGTGCTGCTGGGACTGAGTGGTGATGACCTGCACGCGTAACGCGAGGGCTGGTTCGAGGTGACGCGGAAAAGGAGTTCCTCGAAGGACTTGGGAGAGGCCTTTGACCAGCAGTGAGACAGTATAGGGTTGTAGCCAAAAAAAATTGAACTTTTAGTTGGTAGGGATGAAAAATAGCAATCGAAGGGAGATCATCTCTCAATTGGCCTGAAAATCGACAACGCCTGTTTAAGAAAGTCTCGACAAGATTGATTGGTAAATCGCTTATCAAATACCTGGTTAATTGTAAGAAGATAATAAAGAAAAAAGAAACAAATTACTTGAAATGGCGAGGGAAGCATTTACAAATCGGTTATTTGTGTCAGCTCGGGTCATTGGCTTAGTGATGGATAGGTAGGCATACACATCCGTGTGTGGTCAGCTATTACCACATTAGCGAATCTGTTTTCGCTTGGAAAACACTGAGTATGGATTAACCACGATCAAATGTGTGCTGATAATTTCAGACCGTACCGTGCTGGAAGACGTAGCGTTGGAAGGCCTCCCACAAGGTGGGCTGATCAAAGTGGACAGATCAACGTGGACGGCTCAGGGAGAGAGCCTCCCGTACCAGCCGCCGCGGGAGACGCTCCGGGCGTCGGGAACCGCGTGACGACTCCCGGCCACCGTAGGCGCGGGCCTGCGGGCGGAGAGTAATGGGTAGCTCACCGTCCGATCAGGACCAGGCCCTTGCCGGACGGCGCGTACGTGTTCCACGCGCGCCTCAAAGAGATGTCAGCATCGAGGAGCCCCCTTAGGGCCGAAGCCTGCCGGGTCAGCGGGATTGTCCGAAAGGGTTACCGCTGGCCCGGAACATAAAAAGCTTAGGAAGGAACACGGGTGGGTTTTAGTCAGTAAGAGTCTGACACTCCCTTCCGCTCCACCCAGAGCGGGAGGGGTCATTTGATGATTTCACATCCACAAAAAAAAAAAGGTGGACTGATGACCTTGTGAAGGCCGCAGGAATCCGCTGGATGCAGGAAGCATAGAACCGGTCAAAGTGGTCATTAATACTTACTAACTTTTGAACCTTCAATAGCAGCAGGTCTTTAAACCTATGCGACACGTTTCTATCCAACAAAAACGTAGTGAAACCCTCGCGACTCGATATTTTGCTGTGACATCACTTTCTGATCTGATGCGATAAGTAGGTCAAACAGTTTCATGTTAAGTACATTATAGAGTTTAATTGTATTTTTTCCATTTTTTTTGTGAAAATCTTAATGCGGTTCACAGAATACATCTACTTACCAAGTTTCAACAGTATAGTTCTTATAGTTTCGGAAAAAAGTGGCTGTGACATACGGACGGACAGACAGACATGACGAATCCATAAGGGATCCGTTTTTGCCATTTGGCTGCGGAACCCTAAAAATGGACAAAGATTGAGCGCGCCCTATCGACACGGGCAAGGCATTCCATAACTTATTATTTGAACTGAACAAGATGTATCATAGGAATGGGTGGAAAGCATCTCCAGATTCAAGACCCTCTGGAAAATCCAGCTTATCATATATTGCACGACAAGCCTATATAATGCAAGGTCAGGTTACACTGTTAAATAATGTTCAGTTAGATGTTTCGTCGTGTGTCACTCTATTTTGAGCATGCCAGGAAAATAGTGTTTGTGGAAAGGTGTAAAAGCTATCATACTGACCCAAACGTTTCGCCACTGACGATCCGGCAGCTGAAGCGGGAGAAAAGTTTAGGTTAGATTAGATTTTCTTTAGGTAAAGAAAGATAATCGAATGAAAACTAGAGAGAATCAATGGCTTATTGCACTTGAATTCGGCGCTAGAGGCGCTTGTGCTGATACAGTCTATAGGAATGTCTAATTTTAAATATCACTGAACGGGTGCCAACGGGGGTTGTGTAATTTAAGGCATAATAACAGATAGTATAATATCACTTGAAATAACATTCACATGATATAATTTTCATATGCTATATAAACAAATAACCTAATTTCATGTGATCGAATGTTATATGTACGGGTTGTAGTAGTTAACTCCGTACACAGATTCGTCGTGAAGGTTGGTGAGTTCAGTTAGTATAGAGAAACACGTTTTAATGAGATGCACTGAGTAGTTAAGTTTATTTAAGTTAAGATTAAGTAACAGTACTAGAGTGGAAGGCGATTATTTCTCTCAATTGTTGATAGCTACTTATAAGTTCACTAAATTTAAATTCAGTCATGTCATTTTACTGTGCTAAATTATGACGTTGGTCTAAAGTAGGTTATAGAGTAAGCAGAAAAATGTACGGCGATGAGACCGTACCTTATCTATACTAATAAAATTCTATACTAATAATAAAGCTGAAGAGTTTGGTTGTTTGAACGCGATAATCTCTGGAACTACCGGTCAGACTTGAAAAAATCTTTTTGCATTTGATAGCCCAATTCTTTAGGAAGGCTATAGGCTATTTAACATCACGCTATGACCCTTAGGAGCCGAGCAAAAATAAAAAAGTCTGAATAAATTTTTAAAAGAAAAAAGAACGCTAAGCGAATACGAAGTGTTGCGACGGGGTGGGGGTACAAGAAATTTCACTCGGACGAAGTCGCGGGCAGAAGCTAGTATTTCATATAACCTTCTTTTGCTCTAATAACATCCATTCGTTAATCCGTCTATCTGTCACAGGGCTGTATCTTTTGACCCTTGAAAATTTTCACAGTGTGTATTTCTACGGGCGCTATAACGACAAATAATAAAAAAATATTAAAGTTAAAAACAAGAAACGAAAAAATATGTAGTATTCATATTGTACGTTGGTACGGAACCCTTGGCCGCTTTTTTATCGCAGATTTGGTAACGTGAAACATTTGCGTGATTGTAAAAAACAACGACTATGCGTTTATAGTCGGTGTTTTATACAAACTCGCGAATGTTTTTAGGGAGAATATTTTATCCCTGCGAATCGGAAACGTAACATAAATGTCCTCCTTTTTGTTCGGAACAAAACGATACTGCGCTACACGAGGCATAAGTAATCAGTGTTTTATTTATTTGTTTAACACAATACTTCACGCCTGTATACCCGGAAGGGATAAAGCGGTGCTATTCTGTAAAAATCTCACCGTGAAAACTTAGTTGAAGTGAGCGTGGAGTGAGCGGTCAATAGTGTCAATTCCTAGCAAATACAAACTCACTTCATCTAAGTTTTTACACTAAGATTTTTACAGAATCGACCGGCTGGTGTCTAATAGTACCTACACCCATATTTCGCTAGATATAGGGTTATTGGTAAAACATTAACAACCTCTAAAGAGGTCATTGTACTCATCATTATGAACAACATTTACTAGGGGACCAAACCTGAAATTGCGAAAAAAAACAGCTGTTCCCTACATTTTGACGAGTTATACGAACATAAATGTAGGGAACAGCTGTTTTTTTTTTTCGAAATAGACGATGTAGTTTGAATGAAAGGTTACGTTGACAACCTTTGGGCACAGAATACATAATAGTACTATTTAAGGAACTCTTGATCTTGATAACAAAAGTCTCATCGATAAAAGAAAGAAAAACTGGCCAAGTGCGAGTCGGACTCGCACAAGAAGTGTTCCTCACCACGAGACAAAAACGCCGATAAATACACGTTTGTTGTATGGGAGCCCCCCTTAAATATTTATTTTATTCTGTTTTTAGTATTTGTTGTTATAACGGCAACAGAAATACATCATCTGTGAAAATTTCAACTGTCTAGCTATCACGGTTCATGAGATACAGCATGGTGACAGACGGACAGTGAAGCCTTAGTAATAGGGTCCCGTTGTTACCCTTTGAGTACGGAACCCTAAAAAAAGAAGAAAGATAAAAAAATGGTTGCCTGTAAAGTCGGTTTTACGGGCGAAGATTTTACGTGACAACGACCGATCATCCGATCATAGTTGAGTGGGAGAGAGACGCAAGGCATTCGGCGGGCCTCTCTCTCGTTCGGTGACTCATCGTAACGTTACCGAGCGTTACACTTTTTCATAAGTGACTCCCAGTCGCAACCTAATTTAAGACGTTGTCACGTCAATAAAATGGTTTAACAACAAACGACAACAGTTTATTGTTGTTTTGGTTTTGTTTTGGGTCGTGTTTCTTTTTTTTGTTCGTTGATAACATAATGTTTCGCCTTTTTATTCTAATTAGTCCTCAAAACATCTATAATTAATTACGCTACCACATAAAACGTTGCTATAAAACAAAATGGCGGCGCCGACTCAATATTACCACGGAGAGCTCTTTATAAAACTTTGCCAATATCGCCCAGTTATTATCATCATGCATATTCATAAAGTCGGGATTATAGACGCTGCTGCTACGGTTTATTCATTAAATATCTTTATAAATTGGTAGCGTTACAAAGCTAGTAAGTGTGAAAATGGAAAGGTGAAATAAAATGTGTTAAAATGTCCAATATGGCCAGAGATCGCACACGACAAGGCCTTTGTTCAGCAGTTGGACACAATATAGCATAATCAGCCTATAATGTTCCCACTGCTGGGACACAGGCCTCCTTTTTCTGCGAGAGGGAGTGGGCATAATCGACTACGTGGGCCCAGTGCGGGTAGATGTCACATGTCTTCGAATTTTTGGTTCTAGAACATGCTGGTTTCCTCACGATGTTTTCCTTCACCGTTTTGAGAGCAGTGGTGATTAAATAATTTACACAAAGTAAAGTGCTTGCTTGGGTTCGAACACACGACCTACAACTCGAAAGTCGCGGCCGTTATCATCAATGATCTACACAATGTAGACTAACCAAAAAAAATACAGCTTTTTAAAAGACGACTATTCACTCAATGTAGTCAATGTATAATGAGGCGAAATATAATTTTGACATCGGATAAAATCTATATATATCTACAACGTTATATTATGCGAAACCGAATATAGTATGTTCAGAATAAGTAACTGAATTGATTCCAATCCGTGATTCCAATCATTTTTACCCCATGTTATATTTTGTCCCAAAAATATTTAAGAAGGGTTAAAAGTTGGACACCGAGCAACACTCAGTAGGTTATCCAATCTTCGTGCCGAACGGTTAGGTACCTAGGTACTATTAATTATCAATGAGCGCAAGACGGCGCGGCGCGGGTCGGTTTTTGTACGGACAGACAGGTAAAACTGTGTGATTTTTCATGATACAGTTTTGAAACTTTGTAAATAGATTCTTTACATAAAAATACTAGACAGGTGTTTCGGGTTTCGCAAAAACTAAAAATAATGTTGTACAAAAATTAAATGACGTTTGTTAGTCTCACTAAAACTCGAGAACGGCTGGACCGATTTGGCTAATTTTGGTTATGAAATATTTGTAGGAGTCCAAGAAAGGTTTAAAAGGTGAGAAAATATGAAGAAGTTGTAAGGACAAAAAAAAATTAATAATAATAGATTATAGTTTTATATATATATTGTTTCACTCCAGCACCGTTAAATGGATCACCATGAAAATTTGAATGTATTCTTGGTTTTCTGCAAAAGTTATTATACTTTGTCACATTATTTAATTCTGAGGCGGTACGAAGCCCGGGTCAGCTAGTTGTTTAGAAAACTATTATCTATTTCCTTAAATACAACGTGTATCAGAAAGGAGTGGTCAAAAAGGGTATGATACAGGCCGTCAAACTGAACGACTTTCTCCAGGAGACCAACATCGAAATCGCGAAATAATTCTCAACTGTCCTAAACAAAACTTCAAAACTCACTCGACCCAAATGTATGGGAGGGCTGATTATTTTTTCTCTTTCGAAGAGAGAAGGCCTGTGTCCCAGCACTGAACATCATTCCCAACTACGTTGGGGTCGGCTTCCAGTCTAACCAGATGCAGCTGAATACCAGTATTTTACATGGAGTAACTGGTAATACGATACCCCTTGGTAAGACTGGTTGTCAGACTTTCGGGCTTCTGACTACCCGTAACGACTGTCAAAGGTCCACGAATGACAGCCGGGACCAATTCCGAGGCACGGCAGGCAGCAGTGAACATCACAGACTGATAATTATGTTACTGCAATAAGGTTGATTTGTAATGTGATGTCGTAACAAACATATTTTTGTGCGCTTGCATTGCAAACGCTGGCTAAACCGTACGAGATAGATCAAATTAATGTACTGCGGAATTGTATATCTTAAAAGTATCGATAAAAGAAGTCCGCGTTGGTATATGTTTATCTCCTAAGGATAACCCGCAGTAACCATTTTTAGGGTTTCGGTACCCAAAGGGTAAAAACGGAACCCTATTACTAAGAATTCGCTGTCTGTCCGTCCGTCCGTCTGTCTGTCACCAGGCTGTATCTCAAGAACCGCGATAGCTAGACAGTTGAAATTTTCAGAAATTATGTATTTCTGTTGCCGCTATAACAACAAATACTAAAAACAAAATAAAATAAATATTTAAGGGGGGCTCCCATACAACAAACGCGATTTTTTTGCCCTTTTTTGCTCGATATCAATAATGGCAACAGGTAGGCACTTGAAATTTCACAAAATACTCAGTTGTATTTTTACTTTAATAATAAATAATAAAATTAAAATGGAATAAATATTTAGGGGGGGCGGGGCCCCATACAACAAACGTGTTTTTTTCGGCGTTTTTGCCTTGTGGTACGGAACCCTTCGTGTGCGAGTCTGAATCGCACTTTGCCAGTTTTTATCTTTTTTTACATTAAGTATGTTGGTACGAAGTTCGCCGGGTCAGCTAGTTTACTATAAGTTTGGCAATTCTTCTTCTTTAATCTTTGGTAACTGAGACCCATAAACTATCTAGAATGATGATCACAATGACCAGGCATGAATCTCCATAAAAAAGAACGAGTTCAATACTTACCTACCATAAATCCCAACTCAAACCAAGTTTTAATTCAAGATTCATGACAAAGCATCTTTGTAATAATCTTTGTAAGACTAGCTTCTACTCGTGATGCCGTCCGCGTGAAATTTCAACGGGAAGTACCTTAAACATTTTGATTCCCTTGAAACACTCCTTATTTTGCGGCATAAACTGCCGCATCTTTTTTTCACGTACCTAAACTTTAAAGTTTTATTTTTTCACAGCTTCAAGGGACCGCAGACCTGATTATATTGTTTTAATTTCAGCTCGATACCTCCATGCGTTTCCGAGATAAAATGTCTTGACAGACAGACGGACGGACAGAAAACATAGTGATCCTATTATAAGGGTTCCGTCTTTTTCCTTTTGAGTTACGGAACCCTAAAAACTTACAAAGTTATCCTGACAACCCTAGATTACACCTTGCGAACAAAAAGTAGATTATACCATATTACGAAGATCTAAGAGGTATGTGACGTCGCAAGTGCCTATATGGACATACTAGCACTTTGCCCGCGACTTCGTCCGCGTGTATTTCGTACTTTCCTCTAAAAATTTTGGGTTTGGGTAAGGAAGGACTGTCTCGCCACAGCTTCAGTCTTTCTTGTGATGGTTCACCAGTGAGTGGGACGACACACTTTAAAAAACTGTTTCGGCTTTTCAGCCTTTGTGGCACAGGCACAAGGATGTTGTCGTGCAAAGGGTCGTGTGTCGGAGACCATTTTGGCTCTTTCGCTGAAGCCAGTGCTCTGCGAAACACTGGAGGCGCTATTCCTGCTAGTGGATACAGCATTTCCTACAATATTTCCCAGCAATCCACCCCTTAAACTTTATTACCCTTTTCCACCTTGGTAGGAGTCGAGTTTTGAAAAACCCTAAAACACGTACCTACTTTTTTACCGAGTTTAGAGTTAATCCGACAGCGGGTTACATATTTTTCTAACTTGTTAACTTTGTCACCCTCTAAATCCTCTGTGAGGGTATGTTTTTAAACTAAAAGTGACATTATTTATTATATACTGAGCCAAATATTGCCAAGTTTCAAGTTTATTAACCAAATGAATAAGATTTTTCGTATAAACTGTATCCCCTCTTTTTATCCTTATAGGGTTTTGAAAAATCGTCTGGGATGTTACTATAGTTTGACTTAAAGATTATTTATACCAATTTTTCAATCAAATCTACTCCCCTATGAAATTGAGTATCCCTCTTCAACCCGTTAGGGGTAGATTTTCTAAAAACTTTAAAATACTTTATTATTTATTTTGGACTCTGAACGCGCTCGTTAAAATACTTCCATACAAAATTTAAACACCCCCAATCTCCCTTTAGTTTTAAATTCATTAGCCAAATGAATAAGATTTTCATATAAACTGTATCCTCGCTTCCCCGCCCCCACACAGGGGTGGAATTTCGAAAAATCGTTAAGGATGTGTTTATTACTTGACTCGTTCGGCTTTTCAGCCTTTGTGGCACAGGCACAAGGATGTTGTCGTGCAAAGGGTCGTGTGTCGGAGACCATTTTGGCTCTTTCGCTGAAGCCAGTGCTCTGCGAAACACTGGAGGCGCTATTCCTGCTAGTGGATACAGCATTTCCTACAATATTTCCCAGCAATCCACCCCTTAAACTTTATTACCCTTTTCCACCTTGGTAGGAGTCGAGTTTTGAAAAACCCTAAAACACGTACCTACTTTTTTACCGAGTTTAGAGTTAATCCGACAGCGGGTTACATATTTTTCTAACTTGTTAACTTTGTCACCCTCTAAATCCTCTGTGAGGGTATGTTTTTAAACTAAAAGTGACATTATTTATTATATACTGAGCCAAATATTGCCAAGTTTCAAGTTTATTAACCAAATGAATAAGATTTTTCGTATAAACTGTATCCCCTCTTTTTATCCTTATAGGGTTTTGAAAAATCGTCTGGGATGTTACTATAGTTTGACTTAAAGATTATTTATACCAATTTTTCAATCAAATCTACTCCCCTATGAAATTGAGTATCCCTCTTCACCCCGTTAGGGGTAGATTTTCTAAAAACTTTAAAATACTTTATTATTTATTTTGGACTCTAAACGCGCTCGTTAAAATACTTCCATACAAAATTTAAACACCCCCAATCTCCCTTTAGTTTTAAATTCATTAGCCAAATGAATAAGATTTTCATATAAACTGTATCCTCGCTTCCCCGCCCCCACACAGGGGTGGAATTTCGAAAAATCGTTAAGGATGTGTTTATTACTTGACTCGAAGATTTATTGATACCAATTTTCGACTTAATCAAGCCACGCAGTAAAATCCTCCGCTGTAAAATTAACTACACCTTTTCACCCCGTTAGGGGTAGATTTTCGAAAACCCTGATACATGTTATTCTTTATTTTTGGTCTTAAGTATAAATACCGAGTTTCGAGTTAATCGGACCGCGCGTTAAAATTCTTCCATACAAATTTTGACACCCCCCAATCCCCTTTTAGGGGGTAGTTTAGAAAAACAAAAAATGCCAAACTTCATAATTTACTAAGATAAGTATTCGTGCCAAGTTTCAAGTTTATTAACCAAATGAATAAGATTTTTCATATAAACTGTATCCTCGCTTCCCCCCCCCCCACACAGGGGTGGAATTTCGAAAAATCGTTTAGGATGTGTTTATTACTTGACTGGAAGATTTATTGATACCAATTTTCGACTTAATCAAGCCACGCAGTAAAATCCTCCCCTGTAAAATTAACTACACCTTTTCACCCCGTTAGGGGTAGATTTTCGAAAAACCCTGATACGTGGTATTTTTTATTTTTGGTCTTAAGTATAAATACTTACCGAGTTTCGAGTTAATCGGACCGCGCGTTAAAAATTCTTCCATACAAATTTTAACACCCCCCAATCCCCTTCTAGGGGGTAGTTTAGAAAAACAAAAAGTGCCAATCTTCATAATTTACTTAGATAAGTATTCGTGCCAAGTTTGAAGTTTATTAACCAAATGAATAAGATTTTTCATATAAACTGTATCCCCGCTTTTCACCCCCACAGGGGTGGAATTTCGAAAAATCCTTTGGGATGTGCTCATTACTTGACTCAAAGATTATTTGTACCAATTTTCGAGTTGATCAAGCCACGCAGTAAAATCCTCCCCTGTAAAATTAACTACCCCTTTTCACCCCGTTAGGGGTACATTTTTGGAAAACCATGATATACGTTTTTCTCTATTTTTGGTCTTAAGTATAAATACTGAGTTTCGAGATATTCGGACAGCCCGTTAAAATTCTTCCATACAAACTTTGACACCCCCCAATCCCCTTTTTGGGGGTAGTTAAGAAAAACAAAAAATGCCAAACTTAATAATTTATTTAGATAAGTATTTGTGCCAAGTTTCAAGTTTATTAACTCAAGGAATAAGATTTTTCATACAAACGAAATCCCCCCTTTTCACCCCCTTAAAGGTTGAATTTCCAAAAACCCCTTCTTAGTGCTCCCCTACATTATAAAAGGAAGCCGTATGCAAAATTTCACATTCGTAGACCCAGTAGTTTCGGCTGTGCGTTGATATGTCAGTCAGTCAGTCAGTCAGTCAATCATTCATTCAGTCAGTCAGTTTCTTCTTTTATATATATAGATACGTGACGGCTTACTAACGAAAGACACAGCCGGCACGTGCATCATGTGTCGAAAGCTTTGCGGATATTAGCAGTAATACTCTTTTGTAGGAAAAGATTATGGTATCGGTTGGTAGTCTTTTATAATAGAATAAGTTTATGAATGAGGGATTAAATTAATATTAAAACAACATTGAGATTTCGACTTCGTTCTCGTGCATTTTCGAAAACAGTTTTAATTCTTTGCGCGAAACCCTACTTCTTTTCCTAAAATAAACATCAGCTATCTGCCAGCGTCTCGTCAAAATCAGTCCAGCAGTTTCGGAGACTAACCGGAACAAACGGACAGATAGACAAAACTACGTTCATAGGTATGCATTTAGTAAAAAACTGTTATTTTGACATTACAAACAGACACTTCAATTTTATATATTTCTATAGATATCTATAAAGTATGTAGTTCGTGACTCACAGGTTTATTGACTGACAAAGCACAGCCCTCTGAAGATTACCAGGCAAATTTTGGCCACAAGCCAAATAGTTACATGACCGACGATCTTGTGAGGGTCGCGTGACTTTGCTGGTTTTGGGAAGCTCATAACCGGTCGTTTGGCGATACTTTGGGGAAGGTCTTTTCTTCTTCGTGTCACTGGTACAACGGAATTTTACATATTGTCGGGCCAAAACTTTGTCTCTTCCACGGTGTCGTTAGTGGCAGCGCAGAGGTCACTTTGACTGCGTGTTTTGGGACACAGAGGACAGGATAGGAGCTGGAGCATGGTATAAGAAACACATAGGGAAGTGTGTGTCCGTTGTAATAAATTAAGATAATTAATTTTATGTGAGAAAAGCTCAATAAAATCTAGTGAGATATGTAGGTACATGTGTCACACACACATGTATGCCACTACATTTTATTTGATTTTGAGATTGTATTGAGATTAATGAAAAACTAAAATATACACAAACAAGTTTTTTGGTGCTTGTGGCTAAGTAATAACAGCCGCGTGGGTCGATCGATCAGGTTAAGCTATGTTTGACGCGGTTGGTCCGTGGATTACATATCAAGACGCTCCGTGCGTCGGAAAGCACGCTAAGCCGTTAGTCCCAGCTGTCAATCGTGGGTCTACAAATCGTCAGAAGCCCGAAAGTCTGACAACCAGTCTTACCAAAGGGTATCGTATTACCCAGTAACTGGGTTGTGGAGGTCAGATAGGCAATCGCTTCATGTAAAATGCTGGTATTCAGCTGCGTTCGGTTAGACTGGAAGCCGACCGCAACATAGTTGGGAAAAGGCTAGGCAGATGAATTTAATGTGATAATATAATGAAAAACTAAAATATACACATACATAACTTTCGGAAACTTCTAATCATTCATTCTAAATCTTTGTTTTACCCGATAACGACCAATAGCTTATAGAAACCTGTAACCGGAGAACTAAGTAAGACTAAAGTTTAATTTAAAGTGAAAACGCCGTAGTTGCTGGACTTTTAAGTGCCAGTAAGCGAGTCCGGGCAGTAAAGGAACTGGTAACTGCTGAAAGTTAAAAGGATAATGTCTTTGTTACATGTTTACTTTGTAGTTTATCTCGGAAACGTTTTATGTTTAGGGGATGAGCAGAATTTGCACGCTTGGAATTTTATTAATCTCGCAATTGTAATGTATGTGTCGTAAGAACGAACGTCACAACTTATTTTACGTTGTTATTGTGGGTCAATTTCGGAGAAGTCTATAATTCTAGCCATGGTCTCCGACAGCCTGAGTTGATAAAGGGTAAGTAAACCTAAACTAATAATGATAAATAATTAGAATAAAAAAGCCTTTTATTTCTTGCCAGTGATTTAGAATAATAGATATAAAAAAATAAACACTAAAACAGTAAACATTGAAATATATTTCTTTTTTATTGAAAAAAATAAAATAAAATTAAATTGAAATAAAATTAGAGAGATAAAATTAATTCAGAATAAATTATATAAATTATCCAATTAATAAATGAATTAGCATAGTATAATAAAAAAAAACATCATATACTAATAATGATACTTTGATAAAAAAAACCTCCACACATGCAGGTACAGGTTTAGACTAAGTAAAATTCTATCTGCAATAACGATACTCGAAAGTCAAAAATGTTTTGGATTGAAATAAGCTACCGAACAGCTTCCTCCAGCTTCAGCTTGATCCTGTTGAAATACGTTGTAGAAGTACGAAAAGCTTTGAAAGCGATTGTCACTTGTCTGGGCGAACGGACAGATGTTTTCGCTATGCTTCCTCACTGTTTCTTGGAGATTTCAGGAAATTCAAATATGAACTTCTGGTAAGCAAACCTCCTTACTTCAAAATGTTTATCGATTGATATATTTTTTTTGCAAATGCGTTCTGAATTTGAAAAATAGGTACCTATTTGAAGAAACTATTGCCGTCACTTTACCTCAAGTCTGCCCCCGTAGTGTGTGATAGCCCGCAGCTGCAGCTCAGACCGAAATTATCACAAAAATTTTGACGAGATCGACGTTTCGTATTCCCCTTTTTCCTCCTCGAAAACTGAGCCGATTCCATTATTTTTTATTTACATTAACATTCTAAATGGAGAATTTTTAGGTTCCTAACATTTTTCGTTTAAATGTTAAAAACTTTTCCAATTTGTCTGGTAAGTATTTTATTATTTATAGGTACCTATACTTTGTTTTTTTTTTCTTAAAATCTAAAAAAACGTTTCAATACATGTATTTATGACATTGACTACCATATCTGGAATTGAATCAATTGAGTGCATTATCAAAATATTTTCTTTTTATTACGATTTCGTGATCTCGGTTAGACTTTGTTGAAAAAAATCAACCATTTTAAATGATAAATTGGTTACGTTATAATACTATTAAAAAAAGACGTTACAATACAGTGGGCCCAAATTTTTTTTTCCATTCAAATTTAAGAAACGGAACGTCATGTAAAGGGAATAAAACAATATCAACAACGTTTTACTTTAAATTAAATTCCCTGTTCTAAAATCAAATCCCCGACGCGTAATGTCGTAAAAAATTATAAAAATAATTACTGCCATATTTTGATCTTGATGCATGAGACTTTTTGGTACGACTTTTGGTCATTGTCCTTTTGAGACATTCATGTAGCTCAGACATTTTGGTAAACCACGGAGGTTCATAAAATAACAAACACATTATTTTTCTCTCAGAAATAAAAATAAATTCAATAGCTACAAGGGTTTTAGCTACAAAGTAATGAGGTGCCTTGTATTCTTGGCTACAAGAACTGGAATAAATTCAAAGACCGCAGTACAAATTCAAATGGCTAAACAGCTTATTCCAATCGTATGGAAACTGGGTACACTTTTCTAGATTGCTTTGAAAAGCTTACAGTTGTGACCATTTCCTTTGTTCACAAACTAAACTAAAATTAAGTTCATCTTTTTCTTTCTATTTTATTAGGAAAAGGACAGAAGATAAATATTAGTTTAGTCCTGTCAAATTAGTCAGTGCCTGAAGTAAATTGACGTATTTGAAGTAGCAAATTTTTAATCACGTATAAACTTGTCCATGGAGTATCTTAATTTGACAGGACAAAACTAATATTTATCTTCTGTCCTTTTCTTTTCATCGCATGATTTTTACGACTTGACAAAATATAGAGATTTCTTTATTTTATTTAAGACTAGCTGCGCCCGGCGGTTTCACCCGCATAAGTTTTGATCCCGTGAGAATATCGGGATAAAAAGTAGCCTATATGTTAATCCAGGGTATCAGCTAACTCCGTACAAAATTTTATCAAAACTGGTACAGCCAACAGAAGAGAGAGTGTGAAGAAGTAACAAACATATAAACACATAAACACGCACTCACAAACTTTCGCCTTTATAATATTAGTCAAACTCAAACTCAAATCATTTATTTCAATTAAACCTTGTACAGGCACTTTTGAATTGTCATAATTAAATAGTCTGTCAGTTAGTCAGAAAGTTGAAGCTAGTGTGATTGGGATGAGTGCTTGAACGGTTGAACGCTTGATTATAAATACATACATAAACGTACAACGAACGTACGTTCTTCATACGTCTATTGGCGGTGCCCAGTAGTAGGACCAATCTACTGAGTAAAGCCCCTATAACGCGCACCTTGCGTGTACTTAATGACGTAGCAGACAGCATAGATCTTTTTACTTGTTCTCTGAGTGAGTTCACAAAAGCCACGATGTATAGAATATGTTATGGTAAATAATAAAACTGTAATTATGGCCACACAATTGAATTGAAAAAAAAATAAAAAAAAAAATTGGGAGGTTCCTGTAATGATAGTGATGTTGAGTTAATAAATAAATAAATAATAAAAAAACATCCCCTTATGGGGTGGAACGGGGTGTTTCTAGTTGGTTTGGATAAAATCCACACGCACGAAGTTACAGCCAAAAGCTAGTATTTGTAAAAACAAGTACTCAGGTAGATGGGACACGTGACTCTAAAATCGATGCAGAATAATTTGGTGTGTGAACTCGGGGTCATCGGACTACTTGACAAATGACAAAAGTGGCTTTTATAACTTCATTGTGAATACTTTAAAATATGAAGCAGTTTTATTAAAATCCAACATTTTCCTTAAGTTTGCCGTATGTCCGCACTCGGGGTCTGCCAGCGAGCAATGGAACGAAGTATTCTTGGAGTCAAAGTCACGGACCGCATTCGGAACAGTATACTTCGTTCCAAAACACAAATTGCAGACGTGGGCAACACAGCCGCCAAACTGAAGTGGAATTGGGCAGGCCACCTCTGCCGCATGTCGCAACAGAATTGGGCAAAAGTAGCCACTGACTGGATTCCGAATAACAGGAATCGGCGACGCGGTAGGCCCAGAAAGAGATGGCGTGACGAATTGGACGCCTACCTAAGGGATTGGCCAGATTTGGCTATAGACAGGAAAAAATGGAAAGACCGAAGGGAGGCCTTTGCCCTGCAGTGGGACATAACAGGCTCATAATAATAATAATAATAATTGCCGTATGTCATACCTACTTCCCAGAATTTGATCCTTATTAGGGACACTATCGAGGGGTGTGTGTTTTTTATCAAAATCAACGGGTTCGATTCCTGGCTAAAAATATTGATTTTTCAAAAACCCAATGATGCAGTTTTAGTTTTCATCAAAATCGAGCCCGCGACTCCTTTGAGTACTTTTCGCTATTCCGCATAGTTTCGGATTTGGCCATCCACCACTTCACCCTGTCTATAGTTTTATTATACACATAAAACTTTCCGAAATAAATAGGTCGCTACGTTGATGTAAGGAAAGGTTTTATACCTTCCAGAACCTTTCATCCTTTACACATAAATCTTCCGGAATTGATTTTCTAAATTATGAGGAAAACCATATCAAAATCCATTGTGTAGTTTAGAAGGTCTAAGCGGTCACACAGACTTACGGAGAGCGATTCTGTTATAGTGTTGTGTAGGACAAGCAATTTCGTTGGGTTTGTATGAGTAACTCATTCATTTTGGCGAGGTAGTACATTTTGGCGAGGTAGTACATTTTGGCGAGGTAGTACATTGTACCACTCAAATGAGGTGGGACAATGTCACATTAACGGGACATTGTCCCAATAATGTAACATTGTCCCACCTCATTTGAACTATCAACACAAAACACATACGAGGCTTTGAGCTGTGCCGGGTCAGCGGGATCACAGTATAAAGATATACAGTATTTCGACTTCATACAAACGGACGAAACGCGAGCTATACCTACGCGTCTCGACCGCGGCATGCGCTCGGCATGCAGACAGTCGCGACTGTGCCGCAGTGACGAACGGACGGTGAGTTGTTTTTTTTAACAATAACCGCGCAAAATAAATTGAAGTACATATTTAATATGACGAGTAGGATATATTGTGCTGTTTTTGGTTGCATGAATTCGTCAATAACGCATCCAGAGATAACTTTTTTTAGATTACCTGGAAACTCTGAAAGGTAAGACTATAAAATAATTTTACTTACTAGTAGGTAGGTACATAATGTGTGTCTTTTTAATGGATAAGTATTTCCTTTTATCTCCCGAAAAAAAGATGTCTGGATTAATAAATAAAGTGAATAGAGTAAAGGAAAGTGATAGACACGAGTGAAATAGGTAGTTATAGGCGGTTCATGAATTATTATACGGTAGGTACGCTTGTGTTAAAACCTCGGGGCATGTGTGTTTTGTTTTGTTAGTTTGTATAATTCAAAGTAAAGACGTGGTTTTTATTAATAATATTTATGTACACACAGTAAAATACAATAACAAAACTAAATGGAAACACAAAGTAGGCAAATGTAATTAAAATGCTGGAGGCGGGCAGCCCTATCGCATGTTTACGTACCGCGCGGCTGTAGGTATTTATTTCAAGGTTACGGCCGAGTTACAATACTGTATGATCTTTATACTGTGGCGGGATTGTCCGAAAGGGTTACCGCTGGCCCGGAACATAAAGGGCTAAGGAAGGAACACGGGTGGGTTTTAGTCAGTAAGAGTCTGACACTCCCTTCCGCTCCACCCAGAGCGGGAGGGGTCATTTGATTATTTCCCATCCGCAAAAAAAAAAGCTTTGAGCTGAGCTTAGAAGTATGAGGGATAATATAGGAAAATGTCATATTACTGAAAAACGTATCGCAGTTGAGAAGTATGACGAATAAAATTTGTGTCTTAAATTAAGTAAACAGCGTACGACAAATGAAAAAATATCTTAATAAGAAAAAAAAATTACATGTCATTCGTTAGTGCGGCCGCGCTGTCCCGCTCACTCGCTTTGTACCGACGAGTCGTGACTTCGTTCGCAAGCGAGGACAAGACATAAGGGATAATCGCTTGCACTCGCTCGCTCACCTCGCGTCACATGCTCTGTGAGCATCGCCACTCGCCAGGCGTCACTCACTCACTCAGTCACTCATCAGTTCGCGATTCATTTGATGCCACAGTGAAGCGGTACAAAATATTTTTTGAGGTGTTGCGACATTCAATAATTTTGTATGGGACATTTGAAGTGCCTCTTGTATGTCCTACCCAACACTATTCTGTTAAGTATATATAACTAGCTTTTGCCCGCGACTTCGTCCGGGTGAAATTTCACCCTCTTAGGGGTGGAATTTCATAAAACCCTTTCTTAGAGGATACCTACTCTTCACAAAGAACACACCCTCCAAATTTCATGTCTCTAGGACCAGCTATTTAGGCTGTGCGTTGATATATAATATATAGAACTTCCTCATAAATTTTATTTTGCTGCCTATTTTTATTAAATCTATAGTTGTATTTAAATCCCTTACATGCGTACTTTTATCACCGTATTTTATAACCGGTATTAGCCTGGTTTCGTATTTTTTATATTGTATTAAAATGGGGTGTGTAAATAAACTTTTTATTACTTTTCCTTTCTCAATATTTGCATATTCGATCTTATAATATTTATATTGCTATTCTAGATGGTATCGTAGGACAGATGAAGGGTACAAAGTAAACAAAAAACGATAATTGTGTGACCTAGTGGTGAACCAAATAATAAATCCGATGGATTTTTTAAATAATCGAAAAATATTATGTGTTCATAATATTTTTATAATATTTTTTGATTATTTAACAATGTCAATTCTTAATACCTACACTAAAATTTAACTATCGTATTACTTAAACATCGAAATGTATATACTCAGATCTGGGGGCCTAAAAAGGCCACTTTGGCAGAATCATAATGGACAGATAACCCATTGCTGAAGGATTTTTCAGTTAAAATTTTTTGTCTGTGCTAAAATACCAATCAATCCAATCCCAATCTCTTTGATTATACCTACGTAGTGCAGCGAAAAAAAGAAAAACACGGCCTATTATGATTCATAATGTTATCCTTTTATTATTTTGCCAAAGTGGCCTTTTTAGGCTCCCAGGTCGCTCACCGAGTCGCAAAAGTTCCGCCTTAGGGTATTGCCAAAGAGCAATGAGAGCGCAGCATTTTTGGTGTTATACGAACTGACAGAATACGAAACATCATGTTGCGCTCCAGAACGGAGATCCTAAGTAAGCAAAAAGGCAGCGAAGCTGAAATAGGATTAGGCAGGTTACGTCAGCCGCATCTACAGTCTCCACACGGTGGGTGCCTGAGGATGGACGGCACTGCCGAGGCCGCCGGCCGGCCCAAGAAAAGATGGCGAGACGACCTCTAGAGGCATTCCGCAAAGGTTGGATCGAGGTGGCTCCAGAAAAGGATATCTGTGGGGCAATTGCATAACACGTTATCAATCGGAATCAGTTTTGACAGTTCAACAACATTCGTTGCATTATTTACGTGTTGAGCAGACAAATTTTTCGAACTTAGGGAGCAATGGATTAGCAATTTGCTTCAAAATGATTCAGATTCCGATTAGGGTGCTGGAAGGATTTGGGTGAGGCCTTTGCTCAGCAGTAGGACAGTTTATGCTAACTTAAATAAAAAATAATAATCTTAAACCATGTCAGACCGTCGTCAAATTATTTACATTGTGATTATTTACTTCACTCGTAACTTTTCTATATATCTTCTCTGGTAAAAGTTTTTGAAACGATGTTTACCCATTTTTTTGACGTATTCCATATTGGGCACCCGCACCTGAGTGGCACCTGAGTGTATGTGCCGCTGTGTGTCAGGTGCATTCACTCAGGTGCCATTTAAGCGGGTGTCCAATGTGGAATACGTCATTTTTTTATCTTAACAGACTCATTTTATTAAGTCAATTATTTTTGACAAGAAAACAACCTCTGTTTAACAGTTAAACCCGTAAGTAAGTATTCATTTCGAAACACAAAAGACGTTATGAACATAACAATCAAAGAAAAAGAGAAAGAAAAAGATTCAAAAGAATCGAAATTTAAAACAAAAGTTTCCAAATGTATAAACGAATGACTTAACAAAGGTTTCGAAGAAGGTAATTTACAAAGGTTTACAAACATTCATAAACAATTTCTCTTTGTTTCCTTATTAGCAAAAAAATATGTTTATGGAAATGTTTTCCAAAGGAACATGGATTTATGTAAATCGGATCGTTATCAATTTCCTGTTGACAAAAACACGGGTTGGAATAAAAGCTACAAGGGAGGGGGGCTATCTCCAGTGGGGGAGGCCTATGTCCAACAGTGACAGTTTACTTTACTGTCGTATTAAATTTAATTAATTTATTTCTTAAACAACAACGAGCCATATTATGTTAGTGAGTTAGGTACAACTTAAAAGCTATTTTAGTGTGTTACAATCACACTAATATTATAAAGGCGAAAGTTTGTGGGTGTGTTTGTTTTAAGTACCATCCGAGGACGTGCGTATGAATACACAAGGCACGACCGAGGACCTTTTCAAAGCGAGGACCTTTTCGAGGGTCCTCGGTTTGACTTGACCAAAGATTCGTATTCTGCAAGCGATTTTGAGCCTTTCTATATACTTAATACGAAAAAGTTGTCCGAATCTCGGTTTGATCAAGATTATTCATAATCTTACACAGACTTTGTGTATCCACCAGATGGTGCCACTGTCGCCTCATACACAGACTCTTTACACTCATTTCACGTTTGTTGTATTATCCGAGGACCTATGTGTTAACTTTAACACAAAAGACCTCGGTTAGGTAGCTTTTCCAGACAATGTGTATTTAAGACCTCGGTTTGCTAGATTTTCCGAACAGTGTGTATTCTAGTCCTCGTTTCGACAGTTTTCCTTGTGTGTAGAAGACAAATTATATGCTATCATTTAAATAAAATTATGAAGGAGAAAATCGAAGGTAGACTGAATCCTTAAACAAACCGTTAGTAGCTACTAGGTGCATGAGGAATAATCAGGCTTCTTCTGCAGTATGTGCTAAGTACCTAGGCCCGCTTATATTATTCAACATTATGATTTACACCATAAAATATTGTATTGTCTGGAGGTAGGAGCTGAATACGTGTGCTTTTCATAAAGAATCTAAAGTAAATGCCTTCCTAGGTGAAATGTCTGCAGCAAGATTTGAAGCAAATATAAAGTACAAAGAAATACAGAACATGAACGTACTAAAGAAAACCATGTCATAAACTTTACTGAAATAAAAGTAGGTTTATTTTAAAATGAAACAAATTATTTAACAAAGTTTTACCAACGATCTACTTATAGAAGTAATCATCAAGTTGCAGTAACATCTTTGAGAAGAATGATTAGAAAACTTACATAACAGTTAATAGAAAACGACTCAAACAAAAGGACTTATAGAAACCATAATTAAAAGAAATCGACATAATTTGGGCTAAAAACTTAACATAAAATTACATAACACAATGCTTAGTTAGAAAACAACAAAGAAATTTATCAAGTGAGATCAAAATAATTTGGGAAGCATGTAAACTTAATAACTTAATGGCGCCGATTCCCTTGTTCACAAACTAAACTAAATTTAAGTTCAGTGCATCTTTTTCTGTAATTCATTAAAAAAGGACAGAAGATAAATATTAGTTTAGTCCTGTCAAATTAAGATACTCCATAGCAAGTTTAGACGTGATTAAAAACATGGCTACTAAAAATAATTTTATCCCCATAGGGGTGTAGTTTTGAAAAATCGTCTGGGATGTTTCTATAGCTTGACTTAAATATTATTTATACCAATTATCCAATCAAGCCACGTAATAAAATACTTCCCTAAGAAATTGACTATCCCTCTTCACCCCGTTAGGGGTAGATTTTCTTAAAACCCTGATTATACTTTATTATTTATTTTGGTCTTACATACTGAGTTTCGAAATAGTTGGACCGCGCGTTAAAATTCTTCCATACAAAATTTTACACCCCCAATCTCCCTTTAGTTTCAAGTTTATTAACCAAATGAATAAGATTTTTCATATAAACTGTATTCCTGCTTTTCACCCCCACAGGGGTGGAATTTCGAAAAATCGTTTGGGATATGTTGATTACTTGACTCGAAGATTTATTTATACCAATTTTCGGGTTATTCAACCCACGCAGTAAAATCCTCGCCTGTATAATTAACTACCCCTTTTCACCCCGTTAGGGGTAGATTTTGAAAAACCCTGATACACGTTATTCTCTATTTTTTTGTGTCTTAAGTATAAATACTGTGTTTCGAGTTAATCGGACCGCGAGTTAAACATCTTCCATACAAATTTTGACACCCCACAACCCCCCTTTACTACTTACCTTTACAACTTTAGTTTAGAAAAACAAACTTCTTACCTTTACTACTTTAGTTTAGAAAAAAAAAAATGCCAAACTTCATAATTTACTTAGATAAATATTTGTGCCATGTTTCAAGTTTATTAACTCAAGGAATAAGACTTTTCATACAAACGAAATCCACCCTTTTCACCCCCTTAAAGGTTGAATTTCTAAAAACCCCTTCTTCGTGCAATTTAGTACAATCTCAAACTCAACTCAAACTCAAAGCATTTATTTCAATTAAACCAATTACAGGCACTTTTGAATCGTCAAGGGGTCTGTCAGTCAGAAAGATGATGATACTCGTAGTTGCCCATTCCAAAGCATAGGTACCTATGGAGAAGAACGGGCAAGAAACTCCATGGACACTCTTTAAATCAAAATAATATGGTTACAAAGTCTTGTTTAAATCATTAATGTAAAAAATTATGCATGTGAGAACGATGCAGAACGTTAAAAGCGTCCGTAATGTCTAAAATCACATTCCTAAACCCAGTAGTTTCGGCTGTGCGTTGATATGTCAGTCAGTCAGTCAGTCAGTTTTTCCTTATAAATATGTATATAGATACGACCATTATTTTTAATACCTACTGTTTACGTTAAAAGCAACAATCACGAGTGTTTAACAAAATAAAGCGCTGACAAACGTAAAGACAATTGACTCGTCCTCGCTTGGTACTTCATTCTAGAAAAAGTGTGTAAGAAATAAATTGGAACATTGATTATTATCTTACACGTAAAATGTTTTAGGTAGGTAGGTAGGTATTTTCCAGGTCCTCGGTTTGTACAAGTTCTACGCGAAAAACTGTCCTCGGTTTAGTGATATAAAGTCTAACACAACGTCCGCACTTTGTACAAGCTATAAGAAATATTGTGTAAAAATACGTCCTCGGAAGGACGTCGCAGGGCTTACGTAAGAGGTCCTCGGTTGGCTTACACAAAGTCCTCGTATGTGCATCGCTGGTCACATTTAGCTGTGTATTTCAGGTCCTCGGTATGATAGCCGAAATTCATACAGAAAAATGTTGAGATAGCATTATCCCAGTAGGCTTATCACTATAGATTTACTCACCTGTCTCTTTCTATCTTATTCTAAAAGGCCAACGAAGTATTTAAACCAGTTTTTTGGAGGGTCCTCGGTTGGTTCTAGGACTAACAAGGTCCTCGTAAGGGTGTCTGTACAAACAGGGGTGTGTCTGTGTGTGTGGGGGTGTGTGTGTTTATATGTTTGTTACTTCTTCACGCTCAGACGGTTGGACCAATTTTGATAAAATTTTGTATGGAGGTAGCTGACACCCTGGATTAACATTTAACACTTATTTTAACACTTTTTATCCTGATATTCCCACGGGATCGACATTTACGCGGGTGAAACCGTGGGGCGCAGCTAGTAAAATTATAAGTAAATACTAAGCTACCATAAAAACAACATTTATTATTGACTCCACCTTATAATGCTCCAGCCTATAATGTTCCCACTGCTGGGACACAGGCTTCCTCTCGGTGAGGGGTGGGGACTCCACCTTGTATAAATATAATTCTGTTCAAGGAAGGAGGAAAAAGGGTAGAGGCCGAACGAAGATTACCGATCAGCACGAGCCGGATGAACGCACAATATGTATCTAGTAATTCCTTCGGGACGGCTTTGTTGTTCAACAAATACTGCTGGATCGGATGTGCCATAAGAAAACTAGTGTCCGACTGAAACATTTTCTGCCAAAACCGTAACCGAACCTTCGGCTCCACTTCTAGTTTCGGCGGAAACCTAAACCGAAACTTATGAAGGTAAGAAAAAAAGTGTAAATAGAAAAAAAAAAAAAACCAAACTCGCTGATACTAAAAACAGCTTATCTGCTAAGAACCTACATGACTTCTTTTTATAAGTAAACGCTTTTTTTTGGGTTTTATACAAAAAAGGGTGGAAACTGGACCCCATGAGTCTACGATGTCTGTCTATCAGTCAGTTGTTCGTATTCTATAAAAAACGACATCTCACGAACGCCGTACGCCAGTTTCGACCGGGCCGAAGATTTGGCCACTTTTTGGCCGAAGCCGAAACTGCGGCCGAAATCTGATTTTTTACCCGAAACTTGTTGAAACCGAACTTATAAAATTACTTTTGCTCAAGTAAGTTTCAAGATGAGAATTGCAATTGTCAATACCTTCAACCGTATCAAAAGTTTAATGAAACGAAACGTCGCTGTTTCCTAAAGCAGTGCATATCATATCATATAGATAAACGTGCTGTAACACGTAGCTAGAAAAGTGTTTTCCTTTCATTCGGTCTCACAAACTACATTATATTGAAGCAGATTTTTGTTTTGATTTCATTACATATGTATTCAACTTTGAATGTTCTCATTTATGGAAAACTAGCTGCGCCCTGCGGTTTCACCAGCATTAGTTTTGATCCCGTGGGAATGTCGGGATAAATAGTAGCCTATATGTTAATCTAGGGTGCCAGCTACCTCCATACAAAATTTTATTTAAATTGGTCTAGCCGTTTGAGCGTGAAGAAGTAGCAAACATAATACACACACACACATGACACCCCCCCTCACACATCCTCACCCACATACACACACTCACAACCTTTCGCCTTTATAATATTAGTGTGATTTGCATTTTAATAGAAAGGATAAAAGCCCCCGGCTGTCATTCGCGGATCTTTGACAGTCGTCACGGGTAGTCAGGAGTCAGAAGCCCGAAAGTCTGACAACCAGTCTTACCAAGGGGTATAGTTATACCCAGTAACTGTTTTGTAGAGGTCAAGTAGGCAGTCGTTCCATGTAAAATACTGGTATTCAGCTGCATCCGATTAGACTGGAAGCCGAACTCAATATAGTTGGGAAAAGGCTAGGTAGATTGATATATTCAAACAGAGGCAACTTACAGTGGTAATTAAGGTCACTCAATGAAAACAGAACTGTAAACTGAGCAGGAAAACAACGAAGAACAAACAGTGGGCGATAATGAAAAATTCCCTCAAGTTTATGTAAGCAGCCATTGAATTCCACAAAGGTTTTCGCCTGCAAAATGATTTATAAACTTAGGTCAAGCTCAATCCCGGCCTGCCTTTAGAAGACTTTTTGAAGGAAGTTTATTAGTTTCTTGGGTAGTATTGGTTGGTGGTTAGATTGATTGCTTTTCAAGGCAGACTTCGACAAAAAAAAAAAAATACCAACGACGCATGTGCAGAGGCCTTGGCAATCAAGGTGGTTTTGATGATGACATTAAACTGAGGAATAATAATTTTTATTGTCGTTAACTTTTTGGGAAAATAAGAAAATCCATACTTCTAATATTATAAATTCGAAAGTAACTCTTTCTGTCTGTATGTTACCTTTTCACGCCTAAATCACTGAACGGATTTCGATAAAATTTGGTAGAGAAGATAGAATGCATCCCGGGGACTTAGGATAGTTTATAACCCGATATTCCCACGGGATCGACAATTATGCACGAAACCGTGGGGCGCTGCTAGTACAAAATAAGCAAAGGAAATCTGTACGCATATTCACAGCAACAATTAGAATTTTTGACATAACTTTTGGAATTTCTTCGGAATATAGTTGACAAATGGAGCAGTGGTTGCGCCGACTTACGAATTGTAGGCCGTACGTTCGAACCCAGGCTGGCGCTTTGCATTGTATAAATAATTTCATCTTCACTGCTCTAAAAAGGGTGATGGTCATCTTTTTGCTGCCATGGCTTATTTTAATTTAATATTTCAATTGTTTTTTTTTTAGACTTTTCATTACGAACGGTTTTAACGTTCTGCATCGTTCTCACATGCATAATTTTTAACATGAATGATGTAAAAAAGACTTTTTAACCATATTATTTTGATTTAAAAGATTGTCCATGGAGTTTCTTGCCCGTTCTTCTTCATAGGTACCTACGCTTTGGAATGGGCAACTAGCTTCATCTTTCTGACTGACCGACCCCTTGACAATTCAAAAGTGCCTGTAGTTGGTTTAATTGAAATAAATGCTTTGAGTTTGGGTGAATAATGTAAGCCCTCCATTACTCCAAGAAAAATATCAAGTTTCAAGTGTTTACCCGTAATTGAGTCTCCACTAATGTTAGCTCCAGCAGGCGATATCACCTGCCTTTTAATATAGGATCCGGTTACCTTTAGTTCTTCAATCTTCACCACTGAAGAGCTAATGTTCACTTAAAAATGCCTTTGTGGTGTAATATTAGAATTGCACAGTGACTACATGGTCAGGGAGAGGTAATGGCCGGAGAGCAAATGATGGTCCAGTGGTAAAGGCTTACGAGTTGTAAGTAAGGCTTAGGTTCGAACCCTTTAGGCGCTTTACTTAGTGTAAATTATTTCATTACCACCGGTCTCAAAACGGTGATGGAAAACATCGTGAGGAAACCGACAAGTCCTAGAACCAAACATTCGAAAATCCGCTCTGATATCCGCTAACCCGCACGGGGAGCTCGTGGTGGATTACGGCCCACTCCCTCTCTCAGAGCGGAGGCCTGTTTTCCATCAGTGGGAACATTACAGGCTGATTATGCTATATTACGCTTGAAATGCTCAGTTATTTTGTCATTATGATGTAGTCACACGGTGCTTGACCGTAACCACAGATCTAGATAGACCTAGATGACGCAAGTATCACGACCTATATGAAAACCAAGCGTGCCATTTTTTGACTGCCTACTATGACGTCACAAACACTATTTAGTGATGCCAGAGCTCACGCTCACCCAGCCAGCCATACACAGGACTGAGCGCGACAGTGGCGGCTTACGATTTTTGTACGTAAGCTGGTGCAACGTTTGGCACACGAAGTAGTTGCTCTTGCGGTATTTATATCTCTGAGCATAACCCTAGTACTTGAAAGCTCAAGTATTTTCACTTAAAGTCCTACCATAGATTAGAAGTAAAAGTTACAGTCTTTTTTATACATAACTGGTCTTGTGCATGTGTTGAAAACCCGTAAGAGCAGAAATCAATTTATGTTTTCTTTATTTTCTGTCTTTATTACCGATACTGTGAAATTTCGAACTTTTATTTGTCTAACTGGTGTTAATTTGAGATGAGAGCTCTGGCACCCATAACACATGTTTAATCTTAGGTTGAGTGTCAGAGCTTTATAACTCTGTATGAACCTACAAATTTATAAGACAAAATTTATCATGTTATACCAAGTGGTAATTGTAAAACTGGAAATAAAGATTTATTTATTTACTAGCACCTTTCACCCTTCTAAATTATTATATAAGGACAATATTTTGGAATCTGCAGTAGGATGCCAACAAGGTGACCCTCTCGGTCCTGTCATTTTCAGTTTAGCTATTCACCCAATTATCCAAAAACTAAATTCAAAATTCAACGTGTGGTATCTAGATGATGGAACGCTAGGAGGTGATGTAGACACCGTTTTGAAAGACCTAGAACTTCTCAAACAGGAATTTAAATCTATTGGCTTGGACCTTAACCCCTCAAAATGCGAAATTTACCTTTCTGACATTACCGACAGACAATTGACCCTAGAGAAATTTAATGTAATAGCCCCGAAAATAAAAATTTTAGAAAAAAGTTCACTGCACCTCCTAGGTTCCCCAATTTTGGAAGACAGTTTTTCGCCTTTCATCGAAGAAAAAATCAAAAATTTCAACGACATTTCGGACAGACTTTCCAAAATTAATTTACATTCGGCCTTCACCCTGATTAGATACTGTTGTTTTGGCCCAAATTTTATGTATTTTCTACGCTCTTCCCCTTTATGGAAGCAGCCACACCTCTTGGACAAAATTGACCAAATTATTCGCAGCACACTGACATCCATTCTTAATGTGGTTTTGGACGACCGAGCGTGGCTGCAAGCCACACTACCCATCCGCTTTGGTGGCCTCGGCGTCCGCAAAATTTCCAGCATTAGCTTACCGGCGTTCCTGTCCTCTGTCCACAGCACCGAAAAGTTGACCGGGAAGATTTTAGCCCCCTCCCTGGTTGACTCGGAAGTGCCGTGTTTGGCCGACGCGGTGAACGCCTGGAAAATGGCTTGCCCGGATACAGATTGGCCCGCGAACCCATCTACCCAGAGGCAGTGGGATGAGCCGCTCTGCAGGTTGGTACGGAATAATCTTATTAATACGTCCACCAATACTGCTGAGCGTGCCCGCCTACTGGCTGTGGGTGAGTGGGAGTCGGGTCTCTGGCTTCAGGCGCTACCGTCACCCAACATAGGCACTTTGCTGGGTGATTCCACTTTCCGGCTCGCTACTTGTCTGCGTCTGGGCGCCCCTTGCGTGGCTCCGCATCGCTGCCAATGCGGTGAAAGTGTCGACTGCCTCGGACACCATGGCTTATCCTGCAGTAAAAGCGCAGGCCGGATAGCACGGCATGCTAGCATCAATGACATCATCCGTCGTGCTCTTGTCACCGCCGGGGTGCCAGCTGTTTTAGAACCCAATGGCTTGGCACGCGACGATGGGAAGAGACCCGACGGAATGACCATAATGCCTTGGAAGGTTGGTAGGCCTTTGGTGTGGGATGCAACGTGTGTCGACACCCTTGCGCCATCCCATCTTCCAAGCACGGTGAGCTGTGCTGGGGCAGCTGCTGCAGGTGCGGAAAACCTCAAACGGCGCAAATACTCCAATCTCTTTGGAACGTATATGTTTGAGCCGTTTGGGGTTGAAACTCTAGGGCCATGGGGCCCGAGTGCCCACGTGGTATTTCGAGACATCGCCAAGCGGTTGGTCGACTCTTCACGTGACCAGAGGGCTGGCCTATTTTTTGGCCAAAGAATCAGCATTGCCGTACAACGTGGCAATGCTGCCAGTCTTTTGGACACGTTTCCTGTTGACAGCGATGCGGATGAATTTTTTGATGCCCTTTGATTCTTTCCTTTCCTTTTTATATACTTGTACATATTCTTATTATTATTTTAATACTGTACATAAACTGCTGGTATTATATAAAATTCTACTGTCTACTTTACTAGCTGCGCCCCTCGGTTTCATCCGCGTAAATGTCGATCCCGCGGGAATATCGAGATAAAATGTGGCCTATATGTTAATCCAGGGTATCAGCTATCTCCATACAAAATTTTATCAAAACTGATCCAGCCGTTTGAGCGTGAAGAAGTAACAAACATATAAACACAAACACACACTCACAAACGTTCGCCTTTATAATATTAGTGTGATTATATAATTCTTAGTGACAGATCAAATAAACACTTCTTGCTTTCTTAACTACCAAAGAAAGTTTTGGCTGTAGCGATGTGTCCAATTTCGAGGTAGCAAAAGCGCAGATCATACATAAATATTTAAAAAAGGGACGCCGAAATCACTTTCAAAAAGGACACCCAAATTCACCCATTATCCTGAGTAGCGTACCTACTCGATACTTCTCCCTACAAAGCGTGAGTGGTATATGAAGTGGCATCAGCACTAAGTGCCCAGGATTCACTTAAGACACGTCCACGAGTAAGACCTATGCACACTTCGGCGCTCAAAAGATGCTTTCACACTTAACACTACCACCACCTATTCTACATAACTTCTATTCCAGGTAGGATTAGTTACAACGGAAGAATATTATTAGAAATATTTATTTATATATAGGTACTTTATTGTACACCACAAAGATACATAACATGAAAAAGATACATCAAACACTACAAAATATACAATGGAAATTAAGAAATGGGCGGCCTTATCGCTTTCTGCGATCTCTTCCAGGCAACCTTGGAATGGACAGTGATTTTCCTGGACATAAAATGGGGCTGTCGTTGTTGGTGCAAATAAATGAATTTATTCAATAAATGAATTATTGAATAAATTAACAAAATGGGACGGGAAACCTTTGAGACTTATATTTTATTGGATTTATTAATGTTTTATGGAATTTAATTATTGCAGAGCCAGAAATGGTCCTGACTTATGGTTTTACTTTGAGTAAAGAAATAAAGGTAATTCGGGGTATCAATCAAGGTGACTAAGGGATCACGTGGTACGAATAGGCAGTACTTAGCTCTCTCTTTCTTATTGGTAATCATTATAAACTGCGTGCATTAATTCAAAGCGTAGTGATTATTACTGACAATGAAATGAAATAATTAATTTTGCAACTAGGATATTAAAACCATTTTTCACAAGTAGTAATTTTAACAGAATGGCGAGTTATTGTTTCGTCCATAAGGAGGTCTTGACAATTCAAAAGTGCCTGTTAATGGTATAATGGAAATAAATGCTTTGAGTTTGAGTTTAGCAATTCTTTACTGAATGAACGCAACAACTTCACTAATATTATAAAGGCGAAAGTTTGTGAGTGTCTGTGTGTTTGTTACTTCTTCACGCACAAAGGGCTGGACCAATTTTCATAAAATTTGGTATGGAGGTGGCGAACACCCTAGATTAATACATAGAACAATTTTTATCTTGATATTCTCACGGAATCGACATTTTTGCGGGTGAAACCGCGGGGTGCAGCTAGTGTTTCAATAAAAGAAGTTCATATTCTGACTGCCTCGTTGATGTAGTGATCGTAACCCTTCTGGTGATGAAATGGTCATCACCACTGCTCTCAAAACGGTGAAGGAAAACATCGTGAGGAAACCGGCATGTCCTAGAACCAAAAATTCGAAGACATGTGTGACATCTGCTAACCCGCACTGGGCCGCGTGGTGGATTGTTGCCCACTCCTTCTCGCAGAGAGGAGGCCTGTGTCCCAGCAGTGGAAACGTTATAGGCTGATTATGTTATGCTTTCCTATGAAAACAAAGCTTAAGTATTTTTTATTTGAATAATAAAGATTTTTTAACAACAAATACTTTAAAAAAATCCTTAAGATCAGGTTAAGCTACGCTTGCCGCGGTTGGTCTGTGGATGGGTAACCCTCTTTACAAACGAAGACCCCTCCGTGCCTCGGAAAGCAAGTAAAGCCGTTGGTCCCAGCTGGCATCCGTGGATCTTTGACAGTCGTTACGGGTAGTCACAAGCCCGAAAGTCTTACCAAGGGATATCGTATAACTGCTTGTGGAGGTCAGATACGCAGTCACTCCATGTAAAATACTGGTATTCAGCTGCATCCGGTTAGACTGGAAGGAAAGGCTATTCAGATGATTACTTAGAAAAATAGTTATGAAGCTTTCTCTCTAATGGCAGCTGAAAATGAATGTTGTAATATTGTAATCGATCCATTTTTACCGACTTCACAAAAAGGAGGAGGTACTATGTTCGGGTGTTTGTATGTTTTTTTTTTTTTTTTTGTATGTTTGTTCATCGAATACTCCGCCAATTGTCGACGGATTTTCAAAATTCTTTTTTAGTTCGAAAGTAGATAGTTCTGAGGTGGTCCCATTGTCACCAAGTTAGGATCTGATGATGGGATCTTAGAGAAATCGCGGGCAACCCTCAAATTTTATAGGCTCACTTACTGTTTTTCGCATATTTTATGAAGTATCTTGTGTATTTGTGTATGGTTGTCACCATCTCAGGTAGCTGGGCTGATGATGGAAGGTACAACTCCTTAACAGTAAGAAGTTACTCGAACAGGCAAGGACTGTTTTAGTAAATTGTTTTGAGGTTTGATAGGGCATTTGCCACATTTGGTCTCATGATCATCAAGTCATGACCTGATGCTACCTAACTCCTCGATAACTAACAGCAGTTATAGCGTGTTTAGGCTCATTGAAAAGGGCTCGAGGTGTGGATAAACGTACTGTTACTGAGGAACACCGAAGACCTGATGCTGAAGCCAGGAGTATCAGAAAAATACAAACCTTGAAATTACAGCACCGTAATCGTGTTTGGGCTCATTTTAAACAAGACTAATTTTAAGTTCAATGCAATGTTGACATAAGTCTGGCCTGATGCTGCAGCCAGGATTATTAGCATCTAATCTAAAAACTAATAAAAGGAGAACTCCTCAACAATTAACGTCCCTGCATCGAGAAAAGGAATATTTTATAAAAAGGCGATGGGCAAGTTGACATTAGGCTATTGTAACTTAGATAAATCATAAATAGACCCACTAAAAAGCGAGAAATAAAATCTTTTTAACAAAAAAAAAAAAACCGACTTCCAAAAAAAAACACTACAAACTGAAAAATAACTTTAATTTCGGAAGTCGGTGGCAAAAACTAAAATACTGATCCCTAAGACACCGACTTCCGAAATTAAAGTTATTTTTCAGTTTGTAGTGTTTTTTTTGGAAGTCGGTTTTTTTTTTTGTTAAAAAGTTTTATAATAAAGTGATCCTTATGATAGAGATTTTTATGGGATGTAGACCGTTCAGGAAACAAACCTTTTAAAGACGAGACCGTTCAGGAAACAAACCTTTTAGAGACTTTTACGTTTACGTACCACAGAAAAAGTAACCTTAAGTATGTACCTCGCATGCGTTCCAAGCATTTTTATAATAATTTAGTTCCGCATCCCCACAAAAGAGCGCAAAGGCACAGGCAATGAGCCCAAGGTCTAAATACAAAGAGCATGAAATTACAAGCCTTCGTATATGTATGTGTTGTGTGCGGTAACGCGTGAGCTTTCTCATTTACGAAGGCGAAAAGGTTTGCTACCCCCATATAGATATCCGAATCCGTGGGTATCCCTCCCTGTGTTTTGAGGCTAAGATTACAGACCTACATAGGTCAAGATGATGATAAATGATAATGATATGTTATTTATTTTCTGAGGATGAAGCAAAATACATACAATTTTGTTGATGAATCAGAGAAATAAAATTAAACGTGAGTAAAAGAATGTTTCTCTATTTTTCCTCCGTCGCCCAGCCTTTACCCAATTATGTTGGGGTCGGCTTCCAGCCTAACCAGACGCGGCTGAATACCAGTATTTTACATGGAGTGACTGCCTATCTGACCTCCACAACCCAGTTACTGGGAAATATGATACCCCTTGGTAAGACTGGTTGTCCGACTTTCGGGCTTCTGACTACCCGTAACGACTGTCAAAGATCCACGAATGCCAGCTAGGACCAACGGCTTTACTTGCTTTCCGAGGCACGGAGGGGTCACGGTATGTATAGATGGTCACCCATCCACAGACCAACCGCGGCGAGCGTAGCTTAACCTGATCGATCGACCTGTGCGGCTGTTATTATTTAGCCACGGGCCCCTCCTTTGGATTGAATAAATAATTATGTGAAATAATGATTTTTTTACCTTAATTTACAAAAAACACTTAATTAAATAAAAAAATCACTCTTAAAAGATATTTAATATCATGCAGACGTGATTTAAGTCAACAAATAATTTTGGCCGCTTAAATGTAGAATATTGACGTATGCCGCTCACCGCGCCCGCGTGCCCACTATGAACGCTCAAATGAAGTTCTTTGTTTGAGTACGCCGCGCCGCACCCGCCCCGCGCCCGCCTTTGCAGTCTGGCCAAGCACTAAGGTGTTCTAAATTAAAGGTTGAAAAAAACATTTTTAGCCCTGTACACATACAGTGCTCGCGGGCGGCGGTCAAATTTATATTTCACTAGCAGCGCCCCGCGGTTTCACCCGCATAAGTGTCGATCCCGTAGGAATACGGGATAAATGCAGTCTATCTTTCTGCCAAATTTTATCGAAATCCGTTCAGTGGTTTAGGCGTAAAAAGGTTGCATACAGACAGACAGACAGAGTTCCTTTCGAATTTATAATAATTATAGTATGGATTGGGAAACCACAACATTAAAACACACTTTACAACTAATTACTTATGCTCGGCGCACCCTAGGAAGTAAGTCAGACGCTGGCAAATTTTCATACCAGACAACATGTATTTTGTCACAAAACACGCTCCGAGATATAAGAAAGAAAACGATTTGGTTTTCGTGATACATAATATTATTATTCCATAGTACTAGTGAGTTATAGTCCGCGCGGAACAAGTTGGCCGCGCCTTAGGTATGTGAGCGGTGGGACGGAGGGGCGGGGGCGCTTTGTCATTACTCAGTATGTGCGTTGCGGACAATAGGCAACCCCGCCGCCCTCACCCCCGTCCCCACCCGAGGCGCGGCCAACTAGTTCTGCGCGGACTATGGTACACATATTTTTGACTTTTAGTGAATAGCAAACTATTTCTCTTGTCTGTAGTCTGATTTATCTAGCTTCAAGATTACACATAGCTTTCATTCTTTTATGAAACGCTGTTTAGACACCGAAATAGATGTATTATGGTAAATCTGTCTAGCCGAGGTATGATGCAGACTGATAATAAATCGCTAGCAGATTGTTTATAGGTAAAGGTCATATCACACGTATCAATTCGCAAAGGGATCGGCACAGTATCACCTTTCGCCTCCGCGCGCCGTCAAACAGGCGTCAACCTAACGTAAGCACGTAACCAAATCGGATCAGAAGCTCCGATACTTCGACTAGGCTACAGTTAGGCGACGCTGCGCTTATGGCTCGCCAACCGCTGGTTGATGGTGCAGCAGGCAGGCCGGTGGGGTGAGAGGGGTAAGGGTGGACGACGAGCCGTAAGGGCGGGGACGACGAGCCGTAAGGGCGGGGACGCGCACCGCACTGCGGTTCATGAGCTTATCCCGAGGCGAGGCGATTACGTTACGATTCCGATTAGTGCGTAGGGAGTTTCATACAAAGAATACTGAACGGCTCGAGTTAATACGGTGCCGATCCCTTTCCGGTTTGATACGTGTGCTAAAACCAGACGATGTTATGACATTTCATTCTTTAGCCTACTACGTAATCCACAGAAAAAGATCTCGCAAAAATCAGAGGTATTTTCCTGTCTGATCTTTTTTCGGTGAATAAAAAATTTCTAATATTTAGAACGAAGATCTGAAGGCGATTTTCCTTATCGAATTTGTTAATTTTTTGGGAATTTGTTTTGACAAGAACAGAAACAGGCTTTTAGATTTGTTTAAATTGGCTCGCGCCGTCAAATCAAACTCGTTATACAGGGTGAAATTAAATTAGCTAGGGAAACTCTACAGACGTGATGGGATTCGATATTTAAACATGATCAAATAAAATAATAAAATGGTTTGATGTTTTTTTGGGGGTCAACGACAGCTGGTAGTTTCATTACTTGAAGTTTAAGTTGCGAAAATCTGTTTTCTTTTATTTTATCGTGTTTAGATATTGAAACCCATAACATCTTTGAAGTTTACACAAAGAAAACGGATTTTTCAAGTGTCTACAATAACTGCGGTCGATGACTCCACAAAAGAAACCAGCGCGGTCACTGTCTGACTGCATAGAAAAGAAAGAGAAGCGCGATGACACAACGCTGGTAATTTATTGCAAAATATGAAGCAATTATTTAATTACAAAAAATCTATTGTTTGGACAAAAAAATTCAAACACTTGTATTTTAATATGTTTCTTGTAGAATAATCTGACCAAAAATCAGAATGATGGTATGTATGTTTTTTATTGTAAAAAGAAAGTTTTTAGAGGTATCTTCATGATTTTTTTCTATAGTATCAAATTAGTTGTGTCTACCTAGCATATATCCTGAAGAATATCATATATTTTTCTGATTTTGTTTACTGTAGTCCATCATATACTTTTATTGTTTCTAAAACTAGTTTTTTTCTTATTTAAATATCGATCTGTCACGAGTGCGGGGTTTCGCTAGCTAATTTAATTTAACTCTTGCAAAATTGGAAAATATTTCACAAATTCGAATAAACCGATCTAAAAGAAATTCATTGGCTTTTCAAAAAAAATTATAGATAGAATATTCGCACAGACGATGAAGTAAGTAATATCACAATTAAGTATGCAATTTAGTCCCTAGTTTAAATATATACCATAATCAGCCTATAATGTTCCCACTGCTGGGACACAGGCCTCCTCTCGGTGAGAGGGAGTGGGCCGTAATCCACCACGCGGGCCCAGTGCGGATTGGCAGATGTCACATGTCTTCGAATTTTTGGTTCTAGGACATGCCGGTTTCCTCACGATGTTTTCCTTCACCGTTTTTGAGAGCAGTGGTGATGAAATAATTTACACAAAGTAAAGCGCCTGTCTGGGTTCGAACCTACGACCTACAACTCGTAAGTCGCGGCCGTTGAAACATAATAACTACATATTATGACCACATTGCTCTGTATGCAATGACATTATGCTGCATATTTGATAAGTTATTACGTCCTTTGACAAGAAAGGTGTTTTGTTAAAGTAATCATTGCTAGCTAAACAAAGATTCGGATTCGGTACTAAGTAATTAAAAACATTAGGGTCTACCCTTAAAAACGTTTACAAATTTATACGGTTGCGAAACATCACAAGAATTTCGAAAAGCAGACGTTGAAAGTTTACCCGCTTACCACACATACCTACTCTAACACCGCATCACCATGCTTTATTGATAACTCAGAACTCGAGGTCGAGGAGTAACTTTGAAAGCTTTTAAGTTGTTCTGTCTGTAGTTAATATAAGACGAAGAAATTGTAACTGTAGAAGTATTCTACAAAGGGTTTTCGGAAAAATCATGATTCTTTCAGTCAACTTCCAATCAATCGGGGCGTAGCCTTTTCTCAACTATGTAACTTGAATATCGTCGCAAGTCATTACCATCATCGTCTGCCTAGCCTTTCCCCACTATTTTGGTGTCGGCTTCCAGTCTAACTTGATGCAGCTGAATACCAGAAAAAAAAAATCAGGCGTTTCCTACATTTTGACGAGTTATACGAACATAATTGTAGGAAACAGTAGATTTTTTTTTCGTGATTTCAGTTTTGGTCCCATAGTAAAAGTTGTTCATAATAATAAGTACAATGACCTCTTAAGAGGTTGATAATGTTTTACCAATAACCCTCTATACTCCGGCTTACCTCTTACAAAAATTTACCCTACGCTACTGATAGCTACCGTACTTTATCTTTTAACTGCCCCGTTGGTCTCGTGGTTGCAAACGTGACTATTGAGCGTGGGATTCATCGGTTTGAGTTTGGAAGTTGGCGGTGTGATACCCCCGTGCCTCGGAAAGTACGTTAAGCCGTTGGTCCTGCGCCTGAGCCGTCTCCGATCGTGTCGGATTGCCGTCCCATCGGTTAATGAGAGTAAGGAACGAGAGAGTGCACCTGTGTCTGTGCACACACTTGTTCCCTATACCTAATATCTCCCGCGCCAAAAGCTGGTCTCTGGAGTTGGACTGGAGGGCTTTAATTTATGTTTTAAAGAGTTGTTTTATGCTCAGTTACGGTTTATTCATGAGTTTCTCACCCAAATTAAGTAGGTACTTTTTCTGGTCTCCCAAGAGTGCCCATATATCCCAATTTTTAATAAAAACTTTGGTGCAGGCAACTTCCTTTAATACCTCAACTCTTTTAGTTAGCCAGGTTTCAGGTTTGTTTTACTTTTTCATGTAGAAAGTTTGTTTCGGAGTTTAAAATTGAATTTTCAGGATGGGAGCATTCAAGCATGGTCCTTGCGCCGTCGATAAACAAAATTGGACCGGTTTTGTTCCAAATATCTCGTTTTTTGTTCGAGGTAACGCATTACTGTTTTTGGACAATTTATATTATGCGTATTTATGGTGGTTTAAAACTTATGCGTATTTTTATTTGATTTTGGGCTAATTAAACTAAAGTAAGATATCTTTTATCCGTGGAATATAATTGACGTCAGACAGTAGTTCTAGTATTGAAAAACTGCCAAAAATTTCAAATTCGTTCTAGATACGTTTGGTAAAATTTGCCCTCAGGCCATAGTTTATGTGAAATATGGGATAGATTCTTACTTACGATTAAAGACAAAATATGAGTACCTACCTAAACATTTTCACTTTTTCCTAAAAAAATACTTCTCTATTATAAGCAAAAAAAAAACAACAGCTCTTTCATAAATCAGTGTAATGAGTAATAGGTAGAACCTACGTAAAGATGTTTACACAAAAACAACCTAACTAAAATGAATGCCGAAACATCTGTCTCACTTCCATTTAAGCCCCTTACTTTTTAATTTAACAGCTTGAGTAGGCCTCCACATCTTTCAAACATCAGCCTTATGGCCCAGATACTTAGGAAATAGGTCAATCGACCCTCACTCGAAGAGCAGGCGGTCAACGATTCTAACTAGATAAAAAGAGTGAATAAAACTTTATTTTGTCAATATTGTGATGCATATTACTCGTAGTCATTGAGTTTAATGTTTGTGACAGGAAAAAGGTTGGAAAATGTTTTCTAGGTTTGAATATATGTCGGAAATACGTCATTCGTCTGACTGATCGGGACGCCAGTGCCATCTGGTGGCGCTTCACAGAGTCTGGCTTGAGTTTGGGGGAGTCGACGAGAGCGCTACAGAGCAGTGTGGACTGACTCAACTGAGTTGACCATTGGACATCGTACGGACAACACGTGCTCTGAAACTGTCTCGCGTTCCGTATCGTTGAGTTGTGTACCTATTGTACAGTGTGTGATTAAACTGTTCGTAAAATTAAAATATCTGATTTCAACTGCAAACCATTTTTCTATTGCGCAATAACCAACACCAGCCATAATCTAGAAGTCTCCACCATAGATTCTCGCAATTCTCATATTCTTTGCTTGATTTTCAAAGACAGTATTTTGAACATATCTAAATCATGATCGGCCTAGTCAATTGACTATTAAAGTGAAAACTTCTTTAGGCGCGGTAGGCATTTTTTAAGATGGGAAAAAACCATTGAACTCTCGACACTGTTACCGCAACCGACACCGCGCGTGTTTTGTTTATAAGACGATTAAAAAATACACACGTAATTTTTCAAGTTTTCACTTCTGTCAGCACTCCCGGAGTGCCACTGTTTTTTTTATAAGATTTTTTTTTTTAACTTGAATTTTTGAGTTTGAAATTAATTTTTGACATTGACAAAAATCTTACTTCAATTGTAAAACACTTTGCCCTACCCTCTAATGACCAAAAAAGTAAGATATAAAGAGAACACATTCAAGTACTATTGTTACTTGCAGTCCTCCCGAACTGGGTCAGTGGCCCCTCCAAATGAGAGCCTACTCGTTACAGGGCACTTCATTCAAAAAATTCGGTGTGTTCAGTATATTTTTTGAAGTGTGAAGGGAAAATATTTGCAGGCGGTAAAATTAGGCATTTTGGAAATGTGTTATTATTTCTGTAATTTTACCTACAGGCCGAATTTGAATTTCAGTGGAAACCTTTCAGGGACCAAAGTTCTTATAATAAGTTAATACCGTCAAACGGGGTGAATAGGGATGCAGGGGTGAATCGGGACGAAACTTTAAAATGGATTTTAGCATTGAAATAATACAGTTTGTTGCCGAAAAGGACACTTAATCGTTAATTATAATACAATAAACACATTAGACACCTTTTTGGCAACAAACTATATTATTTCAATGTTAAAATCGCTTTTAAAGTTTCGTCCCGATTCACCCCTGCATCCCTATTCACCCCGTTTGACTGTAGTTAGTTAGTTAGTTGTATAGTTAGTTTATAAGTTCTTTTAGTTCTTAGTAATTTATATCCTGACTGTACAGTTAGCAACAAAAGTCGATTAACGCTTTATTTTTTTAAATCTGTTATTGAGCAAAATATTTGTTCAAAACTGCAGTAGAAGTACAACTATGCAATTTTGAACAAATATTTTGCTCAATAACGGAGATTAAAAAAACTAAAGTGTTAATCGATTTTTGTTGCTAACTGTATTCCGGATATAAAATATAAATTAAAACCCAGTACCATTAAAATATTGTTTTATTAATTGTTGTAATACACTACGTTAAGTAATTCAAAGGGAAAGTGACTCGACTTATAGGGAACCATCCTTATAAATCATCAAAATCAAAGCATTTAAAGACGAAAGTTTGTGAGTGTGTGTGTGTTTATATGTTTGTTACTTTTTCACGCTCAACACGCACGGAGGGGTCACGGTATGTAAAGATCGTCACCCATCCACAGACCAACCGCGGCCAGCGTAGCTTAACCTGATCGAGTGACTTGTGCGGCTGTTATTATTTAGCCACTAACTGACAAATGTGGGTGTACTATTGACCTCTGTCAACCCTTTAGGCAAATAAAGGTAGGGGCCTACGGGGGGCAAAACAGGGGCTGTGACGTCGCTCGAACAGTCAGGTCCAGAGAAATAGCACGCAGGGTTGCATGTGCGCCTTTGGGATTGGAGGACGTGCTTTCGTTGGATCGGCCGCACTTGGTGGTGGGGGCCCGTGCAGCGAATATACATGTATCTCCCGGGCCGCCGACTTATGGTACTGTAAGGAACAATTGGGTTTTAGTCGGTAGGAGTCCGATATAACCTTCCGTTCTCCCCAGACGGGGAGTATCAATGAGGATTCCCCACGGAAAATAGTGCAGAATTAATATCTATTGATCATGAGATTGAGACCGTGTCTACATTTCAACACGTTTAGGTTCTTGACCCAGAAATCAAATTAAATGCGATAAAGCCTTCAGACCTATGCCAGGAATACGTTATAAGATCCATTATTCAACGACAAAATTATTGAACCCGTAATTCCAAACATTGATTGATTAAAAGGACACACACACATACAAATTCAAGAAAGGGGTGAAAATCTACCATTCCTCAAGCAATATTTACTGTAAAATCACACGTTTCAAAGTTGCCCTGGCCTGTCAGTCAGAGGAAGTGGATCATTATTGTGACCTACATAAGTTTCCTTTTTGCGTCAAAGACGACACGTGCATCCTGTCACTTATAGCGCTTTGTATTTTCTATTAAAGTAAATAAAGGTTGGTTTTGACGATCCTAATGGTTCGTGGGTAAATACCTTCACTCATTATGGGAAGCGTCAATGTTTTTATAACGTAATTAGCGACCCGAACCTTGCGTAACACACTGTCAATCTAAATCTGAATAATTTTGAAGGATATTGCTAATCCATTGCTGTCACTGTCAAAATTAAACCCATTGCTACTGATAGTGTGTTGGGTACGTATTTGAATATCGAAAATTAAAATATCGACTGTTAAAATATCGATGTTCAAAACATCGAAAATTTAAATATCGATTGTATCAAAATGTCGAAAATTGTTATACCTACGCTTAAAACGTCGAAGATTGAAATGTCGAGTGATTAAAATTTCGAATGATTCAAAATATCGAATGACATTATGCCTAAGTTCAAAATATCAACATTTAATACATCGAAGTTCTTAATATCTACGTTACGTTACGTTTGGGTTTTTATTATGTAAAAATAATTATAGTACCTACATTACATGAGGTTTTCCTTGTTTTTTTTTTGTAACCCACCTGATTTCCATCTAGCAAACAAGCATGCAGCAATCATGCAACATGCAAGCAAGCATGGCTTCTGTCACGGCTCCGGCGCTGCAGGGCTCCGGCAGTCCCACGCGAGCTTAACGTCGCAGATGGTTTAAACGCCCACCACCACAGCTTCGGTTGCCTGCTGCCTCGCCCCTCCGCGACTACGCGATTCTAAATTACACTCTAGGGGTAGGGCAGACAAGACTACGTGGAGTCGGTTTTGCAGCGATACGTTTCTGTCACTAACTTTAGTAGCACAACCTGCACAACATATTGACTTTCAAGAAAATATTTTAATTTAAATAATACCTTCACGATTGACCTAGGCTATTGTACACTGGACACTGATTTTCATGGATAAAATAGGTCGAAATTGTTCCAAAACCGAATTGGGGCACCCCGAATTTACGTAGTCTTTTGGCTGTTACCCCTAGAGTGTATATAAAAATCCGGAGGCGCGAAGGGAGGGCAACCCCCGCCCGCTGTAACAAAGCATAGGCACCCGTGGGAACCGTAGCGGCTGAGGCTGGTCGCCGGAGGCGACCAGCAAGCCGAAGCTGCGGAGGTGAACATGGGTGCCTATCCTTTGTTACGCAAGGGCGAAGGGGTTGCACTTCCCGTAGCGCCGGAGACGTTGCAGAAGCAACCTTTTTCCACTCATACTACTTTATCAAAATTTGTTCGATATTTTAACTTGTACGTATTTTTAGGGTGAATGAATGAATGTATTAAATGTTGAAAATTAACTCATTTTTACACGTAGGTATATTAATTTTCGATGTTCAAATAATTACCCATCGATATTTAGGACGTTCGATAATCTGTATTTCGATATTTAGATCTTTCGATGTAACTTTTGTAGATATTTAGATTTTAGATATATTGGACGTAGGATATTTAACCATTCGATAATATAAACTTTCGATATTTTAATTTTCGGTTATATGATCGTTCGATATTTCCATTTTCGATGTTTCGAACATCGATATTTTAACAGTCGGTATTTTAATCTTCGATATTCAAATACGTACCCAGTGTGTTACGTAATTACCCCCGTTTTTCACACAGTTTTTATAACTAGACAAAACATCGTGATTTCTTTGTGCAAGTTTAATGTTATTATGGCCACACATAAGGCTGATTTTTCCAACGCTAGATAATTTAATCCGAGGAATAATTTTGCGTTTTTGACAGTTGTCGCGGTTGTTCTGCGGATGGGTGACCATCTTTACATACCGACACCCCTCCGTGCCTCGGAAAGCACGTTAAGCTGTTGCTCCCGGCTGTCATTCTTGGATCTTTGACAGTCGTTACGGGTAGTCAGAAGCCCGAAAGTCTGACAACCAGTCTTACCAAGGGGTATCGTATTATCCAGTAACTGGGTTGTGGAGGTCAGATAAGCAGTCGCTTCATGTAAAATACTGGTATTCAGCTGCATCCGGTTAGACTGGAAGCCGACCCCAACATGGTTGGGAAAAGGCTAGGCAGATGATAAAGACCTATCAACACTTGGATTATTAAACAAATAGTTTCAGAACATGTACTTAATCAACTGTTTAATATTAACACAGGAATTAATAATAAATTAAGACACGTTTTACTGAAATACCAGGCATCTGTTGTGTATCAAAATATTATGATTAGTTTTTTTATAAAGTTACGTGAAATACCAACGTACGAAATTCCGAAGCTTCCATTTAAAATTATGAGGTAACTAGTTACGCCCCGCGGTTTTACCCGCATAAGTTTCGATCCCGTGGGATTATCGGGATAAAAACTATCCTATGTCCTTTTCCGGGAGTCAAACTATCTCTATACCAAATTTCATCTAAATCGGTTCAGCGATTTAAGCGTGAAGAGGTCACAGCAGAGTGACACGCTCTCTCATTTATAATATTATAAGTATGGATCATTTACAGGCCGAAATTGTACAATAATGTTGTATTATTGTAAACGTTTGAACTGTGTGTATATTAGTTTGTTTTTAATACCTAATAGTAGTTATATTAATGGACATCTTTCGTGAGAAATCATCTTCTTATTTCAGTGTTTTAGATGAACGCTACCCTCGAAGCGGGGAGATAAAATCTTTTTTGTGTTCTCATAAATGTTTAAGCAATGAAGTATGCATGGAAAGAAATTATATCACATTTTGACAGAACTGTATAATTATGTTTTGAGATGCTTAATCAATTTTCTAAAATAATACAAATTTTATTAAAAGCGTCTAACGGGCCTCTGCGAGTTGGCTTCAGCCGCTCGTACGCCTTCCAAAGGTCCTGGACCCCAGACTCCCAAGATATGTCAAAAGCACATTATAGTCAGCAGTATGTTAAGGCTCCTACAAACAGGCGCGACACGCGATATAATCGCGCGCGACACAAAGGCACCGCTCGTTGCGCGACTTGCGGTGCCTTTGTGTCGCGCGATTTCATCGCGTGTCGCGCCTGTTTGAAGGAGCCTTTAGGTGCAGAATAGTTTTACATACATCGATCTTCTCTATCAATTGCAACCACGCCATACAGCGGTTATTCCCAGCAGAAAAATATTAAAATATTTTGTACCACACCGATAACACGCCAACAAAATATAAAAAAACACCGTACAGACGCCAGCACATCAAGCTGCCGAAACTGTCAAATTTTCCCAATCAACTTTGAACCTTAAGCTGTAGCAATAAAGTTGAAAATCTTTTAAAGAAATTTGACAGATTGTAGTAGATTGATGTGTTGGCGTCTGTACATAAAAACCAGTGTGTACGACAATACCGACACATAAATCCACCTATCACACCGTATCGTAACGTTAAAAGTACATTCGGAACTTTGAATTTATTCTTTATAGAAGCATTGCTCGTAAAATGTTTCTGTACTTATTTTATAGCAGTAAGGCCTGTGATTCCTAACGGATTGGGGAGGGGTGTCAATTGCACCCACTGTTTGCTATGGCCTCATAGAATGGGGGTCGAGCTTATGGTTATGAAGCCTATAACTTGGAATGTTGTCATTCCAAATCAATGAAAATGGGACCAAAGACAGACTTCGCCAATAAGTAGCTGTATATGTTAAAAAAAAAAAATTGCCTTATGGGCTATTGACCTCGATCACGCCTGATGAAGTACACATGAATTGAAAAAGTCACCTTGATACTTGTCCGGATGTGAACAGCTGCTGTTCATCCTTTCTTCGACAGCTTTTACAAAACTTACTGTTGAATTAAGTAGTCCAATTTAGGTGCAATTACATGGGTTTAATTGCTTTATTTTACGGTACTAATATCAAGTTCTAATGGTCTTTTTCGAGTGCCTGGCATTAATAATCAGGGCTTTTAACAGGTTTCGAAATTAAAATAATCTAGCCTGTTGCTGCGACTCAGCAACTCAACGCCAAGTGTGCGGAGCTTTCAACAAAAAAATATATTATGTCAAAATTGTCGACTGCAGCCGGTCATTGCGTTGAGTCGCAGAGCTGCTACAGTCGCATGTCGCATAGTGTGCGCCATGTCTAAAAGTTACAGTAGGTATACAGCGTTGTCAGTTTACGCCTGCGTTTTGATTCAAACGACTGTAATAAATCGGTGTGATTGAGGACGTTTGGGATTTTTCGTGATTTTCAGCTGTAAAAGGCTCGATTGAGCGGCAGTTACGAAACAAACTTTATAGTGGACAAAACCACTTTGTGTAACGTACGTTTTATTTCTTGTTTTGGCTTGCCCTTTTTTTAGAACAGTTTTGTTATTTTGCAGATTTTTTTTTAAATAACTGCTTAACGATGGAATTTTCAATGAAAGTTGATGGCTGGGGTAGACTGGATGCGGAACGCGGAGGACAGGGTGCTGTGGCGCAGTGCCTATGTCCAGCAGTGGACTGTGATAGGCTGAGTTGATAGCAAACCGAGATTAAAACAAGACGAACAAGCAGGGGATCGAATAGGGGGGGGGGGGCGGAGGGGGAGTTCAGGGCATCAGGGGGCTCACCATCACCTCTTAAAGCAGGGCAAAAGGTGAACTGCACTACTTTTTTGTATGACGTCTTAGTACAGTCAACAGCAAAAGTAGATGATCAAAATCAGAAATTCAATACCTACTAATGAACGGAGTTCGCGTTAGAACTGTGTGGCGTCGAAGTGATTCAAAAGTATCATACGTAGTAAGTATTCTAAGTAGTAGTACTTCAACGCCACACAGTTCTGACGCGAACTCTGTTCATTAGTATTGAATTTTTGACTTTGATCATCTACTTTTGCTGTTGACTGTACAAAAAAGTATTGCAGTTCAACTTCAAGTTCACTTCACGGTGAGATTTTTACAGAAGAGACAGGCAGGACTTACTTGTTACCAAATTGTTACTCAATTGTTGTTTGTTGTTATTTGTTGTTATCTAGTTACAAAATACATTAATTAATTTTAATGTCCGCGCGAGCACGATTTACGATTTAATATTTTCCTGAAAGTCAAGCAGTTTCTTGCTCCAATCTAATAAATTTGTCATTTTATCAAACCTACGTAAAACGCCCACGGAAGCAATGTGGGTCAGACATGCATTCACTTTTTACGCCTAGCGTTCTTTTCAGTTTTTTTTTCCTTTTACTCGGCTCCTAAGGGCCATAGCGTGATGTTAAAACCTTCTAGTCTTCTTCAAGAATTGGGCTATCAAATGCAAATGGTTTTTCCAAATCCGACCGATAGTTTCAGAAATTATCGCGTTCAAACAAACGCGAGTTTGTTTATTTTTACAAACTCTTCAGCTATATTATTATTAGTATAATAAAGTAGTACACTTAAAGACGACTGAAGCAATTGATATGTGTGAATTGACATGAATTAGTTCAAAAATAAAAACCGACCAAGACAATGAAGGGTTCCTTAGTTGGAATGAATTTATCCCAAGAAAAAAAATAAACATTGTAGTTGAAAATCATGTTCTCCGAATACATTGCAACTGCAAATTTAAGTTGGTCGACTATTACATTTCACAAACGGATCCCTAAATCGAAAAATGGTTTTCACAAACCTGCAATATTTTGAAAAACCTATCTAACGATACCACAGGGTAGACAAGAAAAAAAAACATCCCCACTTTACGTGTAGGTAAGAAACCCGAAAAAAAATTTTTTTTCTTGATTTTATTTTACCGCTTTGTCGGCGTGATTAATAAAACGAGATCCACGCCAAATTATAGCTTTCTAGCACTAACAGTCTGTGAGCTAAGAGCTCTCGGACGGACGGACGGTGGAGGGGGGTTCCTTGTTGACTATGGAACCCTAAAAACCGACTAGTCAGTTGACATCTTTATAAAAATAGAAGCAATTTAAAACATAATAAACAAACTTTGTTTTTCTCTAAAAGCTCATCAACTTCGTTATTTATTATTTCTAGTCTGATAATTTGTTTGGTCTGGCCTTCTATCTAACTTTGTTCGAAGTAATCAGTGCTTCTATAAAATTATATTTTTGTCACGTCGCGTCCCGGCCCATCAAAGTTTCATCGGGGATTTATTAAATCGTCCAGAATTTCTTGGTCTATGGCGATAATAAAAACATAAAAATTAGGCCTTTATTTCAAAATGTGTTGGCAAAAATATTAAGTCCGGAATACACATGCCTGTAACTTGCACAAGAGTATGCAAGTAGCTTGCATGCCGTGTGCCATAACAACTTTTGATTGATGAATACCATAATGGCAAAATCAAAAGTCATTTAATCAAACTAGGCTGAGAATCAGCACTTTTCGAACGTCAAAATTACAAAAGACAGTCCCCCAAAACGCCCACCCTTCACCACTTTCTAGTGCTTTCGCTGGGGAGAAGAAGTGGCGCAACAAACTCCCCAGCAGCACAGCTGTCTGTTCAGTTAGAAAATACTTGCATGCACGGCAGAGCAGTGGTGGCCAAGTGGTAACGGCCGCGACTTACGAGTTGTAGGTCGTAGGTTCAAACCCAGACAGGCGCTTTACTTTGTGTAAATTATGTCATCACCACTGCTCTCAAAACGGTGAAGGAAAAAAAAAACATCGTGAGGAAACCGGCATGTCCTAGAACCAAAAATTCGAAGACATGTGACATCTGCCAATCCGCACTGGGCCCGCGTGGTGGATTACGGCCCACTGTCTCTCACCGAGAGGAGGCCTGTGTCCCAGCAGTGGGAACATTAGAGGCTGATTATGGCACGGCATGTAAGCTACTTGCAATTTTGTGCAAGTTACAGGTATGTGTATTAAAGGCTTTAATTACATCCATATTTTGCTAATTACTTTAAGTTATAGGGTACATAGGGAGCGGGAATATTATAATGTAATATGAAATTCAGTGCGTGCAAGATCTGCTCCAAAAAAAGCAAATCCCGCGCGGGATTCGAGACGAAATTGACCAACCAACTTGTGCCCAGGTGTTCCAACTAACGCGAATAATCACGTGACTGCCTAATCATTATAACCTACACGCTTAAATTTAGCATAGTGTTCATAATCTCAAATATTGAGGGTTTTCGTGAAAATTTACGACACCAGTTGGCACCACTGTGACAAGAGGTAAATGTATATAAAATATACCTACTAAGATGACGTTCATCATTCGATTCATTCATTCGTTCATCATTCACTCATGACTAAAGAAAATAATTATAGGCTCTTTGACAGATGCCTGGACCTGACGTGTCAGTGCTGCCATCTAGCGAACGTCATTTCAGAAAACCCTCATTAACAGTAAAATGTATTATATATTTTTGGTTGCAATGGAATTTGAACTTAGTTATGAATGACATACAGTTTAATGTTGCATAACTTGAAAATTATGTCAAGTTCTTAATTTAAATATAGTCGCGTCACGCACCCCGCGCATTGCCGCGGATGCCTCAGTGTAGGCAGAGCTTTGAATGAATTTCATTTTTACGCCACCTACCCAAATAAAATGATCACTCTGGATTAAGGCCACTCTTTCGAAAAAAGCTTAAAAACAGCGTGCAGATGAAGCAGCTTTTCTCCGGAACTTACAGAGAAATAACATCTGAAAAAATAGTTGGTAATTGTAGGAAATCTAGGTTCCGGCACTTCAATAAAACGAGTTATAGGCTTTTCATAACTGTAAGTATATTATTAGCCAATTAGAAAGTCACTAGGAAGGATATGCATCCATCTTTTATAAGGCTCAAAAAGCAAGTGAAGAATATTAGAGATGGCGGTTAAAAGAGAATTTTATTTTTTTAAATAAGTACCTTCATATCGATTATTACAGAATCGACTAAAGATTGATTTTTGTAAATAAGTAAATCGAATAAATCAACACGCCCCCTCAAAAATTAATCTCTCAATTGTACAAATAAATTAAAGTCAATACCTAATTGACCGGAACATATTCACTTCCTAGTGGCTGCTGGGAAATACATCTCATGGCCCAACATTTGTTGCTTAGGATTAAGGGAAACCCAGAAAACCTTAATCAGACCATTACTAAATAATAATTTAAATTAATCACAACACAAAATACTCAGATTCTTATTCTAAGAGTTTAATTCTATTTGTTGGATTATTTGCAATGCTTAACAGCCATTGTTATCCTCGTAAATTATGATAGGTTTATCAATGTCTATCTTAATACTGACTGCTAGTGATTTAAGCCATAAATGCCTCAACATGACATACATTAAACATCCTATAACGTTTCGACATGGCGCGTTATATTTTTCTTCAGAGTTTAATGCGTCATAATTAAGTTTATTTTCAATGTATTAACAGGTTTACAGTCGTGCATATTAAATTTATTTAATATCGTCTTTATGTATGCACTTTGATCTAATGTAATTTCATTTGCATGCCTTTTAATTTTTATACCAAGAAATAATTTTATCTCTTTCAAATCAGTCATTTTAAATTTACTCTATAGATACCTTTTAAAATTATTCATTATTTCAATATCAGCGCATACTATAAAGTAATCATCTACATAAAGAACGACATAAATATTTTTATGTACATCTCCATTGTCTTGCAAATATATATCTACACCTATCGACTGAAGAACTTTGAAAACCTTCTTCTTTATTCGAAAACTTCAAACCAACACCTAGCTGCCTGTTTCAGCCCGTAAAGTGTTTTATTCAATTTACACACATAATTATCTGGATAAGAGATAACCTCAGGGACTTTCACATAATTTTTTTTTTTGCTTTAATTCGCCATTCAAGAAGTTTTGACGTCCATATTATGAACTAGCAAATTAAATTGATTCGCAAAACTAAGTATAGATCTGAAACTAGCTATTCTTGCTACAGCTGCAAAAGTTTCATTATAGTCCGTGAGGTATTCTTGACTTGCAACAAGACGTGCTTTGTATCTAAATAGGTTTTCCAAATTCATCATTTTTATAGTGAATATCCATTTACAATCGACAATGTTTTTATTTTCAGGTATTTTGGTACTAAAGTCCAAATATTATTTAACTTTAGAGAATTTAATTCATCCCTATTTGCGCTTTCCCACTGAGATCTATCGTCTCGAGTTTTGATCTCTTGTAATGAATTTGGTATTTTACATAGAATAGACTGAGCACACAAAATGACACAATCACACATCATCATCATCGTCTTCACTATACGAAATAGGTGTACGATTTTTGAGTATATTACTTATTCTAATCTCAGGATTATTATCTGTGTTTTCTTTTGATGAAGACGGCTTATCAGACTGAAAGTGTATCAACTATTTGTTCCGATTCAATTAAATTATCATGGTTTAATTTGCGAATTTTACTAGGACACTCGTGCCCATCAGGTTTAAATGTATCTGATATTAAATTATCAGAGTTATGAGACTTTACCGGCACTGACTTGGATATTACATCATCAGTTTTGCCGTGAGAATTTTTAATATTCCCTTCAGACTTGAGGTCTGGCCTGGATTTAAAAAAACCAGTCTCATTAACAATAACATCCCTGACTACTACGTATTTTTCGCATTCTGGGTTCCAAACTTTATTGCCGTTTGGTTCATAACCCACTAGTATCTCTTTCCACGATTTTTCATCAAACTTGGTCTTACTGATTTTATTATGAACGTAAACAGTTGAACCAAATACCTTCAAATATTTAATTTGAGGTTTTTTTTTTTTTCATGCTACATTGCGAATTATTTTTCGCATTCTGGGTTCCAAACTTTATAGGTAGCCGTTTGGTTCATAACCCATTAGTATCTCTTTCCATGATTTTTCATCAAACTTGGTCTTACTGATTTTAGTATGAACGTAAACAGTTGAACCAAATACCTTCAAATATTTAATTTGAGGTTTTTCATCATGCCACATTGCGAATGGTGTTTTTGAATGTTTCAAAGCTTTAGTTGGGGTCAAATTAATTTTTTATTAAACAGCAGTCAGTACTGCATCGACCCAAAACACTTTGTCTAATTTCGCACCGCTTATCATGGAACGAGCTTTTTCAGTAATGGTTCTGACCATACGTTCAGAAACGCCATTCAACTGTGGTGTTCTCGGAACTATTAAATGTTGATATCCCTTATAACGTTGCACCTAGCAAGTTATACTTAAAAGAGTTTATTCTAAGTATCCTTAATAATAACTATACCATTTACACATAAAGCTTAAAAAAATAACCAAGTGTAATAATTAAACGTAAACATAACACTTAAAAACAACAATAAACTTAAATAATACTATACGGAACCTTCGAGCGGTCATTAACTTAAAGGTACTCTACCCTTCAACCCTTTCGCCACGTCGTGGTTCCGGCGTGAAGGAGGACGCTTGGTGAAGAACCTCTGCTGCAGAGTGATTCACGTCTACTACCATACACTGAAGTTTTACCACAGAACCTGGAACTGGAGCCGGCAGTTGCAGACAAAGTCTGGGACTACCATCATCACCTGGAGACGGCTCAGGCCAGTGTTCCCTACTCCATTACTACACTCTGCTATCGGGACTTGAGAAGGCCACGGAAGTTAGGCAATAAATAATAAGTATACCTATCTTCTAGTTCTTATTATTTACGAACTCCCTACATTCCTACCTGCTGGCAACCCCCCTAAGGGAAGAGTCACACCCTCTCTCTACACAATAACTTTTCATTTAAGTCGTTAGATATTCGCCACCGTTAAGTATCACAGTATAAGTTGACTAATTTTAAATTAAACTTAGCCTTACTTTTAGCCACATACCTAATCTTTAAAAACAGCAAACACGTCTGATTTATAGGTTAATATATACGTAACGCAATAATGTATAGTATACTCTTCAACAAAAAACACAAAATAGTTTTTGTTGTTGTTAGTTGGGGGAGTATTAAGTTCACAAACATCTGAGTGCACAATATACATATAATGGCCGTTTAACATGACTTTTATCTTTAACCAGATTGACTTGAAGTCGACTCTGTTTTCCATTTATACAGGCCTCACACAACTCATCATCTGGCATTACAGTTTCAATTTGGCTGATGTCATAAACCATTTTATTAGTTTTAATTTCAATGAAATTATTTTTACTAATATTACCAAAGTTATGATGCCATAATTTGTACATATTTTTATTACTGCATACTTGAGAAACAGATTGACACTTATTTACAGATGCCATTAAGTCTACAGCAATTAAATTATTTTTCAACATACCTTACTTAATAGTTTTACTATCCTTACGCATTTGGGCTCCTTGCTGGTCGAAAATGACTGTCAACACAGCACGTTGCATTTTTGATACAGATAGCAGGTTGCATGGTACCTCAGCACAGAAGAGCACGTCCTCTAAAACTCCTTGAACGCCCATGTTGCTGGTCACATACATTGTTCCCTTTTTGGTACCTGAAACATAAATTCACCATTTTTAGCAATAGAAATTTTAATGGCGTTGGTGACGGTGTGACTAATGAAAAGAACTTCCCGGTTTATAATATGGTCCGATACTCCAGAATCCATAAGAAAGTAAATTTGCTTCCATCATCATCCGCTTGATAGTCTCCCATCATAAAAGCAAATCCAGAAAAACTGTTTGTTGTGGTCCACTGATCTCAACTGCCTGGACGGTCCTTGTCCTTTCCGTATTTTTCTGCTGCTGCTGTTGAGCTCTTTTGAAGTAGAAACAGTCGTTTTTCACATGCCCCTTGCGGCCACAGTGATGACACTTCAATAACTGACACTTCTTCTTCTGCTTGTTATCCTTCTGCTTGTAGCTATTATTCCCTTTATAATTTTGAAAATGATCGAATTTTCTTTTTCGAAATTCCAGTCCAATTTTCCACTCAACTTGCAAAACTTTGACACTGGTATCACTGCGCTCATTTTTCAACTTGACTTCATGATCCAAAAACCTTGTTTTTAACAAATGCTAGCGTTAAATTATCCTCCGATAAAGTTTCGATCGCAGTTATCACGCCATCATAAGTTGCATCCAATTATCGGGTCTTCGTCAATAATTTTTATCACATCCATTTCACATAACAATGCCCGTATTCTAAACTTCTAGACACTGTATATTTCACCATCGAATGGCTTGATATTACGTTTGTTTATAGATTATCCATTTTAAAAATGTTCGTAACGGACTTACTTTTTGAACCACTTATAATTGCAGTAAAAACGTAACCTGGTCCCATAACCTGTAGGAAATCTAGGTTCCGGCACTTCAATAAAACGAGTTATAGGCTTTTCATAACTGTAAGTATATTATTAGCCAATTAGAAAGTCACTAGGAAGGATATGCATCCATCTTTTATAAGGCTCAAAAAGCAAGTGAAGAATATTAGAGATGGCGGTTAAAAGAGAATTTTATTTTTTTAAATAAGTACCTTCATATCGATTATTACAGAATCGACTAAAGATTGATTTTTGTAAATAAGTAAATCGAATAAATCAACAGTAATCTACATGATATGAATCGTAATTTGGTTTAGCCATAATTTTTCTATCGATATCACCTATTAAGAAAAAAAACCACCAAATCACCTCCAAATCGTTCAGATGAAACCATTTTACTCCATCATTTTTTATCAAAAGAATATAAAAAAATATCGACTGCTTTGCAATACAAACGAAAACGATTCGGTTTGTTACTTTTTAAAAACATGTATATTTTTTAATATAATAAATTAAAAATGCGATCGTTTATAGTCCGTGTCTATATCATCCCCGCACTCGTCCACGAATTCAGTGCGGGGCGCCTCGTGTTGCTAGGCAACGCGACGCCCAAATGCACAAGGTCGTTGGCATGAATACAAGCCTTAATAAGGCATTTGACAGGAAAATGACAATTTTATTCGGTACACGTCAACCGTGATATTTTATGCATAAAAAATTATGGAAAAAATAAATTGTTTTTACCTTAGCTTAGTTACTACAACCAACTGTGAGAAAAAGCCAGAAATTATGTAAATGAAATGTGTATAAAATGTAAGTAGATCTTGACACTTTTACACGTCAATATTAAGTTGGTTAATATTTTAAAACTATGGTCGGACTTTTAATTAGCTGCAGTAAAATGACACTTCTTACTGTCATTTCGGTAAATAATGTTGCCACACTATCTCTACTCTCTCTCTGGAGTTTACCGCGCAACTAGCATATACAACGGCCCGACATGAATCATCGGGCAGTTGCCCGCCAGACACAACATTCGTCTGGTCGGAGGATCCTCCCTTTTCTATAGAGGACGAGTGAGCTTTACACCATACCATTTCATACCTCTATAAAACCATTACACAAGGTTTATCATTTACATAAAGCATATTTAATCATTCCATTATAACATTTCATTACTACTCACGTTACTACTGAACTTCGTTAAAGCCCACTTTAGAAGCTGCAGCGCCATTTTAATTCCAGTCTCATGTTTCAAATTGATCTCAAATGTAATTAAAAGACATGGTTTAAGTGGTTAGGAGAATGAAGTTTAGACAGCTTTTTAAACTTTCAAGCCGTTCATACTTTGCCTTTGAAAACATTGACCCAATTATTATACAATATTTTCATAAATCATTTTATAAACATGGTACAAAAGCCAGCAAATCAAGCTGCTACAATGTGTCAAATTTCTTTAATAGATTTTAAACTTTATGGCTAAAGCATTAGGTTCAAGGTTGATTGGGAAAATTTGACAGTTTCGAGTAGCTTGATGTGCGCCTGTACATTTTTATTACTGCCTTGTGGTTGTTTTATCCTCATAAGAGCGAGTTATAAGCTTCGGGTTCTGGGTTCAAAATCATCATCTGCCTAGCCTTTTCCCAACTATGGTCTACTATGGGTCGGCTGCCAGTCTAACCGGATGCAGCTGAATAACAGTATTTTACATGGGACGACTGCCTATCTGACCTCCACAACCCAGTTACTGGGTAATACGATACCCCTTGGTAAGACTGGTTGTCAGAGTTTCGGGCTTCTGAATACCTGTAACGACTGCCAAAGATCCACGCCGGGACCAGCGGCTTAACGTGCTTTCCGAAGCACGGAGGGGTTTCAGTATGTAAAGACGGTCACCCATCCACAGATTAACCGCGGCAAGCGTAGCTTAACCTGATCGATCGACCTGTGCGGCTGTTATTATTTAGCCACGGGCACCTCAACCTCTGGGCTTAAAATAAGGGAACTTAAAAATAAGTGGTCAAATGTGGGCGGGCTCATCATCATCATTTGTCTAACCTTTTCCCAATTATCTTGTGGTCAGCTTCCACTTTAACTCGATGCAGCTAAGTACCTTTGTTTTCTTTACTTGTAGTAGGTATAATAATTATATTGTGTTATGTGCCTTTTAATCTGCGCAAATAAATAAATATTTTCTTTCTTTATTTTCTTTACCAGTATTTTCCATAGAGCGACTGCCTATCTAACCTCCACAATTCAGCTGCTGAGTAACAAGATACCCCTTTGTAAGGCTGGTTGTCAGACTTTCAGGCAGCCGGGACTATTTTTTCAGTATTCCAAATGTGTACCACATTCACGGAGTGTTTTTTTATTCAAATTCAATGAAAGTTGATAAATGACAGCATTATATTTCAGTTCAAACCCTGAATACAAAATACAGTGCCTTCGTTATGTATTTACACATTACACGATAACATCGCGTTACTGAAACTCGTTTCACGTAGTCCGTAAGTATTTTACATACTTAAAATGTCTACTAACTTTTGGAGAGCTCTGTAAGTATTTTCCATTTCATCTGTGATGCCACCATATACTTTGTGGGGATTACAGGACCTACACGCAAAAAACGGGGCAAGAGCGAGTCGGACTCGCGCACCGAGGGTTCCGTACCATCATATGTTTTTAAATTTTCACCGGCGAGCTACTTACTAGATCTCGTTCAAACCAATTTTCGGTGGAAGTTTACATGATAATGTACATCATACCTATATTTTTTTTAGTTTTATCATTCTCTTATTGTAGAAGTTACAGGGGGGACACACATTTTACCACTTTGGAAGTGTCTGTCGCGCAAACTATTCAGTTTAGAAAAAAAGTGATATTAGAAATCTCAATATCATTTTTGAAGACCTATTCATAGATACCCCATACGTATGGGTTTGATGAAAAATAAAAAGTAATTTAAAAAAATTAAACCGACTTCAAAAAGAAATTAACTCAAAATTATGAAATAACTTTAATTTCGGAAGTCGGTGTCTTGGGATCTGTATTTTAGTTTTATGCCACCGACTTCCGAAATTAAAGTTATTTCATAATTTTGAGTTAATTTCTTTTTGAAGTCGGTTTAATTTTTTTAAATTACTTTTTATTTCGTAATTTTTAGTTTTTGCGCTAGTATTTGACCAAGATTTTGAGATGTTTTCCCTTTGACACTACACCCGTAGCTCTTATCAATAAGCCAGGCCGTCACACTTACACGTATTAGTCCATATCTTGAAAATTACTGAATTGATCTTGATGAAACTTGCACTGTTCCCTAAGTTGAAGAAAATGTAAGCCAATAAAAAAAAATGGTCACGATCCGATTAATAGTTCCGGAGATATGGGTGGACAAACATACATACATACATACATACGTCTATGAAATTTTGTATATTTGTTTGGAAGCCCTAATAGATCATCATATGTGAATATAATGCAATTCCAATAATATTACATACATACGTATCGAATTGATAACCTCCTTTTTTTTGAAGTCGGTAAAAATATTTTGGGTTAGTTCTAAGTATGGGGAACCCCCAAAATTTATTGTTTGTTTTTTTTTTCTATTTTTTTTTTTGTGAAAATATTAATGCGGTTCACAGAATACATCTACATATCAAGTTTCAACAGTATAGTTCAAGTTTCGGAAAAGTGGCTGTGACATACGGACGGACAGACATGACGAATACATAAGGGTTCCATTTTTGCCATTTGGCTACGGAACCCTAAAAACGCAAAGTCAAAGTCAAATCATTTATTTCAAATAGGCACATTAAAGGCACTTTTGAACGTCAAAAAAAAACTAAATAGAAATGATTCTAGTCGCGCAAGTTTTAGAAACAACAAAGTATATGATCGACTACAGCAAACAAAATCAGAAAAATATATGATATTCTTCAGGATATATGCTAGGTTGATAGTGTGTTGAAAACATAATACAACTAATTTGATACGATAATTTTTTTTATTAAAATACCTCTTAAAACATTATTTTTACAATAAAAACCATACTAATATACATACAATCTTTCTGATTTTTTTGTCAGATTATTCTACAGGCAACATACTAAAATACTAGTGTTTTAATTTTTTATTCCAAACAATAGATTTTTTGTAATTAAATAATTGCTTCTTAATTTGCAATAAATTACCAGCGTTGTGTCATCGCGCTTCTCTTTTTTCCTAGGCAGTCCGACAGTGACCGCGCTTTAGGTCATGTAAGCCCCTTAACTAACTAACAAGCTGCTTGTCAGATCAAAACTCAAAGTTCCTGATCCTTAAATAAACTGACTTTACACTTTTTCTGAGGCAACTGTCAGTTGACTACTTCTTACTTACAACACTTGGCAACTTTCAATTGCGATTTTTTCATGAAATGACGAATGCAACGTTGAAATATGACACTTTACATAAACCTGTGGGTTCGAAAATACTATGTGCGTAATAACGTAAAATTTTATTAAAAAATAAAGGAGAAAAGTGCTTTTGAATAAAGCCAAGTGTATACATACTAATGCTCGTGACTGTACGCCAACTGTAAAACAGTTTCACTCACATATTAATGAGAATTCTAGACTGAACATCCACATGAAGTACACACTGACGTACGTTAACTCGAGTTCAGTTAAACTTTAACGGTGGTTTAACCCCAACAGTTATCTGTGCAGTTAAATCTAACAACTCTATCTCTTTTTAGTGTCGCTCGGTAGTTTCCAACCCCTAGTGAATGCTTTTTAAATATTTGATGCAAACTACGGAATGAGGTTTCGATTCGAGACTAGGATATTTGTGCGGTAAATGTTGGAAAAATAATGTTAAAATAAAGTTTAATTGTCGTTTTATGTATAACGAAACCCATTCAGTAATAAAGGTACATATTTCTAACATTGTATCGATAATTCCTTTCCCCGCGGTTTCACCCGCGTTAGTTTCGATCCCGTGGGAATAACTGGATAAAAAGTATCCTATGTGTTAATCCAGGAAATGGTCTATCTATGTGCCAATTTTCATCCAAATCTGTTCAACGGTTTACGCGTGATTGAGTAACAAACATCCAAACATCTTCACAAACATTCACAATTATAATAATACTAGCTGCGCCCCGCGGTTTCACCCGCATAAGTTTCGATCCCGTGAGAATATCGGCATAAAAAATAGAATATATGTTAATCCAGAGTGTCAGCTACCTCCATAAAAAATTTCATCAAAATTGGTCCAGCCGTTTGAGCCTGAAGAAGTAACAAACATATTTATTTATTATTAGGTTCACCAACAATTGTTTACACTAACATCTTGACAAAAAATAACGTCCTTAAAAACTTTGAACAGTGTAACAATTACTTAAAGGTAAACACCACATGAACTAAAATTATATTATTTTGTAAGCCTAGATACATGTACAGTTCACAAGCCAACTTAAAACTAAAGAAAAAAAAATATGTAGAGAAAAAAAAATATATACGCAGCATAAAAATAAAAACAGTTTTGAATATTTTGATTGCTAAAGTTATATAGGTAAGTAACAAAATAATGAATGCCTTACAACACCTCTGATAAACAACTCAAGATTTTAGATTTCTGCATAGTCAGAGAATCAAAGTGGAAATCGATTAAGTCGCTGCAACTATTCAAAACCCTACAGAACCTAGCGCACGGAGAGTTAGATCCCAACACCGTTCTTCTCTGTGGAGGACGAAGTGGAGTTATGGGTTTACGTGGAATTCTTGAGGGAGCACGAAAGTTTATAAGTGCGAGCAGCGGCGGTGAGTCAATATTACCTTTCAGGATTTTACAGGCAAACATTGCGTCGTTTAAACGCCTTCGCTCTTCTAAGGAGTGTATGTTGAAGATTTTTAGTCTTCCTTTGTAAGAAGGCGTTTTTTTAGCTATACCGACAGAAAAAGCTAAATGCCAAGCAAAGCACATATAAACACACACACCCTCACAAACTTTCGCCTTTATAATATTAGTGTGACATCAGTAGGATTAGTAGGAAGTATAGCGCCTGCCTGGGTTTGAACCCACGTCCTATCCCATTACCTCTGGGTCACCACTGCTCCACCTAGTACAGAATATAATGGTCAACAAATCGAATCGCCATCTTTCTTCAATCACGTGAAAACAAACATTATCTACAAATCTAAAAGCAATTTGTCAGACACGTATTTGACAAACACTTTGTACATTTAGCTCTCTTCGTTATATTTCAGCATCACTTCGTTGATTCTTATTCCTCTCTCATTATTTCTGAGAGTCCATTGATGTCTTTTGATGTATTGAATAAGCTAAGTGTTGACGTCTGAAGAAATTACTGTTTCTTACTAACAAGAGCACTAGGGGACACCGAAATGAATAAAATTGAGCTGTTGGATTTTCAGCGCTCGGCTCAACGCAGAAAGTTCAAAATTTAACACCGGGCTTTTATTTAAGCATGGTTTAGTGATACTGAAAATGCTTGGGAACATAGAGAATAATATCTTTGAGTATAATGTTTTAAGTCGAGTGAAACGAAGATTGGATTAGTTCTTGAGTGGGTTTACAACAATAAGTTTCTAGGAACGTAGATGTTTCTAGTTCAATGGAAAACTGACTGACTGGTAGATAGTGCTCAGACTAACAAGCCATACTTCACACTAATATTATAAAGGCGAAAGTTTGTGAGTGTGTGTGTGTGTGGGGGTGTGTTTATATTATTGTTACTTCTTCACGCTCAAACGGCTAGACCAATTTTGATAAAATTTTGTATGGAGGTAGCTGACACCCTAGATTAACATATAGGCTACTTTTTATCCCGATATTCCCACGGGATCGACATTTACGCGGGTGAAACCGCGGGGCGCAGCTAGTATTAGTATAAGTAGATAAAATCTACCGCAAACGACAAAAATGTTTTTTTCCATTAGGAATTTGTCACTTGTCAGCCATCTGGAGTCTGGAATGTCTGGATTAAAACAGAAGACGAACTAGCAGGGGATCGAGGGGGGGAGGGTGGAGGGGGGTTCAGGGGATCAGACCGGAATAAATCTGGAATTGTGCCCAGTTGATGGCAATAGGCTCGCCCCCTGTTACATGGGACTTTACTATGGGTACCTGCCTAAGGCTGGTTTTATCGTCACGCGTTTCGGCGAGCGCGCGCGTTCGAAGATGTATTGTGTACACTAAAACGCATACTGCTCAACGGCGCTGCTCAAGCGCGTGACTTTGAAAAGGAACTACTACCCCATACATCTTCGAACGCGCGCGCTCCAACGGAGCTGCCGAAACGCGTGACGATAAAACCAGCCTTACGCTTCAGGGAATACAGGCGTGATAATATATGATATACATCTGTGTAGTTCTTTCCTCAAAAGACCATCTCAGACATCGATCTACATGGTCTTCATATAACCTGACCAAGATCATGTCTGGACTTTAAAAGAGACTGTGACCTCTGAGTTTGTTTCGGCCTTTCTTCTATGAATAGTCAGATAGGAAACGCCGACTTCATCTAGTTTAAAAAAAACATGATTATCTAATGCTATCCATTTTCATTAAATACCCTAACACTTCAAAAAAGCAATACACAGTCCCAAAATAGTTCATGGTATTTTGATACCTATTATGTACTGACAAGGGATATAAAGATTATCCTCAGAGAGTCAGTCACGTGAAAAGATGAGTAAAGATTCGGAAAGGACCTATCTCGAGTATCTTTGGAGTGAAAGGGAAGGAACTTCGAGATTATGTGCGAAATAAGCAAAATGGCGGAAGAGCTTTATGGTCGAATTTGTCGAAAAGTGTTTACCGATTCATGTCATTTTTTCCAATATAGAAATCAGAATGTGTAAGCTGTCACTTGCAGCTGAACTAACACTTGCATTGAAGTTTAGACGCCATAAAAACTACCGCAACTTAACTCAGAAAATGCTGCTCAAAAACTTCTTATAAAAAAAAACCGACTTCCAAAAAAAAACAATACAAACTGAAAAATAACTTTAATTTCGGGAGTCGGTGTCTTAGGGATCAGTATTTTAGTTTTTTCCACCGACTTCCGAAATTAAAGTTATTTTTCAGTTTGTAGTGTTTTTTTTTGGAAGTCGGTTTTTTTTTGTTAAAAAGTTTTTATTTCTCGCTTTTTAGTGGGTCTATTTATAATTTATATAAGTTACAATAGCCTAATGTCAACTTGCCCATCGCCTTTTTATGAAATATTCCTTTTCCCGATGCAGGGACGTTAATTGTTGAGGAGTTCTCTTAGTATTCCACCATCAGCTCCATTTCACCATTCGTATTGTGACGAGCATAAATTGCTTAGCAACCATATTAAAGTAATCGAATCGCAACCCCTGAAATACTTATTATTGAGTAGTTCCGGTGACCATCTGTGGTCTTCTTCATCAGTTCCACTTCACCAAATGGTTATTTCCGAGAGCAAATGCACGAGTTACTATAAAAATACCCAAATCGCTATAGGTGGACCTATAATATTTGAGGAGTTCCCTCAATTCCTCATGGATCCCATCATCAGAACTGGATTTTGATAAAAATGGAACTAATACAGAAGTACTCCACGGACACTCTTGGCGTTGACTTCACGTGAACCATGTTTTGTTTCAGCACAATTCAAAAAGACGTAGAGGTCGATCTCGTTGTACATTATCGTTTGCGTAACGACCACTTGGAGATAATATTCTTAACACTTCAGTAGATATAGTAAGAATTTATAAGTGGCGCCGCGTGCCGCCTATTGTACTCACGCTTGAAAAGATATAAGTACTTGTTTATGAGGCAACTCTTGCCAGCCAGTAGCATTATCATCTTTCGCAATTTATTGTAGGTCGTACTTAACTCGGGGCTCGTGGCTAAGTAATAACAGCGGCACGGGTCGATTGAAGGTCTACCCGCGTCAGTTCGTGGATAGGTGACCATCTGTTACATATCGAGACCCTCTGTGCATCGGGAAGCACGTTAAGCCGTTCGTTGGTTCGTTGGTTTTCATTCGTAGATCTTTGACATCTTAGCACCTTTGTTAATCGACTGGCAATGTGGCATTTATTTTAAACCTAGAGATAGATAAATATAGTATATTTGGTGCTTATAGATCGCACAAATGCGTACGCGAGACAAACATTAATCTAGTTTAGATTAGAATATAAAAATTAGGAGTTTGTCTAGCTGACAAGCGTGGCGACAGAAGTAGAAAAAAAAAATGTAAATAGATTCTAGGAGTAATATCAAAATTATATAACAAACCTGTCGTTTAATATGGGCTTTACACAGGTGACTACAGAAGCACGTCTAAATGACAAGTCGGCAAGGCCGCAGGTGATTAAAATTGCAAGTTCCAAAGTTCGACCTGCCGTCGAAATCGACCATGAAATGCTCCGTCACTGGCGGTCTCCCGCCCCATGAAGCTGCAAAATGAACTCGAATGAGTCACTTGTGATTTTTATCGACCTGTGTAAATGTGGTGGCGATTCGGCTTGTGAGGCGATTTGGTAAGCGACCAGCCGCACGACGAAAATCGATAAAGTGTAAATCCATAATTTACTCATCCCGGTACGGAGAGCTCACTAAGGCGTGTCCTACGCTATAAAGTGTATATTATGCAATGTGTTAAGAGTGGATTTATGTCAATCAATCCTCAAGGAGCATGATGTGTTGACGGCACGGTTGGCGCAGTGGTTAAGTGATTGACTGCTGCGCTGCGTGTCGCGGGTTCGATTCCCACACGGAACAAATATTTGTATGACCTACAAGTAGTTGTTCCGGGTCTGGCTGTATGTGTAGGTGAATTTAAATGTTTGTAAACGCATCCACAATACAGAAGAAATTCCTAGTGCGGGGCAACGTTTAAAAAAAAAATGTATTGAAGCTGTCTAGTTAGCAGACTGTTGTTTTAGCTGGTTTAATTTATTGACTTTAAATACAATTTGCTTTGCTTTTTATTACAATTCGCAGGTCAGTGCCAGGTTTTATGTTGAACGAAAATGTTATTCACGACCGCAACAAGTAGGTATGTATTTACAGAATTACAATAATTAAAATCATCAATACAACCTTCTTAGTTCATAATTATAAGCCTATTGATCTTATTGATTGATATTTCTGGAAAGAGTCATCGAACAAAGAGGATGCAAACACTGTAAGGAATTTCATAGGCTACCCTAGCGCTGCCCCTTTAATAGATGTTAGTGCATATTCTATGTTATAGGGTTTGGTTTCCGCACCTGGGGGCCTAAAAAGGCCACTTTGGCAGAATCATAAAAGGATAACATTATGAATCATAATGGGACAGTTAACTGTTAAGTTAATCTTATCAAATCCCATTTGTGAAGAATTTTTCACTTATATTTTTTTTTGTTCTATAATACCAATCCCAATCTCTTTGATTATACCTACGTAATGCAGCGAGAAAAAAAAACACGGACTGTGTTCGCCATAATATGATTCATAATGTTATACTTTTATGATTCTGCCAAAGTGGCCTTTTTAGGCCCCCTGGTCCTTAAAGTGGACCATTGTGCTTGTGCATATTTACCCACATGTTATAATTGAATGTTACGTGCAAGTTAGTTTATTGATAATTACGTGTTAATTACAAATACAAAGAGTACTGACCCATGCCTCAAAGGAATTATTATCCATCTTGTTCTGGGGCTGAAATAAAAGAAAAAATATAATTTTATCAAACTGATTTTAAAATTTGGGAGTGGGTTTAAAAAAAAAGTAATTTTGTGTTAATATAATTTACAGGAAGTAAAGCCTATCTGGGTCCGAACATATGACCTACAACTCGTAACTCGCGGTCGTTACTACTGGGCCATCACTGCTCTAAAACGGTAATGGAAAACGTCGTGAGAGAACCAGCGCGGGCGTCTTCTAGATCTAAAAATTCGTAGACATGTGACATCTACCAACCCGCACTGGGCCCGCGTGGTTGATTACAGCCCACTCCCTCTCGAAGAGTGGTGGCCTGTGTCCCAGCAGTGGGAACAGTAGTGATTATGCTATTTTATTTGTGTGATTATATACGAATTCCTGCTCCATAACTATTCTCACAAAATCCAGTGGCTGTTTTCCGAACATAAAATCTAAGGTTTAAGTTCTCACCAAACAAGCGATCTAGGGGATGCGGTACAAAATACGCTCACACTGATTATATGTATGGAGTTTTTCTAGCTGTCGCGAACAGTTGTGTGACTTCCTAATCACTAGAACAATTTTGACGACTCCGCGTGACGACTCCAGGCTACCGTAGGCGCGGGCCTGCGGACAGAGAGTAATGGGCAGCTCACCGTCCGATCAGGATCAGGCCCGTGCCGGGGGGCGCGTACGTGTTCCACGCGCGCCACAAAGAGATGTCAGCAACAGAGAAGGGGCCCCATAGGGCCGAAGCCTGCCGGGGCAGCGGGATTGTCCGAAAGGGTCACCGCTACCCCGGAACATAAAGGGCTAGGGAAGGAACGCGGGTGGGTTTTAGTCAGTAAGAGTCTGACACTCTCTTCCACTCCACCCAGAGCGGGTGATGATTTCCCACCCTCAAAAAAAAAAGAAGAATTTTGACGCGTGCAGTCTCGTCCCGGATCCCACACGAGGTTCGAGTCAGTGTGGCCTTCGAGATCTTGTGTGTGTGGAATCGAGATAGATCTAGGCATCGATAAATAATTAGTTTTCAAGCCCTATGAGAGGTTTTCATCTCGCTTAATCTGCTAAAATCGATGTAAAACTGATTAAAAAGATCAGAAAACCCGATTGGTTGAGTATTACGAGCAGCATGCCATAAATTTCGACGTTTTTTACAATGAGGAATGAGTGAAATTGAAAAAATATGTTACATATTTTCGTATTAAAAACAGTTTTTTTATAATTATGACTTCAGGTTGGTCTAAAGCTAAATCAATACACCAGTTTTAGTTTGTGGTGACTGACGATACTTTTCTTTTATTTAAGCGGTTTAAAAAGTGACCAAGTGCGAGTTGAACCCCGCATATGAAGGGTTCCGTAACACCGCGCGTACAATATACCTAAATCTAACCTATTTATGTATTTGTGTACCTAGTTTTAATAGTTTTTTATTTTTTTATTTATATCATTGTTCCTCTCAACCAAAGCACCTACTATTTAATCTCTTCACCACCCTTGGTTGACTGGTAGAGAATGCCTAAGGCATTAAGTTCGCCTTTGTACCTTTTTGTGCGAAAAGTTTAAATAAATAAATAAATATACTTAACATGTTTTTTAATTCTTTCGTAAAAAAAAAATAAACTTTATTATATTTTTAGTACACACTGTAAAAATTTCAAGTGTCTACCGATTACGGTACAAAGCATAGAAACTTCGTAGTTCTTTCTTTTATTTATGGTTCAAAGGATACAGCCCTGTGATAGACGGACGGACAGACAGCAGAGCCTTAGTAATGGGGTCGTATGGAAACTTAAACCATGCTTGACGGAAAATGTCAAGGACGAAAAATCATAACTTAGTATTAAATTAAAACAATTGTTTCTTTCAAAGAAACTCCTTTATACCTACTGTTTAAACGATTATTTTGAAAGAAATAAATAATAAAACAAAGATAAGCGATAATGAGGTTATCGCGTGTTTCCACAAAATACTCATTTGGACATTTTTTTTTTCGACATTTACATAAATTATTGTCAAAGGGAATTATTATGATTTTTAGTTTGATTTCGTAAAGTTATTGTTAGTTGGAACTATTTAACTTAGAAAAGATAAGCTATGGTTCACCCAGAAAAAAACAAAAACATGATTAATAAAAAGTAGGTCAATTCTGTGGTGGTACTTACATTATGAGTCCACATTGATTTTAAAAACTTCCAATCTTATTTTACAAAGAAATATTTTTAGAATATTTTCTAATATTGCTATTTTACAATAATCAACATTCAATAAACAACTTTAAGGTTGGTATAGCTTGTCCACTCTGAAATGACGCGCCCTACTACCGCATTTACCGTCGGTAGTGTACGTAAACTTAAGTAGTGGGGCGCGTCATTTCAGAATGGACAAGCTATATTCTTGTGTTAAGGCGAAAGCGCCAGGGTAGCACGCGAAATTCATTTTTTTTTTACGTTTTTTCCAATTTGCTGGTCAGTATTAAGTTGTACATTGATTAAAGTATGATTCGCGGCCGTAACAAATATGTATTTACAGAATTATAATCATTAAAGTCATCAACACAACTCTCTAAGACCATGTAATCCCCAAGAATGACTATTTCATGAAATCTTGACATTTGGGGATTATACTAACTTAACAAGTTGTATTACTGATTGTAATGATTATAATTCAGTAAATACGTATTTGTTACGCCCGCGAATCATATTTTAATCAACGTACAACTTAATACTGACCAGCAAATTGCAAAAAACGTAAGAAAATTTGAATTTCGCGGGCCACCTTAGCGCTTCCCCCTTAACTTAACTTGTGTGAACAATAGATATTATTTTGCGCAAGGGGACTTTTTGCAAACGATTTATGGGTTCTGCGGTTCTGCCCCTTTGTGGGTCGGGCGTATCTAACAATTTAAATCTTTGGTTAAAATGACATAAGACAGTTCCACAGACGGTCGGACACACGCCTTTTCTCTGTGAGAGGGAGTTGGTCATAATTCACCACGTGGGCCCAGTGCGGTTTGGCGAATGTCACATGTCTACGAATTTATTGTTCTAGGACATGCCGGTTTCCTCACTATATTTGCCTTTAAGTACTGTTTTTGAGGACAGTGATGGTGAAATTATTTACACAAAGTATAGTGCTTGTTTGAGGGACCCGCGGCTAAATAATTACAGCCTCACAGGTCGATCGATCAGGTTAAGGTACGCTTGCCGCATTTGGACTGTGGATGGGTAACCATATTTACATATCAATCCGTGCCTCGGAAAGCACGTTACGCCGCTGGTCCCGGTTGTCATTCGTGGATCCTTGAGAGTCGTTACGGGTAGTCAGAAGCCCGAAAGTCTGACAACCAGTCTTACCAAGGGGTATCGTATTACCTAGTAACTGGGTTGTGGAGGTCAGATAGGCAGTCGCTCCATGTAAAATACTGGTATTCAGCTGCATCCGGTTAGACTGGAAGCCGACCCCAACATAGTTGGGAAAAGGCAGATGATGATAACTTCTATACATTCAGCAAACCAATTCAGTCTAATAAAACCTTTTCCAAAAATAAATCCAATTTTACAATAAAAAGTTCTTATAACAAAAATATATCATAATTTTAGTAATCCCATCCCAAATCGAATATAATACGAGTATCAATCGTCGAATTCGTATTCCAATCCGATCTTATTGTCTTCTTAATTTAGCCTACTCAAATACCTTGGGATAAATTTAGACATTTGTTGAACTTTATGCCTTCATAACATTTGAACTAGTATAAATACATTGTCTGTGTTACATCCGATTTCTAGAGCTAATGCTTGGGGCTAAGTTTAGATTAAACTGGCAGGGTTGTCAAATTAATTGTCTTGCTAAAATTGCTTTGTTGTTGTCTAGTTACACAACAATAAGACCCGTCATCATATCTATCGACATTAATAGTCCTCCAGACCGTATTCCAGGGGGATCGAGGAGGGAGGGGTGGAGGGGGGGTTCAGGGGATCAGCTGGCTGTCGCTGAAAACCAGCGCTGGGGCTCTGTCTTGCATAAGGTCGCAGCATAATGCTGAGCGATAGCCGTGTTGCGTGGATGTGACGCATATGAATCTATAGATTACTCTGTCTACGCAGATTAATGTGTATTGTCTTTGGTCCCTGGCCCTGACATCAAGCAATGGATAAAATTGTCAACCTTTTTCGTTTGAGTACGAGTCTTTTGGCTACTTTGTATGTGCGTATTTTATGTATTTTTTTTGTATTGTGCGTTTTGTTTCTGAAGAAAAATAACTCTTCTTTCTGTTTTTGTTTTTTTACTAGCTGCGCCCCGCGGTTTCACCCGCGTAAATGTCGATCCCGTGGGAATATCGGGATAAAAAGTAGCCTATATGTTAATCTAGGGTGTCAGCTACCTCCATACAAAATTATATCAAAATTGGTGTAGCCGTTTGAGCGTGAAGAAGTAACAAACATATAAACACACCCCCACAAACAAACTATCGCCTTTAGAATATTAATGCGATTTTTCCCAAGAAATCTCGATGTTACACAACCTAGAATTTTGCCTCGTGCCACGTTATCTCGACAGATAGAGAAGTAATACAGCCACGAGCAGCTTCTCTTGATCTGCTACTAACTTTATTGGTTTGTTTTACAACAAGACGCGGCTTTATTGGATGCCAAGCTTTAAACTGAAACTACATACATTCTGGTTACAAGGGTTTTATTACTGGGCAGTTTAATTTTAGTTTCGTAGCCATGTTTTATGTCTGGTAAAGTTGGAAATTGGCTAGGTAAATTGTGGAACTAAAATAAATGCAACTTGTTTTTTTTTTATTGCTCTTGACCTCGATCACGCCTGATGGAAAGCGATGGAACGAGCGTGCCCAGAAGACATGCCTAAGGCACTGGAACTCCCGCGCATTGATGAAACACAGCAGGCTGCTTGACGCTGGACCTCGGTGGGAGGGTCGCAAATTAGGAGGGCGTTAGCCCTATCACCGTAAGGGAAGAATTGGCCAGTCAAAAAAAAAAGGTATTGGGTGTGACTGTCCAGGATGCGCCGAGCGCTCGGTTCAGTTGAGTAACTGGCGGAACCAACTGCGCTACACGAGGAGGCTTCTTCATGCAACCCAAAAACTAGTTATTTTGAAACAAGGGTACTTAGATTACCTACATTGATAATTCAATTTCAAATAACAAGATAAGCTCTGATTCGCTGCGATAATAATATGAACAAGACATAGTAGACCCACATTTCGCCAGTTATGTGTAAGTCCCATGTAATAGGGGGCAAGCCTATTGCCATCAACCGGGCACAACTCTACACTCTGAGCTTTTTTTTGCCAAATTCCTGACAGAAAAACCCAAAAACATTTTGCTCGACCTAGGAATAGAACCTAGGACCTCATGCGCAGCAGTAAGGCTTGCCACCACAAGACCAACGAAGCAGGCAACACAATAAATCGGGTTGTTTTAATCATTGCCCTATATGACACAATGTCTCTTGTCAATAAGAGCAACTTTCTTACAAAATATGTATTGAAAATTACTGGAAATTCTAACCCTAAACATGATCTTATATGATCATAAAATTTGTGTAAACATTATCAAGAACCTTCCCTAAATACAATATGTTGATTTTTTATCTTGTTGATGTTTCTTTATTAAATCCATACTAGTATGTTATATAAATTTGCCCAGCAGTGGGACAGTATAGGCTAAACAAAAAAAAAATGTTATAAATGCGAAAGAGTGTCTGTCTGTCTGTTACCTCTTCACGCTTAAAACACTGAACTGATTTAGATAAAATTTGGTGTAAAGATAGTTTGAGTCCCGCGAAAGGACATAGGGTAGTTTTTATCCCGATATTACTACGGAGTCGACACTTATGCGGGTGAAACCGCGGGGCGCTGCTAGTAAATAAATAAATAATCTTTGACAGAACAGCTCATCCATCAAACCGTCCCCTACTCTTATAACCATCCATATTTACACTCAAAACTTTCCTTACAATATGTTCCTCTGAAATGATAGATCCTTTGTGTTCAATTTCACCCACTTTACAGTAAACAGGCTTATCTCCCCCAACCTCATTGAATTCCTCCACAATTTCCTAACCCACATATTGAAGAACACATCTTTTATATTCTTAGGCAATGTTATATAAAACCGTTTTAAATCCCACAAAAGCTTTAAAAGGTTTTTATTTACCTTGTACTGTACAAAGGACAATGATAATGATATTCATCCGTGCATAGAGTGCCTCTTAAAAAGAGGTCCTTTTTGACAAAAGATGAGGTTATGTGAGCTGTAGGATTACTTCAGACCGTGGTAAATTACAACTAACGTTAAGGGGGAAGCGCTAAGGTAGCCCGCGAAATTCCAATTTTCTTACGTTTTTTGCAATTTGCTGGTCAGTATTAAGTTGTACGTTGATTAAAATATGACTTGCGGTCGTAACAAATATACAATGTGTTTACAGAATTATAATCATTACAATCAGTAATACAACTTGTTAAGTTAGTATAATCCCCAAATGTCAAGACTTCATGAAATAGTCATTCTTGGGGATCACATGATCTTAGAGAGTTGTGTTGATGACTTTAGCCGCTTGGGTGAGAGCGTCCCCGATTCTGCCTCGTGTGCACATCCGCTTTTTGACCCAGTCCTGATCTAGACCCGGAAATTGGGACGCGGGACACCCAAGCGGTTAATGACCAACTTTAATTACCTGTTTTTCTTTGTTTCTTTTCTTTCTCTTATTAAATGCCCCGTCTCAATATCCATTTTAAAGATAAAATTAGATACAGACGCCAGCACATCAAGCTACCCGAAACTGTCAAATTTTCCCAATCAACCTTGAACCTTATGTAGTAGCGATAAAGTTGAAAATCTATTGAAGAAATTTGACAGATTGTAGTAGCTTGATGTGCTGAGTCTGTACCTTCCCCTCTTTACCTAATTCATAATTAAAGAAACAGCGATATTCTTTTGTTTTATATAGGTACCTACCTTTTAGCAGCACAAAGAAATATCATAAAGATCCCTATTCTTTTATTTGTATGTAATGCCCTGAAGATGTCAGCATCGAGGAGGGGCCCCCTTAGGGCCGAAGCCTGCCGGGTCAGCGGGATTGTCCGAAAGGGTTACCGCTGGCCCGGAACATAAAGGGCTAAGGAAGGAAACGGGTGCGTTTTAGTCAGTAAGAGTCTGACACTCCCTTCCGCTCCACCCAGAGCGGTCATTAGATGATTTCCCATGCGCAAAAAAAAAATGCACTGAAATCGTAGACAGATTAAACTATAGACTGCTGCATATCTTCTTTTTCATTCGCACAAGAAAAAGATAAATATATTAACGTCACTAGCAAAGAAAAGAGACAGAGTAAGAATATTTCTGTCTCTTACTGCGTGTCGGCTAAGCACATTAATGTGCACAACAAGTTTGATTTATGAAGGAATAATAAAATAATACACCGCGGTTAAACGGAAAATAAGATCTTTTTCGTGCATAATTCAATAATAGTACATTTGCGCAACTGTGAAAATGGTAAGGTGCAGTGAAAAATTATAGTACATAGATAGATAGATAGATAGATAAACCGTTTATTTGGCGCACACAAAAAGACAGCACAACACACAAAAGTACAATATAAGATGATAACCAAACTAACTACATAAAATATAAAAACAAGGCGCCGATAAAAGAAAAAAAAAAACAAAATGAAAAACACATATCGAAATAAAAGTGACACTTGACTATGACGAATAAAATTAGTAGGTAACGAAACGTACACAGTGCAGTGTGCGTCTCAAGGTTGCACCAAATGGGAGTCCAGCTCAGCATGTGCCTGACGCTGATATTCTGCTGGATCCGTGCTGTGACACACGGACGTTGAGAAGACGAGATAAATTGGTGTTGGGACAAGTATACCCACTTTAATTATGTATTTTCTACATCAAGTTTTGCATTGGAAAATGTTCTTGTTCGTAGGTGTGTTAATAGGTATTGCGCTTTGATTACTTGATTCTTATAAGTATGATGATGATTGCCGGATTTTTTTGTCCCTTTCGGTGACACGAATACCATTAGTCTATTTAATACTCTGTCTACGCCTGAAATTGCCTACACAGCACCATCTGTCACAGTTGACGGGAATCATTTTGATGTTAAACTTGTACTGAATTTTAAGTAGCGATCTTTGTTTATACAAGAAAGGAAGGGTTGCTGATGTATTTTACATAGCTTCACGCTTTTTTGTTTGAAGGGGATGGAACAGGTGTATTCAATGAATTTAAATCAAATTGTTTATTGTGTGAATAGGGTATCGGAATCACTTTTTTCCCGACTACGGCGAAGCAAAATGTAGGGTTATAATTTTGATCGGAATGTATGTATGTATGTTCATCTGATCCCTCATAACTTCTATACTACTTGTCATAATTAGACAAATGATCTATTTGATTTTTTACAATTGATCTTCCGCTGGTTATAGGCTATGTGATGTCACAATAAATTGAATATGGCCCCCTCGAGCGGACATAAAGTCATGACCTAAAATATTTTTTTTATTTTTTTTTTTTTTTTTGTTTGGTATCCAATAAAAGGGCTTAATTAGCACATTTCAAAAATATCAATATTACTGAAATAAGCCCCAAAAAATTTAAATAAAAAGTACCCTCCTGAAAAGGAAAAAGCAAGAAAGTATCTTCCGGTATTCGCATTTATTTGGATCAATTTCAGTCTGCATTACTTAATTCAATATCCATTGTGGGTGATAGATTATCGAATTTTCTTTTTATAAAGACTGATCACATCAGTCTGTAAAAAAATAAAATTCGGTAATCTTCTTTTTTCACCTATTTTGGGGTCGGCATCCAGTCTATCTGACCTAGACTTTTGGGCTTCTGACTACCCATATCAACTGCCAAAGATATGACAGCGGAAACCAACAGTTGCTTAAGGGGCTTGCATGACCTAAAGCGCGGTCACTATCGGACTGCATAGAAAAGAAAAAGAAGCGCGATGACAAAACGCTGGTAATTTAGCAAAATTTTGCAAAATATGAAGCAATTACTTAATTACAAAATCTATTGTTTGCACAAAAAAAAATGAAACAGTAGTATTTTAGTATGTTGCTTGTAGAATAGTCTGACAAAAAATCAGAATAATTGTATGTATATTAGTATTTTTTTATATTGTAAAAAGAAAGTTTTTAGAGGTATCTTCATGATTTTTTTTCTATCATATCAAATTAGTTGTATTATGTTTTCACACACTATCTACCTAACATATATCCTGAAGAATATCATATATTTTTCAGATTTTGTTTACTGTAGTCGATCATAATTATACTTTTATTGTTTCTTATACTTGCGTTTAGGTCCTGTAATCTCCATAACATGCTTTCCGTACGAGCGACGCGACGCTACGTTTTTCTTGCCGTGAAAAACTACGGTTTATTCGCCATATGCAGACACGGTCATCACTGTTGTATGGATCAATATGCCAGCTTATTGATGAACACGTTTTTTCTACGGCTCGGTTTATGCACCGTACCGTAAAGGAACTATGCCGTGTATAAAGCGCCTTTTGGATCCACGAACCGACCGCGGCAAAGATAGGTAAATGCTAATACTGCTCATGCCATTCATCATCTGCCTAGCCTTTTCCCAATTATGTTGGGGTCGGTTTTCAGTACTACCGGATGCAACTGAATACCAGTATTGTACATGGAGCGACCGCCTATCTGACCTCCACAACCCAGTTACTGGGTAATACGATAGCCATTGGTAAGACTGGTTGTCAGACTTTCGGGCTTCTGACTACCCGTAACGACTGTCAAAGATCCACGAATGACAGCCGGGACCAACGGCTTACCGTGCTTTCCGAGGTACGGAGGGGCCACGGTATGTAAAGATGCTGCTTATGCGAATTATAAAAAGGTTTTACCAGTGAAGGGATTGGGGTTGGGGAACTCCTCGGGAGTTATGAAACTTAATCATTTTTTAAAGTCCATTAATTTATTTTTAATCTTCTGGGCTGAGTATATTACCGAATTTTCTTTATAAAAAGACTGATTGACCACGATGTATATTAACCAACAATATACCGTAATAATAAGCAGCTAAAACTATTATCTTTAATATTGAATTATTAACGTTTGCAATAATGTTTACGTTTGCATGTTCGAAATGTTAACGTAAACATTTTGACATAATTTGTGGAAGAATTCTATTCTGACTTCAGAGTGGCGTATTTCACAGGTGGAGTTTGTTTACTAACATGGTTTTTGGTGTTGAAAGACATATTAGTAGACGTTGGTTTTTGGTAGATTTTTCATCAAGAACTAGAAGCGTTGGTAGATCCAGTTAGACAAAAATGGAACTAGATTTTTCTTTTGTTGATGACAACAATAACAACTTAAATGAAAGTAGAATGAAAACTGTTCATTTGCACTAATAAAACGCCAAAATCCGAATGATCGATTGTAAGTGCTACAGTAAAAACCTTTTTCGTGTTCTCCACCTATTTAGAACCCAATAGCCAACCCATGAGCTAACCCAACCCAATCTATTATTATAATATCGAAGCTTAAACTAAGATCCTGTAAAAAAATGAAATGTGGTGCGTAGAAGTGTTTCGTTATTACCCAAATTATCTTTATAACCACGAATTTCTCTAAATTAATTACGATATTTCAAAGTGGCACCTTTAACCTCTCAGGGACCCGGCCCTGAGGGGTTAATTAAGGGTGCTATTAAATTATAATGTCAACTCATAATTCTAGCATTGCGTGTTCGTAATTGGTAGGTAAAGACTCGTATATCAATAAAAGGTGGCTTGGGTAAGTTGACATCTGAAAGCCAATTTTCCTGTAATTAATAAAAAAAATAAATCGACTTCAAAAAGAAATTAACTCAAAATCATGAAATAACTTTAATTTCGGAAGTCGGTGTCTTGAGATTTGTATTTTAGTTTTCGTTTTTTGCCACCGACTTCCGAAATTAAAGTTATTTCATAATTTTGAGTTAATTTCTTTTTGAAGTCGATTTAATTTTTTTAACTTATTTTTTATTTCGTTATGTTTAGTTATTTGTTTGTAATAAGTAGGTACCTAATAGTTTTGTTGTAAATGTTGCACAAGAATTTGACCAAGGTTTTGAGATGTTTTCCCTTTGACACTACACCCTTGCTCGTATCAATAAGCCAGGCCGTCACACTTACACGTATTCGTCCATATCTTGAAAATTACTCAATCGATTTTGATTAAATTTGCACTGTTCCCTAAGTTGAAGTAAATGTAGGTAAGCTAATAAAAAATGGTCACGATCCGAGTAATAGTTGCAGAGAAATGCGTGTACAAACATAGGACATAAGTCATAAGTCATCATCATCATCAGCCTATAATGTTCCCACTACTGGGACACTGGCCTCATCTCAATGAGAGGGAGTGGGCTGTAATCCACCACGCGGGCCCAGTGCGGGTTGGTAGTATAAGTACATACATCTATAAAATTTTGTATATTTGTTTGGAAGCCATAATAGATTGTCATTTGTAAATATAATGCAGTTCCAATAATATTACATACCCTACGTGTCGAATTATTGATAACCTCCTTTTTTTGAAGTCTGTAAAAGCGATCAAAATCTAGTCGCAATCTCATTTCAGCGACAATCAATGTCAAAAACATGTCAATAACACCCTCTGTTTTAGTCGGGGTAATTAAATAAAGTCCTCAACACCATATTTCGGCCACGGCCGGCGGCCAATCTCAACGGAGGCTAGCCTTCGGCGCGGGAGATATTACAGTTCACAAGTGTGCGCGCAGACACAGGTGCACTCCCTCTTAAAATAGGGAAATTAGGGGTATTTTTGACATATTGAGACTGAGATCAGACTGTGAACGTTCTTAAAATTATACGAGAATTGCCCCTCTGGCGACATTGTTTGAAGGTTAACAAATGTTTTTTCTGCTCATAAAAATAATAACTCCAGCCAATTCTAACCTCAAGATTAGAATATGTTACCTCATTCGAGCAGCTGACAAATTCATACATATTTTGGAATTAGCTTAATCAGCCTTAATGTTCCCACTGTTGGGACACAGGGCTCCTCTCAGTGAGAGGGAGTGGGCCGTAATTCACCACGCGGGCCCACTTCGGGTTGGTAAATATTTTCGAATTTTTTGCTCACGATTTGAAACGGTGAAGGAAAACCCGTCACTGTTTTGAGAGCAGAGCTAGGTAGCAGTCTTGTTTTTGCTCACAAAGGTTGTTGATTTGTTCAACCCTGTAATTTATCATAATTTAATTTGGAGTTCTGATTACCAGAATTTCGAAACTTTATTCTGGAACTTTCCATCTCTTAGTTTTGTAATTTTCTTTTTTGGAATTGAATTATCTTCGTTGCTTTTGATGAATCAAGTGAAAATGCAAGTTTACCAAAATATTTTAGCCATTCTCAATAATCATTAACTATATACTAATAATAAATCTGCAGAGTTTATTTATTTGACCGCGGTAATATCTGTAACTACCAGTCAGATTTGAAAAGTTCTTCTTGCATGTGATTGCCCAATTTTTTATGAGGGCTATGGGCTATTTTCAACATTATGCTAGGTCCCTTAAGAGCCAAGCAAAAGTAAAGAAAGTCAGAAAGACCGCTAAGCGAAAACGAAGCAATAGCACGGGCAGGCGATGCGATGCGACGGATGGGTCGGGGGAGCCAGAATTTTCACGCGGACGAAGTTTCGGGCAGAAGCTAGTCATATATAAATAGGTCCATAATCAGCCTATAATGTTCCCACTGCTGGGACACAGGCCTCCTCTCAATGAGAGGGAGTGGGCCGTAATCCACCACGCGGGCCCAGTGCGGGTTGGTGGATGTCACATGTCTTCGAATTTTTGGTTCTAGGACATGCCGGTTTCCTCACGATGTTTTCCTTCACCGTTTTGAGAGCAGTGGTGATGAAATAATTTACACAAAGTAAGGTCAAAGTAAAGTAAGGTCTGGGTTCGAACCTACGACCTACAACTCGTAAGTCGTGTCCGTGACCACTGGACCACCACTGCTAAAAACACAAAATGAAACAAAAACTTCCTATAAAAATACAATAAATCAGTGTCCGATATTCCAGATTTCAAGAAAAAGTAGAAGAGAATCTATGAAAGACAGATGAATATCACTGTCACATTAATAAGTCAATCTGCAACTGCAACCATGTTTGGCTTGACTTCTAGTCTAAACGGATGCAGTTGCATAGGCTTTACTTTGTGTTATTTATTTCATCACCACTGCTCTCAAAACGGTGAAGAAAAACATCGTGAGAAAACTGTCATAACCTAGAACCAAAAAGTCGAAACCATGTGTCATCAACGACCCGCACTGGGCTTTTTTTTTTTCTGATGGGATGGGAAATCATCAAATGACCCCTCCCGCTCTGGATGGAGCGGAAGGGAGTGTCAGACTCTTACTGACTAAAACCCACCCGTGTTCCTTCCTTAGCCCTTTATGTTCTGGGCCAGCGGTAACCCTTTCGGACAATCCCGCTGACCCGCACTGGGCTCGCGTGGTAATTTATACAGACCCATTTCCTCTCAAAAAGAGAGGAGGCCTGTGTCCCAACAATGGGAACATTCAGGCTGATTATGCCAATAAGAAGTGACCTAAACAAAATAGGTTCTTAGAAACAATAAAAAACCAAACAAAAAAATCAAGTCTAAAAATATACTAGTGAAAGAAACAAAAACCTAGCTAATGTTGAATCAACTGAAGCTCTGTTTCTCCTGGTCAGCATGTTAGTTGAAACGTCGAAACCAACAGTTTTAATGAATCAACTTTTACTTGAAGTGTTGGCACAGTTCCATGGGCAATTTTGACATTTTAATTAATTATGCTAGCAGTTAGTGGTTTTGTGTATCTTTAGGATACTGCATCTGTATAGAAGTATTTTTTCTCTATGGAATCACTACGGTCATCATCTGCCTAGCCTTTTCCCAAGTATGTTGGGGTCGGCTTCCAGTCTAACCGGATGCAGCTGAATACTAGTATTTTACATGGAGCGACTGCCTATGTGACCTCCACAATCCAGTTGCTGGGTAATACGATACCCCATGGTAAGACTGGTTGTCAGACTTTCGGGCTTCTGACTACCAGTAACGACTGTCAAAGATCCACGAATGACAGCCGGGACCAACGGCTTAACGTCTTGGTATGTGAAGATGGTCACCCATCCACGGAATAACCGTGGCAAGCGTAGCTTAACCTAACCGATCGACCTGTGTGGCTGTTATTATTTAGCCGGGCAGATTGACTCTAATCTATCGTAAATTTGAATTTACGGTTTGAATTCATTTATTTCTAAAAGATTACAAATCACTTATACAGAAATAAATACTAAATATTACAATACGGTAGTAAGAGTAGTGTTAACATTAAGACTATTATGAAGGTAATTGTTAGAAGTTTTGAGAAGTTTTGCATTGTCTACCGCCGTGCGGCGCGTTATCGCGGTCGCCGTGCGGTGACTCGTTATTATTGTCACATTGTTTTTGTGTTCGACATCTAAAGACTCGTTTACACTAGAGGCAACTACAGTGGCTCACACACTTGTTAAAGTTCAACTACTTTTGCATTTTTTCATTTTTTTTTTTTTTAAATAACTTGTAAATATGTGAGCACCATGTATCTATCACTTATTTGATTTACCTGTCATTGCTTAATTTTTAATTCTTTTTACCTTTTGTGGTAGACTAATTTTATTATGGGTGCATCGTGTTCACATATAATTTTTATTATGTATACAAGACCTTGTAAAACATTTTTAAAAGAGTAACGGTGGAGTTTCTTGCCCATTCTTCTCCATACGAAAACTACCTTTTCGAATGGGCGACTAGAATCATTTCTATTTAGTTTTTTTTTGACGTTCAAAAGTGCCTTTAATGTGCCTATTTGAAATAAATGATTTGACTTTGACTTTGACTTTGCAAATTAATTATATTAGTTAGATTCTTTTTTTTTTTTTTTTTTTTTTTTTTTAATATTATGACCCTTTTAAGATGTGGAATTTTAATAGTTTTTTAAAAAGTAATAGCGATTGTGTATTTTTTATATCTTTTGGTAGTGAGTTATAAAGTTTTGCTCCCTCATGTATTATTGTTTTTTTTCCATAGTTAGTTCTAGTACTAGGTATATGTAAGTCTTGCGCGCGCCTCAGAATACGTTTTTGTACCTGTATGTTTTTTGTGAATATGATTTGTGTGTGTAAGTCTTTGGAAAGAATTTTACGAACCAAAATACATGTGTTATATAAATATATATTAGAAATGTTGAATAGCTTGGTTTCTTTGTAAATTTTGTGTGTGGGGGTCAGATAGTGGTAGTGAAATAGGACTTTTATAATTCTGTTTTGCGCTCTTTGTAGCCTTTCTAGGTTGGTTTTAGCTGCTGAACCCCACATTTCTATAAGATATTCAATGTGCGGTTTCACCAATGAATTATAAATAGTGCGACGGACCTTAAGAGGAAAGCATCTCACAATTCGACGTAACGCCCCCGTTAGGCTTAATATTTTAGAACGGGTTTTCTCGATATGTGGTTTCCACGTAAGTTGATTATCTAGAATAAGTCCGAGATACTTCTCTTTATTAACTTTATTTATATTGACTCCATTAATACTAAGAGGTTTGTGATCTGAGATTTTTTTGTTTTTAGCTGCAAATATTATGTAGTTGGTTTTGGATGTATTGATAGTTAACAGGTTATTTAGAAACCATCTTTCCAAGATAATGAGATCCTCTTGTGCGTCCTGTATTATTGTGTCAATTGAGTGACCGAAATAAAAAAGGCAAGTGTCATCAGCATATAAGGAAATTTGCCCCTTCAGGCCTATCTTGTCTATATTGTTAATGTATATTAGGAATAAAAGGGGACCACAAATCGAGCCCTGGGGCACGCCGCAGTTTATTACCTTAGGTGCGCTAACATTGTCACCCATTTTAACGACCTGTCGGCGTCCCTGAAGATACGATTCAAAAATTTTTAAAGCATTTCCAGTTATCCCGATCGAGGCAAGTTTATTCATTAACAAGCTATGGCTAACGGTATCAAACGCCTTTTTCAGGTCAATGAAGATCCCTAAAGCAATGTGTTTCCTATCTATATTAGTTTTAATAGTTGTGATTAAATCTGTTGCTGCTGAAAGAGTATTACATTTCGGTCTAAAGCCATACTGTCGTTGAGAAAGGTAGTTAAATGAATTTAAGTACAGACTGAGCCGATTGTGTAATAGCTTTTCAAAAACTTTAGACAGCACAGGCAAGACTGAAATAGGTCTATAATTTCCCGGGGACAGTTTGGAGCCGGCTTTAAAAATAGGGGTAACTTTGGCGTAATTTTCTCTTTCTTTCATAAAACAACTTCCTTTACAATGCCGTGAGTCAATTAGAAGCTAGCTGTTATTATAATCTACCCACACCAATATTTGCGTAAAAAATGCGTAAACTTTTCCTTTGTTTTTGTTCAGTAATCCACCATGACAGATTCTGAAACCATTTGGTTAGAGATGAAAGCCCACCCTTTTTCGCATCCATAAATCGGTGTGACATTAATTTTGGTGGGAATATTTTGATCGCAAAGTGCTTATTGAGTAAAATTTTTGAACTGTCGTCAAGCAGCATTGCTGTGTTAAAGGGACTACATGACCTAAAGCGCGTTCACTGTCGGACTGCATAGAAACGAAAGAGAAGCGCGATGACACAACGCTGGTAATTTATTGCAAAATATGAAGCCATTATTTAATTACAAAAAATAATTTCGCGGCCTGAGTTGTTGTTTGGCTACAACCAGGATAAAAAGCCTTACCAACTGCGCCACCAGTTTCTGAGAATCGGACTCACCCCGCACAATACGGCAGGCGGTGATAAGCAGGATGTACTTCCGCCTTGTTTTGATAATGCTTATTGTTGGAATGCATTATTATTATTATTTATTTGCCCGCCCCTGCTTGCTGTGCCTGCAGCCAGGACCAACCTACTGTCGAGAACTCCTCTCACTAGAGCCTTGCATGTGGTGAACGAGGTTCACGAGAGGGTTGATGTATTCTGGTGCAACTTGAGTGAACTCGCAAAAGTTACATTATATATAGTATGTTATTTAGATGTAGGTTAAGATTTAGGATAAAGTATGTAATTTTATAGGATCTAGATTAAGGATTTAGCATGTAAGGCCACTCTATCGCATTGGATCGCTGATCTATAATGGTAGTTGTAGGTAAGATTAACATAAATAAATAAATAATATAGGGGAAACCCTACACCCAAAAATGAAACACAACATTTAATTTAAGTAAATAAGTACATCACACAAAAATTTACTTTAGAATAAAGGCTTAAAGTACAAATTACATCGCTTGGTTGCCATCAAACTTTATCTATTATCGTCTGCCTTCTCTGACATCTTGCTATCGATAAATCTTTAGTCAGCATATTTTGAAGCACTTCATTGACTTGAAAATAACCCACTTTCTACAGAAATTTTTCGTCAACGAGGAAATACTAAAATGCATAATATTAAGGGTCAAATTAAATTAGTCCGCTAAACTCTGCAGATGTAGTAGGTATTGATATCTGTAAGAGAATCACAAACGTCAAGGTTATTGAACTAGAAGTACTTTCAATAAAATTAAGCTTTCAGTCGGGAATAGGCCATTTAATCTCGTTTTAATGAGTCCCGCGTGAGCTATGTTCTTCAATTTCAACATTTTTATGACCCTCCAGTTTCGGAAAGCTAATTTAGTTAATTGTGTTGTCAAGTGCGTTGATTGGCTGTTAGTTTTTCTGTTAACCAATATTTCAATAAACTCAGTCTATCGCAGTCCACTGCTGGGCATAGGCCTCTCCCAGACTGCGCCACAGCACCCTGTCCTCCGCCTTTTGCATCTAGTCTACCCCAGCCACCTTCTTTAGGTCGTCCGTCCATCTAGCTGGGTGGCGTCCCACGCTCCAGGACTCGTCTGCCCCACCGGTCATCGGTCTTTCGACAGACATGGCCAGCCCACTGCCACTTCAGTTTGCCACCAATATTTAAGAATTTGAAATGAAATAGGTTTTGGTAGTTTGTGTCTCCTAATTTTAGTTTAATGACCAGCCGGCCGATTCTGTAAAAATCTTACCGTGAAAACTTAGGTGAAGTGAGTTCGTTTTTGCTACGAATTGACACTATTGACAGCTCTCTCCACGCTCACTTCACCTAAGTTTTCACGGTGAGATTTTTACAGAATAGCACCGCTGACCATGCCCCACTTGCTAGTGTCCTAGGTGCTCGTTCACCTGCACCCCGCATGCCCTAAATAATGCCATTGATGCCGAATCTACGTGACCACCTACTGGACTCAAACTGTATTAAAAAACCGGACAAGTGCGAGTCGGACTCGCGCACCGAGGGTTCCGTACAAATTTGTAGGTTTGTACTTAGTTTATCACGGGATTTTTAAAAAAATGTAACTACAAATTTACGGTTTTCGGATTTTTTTCTTTACTTGTGCTACATGACCTTGCGTCTTGTCAAATTTTATTATTCTAGGTCAACGACAAGTACCCTATACATTTTGATTCCCCTGGCAGTGTCGAAATATACGTTTTTTGCGGCATAAACCGCCGTATCTTTTTTTTACTTAAACATAGAAGTTTGATTTTCTCACAACTTCAAGGGACGGTAGACCTGAGTGTTATAATTCAACTCGACACCTCTACGCGTTACTGAGATAAAGGGCCTTGACGGACAGACAGACGGACAACAAAGTAGTCTTATAAGGGTTCCGTTTTTTTCCTTTTGAGAACTAAACGGAAGAAACTACCCTAAAAGAAAAAGTTTAATGACACCAAAGTAAATATTTTTTACGATACAATTTATCTCTGTAAGTAGTCTGTAAAAAAAAATTAAAAAGGAAAAATTTGTTACGAAGAATTGAAGTCTTTAAAAACTTCAGAAAAGTCTCGTTCCCACTCAACATTGTTGTGTTATTATAAGAGTAATTATTTTGTTTTTGGTAATTAGGTTTTTCAGTCGGGTATGAGCCATTTAGTCTAGTTTTAACGAGTCCTGTGTGAGCTATGTTCTTTGTTTTCAACGTTTTTATGATCCATCGGTTTCAGAACACTATTTGAGATAAATGTGTAGTCAAGCTTTGATTGGCTGATGGTGTTTTTAAATACTACGGGATTTCAAAATAGGTTTTGTCCGTATGTGCCTTGGGCACCAGAGAGTATCTAATTGAAGAAAACATTTAGGTATTGCCGTGGCCTCAATCCCATCGAGCACGCATGAGACAATAAAAAAATAAAACACGGAACGTTTATTTTGAAATTATCAGTGTCAGACTCTTACTGACTAAAACCCACCCGTGTTCCTTCCTTAGCCTTTTATGTTCCGGGCCCTTAGATAAAGTCTATAAGACAGAGATTAAAACAGAAGACGAACTAGCAGGTGATCGAGGAGGGGATCAGACCGGAATAGATCTTCTAATTTTAGTTTTGCTAATTGCTTTTGCAAATTAGGTAATAATGTAGTGCTTTTCCACAAACGATGGGACACTCAATATCATAATGTCGTGTCCTGTCAGCTGAACGTTGTAGGAACTGGTAGACGCTAGTGATGGCGCCAAACATGTAGCAGAATTCTGGGCCGAGTTCCATTTAGATTGCCATCGGGATACTAAGAACAAGAGTTAGTTTTACCACTGGCTTAAAGTACAGTAATTTGGTTGTTGAGTTGTTGAAATTCGGAAAGAGCAAATTGAAATCTATAAAATTACCCATTTTCAAATCTGTTCTGCGAACAATGTGCCCTGCCCACTGCCACTTCAGTTTGGCAATTCTTCGGGCTATGTCGGTTACCTTGATTCTCCTGCGGATCTCTTCATTTCTGATTCGATCACGCAGGGAAACTCCAAGCATAGCACTCTCCATTGCCCTTTGGGTGACTTATAGCCTTCTAATAAGGCACATTGTGAGCGACCACGTTCGTATTCAAACAATAGCTGTTCGAAAAACTGGTATGATATATCGAGTTTTTCCGGTCTGATCCCCTCCACCCCCTCCCCTCCTCGATCCCTGCTAGATTGTCTTTTGTTTTAATATCTATCTTATCCAGAATAAACTTTCTCATTCCGGTTTGAACCTTCTAAATACAGATAAATGTGTTACTAATTCACTTTTGGCGTAGGAATGTAACCTGGACAGGGTTTACCTACACTTTCATTAGATTATTTTCGAATAGATTATACCATTGCTATAATGTTCGTCGTTTTGTTTCCCTAGAGAGAAAACAGAGGAGCATGTTTGTGTGGAATAAACGCCAAACGCATTTCCTCTTAATACCCTATTATGGCCGACACGCGATAAGCAAACGTGATGATGCATGCTCGAAGAGGTATAATTTGCCTATTTGCGGACTGAATTGGGACGATCAATTTTCTACTTTGTCGAAAGCATTATGTCCATTATATAACCATCATGGCACGTATCTAGGAACTTATCAAGGCAATAAATAGATACAGTTACCTACTATAAAGATAAATATTTTATTTCTATTTTATAATGGTGCGTCATTATTGTCAATGGAATGATAATTATTATGAATGAGTGCTGATTTTATTTATTTGTTTGAGTGACGAAAAATCGCAAGTTAGTAGGGGTATGTTTGAAAGCGCTCGTCTGAATACGAACAACCACCGTACCTATACCCTACGCAATATACAGTAGTAGCTGCAAACAAGCGTGGAGTCCTGGGTTCGTTTCACATGTCGGATAAAGTGTTATTGGGTTTTCCATTAGGTATTTCTCAGTAACAGCCCGGATTTTGGTAGTTGGCGCTGTGATACCCCCCGTGCCTCGGAAATCACTTTAAGCAGTTGATCCTGCGCCTGATCTCCCGCCGGTGGTGTCGGATAGCCATCCCACCGGACTATGAGAGTGTAGCGGTATCTACAACGCCACATGCAAACAACGCGTCATACTGACGTCACGCAAAATCCTGCATCGCGCAAGCAGAGTTTACCGCGCAACTAGCATAGATACAACGGCCCAACATGAATCATCGGGCAGTTGCCCGCCAGACACAACACCCGTTCGGTCGGAGGACCCTCCCTTTTCTATAGAGTATGAGTGAACTTTACACCCTGTTCCTCATACACTATAAGAGTAAGGGAAGAGTGAGTGTCGCATGCACTTGTGCACTATAATATCTCCCGCGTAGATGGCTAGTCTCTGTTGAGATTGTCTGCCATAGCAAAAAATTTCAGTCTGTAGGACTATTATTAGCTTCCAAGCAGTCAGCAGTAAAAATATCTAATGAATTATAGGCACATTAAACACTGGAATGACTATTAGACAGTCAATCTGTAATCATTTCAATTCGTGACCTATTATGCAATTGATGTCTAATTAATCGTGTAATTGCGTCTATTGATCACCTTACGGGCTAGGTCAAGTTTGCCAGTCATTTATTGATCATGACCTACTAATGGTTTCAACACATTTTTTATGGTCCATCATTTCGCACGCTTAATCATATACTGACCGATTAGTGTTTCGGTCAAAGTTGAGTTAAGTATACCAAGAAGTTTATTTTAACGCCCTCTGTCGGCCTATCTCGGATTTTTTTTTATATTTTGTTTCAAGGCGGAGTTATCTGGGGGCACGGGAGTGCCCCCGCCAAGACGAGCCAAGCGAAGCGCAAGGGCACTACCTACCTTTTCTCGAAGCACTTCGTCGTATTTTTGAACCTTCATAACCATCACATGGGTGTAAGGTGAAAAATGTATTCACTGTTCATTACTTTTCTGTTATAAAATAGTTCTTGTAGTAACGAAACGGCCAAGCCTCATGTTTTGACTAAGGTGTAGAGTTTGTGAAGTTAGGGCGTGTAGAGTCAGAAGCTTGGCTCTACATGAGATCTGATAACTTTTTGACAGTGCGAGCCATGTGTGGTCTCGTCTTGGCAACATTTTACATGAAAATGTTTTTGGTGGGATACCTATGTCTGTCTCTTTCACACGCAAGCCATTTTGTAAGGTAAGTCAGGTTTGCTAAATCGTTTTTTGCGATTTCTCGAAAAACGTCTTTTTTGAGTTATGTCAGTGTATGATTAAGCGTGCGATTTATACTCCACAAGTTTTTTCAAGTCTTTTAAAAGACTTGTTGTTTTACGGGGTTATGATCATGGTGGATCACGGCGAGGGGCCCGTGGCTAAATAATAACAGCCGCACAGGTCGATCGATCAGGTTAATCTACGCTTGTCGCGGTTGGTCTGTGGATGGGTGACCATCTTTACATACCGAGACCCCTCCGTGCCTCGGAAAGCACGTTAAGACGTTGGTCCCGGCTGTGTGTGGATCTTTGACAGTCGTTACGGGTAGTCAGAAGCCTGAAAGTCTGACAACCAGTCTTACCAAGGCGTATCGTATTACTCAGTAACTGGGTTGCGGAGTCAGATAGGCAGTCGCTCCATGTAAAATACTGGTATTCAGCTGCACCCCAACATAGTTGGGAAAAGGCTAGGCAGATGATGATCATGACATGCTCCATCATCACAGTTTATTTGGGGTCGGCGCAAAATGTATTTTTCTTCCATACTCTTCTCTATTAGGCGTCATCTCGGTAGTCACCACCTTTCTAGCCATACCATCTTTCACAAAGTCCATCCATCGTTCCTTTGGTCTTCCCCTACTCTTATAGTCATCGACATTCATACTCAAAACTATCCCCACGTCATGTTTATGACAAGTTTAGTTAAAAACAAGTACTTATTCCAACTTGTATAATTATTTTCGAATGTGAATGTAAATTTCACGTCAGAGACATTTAGAACAGTTTTTCAGACAAACACGACTATTATCCCTGCCTATTTTTTAGCACAATTTCTAAGCACAATCCTTTTATCTCCTGTGTACCTTTTATTTATCATGTAGACAGTTGGCACCAAAAGTGTCGTAGAAGTGGCATGTGGCTGTCCGACCCAAATCAGGACTCGCACAGTAACGTGATTAAAACTAAGGTATGATGGAGGTCGAAGGTATCAGGCAAAAAGGAGAATGTTGGAACGTATGTTAATTTTGGAAAGGTGTGTTCTTGCATGCGTTGACTTAAATTCGTTTGTGAACAAAATTCAACCCTTGTTTGGCCAGTTTAGCGTGGAGTACCAATTTTTTTTATAAAAACGTAACGTAATATATTTGGACCACCACCTTTTTAGGGCTCCGTACCCAATGGGTACCAACGGAACCCTATTACTAAGCCTCCGCTGTCCGTCGTCTATCTGGCCGTCAGTGGGCTGTATCTCATAAACCGTAATGCGTAGTTGTAAATTTCATTTCTAATTACGGAGTGTGTATTGCTATTGCTACTATAACAACAAAATAATCCATACTAATATTATAAATTCGAAAGTAACTCTGTCTGTCTGTCTGTTACCTTTTTACGCCTAAACCACTGAACGGATTTCGATAAAATTTGGCAGAGAGAGATAGATTGCATCCCGAGGAAGGATATAGGATAGTTTTTAACCCGATATTCCCACGGGATCGACACTTAAAACCGCGGGGCGCTGGTATAGTAATAAAATAAATTCTGCCCGGGACTTCTTCCACGTGAAATTTCTTATTTTTACATAAACTAGAGGCATTTTATAACACTTGGCAATACTGTAGCATCCCATTCGTGAAAGAATTTCCGAAATTCGATCGGGAGTTCAGAAGATTTATCCCTTAAAACTTATAAATTTTACCTCTTCATAATATTAGTATAGTAAGATAAAATGTAATGTTTCTCTATTAAAGATATAAATAAACCAAGAACATTACCTACAAGATAATGCTACAAAATATTATTCAACCAATAAATTGAAACGAACCAATCATAATAATTTAGATTTGTTATCGCATAAAATGGAAGAAGTAGGGCAAGTAAGTATTCCGAAGATATTCCTTGAATGAATAGCTCGTTAGAGATAATTCTAGGATAGATTTGTGGTTCTCGATAATAACGTAATATCCTGGAATGGTAATATTTACACTAGTTTCTGCCCATGACTTCGTCCGCGTGACATTTCTTGCTCTCCCGACACGATGCGATGCGACGCGACGGGCGTCGCATCGCATCGTCAGCCCGCGCTGTTACTTCATTTTCGCTTAGCGTGCTTTTGGACTTTTTTCTTTTTGTTCGGCTCCTAACAGTGCTAGCGTGATGTTACGTAGCCTATATCTTTTATTATCATAATATGCAAAAATATTATTTTGTAGACCCCGACTGGCTCTTGTAGATCTTTGACAGTCCTTACGGGTAGTCAGAAAGCAAAAAAAATCTGAGAACAAGTTTTACCAAGGAGTATCGTGTTACCCAGTAACTTGGTTGTGGAGGTCAGGTACGCAGTCGCTTCATGTAAAATACTGGTATTCAGCTGCATCCGGTTAGACTGGAAGCCGACCCCAAAATAAAAGTCCTCCAGACCTTATTTCGGCCACGGCGGCGGCCAATCTTAATGTAGACTAGACTTCGACGTGGAACATATAATAGTGCACAAGTGCGCGCAAACACAGGTGCACTACCTCTTACCTCACTCTCATAGTCCGATGGGACGGCAACCCGCCACGACCGGAGAGAGATCAGGCGCAGAACCAACGGCTTAACGTGCTTTCTGAGGCACGAGGGTATCACACCGCCAACTTCCACACTCCGGGCCGTTACTAAGAAATTCCTAATGGAACAACTTAATAACACTTTGCCCGACCCGGGAATCGAACCCAGGACCCCACGCTCAGCAGTTCCGCTTGCGACCACGAGACCAACGGGGCCGACCCCAGCATAGTTGACCTCTTATTATATTGAAACTCTACGGAGTACACTTTGACCTTGAACTGGCCCTTGGTACAAGGTCAAAGTGTTGACCGGCGGGCGTTTGACTATACTTTTCTTTTTTTTTATTTGAATTGACGTCTTGACCTCGATCACGCCTGATCGAAAGCGATGGATGAGGTCTATGATGGAACGAGCGTGCCCAGAAGATGCCTAAGGCACTGGGACTCCCACGCATCGACGAAACACAGCAGGCTGCTTGACGCCGGACTCCGGTGGGAGGGTGGTCGCAAACCAGGCGGGCGTTAGCCGTACTACCGCAACGGAAGAATTCGCCAGTCAAGTAAGGTGTTGGGTGTGACTGTCCAGGGGGTCTACTCCGAAGTGGTTGATTGTCGTGTCGGCCGAATGTTCGGTCATTTTCTGATTCGAATATTGTTGTCCTACTAAGAAATAAAAAAAAAGGGTAAGGGTTCTAAAAAGGTTCGGATTGGCACAGTTTGGTCGGGACCTACAGTCAATATAGGAAATGAAAGGTAGTAGAAAATGACCGAACATTCAGCCGCTACGGTGGCTAACCGCTTCGGAGTAGACCCCCTGGATGCGCCGAGCGCTCGGTTCCATTGAGTAACAGGTGGCTTCTTCATGCATCCCTAATACCTACAGTATAACTGGCTTAACCTCTCGAATGTCTTATGTTACACAGTCCGACATAAGCAATTGTCTTTCTATTGTGTCTCTAATTACGACAATCAAAGAGTTAATGCAGAAATTTTCAAGGACACAATAATGAAAGTTTATTTACATCTATCGAATGAAAATGCAGTTTTCGTTTGATAATTCTATAATAATACTATGGACCTCTACATCATCATCTGCCTAGCCTTTTCCCAACTATGTTTTGGTCGGCTTCCAGTCTAACCGGAGGCAGCTAGAGTACCAGTATTTTACATGAAGCGACTGTTCAACCTCTACATAAATTGAAATTAAATTATCAGACGAAACTTCATAGAAGTGATGAGTAAAAAATTTGATTAGACTCATAATTTTAAGTCATTACAGCGATATGGTGATAATGTCTTCTAATCCACTGTTACTAGCTATCTATATTTGCTATCTATAGACAGATAGACACTCAAGGTTGTTGGATTTTCGACTAAAAACCTGAAACAAATTAAATTTTTCTTAAAAGCGTTTACGCCGTACAGCATTTCATACAAACTTTCAAGCCCTTATTTTTCGGAATGAATGAACCGATTTTAATGAAACTTCATACGCATACGCAGGATACAAAGGTCTAAAAAGTAAGTAGAGAACATTTTCGAAATGTCTTATTTAAAAAAAGATAACTGGAAATCTTTGGTTTCTATGGAAATTTTAAATCGGTCTAATTGGGCTGTACCACTATTTTTCAAAAATGTTCGCTACTAACTTTTTAGAACTTTATATTTTTATCACGTCTTTGAAGTTTTGATGAAAATCTGATTTTATGCAGATATTTCAAGTGGCTACACTAACTTAGGTCGGAAAACAATCGTCAGATGAATTATTTATTTTTTGTTTTATCGTGCTTAGATCGATACCCGTCACATCCGTGGAGTTTCACTAGCTTATGTAACGGTATCTACAACACCACATGCGAACAATGCGTCATACTGACGTCACGCAAAATCCTGCATCTCGCAAGCAGAGTTTACCGCGCAACTAGCATATATACAACGGCCTAACATGAATCATCGGGCAGTTGCCCGCCAGACACAACACCCGTCTGGTCGGAGGATCCTCCCTTTTCTATAGAGTATGAGTGAACTTTACACCCTGCTCCTCATACCTCTATACGTATAGAAATGATAATTTTGTAAGGCGGAAATAAATTGAGAAGGCCAGGAGGATTTTACACGGCAATCAGTATATATAATCTTGCATAAGCGCCAATTTATGGTTTATTATGTTTTGTTTTCTTATCTGATAAGAAAAATCATATTTGATCATTTTATTTTGTATCAACTTAGTGTAAAGATTTCACATGCTGGAATGATTAAATAATTTAATCGATTAATATCTTTTAATAAACATATTATGGTTAGGTTAGCATAATTAGTTAGTAACCTATAGGTTAATCTATAGGTTAACCTATAGAGGTTAACCTATAGAGGTTAACCTATAGGTTAACCTATAGGTTACTATGTGCAAAAACTAGAGTTTCTCCAATTAAGGAGCTCACAATCCCGCGTTTAGAGCTATGTGCTGCTCTGTTAGGGCTCAAATTCAAATACAAATTCAAATTTATTTATTTGTACACCTATGTGAAATGTAGTTACATCTATATATATAAAATGGTAAACTGACTGACTGACTGATTGTTGATATATCAACGCACAGTCTAAACCGCGGCTCCTAGAGACATGAAATTTGTAGGGTGTGTTCTTTGTGAAGAGTAGGTATCCACTAAGAAAGGGTTTTTCGAAATTCCACCCCTAAGAGGGTGAAATTTCACGCGGACGAAGTCGCGGGCAGAAGCTAGTGATGGATAAAATAATAAGATATCAAGTTAGTGAGAAAGTATTAGCTGATGCATTTACACAGTAATCTTCTTCTTAGCGTGTCGATTGTAATCTAAATGGACTCGGCCCAGAATACGGCTATTTTTTTGGCGCCATCACCAACGTCCACCAGTTCCTGTAACGTGCAGTGCAGCTGACAGGACACGCAGGACACAATATTATGTGTCCCATTGTTTGTGGAACAGCACCACATTTGCACTCCAAGGCGTCTATGAATCCCCAACTGAACAGGTTTTCCTTGCTTCGGCCAACCTGGGTCGTAACACAGTAATTAAGATTTGTGATTACCTATTGTTACTATCCTTGTTAATATTTATTTGATACTAGCAGCGCCCCGAAGTTTCACCCGCATATGTGTCGATCCCGTTCGAAAGACACATGGCGCCATCTATTATCATAATAACGTTATTGTGGTTTTCCTCGGGTACAGCACTTTTTTTTGGGATGAAAGGTACCTTATGTGCGTTTCTGTACACCTGACAACGTATATGCAAAATTTCGGGATGATCGGTTCAGTGGTTTAGGCGTGAAAAGGTAACAAACAAACAAACTTACTTTCGCATTTATAATATTACTAGCTGACCCGGCAAACGTTGTTTTGCTCCTACACTACTCCTACCCAACTCCTACCCTACCCCTACCCTACCCTACTCCTACCCTACTCCTACACTACTCCTACCCCACTCCTACACTACTCCTACCCTACTCCTACACTACTCCTACACTACTCCTACCCTACTTCTACCCTACTCCTACCCTACTCCTACTATAAAAAAAAATAAAAATAAAAGTATCCTATGTCCGTCTCCTGGCTCTAAACTACCTCCCCACCAATTTTCAGCCAAATCGGTTCAGCCGTTCTCGAGTTATAAGTGGTGTAACTAACAGACTTTCTTTTATATATATAGATTAGTTAGGAATGACTTTCTTGATAAATAAATAAGAAAATTATGATACCCGCCGGTTTCTGATATCATTATCCCAATCGTCTACTCGTCATGGACGTAATATATAGAACTTCTATATATTACGTCCATGCTACTCGCTAAGTCCGTCCACAAAGATACTGGCCGAGAACCGTCAAAACAAATGTCAAAATTATTTTATTTGAGTGCGAAAATACAACAACTGACAAACTGTAGTGTCATTATTTATTAGTTCGAACCCCGAAGTAATCATATGTCCATACGTGATATGCAGGAAAACGTCCGTAGCTTCGGCTGAAACTACGGATGTCGTGCCGTAGTCTACCATACCTGCGCTGCGACATTCGCAGCATCATGCAGCATCAGAGGAGCCTTTTGGCGTTGTATAGGACTTTTTGTTTTATTTTTTTTTGTCACTTTTGAGGGTTCCGTGCCCAAAGTGTAAAAATGGGACCCTATTACTAAGGCTCCACTGTCCGTCTGCCCGTCTGTCACCAGGCTGTATCTCATGAACCGTGATCTAGACAGTTGAAATTTTCACAGATCATGTATTTCTGTTGCCGCTATAACAACAAATAAGTACTAAAAACAAAATAAAATATTTAAGGGGGGCTCCCACACAACAGTGTTTTTTTTTTTTTCGGTGTTTTAGCCTTGTGGTACGGAACCTTTCGTGTGCGAGTCCAACTCGCACTTGGCCAGTTTTTTTTTAATTTAATTTGGTTTTTTATTTTTGACTGTGTTTAGTTTATTTTGTGATCTTCCTATACGAGTCGCAATAAATACTTTTTCTTTCTTTCTTTCTTTTCTTACGCGTGGAGTAGACCCCCTGGTGACCTTCCTATACCCGAGCCTAATTCCGTGACACTTATACCCGCGCACCGTTTCAAGTCCGAAAGTTCGAAACCCAATTATAGAACATTTTTTGTAAAAAAATATATTTTAAAATTATGTTTTCAGAAACTTGGGAACATCGTTAACAAGGCAAACCCAATTAGTAAACCATTAATTTACTGAGTAACGGTCTCTTATTACAATCTCGAAATAGTAAAATTTTCGAAAGGGTTTGCAAAATATTAGCAACAAAGAAAAAAAGAAAAAATCACAAAGAGTATTTTGTCGGTCTTACAGACCAATGCAAAGAAAAGTTACTTCTACAATTTCGAAAAATATTGTTACAGCCAAATTAGACCGCCATAGAAACAGATATTTTCAGTTCAACCTACCTATTTGAAAGTCTAACTAAAAGTGCGAGCCGTCGACAAATTCAAGCAAGGTTTTAATATTCGATTGTTTGAAATAAAATGTTGGTGGTGTTAATAAATTATGATTACAATTGAAATAATCTTCTTTTCTAAATAAGACATTTCGAAAATGTTCTTTACTAACTTTTTAGACCTTTGTATCCTGCATAGGCGTATGAAGTTTCATTACAATCGGTAGTTCATTCATTTCGAAAAACAATGGCTTGAAAGTTTGTATGAAATGCCGTACGTCGTAATGTCAAAAAAGAATAAATTTATTTTACAATTGAAGTGCGGGTTGGCAGATGTCACCATGTGTCCTTTGATTCTAGGACATGCCGGCTTCGTCACGATATTTTTCTTCACCGTTTTGAGAACGTACGGAGCACGTTCAAAATGTACCAACATATTATCAAATTCCCAGAGAATTCAGATAAGTGGTACTTGTAACGTTTATCTTGATCAGTAATGTAGATAGATGGAGTGCCAAGTATTTACTACTTGCAGTTGAATAACAATGAATTTACTCGGAATTCTTAGTTGAGAGGTATAATTATTATCATTGTACTATAAGTTAAACTATGGGGCTAAATCAAGGTCACAAATTGGTATTGGAAAAGTTAGGCACGGGTGTAGTACAGACGCCAGCACATCAAGCTACTACATTCTGTCAAATTTATTTAATAGATTTTCAACTTTATCGCTAAAGCATAAGGTTCAAAGTTGATTGGGAAAATTTTACAGTTTCGGGTAGTTTGATGTGCTGGCTTCTGTACCTACCTACACCAAATTTTGCCAGGTTAAAGTCCCATTACAGGGGGCGAGCCTATCGCCAACAGGCTTCTACTGAAAGATTCCAAATGAAAATACTTCATAATGCTGCTCAAACTGGGGATCTAACTCAAGATATAATTATGTTCAACAGCCGCCCTTGCAACCACTAGACCAACATGGCAGTTAAAGTTCATGATTATTCTCCGGCCTTCATCCCAACGACGCAACATTCTGTCTTTTTAACCGACTTCAAAACAGGAGGTTCTGTATTTGACCCGTATGTATGTATGTCCGTGATTTTCTCAAAAACGAATGAAGCAATTTTGATAATTCTTTCATTAATGTGATCTACATACTTTCAGGAAGGTTTTAGTATACCTACAGGGTTATTGGAAAAACACCAACAACCTCTTAAGAGGTCATTGTACAGGAGGTGGTTGTAACAGGAGTAACGCTTAGCCCAACAAAGCTAAAAACTCAATAAAATTCTGCTCGACCTGGGAATCAAACCCAAGAATGCTTAGAAGTCGCGCTTCCAACTAGTAGACCAACCAGGCAGTCAAAAGTGTTCAAAATTAAAAATGATGTCGACATGAAAATTGCCATATTTCGAATTCCAGCCAGCGACGCAATTTTAGACATAACTTAAAGTAAGTTTTCTATGACTTGCCTTTACAAAACTTTTGAATAAAGATCATTAATCATCACTTAACTCTTTCGTCTCATGTAGAAGCCCAAAAGTCTGACAACCAGTCTTACCAAGGGGTATTGTCTTACCCAGTAACTGGATTGTGGAGTAAGAGATAAATCATCACTGCTTATACCCTATCATCTTCACGACTGCTTCGACATTCCACCCTACCCTCAATTCAAACCCACAGAATAGTTGACCACTGTCAAAATGACTGTTTGCATTGACACAGTGCCTAACTAACTAAACCGTAGGCACACAGACAAACAAACAATTCGGTTAGTCAAACGGATTTCGATCTACGGTTATTTCGAACTACGGTTATTTCGAACTACGGTTATTTCGAACTACGGTTATTTCGAACTACGTAGCTCAACAATTAAGGAATATCGAGTTAGTAGAACTATTATTAATTGCTATTATTTGGGAACAAGGAACTCTTGTCTTTATGTCAGACTCCGGCACTAAGGAAGTTTATGTCAAAAGTAAAAAAGTAAAGTCATTTATTTCAATATTGAACGTCAACATTTCAAAGACAGTAGAATTGATTGTAGTTGCCCTTTCCAAAAGGTAGTTTCGTATGGAGAAGAACGGGAAAGAAACTCCATGGATACTCTTTTAAAACTTTTTTACAAAACAAAAAATTAACCGATTTCCAAAAAAAAAAAACAGTGAAAAATAACTTTAATTTCGGAAGTCGGTGTCGTTGGTTCCGAATTATCGTTCTTTGACACTGACTTCCGAAATTAAAGTTAATTTTCACTAGTGTTTGCTTTTGGAAGTCGGTTGTTTTTTTTTTTTTCACACAAATTCATATAACACTACCTGCTATGTAAATATCTGTGACAGGAAGTTATTAAAACATCATCAATATAAACTACGTGGAAAAAAATCGTATTATTCCAAGGAATATTTAACTTATTTTTTCCTTCCTTAATAATTCCATCGACATAATCGAATATTTAAAAAAATAATGAATTACGACTTCGGAATACATAATTTATTGAAATTTTATTTTTCCAAACCCTATGCTACAAGGAAAAATAAAAAAGGAAAAAAGCGATGTAAAAGCGGATCGAAGGCGAGTTTTTATAAAAGAGCTTTTGAATATCAATTTCACTTACCTCCTTTATCTGCACTCGCCTTAGGGAATCAAGAAATATAATAACGACAAAAACTATGGATAAAAAATTTAACAAAACTGTCAAATTCGTAAGAAACGACACTGGGGATTAAAAGCAAATATTTTAATTTCTAACGGTCTTATTCATAATAAGTTATAGAACATCTAAAGTCTTGCTAATGTCTCGTTGTCAAAAATTGTTATTCATAAACGCATTTTAGCCCTAAAACGTTCTATAAACCTACTATAAAGTTATGAAACCCAGAAGCCTACTATAACAGTACTATAAGGAAAAAAAAATGGCCGACTCTTACCAGCTGATAGAAAATGACATTTGACCTACAATACAAATGTAACTTATGCAGTTGTATTTAATATAAGTTGCACTTCTGTTTAACCAATTTAGTTAGTTATTATATAACTACAATGCAAAATAGAAGCGAGGAAAAATATAACGAAGGACATAATTCGTCACATCCACGGCAAACTTACGAATCTGCAGAAAATGCATTTTACAGGGAATGTTAAGTTTTTTTTAGTAACAGCTAAGTACCGTGGTACATTTGGTTTGGTTTGTTTGGTAAGATTTAATCTTAAAAAAATAGTATTTTTAAAACCAAATGTACCACGGTACCTATATACCTAGGTATAGGTACCTGTTACAAAAAAAAACTTATCATTCCCTGTAAAATGCATTTTCTGCAGATTCGTAAGTTTGTCTTGGATATGAGGAATAGCAACAAGAATTACTGTGGGACGCTGCTGCTTTGGGCTGTGGAAACAACGCTTTCAATGTCTTTAACATGCAACAACCATAGTGGCTAGAGCAGTCCTTTACAATATTGCAGTTGACCATGGAGACATTCAGTTAGAGGGTAGGTAGCAATATCAATGAATATCATACAGTCACCCCAAGAAGTTGCAAGGGGAAATGCAAATGCTACCTATTTTACAAACTTTTCAGGAAACATTCCACCGAGGTAGCCTCACTTTACCAGGTTAGAGGTACATCTTCCCACTTGTGTCCGGAGACGGTTCAGGGACTTCCGTGTGGATCATGTAGGTTTACACCCTGCAGGGAGATGCTCCAGTAAGATACTCCAGGGAGTGGTTGTGAAGCTATGTCGCAAACCATGCTCCGCCTCCTATCCTACCCTATGTGTCCCAAAACATGCAGTCAAAGTGACCTCTGCGCTGCCACTGACAACATTGTGGAAGTGACAAAGTTTTGGGTCAACAAGATCTAAAATACAGTCGTCCCCGCGACACAAAGAAGATAAAGAGGAAACATTTTAGCAAGTAGTGCATTAATAAAAAGCTTATACATATACAGATATCAGTTTAATTTATTTATTTTTAAAATACTCTAAACTTTAATTCGGCTTCTAGAACTTGTGCTAGCAGAACAACATTTTTAAAATGTTTCTTTTCATTTGCTATCTATGCCACCTCTTCTGTTTATTATTTGTAGTGAAGCACCATTCTTCCTACTGTCCTGAAATACAAAATTAATGTTATAATTCTTTCTCTTCATCAAACGAAGTTCTTGACATGCTTACTCAGGAACTTTGTAAATTATAAGTAAATAGGATAGGCACCTAATTCGTAAATCATGCCAGGCCGCCTTTTTCCCCTTTTTCGCGTTGGTGTCAGTCAGTATGTGTTTTTATTTTCTATCTTCTTATTGTGCCCAGAATTCAGCTACTTGTTTGGCGCCATCATCAGCGTCCACCTTCATTTTCTATTATGGAAACTCTCTCCCTGACCAATTCTTCCAAAGATCTAAGGAAAAGCAAAAGCAAGAATAAGAAATAAAGATTGTTTACAAAACAAAACTTACTTTGAACACATTTTAGTTGTAACAGTACAAACCTTATCGTCCTCCAACCAAAACGAGTATTCACTTCTTTGCACTTTCTTGGAACTAGTCTCTTTTCTAGTTCCATTCTTAATTCCATTTCTTTTAAATACAAAAAAATATTCAAAGGTTTTCGCTCGCCTGACAATAAAATTACATTAACAAATTCATTGTCAAAAACTATGTTATGACGTTAACGCGGCAAAACTGTCGAAACCGTAGACAATAAATTAGTTTTCCGCACGTCATAATGTCTATGGGCAATTATTCGGTGCGTAGACAGATATTCTCGTTTGACGACTCAATATTTTGGCCAATTTGTTGGATGACTTCAATAAAATGGCAACATTTATATTTATATTGAAGTTATAGGACGTTTTAGTTATCGAACGTTTATGAAGCGTTTATGAATACAAAATTTTATCGAACGTTTTAAAGGCTTAATGAGCATTTTAACTAATGTGTGCTTTAAACCTTCTATAAGCTTTTTTTATGAATAAGACCGTTAGTGTATAAAGATATTTTTATTTCTTTTTTTACGTAGTCCTTTTTAGTAGTAGAAATTATTTAATTAAATATAGACGTGAATGTAATAAATTATATATAATTTAATAATATATTTCGTGACAGACATAATATTATATTTATTATTCATATTTATTTATCATTCATAGTGTTATTGTGCCATTTGTATGCTAAAATCGGGCTGCGTACGTGATGTATTAATATTCTGTGTGTGTGGTATTCCCTAGTACTTCCTTATGAGAGGCCTGGAGCCTTTGTCAAGAAAGCTATTTTTGTGAAGACCATTTTGGCCTAGACTACTACATCCGCCTAGAAACGAGGCTGATAAATTATATTTATTTCTGTAAATTGACTAAAAAGAAAACAGTTTTTCAAAACTGAATTACATTATTATTGTGTTTTAAAACTACTCTGAGACGAAAGACCGACTGATGAAAGTCTACTCTTCAAGGCTGTAGGCTCTGCAGCCTTTGTTCTCAAAGTTATTATAATTATGACGACTTTTATTATATTTCTCAGCGAAAATACGCCTAATGAGGTAAGAATTTAGCGCTGAAAAATCGCCACAACCCAACTATTAGAGCGGCGCTCCCCCCATCCTACTTTAGCTTTTATTTTATTCGATTTTATTTTTGTTTAGAATAAAAATAATCTAGTTCAACGAAAAATTGTTCATGGTCATACCTAGACCTTAAGAGAAAGAAAAAATATTCAATGACGACAGAAAACACGGAATATGTGCTTGTCAAAAAAATTATTCCAGCTCTTTCGATCCGGGGCGAATTGAAGTCATGGGGACAGGTCTTTGCCCAGCAGTGAGATGATTCAGGCTCACAGTAACCAGTAACCAAATGAATTATTAATAACATCGAATACTGTCAGTATTTCGTGGTACAGAGTATAAGGTCATCTTTTAAAGATACCTATATTACTTTTGGAACAGCAGTCGGGCTTTTAATCAAGTAATAAAATTTTGAAATGAGTGCAGCAACAAAAGTTTTCTTTAGCACCTGCAACCTAACGTCTTTTTTTGTAGGTTAACAACGGGTTAATAGAACAGCTTCCATTATAATTATTAATTCATCGTCGTTACTAACCCAACAGAATATAAAATAACAGCGTCAATTTACGAACGTAAATTAATATGCCTCCGGGCTAACAATAATTACTTCTGAATTGATAACTCAGCGACTAATATTTTATGTGGGCTACTTTATATATTTTAGAGATTCAACTTCTGTCTCCTAATAAAACTGAATTCCAGCCTCAAAATTTGCTATTAAACTTTTTTATTCAATAACTAAATTAGTAAATCATAAATTATTTTTTCATGAAAATTAGCAGTACCTAGGTATAATAGTCAAGTCAACAATTTCCGATGTCCACCACCTGTTTGGCCACCACTGGGGGACAGCGAAACAACTTTTAAAAATTATTCTCGCTGTCGACCACTGGGATACCTAACAAAAATAAAACTTTGTCAATGCAATACGTCCAACTAAAATTAAAAATACAAAAAGTCTACTTACTATGTCATCATAAAAAGGCATCAGGATAGTTAGTATGCGCTTGATATGGTAATAACATAACGTCCAGTTCACTTCCAATCCACCGCACAGAGGCTGCTCAGGCCCAGAAACATGTTGCTCACCTATTTTGACCGATTAACATGTCACCACAACCATTGAAAAAAAACACTGCACTTAACTTTGGAACACACGAAAAAAAACTTTCAAAACTAATATTCAAAAAGTTCTTAAATTTTTAATTTGTAAGAAATTCAATTTTGACGGTAAAAATTCGCATGGATTTTATAAAAGTAGTTATTTAGTTAGCACTTGGAAAAGACGAAGGTAGTGGAGTTACAAACTGAAAGTTTCGTAAGGTCGGCCGGCGCTGAATGTGCGTGAGTTCGCTACGGCTGCTGAAACGATACTGAAGGGACGGATCACGGAGCCAACCTGAAAATTATCAGTGACTGAGTAGAATACGTTCACAATATATAGAAAAAGAGTCCCAACTACTTGTCTATAGTTTATTTATTTTTTGTTATGATAAGAATTATGATTGATATACAAATATACTTTTATTTCATAGATTTTTGTGATTGATACCGTGAAATAGCTGATTAGTTTTTAGTAAATTAGAGTATTGTTTTGTTCATGTTTTTGGCTGAGTTATTTTGAAATATTTGTGTAATAATATTATCTAATAATTCATCATCATCATCTGCCTAGCCTTTTCCCAACCATGTTGGGGTCGGCTTCCAGTCTAACCGGATGCAGCTGGATACCAGTATTTTACATGGAGCGTCTGCCTATCTGACTTCCACAACCCAATTACTGGGTAATGCGATAATTAACTAATAGGTAATTAATAATATTTATATTATAAAAATATAAATTATTAAACAAATTAATATTTTTTATTAATCTTGCTTGTCCTTTTGGGGTATTCTGTTTTTATTGAATGTGATCCGTGTTGTCTTGGTTCCGCGGACTGACTGCTATTATTGTATAGGCAGTACCTTTTTTTTTTTTTTTGCGGATGGGAAATCATCAAATGACCCCTCCCGCTCTGGGTGGAGCGGAAGGGAGTGTCAGACTCTTACTGACTAAAACCCACCCGTGTTCCTTCCTTAGCCCTTTATGTTCCGGGCCAGCGGTAACCCTTTTGGACAATCCCGCTGACCCGGCAGGCTTCGGCCCTATGGGGCCTCGATGCTGACATCTCTTTGAGGCGCGCGTGGAACACGTACGCGCCATCCGGCACGGGCCTGGTCCTGATCGGACGGTGAGCTACCCATTACTCTCCGCCCGCAGGCCCGCGCCTACGGTGGCCGTACCTTCGTTTGTATTTTCTGTGTTGGTAATTTGTTATTCTTTCAGAGTAGGATTATTTGGTGTATCTATTGTAAGATTGCTATCTTAGGTTATCTAAATGTTTCGGACTGTCTTCTTTTGACTTTCGACCTAGGTTTATTTGTCCTTTTGATTTGTATGTGTATGTTTCCGCAATAGATATCGTATTTCCCACCCAGTAACTGGGTTGTGGGGGTCAGATAGGCAGTCGCTCTATGTTATATAGCTGCATCCGGTTAGACTGGAAGCCGACCCTTACATATTTGGCAAGAATCTAGGCAGATGATGATGATGATGTCTCCGCAATAGATATAGAATTATGCTCACTATTTAACGACAATTTTTGAACTCTCTCTCTTTCTATCTCTTCTTACACGACTGGCTCGGAAGGAGGATAAGGTTTTTCTGTAGTTTTAGTATCACATGAAGGTAGAAATTATTTTCTTTTTTCTTCGCTTTGTTTTTCAAGTCATTTTCAAATACTCCACAATCATTAAACAGAATTAAACTAATGACCGGAATATAAAACGACAGACACACAACATACACCTTCCGTCCGCAATGCCACACTTCGCCATCCATTAATGTATTACTTCCTACTTTGTCGCGGTACCGGTATACAAATGAAGCAATGAATACCGTACGTCTATTGTGTGCTGAGCCATTATACCTGAGGGTTATTGCTTGTTGAATGTACCTTTTATAGCGTCATTAAAGATGGTCGTGTGAATTTCTGGTATGTAGGTACCTAATGTTATCAAACACATTTCTTTCTATGAAATGTCGTTAGGGACTATTATAGGATTATACCTAGGTAGAGGATGAACGTTAAGCGCAAGGTTAAGCTACGCTTGCCGCGGTTGGTCTGTGGATGGGTGACCATCTTTACATACCGAGACCCCTCCGTGCCTCGGAAAGCACGTTAAAGCCGTTGGTCCCGGCTATCATTCGTGGATCTTTGACAGTCGTTACGGGTAGTCAGAAGTCCGAAAGTCTGACAACCAGTCTTACCAAGTGGTATCGTGTTACCCAGTATCTAACTGGGTTGTGAAGGTCAGATAGGTAGTCGCTCCATGTGCAATGTTGGTACTAACTATGAAATGAAACAAGAAACAGACGAGTCATAAAATATACATACTAATATTATAAATTCGAAAGTAACTCTGTCTGTCTGTCTGTATGTTACCTTTTCACGCCTAAACCACTGAACGGATTTCGATAAAATTTGTCAGATAGATAGATTGCATTCCGGAGAAGGACGTAGGATAGGATAGTTTTAATCGACATACCTCGCGGGCGAAGCCGCGGGCGGAAGCTAGTTTCCTTATATACCTACTAAAATACATGTTATTTTCTATGTGGGGGTCGTCACATAGTACGTGTCGTATGACACTGTTTACATATTTTGTAACTAAATATCTACTGAAACAACATTATTTTAAGTATATGCAAAACCCGAAACACGTGTCTAGTATTTTTATGTAAATAATCTAAGTACAAATTTTCACAACTGCCGGTTGATTCTGTAAAAATCTCACCGTGAAAACTTAGGTGAAGTGAGTTTGTTTTTGCTAGGAATTGACGCTATTGACAGCTCACTTCACCTAAGTTTTCACGGTGAGATTTTTACAGAATTGCATTACTGTATCACGAAAAATCACAAAGTTATACGCTTGATAAGTTACCTGTTTGTCCGTACAAAAACAAGCTCACCCGCGCCGCGCCGTATTGCGCTCATTGATAATAGTACCTAGGTATCTCACCGTTCGGCGCGGAGATTGGATAACCTTACGTAGTGTCGCTCGGTGTCCAACTTTTAACCTTTTTTAAATATTTTTGGGACAAAATATAACATAGGGTAAAAATTATTGGAATCGATTCAGGTACTTATTCTGAACAAACTGTATTCAGGTTTCGCATATACTAAAAATAACGTTGTATTTATATTAGAACAAGCTCTTTGATCTATCCTTTTCGAAATAATATCATATTACTTATTTGAATGTGGATCATGTTACTTTTTCCGACTAATGGTATCTTCTTCTATATAAATAAATAAATAAAACAAAGTCTGGTTAGGGCGCGTACACATAGAACCCGCGCGTGAGGCCGCCCATTGTATATTTTGTAGTGTTTGATGTCTTTTTCGTGCTAAGTATTTTTGTGGTGTACATTAAAGTATGTATAAATAAACGTCCGTTTTTACGGGATCCTTTTTAAAGGATCTTATCTGATCAGTTTTTGTTTTTTACTGTGTTTTACTGTGTTTTTAATTGTATTGTGTGTGAACTCGCTCGTACATACAACTACATACGCCATCAAATAACGGACCTGTACAACGGATCGGTATGTGTACGCGCCCTTAGTTACACCATTTTTAGGGTTCCGTACCCAAAGGGCAAAAACGGGACCCTATTACTAAGACTCCACTGTCCGTCTGTCTGTCTGTCTTGCACCAGGCTGTATCTCATGAACCGTGCTAGCTAGAACGTTGAAATTTTCACAGATGATGTATTTCTATTGCCGCTATAACAACAAATAAAAACAGAATAAAATAAATATCGGCGTTTTTTGCCTTGTGGTACGAAACCCTTTGTGTGTGCGAGTCCGACTCGCACTTGGCCAGTTTTTTAGAACACAAGAACGCCTGAACCTATTTATATGATCTTTGATTTGTTGAATTTGTCTCCACCCCGAATAGCAGAATACCTATTAAAACATGGGAAAAATACACGAAAAAAATAAATAATGAAGATAAGTAAGTACAGACGCCAGCAGATTAAGCTACTACAATCTGTCAAATTTCTTTAATAGATTTTCAACTTTATCGCTAGAGTATAAGGTTCAAAGTTGATTGGGAAAATTTGACAGTTTCGGGTAGCTTGATGTGCTGGCGTCAAAAACACCGAACAGTATGAGTCCATGGTAAAAGGCTGTGGATTTGAAAGTAAATAAATATAGAAGAAAAAAAGAAAGAAAAAAAAACTGTTTATTCTGCACAAACAAAACGCACATTGCTTATAAAAAAAAAAAAAAGTTAAATATACACGCACGACGTAGTCAAAAGCCTCGTACTCAAGTTTAAAAAAAAAAATGTTGACAATTATTTTGTCTATTATACATATATATATACATCCAATTCTTTATGTAATATAATCCGAAACCTAAATTTGTCGATCCCGGAACCGCGGGATTTTTACGATACAAAAGCGCATTCCATATTAGCCAACATCTCCGAATCTCCGAATCCGAATATCCGATCTCTACAAAACATCGCCTTGGATGATCTCATAAGGCAAACGTTGACAGCTTATCTATTACAATACTCTATCTGTACAGTTTGTTTGTTTCTTTGAATGCGCTAATCTCTGGAACTGTCAGTCGGAGCCGAGCGAAAAGAAAGTCAGAAAAATGTTAAGCAAAAATGAAATTAAGGGCCGGCGATGCGATGCGACACCCTGGGTCGGGGGAGCAGGAAATTTAACGTGAACGAAGTCTCTTTATTTTTTTAAGTGAAAACCTTGTTGGGCATTTTTTGGGATCGGAAAAAACCCTTGAACTCGCGCCACTGTTACCGTAAGCGACACGGTGCGTGTTTTGTTTACAAGACGATTAAAAAAAACCCGCTTCGGATATGTTCACCTGTTCTCGGGATGTACTCGCTTTTAATGTATATCCACTGTATATATATGTCAGTGAGTGATGGCAAAGTATTCAGTTTGTGTTTTGTTTTCACTTCTGTCGGCACTCCCGGAGTGCCATTGTTTTTTTTTATTTTATTATTGCCGAATGGGCCTCTTGACTTCCATCACGCCTGATATAGAAAGCGATGGATGAGGTCTATGATGGAACGAGCGTAGAAGCTAGTCTACGATATAGGTACTACGATCCTGAATTATTTTGTAGCGGTATCTACAAAGCCACATGCGAAGAACGCGTCATACTGACATCACATCACGCAAAATCCTGCATCGCGCAAGCAGAGTTTACCGCGCAACTAGCATAGGTACAACGGTCCGACATGAATAATCGGGCAGTTGCCCGCCAGACACAACACCCGTCTGGTCGGACGATCGGGAGGATCGTCCGACGTTTTTTATAGAGTATTAGAACTTTACACCCTGTTCCCCTTACCTCTATAATTTTTCCAAGGGAAGGTTAGTGAATTTTTGCTGTTTTCCGAGAGTCGTTTAGTGGTTATTCAGGTGCCAATGTTTAACGGTGATCGTTTGCAGGCAGACTTGATGAATTTATGCGAAATGCTGCAAAGCGTTTGTATGTTCAGTATTTATGTCTGTAAGCTTATGATCTTTGATTGACTGACAAACAAACAGTTTGAAAACCTTGTTCTTCAGTAGGACTGTATTATTAGACTGACAACTGGCATGGCAGGCGTTCTTAACAGAAATTAGCCTACGTTAGACATAATAAACTTGGTTCTCCCTTGTTACATCAAAAAGATATTGACAAATTATCACTTCTTAAACAATTTTTCCCATAATTTCATTTGCCAAATCATTACTTAGCAAATAAACTTTTCACATTTTTTTTTAACGCAAACCTAATGTTTGGCAAGTGAACGTTTAAACAATAACTTGCTTACCAACCAGTACTTTTACCAATTTTAATGTAGTCTAATATTTCAGTTGGTATAACATATTTTAAAATAAGCCTAAATAAAATAAGCCAAATATTTAGTACCGTCGGGGCCCCTATTTCTGTCTGCCTATGATTTTAATTGGCCCTGTTTAATATGTATGAGGTAAAGGTATTTGTATTCTCATTCGCTCGCTCTTGCATCCACTGTCGACGGAGCCCCGCTTCGCGGGCCCCGGTTCCGCCGTCCGCTTCGTGGGGCTCCTATTTCTGGGTTGTGGAGGTCAGATAGGCAGTAGCTCCATGTAAAACACTGGTATTCATTTGCATCCAGTTAGCTTAGCGGAAGCCGACCCAAACATAGTTTTGAAAAGGCTAGGCAGATGACGAGGCCGTAAAGAAGGCCATATGCCTAATAAAGGTGGATCACATTATACTTCTTAATAACTAATTTCGGATTTAGTTTAGAGATATGCATGTCAAACAGGTTTCGTTTGTTACACTATTCTGTACTAAGAAAACAAGATTTGGTTGATGGCCGTGAAAGAACAATAAGACGCCAATTTCAGTCAACGAAACACATAAGCTGTCATTTTACTGCAGCTAATTAAAAGTCTAACTAGAGGTCAATCAGGCCTTCAGTCTAGTTTCTGCCTATATTATTCCCAAGTGCTGAAAATACGTAAAAATAAAAAGTAAGTCTGTGGAATCGTTGAGAAATCCAATAGAATTGTTTGTCAAATTGACAACTAAATTAAATTCTCCATAATTTTATATTCAAATTACAACTGTCATTCTCTTAAACTTTTATGACATGGTAAATAAAACGATAAATTGACGTAGTAAATTGACGTAGTAAATTGACGTAGTAAATTGACGTAGTAAATTGACGTTGAAAAACAATTAGTTACCCTGAATGTACAAAAAGTGGGTATTTTTTTTATTAGTGTTCAAAAATTTTGGTTACTACCTACATAATCAGCCTATTATGTTCCCACTGCTGGGACACAGGGCTCCTCTCTGTGAGAAGGAGTGGACCGTAATCCACCACGCGAGCTCAGCGGGTTGGTAGTTGTCACATGTCTTCGAATTTTTGGTTCTAGGACATGCCGGTTTCCTCACGATGATTTACTATCCTTTATCGTTGTGAAAGCGGTGGCAATGAAATTATTCACACAGAGTAAAGTGCCTGCCTGGGTTTGAACCCACGACCCTGGCAGGCGCTTTACTTTGCTCATAAGTACCCGTAAGTCGGGACCATTATTGCTGTGCCACCACTGCTTAAGTTTGCTCGATTAAGAATAAAAATACATACATACACTCGAAAAACATAACCCTCCTTCTGGCGCAGTCGGGTAATAAAAAAAATTAAAAAAATCATTTAATTCAGGCAAGACCCGTATTTATATAAAATGAAAATATTACAATACCTACTGCCACAGAATAAAATTTCTCTTAATAAAATGCCATGCCATGCTATGTTATGTATTATGAGTAAAATAAAATTTTAAATAGACCCGACAGTAAGTCGGACACTGCTCAGATAAAGTAGAAAGTACAGCTGCTGTGTTCATAATACTACTTTATTATAATGTGAGCTTACTGCAAACATAATAACAAGAAAAATTAAAATGGCGGAAAAGTGCATCAGCTGGTCTTAATTGAGGAAAAAACCGGCCAAGTGCGAGTCGGACTCGCATACGAAGGGTTCCGTACCACAAGGCATAAAAAGCCGATAAAAACGTTTCTTTTATACCCCCTTAAATTTTAACTTTATTTTATTGTTATAGCGGCAACAGAAATACATCATCTGTGAAAATTTCAACTGTGTAGCTATCACAGTTCGTGAAATACAGCCTGGTGACAGACAGACAGACAGACGGACAGTGGAGTCTTAATAATAGGGTCCCGTTTTTACCCTTTGGGTACGGAACCCTAAAAAGGAATATTATATTGTTACATTGGGGACACTATTTTTAATAGCGAAGTTAAAAGCATCTCCACGGTCTAATGTTTTTTTAATAAACATGCAATATATTGTGTCATTTTGTATCTACAGCGGTCTTTGTTATATTAAATTTTTCGCAGAAAGCCCAAATTCAGATCGAAAACAATTTCCTGAATGTGGGTTTTCTGGGAAAAAAAAAACAACTGACTTCCAAAAAACACTATAAAACATAACTTTAATTTCGGAAGTCGGTGTCTTTGGATTTTTGTTTTTTGCCACCTACTTCCGAAATTAAAGTTATTTTTCACTTTATAGTGTTTTTTGGAAGTCAGTTGTTTTTTTTTTTCCCAGAAAACCCACATTCAGGAAATTGTTTTCGATCTGAATTTGGGCTTTCTGCGAAAAATTTAATATAACAAAGACCGCTGTAGATACAAAATGACACAATATATTGCATGTTTATTAAAAAAACATTAGACCGTGGAGATGCTTTTAACTTCGCTATTAAAAATAGTGTCCCCAATGTAACAATATAATATTCCTTTTTAGGGTTCCGTACCCAAAGGGTAAAAACGGGACCCTATTATTAAGACTCCACTGTCCGTCTGTCTGTCTGTCTGTCACCAGGCTGTATTTCACGAACTGTGATAGCTACACAGTTGAAATTTTCACAGATGATGTATTTCTGTTGCCGCTATAACAATAAAATAAAGTTAAAATTTAAGGGGGTATAAAAGAAACGTTTTTATCGGCTTTTTATGCCTTGTGGTACGGAACCCTTCGTATGCGAGTCCGACTCGCACTTGGCCGGTTTTTTCCTCAATTAAGACCAGCTGATGCACTTTTCCGCCATTTTAATTTTTCTTGTTATTATGTTTGCAGTAAGCTCACATTATAATAAAGTAGTATTATGAACACAGCAGCTGTACTTTCTACTTTATCTGAGCAGTGTCCGACTTACTGTCGGGTCTATTTAAAATTTTATTTTACTCATAATACATAACATAGCATGGCATGGCATTTTATTAAGAGAAATTTTATTCTGTGGCAGTAGGTATTGTAATATTTTCATTTTATATAAATACGGGTCTTGCCTGAATTAAATGATTTTTTTAATTTTTTTTATTACCCGACTGCGCCAGAAGGAGGGTTATGTTTTTCGAGTGTATGTATGTATTTTTATTCTTAATCGAGCAAACTTAAGCAGTGGTGGCACAGCAATAATGGTCCCGACTTACGGGTACTTATGAGCAAAGTAAAGCGCCTGCCAGGGTCGTGGGTTCAAACCCAGGCAGGCACTTTACTCTGTGTGAATAATTTCATTGCCACCGCTTTCACAACGATAAAGGATAGTAAATCATCGTGAGGAAACCGGCATGTCCTAGAACCAAAAATTCGAAGACATGTGACAACTACCAACCCGCTGAGCTCGCGTGGTGGATTACGGTCCACTCCTTCTCACAGAGAGGAGCCCTGTGTCCCAGCAGTGGGAACATAATAGGCTGATTATGTAGGTAGTAACCAAAATTTTTGAACACTAATAAAAAAAATACCCACTTTTTGTACATTCAGGGTAACTAATTGTTTTTCAACGTCAATTTACTACGTCAATTTACTACGTCAATTTACTACGTCAATTTACTACGTCAATTTATCGTTTTATTTACCATGTCATAAAAGTTTAAGAGAATGACAGTTGTAATTTGAATATAAAATTATGGAGAATTTAATTTAGTTGTCAATTTGACAAACAATTCTATTGGATTTCTCAACGATTCCACAGACTTACTTTTTATTTTTACGTATTTTCAGCACTTGGGAATAATATAGGCAGAAACTAGACTGAAGGCCTGATTGACCTCTAGTTAGACTTTTAATTAGCTGCAGTAAAATGACAGCTTATGTGTTTCGTTGACTGAAATTGGCGTCTTATTGTTCTTTCACGGCCATCAACCAAATCTTGTTTTCTTAGTACAGAATAGTGTAACAAACGAAACCTGTTTGACATGCATATCTCTAAACTAAATCCGAAATTAGTTATTAAGAAGTATAATGTGATCCACCTTTATTAGGCATATGGCCTTCTTTACGGCCTCGTCATCTGCCTAGCCTTTTCAAAACTATGTTTGGGTCGGCTTCCGCTAAGCTAACTGGATGCAAATGAATACCAGTGTTTTACATGGAGCTACTGCCTATCTGACCTCCACAACCCAGAAATAGGAGCCCCACGAAGCGGACGGCGGAACCGGGGCCCGCGAAGCGGGGCTCCGTCGACAGTGGATGCAAGAGCGAGCGAATGAGAATACAAATACCTTTACCTCATACATATTAAACAGGGCCAATTAAAATCATAGGCAGACAGAAATAGGGGCCCCGACGGTACTAAATATTTGGCTTATTTTATTTAGGCTTATTTTAAAATATGTTATACCAACTGAAATATTAGACTACATTAAAATTGGTAAAAGTACTGGTTGGTAAGCAAGTTATTGTTTAAACGTTCACTTGCCAAACATTAGGTTTGCGTTAAAAAAAAATGTGAAAAGTTTATTTGCTAAGTAATGATTTGGCAAATGAAATTATGGGAAAAATTGTTTAAGAAGTGATAATTTGTCAATATCTTTTTGATGTAACAAGGGAGAACCAAGTTTATTATGTCTAACGTAGGCTAATTTCTGTTAAGAACGCCTGCCATGCCAGTTGTCAGTCTAATAATACAGTCCTACTGAAGAACAAGGTTTTCAAACTGTTTGTTTGTCAGTCAATCAAAGATCATAAGCTTACAGACATAAATACTGAACATACAAACGCTTTGCAGCATTTCGCATAAATTCATCAAGTCTGCCTGCAAACGATCACCGTTAAACATTGGCACCTGAATAACCACTAAACGACTCTCGGAAAACAGCAAAAATTCACTAACCTTCCCTTGGAAAAATTATAGAGGTAAGGGGAACAGGGTGTAAAGTTCTAATACTCTATAAAAAACGTCGGACGATCCTCCCGATCGTCCGACCAGACGGGTGTTGTGTCTGGCGGGCAACTGCCCGATTATTCATGTCGGACCGTTGTACCTATGCTAGTTGCGCGGTAAACTCTGCTTGCGCGATGCAGGATTTTGCGTGATGTGATGTCAGTATGACGCGTTCTTCGCATGTGGCTTTGTAGATACCGCTACAAAATAATTCAGGATCGTAGTACCTATATCGTAGACTAGCTTCTACGCTCGTTCCATCATAGACCTCATCCATCGCTTTCTATATCAGGCGTGATGGAAGTCAAGAGGCCCATTCGGCAATAATAAAATAAAAAAAAACAATGGCACTCCGGGAGTGCCGACAGAAGTGAAAACAAAACACAAACTGAATACTTTGCCATCACTCACTGACATATATATACAGTGGATATACATTAAAAGCGAGTACATCCCGAGAACAGGTGAACATATCCGAAGCGGGTTTTTTTTAATCGTCTTGTAAACAAAACACGCACCGTGTCGCTTACGGTAACAGTGGCGCGAGTTCAAGGGTTTTTTCCGATCCCAAAAAATGCCCAACAAGGTTTTCACTTAAAAAAATAAAGAGACTTCGTTCACGTTAAATTTCCTGCTCCCCCGACCCAGGGTGTCGCATCGCATCGCCGGCCCTTAATTTCATTTTTGCTTAACATTTTTCTGACTTTCTTTTCGCTCGGCTCCGACTGACAGTTCCAGAGATTAGCGCATTCAAAGAAACAAACAAACTGTACAGATAGAGTATTGTAATAGATAAGCTGTCAACGTTTGCCTTATGAGATCATCCAAGGCGATGTTTTGTAGAGATCGGATATTCGGATTCGGAGATTCGGAGATGTTGGCTAATATGGAATGCGCTTTTGTATCGTAAAAATCCCGCGGTTCCGGGATCGACAAATTTAGGTTTCGGATTATATTACATAAAGAATTGGATGTATATATATATGTATAGCTTACTGCAAACATAATAACAAGAAAAATTAAAATGGCGGAAAAGTGCATCAGCTGGTCTTAATTGAGGAAAAAACCGGCCAAGTGCGAGTCGGACTCGCATACGAAGGGTTCCGTACCACAAGGCATAAAAAGCCGATAAAAACGTTTCTTTTATACCCCCTTAAATTTTAACTTTATTTTATTGTTATAGCGGCAACAGAAATACATCATCTGTGAAAATTTCAACTGTGTAGCTATCACAGTTCGTGAAATACAGCCTGGTGACAGACAGACAGACAGACGGACAGTGGAGTCTTAATAATAGGGTCCCGTTTTTACCCTTTGGGTACGGAACCCTAAAAAGGAATATTATATTGTTACATTGGGGACACTATTTTTAATAGCGAAGTTAAAAGCATCTCCACGGTCTAATGTTTTTTTAATAAACATGCAATATATTGTGTCATTTTGTATCTACAGCGGTCTTTGTTATATTAAATTTTTCGCAGAAAGCCCAAATTCAGATCGAAAACAATTTCCTGAATGTGGGTTTTCTGGGAAAAAAAAAAACAACTGACTTCCAAAAAACACTATAAAGTGAAAAATAACTTTAATTTCGGAAGTAGGTGGCAAAAAACAAAAATCCAAAGACACCGACTTCCGAAATTAAAGTTATGTTTTATAGTGTTTTTTGGAAGTCGGTTGTTTTTTTGTAAAAAAGTTTTTATTTTTTAGTGGGTCAGTTTGTAATTTATCTAAGTTACAATAGCCTAATGTCAACTGCTGATCGCCTTTTACAAAATATTGCTTTTCCCGAGGCAGGGACGTTAATTGTTGAGGATTTCTCCTAGTATTCCACTCTCCTAGCTGATAATCCTGGCTGCAGCATCAGGCCAGACTTATGTCAACATTGCATTGAACTTAAAATTTAGTCCTGTTTAAAATGAGCCCAAACACGACTGATGATGCTCCTGGCTTCAGCATCAGGTCTCTATGTACTTCGGTGTTCCTCATTAACAGTACGTTTATCCACACATCGAGCCCTTTTCAGTGAGCCTAAACACGATATATCTGCTGTTAGTTGTCGAGGAGTTAGGTACTCTGCAGACTATCCTGACTGCAGCATCAGGTCATGACTTGATGATCATGAGACCAAATGTGGCAAATGCCCTATCAAACATCAAAACAATTTACTAAAACAGTCCTTGCCTGTTCGAGTAACTTCTTACTGTTAAGGAGTTGTACCTTCCATCATCAGCCCAGCTACCTGAGATGGTGACAACCATACACAAGATACTTCATAAAATATGCGAAAAACTATAAGTGAGCCTATAAAATTTAAGGGTTGCCCTCGATTTCTCTAAGATCCCATCATCAAAGTCAAAGTCAAATCATTTATTTCAAATAGGCACATTAAGGACGCGTTTACGAATCTGACAAAAATAAGTAGTTTTACAGGCATTTTGCAGCAAAATGAGACTAAACCAAATGTAACTAATAATTACCACAGATAGGTTACTCCTTCATCTTCAAATGGTAGCTATTTTTCATTAAAAAATGTTGGTTTTTAATATAGTAAAAAATAATTTCCGTTGCCTCTTCACACAAAATCGACGATATCGTGCTGACTTTGGAGATATTTTTCTTCTATTTAATAACATAAATTTATTTATTTAAAAACATTTTATGTAAGCAGACATGTTCAACTCAAAAAGGTAGCAAAAAGAACTATCAAAATGTTACAAATAGGCTCAGAAAAAAATTAAAATCGGAGTCTATTTTTTCACATATTTCGCTGTAACGCGTGAATCTTATTGGATTGAAATAAGGGTTATTTTACTGGTCACTGTCTTGGTTTATTGCACAAAAATTTGTAATGAAATATTAGTCTGCGCTCGGCCGCCGTCGTGAGTGGACTCTATGTCGCTTGTAAGCAGCAGCTTGTGCTGAAAAAGATCGCTGTACGGATACAAAATATTTGACATACCAAACATGATACTTCACGCATTCTATAATGTACCTACTACCCAAGGAGAGATTTTATTCACAGTCTTATAATTTTTCTAGAAGTAAGTAGGGATTATAAATTCATAATATTATTATTTCGTTTCGGACTTGATGGAGTGACCTGCAGGTGTACTTCGAAGACTGCTACTGGAACTAATAGCCGAGCTGAGCTAGATGTGCCGAGTTTGGGCTCATTTCGTTAGTTATGTTGAGATCTTACCTCCGGACTTGATGGAGTGACCTGCAGGTGTAATTCAAAGACTACTACTGGAACTAATAGCCGAGCTGAGCTAGGTGTGCCGAGTTTGGGCTCATTTCGTTGGTTATGTTAAGACCTTACCTCCGGACTAGATGGAGTGATCTGCAGGTGTACTTCGAAGACTGCTACTGGAACTAATAGCCGAGCTGAGCTAGGTGTTCCGAGTTTGGGCTCATTTCGTTAGTTATGTTGAGACCTTACCTCCGGACTTGATGGAGTGACCTGCAGGTGTACTTCGAAGACTGCTACTGGAACTAATAGCCGAACTGAGCTAGGTGTGCCGAGTTTGGGCTCATTTCGTTGGTTATGTTGAGACCTTACCTCCGGACTTGATGGAGTGATCTGCAGGTGTACTTCGAAGACTGCTACTGGAACTAATAGCCGAGCTGAGCTAGGTGTGCCGAGTTTGGGCTCATTTCGTTGGTTATGTTAAGACCTTACCTCCGGACTAGATGGAGTGATCTGCAGGTGTACTTCGAAGACTGCTACTGGAACTAATAGCCGAGCTGAGCTAGGTGTTCCGAGTTTGGGCTCATTTCGTTAGTTATGTTGAGACCTTACCTCCGGACTTGATGGAGTGACCTGCAGGTGTACTTCGAAGACTGCTACTGGAACTAATAGCCGAACTGAGCTAGGTGTGCCGAGTTTGGGCTCATTTCGTTGGTTATGTTGAGACCTTACCTCCGGACTTGATGGAGTGATCTGCAGGTGTACTTCGAAGACTGCTACTGGAACTAATAGCCGAGCTGAGCTAGGTGTTCCGAGTTTGGGCTCATTTCGTTAGTTATGTTGAGACCTTACCTCCGGACTTGATGGAGTGACCTGCAGGTGTACTTCGAAGACTGCTACTGGAACTAATAGCCGAGCTGAGCTAGGTGTGCCGAGTTTGGGCTCATTTAGTTAGTTATGTTGAGACCTTACCTCCGGACTTGATGGAGTGATCTGCAGGTGTACTTCGAAGACTGCTACTGGAACTAATAGCCGAGCTGAGCTAGGTGTGCCGAGTTTGGGCTCATTTCGTTAGTTATGTTGAGACCTTACCTCCGGACTTGATGGAGTGACCTGCAGGTGTACTTCGAAGACTGCTACTGGAACTAATAGCCGAGCTGAGCTAGATGTGCCGAGTTTGGGCTCATTTCGTTAGTTATGTTGAGACCTTACCTCCGGACTTGATGGAGTGACCTGCAGGTGTACTTCGAAGACTGCTACTGGAACTAATAGCCGAGCTGAGCTAGGTGTGCCGAGTTTGGGCTCATTTCGTTAGGTTATGTTGAGACCTTACCTCCGGACTTGATGGAGTGACCTGCAGGTGTACTTCGAAGACTGCTACTGGAACTAATAGCCGAGCTGAGCTAGATGTGCCGAGTTTGGGCTCATTTCGTTAGTTATGTTGAGACCTTACCTCCGGACTTGATGGAGTGACCTGCAGGTGTACTTTTATTTTATTTTATTTATTCGGGAAAATAAACAGCTATACATTAAATCTTACACTAAGTTATAAATATACAAGGTTTATAAATGTATAACCTACGACATTTTCCACAACATATTAAAAGTGATATCAAACAGTGCGCTATTCTGAGAATTTTAAACAGAAAAGTAGTTAAAACTGAACTTAAACATAGACAGGCATGCAAGCAACAGAGAAAGAGACAGAGAATGAGCAAATATTAAAGCAACTAACTAAACTAACTAACTATTGTATTCTAAAGTTATTTTTTTGGTAAGATTTTTAAATTTTTGAGCAGAGACGAAGAAGAAGTCGATGTCTTCAAAGATCTTATTGTACTGATTGATAAGGCGGCGTAGGGGTGCTCGCAAGCCCGCGTTTGTGCGACAGGAACTTACTACAAATAGAGGTCTTGCGCGCACCCCACGGCATATCGTTGTTCTGGGTACTACATAGCTTATCTTGTTGCGCATATCAATACAGTCATAAGTATTGCACAGATCATACAAGAACATTGTTTCCAACATAATTCGTCTAGATTTTAAACTTTGCAGCTTATACTTCTGCAATAGGTCATTGTATGATAAGTAGGTACGATGGCAACGAAAATGCATGGCCTTTAAAAATTTTCTCTGTACTTTTTCGATCATATCGGAATATTTACCATAATGGGGATTCCATACCGAAACAGCATACTCTAGCTGAGAGCGAACTAACGACCGATACAAATACAAATAGGTAGAGGACCGGGTAAATACTGTAGCCGTTCTCATGATAAAACCGAACATACGGAAGGCATTGTTAACAATTTTGTTGATATGGGAATCTAAATGGAGTTTGTCGTCCAACAGAACTCCAAGATCACGGACCAGGTACTTCGAAGACTGCTACTGGAACTAATAGCCGAGTTGAGCTAGGTGTGCCGAGTTTGGGCTCATTTCGTTAGTTATGTTGAGACCTTACCTCCGGACTTGATGGAGTGATCTGCAGGTGTACTTCGAAGACTGCTACTGGAACTAATAGCCGAGCTGAGCTAGGTGTGCCGAGTTTCGGCCCTTTTTTGTAGTTATGTTGAGACCTTACCTCCGGACTAGATCGCGTAACCTGCAGGTGTACTTCGAAGACTGCTACTGGAACTAATAGCCGAGCTGAGCTAGGTGTGCCGAGTTTCGGCCCTTTTTGGTAGTTATGTTGAGACCTTACCTCCGGACTGGATGGAGTGACCTGAAGGTGTACTTTGAAGACTGCTTCTAGAACTGATACACGAGTAGAACTAGCTGATAAGAATGTGTATAGTTTTTAACTCTTTAACTCGATTGTGATTTTAGGCCAAGACCTAAGACGTTTGGGAAAGGCTCTGGTAAGAAACTATAAAAAAATATAAAAAAATTACAGCCGCCATCTTGGATTTTCATTTTGACCTCACTATCGGCTTTAGCGCCCTTAAAAACCATAAAAACGATACCCATGATGAAAAAAAAAATTACAGCCGCCATCTTGGATTTTCATTTTTATCTCACTATCGGCGATCTCAATATCCGTCACTTTCTTTCTTCGCACGGCTAAATTACGAACGATTTTAACATTCATACTCGGTTGGTTATTCGACCTTCGCAATTTATCACCCTAAAGTAGGCAGGCCGTCTGGCGACTGCCTACTGCCGCGCGTAAATGTATGAAGATTTTGTTTTTTGCTAAGTATGATAATTTAGTGAGTTTCTTTACATACACTAAAATGTAATTGACAGGCTTATGGTGATTTATCGAGGTAGGCACTGCTTATATGCAATGCACGCCACTGCTTAGTACGCTATCATAATTGCGTAACTTGGAATGGCAATCCATTCCAATTTGACAGTACAACAATATCCATTGCGTTGTATTTGTTTTACGAATTTTTAACGATTTTTTTAAACATGTAGCCTATATGTTAATCCAGTGTGTCAGCTACCTCCATACCAAATTTTATATCAAAATTGGTCCAGCCGTTTGAGCGTGAAGAAGTAACAAACATATAAACACACACACACACCCCCACAAACTTTCGCCTTTATAATATTAGTGTGATGAATATTGTAGCATTGGTAGTGTGTGCCTTGAAGGGTATGTGCCAAATAAACATATTTTCTAAGCTTGTTTTCAATATGCTCGTTCGCAATTAATACATAGGTACGTACTTTGGCAAGTACTTGATTAATCACTGTCCAGTGAAATTAAGTAAATAGCATCTACTTTTACGAACACTTCACATTACCTACAAACTATTTGAAAACAAATCAACGTAAGCTTTAAAAAAAATACATGGCAAAAATTAAATAAAATTAGGCTCAAGTATCAAGTCGTGTCAGTTTACTCATAATTTCACCGCTTCGCGCATGTCGCTGTGTGTGTGAGCCGTGCACGTGTAGTAGTGAGACTCAATACCTAAAATTGAAGCGCGTCAATTCGTAAACGCGTCCTTAAAGGCACTTTTGAACGTCAAAAAAAAAACTAGAAAGGATTCTAGTCGCCCATTCCAAAAGGTAGTTTTCGTATGGAGAAGAATGGGCAAGAAACTCCACCGTTACTCTTTTAAAATGTTTTACAAGGTAGAATAGAATAGAATAGAAATACTCTATAATATGTACACCAAATAAATTACAGACATAAAAAAAGAAACTGTTCATAGGGTAAGGTCTTGCATACATAATAAAAATTATATATGAACACGATGCACCCATAATAAAATTAGTCTACCACAAAAAGTAAAAAGAATTAAAAATTAAGCAATGACAGGTAAATCAAATAAGTGATAGATACATGGTGCTCACATATTTACAAGTTATTTAAAAAAAAAATGCAAAAGTAGTTGAACTTTAACAAGAGTGTGAGCCACTGTAGTCGCAGATTGTAAAAATGAATTAGAATAAGATGTCATAATTAAAAAAATATATTTAACTAGATATAAATTAAATTAGGAACAAGTTTGATTTTGTCTAGACTTTTAGATTGTCCTATGGAGCAGGACCAGCATGTTTCCAAACATTCTTATCTTGGATATAATCCTCTAATTTGTAATATCCTTGTTTACAAAGTGTACTTTTAATATGAGTTTTAAATTTTCTTTCATTTAATTGCAATATGTCACAAGGTATTTTGTTGTAGCATTTAACACAGTACCCCATAAAAGATACTTTAGATAATCTGAAAAAAGGTTGATTTAATTTATCTTTATTTCTAGTATTAAAATTATGCCTATCACTTATTTTATTAAAAAGATGTTGATTTTTTCTTACATACATAATATTTTCATAAATGAATTGGCAAGGTACCGTCATGATATTAACCTTTTTAAATAGTTCCCTAAGAGATTCGCGACGACGTAGATTGTAAATGGCTCTGACAGCTCTCTTTTGTAAAATAAAAATGGATTCAATGTCAGTAGCCCGACCCCATAGTAAAATGCCATATGACATAATACTGTGGAAGTAACTAAAATAGACCAAACGCGCGGTTTCTACATTTGTTAACTGTCTTCAAATCCTAACTTGGTGACAATGGGACCACCTCAGAACTATCTACTTTCGAACAAAAAAAGAATTTTGAAAATCCGTCGACAACTGGCGGAGTATTCGATGAACAAATATACAAAAAAAAAAAAACATACAAACATCCGAACATAGTACCTCCTCCTTTTTGTGAAGTCGGTAAAAATACGGACAGCACGATTTTTTAATGAAAATACAGTCGTTATTTTAACATACACTATTATGTTGTTGTTAAAGTCATCTGGCATTTCACTCTGTCGATCACATAGGTATTTTTAAAGCTGGGTGTGTTTTAAATGGTTCCTTTGATAAAATTTAAATATTAACTAAAATAATTAAATTTTTACTACTGTTTCATACTGCACCGTGATTTTGAAAAAAAAAATCAAAATGGTGACGGGCTATCGGCTATCCCATAGAAAAATGTTCGAACCCCTTTAATGCTTAAAGTCTGCCCATTTTCCACGTTAAAACAAAATTTTCCACGTCTACTATAGAAAGTGAAAAACAAATTATTTCACTCCACAAAACCCGAATCTAAAATGGAATGTTTTGAATCCAAAATATCTCAAGCTTTTTTAATATAAAATGAATGTTTGTAGCCCAACTTGAATAGTGGCTGCCTGGCTGGTAATCATGGCCGGGAAAAAAAAAAAGAAAGAATTTGTAGCTCATGAGCTTTCATAGTTTCGGATGGTTTTAAACATGGCAAAGTTGAAAAGGGTTCTGTACCACCGCCTAAAATTTTAAAATATTTTTCGATACACGTTTTTTTGTATGACAATTAAAATCCTTACTAATATTATAATTCAAAAGTAACTCTGTCTGTCCTGTCTGTTTGTATGTTACATTTTCACGCCTAAACCACTGAACGGATTTCGAAAAAATTTGGCAGAGGGCAATCTGTCTCAGATTGCATCCCGGGGAAGGACATAGAATAGTCTTTATCCCGATATTCCCACGGGATCGACACTTATGCGGGTAAAACCGCGGGGCGCTGCTAGTAAAGTTATAAATTAAAGGGGGAGCCCCCTTTAACTTATTTTATTTGTATTATTTTTTGTATAATACAATGCCCGCTATAACAAAAAATAATAGTTAGACATTTAGCGATACAAAAGATACAACCCCGTGAAAGACGGACAGCGGAGCCTTAAAATAGGTCCGTCAGCAGGCTTTGGGTACGGAATCCTAAAAAAGAAAAGAATTTGTTGCTCATGAGCTTTTTCAGTTTCGAATGGTTTTAAACTTGGAAGAGTATATAAAAGTTGGTAGTTTTTGATTTGTTTTGAAGTATTTTAACTCTCATTCAAATGTTTTGGAAGGTAGTTTTGTATTGAAGCATTGAGAGCAATAGTGGCGTAACCTACAAAAACTGAGTTTTGAGACAAAATAACGTTTTGAGTGTGGCCAAACAGGATGGAGTCCCACTTGAAGGAAAAGGAGCTTATAACGATAGAATGAGGCCTATTTCCTTATACATTATGCATTGGAACAAAAAAAGCTATATGTATGAAAATTATGATGAAGTCTTCATAATATCCACTGTTCTTGCCACCCTTTCCTGTATTTTATTTTTTTTAAACATTGCCCCACTCTAGGAATTTCTCCTGTATTGTAGGTGCGTTTCGTTTACAAACATTTAAACTCACTTATACACAAACTGCCAGACCCGGAACCACTACTTGCAGGTCATAAAAATATTTGTTCCGTGCGGGAATCGAACCCGCGACACGCAGCGCAGCAGTCAATCGCTTAATCACTGCGCCAACCGTGCCGTCAACGTCTAATATTATAAATGCGAAAATAACCCTGTTTGTCTGTTATCTTTTCACATCTTATCATAATCAGCCTGTGGCGTGAATTATACAGAGACGGCGCGGCGTAAGGTGAAGACGCGGCGCAGGCGTGATGGCGCTTCAAAACGTTTTCCTACAAAATGTACAAAGGCAACGCCTCCCGCCGCTGCGCCGCGCCGCTTAAGGTTCCTACAAACAGGCGCGACACGAGATATAATCGCGCGCGACACAAAGGCACCGCTCGTTGGGCGACTTGTGGTGCCTTTGTGTGTCACCCTTTGTACAGTTTCTATAATTATGTCTGTAATTTATATGGTGTACATAATAAAGAGTATTCTATTCTATTCTAAACGTAAGTATGTATGTACTTTAGTGTGGGACGCAAGTCGCAACGTGTGTCGATACTCGTGCGCCATCCCATCGGCGTGCTGTACTGTCGCTGCTGCTGCGCCTGCGGAAAACCTCAAGCGGCAAAAGTATAATAACCTTATTGGTAACTAAAAAGATGTTTCCCATCACCATTTTGCAGTGGGGATGAAATAATTTGCACAAATTATAGTGCCTTTCTGGGTTTGAAACCACGACCTAACTCGTAAGTTGCAGCCGTTACCACTGGGCCTCCACTAATCCCGAGTTCATATACCATACCAATACTTTTCGATCAAATGCACGCGGTTCAGTCGCGTCACTACACTTGATTTCAGATACTCCGGGCGCCAAGATACGTTGATTTTTACGTAGGTAGAGGTACCTATGTTTTTATCACGAGCGTAAGGCTGCCTTTCCACCAGAGATGAGCGAGGCTACGTAGCGAGGGATGTGTATAAAACGAACCAATACCAACGCTAACTTAGTTCCAGCTATAAAAATGAAGCGATGTTATTGGTTGCCCTGTACCTACTTATTTTTGTTGCTGACGCGATCCTTCAGGATCAAAAACAAAAGAAAAAGCGGATTAAACTGGAATGAGAAAGTTTATAGTGGATGTCTACAGGGATTTAAAAAACACTTTAAAGTGAAAAATAACTTTAATTTCGGAAGTCGGTGGCAAAAAACTAAAATACAAATCCAAAGACACACTCCATCATCAGATCGACTCCAGGCCTTCATTAAATTGTAGTGCTTTAAAATACTTAATGAAAAAATTAACAAACGCACTAGTCGCTCCTACGATTTTCGAATGTTCCCCTCGATTTCACTGGGATGCCATCATCAGATCCTGGTTTCCTCATATCTCCTTTCCAACAAAAAAAGAATAATCAAAATCGGTTCATAAACGACGAAGTTACCCGCGAAAACACATAAAAAAAAAAAAACATATATACGGTCGAATTGAGAAACCTCCTTTTTTGAAGTCGGTTAAAAAGAAGACGAACAAGCAGGGGATCGAGGAGGGGGGAGTGAAGGGGGGGTTCAGGGGATCAGACCAGAATAACTCGGTTTCACACACATCCTCGCTCATCTCTGGTGGAAACTTTCAACAACAACAATCTGTACATTAATATTCTTGGTGACCCAAATAATTTTTGGTAATATTCTCAGTACAATTATTTAAAATGTTCCTCCACCATTGTTTATAAATAATTTTTTAACGAACCACTTAAAACAGCCTATAAAATTAAATATCGAAAACAAAACTTGTGCAACCACAATGAAATCTGGCACGTAAGCCACAGAGTTGGAAAGTTCCAGCGGCCACCATTAAAATATTTTCCACTTTATATTTCAACAATGATAAAGCTTATAAACGCAATTAAAAACTCTCAGTCGTTGACTGTAAATTGAGTCCACGCGACGCCTGGAATATTTTAATCGCTTACTTTAATATTTTTAGTAAGAATTTTACGTCTACACATTAAATTTAATTTTCAAAGTACGTAACGACTTTTTGATGTTTGCGAAGTATGTTTTATTAACATGTCTATAATTTATTTTTTAATAATTGATTTATATTACATTATCGTTTATATATTTGCATAATACGCCAAACTTAAATTCACAGTGGTGGCCAAGTGGTAACGGCCGCGACTTACGAGTTGTAGGTCGTAGGTTCGAACCCAGACAGGCGCTTTACTTTGTGTAAATTATTTCATCACCACTGCTCTCAAAACGGTGAAGGAAAACATCGTGAGGAAACCGGCATGTCCTAGAACCAAAAATTCGAAGACATGTGACATCTGCCAATCCGCACTGGGCCCGCGTGGTGGATTACGGCCCACTCCCTCTCACCGAGAGGAGGCCTGTGTCCCAGCAGTGGGAACATTATAGGCTGATTATGGTATGGTATGGTAAATTCACAGAGCTTTTTTTATAAAGCAAGGGGGATGGAGTAAGGTACCCCACAAAATTCAAATTTAGTCACGTTTTTTGCAATTTGAAGGTCAGTGTCTAGTTGTATGTTGAATAAAATTAAGATCCGCGACCGCGACTGACTTGCAAATTGCCAAAAACGTAAGATTTCGCGGGCTTCCCAGAAGCTTTCGCCTTAATCGGTACCTTGTACCTACGTAATTTGATTATTCTGTTTGAAACAAATTTCGTTTCAATAAATAATTTCTTTATCAGCATAAATTTTATTATGATTGCGTAGAAGTGAATATTTGAGGCAGTCAGTCCGCACAAATTATACTTTTTCATTGAAATAACAAAATAACACAAGTAAAGTTTGTTAATACTGTTCCCATAATAGTCTAGGTAGCTACAGCTAATATAAATTCCACTTACAGTCAACGAAGCAAATAAACCTTCTGAAAATGTGGTCTAAATATGGTACAGACGAAAGCACATCAAGCTACCCGAAACTCTCAAATTTTCCCAATCAACTTTGAACCTTATTCTTTAGCGATTCAGTTGAAAATCTATTACATAAATTTGACAGATTGTAGTAGCTTGATGTGCTGGCGTCTGCACTTTGTTTATATTAATGACACTCACGGATACTCCAAAACATTAGGGTAATATCCGGTCTCTTTAAAATCTCGTTTATAACCAACCTCATCAAAATTTGTTTCTAGTCTACCATTAAAAGTCCAAGCAAAGCTTTCAAAACTGGCTGAGTAAATGAACAAGCAGGTATTATAAAACTTTTTAGCAAAAATAAACTTGAAACTGACCGCACTGAAGCGCGATTGTGTGGGCTAAGGCCGCGTCCGAACCGTAAGCGAAGGTCGTGTGTATACGCAATCTTTATGCCTGTTTATATGAATATGGTAAGTGAGGGAGACTCTATTGAGCGCCTTGTCGTGCAGGGTAGAGTGGAGGGTACTAGATCACGCGAACGCTCACCCATGAGATGGACTGACCAAATTAAATCCGCAGTGGGTGATCCATTGTATAAGTGCACAAAAAACACCCGAAATCGGAGTAGGTGGCGAGAAATCGTGAGGCGAATCACATCAGAATAGAATAGAATAGAAATACTCTTTATTATGTACACCATATAAATTACAGACATTAAAATAGAAACTGTACATAGGGTGACACAATGGGCGGTCTTATCGCTAAAGGGGTATCAGCCCCTAAACAAGAAACTACATGAGACCACGACCGCTCTGACAAGAGTGCTACGAAGAAGAAGAAGATATAAATATGTCATATTATTATTCGCGCGTTTTTTTTGTATGTGGCATCTCGCAGGTCTTCCAGCTCGCAGATTGGCTGCTTCACCGAGTTATCTGTGGATGCCTTAATAAACTAAGGCCTCCAGCCAGGACCCAAAAAATTATTTATAAGCGACTACACGCTAAGGGCACCCCCTGTGGGGTACGGGCCTCGCCTTGGGGCGTCGCTATGGGAGGGCAGCAAGGGACAGGTTGGATCGGATCGTGACATATTTACGTGATCAATGAAGCCACATTTGTACGTCAATATCTGATTACCTGAGTAATCAATCGCGTATTTGCGTGACTGTAGCTTTCGGTCAGATCGCAGGGTAACAAGTATGGAGGTGGAGGTGTTAAAACTGGCGCAAATAATCCCGTGACTTCCACATTACTAAAACAATTGAAGCGCGCAGTGGCGTCCAGCGTACCGCGCGGTAGAATCCAGCCCTATATTCATGATGCAAGTTTCTTACCTGTAGCATACAATTGAAGCAACAAATGACTTGGACAACTTTGCTTGTTGCTTCAATTTATGATAAATGATATGCTACAGGCTATTAAGTCTCACCAAGTGCATCAGGCTTTAGTGTGGCCACAGCTTCAAACATATTCACCTGTCTTTCAAACCGTGTGCAACAAATTCATGCACACGGAAAAAACGGAAACATATGTTTGTATGTTTAATAGTATTCTCAGGAACGAGAGATAACGGAGGAAAAAACACGCGTTTGTTATTTTAGAACCAATTGAACTTCAACTAGTAACGGAGTAGGTATAGTTTGTTTAGTTCGATGGAAACATTCAACTCAAGGTGGGATTCGGATACGTGCGTGTCGGTTATTGGCAAAAGACTCTTTTAACCAAAAATCTTCCATAGGAATTAGGAGGTGTGCTAAGGTCCGAGTAAATATTTATAAAATAGTGTTAAAATACAAGATGAGGGGCCCGTGGCTAAATAATAAAAGCCGCACAGGTTGATCGATCAGGTTAAGCTACGCTTGCCGCGGTTAGGCTGTGGATGGGTTACCATCTTTACATAACGAGACCCCCCCCGCCGTGCCTCGGGAACCACGTTAAGCCCTTGGTCTCAGTTGTCATTCGTGGATCTTTGTTGTTACGGGTAGTCAGAAGCTCGAAAGTCTGCCAACTAGTCTTACCAAGGGGTTTCGTATTATCTAGGGACTTTTACTAGCAGATAACTGATGTTATAAGTAATAACTTGACTACTATTACTTAAGAAAAATAACTAGAAAACCTATTAAAACCAGTATGTACGCGAATGAAGTCGCGGGCACAGCTAGTAGGTACATAATTATAATATGATGAATCTGTGAAAATTAATTAATAATTAACGGTAATGCTGGATTTTACTAAGGCTGTACAGATGTTATTTTTCATTTATCTGTTATCTGTGATTGAACGAAGAATATACTGTGGTAGAATCCTAAGTTCTATTAGGAAATTCTGAGAAGCAGCCAGGTGTTTAGATTTATTCTAGTGAATAAGCTCTGTCCAAATAACATAGGACGAACAACAAAAATGGCGAAATGTGGGCCTGGTATAATACCTACGTTTTCCATTCGGAGAAAAACAAGCAGTATATTTCCAAGGACTATTAACCTATTACATAGAATTATGAATTCATAATTCTTCAAATAGAAACCTTGAAACATGCTCATAACACTTTAGTTCTATATTTTACTTCAAAAACCAAGATCAATGTGTTTCCAGTGATGTTGTGTTCAAATTGTGAAGAATATTAAACAGAACCGAGCGATGTCCGTATATAAACATCATTATAGCGTTTGGTGTTATCGAGGTACGAAACTATGGATGTGGAATGAAGGGTCATTGAATCAAATTCAAAAGCCATTCAAATTAGGCTGAGATTCAGCACTTTTCGAACGTCAAAATTACATAAGACAGTCCCCCAGAACGCCCGCCCTTCAAACGTGAAGGGCGGGCGTTTAGAGCAGTGGCGGCCACAGACGTGGTCACAGACACGACTTACGAGTTGTAGGTCGTAGGTTCGAACTCAGACAGATGCTTTACTTTGTGTAAATTATTTCATCATCACTGCTCTCAAAACGGTGAAGGAAAACATCGTGAAGAAACCGGCATGTCCTAGAACCAAAAAATTCGAAGACATGTGACATCCACAAACCAGCACTGGGCCCGCGTGGGGGATTACGGCCCACTCCCTCTCATTGAGGGGAGGCCTGTGTCCCAGCAGTCCGAACATTATAGGCTGATTATGGGGCGTTTTGGGGGACTGTCAAAGTACTTACACTGGTGACTTTAAAGTAGTAGTAGTTAGTAGTAGTAGTATTATAGGTTCACCAAAATCTCATGGCAAAAAAAAAAAACATTGTGGTTTTCATACATTGGCAATGTCAGTCAATCCATATAAAAATCACTATTTTTATTTTTTATTTTTTTGCCATGAGATTCTGGTAGAGCTAAAGCAGTAGTGTGGTCAATAAGAAGTGAAGCTCTCTGCTTATTGTGCATACACACGAGTGACACGCATTGATGTCAGAGACAACTTCACTTTACCCATACTACGAGTATTTAGTTTAGCAACGGAATCTGGACAAGCAATAGGGTAAAACCGGGATAGATGCCCCACTTTTTAAAATAGCCTCCTTATTTAAAAAATATTAATTTTATATGAATAACTTCTATGAGTGTAGCTAGTTTAATCATTTATGTTGAATTATAATTATTATTTTTTGACCTATCAATAATAAATTTTGCAGAATTTAACTTTTTATGGATCACTTTTTTTGAGGATAGATGCCTACCTGTATGGATAGTTGCCCCACCATGAAAATACTAAGAAGGATAGATGCCTGCAGTGTGGGATAGATGCCCTTTATACTACTGTGTAAACGAAAAACCCAACCAAATATGTGGTCGAATTACGAAAAACCATTTTTAATTTTTCTTATGTTTTAATTTTTATCGTTATAAGATAATTCTAATACGATACAAACAAACATAATAAAATTTCAAAAACATTTGTTCAACAAAAATATTAATTCTTAATTGTTATTAAGTATATTATTAGGTGTCAACATGCATAATCATACTTTCTTTTTAATTAAAATAACACAATAAAGAGATCATTCCTAATCCTACTTAAATGAAGTTGAACCGGATAGTGCTTTCAGTTTTCCACATCTTCGTTGTATTTTTAGCATGTTCTCGATGGAATCCCAAATTGTCGGGATATTTCATTTATCCCCACGGTTTTTTTGTCCATTTCATCGAAAGCTGACTGTAGTTGTTCTACAGTCCAAGAACATACTCGAGCTTGCACTCCTTCCTTTCTTTTGTATTTTCGTGGCATGGTTCTGCTACAAGTAAAGAGTCCAAATATAAAAATACGGAAAAACATAAAAAATATAACAGAACACTAAAAATAGTTACACTAACACCAATAAAGTGTATGGAGGGATAGATGCCCCTAAGGGCACCTATACCTCGAAAAATCAGGGCAACTATCCTTTATGATAGGGATAGATGCCCAAGTATTTTCTAAATAAATTAAAAACAAAAGTGCAACTATTAACACCCAGATGAACACTTAATGAACCAGTACATTGATGTAAAAAAAAATATAATGGAATGTATTACTACTTATAAAGTTATACAATGGCAAATACTAACCTTTAAATCTTTGAAGTGTTCGTGAATTTTGCCGCAGAGATGATTGCACACACGAGCGAAACGCATCCTCACCGTACGACAGCCAGGGGGTACCTGAGGTGCGGGGTGACTGCGGCTCCTACTTATACTATTAATTCATAGTTGCGAGTTTGGAAAGTTAGGTTTTTTGAAAATGAGGCAACTATCCCACTGCGGCATCTATCCCGGTTTTACCCTATACATACTCTGGACACACTATCAATCTTAACCTAAATCATTTTGATATTGCTTACTCATTGCTTCATATGTTCGAAAAATGTATCTACTCAGCAACGTAAATAACGCAATGAATGTTGTTGAACTGTCAAAATGAAACCCAATGCTACTAATATTGTTACGCACTTACCCCGCTGGAGTCTTTAGCAATGCAATGAAACTTATTGACTACACACCAATTATAAAATGTGTTTACTAGTAATCATTTCTGCTCAATGGTAGGTACAGTCAACAGCAAAAGTAGATGATCAAAGTCAGAAATTCAATACTAGTGAACGGAGTTCGCGTCAGAACTGTGTGGCGTCGAAGTGATTCAAAAGTATTCTACGTAGTAAGTATTCTACATAGTAGTACTTCGACGCCACACAGTTCTGACGCGAACTCCGTTCATTAGTATTGAATTTTTGATTTTGATCATCTACTTTTGCTGTTGACTGTACCTACTTCATTTAATGAATTGCAAAAGATTGAATGCGTCGAAAACGTCTATGTAATGGTCGTCTTTTTTACATCCTGTATGCTTAGAAATCAATGGCATCCTGTATGCTTAGAAATCAATGGGGGGTAAGCGGATTTTCGCTCATTCATTTGTTAATCATAAGTACAATCAGCCTATAATGTCCCTACTGCTGGGACACTGGCTCCTCTCTGTGAGAGGGAGTGGGCCCAGTGCGGGTTGGTGGATGTCACATGTCTTCGAGTTTTTTTAGTTCAAGGACATATCGATTTCTTGATGTAAATCTTCACCGTTTTGAGAGCAGTGGTAAGGAAATAATTTATACAAAGTAAAGTGTCTGTCTGGGTTCGAACCCTCGTAAGTCGCATCCATTTCCAATGAGCCACCACTGCAAATGTTACTCATCAAAACATTATCTTTTTTTTTACTTTTTTTTTTCTTTGTTTATTTAGGGACATTTAACATTATCTTCTTCTTTACTACGTACTAAGTATATATTTCTCGTGCGTATACTACCAGATGTGTGACCGTAAACAAGGCCAAAGCAGTGTTAAAAAAAAAAGGACCGTAGCAGGTAGCGTTCTGTAATTTTCTGCCTAACCAGGCTTAACCCCCATGGGAAGAAGGCGTTAGTTTATGTATGTATTGTATGTGTATATGTTATTTTATTAGATTCTTCTGCCCGCGACTTCGTCCGCGTGAAATTTCACCCTCCCTTCATTCACCCTCTTAGGGGTGGAATTTCGAAAAACCCTTTCTTAGTGGATACCTAATCTTCACAAATAACACACCCTCCAAATTTCATGTCTCTAGGACCCGCGGTTTAGGCTGTGCGTTGATATATCTGCAGTCAGGACTTTGAATCATATATATATACATATAAAGATACTTTTCCGGGATAAAAAGTACCTAGTGTGGTGCCCAGAATATTAAAGAATAATTATACCAAGTTTTATCATAATCGAACCGGTAGTTTTTGCGTGATGCCTGAACAAACAGACAGTCAGACAGCAAGACAATTTTTGGGTTCGGTGTCGGTCTAGTAACAATGGTTTCAAAGTACAGAATTTTCACTTCTACAGATTTATTATAAGTATAGATTTGCACACCTATTAAGGTAGGATATGGTTTAAAGAACCATTGTATCACCTCATGTACCTACCCATATTTAAGCAAATAAATGATTCGATTTGATTTAAATTTAAATCTTATCTCCTTAATTTCTTCGCTCCATGTTCTATATTTACGATAATCCTTACAGCTGTAACAACATGGCGGGTTGTACACCAAGAGCGCTGATTAGCTGATTTGTTAGTGAACTTGTTTGATGTCAGGATTTTAACGTAAACCCATTAATTAAAATATAATGTAAACAGATTTCATAGCATATTTTGAGTATATTGAGTAGGTATCATCATCTTAATAGTAGGTACAGACAGGGAAATTTCTTGTTAGCTATAATTGCTCACAGCACTCACATCAACTCACATGCGTACCGATTTAGATATTACGAATATGACAGCTGAGGGCTGTCAACAATTCGGAACGCTCGTGAACGCGCTCACTGTGCTTAATCAATGTCAAAACGATATTACGGTATTTCTTTGTATAAACACCAAATTTCTTCTTCTTCTTCTTTGGAAGCACAATTTCGGAAATGTTGCGTTAGTTTATAGATATGATGCAACTCAAAACAAAACACACACTGACACACACACATTGTCATTTTTGACAGCGCTCACGGTGATATTATTATGAGGCATGGTCGGCGTTTTCGCAAGATGGCGCGTGTCATGACGATTCACAGGACATCGTTATCGCGCTCACGCTCAAATCGATTACATCCCAACTCGGAACGCACCCTAAGTTGGTAGACAATTTCACCAAAAACATTCCATGTAAAGAAGATTGCCAAGACTTACTTAACGATTCCACTGTTAAAAAGTTATCAGATGTAGACCAACTTAACAAACCTAACACCAAAAAGGTCATAAAGTACAGCTTGGCCCTTTCGCAGCCAACGCACAGACACTCCTACGGGCTTATGGTAAAGAAATCAAGTCTTTTGTCATGCAATAGTTCAATGGCACGGCAAAGCCATGCGTTTTATCCAGGCCGAACCTATGAGGGTTTGAAAATACGACGAAACACTTCGAGAAAATGTAGATAATGGCGCCGATTCTGTTGTTCACAAACTAAACTAAATTTAAGTTCATGCATCTTTTTCTTTCTATTTCATTAAGAAAAGGACAGAAGATGAATATTAAATGATAAATGATTTTATTTCTGTAAGTAGGTTTGTTCAAATACTTTTAAACGTCAATCATATTTTTTTTTTAAACTAGATGAGGTCGGCGTTTCCTAACTGACTATTCTGAGGAGAAAGGCCGAAACAAACTCAGAAGTCACAGTCTCTTTTAAAGTCCAGACAAAATCTTGGTCAGATCGTGTGAAGACCATGTAGATTGGTGTCTGAAATGGTCTTTTGAGGAAAGAACCACACAGATTGAGCGGACCTGTCCAATCAGTGCACGCATTTGTCAAAAATCGTGCAGCTCAACTCAGAACTTGAGGAGCTCAACGATTCGACGAACAATACCAAAGACAGGACATTTGGGTAGGCCGCATAAACTACTCAAACTGCCAGATCATGATTAAAGAGAAGGACAGACAGGACTAAACTAATATTCATCTTCTGTCCTTTTCTTAATGACGAGTCTTAATTTTAACCAACAACGGTCCTTAAAGTATTGGAATCGTCCATTTGTCGAGCGGATATTCGTTTGAATACAAACCAATAATTATAGTTTATTTATAGCATTACAAATTGCACTGTTTCTAGTGTAATTACTTTGTTTACGAGTATTTGCTGTTGATCCTCTATTCATATTTCGCGTGGGTTTACACTGTAATAATTTGCTCTCAAAATGATTTCTATTTCGTTTGCCCGTGTAAGCTTTGTTTCATTTCATTTCATCGAATTGATCTTTCATAAATATATGTAGTTCTATTTATCAATGAAATCGTTTTCAGGCTGATTGAGTATTCATCCCACAAAAAATTTAAAAATGAATCTATTTTATTTTTAAAATGCAAAAAACCTATTCTTTCTTTATGGTTAATCTTTGTTTATTTTTTAATAAACCGTCAACGATGAAATTGCTAATTATCTTCCAAGCTATACAAATAATCGGGTCAGCACTCACGCCGGATGACCATCCGTCCAGATTTGTCCGGCTTTTGACCTCCCGTCCGGACTTTCATTAATTTATTTACCAGATCATAAATCCAATGTATTAGTAATTACTACAACTTAAACACTGGTGTTAGTACAGACGACAGCACATCAAGCTACTTCAATCTGTCAAACTTCTTTAATAGATTTTCAACTTCATTGCTAATTCATAACGTTTAAAGTTGATTGGGAAATACAGTGTCGGGTAGCTTGAAGTGCTGGCATCGGTACATCCATAATAATTGTTAGTTGCCCTAATACGCGAAGTTGTTTAGCCTGTCCGAAAAAAAAACTGTCACTTGTTTTGACGAATCAACTTCATTCCGATGCGCCCGTATCTTCGTAGACGGACTTAGAGAAAAAACCCCCTGAACACGAGTAAATCTAAATTAACGTTATACTAGATACTAAACTGCTGGATATTACGCAAACGGCTAGTGTCTGTAGTGGCTGTCCAGATGAGCATAGTCTTGGCACGATCCAATTCTCGTGGGTTGTAAAATCTGATTAGTTTGTTATAGATGGTCGTAACAGACAATGTGGTCTAAATTGTATTGTTCTTGGGTAACGTGTCGCTTACTATTCGGGTAAAAAATAAATGGGTCAGAATCATAATTTTTATAACTGCGTCACCCAGATTAGGCCAGAAGCCCTCGGAGCACCCAGATTTTACACAGGTGTTCTTAACAGACCAGAAGATGTAATCAACTTTTGGGAGGAGGTGGGCGGGTTTGAATAACCACAGTCAGCTGCCATGGCTCACGCACAATGGTCCACCTGAAGCCGAGTTCACGCCATTCAGCGTCACCAATCGACTGGAGCCGGCTGGTCATCGGCCCGAGCGTGACGGTTCAGCTATGAGCTATGAGCATCAGATATGCTGATGATGATGATGACCGCATACCGGAAGGCGTAGCGTTGGAACGCCTCCGACAAGGTGGATCGATGACCTTTTGAAGGCTGCAGGAATTCGCAGGATGCAGGAAGCACAGAACCGGTCGAAGTGGCAATTCTTCGGGGAGGCCTATGTCCAGTAGTGGACGTCTTTCGGCTGAAATGATGAATGACGATGATGAATCCAAATTCAATATCAGTAAACACCTTTTTTCCGTGGAATGACCCAAGTAATTAATTTTATCTGTGAAAATGGCGAACGCTGAACTGTTTGCCTTTTCGGGGTTTTTGACATTGATGGTTGCTGAGACGACTAGATTTTAACGTTTTTAATTCCGGGAATTGGCCTTCTGATTTGGACAAGGAAAATTGAATTTTCATCTGTTTTCATCCCCATTTCTTCCGAAGAAACGAAATTAAGGTTTTTTCAATGATTGTTTTAGGAAATTGAGCAAACACTGCGCAAACCTGGTTTCCATTTATTTTAACGATTGCTGTGAAATAATTTTTATTTTGCTGTGAAATATTAGACAGCTGTTTTTCTCACGAAAGATATTTATGCAAGACCATTTTCTCGAACATGCTTGGAAATTTGAGCATTATTTTGACAACCTTCTTCGAAATAAATCGGAAATGCTGTGCTGGTGAAATAAATGCGAGCAGGTGGCCGGCAACGTTAGTATGAAAACTTATAACTGTCGTGTAATTTAAAAATGGAACAAACATTTACTTTAACACAAATGGCAACCAAAGAGGTTACTTGACTGACTCGCACTTGGCCGGTTTTTTTATTTATGTGTACTCGTGGTACTAGCAATCCATTACCTCGTTTATATCGCTTTTTCCGTTCAACTTTTAAGTCAATTTTGTCACATCAACACCAATTTTATTTATTCTCCTTTCCGTGTTCAGTTATACATATACGCTACTAACTGATGCACGTCAATCTCGTGACGGAAGCTAATGGTATTACTCACGTTGTGTACGTAATAGTACGTATACTGTGTTTACTGTGCTCTACGAATACTGAGTTTTTAAAACGAATTAAAAGTTATGGCTGCGTATTATGTTTCTATGTTTATAAAGTTGTGGTTAGAATTTTATGACGGGCTTTGATTTTGAATTTTTTTTATAGGCGGGAGTGATCATTTGAGCGGTTTGGAAATGACGGAATGGATTTGGGACAAAAAAAAGAAAGAATAATAATAATATATCTTTATTTTGCCAAAAGAACAACAACCTTACCTACAACAGATTTTACAAGTACTTATAATCCATGGATCTAAAAGACACAATAATAAATTTAGGTCGTTGCGAAACCGATTCTTTCTGACTCCCGTACTAGTTATAAACTGTATTACGATGAGTTGATAAGTAACCTCCTTTTTTGAAGTGAAAACTTCTTTAGGCGCGTTGGGCATTTTTTGAGATGGAAAAAAACCATTGAACTCGCGCCACTGTTACCGTAAGCGACACCGCGCGTGTTTTGTTTTTAAGACGATTAAAAAAATACCCGCTTCGGATGTGTTCGGCTGTCCTCGGGATGTACTCGGTTTTAATGTATATCCGATATGTCAGTGAGTGATGTCAAAGTATTCTGTTTGTGTTTTGTTTTCATTTCTGTCGGCACTCCCGGAGTGCCACTGTTTTTTTCTCAGTATAGGTACAGAAATATAACTGGCGAAATGTGGGAGTACTATATAGGTATACCTCTGCCCAACCCTGCGGGGAATATGGGCGTGATCTTATGTTATAACTTCTTCAAGCTATTGTCGAAAGTAATGTATGTGACATGTGCACATAATATTACTTTTGCTCAAAGTAACAGTCAGTTAAGAGGACGACCTAAACGCAAGTTTTATAATGCGTAAAAGTATATGATCGACTACAGTCAACAAAATCAAAACAATGTATGATATTCTTCAGGATATATGCTAGGTAGATAGTGTGTTGAAAACATAATAAAACTAATTTGATACGATAGAAAAAATCATGAAGATACCTCTAAAAACTTTCTTTTTATAATAAAAACTATACCTTAACATACCTACATACAATCATTCCGATTTTCTGTCAGATTTATTCTACAAGCAACATACAAAAGCACTAGTGTTTTAATTTTTTAGTCCAAACAATAGATTTTTTGTAAATAGATAGGTAGTTGCTTCATATTTTGCAATAAATTACCAGGGTTGTGTCATCGCGCTTTTCTTTCTTTTCTATGCAGTCCGACAGTTACCGCGCTTTAGGCCATGTAGTCCCCTTAACAACACACATATTTCACCCTTAATGGCGTTGTCAGAATTCTTAATGCCCGAATCTGAGTGGAAAACAACTCTAAGACGTGTTCCTATTAAGTTTTATTACTTCTTAAACCTAACATGTGCAATTCTACTAGCTTTTAAACGATACCTACATGTAATCAGGTTTACAGCATCGTACAGTCAACAGCAAAAGTAGATGATCAAAATCAGAAATTCGTCAGAACTGTGTGGCGTCGAAGTACTACTAAGAATAGTTACTACGTAGAATACTTTGAATCACTTCGACGCCACACAGTTCTGACGCGAACTCCGTTAATTAGTATTGAATTTCTGACTTTGATCATCTACTTTTGCTGTTGACTGTACCATGTTATTTTAGTCACCTTTCGCTGTTATAAAAGTTAATACTTATGTCTCTTGTGGCTAATAACACCAGCACGGGTCGATCGTAAGCTACGCTTGCCGCTATTGGTCCATGTATGGGTGACCATCTTTACATATCAAGTCCCTTCCGTGCCTCGGAAAGCACGTTACGCGGTTGAGCCCGGCAGTCATTCGTGGATCTTTGGCAGTGGTTACGTGTCGTCAGAAGCCCGAGAGTCTGACAACGAGTCTTACCAAGAGGTATCTTATTACCGAGTAACATCGTGAGGAAACCAGTCCTGGAGCCAAAAATTCGAAGACATGTGATATCTACCCACCAGCAATGGGCCTGAATGGTAGATTACAGCCCACTCCCTCTCGAAGAGTGGTGGCCTGTGCACCAGCATTGCACAGATAACATTATCTTAACTAATATTATAAATGCGAAAGTAAGTTTATTTGTTACCTTTTCACGCCTAAACCACTGAACCGATCATCCTGAAATTTTGCATATACGTTGCCAGGTGTACAGAAACGGACACAGGGTACCGAAAAATAGTGCTGTTCCCGAGGAAAACAACAATAACGTTATTATGATAATAGATGGCGCCACGTGTCTTTTGAATCAAAAACTGGACAACGTCTGTCAGGTCAACTAGTACAGTAAAACTAGTTAAAAAAGTTTGATCGAATCTTCGACAGCTGCAGAGAGCAGATACAACCATATCATATTCACCACAGCTACACTCTTGGCTAACACTAGTCGTGATAATAGACTGAACCATAAAACAAGTTGAGCGGTGCAATAAAAACTATTGTAACACATAAACATGTTCAGAACTAACGTTCAACCAGTTGTGTTTATTGTTGCAGTCTCAGCTAAATGGTGGCCGCTGATTGTGGCAATATTGTGGCCGTTTGGGTTGTGCATATTGAGAATGATAAACTCAAACACAAAGCATTTATTTCAATTAAACTGTAGCGGTATCTACAACGCCACATGCGAACAACGCGACGTACTGACGTCACGCAAATCTTGCATCGCGCAAGCAGAGTTTACCGCGCAACTAGCATAGATACAACGGCCCGACATGAATCATCGGGCAATTGCCCGCCAGACACAACACCCGTCTGGTCGGAGGATCCTCCCTTTTCTATAGAGTATGAGTGAACTTTACACCCTGTTCCTCATACCTCTATAAAACCATTTATAGGCTGGTAAAATACTGGTATTCAGCTGCATCCGGTTGACTTGAAGCCAGCCCCAACATAGTTGTTAAAAGGCTAGGCAGATGATGATGTTTTACGGTGTCTACTAGGTACATTTGAGCGGGGCGCCTTAAATCAAGTAATTAGCAAGTCTTGGTTACAAAGAGAACGATTAAAGATATACAATGAGTAACGTGATCAGTTACAGATGACTAGTGCTAAATGAAAAATGATAAGTGATGATATTTATGATATCCGAGTTAGTTATTTATGTTCGTCTGATAAAGACGAAACCATTAATGCAAGGAGCTGACGGACGTTCAATCAATCTTGTTAACTACATATTTAATGATGGTCTCAGCTAAATGGCTACCGCAGATTGTGCCAATGTTGTTTGCGACGTTAATGGACCAATCGGTAATGGATTTAATGGTAACTAAGCCAGAATACAAAATTATCCGTGACTAGCTCGTGTGCTAGCTGGAATATCTATTTGTTTGTTTATAAGTAGGGAGGTAATCTAAATGAAACTACCAGTCGGATTTGAAAGAATCTTTTTGCATTTAATAGCCTCATTCTTGAGGAAGCATATAGGCTATATGTATAACATCGAGCTAGGACCATAACGGGCCAAGCAATAAAAAGTCAGAAAGAACGTTATGAGAAAACTAAGTACTAGCGCGGGGCAGGCGATACGATGCAAAGGGGTGGGTCGGGGAACAATAAATTTCACGCAGAAGATGTTACGGGTAGAAACTAGTGGCATATTAAAAAAAATGTTTTGTGTTTCGTAATGTTAAGTGAAAGGAAGTATCATGAGGAAACCGCCATGTCCTAGAATCGAAATTCAAAGATATGTGCCATCTACCAACTGGGTCTGTGTGGAGGATTACGGCCCACTTGCAATCACCGAGGTGGCCTGTGTCCCAGGAGTGGGAACTTTATACTTAAGCTGATTATGATGCCCTACAGATTGATTGCAGAAGAAGAATAATTTATTAACCATGAATGATTTCCGAGGCTCTCTGAATATCAATCTGAAGCTTGAAAGAAACCGTCTGATGAAGTCCACGCTCCGACCTAACCCAATGCAAATCATGGCGGGCACCGAGAAGTTCAAGCAGCTTCTCGGGAATAGATTTGCTGCCTTGGATCCCACTGATGACGCTGACGAGACCCTACACAATCTGGTCGAAACTATGAGAGACGAGGGCATCAAGTTCTGTCAAAAGCAGCGTACTGGCAAGAAATCCAAACTCTCGGATGAGACTCTCGGGCTGATGACAAAAAGACGGGAAACCACCCAAGCGACTTCGTCAGACAGGTCAGACCTGAACAAGCGAATTGCGAAGATGGTACGGCGCGACCTTCGGAGCTCCAACACACGCCTCATTGAAGAGGCAATAGAGCGAAACCGAGGTTCCAAAGTATTCACTCAGCAGCTTGGCAGGAGCCACCTGACGAAGCTTAAAACGCACGACGGGAGGACCGTTTTGTCGAAACCGGAGATCTTCACCGAGATAGAGGATTTCTATGGCCGATTATACGCTGCACATGCCCTTCGTCCCCAACGAGACGGCCAAGATGCCAGAGCCACCCTGACACGCCACTATACCGACGAACTGCCTGACATCAGTCAAGACGAGATCGTGCTAGCTCTGAGGCAGCTTAAAAATGGAAAAGCCCCTGGTGAGGACGGAATAACATCAGAGCTTTTGAAAGCCGGAGGAGCCCCTGTTATACAGGAACTACAGAATCTCTTCAACACCGTCCTTCACAGTGGGAGAACTCCAAAGGCGTGGAGCGGGAGTTTGGTGGTGCTCTTTTTTTAAGAAGGGAGATAAAACCCTCCTTAAAAATTACAGACCCATCTCGTTTCTGAGCCACGTCTATAAGCTGTTCTCACCGGTGGTCACGAACCGTCTCGCCAGGAGACTCGACGAGTTCCAGCCACCGGAACAGGCCGGGTTTCGCGGAGGATACGGCACCATAGATCACATACACACAGTGCGGCAGATTATACAGAAGTCCGAAGAGTATAATCAGCCCCTGTGTCTGGCCTTTGTGGACGAAGGCCTTTGACTCTGTCGAAACCTGGGCTGTTCTGGAATCCTTACAGCGATGCCAAGTAGACTGTCGTTATATCGAGGTGCTGAGATGTCTCTACGACGCCGCCACCATGTGTGTCCAAGTACAGGACCAGCAGTCTAAACCCATCCAACTGCGCAGAGGAGTAAGACAGGGGGATGTCATATCCCCGAAACTGTTCACGAGCGCGTTGGAAGATATGTTTAAGACGCTGGACTGGAAAGGTAAGGGCATTAACATAAACGGCGATTACATCTCACACCTGCGATTCGCTGATGACATAGTCTTGATGGCGGAGTCGCTGGAGGAGCTAACCCAGATGCTGGACGGCCTAGCTTCAGCCTCGCGACACATCGGTCTCGGCATGAATCTGGATAAAACCAAAGTCATGTTCAATGGCCTCATTGACCCGGGACCGGTCGTCGTGCACGGCCACCCTCTCGAAATTGTTTCCGAATATACTTACCTCGGGCAAATTCTGCAGTTAGGTAAAAACAATTTTGGGAGGGAGGCCAAGAGAAGGATCCAGCTAGGCTGGGCAGCGTTTGGGAAACTACGTCGAGTCTTCTCGTCATCTATACCGCAATGCTTGAAAACGAAAGTTTTCAATCAGTGCGTCCTACCCGTCATGACCTACGGGGCTGAAACGTGGACACTCACGATACGGCTGGTCCACCAGTTCAAAGTCGCTCAGCGAGCTATGGAAAGAGCGAGACTACTAGCGAACGAGCTATCGGAGTCTCTCTGAAGGATAGGATCCGTAACGAATGCATCCGACAGAGAACGAAAGTTATCGACATAGCTCAAAGAATTAGCAAGCTGAAGTGGCAGTGGGCCGGCCATATCTCGCGAAGAACCGACAACCGCTGGGGTAAACGAGTTCTTGAGTGGAGACCGCGACTCGGCAAACGTAGTGTGGGACGCCCTCCGGCCAGGTGGGATGACGATCTGCGAAAGACTGCAGGCAGATGCTGGATGCGTCAAGCTGAAGACAGGGCGCTATGGCGCTCATTAGGGGAGGCCTATGTCCAGCAGTGGACTGCTATAGGCTGATGATGATGATGATGATGAATGATTTGATTTGTTCCATTCCTGCTAATTTCTTGCATCGGACTTTGCACTTTATGACTATTATCTGACTATATATATTATTATCTAGTGTATTGTGTCTGTGCTAAATAAATGTATTTTCTTTCTTTTGTTTACATCAAAGCAGCATTAACACGACACTAACGGTCTTATTCATAATAAGTTATAGAACATCTAAAGTCTTGCTAATGTCTCGTTGTCAAAAATTGTTATTCATAAACGCATTTTAGCCCTAAAACGTTCTATAAACCTACTATAAAGTTATGAAACCCAGAAGCCTACTATAACAGTACTATAAGGAAAAAAAAATGGCCGACTCTTACCAGCTGATAGAAAATGACATTTGACCTACAATACAAATGTAACTTATGCAGTTGTATTTAATATAAGTTGCACTTCTGTTTAACCAATTTAGTTAGTTAATATATAACTACAATGCAAAATAGAAGCGAGGAAAAATATAACGAAGGACATAATTCGTCACATCCACGGCAAACTTACGAATCTGCAGAAAATGCATTTTACAGGGAATGTTAAGTTTTTTTTAGTAATAGCTAAGTACCGTGGTACATTTGGTTTGGTTTGTTTGGTAAGATTTAATCTTAAAAAAATAGTATTTTTAAAACCAAATGTACCACGGTACCTATATACCTAGGTATAGGTACCTGTTACTAAAAAAAACTTATCATTCCCTGTAAAATGCATTTTCTGCAGATTCGTAAGTTTGTCTTGGATATGAGGAATAGCAACAAGAATTACTGTGGGACGCTGCTGCTTTGGGCTGTGGAAACAACGCTTTCAATGTCTTTAACATGCAACAACCATAGTGGCTAGAGCAGTCCTTTACAATATTGCAGTTGACCATGGAGACATTCAGTTAGAGGGTAGGTAGCAATATCAATGAATATCATACAGTCACCCCAAGAAGTTGCAAGGGGAAATGCAAATGCTACCTATTTTACAAACTTTTCAGGAAACATTCCACCGAGGTAGCCTCACTTTACCAGGTTAGAGGTACATCTTCCCACTTGTGTCCGGAGACGGTTCAGGGACTTCCGTGTGGATCATGTAGGTTTACACCCTGCAGGGAGATGCTCTAGTAGGGAGTGGTTGTGAAGCTATGTCGCAAACCATGCTCCGCCTCCTATCCTACCCTATGTGTCCCAAAACATGCAGTCAAAGTGACCTCTGCGCTGCCACTGACAACATTGTGGAAGTGACAAAGTTTTGGGTCAACAAGATCTAAAATACAGTCGTCCCCGCGACACAAAGAAGATAAAGAGGAAACATTTTAGCAAGTAGTGCATTAATAAAAAGCTTATACATATACAGATATCAGTTTAATTTATTTATTTTTAAAATACTCTAAACTTTAATTCGGCTTCTAGAACTTGTGCTAGCAGAACAACATTTTTAAAATGTTTCTTTTCATTTGCTATCTATGCCACCTCTTCTGTTTATTATTTGTAGTGAAGCACCATTCTTCCTACTGTCCTGAAATACAAAATTAATGTTATAATTCTTTCTCTTCATCAAACGAAGTTCTTGACATGCTTACTCAGGAACTTTGTAACTTATAAGTAAATAGGATAGGCACCTAATTCGTAAATCATGCCAGGCCGCCTTTTTCCCCTTTTTCGCGTTGGTGTCAGTCAGTATGTGTTTTTATTTTCTATCTTCTTATTGTGCCCAGAATTCAGCTACTTGTTTGGCGCCATCATCAGCGTCCACCTTCATTTTCTATTATGGAAACTCTCTCCCTGACCAATTCTTCCAAAGATCTAAGGAAAAGCAAAAGCAAGAATAATTATAAGAAATAAAGATTGTTTACAAAACAAAACTTACTTTGAACACATTTTAGTTGTAACAGTACAAACCTTATCGTCCTCCAACCAAAACGAGTATTCACTTCTTTGCACTTTCTTGGAACTAGTCTCTTTTCTAGTTCCATTCTTAATTCCATTTCTTTTAAATACAAAAAAATATTCAAAGGTTTTCGCTCGCCTGACAATAAAATTACATTAACAAATTCATTGTCAAAAACTATGTTATGACGTTAACGCGGCAAAACTGTCGAAACCGTAGTCACAATTATTCGGTGCGTAGACAGATATTCTCGTTTGACGACTCAATATTTTGGCCAATTTGTTGGATGACTTCAATAAAATGGCAACATTTATATTTATATTGAAGTTATAGGACGTTTTAGTTATCGAACGTTTATGAAGCGTTTATGAATACAAAATTTTATCGAACGTTTTAAAGGCTTAATGAGCATTTTAACTAATGTGTGCTTTAAACCTTCTATAAGCTTTTTTTATGAATAAGACCGTAAATTATTAATGTAATTTTCCTTTGGCACCGTCTGTTGCTATCTTCCAGCCATTTCCTTTAAGGTGCCACTAGTCGATATTTTTTCCATACAAATTTCGGGAGAGTATTACTCCACTGTTTGACATTGTGCATCCAAAGTTAAACATGATATCGTTTTGACTTATTATTAATTTGGTCTGTACGAAAACATAATAGTAAAATAAAAAGCCATTAAAATTTATGAGCCAACAAAGGTTCGTTTTTCTTGCTATTTTTAACGTAGCTTTGGGTGTAAATAAGTAATAAAAGAACAGTAAAATCTTCAAAACCAAGTCCGTACTGACAAAGTCAGTTATCGAAAAGTTCAATAAACTTTATTTTTCATTGATTTATGCAGCGGTTTTTTTCATAAAAATCAATTTTCCAAAGCAATTTTCGATTTTTTTACGCGCCTATCAGTTCGTAACGGTGTTTCTGTGCGTGAGAACTAGGCGTTGTTCATGTAAACTAGCGTCTAACTGCTCATCACTAACACTAACTCTGTCGGACACGAAGCCAGGTGAGACAGCGTGCTTTTTGACCACCAGTGAGTTCGAGCTCGCAACTAGTTTACTCTTAAATGCAGCAGCTATCTTGAGAATAAATAATAAGAAACAGTGCCTTCCCTTTCTTTAGCAAAACTGCAATTTATTCCACATTGTTCTCAGAATACTTGCTCGTCCTGGACGTAGCGGGGACTACTATAATTATAGCTTTTCTAAAAGACTATCTTCTGGTACTGTGTATTTGAAGATGTAAGAAAATAAGACCGAATTCCATTATGAAAGGACAGTGTACTCGTAATTGTTATAATTAATGAAAGTTAATTTATGAAAGCAGTTGTTTTCCTAGAACTTATTTTTTGTTTGGTTGTTTTAATTTTGTTCAGGTAAGAGTTAATCTAGGATTGTCCGGAAGGGTTACCGCAGGCCCGGAACGTAAAAGGCTAAGGAAGGAACACGGGTGGGTTTTAGTCAGTAAGAGTCTGACACTCCCTTCCGCTCCACCCAGAGCGGGAGGGGTCATTTGATGATTTCACATCCGGAAAAAAAAAGCGGTAAAACCACAGATATAGATAGGGTAAAACTGTTGCAATAATAAACTACACCATAAAAAAAATGGAATGATGCACAAGTGGGTGAATCGAACGCCCAGAACTGTTGGCAAATAGCAAAAAAGAACTTTGAACCCGTTTCGCAGAAGGAAACCACCGAAGTACTTAATATACCTTTTTTTTTGTCGCTTAGAAATGACATTACGCATCTCCGCTCGTCAGGGGACGAGACGGAGTATGTGGGACTCCCTGCCAGAGTGGCAGTATACCCACTAAAACTCAGCGGTGTTCCCTCATCGCCTTGATGGGGGGGTCATGGAAATCCGGCTCAGCCTTTGCGTCCAGAACTCCCCCGGCGTATGCCCGCCTAGCTGGCGGGCTCCGCATGTCCCCCCGGCTGGGGGGCACGTACTTAATGTACCTACACCTACCAGAAGCTGTGATTAAATGGTTTTATGACGCACTGACTTAGGCCTGTTTTATTGTACTGCAATGTAAACGGACACAGAGGTTTCAGTCCAAACAGGGCTCAGAAATTACCTCCATATAAAGGGTTATTGGTAAAACATTAACAACCTCTTAAGAGGTCATTGTACCTACTCATAATTATGAACAACTTTTACTATGGGACCAAACCTGAAATCGCTAAAAAAAAACAGCTGTTCCTTACATTTTGACGAGTTATACGAACATAAATGTAGGGAACAGCTGATTTTTTTCGCGATTTCAGGTTTGATAGAAATAAATAAATATCTATCTATATAACTACAAAAAGATGTAACCCCTTAATTTGGTGAAGACGACAGAACAGTTCCTTTTGCATCTTATCGCTCATGCCTGTAACGTTTTTGGTCTAAAAACTTTTTGCATTGTAACATTGGACTTCTGTTTATTTTTTTGCGCACTGTACTTCCTACAAAGGTTTAATTAAAAACGTTTTTTTTTACAACTGGACCACCGTCCTCCATTTTGGGCAAAATTAGATTTATTTTGCAACCGCTTTTCCTGTGGGTTTGTTTACACGGTATCCTAGAAATTTCTTCCTCGTGAAAGACGTTGGCGTAGTTCTGCTAAAAATTTGTTTTTGGTGAGAATTTAACTTTTAATTTAAGCAGAAAGTGCTTTCTTGAGTTTCTTAATTAGGAAATACCTGGAGCACTAGAAATTGTTGTTTTTCATAACATCATCATTATTTTAGCAACATTAGAACACTTGAAGGTAAGCTCCAAAACATTTGGTCTTGTTAGAAACTAGCAGTGGGGTTTTATATATCTAGGTATTTCGGGAGGGGCTTGTGGCTAAGTAATAACAGCCGCGGTGGGTCCGTGGATGGGTGACCATCTTTACATACCAAGACCCCTCCGTGCCTCGGATATCTCGTTACGGGTCGTCAGATGCCCGAAAGTCTGACAACCAGTCTTACCAAGGGGTTTCGTATTACCCAGTAACTGATTGGTGGAGGTCAGATAGTCATCCGGTCCATGTAAAATACTGGTACTCAGCTCCATCCGGTTAGACTGGAAGCCGACCCAAAGATAGTTGGGAAAAGGCTAGGCAGATGATGATGAGGTATTTCGGGAAAAACTTCGAGAATATACTGTCGACTTCGTACGAGTTGTTCTATGACCCTAAGTTTAAATGGCACTTGCACGCAGGGCTTGAATACCGGTATTATTGGGAACCGGTAGGTACAGTCAACAGCAAAAGTAGATGATCAAAATCAGAAATTCAATACTAATGAACGGAGTTCGTGTCAGAACTGTGTGGCGTCGAAGTACTACTACTTAGAATACTTGCTACGTAGAATACTTCTGAATCACTTCGACGTCACACAGTTCTGACGCGAACTCCGTTTATTAGTATTGAATTTCTGATTTTGATCATCTACTTTTGCTGTTGACTGTACCATTGGCTTTGTTGTGATACCTGCACCCTAATTGCATAACACACTAGTTATCACAATCTGAATAATTTTGAAGGATATTGCTAATCCATTGTTTCTTATGTTCGAAAAAGTTGTTTGCTGGACAACATAAATAACGCAATGAATGTTGTTGAACTGTCAAAATGAAAGCTATTCCTACTGTTAGTGTGTTATGCAATTAGGGTGCAGAGTGGTTTCTTTACAATTGTTATTTCTAATGAGTACCGGTACCAGATAAATATTTAATTTTTTTTTTCATTTTTTTTTTTATTTTTTTTTTATTTTTTTAGTTAGAGTGAGAAACAGATATATTAAGAGCCTATACTACCTCAGCTAAAATTCACTCTTTATCTCGCTCGCACGATACTGCTCGCGGACTGTGTGAAAACGGGACAGAGTGCGGTGCTGGGCGGGAGGCAGCGCCAATAGTTTAGGTATTTGCTTATTACGGTGAAAATAAAGGTAATTCAAAAAAACTAACTAACATAAGACCTGCTTTATAGTTAGTTCAGTTAGTATGCAAAGTTTCATGATCTAATTTGAAGTATTTTTTTAATACCAGCGGTTTATTGTTCGGTTTGGAGGTAACTTTGGAATTTTTTTCTATCGAGAAAATTTTATGGAATCGTGTTTTCGTCTCACATAAGACCTAAGTTAATAGGCATTAGAAAGGTCAGCGGGATTGTCCGCAAGGGTTACCGCTGGCCCGGAACATAAAGGGCTAAGGAAGGAACACAGGTGGGTTTTAGTCAGTAAGAGTCTGACACTCCCTTCCGCTCCATCCAGAGCGGGAGGGGTAATTTGATGATTTCCCATCCAAAAAAAAATAAGCATTAGAAAAATAACTTCAGGGTTGCCAACCGTACGATTTTTCCTCGTATAAATATGAGATTTGTCATACGCGCCGGGAACTTGAAGTTAGAAAACATCTATTTGTTTACATGTTTGGGATCTAACTTGCGAACGGAATATACTATGACGATTTCGAACTTACCATAATACTCCAGACTGATCAATTTGCTATGCACATGTGGCTGAAAACATTTTTATTTAATTTTGGTCCGAACATAAAAGTTTTATGCCCTTGTCTGCTGGTTCACGCCTCTTAATATAAGATGGTGGGCAGCCATAAAATATCAGTCTGCTTTTAGTTATTGAGTGAATGTTTGTGAAAGCTTTAAGTTACTATGAAAAATGTTAAGTGAAAATTGATGTTCTGTCGCCTGCGTGTGTTTTAGCAATGTTGTGTGTGGTCAATGTCTTTTTTGATAGAGGGCAAAAGGTCGTACCTATTTAAAAGCATTTAGATTCTATGTTTTTATTTTACGTAAAACATCATAAAATAACACTTGAGGGCCTAGCAGGAACACGCAGAGAAAACGTTAAGGAAATTCAAATGATTTTTGATTTGAAATACTCAAATAACCTATCTACATCTATAGGTAGATACTACTGATATAATAAAACCAAAGAGTTTGTTTGTTTGTTCGAAAGTGCTAATCTCGGGAAAAAAATATTTGACCTACCTGACCTCCACAACCCAGTTACTGGGTAATACGATACTCCTTGGTAAGACTGGTTGTCAGATTTTCGGGCTTCTGACGACCCGTAACAACTGTCAAAGATCCACGAACAGCAGCCGGGACCAACGAGGCACGGAGGGGTCTTGGTATGTAAAGATGGTCACCCATCCACAGACCAACCGCGGCAAGCGTAGCTTAACCTGATCGATTGACCCGTGCGGCTGTTGTTACTTAGCCACAAGCCCCTTGTGCCAGCTTCATCTGTCCATCCAAGAAATACTTAGTTTGGACAAATAGCTGAAATGTTACAAGACGTAGGTACGTCTACGCTCGATGACATATTATTATTATCAAGCTATACATTTTTACTTCCACAGTTTAGTCCACATCTGCTGCATGTCGCAACAGAACTGGGCAAAAGTAGCCACTGACTGGATTCCGAATAACAGGAATCGGCGACGCGGTAGGCCCAGAAAGAGATGGCGTGACGAATTTGACGCCTACCTAAAGGATTTAGCAGATGTAGTAAGTGACAGGAATAAATGGAAAGCCGGAAGGGAGGCCTTTGCCCTGCAGTAGAACATTACCGGCTCATCTATATATATACTAATAAATAAAGCTGAAGAGTTTGTTTGAACGCGATAATCTCTGGAACTAGCGGTCAGATTTGAAAAAATCTTTTTGCATTTGATAGCCCAATTCTTGAGGAAGGCTGTAGGCTATTTAATATCACGCTTGGACCCTTAGGAGCAGAGCAAAAAGAAAAAAAGTCAGAATGAATGCTAAGCGAATACAAAGTGTTGCGACGGGGTGGGGGTATAAGAAATTTCACGCGGACGAAGTCGCGGGCAGAAGCTAGTAATAAATATACATTTTCAGTATTATCTGCGGAACGTACAGCGCCGAACGTTCGGTTGAATACGCTCGCAGTGTTTTTCAAGTTCCACAAGACACATCAGCCGAAATTACGTCGCGTTCATGAGCAAGCGCCAATTCAGTCGCTGAAGTGTCGGCGCCGTACGTTCCGCACATGTGTCGCAACACTAAGCTGTCTTCTCACTGTACGAATAGCCACAATGCGAGCCAGCGAGTCAGCTAAAACCAGGACTCGGAAACCGGTTGAAATTCTTAACCGGTTACGGTCTTGACCCCAAACCGAAATCGATTTAGGTTAAGGTTTGCACTTTACCGGTTTTTACCGGTTTATGCGGGAAACCGGTTTTTCATGAATTTTGGTTTTGATAGTGGAAATTAACCGGTTAAAACCAAGACCCAACAAAATTTTATTACGGAATTAACCGGTTAATTTGGGTGTCAAAACCGTTTGTGCTTAAGTAACCGGTAACCTTTATCATTTGGGTTTTATAAGAACAGTTCACTTGTTTAACCAGTTAATGAAGGAACGATATATTTACCGGTACTTAATCGAAATTAACCGCTCTTTTTAAACCGGTTCAGAGCCCTGACTAAAACAGATAATTTATAGCTTGATATTATGTCCTTACGTCATAAATACTGTACTTACGCCATAAACGCCATACGGGTCTTACTGGCAACACTGCCCGAGTGACATGTCAAAATTTTGTTCCGTATTTTAAAATTAGTTTTATTTAATTTTTAAGTGTAATTATGTTGTAATAATATATCTAAATGTAAATTAACTGCATAAATACTCGGGACTATTGTTTTCCTGCAATTTTACAAAGTTAAACACAGTATTTGCTTGCCCACCGTTACCGGTAACCTCTCACGAACAGCTGATGTTCGACCTGCGGATATAAACGGGGAGTATTGTTTACTTTTATTCTATAATTAGCACACAATCGTCATTTTAGACTTTGTAACACATTCGTTGACTTATTTGTTTGACTTTTTGATTTGGCACCCTGCACTGGGTCTAAGTCACTTTGTTTACTTTGATCATAACGAAACTTATTATTGTGAAATATCAAAATATTGAAAGTCTATTACTGTTACCTATATTGTACATAACAACAATAACGTTGACTATCGTTATTTTCAATAATTATTGTAATATTAATGTAAAACTAGATTTTTTTCTTTACCTAGGCATCCTACCCACGTAGTAAAAAGTAAATTCATAGGTCACTAAAATCAATGTTACTGTGTACTAACTTTATCTAATCTGATCGTGATCATATCAGTTGCATTCCAATTAGATTCAGCCTCCCATTCTCCATTTTACCTTTAAATCAACACTAACTTCTCCAATTTCTCCTTTCATTTCTAGCTTTCCTCTTTGTTTGGTTATTTAACTAGTTCTCACCGTTTCTTTAATTCCAATTTCAGTTCTTATTCCTGAAACCATGCCTGTGATGACCCGTAAGGCTGCAGCTCAGGAGTTGGAGCTTAAATTGAAAACAACCATTCAAGATCTTAAGGCTTCAAACAGCAAATGCCAACAGCTGCTACAGGAAATAGAGGATAGTGAGAAGGAAGTCGAGAATGTCGTTTTCAAAAATACAAGCTTAAAACAGGAGCTAGTAGACCTTCATCAAAAATACCTGGTTGTTGTCGATGAACGGGACAAATTGCGGTTGGTCACAGATGGTTTCAATAACTGTAGTAACTTATATGAGGAGGCTTTGTGTAAGGTTAAGGACCTAGAAGAGGAATTAATTCATGCAAATGTACGAATTACTAAGTTACAGAAACTAAAAGAACGTACTCAGGTTCAGGAAACTAATAACTTGTATACTGAATTATTTAATACTAATTGCAACCCTCATTCCTTAATAACAATAGACCTTACTGAAGATTCTATATCGAAATATAATAATAATAGTTATAAAGTTAGTCAAAAGAAAATAAAGAAATATGCAAAACTAAATAGAATTATAAATAGATGCAATAAGTTTAGGAAACAACATAAACACAATTCCAATAATATTAAACTAAGGAAGGAACGTGTTTTTCTAATAAATAAATTAAAAAACTATGAAATCAAATTAGAAGATAGTAAAAACATTTATCACATTGACACTCAGCGATTACAGTCTGAAATTGAGGTACTTGAAGAGTCACTACACTTACATTATATTAAGTATGTGAGCTCTCAAAAACAAATAAAGGAACACATCCTTGCTGCAAACGAGTTGGTGGGAATGTGTAGTGATGAGGCAGGTAGAGGGGACCCGATGACTCTGAGCACACATCAATGTTCTTGTCAAAGGGAATCAAACCTTGAGGCTATCCAACCTGAGGCAACGGAGGACCCGTCCCAGTCTGGATTAGCTCGGGACTGTATCCCCCCCAATCAAGATACACCACATGTTGTACAAGGTTCATCTCAAGTAGCACAGACAGAGACTTATGGTGTCACTTCTTCTAGTAATGTTAGTTATTGTTCTGTTATGTTTTCAGATAGTTTAGGGAGAGGGTTGGGTAAATTATTGAGTAACAACCTGAGTCAATCAGCTGTTAATTACTGTATGCCTAGGAAATCCTACAAAGAAGTAATGTCATCAATAAGTTGCATGAAATATAATCCAAATGCCATTATTTCTGTATTTGTAGGTAATAGTGCGAATGTAAAAATAGATGACATCACTGAGAGTGTCACTGAAATCCTAAAGATTAATTGTCAGAAAATAATATTGTGTGCTTTCCCATACTTTGAGTACTTATCAAGTAGACAAAATCATTATATACATATGTTAAATAACCACATGCATTTATTAGTAAATCACTATAGTGACAAACTTATATTTTTTGACACCAACACTTTTGTTGAATATTTAAAATCGACTAGGGGTACAGCGTATCTGCCTATTAGTTTTAGACGTCAAATAGCATGGCTATTAGCTTTTATTATTAACTCAGACATAAGTAGTATGTCGAAGTCTGATGTAATTAGCACCACAAAAATTAGTAATAATACTAATAGTAACGTGGTCAGCCACAATAATTTAAACTAGGCAGTAAGACAACAGAAGGTACCAATAACAATATTATTAATCTCACCTACAACAAGGTATCTTCTAGCGCTCAATTAGTTAATTGTAAAAAAGGGGCTAAGCAGAATTCCTTGAAATTGTTTCATCAAAATATTCAAGGCTTTTCTTCCAAAATATTAGAAATTGAATTGTTTTTAGAAAAAACAATGTTTGATATTATTTGTTTTACTGAACACTGGTTGAAAGATTATGAAATGCTGATTAATTATGAGAACTATAGTGTAGGCAGTTGCTTTAACCGAAAATCCATGCTGCGTGGTGGTTCATTAATCTTAATTAAAAATTGTGTAAAATATAAGACTCGTAAAGACATAGTGGAACTATCGGTGGAACATAGCATCGAACTGTCCTGTGTTGAGCTAGATAAGCATTTTATAGTGTGCGTTTACAGACCTCCAAACTATCAAAACTACTCTATATTTGAGTCAGTAATGGAAGATGTCTTGGGAAAACTTGCAAGTGGTAATAAATCAGTAATTATTTGTGGTGACTTTAATGTAAATATTTTGGAAAATAATTCAAATAGCAGTAGATTGTTAAGCCTCTTTAAATCGTTCAATCTGTCAAATGTGTTTTTGGAACCAACGCGAATAACTACGGCTACTGCTACATGTATTGATAATGTTTTTTGTTGCTGTGAATATTTAGATAAAGCCATTGTAAATTATCTCCCTTCGGATCACAGTGGTCAAACCGTGTCTTTTGAATCCAACACACCGATAAAAAAAGTGCAGATTCAAACTAGACCAATAACATCGGGTAATTTGAATAAGTTTAATAACACTTTAATTAGCAAGCTAAATGCTCAGGGTCTAAGTATGACTAATGGTAATATTTTGTATGAAGAATTCTTTTCATTAGTGCAAACAGAGTTCAATAATTCCTTTAAGAAGAAATCTAAATCTATCTGCCCTAAGTTTTTATTCAGTGACTGGGCAACTAAAGGGATCAGGAAAAGTAGGGAAAGGTTATTTGAACTGTATGGCCTTAAGCCGTATATTAACACGGATACTTTTAATAAGTATGTTGCTACTTATTCTAAAAAATTTAAAAATATCTGCAAAGCAGCTAAAGCTTCTTTCATTAGTAACAAGGTTAAATCAGCAGACAATAAAATAAAGACAGTTTGGAAAATTATAAACAATGAAACGAACAGGAACAAAAAACATAATACTGATTATGCACTGGACACTTCCCGCGGTCTCATTAGCGATAACATCGATGTTGCTCAGGAATTTGCAACTTTCTTTACCAATATCCCAATTAAAACTACAGAAACTTTAAATTCCTCGCCCGCACTAGCTATTGAATTATTAAGAGCGAATGTCTCAGCCTGTCCTGTGGAATTTAAATTTAAACACATAAACCCCATAGTCATTATAAAGGCATTTAAGCAACTTAAGATCAAAATTACTGAAGATCTGTGGGGCATGTCTACTAAAGTTTGTCAATCCATTATCGAGACAGTTGCACCCTATTTAGCTTTAATATTTAATCTGTGTGTAGATCAAGGGGTTTTCCCGGATTTAATGAAGTTCAGTAAAGTTATTCCACTTTTCAAATCTGGGAACAGCAAAGACGCTAATAATTATAGACCTGTATCGGTTTTGCCGGTTTTTAGCAAAGTGTTTGAAAAAGTAATGTTAAATCAAATGCTTAATCATTTTAATCGTAATAACATCCTACACGATCAACAGTATGGTTTCACCAAAGGACGTTGTACAACCGACGCCGGTGTCACCTTATTAAAACACATCTTTAACGCATGGGAAGAGGCACAAGATGCAATAGGCATTTTTTGCGACCTATCCAAGGCATTTGATTGCGTGAATTACGAAACACTGCTCTTGAAACTTGAGCATTACGGACTAGGTAAACTTGCTCTTAGCTTAATAAAATCGTATTTAAATGATAGATTTCAGCAAGTTCAAATAAACGGTGAGAATTCATCGGGCTTAAAAGTCAAAATGGGGGTACCGCAGGGCTCAATATTGGGGCCATTCCTATTTTTAGTATATATAAATGATTTACCTCATTTACTGAAAAACCGACCACAAATGGTGTTATTTGCTGATGACACATCACTGATTTTTAAAGTAAGCAGACGTGCACAGGATCTTGACGACGTAAATAACACTATGCTTATGGTTCATAATTGGTTTACTGTAAATAATTTGGTATTAAATGAGAAAAAAACTAAATGCATTAGATTCGCTTTACCGAATGTTAGGAGTAGTGAATGTCATGTTGTATTGAATAAGGAGATACTTGAATTCGTCGAAAATACGGTTTTCCTGGGGATCACGCTTGACTCCAAACTGCAGTGGGGTCCGCACTTAACATCACTGGCAGGGCGGCTAAGTTCAGCCGCTTACGCTGTTTGGAAAATTCGCCAATTAACAGACGTGGAGACCGCGAGACTGGTCTATTTTAGTTACTTTCATAGCATCATGTCTTACGGTATTTTGTTGTGGGGACGGGCTGCAGATATTGATTCTATCTTCATTCTGCAAAAGAGGGCTGTCAGAGCCATCTACAAGCTCAGCAGACGCGAATCTCTACGGGAACTGTTTAAAAAAATTAACATCATGACGGTTCCTTGTCAATATATATATGAAAACATTATGTACGTTCGAAAAAATCTACACCTTTTTAGTAAGATAAGTGACAGGCATAATTTTAACACTAGAAATAGGGACAAATTAGATCAACCGCGTTTCAGATTGTCTAAAGTAAAAACTTCTTTTTTGGGTTACTGTGTAAAATGTTATAATAAAATACCACTCGATATTCTTCAATTAAATGAGAAGAAATTTAAAACATACATTAAACGCACACTATGTAGACAAGCATATTACAAGTTGGATGATTATATTGTAGATAAAAATGCTTGGCTTAATGCTGGTCCTGCTCCACAGACACTTGGACTCACTAGTTAAAATTTCAATATTTGGAAGAGGTGCTTCCCTTTTTCTTTTTAAGTGTTTCTGACATTACGATTTATTTTTTTCTTAATTTATTCAATCAAGTTTAAGTGTTGAATACTTCAATATTAAATATCTCTTCCTGTTTGGTAGGTAATAAAATTCTATTTACCTCTTATATAAATTGCAAACTGTAGTTTTGTATAATTTAGAAGCATTTTTTTTTTTTAATTTTGTGAATGTAAGAACCATGTTTCCGTTTATTATGACTTTTTGATGTTGACTTGAAAGAGCATGGCAGTTGAGAACGTGTCATGCTCACTTAAATGTCTCACCGATGGTGGCGCGTGTGTTGGATCATTCGGTTCCCTACAAAATGGTTGAGCTGGATGGTGCTGATCCACGCGTCATGTTCGTGAACGGGCGCCGTCGGTTGAGACTGGTCATCTCTTAACTGCCATGGCTTATTTTTAATTTTATGTCTTGAATTGTTTCTTCATTTCTGTCTTTTTTTACATTGTTCTCACATATAGAAGCAACAAGAATAATGTACCCAGGATTTTGTAATATCTTGATTTAAAAGAGTGTCCATGGAGTTTCTTGCCCGTTCTTCTCCATAGAGATCTACGCTTTGGAATGGGCAACTAGCTTCAACTTTCTGACTAACTGACAGACTATTTAATTTTGACAATTCAAAAGTGCCTGTACAAGGTTTAATTGAAATAAATGATTTGAGTTTGAGTTTGAGTTTGAGTTTATAAATCGATCAATCTACATAGATCGTCCAAGCAGAAAGTACTTAAAATCGTGGGTCTAGGATATTTGTCATGTCAGCCTGAAATTGATACTGTCAGTGGTAACACTTGCACTACGAAAACAGCCCTTATTACTACGACATAGAGACGATATCAATGTTATCACTGATGTGCCTTCAGTGCCTTATTGATGATAAGTCGTAAAAATGTGTGTTATGAAAAAATTTCATTTATGTTGGAAGGAATTATTCGAAGTTATTGCCGTCGAATTCTGGGAATGAAAGAAAATAATGCATTTAGTAGCAGTGCCCCGTGGTTTCACCCACATACGTCTTGATCCCGTGGGAATCTATACATATAATAAAACAGTAACGAAAGAAAAACTGTACATTGAGAATTTTCGAGAAAAAATAAGTGGCTTTTGTTAGAAAAACGTAACTGATGACAAAAAGTGACTTTTTAGAATTTTTGTCTGTTTGTCTGTGTGTATGGTACGGCTTCACGCCAAAACTACCGGATAGATTGAATTGAAATTCAGCAAAAATGTTCTTTGTAAACCAAGGAAGGCTTTAGGCTACATATTATCACGCCGTATGTTATGGGAGGTAAGCAATATTGATTTTATTAGGTTTTGGTTCGTAATTGAATGCACAAAATAATTGAATGCCCGAAATGACATGTTACTTATTTAGTTAATAAAAATGTAACCCTGGAAACATAACAATCACGCTATTTTTATAAAGGAGCGGGGCAGTAATATTATAAATTGCAAGGGAACAGCTATTTCAACAATATGTCAACAGGGAATATAGCGGTGTGGTCAGGCGACCGTTTACCGCACTAAATGGTGCGAGTTCAAATCCCGTATTATTATTTTTTTTAAATCGTAAAATTCTTTTTTTTTTAGTTTTTGCATTTTTTATGTGCATTAGGAACGATACTGTTATGAAATCTGAGAACTATCTAATTGTATGGGAAGTTTCACACCAATGTTACTAAACAGATTGATTGGTGGTACAACAAGCTACACTATCATAAAGTCAAGTCAAACTTTTGGTTCTAAGTTATATCTTACCAAGCACATTTGTTGTTTGTGGAGTTGACACTCCAAACGCAACAGCAACAGCGACAAAGGGCGCGTGCTTAAAGATTGCTCTTTAATCGTGTGGGATGAATGCACTATGGCGAACAGAAAAGCAGTAGAGGCGGTAAACAGGACTTTGCAGGACATCCGCAGGAACCAGCAAATGATGGGTGGCATTACAGTTCTGTTAAGCGGCGATTTCCGACAAACGCTGCCTGTGGTGACGCGAGGAACTAGGGCTGATGAGGTGAATGCTTTGTTGAAATGCTCTTTCTTATGGCCACATATTCATAGATTGCGCTTAACGATGAATATGAGAGCACAGCTTGGAGGGAATGTACACGCCCAAGAATTTTCTGATGTTCTCTTAAAATTGGGTGAGGAAACGCTACCAGTAGACGGTGGCCAGGTGGTTCTACCTGAGATACTTGGGAGAGTGGTGTCCACCTTAGAAGATTTGATACGCCTGGTGTACGGCGACATCGATAGGATACCGCACCAAGATAATTCTTGGGTGTGTGAACGAGCCATTTTAACACCCAGAAAGGACCAACTTTCAGCGATCAATGAATGCATTCTCGCGGAAATTGGGGGAAATGAAGTGATCTACACTTCAATAAACACTGTTGTCGACCAACATGACGCCACACATTACCCCGTAGAATTTCTCAATTCCCTCAGTGCAAGTGGACTACCAGCGCACACCATTAAGCTAAAGGTCGGTGTCCCAATTATGCTTCTTCGGAATCTCACTCCGCCGAAACTGTGCAATGGGACCCGGCTCAAAGTCGTCTCGCTGCAGAGAAATATCATTGAGGCGGAAATTCTAACAGGTTGTGGTGTCGGTGAGACAGTGTTTATACCACGTATACCACTGATTCCCCATAATTACCCCCTTTTTTTTCAGATGGGAAATCATCAAATGATCCCTCTCGCTCTGGGTGGAGCGGAAGGGAGTGTCAGACTCTTACTGACTAAAACCCACCCGTGTTCCTTCCTTAGCCCTTTATGTTCCGGGCCAGCGGTAACCCTTTCGGACAATCCCGCTGACCTGGCAGGCTTCGGCCCTATGGGGCCCCTCCTCGATGCTGACATCTCTTTGAGGCGCGCGTGGAACACGTACGCGCCGTCCGGCACGGGCCTGGTCCTGATCGGACGGTGAGCTACCCATTACTCTACGCCCGCAGGCCCGCGCCTACGGTGGCCGGGAATACTCCCGTGGCTCCCGACGTCCGGAGCGTCTCCCGCGGCGGCTGGGACGGGAGGCTCTCTCCCTCATCCGTCCCGCCACCTCCTTCGCTAGCATGACTGCTTCGCAGAAGGAGGTGACTGCCTCCCACTCCCTCTCGCCCCGGACCATGGCTTGCACCAGGGCCGGACGCGAGAGGTCGCCGCCGCTGCCGATCGCCTCTACGGGGACACGGCGGTGCTCCGCCCAAGCGGGGCAGACCTCCACCGTGTGCTCCATCGTGTCTTCTGGACGATCCTGGCAATGGTGACACCCGGCCACAATTACCCCTTTCAATTCAAGCGCGTGCAGTTTCCTGTGAGCGTGTACTTCGCAATGACAAGAAATAAGTCACAGGGGCAGACACTGAAGGCTACGGGTGTCGACCTCAGGATGAGCTGCATCTCACACGGACAACTGTACGTCGCTTGCTCCCGCGTCACCAGTCCTGACTCGCTGTACTTACATATTGAATGAGACCGAGGGAAAAACAACGAACGTTTTACACAGAAGTGTTACAGTAAATTATAACACTTCTGTTATTCGACGTCTCCTAAATTTCCTTATTAACCTGACGTCTCTTACCAGTAAGTTAACTACGTAACTTTCAAATTTTGAGTTTACTAAGCCAAATAGTTTTTGAGGGATCTAAGCTATAGTACAGTATGAGACGCATCTTTTGAGTGTTTCTGTAAATCAACAAACTATCACTAATTTATTTTGGAAAATGGAACACCTGATGCAGAACCGCAACAGATCAGCTAAAGTATACCTAAGAGATATAAAAATGGTGCCATAGCAAAAAATATTCCACGTGAAGAGCATTTTCTGCTGTGAGAATAAATTTGAAGATCTGGAACACCTGTTGTGGAACTCCAAAGCCCAGCGACACTATAACTTATAGGAATGACGTCTTAGCAAAAGTTGTTTAGTCTGATGGGCATTTCCTGTTGACTTACAAAAATGAAAGATCTGAAACGTCTCGAATCGTCTCGCGCATCACGCTGTTTTCCCGTCCCCGGGCTCTTAGAATTCAGACATCAGACGTTACAGATCTTCGATTTTGACGACCCCGTTGTCGCTGGCATAAGCAACAGGATCCGCGTACGAAGTCGCGGGCAGAAGCTAGTATTAGAATAAAATTATCTTATGTGTTTATCCAGATGCTTTCAACTATCTATGTGCCAAATTGTCAATCCTCCTCCGATTCTTATCTACGTAGTCTTTAATTATTTCCTAACTTTGAACAGCAACAAACACTGATTACTTATAAAGCTGGCAACAACACAAACAGTTTTTAGCATGGACGTAATATATAGAAGTAACTTCTATATATTACGTCCATGGTTTTTAGTTAATTCAGGTAAAATGTCAATGTCAAATTAGTTGTGTCAAGCTCTCTCTGTGTTGCCGCGTAAAATATAGTCGTTGTATGTTTAACTCCGTTGTTTTATTATTATATATTAATAAATTAGTCATGTATCTTCTTTTTGGTGGCTTACTCCATTACTGAAGGTCGCTTTCACGGTTACACGGTTTCGATGAAAGGCTTTTGTGCTACTTCGTTCGGTTATCGGCTTCCCTCAGGGCGGTCGTAACAGAGTCCAGTGAGAGTGGTTATTTGGTCTGAATATGTGGTTAGGTGACCGGCCGTGAGTTCACACGTAACCCTTCGTAAATCTTGAAACCGGTTCCGGAAACAGCCGGTTTCCGTTCCGGAAATAACCGGAGTAGCGAATGTAAAAGCTTCCTGAAACCACAAACGAAACCAATAGAGAACGTGTCGCCGCGCCGCCGTCACTACGTGACGGGTATGCAAGCGTTCGCATTCAAAAACTGCACATGCTTGGAATTTATTATCAGCACGTGTTTGAGCGAGATATTTCTTTGCTTTTGCCCGTGACTTCGGTTGCGTGGAAGACGTAAAACACCACAATATACTAAAACGATCCACGGAGTCGCATCCCATCACCTCACGTCATCACGTTTTCGCTTGGTGTACTTTCTGACTTTTTTTTTCTTTTTGATCGACTCCTAAGGGTCGTAGCGTCAGCATCAAGGAGGGGTCCCCTTAGGGCCGAAGCCTGCCGGCTCAGCAGGATTGTCCGAAATGGTGACCGCTGGCCCGGAACATAAAGGGCTAAGGAAGGAACACGGGTGGGTTTTAGTCAGTAAGAGTCTGACACTCCCTTCCGCTCCACGGGTTTTAGTCAGTAAGAGTCTGACACTCCCTTCCGCTCCACGGGTTTTAGTCAGTAAGAGTCTGACACTCCCTTCCGCTCCACACTGAACGATGCGCCTCGCGCGGGAAGCGTACATGTGAGTGGTTATGGCGTTCAAACAAAAAAACAAATTCTTTAGTTTTAGAATATATGCATATACATATGGAAGTATAGATTTGAGCAAAGAATGGGGTTCATTTTTGCCAGAAGTGTGCGGTTTTTAAATGAGTGACTATTGTGACTTGCTCCCAAAATAGTTTTTCAGGGAAATTAAGGTTTTGATTAACGGAGGTGCAGCGAAAAATTCAGATTCCACTATATTAGGGATTTTGCGTGTTGTTTCCACTAAAAGTTATATCATCTTTCCATGAAACGTATAGAGGCGAGTAAAGATTTATTGTGTTAGCAACACCGAGTCAATCTACTTCGAGTGCTGGCTGGCGGTGAAGTTTTTGAAGGCTGATTGGTGGAAATCATCCTTTATTGGGTTTGTCCGTTAGGGATTTGTCAATGGCAGCCCGTAGCCTGGATTTGTGCCCGGTTGATGACAATAGGCTCACCTCCTATTACATGGGATTCAAACATAACTGACAAAATGTGGGTGTACTATAGGGACACCTCTGCGTAACACGTCGTGGATTAAAGGCGTGGTGTTAGGATAAGATATGTTAGAAAATAAACAGTAAAGTTATCATAGTTTCCTTCTAATTTTATTTCTTCGTTTAATTAACACCTTTCTCGTCTGAACACGTGCCAATCTGAAAACGAAAAAACATTGTTTAGGTGAAGTTGTAGATTTATATCTAATCATCTAACTAGTCTGTATTGTTCCAATGCAGGGCAAAAGCCTCCTTTCTTCCCTTTTCCACACAATTCTGCATTTTGCACGTCAGTCCTTTATCCTACTAATCACACTAATATTATAAAGGCGAAAGTTTGTGAAGATGTTTGGATGTTTGTTACTCAATCACGCGTAAACCGTTAAACAGATTTGGATGAAAATTGGCACATCGATAGATCATTTCCTGGATTAACACGTAGGATACTTTTTATCCCGATATTCCCACGGGATCGAAACTAACGCGGGTGAAACCGCGGGACGGTGCTAGTAGGTTTATATACAGGTGAAATTAAATTAGCCACTAAACTTCGCTAACGTAATGGGCATTATTTTTTTTAAGGTGGAATCGCGGCACAACATCAACAGTTTTAAGTCATTCGTGGTACGAGTTCCAACCCAACATCTACAGACTTGTCTGAAAGAGGACTTTTGGTCGAAAGGTGTCGTATATCGACGTTTCCGAGGACGGTTACGCGACACTACGCAGCGAAACACGACGCCGACAACGTTACGTGTGTAGTCATAGTTTTAAGGTTTTTAATATGTATTAGTTTATTTACTATTGTATAAGATTATTTTGTGTATTTTATCTTTGGGCCTTAGTTGCCTGATAATAAAATGATTATTATTATTAAATTGTAAGCATGATAAAATAAAATAATTTGATGATTTTTTAAAGTAAATGTAAGTTTCTGAATACTAATGTTCTTCTAATGTCTGACAGTAATGAATGATAAGAGGGGCAATTCTCATTATTTTAAGAGCGACAGTCTGATCTCAGTCTCAATCTGTCAAAAGTATCGCTAATTTTCCTACATTTTTGACAAGTTTTTGACATTGATTGTCACTGAGATGAGATTGCGACTAGATTGTGAAAGTTTTTAATTACGAGAATTGGCCTTCTGTTAAATTACAAAATGTGATAAGGGCGAGAAAGACAGAAATGAAGATAAACCTCTTTCGATTACCTAATAACAAAGAGAGGAAAAAATAAGTGCTATTTTGTTTTTTTTTTTGTTCTACCTTTTTTATTTAATTTTTTGGCGTTCAGCCAGACAAAGGTAGGCTGAAACACAGCCATCCTATGCTATAAAATTATAACTGTTAGGTACTTAATCCTAACATTTTTCTGGCTCTTTGCCAGCGCAGCATTCACTTTAGTTGCAAATCGAGTTTTGTTGAGTTTTTTTCCTTTTTGCTATTATTGCACACGTTTTGTATTTTAAATGGAATAAACGGCATTGCTAGCCTTGGGGATCTTAAAGGCTGATTTATGAATACCTAATCAGATAAATATCTTTGGAATAAATAATTTATGATAGGTTGACATTTATTTTCTGTTTAAAATCTGTCAAACCCTCAGTACTCCATATTCCTGAGATAAAAGTTATCTGGCTATTGAAAAACCAGCCCTTTTATATTCTGATTCTTATTACGGACTTCGGTTAAAATTAAGGCTATTTTATCTATATCAATAACGAAGCAAATAATTCACAGTCTAGCATATTAGATCCCTATTATGGTAGTAGCTATCACAGTTAAACTTAGTTTACGAATCTATTTACATACACTGAAAGAAATAAGCAGTAAATAAAAATGAAAAAGCATTAATTTGAACTGCTTTAAACAGTTTCATAAGAGCCAAACGTTGAAAACATTATTTTTTACTGATCCGAAAACAGTTAAAGCTTGAGGCAAAATTTTACCGTCATGACAGTAAACTTTAACGTTTTATGTAGCTAAAAGATCAGAAAATTAACTGTTTTATTCATTTGGTGATATCGTTCAAACCATTGTTACTTACATTACAGTAATGGTGGTTTTCCTTTTGTGTTGTTTTTTTTCAGTAAATTGTATGTTCATGAAAAGTTACTGTTTTACAAACATTTCTTCTTACTGTATAAAGTCGGTAAGTCTTTCACTTTAATGTGCTGTAGTAAGAAATTCTGTTTTTGTTCAGTGTATAGTTATGCCCAGTTTGGCAATAAAACAATGCTACCATTCATATGCAAAACGATTTATTTTTGTTTATAGGAACCGAGCAGGCACCAGTCGTTGGGAAACTTAGCGGGATCGCATACGTCTTACTTAACTTTCGTTCAAAGTAAAAGTTTGAAGTTGGAAAACAGCTCGTGCGAATGCAGCATTCAGGCTTGGGAAGTATTCAACTGATCGTCAAACTTATTAACTTTAAAAATGAACCTTAAATATTTGGGCTCATATTTTTTAACAAATGAGCCTCTTTTTCTTTATCCACATTTTAAATTATGATAAAAAAGCACTTTTCGCCGTGATGATATCGCAATATATATATGAATATATATATATTCTAAGAGAGTGTATAGAAATACGTGGCACGAAGATAATATCGCCTCGATTCTCTCGCTCGTAGAGACGGCCCCTTAGGGCTGATTTTTCAATCATCTATTATCTTTATTCGAGGAATAATTTTGAAATTTTGTCAGTTGTACAAAAACTGTCAAACGTCAACTTTATTCCTCGAAAAAAAGTTAACTGGTGATTGAAAAAAATCAGTCCCTGTACCACCGTACACAACTATGACTAAGATGCGCAAACTGACTTGAAAGAAAAATATTTTATTTGGGACACACAGGAAATACAAAAAGATAAAAAAAACTGGCCAAATGCTAGTTGGACTCGAACACGAAGGGTTCCGTACCACAAGGCATAAACGCCGAAAAAATTACGTTTGTTGTATGGGAGCCCCACTTAAATATTTATTTTATTTTAATTTTATTATTCATTATTAAAGTAAAAAATTAAATACAACTGAGTATTTTGTGAATATTTCAAGTGCCTACCTGTTGCCATTATTGATAATGATCAAAAAAGGGCAAAAAAATCGCGTTTGTTGTATGGGAGCCCCCTTAAATATTTATTTTATTTTGTTTTTAGTATTTGTTGTTATAGCGGCAACAGAAATACATAATTTGTGAAAATTTCAACTGTAGCTATCGCGGTTCTTGAGATACAGCCCGGTGACAGACAGACGGACGGACGGACAGCGAAGTCTTAGTAATAGGGTCCCGTTTTTACCCTTTTGGTACGGAACCCTAAAAACGAGCATTTAAAACTAACAAAGCTTCATTAAAAACAACAAATAAATATTGCCAAAAAAAAACCCGTGTGAAGCCAAAAGGGCTCCTATCTCAAGTTAATGCTGTGATATTTAAAAAACAAATACCGCAGCGCTCGCTGCGGTATTCTTAAAAAATAAATACCGCAGCGCTCGCTGGTATTCTTAAAAAATAAATACCGCAGCGCTCGCTGGTATTCTTAAAAAATAAATACCGCAGCGCTCGCTGGTATTTTGATAGGGCCCGCTGTAAGAGTTTAATAAAGTATTGTTTCAGGAAAAGCACCCTCCCTACCTTTTGAAAACCACTTTCGTCGACTAATTGGTTATCAATAAATATGATTATTTTATACAACCATTACAAAGTACAATGAAAGCCAATTTATGAAAAACATGGCGGACACAGGCAATAGCCTCATTTAAATGAATTGAAGGTACCTGTAATGAAATGTACATTATTTTACATAACTTTATTGTTGAATAAAATTGTTATCAAACACGTGTTGCGAGTTTTAACAATTATTGTAATCTGTGTCTCTGTATTTGAGTTTAGATCATCGCGTTTCAACGGGTTTTATACAAATCCAGTGGTAAGCAAGCCGGATTTTTATGTACTGCAAAAGGTCCTGCGTTCGATTTCCAGGTCGGGTAACTTGTTGTTGGGTTTTCCATAAGCATTTTTCAGTAGCAGCCCGGGAATCTTGATCTGTGCCCGGTTGAGGGCAATAGTCTCGCCCCCTATTAACCTTTTGACCGCCACACGTCTAAAAATCAAAAACGTGCCCTCGGCGTCAAAGCCTGTCATTTAGTCGAACCGTGGCGTGCTGGGCACATTTTGGTTTGTCATCTATATATGACTGTGGCGGTCAAAAGATTAATAGTCCTACAGACTGACCTTTGGGCATGGCAGCCAGTCTAAGCGGAGACTAGCCATCTACGCGGGAGATGTTAAAGTGCACAAGTGTTTGCGTAGACACAGGTGCATTCACTCTTCCCTGATCTCTCACTCGCACAGTCCGATGGGACGGCAATCCGACACGACCGGAGAGAGATCAGGCGCAGGACCAACGGATTAAGGTGTTTTCCGAGTCATAGGAGTACCACACCGCCGACTTCCAAGCTTCGGGCCGCCCCCGCACCCTGTTACATGTGACTTAAACATAAGTGGTGAAATGAAGGTCTATTGATGATGATATCTATTGTGATGTTATGTTATGTATTGTTAAATGACTGATCACACTCGTCCACTTTCACCCACCACTGCTCTCAAAACGGTGAAGTAAAACATCCTAGAAGCTAAAATTTAAAGACATATGACATCTACCAACCCGCACTGGGCCCGCGTGGTGGATTACGGCCCGCGCCTTCTCACAGAGAGGAGGCCTGTGTCCCAGCAGTGGGAACGTTATAGGCTGATTATGTATGTACTCGTCCACTTTAACTGCTTAACTAGGGATCGATTTCTCCCCTTCCGGTATATCCGAATGAGTTGAAATGTTGTTACGTGTAGTTTTGATGCCAATTTGTTTATGTAAGTAACGTTCTAGTTTCAAATTAGAAGGCCAAAGTGACATTCTGTCAATGAAAACTTAAACAGTATGTATCGAGAAACTGTGTCGATCCTGCCCGCGTAACATGACCACCGTAGAAACGGGTTTTGTCGACGGAAGAATAGATAAAATGACAGATTGTAGAAAGATTTCTACTGTCTCAAGGGGAACTAAAGGACCTAAACGCAAAAAACGCATTTTTTATAATGCCTAAGATATAAAGATAGAAAGTTAACCTAAAACATACTACTGAGTAGGGTAGAATTGGGGGTTCTGGATCACTTCTTCCTCGCTTCGCTCGGAATGTGATCCAGAACCCCCAATTCTCCACACATATGATCCAGAACCCCCAATTTTCTCTAAAATATGATCCAGAACCCCCATTTTTCTACACATACACGAATCACACCGATTTCTCTCTTTCAGTCGTCAGTAATTTGACTTTCGAAAGAAGAAGACAAAGCGTTGTGTAACTATACAGACGCTATACAACGTTTATTATTAAAGGGGTGAATATTGTATTTAATTCTACGACGTCGAACTGGTACATACAGTGGAACAATATCGCTTGGCCTTTGGGTGTAAGTATGTTTTTATTAAACATGTTTTTATCTAAAGTCTATTCAAACTTATGTATCAAATTAATATTATTACAAGTTAAACAAATATCAACTCTATTTTAATGGTAATTAAGTTCATTTCAGAGTGACTAGCACTAATGAAAAATTTATAAAAATATTCGAAGATGGGCCTAAACTGAACTTTATTGTGTAGGATTTAAAGTTATTTTTCCATTTATGCTATTTGTTCACATTTTTGGGAAATAAATCGCGAATGCAGATTAGTTTGTTTATTAGGATTTTATGATGTTTAAAGATCAATGTATAATGGATTATATGAATAAATTCAATTTTAAGTTGAACTACGTTTTACATTAATATTTAATTTACTAGCGAGTAGGTACATACGTTTACCTTATAAAAATTTCGTCACAAATTGCAGCTACAGCTGCAAGGCGTCGAATTACCGTGGCCACCCGCGGCGTCGTCGCCACCCGCCCGAAAACGGAATTTGGAGGCTGTGTGCATAGTGTCTAATAAAGAACAAATGATTATAGACCTTATTTAAGCAGTGCTGTAAGTATAATTTACAGCAAACATATCAAAATCGCTTCCTCACTTTACTCGCGATTAGTTAGTGTAACCACCGCCTTAAAAATGTAATCTATAAATATGACTGCATTCAATAATTTCATTTTAATTAGCACGCATCCTGGGTCCTTGTGACTTTTCTTTATTTTTCAATATTATTGCGAACATTAAAACAACAAGTATGTACGTATAACTCTACAATTATTAGATTTTATATCGAATAATAGTTAACTAAACTTACGAGTGAAAATTAATTATGGTGTTTTTAATTTTAGGTCAACCAATCCCTTCGATTCGGACTGTGAAATACCAGCATCTCAGCCAGGACCATCGTCGGTAGAGAAAAAGAAGACGAGGAAAAAGGCTGCCGGCAAAACAAATAAACCAGCATTAAAGAAAATTGCCAGTGCTCCGGTGGTAAAATCTAGCTTTTTTGAGTCCGACACGGAGTCGGACGTTGATTTGCCGACGCCATCAAGATCGGCCAAAAAAAGGAAACTATCGGATTCAGAGGTACGTGGAAGTTTTTTTATTTATAAATGTAGGTCCTTTTTCAACTCTTCCTATTTAATTCACAACTAATTTAATTTTTTAACTTACTTTCAAAGGAGGAGGTTATCAATTCGGTTGTATTTTTTTTTTTTTTCCATTTTTTTTACATTTTAGTTCCCATACCTACTGAATAAGATATTCTAAATACGATTCCTGAGTCAATTAAAATTTATGGGTCACTATATTTTTAACCGACTTCAAAAAAGGAGGAGGTTATCAATTCGGCTGAATATTTTTTTATGTGTGTTACCTCAGAACTCCGTTATTTATAAGCCGATTTACGAAATTCTTTTTTGAAGGTTCTTTCATGCTTTTTCTTTTTAATTTTCTAATGATAATGATTTTAATTTCAGAACGAGCAAGAACTTGGCGGTGAACCCATCCGAGCGGCTGCGCTGCGGAGCTTCTTGTCAAAACGTAGCGGTTCCGGATACACACTCCAGCGGGATCCCACCCGGCAGGGTAACTACTACGTGGAACTGCGTGTTTACAACGCTCGGGAAGCGGAGGCGCTCAGCACCGACCGCTGGAAACGGGCACTATTTACCTTAAAATCGGCTGTTGATGACAACAGTCCGGTATGGAAAGCGGTCACAAAAGTTGTGACCGCTGCTAAAGAAGAGTATCGGAAGATACGACCGATACTCTATCAGTCTAACGTACTTTAAAATTTGGTAAGCGTCCTAGTGTAAAGGACCTATTTTTTGCTCTTTTTTTGATAATTACCTATACCTTTAACCTAACATTAATTATACCTTTAACATTTTTTTTTTTAACATTTAAAGCTACCTATGGCATGGGTAACTATATTTTTTAATGTTTTCCTTTTGTTAAGCTCTTTTGATTATTATAATATTTTGTTTGAAAAACATTTTTAACGATCACTTTATCAGTCTAATCTATATTGTTTGAATTTAAGTAAGTACATAATGCATGAAGTCTATAATAATTGATCTTTCTTTTTAATGTTTGTTGCCTTAGGTAATTGTAATGAAATATCATCTTGCATTACTACTTACTTATATATATATAGGTATATATTTTAATCATAATTTGTATAATTTCTTTCAGTAAACCAAAAACCAAAAAACTAAAAACCAAAAGCCAATAAACTCGAATGAATGAATCTCAAAGCTTAAAATTCTAGACCAGTAATTATGACCTTGAACCTTAATCTTGAAGTAGTACATAGTTAAAAATTAAAAAACCAATAATTTTGACCTTGAAGTACTGAAGTCAAAACTTAAAACAACTTTACGACAAAATAAATATATTATAAAAGATTTGTTTCGGTGAATATAGTTAAGGTTATAACATTTATGGATTATTGCTTTACTTTGTTGTATTCAATATAACCAAACATGAAATTTTGCCCAGATTGTAAGGTTTATGTCCAAAAATATTCATCACATAAGAAAAGTAATATACATAAATCAAACTGTTTGTTGAGTACTGAATTTGATAATGTGCAAATAATAGCTACTGCTTTCAAAAATAGAATTGCTAGCTACAGATTTGTTGATCCAATAAGTTTAGATAACATATCACCAGAGATATTTTTATCAAATATTTCTATCATGATTTACAAGATTATTGAGACATTGCGACTAAAACATCGAGCAATTAAGATTCAATTTGAGCTTTTTGTATTGTACAAGTTACCTAAAAATGAAGAATTGTCTTTGAAATCTTTCAATACAAAGTATTATGTGATAATTCAGAATACTAATATAAAATTATTTTTTGAAGAATGCATCCAAAAAATGTTGTATAAGTGCACAGAATTTGAATTATCAGAATCAGGTTGGGCTATAGAGTCGATTAATCATTTGGAAATGAATGTAGTTAAGTATAATCCCTTAAAAGCTGGCAGTTACATATCTTTACCGATAAAAATTCTTAAAACAAAGTCATGTCTTAACATTTGCAACAAAGATAGACATTGCTTTCTCTGGTGTATTGTAGCACATATGTATCCAGCACGGTATAACAGTAATAGAGTTTCATCATATCCACATTACTCTCAATTATTAAATACAAATGGTATATCTTTCCCACCAACATTTGATGACATAAAACAATTCGAAAAAAAAAATCCGCATATAAGTGTAAATGTTTATGGTTTAGAAAAAAAAAACACTGTTACTGGACCATTATACAAAACTTTACAACGGAAACTGACCCACGTAAATTTATTATTGATTGAAAGAGGAGGCAAAAATCATTTCTGTTTAATAAAAAATTTTGCGCGACTAGTTCATGATCAACTAACAAAACACAAATCTAAAATTCACTTATGTGATGAATGTTTTATATACTTTGATTCAGAGGCAAAACTAGATAATCATAATTGTGCCCGAATGCAAACAGTGCTTCCAGAAGAGAATAGCAAATTGCGGTTTTCTAATTATATAAGGACTCAAAGAATTCCTATTGTCATTTATGGAGACTTTGAAAGCTTACTTCGAGAATATTCAGATAAAAATAAAAGTCAGTACGTCGAAAATATTCAAATTCATGAAGCAACTTGTTTCGCCTATTATATATGTTGCGAGACTAATCCAGAACTTAATAATTTAGTATCTTATCGAGGCCCAAATTGTTCAAAAAAATTTGTAGAATCTATTGCTAAGGATTTAGAAAGTTTATATGACATTTTATCTTTGCCTAGAGACATGTCTCCGTTGAATGATGAAGAGTTTATTTCATTCAAGACTGCTACAATATGTCATATTTGTAAAGAAAAATTTTCTAATAATGACCGCATTGTTTATGACCACGATCATTTCACAGGTAAATATCGCGGTCCAGCTCATAATTCATGCAACTTAAATAATAAGTCTGTAAAATTTATTCCCATAATATTTCATAATCTTTCAGGATATGACTGTCATTTATTTATAAAAGAACTTTCAAGTGTTTGCGGTCGAATCAATTTAATTCCAAGAACCAAAGAAAAATATATTTCTTTTACAAAATTTTTCCCATTTAATTCTCAGAAAGTAGCCCAATTAAAATTTATAGGTTCTTTTAATTTCTTAAGTTCGAGTTTAGACAACTTAGTAAAGACACTGGACCCCAATGATTTCAAGCATTTACAATCATTTTTCACTGATGAAAATTTATTTCGATTATGCCTTAGGAAAGGTGTGTATTGCTATGATTATATAGACTCCTGGGAACGATATGCGGAAACTCGGTTACCAGATCGTTCTATTTTTTATAATAAACTTACATCCGATACAGCGTCTACTGACGATTACAATCACGCTTTAAATGTGTGGGTTAAATTTGGTATTAAGAATTTAGGTGAATATACTGATTTATATTTGAAATGTGATGTCTTACTATTGTGTGACATATTTGAGAAATTCCGATCTATGAGTTTATGTCATTATGAGCTTGACCCTTGTCATTATGTTTCATCACCGTCATTAAGCTGGGACGCTATGCTCTTGTTAACTAAAGTAGAATTAGATTTAATATCTGATATAGAAATATATCAAATGCTAGAAAAAGGTATCAGAGGAGGTCTTGCTCAATGCTCGCTGCGATATGCAAAAGCTAATAATAAATATTTGTCAGACTACAACGAAAAAGAACCCAGTACATTTTTAGTTTACTTAGATTGTGTAAATTTATATGGTCATGCTATGACACAAAGACTTCCCACTGGAAATTTTAGATTTTTAACAAAATCTGAAATGGCTTTATTTGAAATTGCATCCGTTTCCGCTGATAGTGACGAAGGGTACATACTTGAAGTTGATATTCATTATCCTTCTGATATACATGACGGACATTCTGATATGCCATTTGCGCCAGAAAAATTATCCGTTCCTATTCCATGTGATAGCAAAAACACAAAACTAATTGCTAATCTGTATGATAAATATAGATATGTCATCCACTACGTTCACTTACAAGAATGTTTAAAGAATGGTCTTATATTATTAAATATCCACAAAATTCTAGCATTTACTCAAAAAAATATCTTAGAACCGTACATAAATCTTAATACAGTACTCAGACAAAAAGCTAACTCAGATTTCGAAAGAGATTTTTTCAAGAAGCAAAATAATTCAATATTTGGTAAAACTATTGAAAACAAAAGGAAACAAGTGGATGTTAAATTAGTTAATGTGTGGAAAGATTGCTTTAATAAGACCAATAAAATAAAAGGGGCAGAAAAATATGTCAGCGCCCCTAATTTTAAAAATATGGCTATTATTTCAGAGAACCTTGTTGCTATTCAATTAGAGCCTGCTAAAGTTGTTTTAGATCGACCAATATACATTGGTTTTACAATACTGGAATTAGCAAAGTGTCATTTATATAAATTTCACTATTCTGTTATGAAGAAAATATATAAAGATGACATAAACCTCTGTTATACTGATACTGATAGTCTCTTGTATTTAATACATACTGATGATTTTTATAAAGACATGAAACAAAATATAAAATATTTTGATACTAGCAACTTTGAAGAAAATAATATTTATGGTATTCCGAAAGCGAATAAACAAATACCTGGCTATTTTAAGGATGAGATGAGTGGAGATGTCATTACCGAGTTTATTGGTTTGAGGGCTAAATTATACTGTATAAATAGTTTAAACAATACAATTAAAAAAGCTAAAGGAGTTAAAAAGTCTGTTTCTAATAAACTCACAATTGAAAAATATAAAAATACTTTGAATAATGACATAAATCTCAGAGATACTATGTATGTCATTCGATCTAAAAATCATAAGTTGTATACACAGAAAATTAATAAATTAGTACTTAATGGAAATGATGACAAACGTCAAATTAAAAAAAAAAATATTTGTACTGTGCCTTGGGGTCATCGTCGTACTATGTTTTAAGCTGTTATTTTGACTATGTACCTACCTCAGTTTATTATCTACTATTTACTTTCTTTTATGTTTATAATGTTACAATAATATAAAATATTATTGACAATAAAATCTCACGATACGACGATATCTTGTTTAATTTTTTACTTTATGTCCCTGTGTAATAAATATAGGTACTCATTTGTCTAAAGAAGTACCTATAACCCCGAGTCTGAGTTCAATTCTCAGCCCAATAAAATTTCCTAACTTTTTCTCTGAAATCTTTAGTAAAGTTATTATTTTATGAAGTATTGACAATAGGCCAATCCATCATAATATAATATTTTCAGAGAATCGATAAACTAGTACAGTATTTTAATTAAGTGTTGTCTGTATAAGATTACAATGCAATAATTTAAGGTGCCTATTTAAGCAAAAATGAATAAAGTAAAATGTATTGACATAATATTATAGAAAATAAATCATTTTTGTAATCAAATAAATGTGTTTAAATGTGATATACCTACTTCCTATTTAAACTAAATATTTAAAAAATTAAACTCCAGAATAATTGATAGTAATAATATTTATTTACAGAAATGTAATCTTTTTTGTTTGTTTTACATCATAATTATTTTTAGAACATTTTTACAGTCAGGTATAAAATAATAAAATCAAATCTTGAAATAGTAATAAAACAATAAGTAATAAAATATAATAATTATTATTGACTTATTAACTCAAGTACCTATACATTTTTGACAGTACAAACTACGACTATTTATTATTAACTAAGTATACAAAAATTACCTAAAACTGCTCCGGCTCACTCAATTTTTTCCCAATTTTTTTAATAAGTGTCTCTGCTGCTTCCATCACTTCATCATAAGTTTCACGCACCACATATTGTACACTTACACATGCATTGTCACTATCACTATAATCATTTTCATTCTTAGAATCTTTAATTTTATGCACTTCTAATTTAATTAGATGACCTCCGTTACTGCTTTCCCCTCGGCGAGCAATGTATGATGTTGATGATGATGTTATTGTACATTTTCTCTTTTTTGAAGAATTTTTAGTGGTTCGAGCTTGATCGTTTCCATTGAGCAGCTTTTCAATTTTAGCGTTCTGATTTAAACCTTCGAAATATGGTTCATAGTTGCCCTGGGAGTAGAAAAATGAGCTCATTACAGGATTGCCACTGAGAACCTCAGAGCTCCACTGAAAAAGAAATTTGCATGTAAAAAAAAATAACAACAGCTTGAGAAAAAAAATTACGCCTATAAAATATAAAAACAAAGATTACCTCACGTAATCTGGATTGTTCCTGTTCTACAGAAACCACATTTTCACTGTCCAAAATGGGGCTGTAGGATGGTGACGGTGCTCGAGACATGATTCTGAAAAAACAAAACAAAGTAGGTATTTAAAAATAGATGACCCACTGATCTTTCATTAAACAAATATTTAAATTATTATTTTAATTTTTATTGGTTATTATTTATAAACTTACCTTTAGACTGAAAATATTATTTAAATCGTGATCAACGGCGTAAGGTCCTACTTCGATCAGCTACTGCAATGAAGTGTAATGTTTAATTACTTTGACATACCGACAATATGTTCTCCTTTCAGTTATTAGTCACAAATACATTTAAGCAGATAATCATAATAACGACAGGTCCAAACCTGTTGTTTGAATACTGCGTTCGCATATTCATATATAAAGGATAGTAAGTAATGAAAATAAATAATAGGCAAGATGAAGTTGATCAAACAACCCATATCCCTGAACGTGAATAATATCAATTTCAATGACTCTGTTCGGCAGATTAGACACAGTGCTTTATTGCCTAATACGATTCGTTGCATAATATGCGGACCCTCGAACTGTGGCAAAACAAACGTTATGATCAGTTTGTTGTTGCATGAAAATGGTCTTAAATTTCAAAATCTTTATCTTTACTCGAAAACGACTTTCCAACCAAAATATCGTTTCTTAAGTGAAGTATTAAGAAGAGTGCCTCAGATTAACTTCAACGAGTTCAATGACGATAAAGAAGTCATATCTCCCAGTGAAGCTTTACCAAATTCTATATTTATATTTGATGATGTTGCATGTGAAAAACAAATAAATATTCGTAATTATTTCTCTATGGGTAGACATAAACAAATTGATTGCTTTTACTTATCGCAAACCTACTCAAAAATACCAAAACAGTTGTTACGTGATAACGCCAATTTTCTTATAATATTTAAACAAGATGATGTAAACTTAAAGCATATCTATGGAGAACATGTCAACTCCGATCTATCATGGAATCAGTTCAAAGATATTTGTAAAACTGTTTGGAGTAATCCGCACCAATTTCTTCTTATTAACAAAGAGTCACCATTAAATAATGGAAGGTACAGACAGAATTTTGATATTTTTTTTAAATTTGACTGAAGGTAATATAAATATAAGGAAATAACGCGCAAAGACAAAATTAGTATTGTTTGTTCTTCAGCTGAACACAGTTGTTACAACATGGAGAAAAATATTAAATTAGAATTAGTGAAGTCTGTAGACTCTATAAAGACTAAAATAAAACAAATGAAGAACCAGGAACACTCAATGAACTTGTCCCTCGACAAAATGCTAAAACCGGTCACAGATCCACTTAAAACCATAATTGATTCGAATATGTCTATGGAAAAAATAAAACATTTAGAAAATACAACCCTCACTAATTCTGAAGAAGACTTGGACGAAATAAATACTAGCTCATCTACAAAGTTTGAAGACTGCTACGATCCAAAACTAAATTCTGCCAAAACACCTACAAAGTGTAATAAAATGGAATTACCAGTTGATTTAGAGATTTCATTAGAGGGTCCTGATATCCATGATATTTATGATGGTGTAAATATACCATTTGGAATAAGAAGTGTAAACAAAACTTTATTGTTGGGTAATTCAGTAGTATCATTTTCTAAAATTGATAGTTTAAATGATGATAATAACATTTTAATTAAAGTCGATGACAAAGCCTATAATTTAACCCCTGGCCTGAAAGAACTTTTACTTCGAAGAAAACCTGATTTAAAATTAATTTCGAGTAAAGATAAACTTGTCTATAAGGATATGCTACATTCTACAAATGCTCATAAGAGAGATTTTAATCCTAATGGGCAAATAAGAGGTGATAAAGGAATAAAATATCGTGAAATAATCAAACCACTGTTTTCCTATGATGATAAACTTGCTAACATTAAATTTGGAGGAAACTTACCAACACTAAAAAAATACAAAAACAACACTGACTTTGTATATTGGGATGACCCTAATGAATTAGTTGAGAGATTGAAACTATTAGTTGCTTCAAGAGATGCTGGCAATACAAACCATGACAATGAAATTTTATCGATAATTGAAGAATTAAAAGAAGCTGACATAATTAAAGAATAAATAGTCGTAATAATCTGCTTTACATTCAGTATTATACAAGGATTCGAGACAAATGTACTGAATTCTGAACATGAGCAAAGCCGACGTGGTAAACGAAATTCATAAAAATGCGAGGGTGAACTTTCCGCGAAGACATGTTATTATGAAAGATATAGATGACCTGTGGCAAGCAGATTTAATTGATATGCAATCAATTTCAAAAGAAAATAAAAATTACAGATTTATTCTTGCTGTTATTGATACATTTTCGAAATACGCTTGGACCTTTCCTCTGAAAAGTAAAACCAAAGATGATGTATGTAACTCTTTCAAATTTTTGTTGACTATAGGACGCGTTCCTAAAAATCTGCAAACGGATAATGGAGCAGAATTTTATAATAATAAATTCCAAAAGCTTATGAAATGTAATCAAATTAACCACTATTCAACCTTCTCAACAAAAAAGGCTTCGATAGTTGAACGATTTATCAGAACATTGAAATCTAAACTTTACAAGGAATTTAGTTTAAAAGGCAACTATAATTGGGTAGATAATACCCTTAATGATGTTATTTATAAATACAATCATACTTACCATCGGACAATTGATGAAATCCCCGCTAACGTGGATAACATTAATAAGAAACGAATATTAGAAAGATACGTATGGTTGGTAAAAAATTATAGTATAAGAAGCAAGTTTAAAGTAGGTGATTATGTACGTATCAGTAAGTACAAAGGAACATTTGAAAAAGGGTATACCCCCAACTGGTCATCGGAAATATTTAAAATTAGAAAAATACAAAATACAACTCCTATCACCTACTTAATTGAAGATACAATCAGAGGTCAACCAATTTTAGGAGCATTTTATGTGCAAGAGCTTCAAAAGACAAAACATCATAATGTATATTTAGTCGAGAAAGTTCTTAGAAGAAAAGGAAACAGGGTTTTAGTAAAATGGTTAGGTTTATCTTCTGCTGAAAACAGTTGGATTGATAAATCGAATATATTATTTTAAATAACATTAACTCAACAACAAAGTCATTGATGAAGCGTTTAAGTATTTATTCTAGCGCTCGGTTCAGATTTATTAGTCTTATGATGTGTATTGGAGAGAGTAGTCTTCTCAATTGGCTTATAAACAATTTACCATTTGAATTACACTTACCAGGATACAATTATTGTGGTCCTGGTACAAAATTAATTAAAAGACTTACACATGGTGATAAAGGTATTAATAAATTAGATGAATATTGCAAAGAACACGATATTGCCTATCATAAATCATCAAACTTAAAGGATCGACACAAAGCTGATTTTATTTTGTTAAAAATGGCAAAAGAGCGAGCAGTTGCCTCGGACGCAAGTGTATGTGAAAAAATCATGGCACGAGTAGTAAGCAAGGCAATGTCTACAAAAATTAAAACTGGCTCTGGCCTAAAAAAAAGCAGCAAAAAGTGCTCTCGGAAAGTTACATCGGGAAAAGGGTTAAAAAATAAATTAAAAAATGTTATTAGTAAAACGAAAAGACACATGAAAAAATTAAAACCAAAATGCAAAGAAGTGGCAATAAAATTAGCTATGGCCGCAGCCAGAGAATTAGCTGATGATTCATCCATTAAACTTCCTCGGGTTATTCCTATACCAAAAACTGGTGGTGTATTACCTTTAATTCCTATTTTTGCTGGATTATCAGCGGCGGGAGCGTTAGCAGGCGGTGCAGCTGGTATTGCCAAAACCATAAATGAATTCAAGATAGCTAAAAAGCTGTTGGCTGAATCGAAGAGACACAATGAAAAAATGGAAGCTCTTTGCATTGGAAAAGGCTTACACCTTAAACCGCATAAAGACGGGCTTGGAATTTTTGTATCGAATAAAAAAAACTAAGATATCGGCTACCCAAACGAGCCTTAACTAACTTTGACATTTTGAAGTATGGAAATAATATTCCTTATTTTCGAGGTGTATTTATGAGAGATGAGCTCCCTAAACAACCTTTTAAAAAAGAGTGTGGAGTTGTTAATTTAGATAGTTCTAAAAATCCAGGCTCACATTGGGTAGCCTATGCAAAATACAATGATTATATTGAATATTTTGATAGTTATGGAAATCTAAAACCGCCAATGGAATTTATAAAATATTTAGGTGCTAAACTACATTATAATTATGATAATATACAACGTGACCACCCTTACAATTGCGGACACCTATGTTTACATTTTTTAAAGAATTTTTGGTGTAGTAAAGGAATAAAATAAGAAGGATCTTCCAGGAACGTTCAGTATACAAGCATGTCTATTACGGTCACCATCTCTGGAAATAAATCAGAATTGGTTTCATACTTTCAACCACCTCTGCATTTATCCGATCTATATGAGTGTGGTTTGTTATACTTTTCAGTATTAAATTCTAAACCAAATCTGTACGTTAACGATAGCATTCCGCCTGTGATCAGAATCGAATGTGATCTAGTGCACGGTTCATACTCCAACGGATTACCAACTCATATTATTCATGAATTTGTGTCAAATACTGATACAGGTCATCGGTACATAGAAATACCACAAAACATTATTTACTTTCCAGTGAACAAAAATATAATTCCATCTATACTTGTTAAGATTGTTGATCAATTTGGTTACTGTATTAACTTTGGAGAAGAACATAATATTCAACTACGACTTCATTTAAGAAAAACACAATGATTTTGTTTTATAAAAACCCTACCGTCAACATAAAGCGTCCTATTTCTTATACGACCGCTAAGGTGCAAAGACGTAAGAATAAGCTTAAGAAATTGAGCAAAACAAATAAAGATTTTCTTAAAGCTCTTGGTTTTAAACTATGAATATGCTACAAATTACTGAATCACCACACTTCGATACTTCTATTGAAAGCTATGAAGTCCATTCTTACAATCCCTACAATAACAGCTTTAGAGAAAATGATGAAATCAGAATTCCCATACACCAGCAAGATATATACGTGTTACCGTCAGGCAGTTCAATTTATGTCGAAGGCCAAGCAAAATTCTTCGACAAAGATGGAAAAGCAATTAAGAAAACTATTACGTTCAGTAACAACCCTATTATGTTTTTGTTTCAAGATATCAGATACGAAATGAATGGTATTGAAATAGATCGTATTAAAAATTCTGGAATAACATCAACAATAAAATCATACGTTTCCATGAATGATGGAGAAAATAAGGTTGCTGCTTTGTGGGGTTGGAATATAGGCGGATTTAAAAACGATGGATATTTTAGTGGTATTGTACCCCTTAATAAGATTTTAGGATTTGCTGAAGATTACAACAAAATTGTAATAAATTGTAAACATGAACTTATACTGAATAGGAGTAACTCTAACTTAAACAGTATCTTAGTAACTGACGACGTTACATATTTTCAAATAGATATACAAAAAGTGCAATGGCGTGTACCGCATATAAAAGTATCAGATCGCGAACGGTTGACTCTCCTTAAACATTTAGAAAGAGATAAACCTATTCAAATGGCGTTCAGAAATTGGGATTTATATGAGTATCCTTTACTCCCTAAAACCACAAAACATTCTTGGTCAGTTAAGACTGCATCACAATTAGAGAAACCTCGATATTTAATATTTTGTTTACAAACTAATAGAAAAAATAATAAAACCAAAGATAGTTCTCTGTTCGATCACTGTGGAGTTACAAACATAACACTATTTTTGAATTCACAGTATTATCCGTATGAGCCTCTTTGCTTAAATTTTGCCGAGAACAAATACAATATATTATACGAAATGTATGTGAAATTTCGTCAGTCGTATTACAACTGCCCTGCGGACCCCTTACTTGATTTAGCTAATTTCAAGGAGAAGGCACCTCTCTTTATTATAGACTGTTCAAGACAAAACGACAGTTTAAAGACAGGTCCCGTAGATGTACGTCTTGAGATTGAATTCTTAGAACCAATACCAGATAACACAACTGGATATTGCTTAATTATTAACGATAGACTTCTGGAATATAAGCCTTTGAGCAACATAGTGCGCAGGCTATCATGACTGCCATTGTAGATGTTCAAGGTTTTAAAACAGAAGCAAATGAATTTATCTTAAAAGAAATTGCTGTATTATACAATAAAAAAATTCAAGTGTTTTTAATTAGACCACCATTTCCATTTTACAATTTGACGAGACCAGAAAGACGCCAAGTTAGTTGGATTGAGCGTAATAGAAAGATATACTGGTGTGAAGGAATTGTGCCTTATTCAAATCATCGGAATTTGATTGTAGATATTTTAAGAGATAAATATGTTTACACTAAAGGTCTTGAAAAAGTGTTATGGTTAAAAGATATTCTAAATAATGATAACGTAAATAATTTAGAAGATAACGGTTGTCCTAGTTTATTAAGTTTGCACAAAAAATATGAACATTCTCATGAAATATATAGTTGTATTTATCATGACTCAATATGTGCTTTAAAAAATGTTTTATGTTTAAAGAAATGGTGCTTTGATAATAAATTTTTGGATTAAATATTTTACTATTTTATTTATTAAATTTAGCGTCCCATCCCCAGCCACCCCTCCAACTCATCCACGTTTACATGTTTAAAAGTTGCTAGCAACGCCTATGTGACTTCATTATACTTTCATAAACATCAATATCAAGAAGTCGAGCGTACATAATATGTCTCAAAATAAATACAATCCTCGTTATGACACATATCATAGATATAAAGTGCGCTTATTTTCATTCAACCATTATTGGGCGACAGCTGATTCAAAGAAAGCCGTGGTAACGGAAATGGCTGATGCCGGATTCTTTTATTGTGGAAATAGTATAAATGATAAGGCAGCATGTTTTTCATGTGGAGGTGTTATCGAAGATTGGGAGACTTACGATGATCCTTGGATGCAACATGCAATATATTTTCCTCGATGTTTTTATTTGAATGCTGTGAGAGGGAGAGATTATATTAATAAGTGTCTGAAACAGTATACAGATTTTTATTAGTTAGAAACTGATGGCAGCAGTGATCAATCGTTAAACTTGCCATAAGCGATATTGTTCCACTGTATCAGTTCGACGTCGTAGAATAAAATACAAAATTCAATCTACAACTGTATTATAGACCGATTCATGTATGTGTAGAAAATTGGGGGTTCTGGATCATATTTTAGTGTGTGGAGAATTGGGGGTTCTGGATCACTTCTTCCTGGCTCCGCTTGCAATGTGATCATAAGCGATATTGTTTCACTGTATCAGTTCGACGCTGTGGAATGAAATATATATTCAATCTACAACTGTATTGTAGACCGATTCATGTATGTGTAGAAAATTGGGGGTTCTGGATCATATGTGTGGAGAATTGAGGGTTCTGGATCACATTCCGAGCGAAGCGAGGAAGAAGTGATCCAGAACCCCCAATTCTACCCTACTCTACTGAACCAAACAAGTCGAAACCACTTCACACTAACACAGTCTTCAGTAATTTTTATCGTCCTTTTATATGCATTATAGGGTCATTATTCCCCACTATTGTCCATTATCGTCTAGACTGGACCATTATATTTTATTGTTATGACTATTGAAATAACTGTATTGTCACTTTCGTCATATTCGTCTGCCAACTGAATTTATGTTTTATTAATTCACTAGTAACTGCCTCATCGGCTAGTAGTCATGAGCGTGAGGGTTCGATTCCCATTCTTGAATTTTTCAGTAACAAAACTTTTTTTATTCTGTAAAAAAATTATATAATTTTTTTTTTTGTTGTATAACATGTCAAGCATGTCATGCTCCCTCTCACCGAGAGGAGGCCTGTGTCCCAGCAGTGGGAACATTATAGGCTGATTATGTTGTTATATAAAACTATAAAAACAGAAAACAAAGATGCCAAAAGGGCCTCAGCTCAGCATAATGTCAGATGACAACACAAGGTCACCTGACGCTGATTTTCAGCTGCAACCCATTGGATATGATACATGCAGGATTGGATACATGACTCCTCTTTATGAGAGGGAGTGGGCCATAGAAATGTAAAAATATATCTAGGGAGTGGGCCATCATCCACCACGTGGGCCCAGTACAGGTCGTTGGTAAGCTCTCAGTCTTGGTCAGCTCCTAAAATATTTTGAGGCCTATACACTACGGGGTGGAATCCTGTGGTTCCAGAAGTGACTATAATGTGACTTCCCATTGCATGCCAAACAAAAGCCTATTTACACGTAACGACTGTACACCTCGCAATGTATGTCGTATCGTTATCGAACCGCACTGTGTAAATCTATGTTAAAGTTTGCTTCCTGTTCCAATTTCAAGTAAATTCATATTTATTTGAAGGGTTTATCATTGTTAGAAATGGGAAATTATTGACGTGACAACGTCTTAAATTAGGTTGCGACTGGGAGTCACTTATGAAAAAGTGTAACGCTCGGTAACGTTACGATGAGTCACCGAACGAGAGAGAGGCCCGCCGAATGCCTTGCGTCTCTCTCCCACTCAACTATGATCGGATGATCGGTCGTTGTCACGTAAAATCTTCGCCCGTAAAACCGACTTTACAGGCAACCATTTTTTTTTTCTATTTTCATTATTTTGAAAAATGGCGTGGCCTGGATGGGTTTTTTTCATTAGAATTAATGATGTTTTTGGAATATAAAAAATACATTATAACCGAACTTAAAAATGAGGTTCTTATTTCAAAGCTTTACAGCTTCTAATAACTGTCATTGATAGGCAATAGGCAAAAAAAAAAATCCAATTTCTCTCGATTTTTTTTAAATGTTTCATGTCCGCTTGACGATAATTTATTGTTGTTGATTGTCTTCTGTCTGTCATGCATGACTAATATTAATAATAGACTTTACATTTAATCTTCAATGGAATTTATATCAAATTATTAGAATTTTATAATCATATTTTCATTATATTTTATTTTTGCCCAAATGGCTGATCATGGAATGAACATTGTTAAGTACTTATATAATTATGTAATGAACACCTGCATGTAACCCATGTATCACAAATAAACGATTTGATTCGATTCGAAAAAGTCACCCATCTCCAAAATGACCGCGGCCAGTGCCGCTTAACCTTGCAGTATCATCCTTCAAAGGGCGCTTTACTGTAGGTACTCGTCTAGCTACGTACTATGGGTGTGGATATAATATATAGGTACTGCATAATAAATTAATTTTAAACTTACTCTTCCAAGTGTTACAGTTCTCGTATTGCATCTCACAGTAATTTGCGAAGTTTTTAAAGTCCCCATCATAGCTACGCGCGCAGATTAGTTGTTCTCTGTAAAAATAAACAGTAGGTAGATATTTAGTTGAATTTATTCCATCACCACTACTCATAAAAAAAAAAAAAAAAACAAGAAGAAGTGTGAAATTCCGCACTGGACCGTCGTGGTGTATTATGGCCCACTCCGTTTTAGTGTGCATACACACTAGCAACACGCGTTAATGACAGGCAACTACAGCCGACTACACCCGAGGACGTCCGTCTTCGACGATTGCAGTTGCCTTTGTCGGTGACGCATGTCGCTCGTGTTTATGAGCACTTACAGAATTGTCCACCAGCAGTAGGAACATTCTAGGCTGATTATGCTATAGATTTATGCCCAGTGGTAGCTGCCCCGATTTACGCGTCTTAGTGTGTCGTGTAATAATGTTTGCAATTTTATATAATTTTCATTTTTAATATTTTGACATTTTATTATTTTTTATACGATTCTGACATTTTTATAATTTTTTGACAATTTAATTTTTTTTTTAATGAGTTCTTGAATGTTGAAATTTAATTAATCACCATTTTATTTTGGGTTTTTATCTGTTTTACATTTAATAAATATTTTATAAGTAATTTTAATGGTATGAGTTGAAACAATGGACTAGAATTATGTCTGAAATAAATAAATTATTATTATTTACTTTTTGTAATTTTCATCACCACTGCTCTCAAAACGGTAAAGGAAAACATCGTGAGGAAGCCCCCATTGCGACGCATTGGGCCCGCGATTAGGTGGATTACGGCCCACTCCCTCTCACAGAGAGGAGGCCTGTGTCCCACAACGGAACTAAGTATTAAGAAAAAAATAAATAAAGCAACTTACTTGTAAGCCTTAGGACATCGATCTATGAAGTTTTTGCATCCTTTCACGAAGAAGTCTGTTGCAAAGAACTGTGTATCTTGAGGATAATGGATGACTTCCTTCCTGTACTTCTTAGCTTCAATGCCATGTAGTAGTACGGAGACACCGAAGACAAACCCTGAATCAAAAAAAAGTTAGATCAGAAAAATGTTGGATCATCGTCTGCCTAGCCTTTTCCCAACTATGTTGGGGTCGGCTTCAAGTCTAACCGGTTGCATGTGAATACCAGTATTTCACATGGAGCTACTGAGTAATACGATACCCCTTGGTAAGACTGGTTGTCAGACTTTCGGGCTTCTGACGAACCGTGGTAGAACAATTTCTATGAAGTTTTCATAAAAACTGTTCCACTACACTACTGTTCTAGAATAGAGTATTTAGTACAACAGTAGTTAGTAGTAAATAAATATTACACACACACTGAAAAAAATAATTTCTTACTAACGATTTCATTAAGACTTGCTGACTGTATACAGTAAGAAGAATTGTTTGTAAAACAGTAAAAGACAAAACAGTAACTTTTAATGATTGAACATACTATTTACAGAAAAAACAAAAAAAAAAAAGGAAAACCACCATTACTGTAATGTAAGTAAATTTCAATGGTTTGAACAATATCAACAAATGAATAAAACTGTTAATTTTGTGACCTTTTAGCTACTTAAAACGTTAAAGTTTACTGTCATGACGGTAACATTTTACTTCAAGCTTTAACTGTTTTCGGATCAGTAAAAAATACTGTTTTGAACGTTAGGCTCATAAATGGAACTGCGGGGCAGTTGCGTAACACATTATCAATCGGAATCGGTTTCATTTTGACAGTTCGACAGTATTCATTGCGTTATTTACGTGTTGAGCAAATACATTTTTCGAACTTTTGAAGCAATGGATTAGCAATTTGCTTCAAAACGATTCAGATTCCGACTGATAGTGTGTTACGTAATTAGAGTGCTGTTAAAAGCAGTTCAGATTAATGTTTTTTCGTTTTTATTTACTGCTTATTTCTTTCAGTGTAGAGTCGCGTCACACTTGTCTACAGGAGTCTTTGTGACTTGCCATAATACATTTTCAGTACCTATATGTTTTTATTATGAACTATTAAAAAATAAAAGTACCTACTGGCACAAAAACTTGATAGTTTTATACTGAGCCACAAAACTGAAATTGTTTTCGTATAATAAAAATACTATCGAAAGAAGATAGAATCGATGAAGATACGGGTACAAGGACTTTTATCTCTGTTTTTCTTTCAAAATGGAATGATGGCTGGCTGGCTGTCTGATCCTGTGTTTGATTCTCAGGTCAGGCAAAGTGTTATTTATTTATAAATACTTTATTGCACATCAGAAAAAAATAATAAAAAAAACCATCATCATCATTCATTTATTCTGACAGTTCATTTTGTTAATAAGTTAGTTTTCAAAAGTATTATATTAATACATTACCCACCACCCAGCCAGACATGATTATGTTCTTAGGACTGTAGTTTTAAAAGAAAACTGTTCGAAGGGAAACATAAATTTTACTGAGCTTGTTTAAAAATCGATGTGGTAATTTCAGGTTTGTGGTGTAACGATTTAGCAGGGCGATAGATTTGAGTAGCTTTCCAGCAGATTTTTACTGAAGAGGTATTGAAAATATGAAACCTTTGTATCGATGATCGTAATAGTAGTTACTATACTTATAAATTACATTTTTAAATATTTTATTAAAAAAATATTTCAAAATAAAAAAATAGAAGGTACTTAGCCCATTTTGGTATCAAGAACAAGGTCTAAACTACTGGCGGTCAGAGCTCCAGAGAGAAGAACCTCCTTACATAATCAGCCTATAATGTTCCCACTGCTGGGACACATGCCTCCTCTCGATGAGAGGGAGTGGGCCGTAATCCACGACGCGGGTCCAGTGCGGCTTGGTAGATGTCACATGTCTTAGAATTTTTGGTTCCTCACGAAGTTTTCCTTCACCACTTTGAGAGCAGTGGTGATTAATTAAATAATTTACACAAAGTAAAGTGGCTGTCAGGGTTCGAACCTACTGACAATTCAATTATTTAGTACACTTAGACTGGCATAGTTTTTGCGGTTATTCACATTTTAGCCAGCCTATTTTCTGTAATACATCTAATAATGAAAATTTAGGTGAAGTGAGCTTGAACTGAGCTATCTCAGATTGTGTCTACCTTTTGCGCCCTAAACATGCAACCAAAGCAAATGTAGTGGTATCTACAACGCCACATGAGAACAACGCGTCATACTGACGTCACACAAAATCCTGCATCTCGCAAGCAAAGTTTACCGCGCAACTAGCATAGATACAACGGCCCGACATGAATCATCAGTAGTAGGCAGTTGCCCGCCAGACACAACACCCGTCTGGTAGGAAGATCTTCCCTTTTCTATGGAGGTTGAGAGAACTTTACACCTTGTTCCTCTCACCTCTATACAACCTCTCCGCTGCCACCAATAACGCCATAGAAGTGGCGACGTTTGGGCCAGCACAATTTAAATAACTGGAGGAAAAGAAGACTAGGTATTAACTATTGTTAGTTCGCGTCGCTTATGTTTTCTCGCAGAAATGATAAATGTTCCAGTTGGTTTCAAAACTTTAATTATTAAAAATTAATGTTTATTTGATAATATTTTTGTATCTAGTTATCGCTAAGCTAAACAGTGTGCCACCAACCTAAGCTCCTAGCTATAAATTTTACTATTTTAATCAAATAAACCTGGTCCTAAATCAAATCTACAGTTTATCGAAACGATATTTTATAATCAAACGAAAAATAACAATCCAGAATATACTTTAGGTACGTAAAATTCTATTATAAGCAATGCCTATTCTCGTTTTATGAAAATGTCTTAGTACCCACGTATTTCATAAATAAAAACAGAAAATATTAAATGTTTAGAACTACGAACTACCTACTTGCAAATATTATTCTGAGAAAACTGTCTGCAAACATTGGAAAATACTACTAATACCAGCCTATTAATAGTGCCCTAAACTTGCAACTTGAACCCCAATTCTGGGCGCTTTCCGAATTAGCTTTAATCGCTCACAGCGCTCAGATGCGTTCCGATTTAGATATTACGATTATGACAGCTGAGAGCTGTCGACAATTCGGAACGCCCGTGAACGCGCTCACAGTGCTTACTCAACGTCAAAACGATATTATTACAGTAATTCTTTGTATTAACACCACATTTCTTCTTCTTTGGTTAGGTGGCGACTGTCAGCCAGAAGCACAATTTCGAAAATGCCACGTTAGTTTAATTTTAAGTTAAGATGCAAATCAAAACAAAACACACATTGACACATCCTCACACACTGTCATTTTTGACAGCGCTTACGGTGATATTATTCTAGGGCATGGTCGGCGTTATCGCAAGATGGCGCATGTCATGACGTCATCTATGACGATTCACGGGACATCGTTATCGCGCTCACGCTAATTCGGTACGGGTTTAAGCACGCTCACATCGATTATTTCCCAACACGGAACGCAGGGTCTGTAATTTTTATTCCCTATGTAATCTTACCACGTGTAAACCACGTACGGTGGTCAAGGGTGGTATTTTGACTGTTCAAACCCACACAAATTTTCAAATCCACCATATAAATAAGATAAACCAAAATGCCAACCGTACATAGAATTCGAAACGCATAGTTTTCTATACACCTCCATTGCTCACGTAGATAAGCGATTATCAAGGAAATTGCTGTATTTACGTATCTCAGGCGATACGTGATCTGCAACCATTTGATGAAATTTAAGTCTTGGTTGGAGACAGTAGAAAGCTATGGATAAGTGGGAGAAATTATTAAATTGTGGTTTATGATGAAACGCTTTTCTATATTGATTTTAGGTTGGTACCTAAAGTGGGGCGATGTTGTTTTTTAGGATTCCGTGCCTCAAAAAGAAAAACGGTACCCTTATAAGATCACAGTGACAAAATCAAACTTCTAAGTCAATGCAATCAAAAGATACGGGCGTTTATGTTCCGGAATCAAAGCCTTTATGGTACTTCATGAAATTTGACAAGAAGCAATGTGTGTGACAAGAAGCATGTAGCATAAGTAAAGGAAAAAATCCGAAAACCTTAAGGTAGTTACATTACAAAAAAAAAAAAAAAAACCCGTGTTAATCGCTATCCTCCCATACCTACTGTAATTTGAAAACATTGTAAAACCCAATTATTTTTAAAAAGAGTAACCGTGGAGTTTCTTGCCGGTTCTTCTCCATAGGAAACGACCAATTGGAACCGTGCACCTAGCTTCTGACGTTTCATAAGTGCCCATGTAGGCTTATGTGAAATAAAATATTTTGATTTAAATTTTGATGAATCTATTTACATACCTACAAAATACGGAACACTCGTTGCGCGAGTTCGACTCGCACTTGACCGGTTTTTTAAAGTGCCCTGCGGTTTTGAGGTTTCCTGTTAATTCCGGATTTGGTTGCCGAGGAGAAATCTGTACCTACTGTGTTATGGCGCTACCTCGAAAATCTAAAATCCTCGAAAACCTTACTAAGCGAGCGAAAGTAATGCAATTACTTTTGAAACGCAAAAGAAGAGTGATGGCTATAATGTGCGTGCGCTCGGAATAAAACGACGTATTTGCCAAAACGAATTCACTCCTTTTTTAACAAAATAAATAAATTCAATTTAAAACTACTTTGAGTAAACTTTGATATGATAATTCTCAACCATGTTACCTAAGGGGATTGTAAAAAAAAAAAAATCCGCCATCTTGGAGCGGCGGCCATATTGAATTTAGTGTAATGTTACTAACTTTATCGTTTCTTACTCTTCAAGCCCATTCATTTGATACACATAGGAGTTGAAAATAAAAATCCGCCATCTTGGAGCGGCGGCCTTATTGAATTTAGTGTGATGTTATTAACTTTATCGTTTTCTACTATTCAAGCCCTTTCATTTGATACCCATATTAAGGAGATTGATAAAAAATATGTAGGTAATCCGCCATCTTGGAGCGGCGGCTATATTGAAATTATTACAATATTGAGTATTGCACATTGTATTGTTACCAGGGGGCCTAAAAAGGCCACTTTTGCAGAATCATAAAAGGAATTCATCAAATCATTATAAATCATAATAGACAGTTAACTGTTAAGTTAATCGTATCAAATCCCATTGGTGAAGGATTTTTCAGTTATTTTTTTTGTCTGTGCTTAAATACCAATCCAAATTTAATCCCAATCTCTTGCAACGAAAAAAAGCAAAATACGTTTATGATTCTGCCAAAGTGGCCTTTTTAGGCCCCCAGAACTACACGTGTAGGCAAAATTTCAGCTCAATCCAACCATACCAACAAAGGGTGGAAAAATGGTTTGCTAATTTTGCTTGTAAAAATATTTCTCATTCATCACAATAACATGCAAATCCTTTCCATTTGTAACAAAAATATGCTTTATTTCAGTTAAGTATACAAACAGATTTTTTTTCAAATAGATGTTCTTACTGTACCCGGGATGACAAAGGAGTACTAAATCAGTATAAACTGGGTATAAATATGAGTCTGTGTGATTTATGCGGGCCACTCACGATCAAGTTCACCGTCAAGTTTGCAGCGGACTTGATGTCGCGTCCAGTAAACTTGACGGTGTATGGCTATGGGTATGCATGATAAGTCAACTTATGTTGGAACTTGACGGTGAACTTGATCGTGAGTGGCCCGCATTATGTTCTTTATCTGTTTTATAGGGTATTTCTAGGGCCTCGTGACTATGTAGTTATTACTTAGTCACGAGGTCATCGAGTCATCGATCAGGTAAAACTACGCTTCCCGCATTCGGCCCGTGGATGGGTGACCATCATTACATACCCTTCCGTGCCTCCGTTGGTACTGGCTATAATTCGTGAACCATCTTTACTTAAGTTAAGCTGTTGCTCCCGGCTGTCATTCTTGGATCTTTGACAGTTGTTACGGGTCGTTAGAAGCCCGACAGTCTGCCAACCAGTCTTACCAAGGGGTATCATGTTGCCAAATAACTGGGTTGTGGAGGTCAGATAGGCAGTCGCTCCATGGAAAATACTGGTATTCAGCTGTATTCGGTTAGACTGGAAGCCGACCCCAACGTAGTTGTGAAAAGGATGACAGGCGGGACCAACGGCTTAACGTACTTTCCGAGCCACGGAGGGGAATTTTTAATTCAGTCTGTGTGTATGTGTATAATGTATAAGTCGCGTTAGTACGTCACTATTCATATAAATGATCACGTTGGTCGCGTATTCACGTGAGATTCGCTTATGGTTAGAACGTGGGGTCTTATATACATAAAAATATTTTGAGAAAACATGATCGTAGAAAAATCCTCAAGATTTAATTCGGATGAGAAATGCCAAATTCGAAATGAGAGAAGCCTTTATTCACTGCAGGCAATTTAAACGAAATACAACCACGTGACAACTTTTTTAATTTTACTGACCTACATTTCCATAAATTACTAGCTACAAGAAAATACGGACAAATAGACAATGCTCCCATACTTTAGTTAAAAGAAGTTAGAAAGGCGGCCAAATGCGAACCGGACTCACATGCGACCAATAATTGGTATATTATTATTGCACCACCGTGCAATAATAATATACCAATAATTTATAAACACTTCATATTTTAATTTAATACTCAAAAAAAAAAAAAAAAAAAAAATAAACACCGCAAAAATCTCTTTTCTTGTATGAATGAAGTTGCTATTACAAGAAGTGTGTTTTTTAGTTCAAATAAAAAATTAAATTAAAAAACTCGTTTCATCTAATTCTATTTGTTGTATAGCCGCAGAAGTAGTTACACATTCTGTGAAAATTTCAAGTGTCTACCTAAAGAGGTATGAGGAAGGAACAGGGTGTAAAGTTCATTCAAACTCTATAGAAAAGGGAGGATCCTCCGACCAGACGGGTGTTGTATCTGGCGGGCAACTGACCAATGATTCATGTCTGGCCGTTGTATCTATGCTAGTTGCGCGGTAAACTCTACTTGCGCGATGCAGGATTTTGCGTGACGTCAGTATGACGCGTTGTTCGCATGTGGCGTTGTAGATACCGCTACAACGGCCACTACGGCTATTACGGTTCAAAAGGTACAGCTGTGATCAATGATATTATAAGTAAAAAGGTGTTTTACACTTATAATATCATTGGCTGTGATGGACGGACGGCGGCGGAGTCTTAGTAATAGGGTCTTTAGGTACGGAACATACCTAGTGTGCCAAGATTGCATAAGTATGTACCTAAGCTGTCACGCCCTATATGCCTGGAGGCTTTTATTTAGGTGTTAAATATTTTCATAATTTTTTTTTTCTTTTGCTTGAAGGTAGTTAACATTCTATTTTTTGGTATATTGGCGTGGCTAGCTGATATTATGGTAAATTGTTTAATTTAATGTTCTGTGTCTCATAATATTATAAACTGCTTTGCATACTACATATTTTTATAATGTATCTCAACCAAATCAGAATTTTTCCAGTTTATAAGATTGGATCAAACTAGTTTACTCGATTATAAATAATTATACAACTTACATATACCACCAATCTTAATTAAACTCCCACAAAGCACTCACGTCCTTACAACCACAATAAACACATCACTACAATCACACACACAACATATTATACTCACACTTTAAACACAACACTTTAATTGTGGCACACCCATACTTCATAGTATTTTTTAATTTGTACCTAGTTATTTAAATACTGATTCCCTATCAACAGGCATGCCTAATTAGGGAATTCAGTGAGTCAAGTTCTTTTATGCTGCTGTAATGGTTCATATGAGCTTGTTTTTGGTGAGAGGACGGAGCAGTGCCTAGTTCCTGTAATACAGGTTAATTCCTAGCGCGGGACGGGGTCTTGCCCTGCTCTCCACTCTAACATGCCTATGTCTCTGTTCTATGTATGGCTGTAGTATATAAGTTACTCTGTACTCAAATGTTTTTGCTTAATAAATATTATTATTATTTCCTTTATTTCATTAAATCACATATAAATTATATTTTTAAATATTAGAATATAAAAAATATAAAAACATTTAAAAATATAAAAAATAGTAGCCCACCGGTATCGGGAACAGGGTCCAAGCTACCGGCGGTCAGGGCTCCAGAGAGAGGAACCTCCTAACAATGCGGGCCGTGTCCAGAAGTACCGCTTTCTGAATCAAGCCCTTGATCCAGCTGCCCAACGAGAGCCTCTTTAGGTGTTGGTCGAGGCTCTTGGCTATTAACCCATTGGCTGTCACGACTATCGGCACAATGGTTGCTGAGTCCACATCCCACATGTCGACAACCTCGCGAGCCAAGTCAAGATACTTGATCTGTTTATCTTTCTCGGCTTTCACGAGGTTCTCATCATGCGGGATTGTTATGTCAACAATCATTGCGCGCCGCTCTGATCGATCCACCACCACTATATCAGGCTTATTGGCAACAATAGTCCTGTCAGTGATGATGGATCGATCCCAGTACAATGTGATATTACCATTTTCGAGAACTGGGTCGGGCACATACCTGTAGTACGGCACCTCCGATTCCACAAGGCTGTATTTCAAAGCAAGCTGCTGATGGATTATCCTGGCTACAAGGTTGTGTCTATGCAAGTACTCTCCGTTAGCCAGACGAGAACACCCGGAGATGATATGTCTGATTGATTCCCCCGGCCGGCGACATGCCCGACAGATGTCAACCGTGCCGTCTTTCACAATAAATCTCCGGTAATTGTTCGTCATCATAACTTCGTCCATAATTGCACAAACAAAACCTTCGGTTTCTCCAAAGAGGTCACCGAAACGCAGCCAGGCTACGGACGCTAGTAGATCTACATCGGGTCCATGTAGGGCCCGGAGAAAGCGTCCGTGAAGCTCCTTACTCTGCCATACCTCCATGCGATCATTAGTGTCAAGCACTACTGGTTTGCGCCAGTTCTCTTTAGCCAAGGAGAGCGGGGTAAGGCCCTTGTCCACTATGACTACATCTCGATGCATTCCCACGTCGGTTTCCAGGAAATATTCCCTGAGACTGCATATCTCACGATTGTGGAGGGTCTTAGCATTTAAAAACCCTCGACCTCCACATTTTCGCGGGATATACAGCCTCATTACCGATGACCGTGGGTGATGCATTCGATTTGCAGTCAGCAGTGTACGGACCTTCCTATCCAGGGCATCGAGTTCGGTCTGAGTCCATTTGAGTATGCCGAAAGAGTACATCAAAACTGGCATGACCCAGCCGTTGAAGGCGCGCACCTTGTTTCCGCCTGATAGAAGACTATTAAGTACTTTTTTCAGGCGACCAAAGAAGCGCTCCTTCAACGATTGCTTCATGTCAGTAACATTGATCCCTAACGCTTCCGACATACCCAAATACTTATAGGTTTCGAATGCAGAGAGGGCTCTAAGGTTTGTGGAATCCGAGAGTTGAATTCCCACGGATTCCACAATCTCCCCTCGCTTTACATGCATGACCGCACATTTGTCCACACCAAATTCCATCCTAATGGCGCTACTGAAAGTTTGAGTTACTTTCAGTAGTTCCATCAGTTGCAATTTGTTGGGGGCAAAGAGTTTTAGGTCATCCATGTAGAGGAGGTGCGATATAACCTGACCTCCTCTCCTCAGCCGATAGCCTAGACTTGAATCCTCCAACAGTGTGCTTAGAGGATTCAAGGCTAAGCAGAACCAAAGTGGACTCAAACTGTCACCCTGAAATATGCCTCGCTCAATCCTTATCGGTTCGCTATTCCTCTGAATATTTCGACATCCTGGATAGCGAAGGACCGTCCTCCATTGCCCCATACACGACATCAGGAAGGTGCGCAGAGTTGCATCTACTTTATACAACTCTAACACCCTCATGAGCCATGTATGTGGCACCGAGTCATAGGCCTTCTTATAATCTATCCAACATGTCGACAGATCCTTTCGGAAACGACGAACCTGTTGGCTAATGGCCATATCAATGAGGAGTAGCTCCTTAGTACCGCGGGACCCATTCCTACATCCATTCTGAGAGACAGACATGATGGAGTTGGTGTTTATATGTTTGTTAATTTTAGTTCTCAAAATGGATGTAAGAACTTTATAGACCGTCGGTAAACACGTGATCGGCCTATAATTTTTGGGTTCCGCGGTGCTACCTGATTTATGGAGCAGGTGGGTAATTCCAGTCGTAAGGAACTGGGGTAGCGAACCAGACTCCAAAGCAGTCTGAAACTGAGATGCCAAGCGAGCGTGCGACCTTGAAAACCATTTGATCCAAAAGTTATGCAGCCCGTCCGGCCCTGGAGACTTCCAGTTAGGCAACGGACGAACTGCACAAGCTACATCTTGGGGGCAGATGGTGATAGCCCCCATGTCTAGTATTGGATCGCAAGCTCGCTCGACATCCCGAGCCCAATCACCTTCGGTGTGACTGACAGGCACCGACCAGATACTGCGCCAGAAGGAACACATGGCATCATCATCTGGCAGGCACGTCTCAGCCACACCTTGGTCCGGTCGTTCCCAACCCCTATAAACCCACCTTTCATCGCTCTGGAAGGTGCGATTCTGAGTATATCGCTCTACTCGCCGCTTATACCTACGAATACGATTCGCCCATGCATACACTTTCTGCTTCAGGAAGTCGATGCGCTCTGTGACACAAGACATATAGTCTTGAGGACTGATATCAGTCCCCAAGAACGCCCGCCTCACAAAGCGCATCACTCTAGGGCGAGTATTGCCCTCCCTGAAGCAGATTAGTTTGCCGATGAGCGTTCTGGCCCCACCAATACGGCGTTCAATCCTGCATTGCCAAGCTGGTACGGCTGGTTTCGGTCGTGTAGCTCTAGAATCATTGGCAAATTTGACGTGAGCTACACGACATGCCGCTACAGCCGCGCAGTACAGAATCGAATGAGTATCGGTGAGGTCTTCGCAGGTATCAAAATATTTTGACAACTGCGAATCCAGGACCGCCACCAGCGCCCTATTTTTGTTATGCATGGGCAAACGAGGTAAGCGTGGCCTAAGTTCGGGCGACATGAAGCGATATTCCTGAATCGCATCCTCCAAAGCACTCCTCAATTCCTCATTGCACTGGGTACTTACATTTGTATCCATATTATTACTCCCCTCGTCATCATGACTTCTATTAGACTGCGGTAATATTACAGCAGTCTGCGACAGGGGGGCGATGATATGGCTACTCTGCATTTCATTTCGCAGGCGATCAAGTACAGTGTCATCCAACATATGATTACGCTGGATGACCCGCACCTGATCCGACAGTCGTTGTGCCGAAACGTTGACATCTGGTTCAAGCACCTGAAAAAGAGAGAGCATCCGAACACGGTACGCGGTCAGAATGTTTCCCCCCTCTGTAGCCCCATAGTATGAGCGCATGACATTTTCATTGATGGATCGTGTCCATCTCATGCGCTGCACACTACCGCCGGGAGCTGGGACCCTATCAGAGGCCGGTGGGCCTCGAAGTCCTAAGCCGTCCGGCGGCCGGCGTCCTCCCCGTCGACGAGCAGGTGGTGGCGTCGTGGGCGGGGAGAAATACTCGTCGCTCGAGCTCGACGCAACTGCCGCGGCCGGTGTCGTCACAGCGCTCACAGTGGGGCTGGGTACCGGCGGTGGCGAGGCGGAGCTGAGCGAAGAGTCCGGAGGTGGTAGGCGTGCGAGAAGTCTAGCGGCAGATCTTGTCAACATTTATCCTATTTCTTGTCTTCTTGTTCGTTTTTATACAGCATTATATTGTAATCTTTGTTGAAGGTGACATGACAGATGTCACCTCCTCCGGTTCGGCAATTTTTGGTATAATATTATCAAAATATGGTCCATTGAAGTACTATTTCTCTATAAGATTTATATTAAAATTGAAAAGTTATAGGGCTATGGCTGTAGTAATTCCAAATGCTTATCAAAACTGCTTTTATAAAATAAATTACATAAACTGTAAATTGTTGGACCTGTTGACATTGGTGTTGCCTTATTATTATTATTATTATTATTATTATACCTACTATTGTGTATAGAAGCAAAGTTTTAACTGAACAGACAGCTGTGCTGCTGGGGAGTTTGTTGCGCCACTTCTTCCCAGCGAAAGCACTAGGAAGTGGTGAAGGGCGGGCGTTTTGGGGGACTGTCTTATGTAAAGAGTGTAGTTGTTGTGTAGTTTTTTGCCACCGACTTCCGAAATTAAAGTTATTTTTCACTTTGTAGTGTTTTTTTTGGAAGTCGGTTTTTTTTTTTGTTAAAAAGTTTTTATTTCCCGCCTTTTAGCGAGTCTGTTTATAATTTATCTAAGTTACAATAGCCTAATGTCAACTTGCTCATCGCCTTCATCAAAATATTGCTTTTCCCGATGCAGGGAAATTCATTGTTAAGAGTTCTCCTGGTATTTCACCATCAGCTCCATTTCACCATTCGCATTGTGATGAGCATAACTTGCTTAGCAACCATAATAAAGTAATCGAATCGCAACCCGTAAAATACTTATTATTGAGTAGTTCCGGTGGCCATCTGTGGTCTTCATCATCAGTTCCACTTCACCAAATAGTGCTTTTCGAGAGCAAATGCACGAGTTACTTTAAAGAATACCAAAATCGCTATAGGTGTGCCTATAATATTTGAAGAGTTCTTTCGATTTCTCCAGGATCCCATCATCAGATCCTGACCTGATGACAATGGGACCACCTGGAAAGTATACCCTTTTAAACAAAAAAATATTTTTTGAAATCGGTCCAGCCATCTTCGAGTAATCGGGGAACATACTTAATAAAAAAAAACGAAAAAAAAAGATTCCGACGAATTGAGAACCTCCTCCTTTTTGAAGTCGGTTAAAAAAGCAGGTACTACGTGCCAAAGTTCGTCCTATCAATTAGGTCATCAAGGTATTAAGCAGTTACTTCTATGGCAAGGTCACGCGACGATGTCGGTCAGTTTTCACGCACAGCTTTATATTTAACTGTCGCTTATTAATGGTCAAACGGTTAATGTTCTAATCGCGTTTTGCATGCCATACCCTAACTGTTATCATGCCCTTTAGCACTTAAGAAGTAGATCTTTGTTAACAGTACGTTGACATACATTTTTAACATTATATTTCATTTATTTATTTATGTACAGGAGAAGAGGCTAAATAATAACAGCCGAACGGGTCGATCGAAGGTTCAACTATGCTTGCTGCGGTCGGTGCCTGGATGGGTGAACATCCGTTAGGTACATATCAAGACCACCCTGTGCCTCGGAAAGCACGTTAAACCGTTTTTCCCAGCTGTCATTCGTAGGTCTTCGACAGTTACGGGTGATTAGAAATCCATAAGTTTGACAACCAGTCACGGGATACCGTTTCAGGGATAAACCGTCGTGATGTTATAGAAAGAAAGAAAATAAAGAAAGAAAGGAAAGAAAGGAAAAAGAACAGAAAAGAAAGAAAGGAAAGAAAATACTTTTGCTTGAGGCAACCATGACGCAAAGAAAGAACTAAAAGTCAGAAAGAGCAAGTGTGGAATATTTGTTGTGGGATACTTAATATAAAGCTCCAGCATATCCTGGACAGTCAGCCCTGCTAGTACTAACTTGGCTAACTAGCTTATTTTTAGACCATGGTATAAATTACTATTCCTGCATAACTTCTGCTAACGTTGACGTGAAAGAAGTAATAATTGTAAACAGTTCTGTCATGTTTTAAAAACATTCGTCAGCTTTATGTAATCAAAATTATAATTAATAGTATCAACGTTGATAAATGTTTGTACGTGCAGAAGGAAAATTCCCGTCATAAAAAACGTTAAAAATCTAGTCGCAATCTCGTCTCAGCAACAGTCACTGTCAAAAATGCTGGAAAATTTGGAGATTTTTTGACAGATTGAGACTGCGATCAGACTGTGAACGTTCTTAAAATTACTATTAATTAATTTGAAAATGTTCAGTCTTCAGAATCCACAGAAACATCCAATATTCCATAGAGCCTGAAGACTAAGGTCTTCAATCAGGGCGTCCTGCCAGTTATGACTTACTGAGTCGAAACATAGACACGTACGGCTGGTCTATAAATCCAAGGTCGCTCAACGAGCTATGGAACGGGCTACGCTTGGAGTCTCTCTGAGGGATCGAATCCGTAACGAGGCGATCCGGCAGAGAACGAAAGTTGTCGACATAGCTCACAGAATAAGCAAGCTGAAGTGGCAATGGACCGGCCATATTAGCCGTAGAACCGATGACCGTTGGGGTAGACGTGTTCTTAAGTGGAGACAACGAATCGGTAAACGTAAGGTGGAACGCCTTCAGGCTAGTTGGAGTGACGATCTTCGCAGGATGGCCGGTAGCAGCTGGATGAGAGTTGCCGAAAATCGAGTTGAATGGCGTGCAATATCCGTATGTCACTAACGGGATGCAGCAGAAGTGTACCTGGCATATGCTGAGCTGGACTCCCATTTGGTGCAACCATGAGACACACACCGCCCATTAGTGATCGACCGTTAAAGATGTATATGAGCTAGGTGTATATGGGTCAATTTATCTTTTTAATCTTTGTTATTTTTTTTCACCATTTTTGATGTTTTTAATACAACCTGTATTGTGTCTTTTGTTGCACTAAATAAACGTTTTATCTATCTATCAATAGGAGAGGCCTGTGTCCAGCATTGGACTGCTCTAGGCTGATGATGAGTCTTCAGAATTACAATAAAAACTGCATGTCCAGGTTTCCTCAAGATGTTTTCTTTCACCGTTGTCAGAGATGTCTAAGATAAACTTAGAAAGTACATTATAGATTGAAAAAGTCTCGTTCATAATTATGATTAAAAGATAAGTGCTTCAATATAGTATTTATGAGAAAGACAATACAACAATTATTAAGGTACAATGAGGAGTCGATAAGTATCTTTATTTATTTATAAAAAGTTTCATCTTCATAATGCTATATTAATTATTATGAGATGTACATAATCAAATCTTTCTATTAACGTTATCTAAGAAGAGAAAGCCATGTGATTATCTTAATATTGTGGAAATGCTTATTATTAAAGTAAATCATATATTATAAAAAAAAAGTTTTTTAATATGGTTTTCGGATTTTTACCTTTACTTGTGCTACATGACCTTGCTTCTTGGCAAATTTCAACATCGATTCATCGAATTTCATCGTCAATGGGAAGTACCCTATAAATTTTGATTAACTTGAGACTGTCGAAATTTACGTTTTTTGTGGCATAAACGGCCGTATCTTTTTTTTCACAGCTTCAAGGAACTGTAGACCTAAGTATATGGGTTTATTTTCAACTCGATTCCTTTACGCGTTCCCGAGATAAAAGGTCTTGACAGATAGACAGGTGGACAACAAAGTGATCCTATAAGGGTGCCGTTTTTTTCTTTTCAGGTACGGAACCCTAAAAAAACAAGAATGTACGAGTTTCTTTCAGCTGAATTTTTTATTCATAGGATTCCACCTGGGTGACAATAATAATCCTCCAAACCGAATGTCGGCAATGGCGGCTCAGCGGAGACTGGCCTTCGACGAAGGGAATATTAAAGTGCACAAATCTATATGTAATGGAGGGGCCCGTGTTTAAATAATAACAGCCGCACAGGTCGATCGATCAGGTTAAGCTACGCTTGCCGTGGTTGGTCTGTGGATGGGTGACCATCTTTACATACCGTGACCCCTCCGTGCCTCGGAAAGCACGTTAAGCCGTTGTTCCCGGCTGTCATTTGTGGATCATTGACAGTCGTTGCGGGTAGTCAGAAGCCCGAAAGTCTGACAACCACTCTTATCAAGGGGTATCGTATTACCCAGTAACTGGGTTGTGGAGGTCAGATAGGCAGTCGCTCCATGTAAAATACTGGTATACAGCTGCGTCCGGTTAGACTTGAAGCCGACCCTAACATAGTTGGGAAAAGGCGGGCAGATGATGAAATGTGATGCCAATCCACCTAGACCGGGGAGATATCCGGCTCAGGCCCAACAGCTTATCGTTTAGTTTAACGTACTTTCCGAAGCACGGGGTGACAGACCGCCAACTTCCCAGCTCCGGGCTGCTGCTAAGAATGGCCTAATAGAAAAACCCAACAAAACTTTGCTCCATCCAGAAATCGAAACAAAGACATCATTTGCAGCAATCACTTACCCCACCAGACCAATGGGGCAGTCAAGATATATGTATATCTAACTAGCTGCGCCCCGCGGTTTTACCTGCATAAGTGTCGATCCCGTGGGAATATCAGGATAAAAAGTAGCTATATGTTAATACAGGGTGTCAGCTACCTCCATACAAAATTTTATCAAAATTGGTCCAGCCAGTAGAAGAAGTAACAAACATTTACACACACACTCACAAACTTTCGACTTTATAATATTAGTGTGATTTATGTATAGTAGATAATATCGTTGTCCAATGTCTCATACACAGTTTCACATTTATATAATATCTTTGTTTATATTATTTGCGCAGATATAATGTGTTACTGTTTGTTTGTCCCAAATAAATAAATAAATAAATAAATACACATAAGGTAGCCTTTGCAATGACACTAGAACTAGCCACAATCCAGCTACCATATGTTTACAGATTTAAAAACATAGCGACACCAGCTAGAACAAGGAAAATATAAATCATTTCAGAAGTCCGTATCTTTACAATTTATTGTTATGAGACAGTATGAGACCCTGTAAAACATTATCTGGTTTTCTCAAATGGAAAAATCCATAATAAAAAAAATAATAAAATTCTCTCTCGTATATTGAATCATGACGTGTTGACACGATAATGCAATTGCTAGTGATGTGCTCAGTTTAATATCCGAAATCGGTTCATAAAAAGTTGTTTAATATCCGAAACTCGTATATTTTGCAGATGGTAGGTATGCTGAAAATTGAACTAGCAAATTGGATATTGGAATATTGAATATGTTTTGCGTTTGTAGGTAAACTATATTGTGTAGTTTAGCACATTATTGGTATCGAGATAATCTTAATTTAAAATCAGGTAAGTTTTTGCTTATCATAATATGATTCTGAGTCCACCCACCTTATAATCTTAATAATAGCAGAAGTCAAGAGTGATTGATTTAGTATTGTATTTTTTTTTAAACTTTGCCCCACACTAGGAATTTTTCCTGTATTGTGGGTGCGATTACAAACATTTAAACTTACACACACAAACAGCCAGGCCCGGAACAACTACTTGTAGGTCATACAAATATTTGTTCCGTGCAGGAATCGAACCCGCAACACGCAGCGCAGCAGTCAGTCGCTTAACCACTGCGCCAACCGCGCCGTGAAATTATTGCATTTTTTTTTTACCATAATTTTCTTTGACAATTTGAATTTTGTTTGACAGTCAATTTTAAGACCTAATAAAAATACAAGTGTACAGTCACGATCATAAGAATGTACACTTGGCTTTATTCAAAGCCAAATTTCTCCTTTATTTTTAAAGGAAATTTTATGTTATTATGAACATAGTATTTTCGAACCCATTAGTTTATGTAGTGTCGTATTTCAACCGTTGCATTCGTTCATTTCACGAAAAAATCGCAATTGAAAGTTGCCAAGTGTCGACATATTAGTGCTCGTGACTGTACCTCCAGGCAAATTTATTAAACTAGATATATTTTTAGCCCGTTTAGCCCGTTTGCAATTTCTCAAGATGGAACTCCAACACCATTTCCATTATATTGAAGATCTTTCATAAAATCCAAAAAGGAGACACGGAGAAATTGTTTTATTTTCAAAAACGAGTACTTTTATGAGAGCAGAGCTAAGTAATGTGGTAGGACTTGAGCAATGTTAAACATTACTTTAGCTCTTATTTCTAGCGGACCATCGCCTGCGAACGTCTCAGCGTGTCTTTGTAATTATTTCCGTTCCCATTCCCTAGTTGACTTTTACAACGAGTTGGAAATTATATGTGTTTTAAGCTCTATTTTCACTTTCAGAGTAAATGTTACTTCTTCTTATAAAATAATAGATGTTTGTTAAGCTTTATGTATGACGGAGAAGGTATGTGTGTCTCGTTATTATCAGCCATATTTTAACTACTGTGGGCGTACTATGGGAAGTATTGGTTATTGCGCAATAGAAAAACCGTTTGCAGTTGAATTTCACGAACAAATTAATCATACTAGCGAATCACACACTGTACGTCCACGATACAACCAGATACGGAACGCGGGACAGTTTATGACCACATGTTGTTTGTACGATGTCCAATGTCCAAGCTCCACATCGTTTTGTCGCGCTGTCGTCGACCCCCGGGGACGAACTCAGGCTAGATTCTCTCAAGCGCCACCAGATGGCTCTAGCGTTCCGAATAGTCAAACGAATGACCGGATACCCGAGACCGACATGTATTTATTGTAAATGGTATAACAGAGTCTACCTGCACTATTGTCAATCCTTCTTTCTTTAAATTCATCCAAAGGTTGTCTTAAAATACTTTTAGCGATAAGACCGGCAATTGCAATTAATATGGTATACTTACATAGTGAAGAGTAATTTCTTCTATTCTAGTAGATTGATAAGTTTATGAAAGTCATACTAAATGTTTGGGTTACTATACAAGATTAAGAAAGCTATCAAATACTCACGATATTTTTCATTTTACTTACAAAATAAAAATCAATACTAATTTATAAATGCAAAAATGTGTCTGTCTGTTACCTCTTCACGCTTAAACCACTGAACCGATTTAAATGAAATTTGGTACACAGATAGATTGAGTCCCGGGAAAGGACAAAGGATAGTTTTTATCCCCATATTCCCACGGGATCGACACTTATGCGGGTGAAACCGCGGGGCGCTGCTAATTTACTTATAAATATTCAAAATAAGCCGACACCCAAACACATTCCGTCTACAGTATTGAGCTGTAGGTATTTCTATTTGAAAATATCCGAAAATAAGGGCACAGTATCCGCACATCACTAGACTGACAACCACCTACTGTTTACCTGTAGGTACTCCAAAAATCTCTCTTTCCATTTCAGCAACACACATTTTTCACTTACCCACATTACCGAATGTATAATTTAGAGCCGTACCATCTGAAACGTAAATTATATTTAGATTTTGTTTACCGCGTTGGGTTTACCTCTAATTCAAGGTTAGTGTTGAAACTGATTTGCGAACGTGGAAATTGGGGCAAGATAGTGATGGGATACTGAAAGATTTATTCAGTGTTTTTTTACTAAATATTCACTTCTTAGGAAAGTGTGAGTCAAAGATTTAATAGATTTATTTTGTGTTTTAAAGAAACACAGATGGGTTTGGAATGTCGGATTTTAGATATTAGTTTCCAGTTGGTCGATTTCTAAGAAGTAGAACTATGTAGAGTTGAATAATCGCGAGAAAAAATAAAAGGTAGGCGTTCGAATTACTTTGTCCTCTTTATCAACATCATTGAAAATCTGATCTATAGCCAGCTGCAGTAAAATGATAGCTATGTGTTACTTAAATGATTGAAATTGGCGTCTTATTGTTTATTCGCGGTCATCCATCAAGTCTTGTTTTTCAAGAACTTTTTTTTTAATAAAACTTATTTCGTATCTCTAAACTCAGCCCGAAATGAAACTAATACAATCTGAGAAAGTTAGTTAATAGATTTTAAACTTTATCACTAAAGCATATTAAGGTTCAAGGTTGGGAAAATTTGACAGTTTCGGGTAGCTTGATGTGCTAGTGTCTGTACCATTTCCATTGAAAGCAGTGGTGGCCCAGTGGTGAGTTGTAGGCCGTAGGTTCGAACCCAGACAGGCGCATCACTTTGTGTTTTTTTCATCACTACTGCTTTCAAAACTGTGAAGGAAAACATCGTGAGGAAACCGGCATGTCCTAGAACCAAATTAGAAATAATATTGAAGACATGTGACATCTACCAACCCGCACTGGGCCCGCGTGGTCCAGTTACCGTTACGGCCCACTCCCTCTCACAGAGAGGAGGCCTGTCCCAGCAGTGGGAACATTCTAGACTGATTATGTATGTACCACTTTTCATAGAAAATAAAGATATTATATTCAATTCTTATAAAGAAAAAAATATCAGAAGGAAGCCACACAAATGTCCTAATTACCACAAAGACCCTTCCTAAGGGCCGTCTCCACGATAGTCTCGCCGTGCCATCAAATTTTCGCCGCGATGATATCGCCGTGTGGAGGCACGTAACACGTCCTAAGATTAAAGTATATTGAAATAGAAAGAAAAGAAAGAAAGAAAAAGTATTTATTGCGACTCGTACAGGAAGATCACAAACTAAACTAAACACAGTAAAATAAAAATCCAAGTTATACAAAAAAAAAAAGTTACAAAAGGAAAATGAAACAAAGTCCTATACGAGGCCAAAAGGCTCAGTCCTATCTCAGCATGATGCTGCGACATTTAAAAAAATAAATGTCTAATATTCTGATAGGGCCCGCTGTGATGTCACGGGCAGTTACAGATATAAATAAATATGTAAAATATTAGCAAATAAAAAAAAATCATTTAAATACATGTCACGATAATAATATCGCCACGATTCTCACGCTCGTGGAGATGGCGCCCTTACAGAGAAGAGGTCGGAGAACTAGCAGTGAGAAAATTACAGACTGATTTTACAACGAAACCCCTTAGTAATTTTATATGACAATGATTATGGTTCTTGGTAATTTTATTCTTGGTAAAATGTTTACGTCATAAGGAAAAATGTGCCACAGAAAAAATAAAGCTACCGAAGTTATGTTTGTAAGAGTATCATGATATTTTACTTTTACTAATAAGAATATTTTCCTCGTCTCTAGTAACATTTATATACTTTCATGTTTATGATGAAAGAGATGTATTTATACTTTGTAATTGGATTAAACTTCGTCTTCGTGAAATTTCTTGCTTCCCCATCCCACCCCGTCGCATTGCATCGCCTGCCCGCGCTATTACTTCGTATTCGCTTAGATAAACGAGTACATTATGTCAGATCGTCATAGTACCAAACCTGTAGGTATCAATTAAATTTAAACGTGTTACTTTATTAATGTTTTAAATAATTTTCTTAGAATCCCAAGATAATCTAACTAACTATTGGATAACGGCTATTGAGTATCGGTGTAGTTTCTTGCCAATTCTTCTCCATACGAACACTACCTTTTGGAAGGGGCGACTAGAATCAATTTTATTACCGACTTCACAAAAAGGAGGAGTTTTACTGTAATTTTTGACGTTCAAAAGTGCCTTTAACCCTTAGTATGCCGTATGTACACCGAGACACAATGGCTTTTTAATTGTTTCTGTAATTCAACTTTGCCTATTGCCTATTGCCTATTTGAAATAAATGATTTGACTTTGAAATTGACTTTGCTAGGATGAGAATGAAATGTAGTTCAAAAATGAACTAATTTATATTTACTACTAGCTGTGCCCGCGACATCGTTCGCGTGTGTGTCGGAAAACAAATTGGATTTCATGGCTTTTAATGTTTTTACGCGATACCTACCCTAATTCTTTTCAAATAAAAGTAGCTTAAATTATTCCTCATAACATCAGCTATCTGCTAGTATCTATTACCCAGTAGCTGGGTTGTGGAGGTCAGATAGGCAGTCGCTCCATGTAAAGTACTGGTATTCAGCTGCATCCGGTTAAACTGGAAGCCGACCACAAGATAAGAAAGGCTAGGCAGATGATGATGATCAGCTATCTGCTAGTGAAAACTCCTTATCCTATCCGTTTCCGAGATTAGAGGAACCAAACAGACACATAATTTTTTTTTTTGCTAATTAATAAATGTCAGACTAACAATGGGCTAAACATACGACCCAATGGGTCCCTCTTAATGGCAAACGACATCGTGGCAGGCCCAGACGGAGATGGCGGGATGAGCTGGACTCCTTCAACATTCACACACAACTTCATAATTTTAGTGAGCTAATAATCAACGATATGAATGAGTAATTTGTTTTCATAAACTTATTATTTTACAGATAAAGTGGCGTCTTTATCTGTAAAATAATACGTTTCACATCAAGCTACTACAATGTGTCAAATGTATTTAATAGATTTTCAACTTTATCGCTAAAGCATAAGGTTCAAAGTTGATTGGGAAAATTTGACAGTTTCGGGTAGCTTGATGTGCTGGCGTCTGTAGGTACATAATGAAGAATATTCTATTCTTACTTCGTTAGCCATTGCATGTAAACTCCCCACTACTTCTTCTCCCTTCTTCTTCATTCCAACCAGCCTGTATATGAAGTCATTCTGTAGCCAAAAGTTTACTCCTCTGTTGATCACAATATTGTTCACGGAAAAGTACATGCACTTTTCCGTGAACTCTACGTCATCAATAACGTCTATTCCAAACGTACCGACTTAGCATCATTCATCATCACAGCAAAAATCTTACAGTAATAATCGAAAAAATCATAGTTACCTACCACAAAGTGTTTCTAATGCATTATTCTTTAAATATGGATGGTGATCAAATACTCCTTTTACAACATGAGGTTCCGCAGAACTAACCAGCTTTTTAGACTGTACTGGCGTCTGTACCTATAGGTAACTGAAATACAATTTTATTTCACTTTTTATCACCTCGCTACGCCCTAACCCAATTTTACGACTTCTGGGAACGACAACAAACTTATACATTCTATTTACCATTTCTATCTAAACCCAATTTCATTCCAGACCAGACCAATACCTATGTAAAATTTTCTCGACTACAAATTCTACCCAATCCACTTACCTACCCCCTTACTAATAAACGTATTGTATATCAGATGAAATAGTTACACACCGATTGGTCTCTTTCAGTCGTCAGTAATTTGACTTTCGAAAAAAGAAGACAAAGCGTTGTGTAACTATACAGACGCTATACAACGTAAGGGGGTTATTGGTTAAGAATCTATAATTAGGTATGTGAAGAGTTCTGAAGGCCAATAAATTCTCGTAGTTTAAGACGTTCAAAATCTAGTCGCGGTCTCATCTCAGCGACAAACAAATGTCAAAAACTTGTAAAAATGTAGGGAAATTACAGGTATTTTTGACAGATTGAGACTGAGAACGTTCTTAAAATTACGTGAATTGAACATCTGAACTTTTTTTTTTTTTTTTGCGGATGGGAAATCATCAAATGACCCCTCCCGCTCTGGGTGGAGCGGAAGGGAGTGTCAGACTCTTACTGACTAAAACCCACCCGTGTTCCTTCCTTAGCCCTTTATGTTCCGGGCCAGCGGTAACCCTTTCGGACAATCCCGCTGACCTTCGGACAATCCCGCTGACCTTCGGACAATCCCGCTGACCTTCGGACAATCCCGCTGACCTTCGGACAATCCCGCTGACCTTCGGACAATCCCGCTGACCTTCGGACAATCCCGCTGACCTTCGGACAATCCCGCTGACATCTGAACTTGACATAATAATATTTGTAAGAGCGTTTACGCCGCACGGCATTTCTTACAAACTTTCAAGCCCTTATTTTTCATTTATAATATTAAGTGTGGATTCGGCGAAAAACAGACTACCGAACAGGAGCCACTTCCAAAAAGCGAGCTCTATATATCATCCATACTCTCTTACCCTGTGGCCTGGCAATTACCTCCGTACATTGCCCTTTCAGCGCGTGTAACGTAGAAAATGCAAGTGTAACATGATACGGGGAAAATGCAAGTGTAACATGATACGGGGAAATTCTACGGATTATGTTGCAGTTGTGAGCAAGTAAAAGTTTCGTAGTTTATTTCGGATTATAGAATATTCGTGGTTGAGTTTGTAGCAACCTCAGTCTGTTCAATTTCCTACCAATCTCAAGCTTGAACATAATATGTATTTTATTTTGTAAAATAGATGGAATCTGCTTGAATCTGTAAGTCGGCAGCACATCATGCTACTACAATGTGTCAAATTTCTTTAACAGATTTTCAACTTTATCGCTAAACATTAAGGTTCAAAGTTGATTGGGAAAATTTGACAGTTTCGGGTAGCTTGATGTGCTAGTTTTTTTATGTAACTACAAATTTACGGTTTTCGGATTTTATCCTTTACCTACTTGTGCTACATGATCTTGCTTCTTACCAAATTTCATGATTCTAGGTCAACGGGAAGTACCTACTTTATTATAAATTTTGAATCCCTTGAGAGTGTCTTTTTGTCGTATAATCTTTTTGATTTTTTCACGGCTTCAAGGGACTGTAGACCTAAGTATAGGGTTTTAATTTCGACTCTATTAGATTAAATGAATTAATACTACTGCGATTTCAAACAAACGTCTTACAATACAATACTTGTGAAATATATAAATTGTTAAGGGGGCCAGGTGACCACTTACAGGTTTTGTAAAAAACTTAGTTTTGGCGCCAGTTTTCCACAAATTAAGTACAAAATTGTATCTGTAGACTAATTTAACTTTAAGCTGTAATTTGTGGTCAGAAAATAAAATCTATTCTATTCTGTATAGGCATGGATGTTACCAACGCACTAAAAAAATACAAATAACTATATGAAAACACCCACAAGAACAAAGCAAACATGATTATCTAGCTGACCGAATTTGTCCCACATTCCGGAAATTGATCCCGTTGTTCGTACGAAATTGGACTTTTCGTCAACTCGAATCAGTCGTCACAGCCTCTGTTAGTTCGTCAACCTAACTTAGTTTTCTGTCTATTGAGTTAAATGGAAAAACACAGCCTTAAGCCAAAAGCGTCAGTTATTTACAGAATTACTAGCAGCGGCCCACGTTTTCACCCACATAAGTGTCGATCTCGTAGGAATATCGGGATAAAAACTATCTATGTCCTTCCCCGGGATGAAATCTATCTCTCTGCCTTTTATCGAAATCCGTTCTGTGGTTTAGGCGTGTAGAGGTAACAGACAGACAGACACACTTTCGCATTTATAATATTAGTATGGATATTATTATTTACTTGCCATATCTTTCAAAGTAAGGTTGACACGTATTACCTATTTCCTTTTTGTCGCGGCTGTGAGGCAAAAATTATTCTAGTAGGTATTCTCGTAATTACATGCCTACGGTACTATGCCAAATAAGCATTTTTCTTTCTATAATCCCATACAAATAAAAAAATCATCACTATTATGGTAAACCACAACCTTAATTCACTACAGGCCCTAAAATGCTCTGTTTCACACCCCATAAACTAACTTTTACTATCAATCCGAAGGGAAACCATAAATTTCCAACATTACACAATATCAATAAAATCAAAAGAAAAAGTGAGCAAAACCACGAGCCGTAGATCTGTAAGTTATACGGCAGGGGTAGTGAACCTTTTCATGAAATATATTCTTACGAAGCAATAAGACAGGCCGGCTAATAGCCGATTCTTATAATATTACCTATATTTATTAATAATCCTAGACTCTTGTATCTTTACCAATAATGAAGCAAACACCTGGAGGGCAATTCTAGTAATTTTAAGAACTTTCACAGTCTGAATCTGTCAAAAATACGGCTAATTTCCGTACATTTTGACAAATTTTTGACATTTCTTTGTCGCCGAGATGAGATTGCAACTAGATTTTGATCGTTTTAAATTACGAGAATTGGCCTTCTGATAGCTTTACATAGTAGACCCTCCCTTAAGGAAGCAGAAGATATCACAGGTATTTGCTTAGGATTTTATTTGTATGCCCAGTTTGGCAATAAGAAATGATACCATTGGTAAACAAAACGTTTTTGTTTCTAGGAACCAAGCGTGCAAAATGGGGTTCGAGCACTGAGGGCTCTGTACCACCAAACCATTCATGGTTTACCTTTTGTATAATAATTTTTCACGATAGAGGTTACACGTATTCTGTGAAAATTTCAATTATTAACTACTTATGACGGTCAAAAAGATACAGCTCTGTTATAGTAAAAACAGATGAGGGGTGTAGGCGTAGGATGCCAGTGTAATTTTTTGGTTACGAAACCCAAAAAAGATGTCTACAATATTACAAAAACTGGTCAACTGCGAATCGGACTCGCACACGAAGGGTTCCGTACCACAAGGCAAAAACGCCGAAAAAAATCGCGTTTGTTGTATGGGAGCCCCTTACCTTAAATATTTATTTTATTTTGTTTTAGTATTTGTTGTTATAGCGGCAACAGAAATACATAATTTGTGAAAATTTCAACTGTCTAGCTACCGCGGTTCTTGAGATACAGCCTGGTGACAGACAGACGGACGGACGGACGGACGGACAGCGAAGTCTTAGTAATAGGGTTCCGTTTTTACCCTTTGGGTACGGAACCCTAAAAAGATCGACAGGTCAAAGGTTTACCATCCCTGCTATTCGGTTTCAATTTGCGCAGATCGTATTATACATACCTTCGATTCTAGATCATTTAAATAGCGAATCAGGAGCGTTCGGTTGACATTGATCTTGTGGCTTCCGTCGCACGCGCAACGCAGACCGACATCAATATTATTATTTATTTATTTTATTTTTATTATTTTTCTTGTTGCTAAAGTGAAGTGTTGTGTATTCTGTGGTGTTGACGTGATTTTTTTAATTAAGAGTAAGTAGTTTTTTTGGGAATTTTTAATTTTTTAGGGGTGTCATTGCCTTTTTTCGTCAGGTATAAATAAAATATTATACTGTTTTATAGGGCGCCGTAAAATCGAAATTAAAACTAAAAGTAATTTATTCAAACTATGGCTGAAAATAATCACTTTTTTAACATCAAAACTGCACAGGCCCCTTAAACGACCGCCTTTCTCAATAAAAAAAAATCCGATAAAATACGTTTAAACATCATGTTTTTTTTTCGAATTATCCACTTTCCCATTTTCTAAACCTCTTTGTAATACATTTCTAAAGCTTCTATTCAAAATTCAATGAAAAACATTAACTTTTACGCTACCTATTCATCACACAAACGTGTGAAAAGAAAATCATTCTTTTTAAACCCAATTCGTAATCAGTAATCCCTTGAAAGAAGATTTCGAAAATAATCCCTTTTTACACATCTGTTGAATGTCTGAAATCTTGGATGTTAACTTGAATGATAAGTCATGGATAGCCAAAGATGATGTTTTATTGAATATATTTAACTACCACGTAACTAATGCTTTATGAATGAGTACAGCTGATTATGAACGCTGATCGGGTACTGTCACGTTTACACTATAATTTGTGCAAGGCAACGGAAAAGTGCTGATCTCTGCAATGCGCGCGTGCCATGTACGATACCTGACTCGTACACTAAGGGTCCTTTAGTGTTCTTTCTGACTTATCTTCTTTTTGCTCGACTCCTGAGAGCTGTAGCAATACGTTAAAATATTCTCAAGAATTGGGTTAACAAATGCAAAAATATTTTCTACGACTGGTACTTCCAGAGGTTGCGTGTGCCTCGGAAAGCACGTTAAGCTGTTGGTCCCGGCTGTCATTCGTGGATCTTTGACAGTCGTTACGGGTCGTCAGAAGCCCGAAAGTCTGATAACCGGTCTTACCAAGGGGTATCGTATTTCCCAGTAACTGGGTTGTGGAGGTCAGATCGGTTGTGGAGGAGGCGGTCGCTCCATGTAAAATACTGGTATTCAGCTGCATCCGGTTAGACTGGAAGCCGACCCCAACATAGTTGGGAAAAGGCAGGCAGATGAGTTCCAGAGATTAGAACGTTCAAACAATAAACTCTTCAACTTTATTATATTAGTATAATTATGGATTACACTTACTGAAATCATGAAAGCCTTCCCATTTGAAGCTATGTGTTTCAGCTTAATATTGCGGTATAAGCACAAATTGAATTTCAATCTGAGTTTGACTTGAGACGCTCCGGTTTGATATTGCGTCAGGGCTGCCAGCATGACCATAAAATATATTTTCACTTCTCATGCTCTAAAAATTCGTTTTTGTGTTGTGCGTAGACGACATAAAGCCGCTTTTTATGCACTAGTGCATATTTTTTTTTACTAACACTTAGATAATCAGGCCCAACAGCCACCAAATGCACAATAAACCGTCGCAGATTAAAGTCGTTAGATTATTTCATTTGCTTTAATTTATATGATTTCCGTGTTTTCTATCGTTAATTTAATAAAATCAGATAAATAAAATAGTTGTCACTTATTATTTAAAAACGGAAAGAAACGTTTTTATGACTTGGCCACGGATATGGACTTGGCAGTATGACCTACCCAAGTCGAACGTCGTTGACAATTAAAAACAAAACTTTTAAAAAGTATTGTGGTGGGAATCAGCTATTCATTTCTTAAATTTTTCAATATTTTTGAACAGTTAAAATACTGTTTTATACTTTATGCCTGTTTCATTTTCTCGCAATCGAAGTGAAAAGCAGAGTGTATAACTCGGGCATAAACGAGTCATTTTACCCCTTGACTTAACTATCTCTCCTTGCCTGAGACTCATCATTCATCATCATTTCAGCCGAAAGACGTCCACTGCTGGACATAGGCATCCCCCAAGCACTTCCACTTCGACCGGTTCTGTGGTTCTCGCATCCAACGGGTTCCTGCGGCCTTCACAAGGTCGTCGGTCCACCTTGTGGGAGGCCTTCCAACGCTACCTGCAACTCAGGTGGATATAAAAGTCTCGGGGTAAAATGGCTTATTTTATGCACTAGTTTGTACAATCTACTATTAAAATGAAATGATGAAATATTTATATTGAGTGGCAGCCCTGAGTACGCTGCATACGAATATGATCACGCAATTTATGTGTGCCCCACTCCGAAATACACCATAATTCAAACTTGAGCAGATCTGGCTTATAACAGAACTATCTTCTGCCCGCGACTTCGTCCGAGTGAAATTTCTTGTTCTCGCGACCCACCCCGTCGCATCGCATCGCCTATCCGCGCTTTTACTTCGTTTTCGCTTAGCGATAAATCTGACTATTTTTCTTTTTGCTCGGTTCCTAAGGGCCCTAGCGTCATGTTAAATGCCTATAGCTCAAACTCAAACTCAAAGCATTTATTTCAATCAAACCATTTACAGGCACTTTTGAATTGTCAAGAAGTCAGTCAGTCAGAAAATATGAAGCTCCGTTCCGTTTTTACCCTTTGGGTACGGAACCCTAAAACACACCAACATCACAACATAACATCGTCACAACACAACACAACACAACAACAACAACATCACATGCCGTAACATTTTGGTCCTTCGAAAACATTATAGTTTGGTCTGTTTTGAAAGGACCAGGCAGGGATTACTAAATCCGTAAGTAATTTCGCTTGTAAATACTTCTAAAGTATGAAAAACTGCCCTCCCCGTAGGGATGAAGACTAAGCTAAGGTTTACGCAAACAAGATATTGAAATTTTGTTCTGAAATTTTTATGCTTTAGGTATTTAAGTAGATAATAATAATATTATTAACTAGTCATCATCTGCCTAGCCTTTTCCCAACTATGTTGAGGTCGCTTTCCAGTCTAACCGGGTGCAGCTGAATACCAGTCTTTTACATGGAACTGTAGCCTATCTGACCTCCAAAACCCAGTTATTGGGTAATACGGTATCCCTTGGTAAGACTGGTTGTCAGACTTTCGGGCTTCTGACGACTGTCAAAGATCCATGCATGACAGCCGGGACCAACGGCTTAACGTGATTTCCGAGGTACCGGAGGCGTCTTGGTATGTAAAGATGGTCACCCATCCACGGACCAACCGCGGCAATGGTAGCTTAACCTGATCGATCGAACCGTGCGGCTGTTATTACTTAGCCACAAGTTCCTCAATATTATAAACAAGTATGAAATAAAAACTCCTACACGTAGACCCATCATGACGCCTGTTACCCAATCGGCTTTGGCAGAGTACTGCTGTGTGAGAAACTGCCTAATTTCCTTAAAACTAAGGGTCCATTAAGGTATATAGACACTAGTCATAAAACCACCTTAGACAGTCGAATTTCATTCAAGCTACAGTTAGATTGATGAGACATCTGCACACAACATTGGGTCTAATAATAGGCAGGCCTTGGAGCATGACCGATGGCTTGTTGGAATGTTGACATGGCGACACAGTTGTTCTTTTGTTTTTGATAGATCGGTGCATGGGGCGTAAGAATAGTACATCCAATTTCTAAAAATGCGAAGTTGTTTCTTAAAAGATGATTCGGAGAGGCAATATTTTTAGATATAGCTTTTTGAAGGGATAAGCTAAAATACCAATTCGATCGATCGAATACGGCGCCAAACAATAATCTTAAGTATGCATCAAGAAGTCTACTCGTTTGATGGAGCAGATGTACTCGTATGACAACCGGGAGCGACAGTAGGTGGTCCCGGTTTTCGGGGTATTCCTCGAAACGCACCAACTTTGAATCGCAGCAAAAGTATTTCTCGCCAAAAAAAAACTATTATTCAAAATAAAAATATTAAGTATAATTTTATTTCTCGAAATGCATCATTCTTCATTTCTGTCTTTTTTACATTGTTCTCAATATAGAAGCAACAAGAATAATGTACCCAGGATTTTGTAATAGAGTGTCCATGGAGTTTCTTGCCCGTTCTTCTCCATAGAGATCTACGCTTTGGAATAGGCAACTAGCTTCAACTTTCTGACTAACTGACAGACTATTTAATTTTGACAATTCAAAAGTGCCTGTACAAGGTTTAATTGAAATAAATGATTTGAGTTTGAGTTTGAGTTGGTGCCTTTCGAGGAATACCCCCGGTTTTAAGAGCCTATACTACCTCAGCTAAAATTCACTCTTTATCTCGCTCGCACGATACTGCTCGCGGACTGTGTGAAAGCGAGACAGAGTGCGGTGTTGGGCGGGAGGCAGCGTCAATAGTTTAGGTATTCGCTTTTTACGGTGAAAATAAAGGTAATTAAAAAAAACTAACTAACATAAGACCTGCTTTATAGTTAGTTTAGTTAGTATGCAAGGTTTCATGATCTAATTTGAAGTATGTTTTGAATACCAGCGGTTTATTGTTCGGTTTGGAGGTAACTTTGGATTTTTTTTCTATCGAGAAAATTTTATGGAATCGTGTTTTCGTCTAAAATAAGACCTTACATTAATCCTCAACTTTAGCATATATTTATTTCAAAATTAATGCTGCGGAATTTTCGACATAACGGAGGATCATGCTAAGCCATTTGAGGTAGTATAGGCTCTTAATACGCTAACTATATTAATCGTCAAGCCTGAAAATCAGATCTTGTCTTATTTATTATTATTAAATCGGAATTGCAAAGTAACTAGCACAAGTTGCGTTTAGAAAAGGCCAGGTTCCAATATTCAGATAGTTTCAGATAGATACTGGCCACTTGAAAAAAAAACTCGGTGGATAATGGTGATCCATTAAAAATAGTCATAGCGCTGTTTCAAAGTAATATAGTCCTAAAGGCCAAGTTCAGCCAGTAAAGGCAATCGTGTAAAGACCAATTACCACAGTATAAAGCACTGATTATCATCTCCCACCACATAATTACTAAATGCCTCGTTTCGCCAGGTGACATGTTAAACTACGTTTAGTTTCACGGTGGTTGCGGCGAAATCGCAATCTCTTTGTAATTAAGAAAACCAGCATGTTAGACTGATAGGAAACTAGATTGACATAATTTCTCAAGTATAGTAATTATGTCAAAAAACTCAAGTTTTAGAAGTATATGATCGAATACAGTAAACAAAATCAGAAAAATATATGATATTCTTCAGGATATAATCTAGGTAGTGTGTTGAAAACACAAAAAATCATGAAGATACCATTAAAAACTGTCTTTTTACAATAAAAACCAAACTAATATACATACAATCATTCTGATTTTTTGTCAGATTATTCTACAAGCAACATACTAAAGCACTAGTGTTTTTATTGTTTATAGTCCAAACAATAGATTTTTTGTAAGTAAATGGATATTTGCTTCACATTTTGCAATAAATTACCAGGGTTGTGTCATCGCGCTTCTCTTTAGGTAATGTAGTCGCATTAAGGAAATACTAAAATTAAAATTAGAAAAGAAAATAAAATGGCGACATGCTCGATTTTTTTTTTGGTGAACTACTACCTCATAACCAAAGCATCTTCATCTATTGGTTAATCTCAGATTACATCTTCGTCAATAAAGGAAATAGCTCATGCCGTGTTAAGAATGAACAGTAAGGTAGTACCGAAGCTGGGAAACAGCATGACAAACATCACCGCATTCATAGTCCATAGCTATAAGATTTTTAGTAAAAACTAGCTGCGCCTTGCGGTTTTACCCGCATAAGTGTCGATCCCGTGGTAATATCGGGATAAAAAGTAGCCTATATGTTAATTCAGGATGTCAGTTACCTCCATACAAAATTTTATCAAAATGGGTGAAGCCGTTTGATCGTGAAGAAGTAGCAAACATATAAACACACACTCACAAACTTTCGCCTTTATAATATTAGTGTGATTATGGTAGTATGTCTACAAAATAAAAGGCTATATGACAAAAAAGAAAAGGCGAAAGCAGACATTAAGGTTACCTACATTGAACACAATTTAGTTTGTACATCACAATGTCTTTGGTTTGACCGATGACCCACAAACTACACAGGCAAATTAAGCAGGGCTTGTATGTTGAGGGTCAGAGTGTCAAAGAAAAATGTCTGTTTACAAGGCTGGTTCATTAAAGCTGACCAAGTGCGAGTCGAACTCGCAAACGAAGGGTTCGGTACCACAAGGCAAAAACTCCGAAAAAAACACGTTTGCTGTATGGGAGCCCCCTTATATATTTATTTTATTCTGTTTGTAGAATTTTTGTTATTATAGCGGCAACAAAAATAAGTACATTATCTGTGAAAATTTCAACTATCTAGCTATCACGGTTCATGAGATACAGGCTGGTGACAGACGGACAGTGGAGTCTTAGTAATAGGTCCCGTTTTTTCCCCTTTGAGTACGGAACCCTAAAAAGCTTCACTACACTTATTCGGAAAATAAGAGCTACGTGACAAAATACAATTTGTATTTAGTTCTTGTCATCCCAGATAATGGTGCCGATTCTGTTAGTCACAAACTAAACTAAATTTAAGTTCAGTGCGTCTTTTTCTTTCTATTTCACTAAGAAAAGGACATAAGATAAATATTAGTTTAGTCCTGTCAAATTAGTCGGCGCCTGACGTAAATTGACGTATTTTTAATAGCCAATATTTTAATTTCGTCTAAATTGTCTATGGAGTATCTTAATTTGACAGTACTAAACTAATATTTATCTTCCGTCCTTTTCTTAATGAAATAGAAAGAAAAAGATGCACTGAACTTAAATTTAGTTTAGTTTGTGAACAAGGGAATCGGCGCCAATGTTAATTTCAAGACCACTAGCAAAACGCATGTAATTATAATTTCACTTCTTTCAAAGCAACATTTTCTTACAAATTGCATGGTGTAGTTTGCGTGTTTGCAAAAAATAATTTCTATAATTTGCACTGCGCTGCGGTTGAAAGTAAGGGAGCACTTGTACCCAAGTACTTTCAAGAAAATTGTGGTGTATTTAAACTAATTGCTTATTTACTTGGTAGCCAATAGTTGTTATGGGGCTGATACGAATTGGTTTGATTATGATTGTGTATGAGCGATGACCTGGACAGATTGAATGTAGATGGCAGGAAACCGGATGTTAAGGCATGTCATGTTGTTGGATTGCAATTTTAGGTATATGTTTAAAAATATTTATTCTCAAAAAATACACGAAAGTAACTTACACCAGAACAATGCTTAAAATAAATGATATAAATATAAAGTTCGTCGTTCTTATATTGTAAAAAGAACGGTCTTGTATTATACGAGAATATTGCCCCTCTAACGTCTTTACAAAATTCATCTCGTGGCTCGTGCGTGGTCATCTTAGATATTGGTCTGACTCTATAGCTACGGCACTTCTCGGATCTTCACGCTGTTGCGGCACTGTAAATGCTAATTCGTCGTAGCAAACCCAAAACTCGCCTATCCCCCTATAATATTTGAACCGGGTCGTACGTTTCCAATGCCTTTTTTTTTTATTTTATTTTTATTTGGGTGGAGAAAATGCCTAACGCATACCACGTCGTCCGGGGAGACGACGAGGTTATGTGGGACTTGCACCCACTAAAAACTCCACCTGTGCACCTACTTTTGCCTTGATGGGTGGGCCGCGAGAACTACTACGTATGACATTCGCGACCCATCCAGCGTGGCCCATTTCTGGGCTCCCTCTTCTTGCCCCGCGTCCGGGATCTATCCTCTTTCGGCGATGTCCGGGTGCACTAGGACATCACCTCAACTCCAGGGACCGTGTAGCGTAGACGATAGACTCCCCGATCTATCATCCGCTGGCCCCTCTTATGGCGGCATCAGGTCCGCATTTCGCCGCCTGCGCCGTCCTGCCCTCCTGCGGCGAATCGGGTCAGCGTGAGAGTCAGCCTCCCTGACCCGCTCTGCCGCTTCCTTCTGCGAGATTACGTCCTCGCAGAAGGACGCAACCGCCTCCCATGCCCTTTCACTGCCGACCATAGCCCTGACAACGGCCGACAGCGACAGGTCTTCCCCACTTTCTGCCGCCAGAACACGGCGCTGCGCCTCCCAAGCAGGGCACTGCTCGAGAGTGTGCAGGGCCGCGTCCTGGCTGCAACCGCAGTGGTGACACACGGGAGTCACCTCCCGTCTTGCCACCGTGTGCAGGTATTTACCAAAACAGCCATGCCCCGATAATACCTGCACTAAACGGAAGGATAACGTCCCGTGCCGCCTCCGTACCCACTCCAATAGGATTGGCTGGATAGCCCCAATAATTACTCGGCAGAGTATTTGGTTCGGTAAACATAATACCGAGGAATTCTCGGTACTCGGTAAAACTTGTACTCGGTGCATCTCTTAGCTACAATAGAATCACAATGACCGAATGGTTTCCAAATTTAAAGTTTGAAGATCCGTGGCAAAATTCCACCTGACCTGTGACCTGTGGGACCCTCCCTGTGGTGACCTGTCCACCATTTTGTTTATTTATTTATTTTTTATTTATTTAATCCTTAATGTTACAATTTTATTTTAACATAACACCTGCCAAACTGCAAAGCAATTTGTCGGCAGTAGGTTCTCGTGGATTTTGCACTTTATGCTTGACTAAATATTAAAATTAAATCTAAGTTAAAACTAGAACTAATACCATGGCTCTGTAGGCAAGCGTTTCATATGTGAGTACAGAGTATAATAGTTACCCACACAACCATGGATTCTACAACCACAGCTACTACACTCAGCGGCATCAGCCAACAAACGTCATGAGCCCATCCCATAGTACCTAATCTGCATTCGCGATCTATTCGCCAAAAATGTAAACAAACATGAGTTCATGGAAAAACAACTCAAAATCCCACACAATAAAGTTCAGTCCACGCCACAACTTCAACCATTTTTTCACTCTAAAATCAACCTAATGACCATTAAAATAAAGTTGACATCTATTTAGATATTAATATCTCTGGAACGTGACGCTTAACGGGGTTTGGTCCTATTATGTTTTCTGTTCGCATTGATGTCAGCTATCGATTTATATAGGTTTCGTGAGTGGTCGCCATTTTGAAAAAATATCAAAATGGCGGACTGGGCCGGGGGCTCCATATGAAAATCTTAAGTTCCCTTTAAAACCAAATTATTTATTACTTTCTGTTAGTTATGTTCAAGACATTATGGTAAAACCATTATTTAAGCTAAGGAAATACCTAATGACAAAACCACGAAACTTTTAGAAGACAATAAAATTAAACTTTGGTTGTTTTATTACACTTCGGAATTCATTACTTGTTTTTCAAGTCAAAACATATAAAGTAATGATTAATTTGTTTGCTTTGAAACTTTTTGTGAATATTGGAAAACATTGTTTTCAAATAAATTGTACCTACAGCTACTGGGTAATACCCCTTGGTAAGACTGGTTGTCAGACTTTCGCGCATCTGACTACCCGTAACGACTATCAAAGATCCACGAATCATGTGATGAATTAGTGTTACGCACTTTTCAGTCTTACCAAGGGGTATCGTATTACCCAGTAAATGGGTTGTAGAGGTCAGATAGGCAGTCGCTCCATGTAAAATACTGGTATTCAGCTGCTTCCGGTTAGACTGGAAGCCGACCCCAAAATAGTTGGGAAAAGGCTAGGCAGATGATGATGACCATTCAGCGAAAGAGAAATAAATATACCTAATTGAAATAATAACATTCAGTTTTAATTAAGGTCCTTTTAATCAATAATTTATTATACCTTCTAGGTAGGTAAGTGAATCTAGAGTTTGCTGATGGTATGATAACCACTTTTCAGGTTTCTTTCAGGACCTAAGGAAACACAAAACTGCCTTGAAACTCGTTAATTAATTAGAAGACATTAATTAGTACCGAGACTATTTCTATTGGCAAAAGTAAATATGTATTTTAATATACTTATTTCAAGATTTTGTACGTATCTAGACGATCGTAAGTTAAAAAAAACCGATAATAAGGATGCATCCAGACAGATGGGCCAAGGTCGTCACACAGTGAGTGCCTGAAGACGGGCGTCGCGTCGTCACCGAGGCAGGCCTAAGAAACGCTGGCGTGACGATTTGGACTCTTTTCTAACCGATTGAACGGAGAAGGCACAGTACAAAGAAAAGTGGAAAAATATGGGGGAGACCTTTGCCCACTTCAACCGGTTTTGTGCTAAATCCTAACTTAACTAACACTATAGGTAGACATGTAGGTACGTAGCACTATTATGTAAGGTAGTATGTTACAAAAATCCTATAGGTACATAACAACAGAATAACCGAAGGCCAATTTTCGTAATATAAAACGCTCAAAATCTAGTCGCAGTCTCATCTCGGCAGCTAACAAAATGTCAAAAACTTGTCAAAATGTACGGAAATTAGAGGTATTTCACAGATTGAGACTGAAATCAGACTGTGAACGTTCTTAAAACTACGAGAATTACCCCTCAGGTAAAAATTCATTCAAAACAATAAATTAACCAAGTCATCAATGGTAACATACACCCTTGAATTAAAATGCCTTGTGTCACAAATAAGTCGTGAAACACACAACCTCTCTCTCTATTATCGGTAGAAACCTTACAAGGGACGACTTATTAATTAGCAATCTCTGTAAAGTTTTTTGATGTAACTTAGTTTAAAAGGAATTTAATTTCCGGTACCTTATAACTCAGGCTGTCCTTGTGGAAGAAGGAAAGGAATATTGTTTTGTAAAGAAATTGTAAGATTTCTTAACTTCTGCTAAGAAATCTTACAATGTCATTACAACCGGGTTGCTTTGCTGCCCGAAGTCGAAAAGTTTTATAGTTAAAAGGGCTGATTTACTTGGTGTCATGAATCTGAGCAAGTATGCATATTATGCATACCTGTTGGTGACCAATCTTTACATATCAAGACCTCTCCGTGCCTCGGAAAGCACGTTAAGCCGTTGGTCCCGGCTGTCATTCGTGGATCTTTGACAGTCGTGACGAGTCGTCAGAAGCCCGAAAGTCTAAGAACCAGTCTTAACAAGGGGTATATTACTGATTGGGTTGTGGAGGTCAGATACGCAGTCGCTCCATGTAAAATACTGGTATTCAGCTGCATCCGGTTACACTAGAAGTCAAACCCAACATATTTGGGAAAAGGCTAGGCAGATGATATTCTTACCGATATTCCAAATGAGAACACAACTCAACTTTGTAGGAGAGAACAATGAAAACACATTAAATTCCGCTTATCGTTAAGCTTTTCAATGACGAACTTTCAGCCTGTTTAATGGTCTATAAATAAAGAGAAACACAAACTTGCTGCCTTTGTCGAAATTAAAGGAAGTGTTGGTTCATGCCAAATTCACGTTAAAGAAGATACTATTGATAGCTCATAATGAGGTAATCCGACTATAAAAGTTTTATTGACGTGAATACTTTTCCTCGTTGGTCATTTTTTGAGATGGGAAAAAAACATTGAACTCGAGTCACTGTTATCGTAACCGACACCGCGCGTGTTTTGTTTATAAGACAATTAAAAAAATACAAACGAAACTGTTCAAGTTTTCACTTCTGTCGGCATTCTCAGAGTGCCACTTTTTTATGTTTAAAAATTGTCAAGCATATCGTTGATATCGTCACTAAAATCAAAAGCCTCCCCTATATCCTTCCAGGCATCCTTTTCAAGAGCCACCACGATCCAACCCTTGCCGTACGTGTCTAGGTCGTCTCGGTACCTCTTCTACCTGGGGCGGGCGGCGGGGTTTGTAAGACTCTTACTGACTAAAAGACTAAAAACCACCCCGGTGTTCCATCTCACACCTACGCCGGAGGTCGCGGGAACATACAATCCTTCAACCCCCGACTGGTGCCGGGGTCAGTGAGGTGTTTGACTCCCCCCGCGACGTCTAAGAGGGGCACGCGTGGAACACTGAGCCGACCTCGGTGGCGCGGTTCATCCTCAGGCACCCACCGTGTGATCTATTTCAATGAAACGATTTATTCGCATTGTTTACAATATGAAAAACAATTTTTTGGTTCATAGGTAGATACTTTGTGAATAAAATTTCTATAGTATCTCTTTTTCATCATATCTACAGAAAAATTTCATCTCCAGTTTAAATTTAATTTATATCTTCATACAATTGTTTTATCTGTTTGTTTCCAGATACCACGATGACCTCACTCAAGTCAGCACTTCTTCTCCAAACCTTCATTCTACTAGCTACACTACAAAATATCAACTCGCTAGAAGACGGGTACCTCCGTTACGTCAAAGATGGCTGCTTCCTCAGAGGAGAAGCACTATCCTGTGTGAAATACAAAGCTGTTAAAATAGCCAAAAAGGCTATATTTGGAGACAGTCTAAACAAAAATGAGACTATTAAAGCTAACAATATAGTTAGTTTAGTACCTCTAGACGATGAAACAATAGAAAGATTAGGAATAAAGGAGACTAAAGAAGCGAATGTAGTACAAACAAATGAAGCAAGGGGTTTCTTATCAGAATGGGCTGAAATTGCGAAGTATTTTATGAAGCTAGTACAAGAGTTCTTCAAGGTGAAAGGATTGAAAGTCAATCTACCTGAAGGCGCGAGAACTGTTGAAGAAGAAGACGATACTGGTAAGTTGGGAGTTTTGTTATTTTATGGCTCTGATTTCTACAAAGGGTTTGTAGTACGAGTTTGTTAACTTTATGATAATTTAGGAAGTCGTGAAGATACTAAGTTTTATATTTGGTAATTTAAGAAGTTGTAGAAAGAAAGAACCCTACTTTTGTATTGTGTTAGTTGAGAGCTCTTTTAAATTGGTTGAGTTTAAATCGCAAATCAAAGTTACAACAAAAGAATGCGTTCCATTTTCACAGTAAAGTTGCTATTAAAGTATTAATCATTCTAGCATTGTCGTGGATGATAGACAGCTTAATTCTTTATTTATATTCTAAACTAGCGAAAAACAGTGCGAGGCAAGACGGGTTCGTCTTGCCTCACACTGTTTTTACTTCAAGAGAAAACATTGAGATTTCTTCATTATAATATGTAAGTTTCATATGAATATACATAAATCTTCCGGAATAAATTATCTATCTGATAGTGAAAACCGTATCAAAATCAATGGCGTGGTTTAGAAGAACAACGTGAAATTATAGGTCAGGAAAAGCCCCTAAACTATCAATAATCTCTATCCAAACAAATAATAAAGTAGACAACAAAACAGACGTCCATGACATTAACGATAAGCATTAAAATGAGCCCATCCATTTTACACATCAAACATTTATTACTGTCACAAAAGTTTTGATAGACAAGTTAATAGCTGGCTTCTTTGTCTTGTCCTAGTCATGCCCAATGACCTTAACAAAATGGCCGACTACGAAGAAAATTATACGAGTACATTATTGTTCGTGAAACGATTAGGTTGTTTGTGACCATGGTTCGTGGAATATTGTATTTGGAATTTTTCTTTGAATTTGATTTGAATAGAAAGTCTTGGTTAACAGCAAGTGCTGGCCTTGGAAATTAATGATCTAAGTCAGGGTTTCCTAACCTTATTTTATAAGCGGCCCCTACCTTTCTTTTAAAATCTCGAGCCCTAGTTATTTTGTCGATTTATGCAGAAAAGCTGCAGAATTCATAGAATGGAGAATGCAAGAGCGAGGGTTCGGTTTCATTCATGCAGAAATAGGAAAATAATTATGCAGAAATGCAGCTCATTTTACTAAATATTTATGAAATGTTAGCATTTTGAAAGTTAGCATAAATATTTTCTAATACCAAGAGCATAAAATTTTATAAATATGCAATTTATCTTTGGAACTCCCCCCATTTGGATCCCCTTGGGTCACTCTAAGCCCCCAAGTGGGGTGTGCTCCACTAGTTGGGAACCAATAATCTAACCAATATTTTGTAACAATATTAATTAAACGACTGTCCATGGATTTTCTTGTCCGTCTTTTCCTACGAACCTACCTACTACACTTTACCAACTCCCTTGACAATTTAAAAGTGCCTGTAAATGGTTTAATTGAAGTACTTCGAGTTTGCACTTTGTTACTTTGATGTGGCGTATTACATACTGTAAGTATTTGTTTGGGATAGTTTTATCAACACCGTTTATTGTAGGTACCTACTTGGACTTTTGGCAACCTTGTCACCACAGCCTGTAATATGTTATTCGAAGTTTTCCAGTAATTGACGGTTACCTCCCGATTCTGTTAATAATAATTTCCACCATTTTTATTACTTGTTTTGTTTGGTCTACAGAAATAACAACTGTCAATGATATCAATTAAATAGACAATGAAAAAGCTATTACGAACTTTAGGCTAAGGTACCTGTCAACGATTTTCTCGTTCAAGAAACGTACAAAAGATTGTAGGTTCCATGTAAATAAAAGAGAAATATGATATGAATAGTTCATTGCTAATTGCGGGGTACCCATCCACACTTGGTTGATATCCCGACCAGTCGTACTCAGCGCTTCTCCAAATTTATTATGCGCTTAGGCTATTGTAGAACGCTCTGCCAGCGTCTGTGTTCCCTTCCACATTTAGGTAACCCTTCAAAGCAAAAGTGAACAGGCATCTTCTGGGCACACTCGTTCCAGCATAGACCCCATCCATCGCATTCCACTAGGTGTGATCGAGGTCAAGAGCAGGGCCATTCAGCAATGAAAAAAATAACGTTTTACACCTTTTATCTATAAAACTTCGACTCCGGGTAGGAACCCGGTTGTAAAGACATTGTAAGATTTCTTAACACTTTCCTTTCCGCTACAAAAACAGCCTGAGTTATAAGGTACCGGAAATTAAATTCCTTTTAATCTAAGTTCTCAGAGATTGCTAGTTAATAAGTCGTCGCTTGAAAGATTTCTACCAATTATGGAGAGAAAGGTTGTGTGATTCACGACTTATTTTGTGACAGAAGGTAGTTTAATTCAAGGATGTATGTTAGCACTAATGACTTGGCTAATTTATTGGTTGGTGACTGAATTTTTAGCTGTTAGGTATTCTTTTGTTATGTATAGGATTTTTGTAACATATTTACTATCTTACCTCGAGGAGGACCCTTTTTTTCGGATTGGAAATCATCAAATGACCCCTCCCGCTCTGGGTGGAGCGGAATGGAGTTTCAGAATCTTACTAACTAAAACCCACCCGTGTTCCTTCCTTAGCCCTTCATCCTTAGCCTTTTTTTTCCTTAGCCCTTGGCTAAATATTAACAGCCGCAGAGGTCAATCGACGCTTGCCGCGGTTGGTCTGTTGATAGGTGACCATGTTTACATACCGAGACCCCTCCGTGCTTCGGAAAGCACGTTAAGCCGTTGGTTCCGGATGTTATTCGTGGTCCGAAAGTCTGACAACCTGTCTTACCAAGGGGTATCGAAAGCAGTCGCTCCATGTAAAATATTGGTATTGAGCTGCACCCAGTTAGACAGGAAAGCGACCCAAACATAGTTGGGAAAAGGCTAGACAGATGATGACTTACTGCCTTGCATATACCTACATGTCTAATCCATATTTTGGACTGATGTTCAATTTACTTATGCAGCATGGGCTTGCAACCCCTTAACAATTCAAAAGTGCCTGTAATTGGTTTAATTGAAATAAATGCATTGAGTTTGAGTTTGCATATTTCCCGCAAGAGTAAACAGCCTTCAAATAAGAAAAAAAAAGCTTAAATATTAGTTGGTTATTAATAAATAAATAAAATGTTAAAATTTCGTGTCTCAGTAGACTAACTGCGAATGAGTCAGGAATCTAGTAATTGATGGCAATCCATTAACCAGACTCCTTAATCATTCGCCATTAAGGGGCTTACAGGACCTAAACACAAAAAACGCAAGTTTTAGAAACAATGAAAGTATTATGATTGACTACAGTAAACAAAATCAGAAAAATGTATAATATTCTTCAGGACATATGCTAGGTTGATAGTGTGTTGAAAACATACTACAACTAATTTGATACGATAGAAAAAAAGGCATGAAGATACCTCTAAAAACTTTCTTTTTACAATAAAAACCATACTAATATACATACAATCATTTTGATTTTTTGTCAGATTATTCTACAAGCAACATAATAATTGCTTCATATTTTGCAATAAATTACCAGGGTTGTGTCATCGCGCTTCCGACAGTGACCGCGCTTTAGTTCATGTAAACGCCTCAAATTGCAAACGCTATGTAGGTAGTAGCTACCACTCTTCTAGGAAACCGGATTGACCACCTAGATTTTATCCCGGTAAAATACGTTCCCGTGGAAAAACTTCCAACCTCCGCCCGGGCAAAGGGGTGGTCAAACCTAGATAAACTATGTATAAAGTTCTAGGTAGTACCTGCTCGGAAATTGGTTTCAGACTAAAGTGGATTTTGAAAGTTTTAGGCAGAAATATTTTAGTTCGGTTGCTTTATAGCAGCAGTGGTGGCCAAGTGGTAACGGCCGCGACTTACGAGTTGTAGGTCGTAGGTTCGAACCCAGACAGGAGCTTTACTTTGTGTAAATTGTTTCATCACCACTACTCTCAAAACGGTTAAGGAAAACATCGTGAGGAAACCGGCATGTCCTAGAACCAAATATTCGAAGACATGTGACATCTGCCAATCCGCACTGGGCCCGCGTGGTGGATTACGGCCTACTCCCTCTCACCGAGAGGAGGCCTGTGTCCCAGCAGTGGGAACAATAGAGGCTGATTATGATTATGATGATGTTGTTTTTAGGCATGTAGTTTGGTATGGTAATATTTTGTCAGAATGAGTTTGTAGTTGAGGTTTTTTTTATTATATTAGCCCGCGCTATTACTTCGTTTCACGTTCATTTTGACTTGTTTTCTTTTGCTTGGCTCCTAAAGGTTCTCCTAAAGGCGTTGTATTAAATAGGACTGAAGGGTTAATAATAATCAAATGCAAAAAGATTTTTTTCAAATCCGACTGGTGGTTCCGGAGAGAGAATTAAATAAACTGATGACTGAGGGAAACTGACCAGTGATACGCGGACTCCTCGTAAGCGCGTTGAAACAAAAAAAAAACAAACCTTTCAGCTTTTTATTATAATACGCGATGGTAAATTATTATAATACTTTCCAATTGGCATCGCTTGAGTGACAAAATATTCTATACCAAGACGAGTAACTAAAAAATAAAATAATGGTAATCTCAAGTTTGCTGTTCTATAAAACTAGAAGATACAGACGCCAGCACATCAAGCTACCTGAAACTGTAAAATTTTCCCAATCAACTTTGAACCTTAAGCTTTAGTGAAAACGTTGAAAATCTATTAAAGAAATTTGACAGATTGTAGTAGCTTGATGTGCTGGCGTCTGTAGTCTGTACAAATGCATTGCGGTTATAATTTGCAAACAAAAACCCTTCGTGCCTCGAAGAGCACACTAAGCGTTGATGTTGGTTGTGAAAGAAAGGCTTTACGGGGCTTTAACATAACATAAAATACATAATTAGCCCAGCCAGAGGTGCACGTGGCTAAATAATAACAGCCACACAGGTCAATCAATCAGGTTAAGCTACGCTTGCCGCGGTTGGTCTGTGGATGGGTGACCATCTTTACGTACCGTGACCCCTCCGTGCCTCGGAAAGCACGTTAAGCCGTTGGTCCCGGCTGTCATTCGTGGATCTTTGACAGTCGTTACGGGTAGTCAGAAGCCCGAAAGTCTGACAACCAGTCTTATCAAGGGGTATCGTATTACCCAGTAATTGGGTTGTGGAGGTCAGATAGGCAGTCGCTTCATGTAAAATACTGGTATTCAGCTGCATCCGGTTAGACCGCCGACCCCAACATAGTTGGGAAAAGGCTAGGCAGATGATGACATAATCAGCCTGTAAAACTCCCACTGCTGGGACACAGGCCTCCTTTCTTTGAGAGACAGTGGGCTATAATCTACCAAGCGGGCCCAGCGTGGGTTGGTAATCATTTTTGGTTCTAGGACATGCCGGTTTCGTCACGATGTTTACGATGCTACCGGCTTTACTTAAGAAGCTTACATGACCTAAAGCGCGGTCACTGTCTGACTGCATAGAAAAGAAAGAGAAGCGCGATGATACAACGCTGGTAATTTATTACAAAATATGAAGCAATTATTAATTTACAAAAATCTATTGTTTGGACTAAAAAAATTAAAACACTAGTGTTTTAGTATGTTGCTTGTAGGATAACCTAACAAAAAATCAGAATGAGTGTATGTATATTAGTATGATTTGTATTGCAAAAAGAAAGAGAGCTAGTTTCATGATTTTTTTCTATTGTATTAAATTAGTTGTATTATGTTTTCAACACACTATCAACCTAGCGTATAACCTGAAGAATAACATGTATTTTTCTGATTTTGTTTACTGTTTCTAAAACTTGCGTTTTTTGCGTTTAGGTCCTGTAAGCCCCTTAACGCGTTTTATTTATTTCTGATTGCGATTGTTTTCCATAATATTCCCGTTTTAAAAATAACATTAGTATCTCTAAACTTGAACAAAAGCGGGGTGGAGTTTGTTGCAAAGGGCTTCTTTAAATAACTCTGAGTTGGTCATGCATTTAATAAGTTATTTGCTCTAGTTATTAATTTAAATTATTGTTAAGTATTTCTGTAAGACAATGAAAACATTAATTACGTTCTTGTACAAACATTTAGATGAGTTGGAAGGTCTAAAGCAGTGCGTACACTAGCAACAAAACATTATAAAAACCGTTATATACACGTTTTTATAGTCGTCAAAAACTACGGTTTATTCAGCGTGTGAGGGCTCGGATTTCAGTGTTATATCACTGCGGTTTCACCCGCATATGTGTCGATCCCGTGGGAATATCGAGATAAAAACTATACTATGTCCTTCCCCGGGATGCAATCTATCTCTCTGCCAATTTTTATCGTAATCCGTTCAGTGGTTTAGGCTTGAAAATGTAGATAACATACAGACAGACTGACAGATTGACAGAGTTACTTTCGAATTTATAATATCAGTATTTACAGTATTAGTATGTGTGTGACCAATTTCATCCAAATCCGTTCAGCCGTTTATGCGTGAAGAAGTAACAAACATACAAAAACACGCTCACAAACTTTCGCCTTTATAATATTAGTGTGATAGTCAGTCTGCGCATAGCCTTATAAGTTAAACGACTGCTCTTTGCAGTTTAATGCATCCGTAAGAACAAACTAACTATTACGGTAAAAGGTCAAACATAAATTAATACTAGCTTCCGCCTGCGGCTTCGCCCGCGAGGTACATCGATGAAAACTATCCTAAGTCCTTCCCTGGGATGCAATCTATCTCTCTGCCAAATTTATCAAAATCCGTTCAGTGGTTTAGGCGTGAAAAGGTAACATACAGACAGGCAGACAGAGTTACTTTCGAATTTATAATATTAGTATGGATATAAATTAGAAACACTGTTTATTTAAATAGGTCAAATAATTTCCCACCTCGAAGTATAATATAGGGTGAAAGTACCATTTGCGGTCGCCCACAAAGACAAGCAGAGCACAGTAACTACGCTAATGATGTAATTCACCCTTCTTGGCAGTGTTTAGTTTTGGCGTAGGTACATTGTTTGTGTTTAACCGATTGCGGCTATTAAGGAGGGGTAATGCTGTTTACATAATGGGTTGTGTACGTAATTTGTGCTGTTAATTTGGTTTATCTGTGGTTTCTAGATGATTCAGGGGTGGTAGATTTTGGCTTTTAGTTTTGGATACAATGTATTTAACATTTGTTACACAGGCTAAATTATATAAAAAATTTGGAAAATCCAAAACTGCACGACTCATAATGTTCATTTGATCGTATATAAAAATATATGGTAAAAACGGGACCCTATTACTAAGACTCCACTGTCCGTCTGTCTGTCTGTCTGTCACCAGGCTGTATCTCTTGAACCGTGATAGCTAGACAGTTGAAATTTTCACAGAAACAGAATAAAATAAATATTTAAGGGGGCTCCCATACAACAACGTGTTTTTTTCAGCGTTTTTGCTTTCGTGTCCGACTCGCACTTGGCCAGTTTTCTAGTAATTCTTTAGAAGTCTTTTTCCCGAAAAAGATAAACTCACTAACATAATCATATAGCCGATTCTGTAAAAAAATCTCACCGTGAAAAAACCTCCACGCAAGATTGATGCAACGCTCCACACTTTCATCAGCCAGTGTCACTCATATTCGACCTTTTCGGTGGTTCCTAGAACCTTCTTCATACCTAAAAATAATGGTGGAAAAGCTTTGTTAGGCCGACCGTTTAACTGAGACGTTGCTTGAGGTGGCTGCGCGGTGCGGGAGGGGTGTGGTCACGTGATGCGAGAGCTTAGTGATTCGTCAACTTGTAACAACTATCACCCCTCCCGCACCGCGCAGCTATCTTAGGCAACGTGTTAGTTAAACTTTCGGCCTATAGTGATTCGTAAGTTACGTTACACGGAATTTTGAAATGTCGCAATATCAATAAAAGTAATATTTCTTATAGATTGCCTAAAAACAACCACCGAAAACCATTTCATCTGTAGTAAAATTAAGGAACGAAAAAAAAAGCAGCTAGTAAAATCTATGTTTTTCTTTGATTCCCAGATATTGAAAACAATGAAGGTGGTAAAACTAAGACTAAAAGTATCCAGAAACGTGAAATCAGTTCTAAAACAGGTGTGTACTAACATTCCTTTAAAAGTTTAAAAAAACATAATATCCCTGTCTTTGCTGTCGTTGTCGGGTAATGCCTTAGACTATCATTTACAATATTCTGATCTCAATTTCTTATTGCAACGAACTTTTATGAAAACTTTTCCGAAGACTGAAATGAAACACTTCAAAGGTATAGCTTTTCTCACAAACTAGACCGATAGGGAAGTATTTTTCTTTTTCTCTCTTGGTCTCTTGGATCTCGATCCAAGCGACCAACCAAGTGGTTCTATAAAAATGAGAAAAAATTACAAAAATAGGTACTTTGCCTCTGGAAAGTACCTATCTACCAATTTTTCTTAAGTGCGAATGATATTGAAAACCATTTAATTACATAAATTGCTTCTCATCAAGCTTTTTTTTTTTTTTTTTTTTTTTTTTTTTTTTTTTTTGCGGATGGGAAATCATCAAATGACCCCTCCCGCTCTGGGTGGAGCGGAAGGGAGTGTCAGACTCTTACTGACTAAAACCCACCCGTGTTCCTTCCTTAGCCCTTTATGTTCCGGGCCAGCGGTAACCCTTTCGGACAATCCCGCTGACCCGGCAGGCTTCGGCCCTATGGGGCCCCTCCTCGATGCTGACATCTCTTTGAGGCGCGCGTGGAACACGTACGCGCCGTCCGGCACGGGCCTGGTCCTGATCGGACGGTGAGCTACCCATTACTCTCCGCCCGCAGGCCCGCGCCTACGGTGGCCGGGAGTCGTCGCGCGGCTCCCGACGCCCGGAGCGTCTCCCGCGGCGGCTGGGACGGGAGGCTCTCTCCCTGAGCCGTCCCGCCACCTCCTTCGCTAGCATGACTGCTTCGCAGAAGGAGGTGACTGCCTCCCACTCCCTCTCGCCCCGGACCATGGCTTGCACCAGGGCCGGGCGTTCTCATCAAGCTTAAATAATAATAATCTGATCCAGCCTGTCCCATCTTGCTGCCCTCTACCAGCGACGCCCTAAGCCAAGTAGTACTGTAGTCGCTTAGTTTTTAAGTTTATTTATGCCCTGGCTGGAGGCCTTAACTTATTGAGGCATCCACAGGGAAGCCCGGTTAAGCAGTCGACCTCAGGTTGAACTGCGAGATGCCCATGTTAAAAAAAAAAAAACTGTGGGATTGAAAATATAAAGGGTGGCGATAAAGTTATCACACCAAATAGTACAGCGGTTATTACAAGTTGTTAACAGTCTGTTAAAATAATAAAATAAAAATTACCTATAAACAAAAAACTGAATTTTTCAAGCAAAATAAATCGTAAAAATTGGCACCAAATAAACCACCCATGCTAATAAGGCACTAGAAACTAAAACTTAATTTGTGATTATTTGCTAACGCACGTGGTTAGCAAATAATCACAAATTAAGTTTAATGCTAATGAATACTAAAACGAAACAAAAAGGTCCCATGGCTAGAATGTTAATTATTGTTATTAATTATTTTAATTGTGTTTGTTTCAAATTATGTAGGTACGTAATGTAGATTAAATGGTTTTAATTATTTATGTGTTTAGTAATTTCTGAATTGTTTTTATCTTTTTTATAACGGACGCTTTTAACGTGCACGTCTTTCTACATCGTGCATCGTTCTCACATGTCAAAGTCAAAGTCAAAGCATTTATTTCAAATAGGCACATTAAAGGCACTTTTGAACGTCAAAAATTACGATAAAATAGAATTGATTCTAGTCGCCCATTCCAAAGGGTAGTTTTCGTATGGAGAAGAACGGGCAAGAAACTCCACCGTTACTCTTTTAAAAAGTTTTACAATATTTTGCATACATTCATTAAATAATAATAATATGTGAAGACGATGCACCTACAATAAAATTACTATACCACAATAGGTAAAAGAATTAAAAAAAAATGGTTGCCTGTAAAGTCGGTTTTACGGGCGAAGATTTTACGTGACAACGACCGATCATCCGATCATAGTTGAGTGGGAGAGAGACGCAAGGCATTCGGCGGGCCTCTCTCTCGTTCGGTGACTCATCGTAACGTTACCGAGCGTTACACTTTTTCATAAGTGACTCCCAGTCGCAACCTAATTTAAGACGTTGTCACGTCAAAAATGAAACCATGATATATAAATTAATTAATTATCTGATAGATACATGGTGCTCACATATTTACAAACATGGTAAAAGTAAATGATTTTCATTTAAAATAATAAACAAAAAAAAAAATGGTTGCCTGTAAAGTCGGTTTTACGGGCGAAGATTTTACGTGACAACGACCGATCATCCGATCATAGTTGAGTGGGAGAGAGACGCAAGGCATTCGGCGGGCCTCTCTCTCGTTCGGTGACTCATCGTAACGTTACCGAGCGTTACACTTTTTCATAAGTGACTCCCAGTCGCAACCTAATTTAAGACGTTGTCACGTCAAAATAATTCAAGTTGTCAGGGTTTAAGTATAATTTTAACATGAATGATGTAATCGATATTTTGTAACAATTTTATGATTTAAAAGAGTGTAAGCTAAGCTTTGGAATGGGCTTCGCTAGCTTCTTCTTTCTGACTGACGACCCCTTGACAATTCAAAAGTGCCTGTAATTGGTTTATCACACTAAGTAATATTATAAAGGTGAAAATTGTTGTGAGTGTGTGGGGGTGTGTGTGTGTTTATTGTTTGTTACTTCTTCACGCTCAAACGGCTAGACCAATTTTGATAAAATTTTGTATGGAGGTAACTGACACCCTGGATTAACATATAGGCTACTTTTTATCCCGATGTTCCCACGGGATCGAAATTTACACGGGTGAAACCGCGGGGCGCAGCTAGTTTGAAATAAATGCTTTGAGTTTGAGTTTTTGGCTTTGTGATAGAAGTCAGGTTTCTTCGCTTTAAGCTATGTACCATTTTTAGTAACCACAGAAATCACACATCAAGATATAGTTTTTTTACATTTGGCACATCATTCCTTTGTATCTTAGCCAAGTGAGTGTCAGCTATTTCTTAACTTTATTTCTGCGGGGAATACAGAAATGTTCATGTTTGTACTGCAAAACTGTTGGCAAGGAATATTGCTTTAAGTAAGTATTGCTGCAGAATGTAATATTTCGGTGTAAAAGTGTGGTCTTGTATAAATTGAACAGATGAGTAAAAGAGACTTTTTTTAGTCGAAACTCGTAAAAGGTACAATAAAGCTGGTCAATATTGTGATGTCTCTGCAATATTACGTCTCGGGTGCATAATTACAAGAACACTAGCTTGTTGCCCACGACTTCGTGTGCGTTCTAGGATGAAAATTAGTTTATGTAATTCTTTAGTTCATGGTCTACCTATGTGCCAAATTTCATCCAAATCCGTTTAGCCGCTGTAGAGTGAAAGCGTGACCAACAAACATAGAAACAATTAAATCTTGTCTCTTTATAAAATTCATTTAGATAAAAATATGGGACAAAACCTGATCATGAATAAAAAGCAGCTGCTCCATATTATATTTATGTTCGCATAAGTAACTCGACAAAATGTAGGGAACGGTAGATTTTTTTTCGCAGTCACGGTTGGTCCCATAGTAAAAATTGTTCATAATGATAAGTACAGTTACTTCAATTACTCATTGTTTACAAAAATACACAAATTATTTTTTTAGAAGGAGTTAGCTTAGAAAGACTACAAAGTTCAGGTGAGATTCAATGAGAGCAAGATATATAAGTCAAATCAAATGCGATCCTATTTAAAATAACAGTATGCAAGTCACCCCCTGGCATTTTATCTGTGTAATTTATTTAAAACATTGGTCAGGCAGGGGCTATCGGTCTTTCCATAGGCCTAAATATATGCCATAGGCATAGGCATTAATGCTGAAATGAACATTTTTGGCGCAGCCGTGAGGCACACACTATCTATTGTTGTTGAAACATAATTTTTTATTTTGTTAATTTTGTATTTTGTGTTTCACGAACTGTGTCCAAATAAACTTTTTTCTTTCTTTCTAAATAATTAGTTAAATGTATTGGATTATTCCTATACATTTGTTTCCATATAATGCACCAACGGGGGTTGTCCTTGGGTGCACTTGCATAGTGCGAACAGGATTAATCGTCGGTTTGTGCTTGACTCAATTAAAAACGACTTCGGTCCCTCGTACGCTATCCAAAGTCCGGGACCCCAGGGTCCATAAAAATGTCAAAATAACAATAAAACAGTTGTTTTTCTCTTATGGACGAATCATCTCAACATCCCATGAAAGTAACAGTTATGACTCCCATAACCATAATAACCCATTTCCACAATCAAAAATTGACCTATCAATAAAACTAGACCATAAAAAAGAGCAATTAACAATCGTAAATAATGACCATGTCATCGTAATTACCATAAGCCGTCGGGGTCATAAGTATTGGGGTTAAAACGTGGGATTCGTCCCGTTCTGACTGATGTTTTGGCCCGAACTAAATGACTGTGTAATTGAATTTCTACGATTTGGTTGGATTTGGGGCGTAAAGTCGAGATGTAATTTATGCTTAGCGATTAGTAGTTAAATCTTTGGTTTTTATAATTATTTGATTTGTGTCGCACGATTGTGACTGACCATAATGAAAGTTATCTTTATGAACCAATGGCGAATACGCACTGCTGAGAATATTAAGATAATGAACGTGTTAGAAATTAACATTTCGATGGTGATATTTTTTTAATATGAGAAGTGCAATTATTTGTTGAGCCAGCACCTTCAGTATGACTAATTCATCAGGCTAGCCTTAAGAAATATAACCCCCGTTCTATAGTTGTCAATGACGTTACTATTGTAGTTTAGTTTGTCAAGAGCCACAGTAACAGATAAGATATAATTTAATATTATTTATGAGCTGATTAATAGCTACCTGCTGTTAATCAACTTTACCTACCCCTTTCAATCTCTCATCAAAACTGTCGCTGAATGCAGTCGCTATATCTGAAAAAGACGACCCTTGGCGCAGGAGATACTCGTATTATAGAGCACAGGTGTGTGCGCAGACACAGATGCACTCTCCCGTCCCTCGCTTAGCTCCCTATTAAAGTCTTTAATATATTCCGTATCTTAAAATGGATAGAATACATGACATATCAACAATGAACTTGTCAAACGTTCTAATATGATAATAAATTAAATTGTTTTTCTGTTAATAGAATATCGGAATCACTTTTACACGTCATACTATATTAAAAAAGCTAGATGAGGTCGGCGTTTCCTATCTGGCTATTCTGAGAAGAAAGGCGGAAGCAAACTCAGAGGTCTCTTTTAAAGTCCAGACATAGGTAGTCTTGGTCAGATCATGTGGTGACCATATAGATTGATGTCTGAAATGGTCTTTTGAGGAAAGTACCACACATTTTGATTTGATTGGACCAGTCCAGTCAGTGCAAGCATTTGTCAGTAATCGTGCAGCTCAACTCAAATCGTGAGAAGCTCAACGACTCGGCGAACAATACCAAAGAAAGGACATTTGAGTAGGTCGCATAAAGTACTCAAAAATATTCATTAGCCAGTCACGGTGTATTTGATACTACGTATTCAGTTTCCTAAAATGAACCAATGAACACCAATTTTTATTTTTATTTCCAGCCCGAGGCAAAAAGAAGAAGTTAGCAGTGATAGTGCCTCTGCTGACCCTGTTTGCAGTCCTCAAGTTGAAGCTGCTGCTGATTCCCATCCTGCTATCAGTGCTGCTGATCAAAAAGCTGCTGCTAATCGCTGCCTTGCTGCTGCCGAGTGTGCTGAGCACATTGAAGGCTTGCAAGGTATGAATTCTTCTTCTTGTTCTTGGTAGCACTCTTGTCAGAGCGGTCGTGGTCCTCACGTAGTTTCTTGTTTAGGGGCTGATGTGATTCGCCTCACGATTTCTCGCCACTTACTCCGATTTCGGGTGTTATTTGTGCACAAGGGATCACCCACTGCGAATTTAATTTGGTCAGTCCATCTCATGGGTGAGCGTCCGCGTGGTCTAGTAACCTCCACTCTACCCTGCATGACAAGGTGCTCAATAGAGTCTCCCTCACGCCTCGAAATATGTCCGAAGTATAATATTGGTATGAATAGTTCTATTAAATTTTTTATTTATTTGTGACTAAAAAACAGTAACTCATCTACGTCTTTACACCTATACATACTTATTCAAAATAAATTAAAATTGAAGTGTCTGTTTGTAATGTCAAAATAACAGCTTTTGACTAACCCCCTTACTAATAAACGTATTATATCAGACGAATAGTTACACACCGATTTCTCTCTTTCAGTCGTCAGTAATATTACTTTCGAAATAAGAAGACACAAGCGTTGTGTAACTATACAGACGCTATACAACGTTAATTAGTAAGGGGGTAAATGTATATAAGTGTATACAGTTATTACTATTAGATTATTACTATGATTTGTTTTGACGAGTCGAATATATTGCATAATACTTTTTTTGTTTTTTAAACAACATATTTTTCTACTATTTTTGCCGGTTCCATGCGTCGCGTCGTCCTTCGAGACTTGACCTTTACTGCCATTAAAATAAAACCTTTTTTATCTGAAAATACTTTGATCTTTTTTTATTTTCTAATGATTATCCAGCATCTTGATTGATTTATGACCGACTTCAAATAATTAAAGGAATTTCCTTTTTCCTCTAGGATTTACCTACTAATTAAAGTAAAAATAAATTCTCCTTCGGACATTTCAAAAGGGCGCCCTGTTCAAAATCATCCTGACAAAGATGACTCATTTGCAGTTTTCCGGGAATGTGAATTTATTAAACCATTTCTCATACACGTGGCTTTCTAATAGGATTCTATTTTCATCAAAATTAAAGAAAATTAGATTTATTTTACTATTTTAAATTGATATGACTTTTTCTGTATACACGTGGCTCCAGGGCCTTGTACCACTAAACTTTACAAGTCTACAAATTCTACGAAATTGTTAGTCTTATTTAATTTTGACGTTCGAAAATTGCTGATTGTCAGCCAAATTTGAATAAATGACATTTGATTTGGTTCGATTCGTTAAATTGTAGAAAAAATTGCGTAACACAAAAATCACAAATTACTCACTGCAATTTACATATTTGTAACGTTTTTCCTTTACAATAAATGGCGCCTGTCTCTTGGGTATAATCAGTCGACAGCGACGCGGAGGAATATTTCGACGTAATATTTAATTTTTTTTTAATAGTTTTATTGTGATATTATATTTTTATTTTAATAATTTGTAGTTTATTTATTACTAGCTGCGCCCTGCGGTTTCACCCGCGTAAATGTCGAACCCGTGGGAATATGGGGATAAAAAGTAGCCTACATGTTAATCCAGGGTGTCAGCTACCTCCATACGAAATTTTATCAAAATTGGTCCAGCCGTTTGAGCGTGAAGAAGTAATAAACATATAAACACACCCCCACACACTCACAAACTTTCGCTTTTGTAATATTGGTGTGATTAGAAGTTTACACATATACTTAATAATAATTATATATTAATCCAAAAAGCAAACAATGCCATAAGAAGTTATTGCATATTGAAGCAATTTTTCACTAAAATCGGGGCTTATCGCCAAATTTTATGACATACCGTGACCGCAAAATGGTTTCTGACCACAAAATGGAGGGCGACATCACGTGCATAGGCAATTGTGGTAATTTTAGGCGAGATTGTTCGCAATTATCTTCGGGTCAATTCAAAAATATGGGCTTTAACGGAGGAAATGAAGAATTGAGAAGAAAAACAAATATTCTGTATGGTATTTTTTTTTGTCAGTGTTGCTATGGGCACTGAGAAGATTAAGTTCATCTGTGAAGGTAATTAAATTAAAAGCTAGTTAAATATAAATAAGGGTTAAAATATAACTATATTGTGAAAATTGTTCACAATGTAAGCAAATAAAATAATATAAGAAAAACTAACTGTTTCCTGTGGCTTCGTCTGGGTGTATTTGATGTGTAGGGGGGCGCAAATACAAATAAGACGACTTTAAGACTTTGAGAGAATAATTATAATTATAAAGACACGCGTACAGCTATGCGGTCAAACTATCAATGAATGCTTCCAGAATAAAATAACAAAATAAATAATATATGACACACGTTTAAACTTTTGAATCAAATAATACTTCTAGCCAGTGCCTTTTACTAAATGCTTCTAGCCAGTGCCTTTTACTAAATGTTTCTAGCCAGTGCCTTTTGACTAAAGGCTAGAACACAAGGGCACCACAGTATTTTGTATTTCACTTAACCAGAACGAAAACTTGCCGTAATCCTTCCCACTTCTTTCGACACTCAAGGGAATCAAAATGTATTAGGGTACTTTCCGTTGACCAAGAATCATGTCATTGAGCAAGAAGCCATGTCATGTATTTATTTATTTGATATAGGCACACCAACAACTTATTTACAAATAAGTTATGTACAGACATTCACGATGGGATTCTGTGTAAATAAGTTACTTATAGGCATGCACATCATTCACAAAAAAAAGGACGAATCTGAATTACAATGGAAATAATTATCGAGAATAAAGTACATAAGGAAAAGTTAAATTAAAAATATAAACATGACTTTTACATTGAATTGTACATTAAATTAAAATTAAATTAAGTACTAATAACTAAGAAAGAAATTACATAAAAAAAAAATTAAAAACATTACTATTAAAAGTCAACAATTGAACATTAATTACATTACATTATAATGGGATATGGTTATTCTGAATTATATTGATAAAAAACAATTACAATTACATTAAAAAAATAAAAATGTTATTGAATTAAAATAGTGGGCCGGATCACAGGTCGATTTCAATGATTTTAGTTTTAAATTTTGGCAGACTGTCAGCGAATATGTCCATGCTACTGTCAATGGAACAAGCTTTGTTGTAGGAGATCAACATCCTGTTTAGAGCTGTTATGTAGCACAAGTAAAGGAAAAAATCTGAAAACCGTGAATATGTAGTTACATAGCTAGCTAGCATAGCATACGGAACCCTCGGTGCGCGAATCCGACTCGCACTTGACTGGTTTTTTACTACAAAACGAACATTTTATCATACGTTGTTATCAGTGTTGAAGCACCGAACAAATATCCTATAATCAGAAATCAATTTAACCGATTTTTTTTCGGTTTTAACAAAGAAATCACGAACGAATCACGTTTATTGAGGTTCGTCCGTCCAAAGTAATTAGAAATGGAATGCATTTATGAAACCGTATTGCAGTTTTAATCAAACTTTATTGAAGGCAATTTTGTAATGAAAGAAATTATGATTATGTTATTATTGTATTGGTTGACATTCATTTTGAATTCCAAGTTTTAATGTTATTATAACCTATGTAAATTTTCTATATAAATATTTTTTTATATTTTATTTTAGTGGAAGGAGGGAAGGGAGGCCTTTGCCCTGCAGTGGGACAGAAATGGCTGATAATAATAATAATAATTGTAAATTTTCTATCTCTTACAGCCCTATTATTTTCCATGTTTCTGTCGTTACTCATAGAGGATCTAAACGCAATCCCAGCTCCTTATCTACCACTTGCCGCACAAACGCATCAAAATAAATACATTTATCTGTGTGATCCACTTGATACGAGCTTTTACAGATACCAATGTCCTTGGTACGAAATTGTTTATGAAGTACCGTCATTGTGATGGAGTATGTTTGTTTGTTGGATTTTGGTTGGTAGTTAGCTTGTGTAACATCTAGTACAGACGCCAGCACATCAAGCTACCACCATCTGTCAAAATTCTTTAATAGATTTTCAACTTTATCGCTAAAGCATAAGATTCAAAGTTAATTGGGATAATTTGACGGCCCAGTGGTGTCAGCCCCGACTTACGATTTTTAGGTCGTCAGCTCGCTCCTTTTTTTTTATCACACCGTCATGTGCCGTTACAACAAGTCGAAGATATAATTATGACATCTACCAACCCGCATTAGGCAATCGTGGTATATCACGGCCCACTCTTTCTTATAAAGAGAATGACACAGGTTTCTTCTGGGTAAGCTCACTCCATCGGCGACTTTGTCTCTGTCACCTCTGACCTAGACTAGAGTCAAGAGCAAACCTATATCAACAAAAAAAATTGTTTCCTAGCAGTGGGAACGTGGCTGATTATGCTGTTTATTCAAAATCTGATGCTATAGTTTCTTTGGGACGGTTTTAGTGAGGAAATTCAGTCCTAAATGAATAATTTATAAAATACCAAAATAAAATGCATCCTATTCGAGCATAGTCACATAATATTGCTAGTTTCACATAAAAGTTTATTTATTGAGCTCAGCACTTGTCAATTCAATGATAAGCAACTTATTTAATGTTTTACATGTTTCCAAGTAGTTTGTATGCATTGTGCAACTATGATTTGTCAATATCGTGACTCATCATAACATTTAATGCGCTGAATATGTTAAATTTGGCAAAATCTTCATCAGTCAGAGTTTAAGTCAGATTTTCATGTTGCCACATATCATCATGAACTGCCTAGCCTTTCCCAACTATGTTGGGGTCGGCTTGCATTTTAACCGCAACTAAATCCCAGTATATTAAAAAAAGCAACTGCCTATTTGACCACCACAACCCAGTTGGGTACTGGGTAACCCGAGACCCCTTGGTAAGACTGAGTGTCAAACTTTAGGGGTCTGACCACCCGTAACGTCTCCCAGATGCTGTGGATTATTATCATACAAAGATAGATACAAGCATAGTATCTGGCATTTAGCTGGTCAGCAAAATGACTAAAACGTATCAATTTGTTAGTATGGCGCCCTGTAGGACCCACGCATTTTACAGCCCCCTGCCAACCCCCCCTCGGCCCCTGGCCACTGTATTTTATACTACAAAACTGAACAAGCCACGTGGTGTCAAAACTAATAGCATTGCTTCGCTGAAAAGGAAATCTACATCCCACCATTTTGTTTTTGAGTGTGGGTGTATGGATGGCATTTTTGACATACCCCACGCACTGACACGTTTTGCATACAAAATTTTATAGAGAGGATAACACTGACGTTTATAAAACAAGACATCTCGTGGACTTAATTGTAGCGAAAGGGCACGGAAACATTTTGATTATGGGTGAGTGGAAATTCAAGGCTGATTATCCAATTTAATATAATAAAAACCGCATGCGACCTACGCATCATACTGTCGTCACGCCAAATCCTACATCACAAGTAGAGTTTACCGCGCAACTAGCATATACAACGTCCGTTGCCCACAAGACACGACACCCATCTGGTCGGAGGTTTCTCCTTTTTTATGGAAGATGAACTTTATGCCCCAGCGCGCCCACAGCGAAAGCACTAGGAATTAGTGAAGTGCGGGCGTTTTGGGGGACTGTCTTTTGTAATTTTGATGTTCGAAATGTGCTGATTCTCCGCCAAATTTGAATAAATGACTTTGACCCTGTTCATCGTACCTATAAACAAATAAAACCGCGAACTGGCAAACGCAAAATAGGACGCCCTCATGCAGCTAGGAGGAGCGACCATCTTCACAGGGTGGCTGGTAGCAGCTGGATGAGAGTTGCCGAGAATTGAGTGAATAGCGTGTGATTTGAGAGGCCTATGTCCAACAGTGGGCTGCTGTAGGCTGATGATGATGAATAAAAATCTGCTAGGTTGCCGTCAACTGGGCAGACTTCTAGACTCCGGACTGATGGTCAATCAACTCAGGCTATCGCAGGCTACTGCTTTCCACAAGCCTTTCTCAAGTTACACCAGGACTCGTCTGTTCCAACCGCTATCGATGTTTGGACAAGCATGACCAGTGGCCTTAGTGCGAGTTTTTTCGACTCACGTTCGATTGCAGGCGCGTTAGACGTTTGTATGGGAAATTAGGTCTCTCCTAGTGACCACCAGGTGGCGCTATAACTTTTTCTCATAAAAAATTCTAACGCGCTCGCAATCGAACGTGAGTGAAAAAACTCACACTTAAGCCTCAGTCCACTGCCACTTTTATTTGCTAACTCTGCAAGCTATATTATCAGTGACACCAACTGCTACTGATAAACTAGCTCTCTAGCTTGTTTTGTCCCACTGCTGGGCAACTGTCATTGTAGGCCAGTCCTTTCAGTAGGAGCAAGTTCATTCCTTCATCTTCGCCTAGGTCGCCTGTCGTGATGTCGCATAGCATTTAGTGGGACCCAATCAGTTGCATTATACTGAGTGATGGCCGTTTTGTATGGATGTGACGAAAAGTACCTCCCAACTTGTATGTGTAAAGACCATAGATACCCGAGTAAAGACACATATAAATGTATTTTGTTTTCTTTTAGCCCACAACTCATCTAATAAACTGGACAAATAAATAATCTTCTAATTTCTATATTTCCAGCAGCACCATCACCCGATGTCCTACTCGTACTTCGGAGGCAGTGACAGCACCGACTACTCAGCAGCCGACTACAACAACAACTACGCCTATTCAGCCAGTGGGGGCTATGGCAAGGACTGGGCCTCCAACAGGGCTTATAACCTAATGAAGCACAGGCCTACGCAGTCACCCAGTTATATCACCGCGCCGGGTGCTGTGGCGTAAGGGCGGCCATTTTAGTTTATTATTTTTATTTATTTTAGGTTATTGTTTTTGTATGAGAGCTGTATTTTAAATGGAAAATGAAGTAGAGAGCAATATTATGCTAATAATATTTACTGTCTAGTGTTATGGTCTTTAATCGCTTGACATTTTTGCCCGATGTTGATTTTGGGCAGCCCTCTTTGCAAAGCCAGGCCCAGGTGGCACCGGCGATATTATTACGCTACGATTTTTTTCGCGCATTGGATTTTTTACTCTAGGGTTTGGGCTGAGCATTGACAATTGAACAGAGTGTATCCCAGCGCACCAATAAAACACTCTGTTGGATTTCCAACCCTCGGCTCTCGGCAGAGTGTTGAAAATTGAAAAAAATCGCGAAAAAAATCGCGAGTTCAACCCGCGGGCTAACCAACATCATACGTTTTAATATTATTATTTGTATTGACTATATTGTATTTCGTATTAATATTGTCGAGTTGTGATTTATGTTGAATCTAAATTATTGTCAAAAAAAAAAATAACATTGTTTATGTACAGACGCCAGCACATCAAGCTACTACAATCTGTCAAATTTCTTTAATAGATTTTCAACTTTATCGATAAAGCGTATGGTTCAAAGTTGATTGGGAATATTTGACAGTTTCGGGTAGTTTGATGTGCTGGCGTCTGCACTTTGGCGGATGGAATCAATATTTAACTTAGTCTCATATTAGTAGGTTTCTAGTAAGTAAGTTATTTAAATAATGTGTCTTGATTGACACATTATTTAAATAACTCAAATAATCAAAATATTTTAATTTCACATAAGCATACCTACATGGGCACTTATGAAACGTCAGAAGCTAGGTGCACGATTCCAATTGGTCGTTTCCTATGGAGAAGAGCCGGCAAGAAACTCCACGGTTACTCTTTTTAAAAATAATTGGCTTTTACAATATTTTCAAATTACACTAGTTATGGGAGGACAGAGTAGGCCTGTCAACAAGTACCAGGTACTTAATAAAATAAAAAATGGTCTACAGATCTAAAGTCTACAAGGCCTACAAAGTCCTCACATTTACAAAATAAGAATCTATCAAAAGGATAAATGAAATATAAAAACCTACTAAAACCAAGTGAAATTATTGCTATTACAACCACTATTAAAGAGGTGAAAAATTAGAATTGTCTGTATATAATGTCAAATAATAAAAAGAATATGTCAAAGAATAATGTAAAAAAATAAATAAAAATAAGCATCGTAATTTGAGAGCAATTAATAGACATTTAAATAGTTAAGCCGTTAATGAGGTGCCAGAGAAGCCACATGTGCAGAAGGTACTGCCAAACTACCTTGTCTTCAACGTTATATGCTTTAGTGATAAGGATACGTTTGATGAGGGTTTTTCAATCCCAAGCGATCACTAGCACGAGGTGTAATGACGGCTCCTATCACCCACAGATTACATCGACAGAAGCCGGTCATCCGTCACTAATTGGTGACAGATGACTGCCACAATTTTGCTCCGTAACGTATATTTATTTTGTACAATTTTGCGATTACATCATGTTCAACCACGTTCACACGTACGCGTTGACCCAGCATGCGGTCCGTTCTTGTAATAAGTCTTCTTTTATTTTGAAAATTTATTTTTGTCGATATAATTCCAATTAATTGAATTCAAGTGTCTGTTCGTAATGTCAAAATAACAGCTTTTTACTAAATGCAAAATATATACGGCAAAGAGGTTACCTATAAGCGACCCATTATTGATGTCCGACATCAACGCGAACGCAAAGTCGCGGGCACAGCTAGAACAAAATAGTTCTTTCGTATAGAAAATTCAAAAAATCCAAGAATATTGTGAAATAAGTTGTATAAGAATTCATGGTATTGTCATAAGCTGGACAGACATGGAACATTGTTAAGCAAATGACAGACACCCTATGTTAATTTGCGAGTTATAGCTATTTCATATAACTGTCAAAGAATTGTAGTTGTGATTTGAATATAATATGGACAATAGGGATGATGCCGATAATGACTAATATTAGATGTTAATACAAATAACGTAATTTTAAGGAAGGCATAGTAAGGTGAGATAATCGTTATACGAGCTGTAAAATCGATGGAAATATTAAAAAGCAAAAAATATTTTGGAAGGAATTATTCCCGTCCTTGTCGCACGGTACAGCCGATGGATGGCGCTAGTGTAAAGTTACATAGTCTTGATATAATTCCTGTCTTTGTCCAGCAATTATTTTAAAATGTTTATAACTAAGCATATTTTTAAACTTATACAGTTTTACACTTTTGAGTTCAAAATAAAAATATTGTCATTATCTCTTTATAGGTGGGTTCTCAATTTGCTTAGCAAAATAAACTCTCTGAATTTACATTAAGGATTTAGTTCAGTTATTTTTATATTTAAGCACTGTCTATTAATGCATTTATTTATTTCAGATCATAATGACTGTTAATAATTTAAGTTAGAATAATAATTTATTACAAAAAGTGTACAAAAATGTTCTTAATAAATATTGATAAAACGTAAAAATATGTTACTATTTCATTTCTTTCTATGATAAATAATCGATTATGAAAAAAGTCATCATCACTGCTGGACATAGGCCTCCCCCAAGCACCGCCACTACGAAAAAAGAAACAAGTGCTAGAGCTACTATGAAAAAAGTGCTAAAATTTAAATCAAGTTTTCCGCTAGTTAGGTTTAAGTCACATGTGATAGGAGGCAAGCTTCTTGCCTTAAACTGGACACAAACACACACTTCAGGCTGCTACTGAGAAATTCCAGATGGAAAAACCCAATAACACTGTCCGACCTGGGAATCGAACCCAGGAGCTCATGCAACGAGGCAAACAGAAGGCCAATTCCCGTAATTAAAAACGTTCAAAATCTGGTCGCAATCTCATCTCAGCGAAAATCAATGTCAAAAACTTGTCAAAAATTTAGGGAAATTAGAGGAAGGGCCCATGGCTAAATAATAACAGCCGCACAAGTCGATTGATCATGTTAAGCTGCGCTTGCCGCGGTTGGTCTGTGGATGGGTGACCGTCTTTACATACCGAGACCCCTCCGTGCCTCGGAAAGTACGTTAAGCCGTTGGTCTCGTCTGTCATTCGTGGATCTTTGACAGTCGTTACGGGTAGTCAGAAGCCCGAAAGTCTGACAACCAGTCTTACCAAGGGGTATCGTATTACCCAGTAACTGGGTTGTGGAGGTCAGATAGGCAGTCGCTCCATGTGAAACACTGGTATTCATCTGCGTCCGGTTAGACTGGAAGCCGACCCCAACATAGTTGGGAAAAGGCCGGGCAGATGATGAGAGGTATTTTTGACAGATTGAAACTGTGAACGTTCTTAAAATTACGAGAACTGCTCCTCAGAACTTCTTCGATTCCCATATCCCCCCTATCCCCCCCTACCACCTATCCCCCCTACCCCCCCCCCCCTATCCCCCCTACCCCCACTTTTTATTTATATTCGACCCTGTGTTGAAGATAAATAAAAACTTCATGAACGTAGTTCTCAAGACAAACAAATAATACGAAAACTTTTCCAGTTATCCAACTACATAGGAGACCATTATAGTTTGGCCCAAAGGGTTTGCCGAACATTTAAAAGTTTTATTACTTGACGCTTTGATGTTTGAACCTAATTTGATACGTTTCCTATCTGTTCTATGTTTTTTAGTGAAAATACTCAAACTGAAAGCATTTATTTCAATTAAAGCAATTACAGGCACTTTTGAATTGTCAAGGGGTCGGTCAGTCAGAATGATGAAGCTAGTTGCCCATTCCAAAGCGTAGGTACCCATGGAGAAGAACGGGCAAGAAACTCCATGGACACTCTTTTAAATCAAAATAATATGGTTACAAAGTCTTGTCTACATCATTCATGTTAAAAATTATGCATGTGAGAACGATGCAGAACGTTAAAAGCGTCCGTAATGAAAAGACGAAAGAGACAAAAAAAAACACTTCAAATATTAAATTAAAATAAGCCATGGTAGCAAAGAGATGACCAGTCCCTACTGACGGCGCCCGTTCACGAACATGACGCATGTATTAGCACCATTCAGATCAACCATTTTGAAACTGTATCTGATAGTTCGATCAAAACCAAGAAGTTCTGAGTGGTTTTAAAAGTGTTCCATTAATAATCCTAGCCTTTTTCCAAATATGTTGGGGTTGGTTTTCAGTCTAACCGCATCCGATTACCCCAGAATGCCAGTAGAATGGCTCAGTACCAGTATTTTGCATGGAGGACTGCCTTTCTGACCTCCACAATCCAGTTAATGGGTGATACGATACCCCTTGCTATATGCTACTGACTACCCGTAAAGACTGTCAAAGATCTGCAAATGTAAGATGGGACCAACGGTTTTACGTGCTTTCCGAGGCACGAAAGGGCCTCTGTATGCAATTTAAAGAACTCCTCGGCAACCGTAGCCTTAACCTTCCATCGACCAGTGCAGCTGTTATTATTTAGCCAAGAGCTCCTTTCTTGTGTATCCAGGATAAAAAACGGGCGTCTAAATAATGCAGTTCCTAGCATACCTACTTACATCAATGAATAAATGGAATATTTCTGACTTCCGTTTTATACTCTAAACTTGTGATTCTTTCAACAATAAGCAGAGTTTATACTTCTACTTACCTAATAACTTAACACATCAGTACCAGGAGCACATAAACGCACTGTATGCATTACAGCTCCAGTTCCGAACTATAAACATTTACTGCACAGTTTCAACCTTTTTACTGACTACAAATAAATAAAATGAAGTGTCCTCAAGTTTAGCACCACTTGCTCTCTTTTATGAATACCTAGTAGCTTAGCAGAAAGTGTTAACACTTTCAATAATACTTAAATAAAATATATCCTATGAATACCTAGTAGCTTAAGGATATATTTTATTTAAGTATTATTGAAAGTGTTAACACTTTCTACTCCGCATTTCTGAACTGCTGTAACTTCTGAATTGACTCACACAAAGATACTTCTGGTAAATGAATTGTATAAACCACAGATGGCTCACTTATCTACATAAATATCCTAACCTAAGTCGAGTAATAATTCCAGATTACAACATAGTATAATTAGGTCGTCGACAAACTAAATGGAATGGCGAATTGGACACGGCCCAGAATTCGGCCCGTAGCGTCCATAAGTTGCAGACGACAGGACACACAGGACGCGGTAATAAGTGTCCGATGATTTGTGGAACAGCACCACATTTACACTCCAGGGCAGAGTCATCTATGAATCTCCACCTGAACAGGTTTTCCTTGCTTCGGCCTACCTGAGTCTATTTAGAGACACACATAACACTGGGCGACAAGGAGATCAAATTCCTAGACAAACTAAGTGTTGGAGTGTATGTAACCACTGGCGCGAGGACTTGGAAAATTTTCCTATTTTTTTTCCCTGAAATTTCCCAATTTTACCATCCGAATTTTATTTTATTTTATAAACGACCAAACTAAGCTGTCTACTTGTAACTTTACGTTTATAAAAATGTTCCTGACTTAGCAAGTTAAAATATGGAGTCGCCTTTTGTTAACTACTTACCTACTTAGTTTAGAAACACCAAAAATACCTTCGAGAGACTTACGTGGGAACGTAGAACGTACTAACAAGATTCTTTAGAGAGCTTTCCTTCTGTGAAAACTTTATTTTTAACACAGCTGCCACAGACTTTAAATCCTGAAACGAAACTTAGATTTTTCTTTCAGTGCTAAAGGAAAATAAAGTTTGTGGTCATAAAAATATAGTGTTGTTTATCACCCTATAAGAACACCAAAATGTGTCTCGAGTGACCACTCGGGAGTTTAGTGATGTGATACAAATTCCCGGGATAGGTACGGGATTTCTGTGCGGGATTGTACGAGTAGCACAGTAACATCATCTGCCTAGCCTTTTTCTAACTAGGTTGGGGTCGGCTTCCAGTCTAACCGAATGCAGCTGAATACCAGTATTTTACATGGAGCGACTGCATATCTGACTTCTACAACCCAGTGACTGGGTAATACGATACCCCTTGGTAAGACTGGTTGTCAGACTTTCGGGCTTCCGACTTCCCGTAACGACTCTCAAAGATCCACGAATGACAGCCGGGACCAACGGCAGGCACGGAGGGGTCACGGTATGTAAAGACGGTCACCCATCCACAGACCAACCGCGACAAGCGTAGCTTAACCTGATCGATCGACCTGTGCGGCTGTTATTATTTAGCCACGGGCTCCTCACTCACTCACGAGTAGCACAGTAATGTTCGCATGAATGTAGAGAATTTCGCGAAGTGCATTGTTGGACAAAAGATAAATGGTCGTTCAGTTCGTGAAACCTAGATGACAGGTTATTAGGCCCCTCCCTAATAACATTGCTATGTTCTGGATGTGGAACCAAATTATTCTGTTGTTTACGAAATGTCAAATCGTTTTAGGGGGGGGGGGGGGGGGGGGGGGTAAATGTGGTAATATCGCTAGTGTGAAAGTCATCTTTGGTAACCAACACACATTGATGATGACGACCCCTATTTTAGGTATGGAAATAGGTATTAAACTGATTGTCTAGCAACTTATTGGACTTCTAATGATGAAAACTTTTTTAAAATTAATGAACCTCTAAAACTATTTGCGCTTCTGATAATGCACTCTTTTTTATAATAATTGAACCATTGACTTTCTTTTCTTTTTATTATAGTTGGTCACAGTAACTAAGCTAGGGCACCCCGACCAAATGATTATGTTAGGTTAGGTTAAAACTGTGACTAACCGCGTCACAGTTATAAACTTTTTTTATTGCCGTGGGGAAACCTTCAAAAGGCACCCGACCTCGGCGGAGGGAGGTCGGGAAGAGTGGGATTTTTACCTCGCTAAAACCACCCCGGTGATTACTATCAGCAGATAGGAGTGCTCCCGGTTCCTCTTAAAATACCAATTCCGGAACCCCCCATGCAACGCCTGTAAGGCACATCCCTGGGGAGACTGTAAAGGGGCCTCCCCTGAGCCTCGCTCAGCACGTGAACGTCTAAACTAACCTAACCCGCTATCCAAGTTGATCGCACTTGTTTGGCTTTGTAGTATATTTTTAGGTCCCTAAAATAGGAATTATTTGAGGTTCACAAAAACAGGCGCAATTATTATACAGGGTTATTGGTAAAACATTAACAACCTCTTAAGAGGTCATTGTACCTATTCATCATTATGAACCACTTTTACTATGGGACCAAATGTAGGGCACAGCAGATTTTTTTCGCGATTTCAGGTTTGGTCCCATAGTAAAAGCTGTTCATAATGATGGGTACAATGACCTCTTAAGAGGTTGTTAATGTTTTACCAATAACCCTGTATGTGTATATTAAACTGTTGAATAATATTTTTAGGAGCGCAAAATGGGAATTAGAGGTTCGGACAAACACATACTTTTTATATATCAAAATAACGAGTTGGCTAATTCAATTCCCAAGCTTAATTTAAGTTGCCACTAGCAAAATATAATGATTTGTGCATAAAATCTATCTATATAAATAAAAAGAAAAGTCCTGACTGACTGATTGACTGACTCATCAACCCCCAGCCCAAACCCTTGGACCTAGAAAGCTGAAATTTTGCACAGAGGTTCCCTATGTAATGTAGACAAGGAATAAGGAAGGATTTTTCGAAATTCAACCCCTAAATGGGGAGAGGGTGAAATTTCACGCCGACGAAGTCGCGGGCAGAAGCTAGTAAAACATAATAACAAAATTGGCAACCCGCGCTAATTACTACGACGGCTAACCAACTGTGATAATGTACGCGTAGTATGTTCGGGTCAGTTGGTAATGACATGAGACTGGTTGCATAATTATGATTAAAATGTTAAGTCATTAATAGGTTAATTAAGTACTATATTTGATTACATAACACGAGGGGCCCGTGGTATAACAGCCGCACAGGTCGATCGATCAGGTTAAGCTCCGCTTGCCGCAGTTTTTATGTGGATGGGTGACCATCTTTACATACCGAGACTCCTACGTGCCTCGGAAAGCACGTTAACCGGTTAGTCCCGGCTGTCATTCGTGGATCTTTGACAGTCGTTACGGGTAGTCAGAAGCTTAAAAGTCTGGCAACCAGTCTTACCAAGGGGTATCGTATTACCCAGTAACTGGGTTGTGGAGGTCAGATAGGCAGTCGCTCCATGTAAAATACTGGTATTCAGCTGCATCCGGTTAGACTGGAAGCCGACTCCAACATAGTTGGGAAAAGGCAGGCAGATGATGATCATGATGTTTGATTACATAACAAAACATCACCACTGTATTTTCCGAAAAGTTTGGAGAGGTGCAACCATAGATATGTAGGTGCATCTAATTATGGCTGCAAATAGTGCACGCATATTTTACAATATTCTGTATATAATTTTGTTTCATGGTTAAAGCGGTCGGACTCGCACACGAAGGGTTCCACCGTGCAATATTTATAACACAATTAGCAGCGCCCCGCGGTTACACCCGCATAAGTGTCGATCTCGTGGAAATATCGGGATAATAAGTATCCTATGTCCTTTCCCGGGACTCAAACTATCTCTATACATCTAAATCGGTTAAGCGGTTTAAGCGTGAAGAAGTAATAGAAAGACAGGCAGACACTTTCGCATTTTTTAATATTAGTAGGTATGGTTTTTTTTTAAAATACGTTTTCTAACTTTACTTTTTATTATATATTTGTTGTTATAGCGGCCAAAGTAGTGCACACTGTGAAAAGGGCTTTGAAGGTCCTTGGAATACCTACCTGTCCGCCATATTTATTTTATGCCACGCATGAAACCTCTAAAAATCGATAGCTAACATCAATGCAAACAAAAAATATAATAAGGCCAAATCCCAAATGGCGCGACAATAGATCTGTATGCCAGGCTCCAAATGACAAAATTGTAGCACATGGGCTTCTAAAGATATTTTACTAAGACGGTCACAAATTACCTACTTCTTCTATAATTTTAGTTACATTTTAGGCAAATCAATTCCCTTTTCAGAAAGTTTACAATCGCCTGTCAACTGTAATAAAAAATGAGACTGAATAGGTCTTATTTTTTAAAGTTTTAAAATCCCAGTCCATGTTAAATACTATGTAAAACCGGGATAAAAGAGCATTAGAACAACACTATTTCAGTACTTCTGTTACTTTACGACTTTACTCAAGCGACCCGTGACTTTTATAAGTTTTATACGATCTACAACGTGATTGAGCTTTGACGAAACTCAAATTTTATATTTCGGAGACTTTCATACCTTACTACTAAAATATTTAAAAAGAAATGGCGTAATAGCTTGGGATACATTAAAGTTACGGTTTTGTTTGAACTTAATGTTGACCTCGGTTATATTTGCGCCTGTAGCTTTAAAATAACAATTCATTTTACAACAACATTTTGCATAAATTATTTTGTCAGGCGTTGTGACATTCTGCATTTTCCTTCAATTACAACATTGTGTGTATTTTAAGAATCGTTTATTGCAGTAGTATATTATATAACAAAAGCAACTCATCATTTATAAGCTCTCAATATCATAAATGTCATTTGTCATCTCGAGTTTCCAATCGCTTTCACATTTCTCGACATAGAAATTAATCTATCCTTTGGCCTCCTATTTATCGGTAAAGTCCTAGATAGTAGTTTGCAGCTAGTATTATGTGCCTTGAAGGTAGTTTCGCCTCAATATAGTGCACTTTACAAAGTCACAATGCACCGGAGTTCCACCTAGACACTAGATGGAATCATTTGTCTCTAGATTCTAGACACATAATAGATATAACTTTCAGACCGTGATTGCAAATTCCTTAAAGTTTTGTTTCTTGTTTCAATGGCGACGGTTTGTTACATACGTGGGTTTAGCTCGGTGAATACTTCTCTTGGCAATCTTTTGTATGTGGATAAATTATTTATTTCTGTAAGTAGGTTTGTACAAACACTTTTACACGTCAATCATATTTTTAAAACTAGATGAGGTCGGCGTTACCTATAGAGACGAAAGGCCGCAACAAACTCACAGACTTAATCTTGGTCAAAGAGACGACCGATTGTGTGCGCACGCTCAAGGTGTCGGCGAACGAGTGAATCAGCAATACAGTACTTTTAATATCACAGTAGTTTTTTATTTACCAAGTCAAGACCACCAGCAGCACTCCTGGAGCTTATACACATATGGACATATGGTCCTTCGAGCCGGATACTCAACAACGTATACTTAATTTACCATAGATCCGCTAGCGCTAGCGCTGCTAGTAATATTATAGTTACTTTTTGTGTTTGTCTGTGTGACCGCGATGTTTTGATGTGGTTTTCAAAATAATTTTCAGAATTTATTGTAGAAGGTAAATGTGTATAATCCATCAATATTATAGTTACCTCTAAAAGATGACACAATTTTTTAAGACATAATATAGAAGACATAATGTACACAATATTACAATATTTGACAAATTATTATGTATGTAATAAAGATGTTTTATTCAGTCAAAAGTGTATGATGCAGTTCGGGTGGGTTGGGTCGGGGTAGTTTGAAACAGAAAAAAAAAAAAACTACATACTATAAGCGAAACTCTACTTATAATAAAAAAGTTTCCCAACAGTTGCATCCGTATGTCAGCCACCAGCTGCCAGGTAGAAGCTTTCAATGCGTACATTGTTCAGATTCCATTGTTAGTGAGCTCACAGCAGTAATAGCCTTCCATTGCGTGTTCCCTTGTTTTAGCAGCCATTACACGTAGGTACACACAGATTTCTGATGAGCAGTGGCGCTCTAAGCCTGCTGGAGGCCCGGGGAGAAAAGCTTGAAAAGTGCTTTGTCTTTGGCTTAATTTGCATACGTAAGGGGCCTCTGTGTATTTCAATAAACCTTCTACGTATATTTTGTTGCTGACGATCCGTCAGGAATAAAAACAAAAGAAATAGGGGATCATACCGGTATGAGAAAGTTTATTGTGGATCGAGGGGGGGTTGGAGGGGGTTTAGGGGATCAGACCGGAATAACTCATACACAAACAGCCAGACCCGGCACAACTACTTGCAGGTCATACAAATATTTGTTCCGTGCGGGATTCGAACCCGCGACACGCAGCGCAGCAGTCAATCGCTTAACCAGTGCGCCAACCGTGTCGTCAAATTTCAAATTGTCTTCCTATATTCTTCTCGAGAAATGGGGGCCCCAGGGCCAGGAGACCTCCAATGCCAGTGCTGATGAGGCTACTTATTTTGGATATACATGTTGAGTAGTTCTGGCAAAGTATGACAATCTCAAATCCTACCTACGTATAGTATAATTAGCCTATAATGTTGCCACTGCTGCGACACAGGCCTCCTCTCTTCGAGAGGTTGAAATTAATATAAACAAATAAACATACAAAAATTAACGTCTTCTTCCCGTAGGGGTAGCCAGAAACTATTAAACGTCACTTCCTACGATCCATATATATTCCTTTTTCTTCGTTTACGTTTAGGTCATACTCGCACGCCAGTTGCGCAAGTATTAAACACCTGAACTTTCTGAAAAAAAATACAGAAAATTTAAAATTGACAAAAGAAAATGTTCCATGATTTTTTGTAACTGAGCCTAAACACGTAATTACCGACACGCACTTATTTTGTTTTTTATTCACACCTAACGAATCTCAAGCAAAAACCTGCTAAGTGAGCACTCATGTATCATTTTTGATCAATTACATCGCATAGTTAACACCCAATTAAAATAACCACACGCTCCAAGCTAAAGAAACTCTAATATCGACTGCATTTAACGTAGTACTATCGAACAGATTAAAAAGAAAAGTATTGTTCTGCAAAGTGGAGGTTCTTGGGGGAGACCTTGTCCAGTAGTGGACAAGGTCTCCCTTTCAGCTGAAATTATGAAAGAATAAATGAATGTTTTATTTGCCAGAATATAGGTACATCGATTATGGTAAAGTGACACTTCTGGGACACAAGCCTCCTCTCTGTAAGAGGGAGTGGGCAGTTATATCCTTAGGGATATAACTATATAACGGCTTTAATCATATTACTCGACATAATATATATCTTTTTCCTAAAAGAATATTTAGTGAACCATCCTGGGAGCGCTGGACGTTGTAAACCATTGTCAGTTTCAAGTGACCCCACTCAACAGTTCAAAGCATGTGTCCTGTAAAGATGTTGTCTTTATTTTCCCAATTCCATCAATGATGTGGCCAAGATCCAAAATCCTTTGACGTCGCTTCAGTCGACTCGAAATATGATTTATGAGCTATCGACATAGGGGGCTTAAAGGACCTAAACACAAAAAAACGCAAGTTTTAGGAACAATAAAAGTATATGATCGACTATAGTAAACAAAATCACAAAATATGTGATATTCTTCAGGATATATGCTAGGTAGATAGTGTGTTGAAAACATAATACAACTAATTTAAACAATAGAAAAAAATCATGAAGATACCTCTAAAAACTTTCTTTTTACAACAAAAACCATACATACAATCATTCTGATTTTTTGTCAGATTATTCTACAAGCAACATACTAAAATACTAGTATTTTAATTTTTTAGTCCAAACAATAGATTTTTCGTAATTAAATAATTGCTTCATATTTTGCAATAAATTTTCAGCGTTGTGTCATCGCGCTTCTCTTTATTTTCTATGCAGTCCGACAGTGACCACGCTTTAGGTCATATAAGCCCCTTAAATTAAGTAAGAATGCTCTGTGTATAGTCCTACTAATATTATAAATGCGAAAATTTGTGAGGATGGATGGATGTTTGTTACTCTTTCACGCAAAAACTATTGAACGGATTTGCATGAAATTTGGCACACAGATAGTTTATAACTAAGATTATTACATAAAATACTTTTTATCCTAATCCAAAAGATCGAAACTTATGCGGGTGAAGCCGCGGGGCGCTGCTAGTCTTCTACTCGTATATAAATAAAACAAAGTCGGGTGAGTTACACCATTTATAACTCGAGAACGGCTGGACCGATTTCTAAGATCCTTGATTTTTTTGACTTATCTCCGTCTCGAATAGCAGAATAACTATTAAAACATGGAAAAAACACACAAAAAAAATAAATTTTCTCATTTTGTATGGAACGGCTTTTTTATGATATCTCAAGAACGGATTGTCTGATTTCGATAGCGGTACGAAGTTCGCCGGGGCAGAGCTAGTATCATATATAATTTCCCATTTTTCTTCATTTTGTTTCGACGAACCCGAATCTGTCAAATTTTCCCAATCAACTATTAACCTTATGCTTTAGCGATAAAGTTAAAAATCTATTAAAGAAATATGACAGATTGTAGTAGCTTGATGTGCTGGCGTCTGTACATCTATTTCTTATACTGTTCATTTATTGCGGCTTCAGAAGCGTTGTTCAAATCGTCAAGGGTCCAAGTGAACATTTCGGCCACTCTAGCAGATGGAGTCTGCTCAGGAGCACCGCACTCGCACTGGATGTTGGGTGAATTGATAATGCCCCATTTCGCCCGATTACGTTTGCAGCGGCCCACTTGGGTACGCAGTCGGTTCAGATTCCCCATTATACCCCCTTCTATTCAAGATCTTCGTCAAATCAATTGGAATCCAATTATGATATCCATAAATAAACATAGGATTGTTGAAAAAGAATGAGAGTCCTCTACCGACGGTATGAATAATAAACACAACATTACATCGGGGAAAATCGTGTGAAAAACTGACTAAGAACGACTTGATGGTGGACGGGTTCCGTCGCTTTTCTCTTTAGTTATTTTTACCGAAAAATTTGGGGACTTTTCTTTGGAGTTACCAAGACCATTTTTTCTACTCTAGATACGTGTATAGAGGTAAGAGATTACCCGGTATTGCTAAGATAAACACGATATTTATCTAGAAAAGATTTAGCAACTTTTTAGAGAAATTTCTGGGAAATTCTTTCTGATGCAGTTCTTTGATCAGAAGAAGGCATGCATCGATAAAAAAGTTTACTCACTGCATGTTAGCGTGTAATTAAAAACAGCAGATGACAAATGGGCTAAGAGAACTGCTATTGGGTCCCACTAAACGCACGACGGCCGAAACGAAGATGGCGGGAGGAGCTTGACTCCTATCGAAAGGACTGGCAAAAGACATAATTGTGTGGAAAACCGAGAGGGAGGGCTTTGTCCAGCAGTGGGATAATACAGACTATTTAGATTAGATAGATTAGCTAATTAAAGGTTTCTTAATAATGGTTTTCAGCATAATAAGTCAGAAGTGTCGCAGATTGCCTAAATTAAAATGTTTAGATGATAAAAAATCACATTATAATGACACTGTGGGTCCATGAACTTGCGGTTAAAAACACCGAAAATTCATGTAAAGTAGGCAATCGATACGGTATATCTTCTCGACCTCCAGATGTATTTAATACTTTTGTATCGTGTCCAAACACACTATGCCGAAGGTACGCGACCAAAGTATCGCGGCTGATTTTACGTTCCGACGTATTCGGCTGATATAACACACCATAAGTGCCGAACTTACGCGGCAGAAATTCAGTTGCGCATGCCTGCCTCCCGCTGCTCCCCGCCTCGGATCTTCTTCGGCAATCGAATCGAACTTCAGTCGCGTATAATGTGTGCTCTACAGAATACGTTGCCGCTGAACTTACGCCCGATCGAAGTTCGGCTGTACGCTATAACGCAACGTAATTTCGGCATAATGTGTCGTCAGTAATTCAAATAGCATTGCAGGCGTCATCATGCCGAACTTCGGTCGCGTACGTTCGGCATAGTGTGTTTAGACACTAAGAAGTCTTATCCACCTAGAAGAAACAGGCGGACTAATTAAATATAGATCCATATTCAGACTAAAAAGTCCGCCCAAAGTTGGGGCGGAATATTAAAAAGAAAGCAACCTGAGGTAACAGCTGGAGATTTATTTCATAAAAAGTTATAAAAGGGAAATTTGAAAGGTCATTGACTCGGAAAAAACTTGAGCCGTCAAAAGATATTGTATTGTCGTAGGTACCTACTCAAGTTTTCTCAACCGAAAACGCGATAATCCGAAATCAGCGTCTTCAATTTTTTAGGCCATTAAATTTGACCTGTTGACCTGGAATTCTAATTGAATCTTTTTGAGATTACCAGGTGAAAGAAATAGTATTTTGAAATTATCTTCTCTACGCATTGAAATGTTATAGACAGTTTTTTTTTAACATTCAACATTTAATTTAAAAATTCTTGAAGAAATCTTTCTGCCCTGACATAGTATCATTAATGACAGCCTTGTTTTATCCTCCGTTAAGTATCAGCCTCCTTTCTATACAATACAATGCAGCCCAGGTTAGTCCTTGTCTCATACACCTGTACCGGTATCTACAACGTCACACGCGAACAACGCGTCATACTGACGTCACGCAAAATCCTGCATCGCGCAAGCAGAGTTTACCGCGCAACTAGCATAGATACAACGGCCCGACATGAATCATCGGGCAGTTGCCCGCCAGACACAACACCTGGAGGTCGGAGGCTTTTCTATAGAGTATGAGTGAACTTTACACCCTGTTCCTCATACCTCTATACACCCATCTGATTGTTAGTCTACCGTCATTTAGAGCCCTGTTCCATTGGCTATCTCTAAGTCTAGTGATCCCACTTTAATTTATACGTCAAATCTCAGAGTTGAGGAGTGAATCTGTTAACAGTCCCATAAATTTATTTCCACTGGCACCATTCTGCTTGAATAAAGACCTTACCAATGACTTGGTTCCATAAATAAAGGTCTTCATACGTCTTCCACACGAATTCTGTAGTAAGACCGTTTACGCCGTATACGGAATTTCATACAAACTTTCAAGCCCTTTTTTTTCGAAATGAATGAACCGATTTTAATGAAACTACATACGCATATGCAGGATACAAAGGTCTAAAAAGTTACTTAAGAAGATTTTCGAAAAATAGTGCTACAGCCAAATTAGACCGATTTTAAATTTTCCATAGAAACAGAGATTTCCAGTTACCTTTTTTTAATTACGACATTTCGAAAATGTTCATGTAACTTTTTAGACCTTTGTATCCTGCTTATGTGCATGAACTTTCATTAAAATCGGTTCATTTTTTTCGGCCGTACGGTGTAAACGCTCCTAAGGAACTGCACATAATCAATTTATAATGTTCCCACTGCTGGACTTAGATGTCACATGTCTTCAAATTTCTGGTTCTAGGACATGCTGGTTTCCTCACTGTTGTCCTTCACCGTTTTGACAGCAGTGGTTATGAAATTATTAACGCCTGACTGGTTTCGAACCCACGACTTAGGTACAACACAAAAGGCGCAGCCGTTACACCTGGGCCACCACTGCTCATCATTAAGCCATAAACTTTAATTTACTAACTTTTATTTACAGCTAACGTTGAATCAGTTAACAAGCTCAATCATAACTAACAAGGAACTCTAAAAAAAATACTTTCGAGTTGCAATGATCTTGTAAATGTCTCGCGTGGAAAGTACGTCACGACAGTCGGACACGCGACCAAATACCAGTATCGTGATTATCTATCTATTATGTATACGGAATATACATGAGCTATGGAAAATTGTTGTGAGTTGCTATTTTTAGTTGGGCTGCAGATTTCCAATTTGAAGGTCTATTTTGTGATCGGCGGGGTAATTGCGTAACACACTAACACAAAATTCATTTTGACGGTTCAACAACATTCATTGCGTTATTTACGTTGTAGAGCAGGGGGCCTAAAAAGGCCACTTTGGAGAATCATAAAAGGATAACATTATGAATTATAATATAGCAAAGACAGTCCGTGTTTTTCTTTTTCTCGGTGCACTGCGTAGGTATAATCAAAGAGATTGGGATTGGATTTGGATCGGATTGAGTGGTATTTTAGCAAAGATAAAAAAAATAACTGAAAAATGCTTCACCAATGGGATTTGATACGATTAACTTAACAGTTAACTGTCCATTATGTTATGCTTTTATGATTCTGCCAAAGTGGCCTGATGATACGGTCTACATAAATATTTGAGCTTAAAAATACGAGAACATCAATAAAGAAAACATACAGAACGATTAATTTTATTTATTGTCCACAACTTCAGTAAGGAACGAAAAACACATTCGTTTGCTTTGCATTCATTTATGAGCATTGTTTTTAATCGCTTTTTATTATTAATTTAAACGGCAAAGTTCGTAATAATTGATTTGTTATGGATTTCTGAAATAGAACACACACACACACATATATATATACACCAATTTTAACTTTTATTTTACTTAGTGCTTTGTGATTTATTGTGGCTTGAAACTGTTTTCTCCAGTGTAAACTGATTGTTATTCGTAAATTAAATTCCTTATTAAAATACAATGTGGAGAATACAATACTTACGACAACTAGGGGGCAAGCATAACAGTATTTAGAAACTAAATGAATATATATAAAAAATATATGTCAATCAAAATAAATAGTAGTGGACAAAGATTAAAACAGAAGACGAACTAGCAGGGGATCGAGGAAGGGGGTGGAGGGGGTTCAGGGGATCAGACCGGAATAACTCGATGGGTCGACTATGGGTTTTATCATTCATTCACGAGCTGTATTGACTAAACTATTGGATATATTTGGTTGATTTTTGTATGCAGACTGGGAACGTCATTAGGTCATCATCTTCCTAGTCTTTTCCCAACTATGTTGGGGTCGGCTTCCAGTCTAACCGGTTGCTGCTGAATACCAATATTTTACATGGAGCGGTAATACGATACCCCTTGGTAAGACTGGTTGTCGACTTTCGGGCTTCTGACGATCCGTAACGACTGTCAAAGATCTACAAATGACAGCCGGGACCAACGGCTTAAGGTGCTTTCCGAGGCACGAAGAGGTGTTGATATGTAAAGATGGTCACCCATCCACGGACCAACCGCGGCAAGCGTAGCTTAACCTGATCAATCGACCCGTGCGGCTGTTATTACTTACTTAGCCACAAGCCTCTCGTCATTAGGTATAGGTACGAAGTTTAACATATTGTCGTATCTTCGTATTATTGTAATTGATAAGTGTTTTTTGTATGGTATGCATAAAACAGATTAAATTGGCTGCTAAACGATAAAGTAAAACCTTCATGAACGTAGCTACTGGTCCATGAAGGCGCTAATGAAGGGCGACCTTCCTATTTCACTAAAGCGTAAGCTCGTCGACATGTGTATCCTGCCTATCCTAACCTATGGCGCCCAGACTTGGTCTTTGACAGAGGCTCAGAAGTCCAAGCTCAAGGTTTGCCAAAGAGCGATGGAGCGTAGAAATTCGCAACACCACAATACGCTCCAAGACAGGTATCGCCGATGTTGGCGGCAAGTCTGCGAGGCTGAAGTGGGACTGGGCGGGTCACACTTATAGGATGCATACAGACAGATGGGCCAAAGTCGTCACACAGTGGGTGCCTGAAGACGGGCGTCGCCACCGAGGCAGGCCTAAGAAACGCTGGCGTGACGATTTAGACTCGTTCCTAACCGACTGGACGGAGAAGGCACAGTATAAGGAAATGTGGAAGGAAATGGGGGAGGCCTTTGCCCAGCAGTGGGACAGAACAGGCTAATATAAAAAAAAAAAAAAAAAAATATCAGAAACCATAAAAATACCCTATACTAATATTGTTTGTTTGTATATAATTATAAAAAAAATAATCTTCGATCTTTACAGTTTATGCACTTTATGTGTCATAAAAGAAAATGAAACTTCGTACGTATTCATTTAACATAAGTAGGTATTGCAGTTTTGTGTGATTAACTTTCATTGATAACATGCACATAAAAGCTGACAATTTGTTGATACCCGAGGGCTCGTGGCTACATAATAAAGGGCGCACAGTCGACGTGGACACTGACAGTCGGGCTGGTTCACAAATTCAAGGTCGCTCAGCGCGCTATGCTATCAAATCAGCCTACCGCAGTCCACTGCTGGACATAGGCTTCTCCCATACTGCGCCACAACACCCTGCCCTCCGCAAAAGAAGGAAAATAACTGGCCAAGTGCGAGTCGGACTCGCACACGAAGGGTTCCGCATCACAAGGTAAAAACGCCGAAAAAACACGTTTGTTGTATGGGAATAAAATAAATATTTAAGGGGGGCTCCCTTAAATATTTATTTTATTCTGTTTTTAGTATTTGTTGTTATAGCAGCAACAGAAATACATAATTTGTGAAAATTTCAAATGTCTAACTATCGCGGTTCTTGAGATACGACGGACGGACAGACGGCGAAGTCTTAGTAATTGGGTCCCGTTTTTACCTTTTGGGTACGGAACCCTAAAGAAGAAAACCGCGACTTTTGTTAACTCAAAAAATTTCTCGCCCATTTTGTTAAATGTGCGAGACTAAGGGTGCCATCACTCAAATTGATTATTAAGTACCTAAAGATATTATAATTATGAGTCTTTGTCACAAAATTCACAAAGAGATGACTGATGAACTGAAAATTAGCGTCTAATGTTACAATAATGGATGGAGGAACAGTGACACAGTATGTTCCCATCCATCAGAGATAATGAACATTTTAAATTAATTTCGAGTAAGATCTTTTATTAAATAGGTCAAGGAGTTTAGAATCTTGGAATAAAACATTTTATTGAAGAGAGCAAAGCTTTCAACCTCTTGAAATAAAATTGTTTTTTTCTCTTCTTTTCCTATCGGGAACCACTACAGAAGTTTACATTAGGATTTGTTCAAAGTATTTAAATACTTTAATGTTCCAGATGGGTCCGTGGCTAAATAATAACAGCTGCACAGGTCGATCGATCAGGTTAAGCTACGCTTGCCACGGTTGGTCTGAGGATGGGTGACCATCTTTACATATCAAGACCTCTCCGTGCCTCAGAAAGCACGTTAAGCCGTTGGTCCCGGCTGTCATTCGTGGATCTTTGACAGTCGATACGGGTAGTCAGAAGCCCGAAAGTCTGACAACCAGTCTTATCAAGGGGTATCGTATTACCCAGTAATTGGGTTGTGGAGGTCAGATAGGCTGTCGCTCCATGTAAAATACTGGTATTCAACTGCATCCGGTTAGACTGGAAGCCGAGCCCAACATAGTTGGGAAAAGGCTAGGCAGATGAATGTTCCATATGCCATGGATGCTATTAACTTTGCTGATTGGCTAATATTTGTACCAACATAACACCAGGACTTGTTTCGCCAAAGGGACCAACCCCAGAGGTTTACCTAGTATTAGTACACCCACCCTTTGACAGTTATGTCTAAGTCCCATGTAATAGGGGGGCGAGCCTATTGCCATGAACTGGACAGAAATCCAGACTCCGGGCTGCTACTCCAGTTCCAGTTCCAGTTAATTCCAGTTAGAAAAACCCAATAACACTTTGCCCATCTTGAGAATTGATCCCAAATCATCTTGCTCAGCAGTAGCACTTGCGACCAACGAGGCGGTTATACCAAAGAAGGAGATCGCTGTTTATCTAGCTGATTTTATTAGAATCACGTAAATGTCGATCCTGTGGGAATATCGAGATAAAAAGTAGCCTATATGTTAATACAGGGTGTCAGCTACCTCCATACAAAATTTTATCAAAATTGGTACAGCCGTTTGAGCGTGAAGAAGTAACAAACATATAAGCACACCCCCACACACACACCCACAAACTTTCGCCTTTAAAATATTAGTGTTATTATTCAATCAGCAATCTTTAGACCTACGGAACCTCAACAAAAATAATACCCCACGGGACATTGGTATTCTACCGAATGATTAAATATTTTCGCCAAAAAAGTTGACAACATTACCGACTGCCTGCAGTCTACACGCCAGAGGTGACCAACCTTCGGCAGCAAAAACAAATAATTTTAATCATTAATAACTTTGTCACGCAATGCAGACAAAAAAGCGACGTCTTATGACTTTTGCAGTTATAGAGCAATTTACTGTGAATTGTCACGCTTTATACGTATCTTCAGTATTGCTAAGTGGTTTGGTAATATTTCATTTCGAGCGTTCGTTGAAAAAATTGCTTGATGCTTTGACGTGCGTTGGTGGCAATTAATTAGAAAATGGTTAAGAAGTGATATTTTTCACACATTTTTAAGATAAATATCGAATTTCGAATCTTGGAAAATTTTATAACTTTTGGTTTGCTAGGTAAAAAACGGTTAAAGACTGAAAAATGTCGCTTGACATTTTTCATTTCAAGTAAGTAATTTTGAAACAAAAAATTTCAAGCACATTTCTCAGTTTGTCAGAGATTTGTCATTACTTAAAAGCTCAAGCTCTCGTAACGTCAACTTTTACCTAAAATACTTGAAGTCAAATATTTCCAATCCAGCATAGTAGGTATTTTTCCGAATGTCATCCATCACTGCAATTGCTGGCGTGATTCCAGAAAACTACAAAGTTTTCGGTAACTCGGTATCGGCAAGCCAATAAAATGTTATACATGTTATACTAAAAGTTGTGCCCGAACAAAACTTTGCCAAACACATTTTCCAGTACTAGCAATATAAATTTATTGTACAGCGAAAAGTATAAGTTTGAGATACTTAATAGTTTTTATTAGTATGTAAGTGTTCTTCGTGGCATTTCTCGGGCCATTGGAAAATTCAACTTTTTACTCGGATTCATTCATTTTGTTTTGTTATTGTGGTCGTAGTTTTCAAAGTATCGGTATTCGTGTAAACCTGATGACTTGAATTCTAAATTATATGATGCTGATTTGGCAGCGCGGTGTAAGACATACAAGACGAAGAAATTTGTTGGTTTGATAATTTTTCTGTAAACTGTTTTTATAACAATCAAGAAAATTTAATTTATACCTGCAATGTGCCCGCTGCTGGGACACAGGCCTCCTCTCTATGACAAAGGCATATTTTATTACATTTACAAATACTTCCACATATTATAGTTAAGTATTCGTTATTAGTCTCGTTATGTTTTACCGAAACACTTATTAAAATATTAAAACACACATACCAATCAATTTATGCAAAAACGTTGACGATCGCTGCCCCAATTCACTGAAATCACAGAGATGAGAGTAAAACTTTTGCTTTTATTAATTCAGTATTATTTACTTTAGTTTTGCATAAACGACTGTATTCGTTATTTCTGCCATATATTTATGTTCTTGATATTTTACTCATCATCATCATCATCATCATTTCAGCCGAAAGACGTTCACTGCTGGACATAGGCCTCCCCCAAGCAACTCCGCTTCGACAGGTTCTGTGCTTATTGCATCCAACGGGTTTTTGCGGCCTTCACAAGGTCGTCGGTCCACCTTTTGGGAGGCCTTCCAACGCTACATCTTCCGGTACGTGGTCGCCACTCCAGAACCTTTCGGCCCCATCGGCCATCTGTTCTGCGAGCAATTTGCCCTGCCCACTGCCACTTCAGTTTGGCAATTCTTCGGGCCATGTCGGTTACCTTGGTTCTCCTGCGGATCTCCTCATTCCTGATTCAATCACGCAGGGAAACTCCAAGCATAGCCCTCTCCATTGCCCTTTGGGTGACTTTTAGCCTTCTTATAAGGCCCATTGAGAGCGACCACGTTTCAGTGCCATAAGTCATCACTGGCAACACGCACTGGTCAGACTTTCGTCTTGAGCCACTGCGGTATGTGGCACGAGAAAATATTGCGTAGCTTCCCCATATTTTACTATGTTATATAATTTTCGTCGTATTTAACAAAATACTTTCGTAGGGAGATGGCCTGAAACACAGGTTTAAATAAACCTAGATCAGGCAACGCACTAGATTACCTTCAGAGTTTTATTTTTGACTGTAATCTCATATTTCTCATACCATAGTCTATCCAGATTTTTATAATCCTATTATAGGCCTAGATTAATATAATACTAATGAACCTTATGTACACTTTTTGTAAACTTATTATTTCAATAATTTTTTTTTTTTTTTTTTGGTTCATTATAATAGCACCCAATATTTTATCGTTTCTTACGAAGAAAACCTCATCACCCAAGTGAATTCCTTTATAAGCCAAATTTCTCAGAAATGACGAAAATAAATCTGCTGCGGTATCTATTTTCATAACTTCTTGGTAATCTTTTAGCATTTTCTAAAATATATTGACTATAATTGGAAAACTTCGTAATACTATACGGCATTATTAACTGTACACGATACACAAAATGGAATGAAGCTCATCTGAAATATACATATTATATTCAAATATAATGGGAATATGGTTGGATGTTATTTTTTACAGGTAGCTTTACCTACAAAATTGAGATTGCATTAACACATGTTATATATTTCTTCGTGTATTATGTTCGTAACAAAATGCAGACTTTGTTTCTACACATTTTTAATGTTTGTCATCTAACCCTTTGAGCGACAGCGGTTTTGGCGCGAACACCCCGAAGGGTGGCGCATGCGCCGGTCGCGTCACTGGCGGTTCCGCCGCGTTTGATTAAAACGACGATATCTCTAAAGTTACGATAGCTAGCTCCATACAAACTATGTCATTGGCATAATTATTAAATTACCTAACAGAATATGTATGGATTAGTATAGTTTTGCCTTGTAATGTATTAGTAATCGTACTGTGGGGGAATTTTACCCAGTTTCTTAAATTTTTTGTTTTTTCGAGCATTATTTATTTATCAAACGGTTTATGTACAGTCAACAAAAGAGATAAGTATGCAGGATCGTCAGATATAGTTTAAGTTTAGTAAGAAACCGATGGATCTTGTCGACTGAAAATTTATTTCATAAATGAGCTGTTTGTTTTTTATTAATAAAATAAAATTTTATTCGAGAACATCCAACGGTTTCTTACGAAACTTCAACTATATCCGACGATACTGCATACTTATCTCTTTTATTGACTGTACACACATACATGTATAAACAGACAAAAAAAAAGGAAACAGGAAAATACGTATCTACAAAGGCGATGCTTATTTCTGAAGAAATCTCTAAAAACACTCTCGACATCCAATAAAAACGAAATAAAAAAAAATCACGTCTAAATAAAACAACCATAACCAGTCTATATTGTTCCCACTGCTGGGACACAGGCCTCCTCTCGGTGAGAGGGAGTAGGCCGTAATCCACCACGCGGGCCCAGTGCGGATTGGCAGATGTCACATGTCTTCGAATTTTTGGTTCTGGGACATGCCGGTTTCGTCACGATGTTTTCCTTCACCGTTTCGAGAACGAGAATTAATCAACCATTTCTACAAAAATACTAATTTTGTTTTTAAGAAAATGGAACTACCTTATGATTAATCTTACCAAGTCCTCTTGCACTGATATCGTTATCCGTATAACTCAGCTGACTTTTACAAAATGGCGCCGGATAAGAAACAGCTGATGCATTCTGTTACGCCAATACGTGGAATACATAATTACATACCTTTAGCTACGCATGCGTTAAGTCTGTCCTGCGGTTTTGTCTGTACAGTTTTATATTTCAATACATCGTGCTCTATTTCTTCTTCGCAAAAGGAAGTGATTCATTTATATTTAGTTACTTAAATAAAATGAATTTGATAATAAATTAAATTTTATTAAAAAAAAAATTTTTTTACTTTCTTCGTCTGAAGTAGATACATACCCCTTTATTCCTAAACGTTGCTTAAAGTTAAGTACTGATTAGCAACTGTTTAACCATACATTTTTGACGTTTGATCGTCACTTAACTTTAATCATCGTTTATAAATACACCCTCCTGTGTCTAGTAATTATGAAGTGAATGTATCCAAAACACACACACACATGACAGATGACAGTACTGTTTCAGAGAGATACTTGTCCAGCGCAAAAGCCAGCGGGGCCGAAGTTCGTTTCTTGAGAGAGGCCATGGTAGAGCGGACAGATTTGACCTTAAGCCTTGTCTCCCAGTGGGGTGATGACAATTTGGTCTCTTTTAACGCCACCAAGACACAAGCGTGTCTTTTTACCGCCAAAAGGAGTCATTTTGACCAGACTCCTACTTTCCGGGGTACATCTGTTCCTGTAACAGATCGGCTCGAGCTCCTAGGCATGGAGTTGACGTCTAGTCTCAACTTCGGCGCTACCATCGAGTACAAAGCCCAAACTGCGGCCAAGAAGCTGGGCATCCTAAATAGGGTGAAGCGATACTTTACGCCTGGACAGCTTTTAACCCTTTACAAAGCGCAAGTCCGATCCTGCATGGAGTATTGCAGCCACCTTTGGGATGGCTCAGCGAAATATCAACTTGCCGCGCTTGACTCGGTGGAACGCAGAGCTAAGAGGCTCATTGGCGACGAAGAACTGGTGGATGCCAAGCTTCACAGCTTGGCTCATCGCCGCAAGGTTGCCTGCTTGTCGGTCTTCTACAGATTGTACTTCGGTGAGTGTGCCCAAGAACTCCACGACCTCATTCCACCGGCCCCCTTCTACCTTCGGACATCCAGACGCACTGCAAGTTACCATCCCTACCTAGTTGCTATTCCACCAATTCGCACTAAGCGTTTTCAAATGTCTTTTATAATGCGCACAGCAAAAGAGTGGAACTCTTTACCTGCGTCTGTGTTTCCGAGCTCATACAACCCGAATCTCTTCAAAGTAAGAGTGAACAGGCTTCTTCTGGGTGAGCTCACTCCATCGTCGACTTTGTCTCTGTCAACTCTGACCTAGACTAGAGTCAAGAGCAAACCCATTTCAAATAAAAAAAAAAAAAAAACACACTATATTTTAAAAGAGTAACGGTGGAGTTTCTTGCCCATTCTTCTCCATGCAAAACTACCTTTTGGAAGGGGCGACTAGCATCAGTTCTATTTTTTGTACATTTTGACGTTCAAAAGTGCTTTTTATGTGCCTATTTGAAATAAATGATTTGACTTTGACTAGTGAGTACACCATGTATTCACTTTACACGAAGAAAGTTTTTTTTTTACAAGTGATCGACAAATATAAAATTTAAAAGAGTGTCCATGGAGTTTCTTGCCCGTTCTTCTCCATAGGTACCTACGCTTTGGAATGGGCAACTAGCTTCATATTTTCTGACTGACCGACTTCTTGACAATTCAAAAGTGCCTGTAAATGGTTTAATTGAAATATATGCTTTGAGTTTGAGTTTTGACAAGGGTTAGAAAGTACCTTCCCTCTAAAAACATCTTTAAAAAGTAAGAAAATGAATTATTAACCACAACGGTTAGGTTTTTAGGGGATGTCCATTACATTTTTTTCTCGTTCGTAAAGGGCCTCAGCCTCAGCCTGATTGATTGAATTTGGTTAATACTTTGATTTTTATTTTACAAAAAATACACGTAGGTACCCACCGTGTATACTGAAACTGTAAAATTTTTCCAATCAACTTTGAACCTTATGTTTTAGCGATAAAGTTGAAAATCTATCAAAGAAATTTGACAGATTGTAGTAGCTTGATGTGCTTGGCGTCTACATTTTGTAGAGAATAATGTTCTAAAATGTATAGGCACATCAATCCATCACTTAGTTTACTATCGACAACAGAAAACTAATTAGTCATTCCTGGATCTTAGACAGTCGTTACGGGTAGTCAGAAGCCCGAAAGTCTGACAACCAGTCCTACCAAGGGGTATCGTATTACCCAGTAACTGGGTTGTGGAGGTCAGATAGGCAGTCGCTCCATGTAAAATACTGGTATTCAGCTGCATCCAGTTAGACTGGAAGCCGACCCCAACATAGTTGGGAAAAGGCTAGGCAGATGATGATGTGTAAAAGTGCCTCGTCGGCGACTACGCCAACGAGGCACTTTTACACGTCATCAATCGAATCCAGGATCTCAGCAGTAGCCTAGGTCGCAAGCGCTACTGCTGAGGTCCTGGATTCGATTCCCAGGTCGAGCAGTGTGTTATTTGGTTTTTCTATCTGGAATTTGTCAGTAGTAGCCCGGAGACTGGATTTGTGCTCGGTTGACGGCGATAGGCTCGCCCCTATCACATGGGACTTGAACCTAATTGGCGAAATGTGGATGCACAGACGCCAGCAAATCAAGCTACTCGAAACTGTCAAATTTTCCCAATCAACTTTGAACCTTATGCTGACGCGATAAAGTTGAAAATCTATTAAAGAAATTTGACAGATTGTAGTAGCTTGATGTGCTGGTGTCTGTACTATAGGTACACCTTTGCTTAACCCTGCGGGGAACACATGTGTGATGTTTTGTGTTGATTCAGAAACCACGGACAAACACACAGACACAAGTGCACAATTTCTTCCTATTGCAGTCAAGCCCCACTGCAGCGAATCAGCGAAGCGTCTTCATATATAAAACTATACTATCGGACTTTCAAGCATTTGGTATACACGCGTGAGCCAATTGAAGCATCGACTGAATTTGTGTTAGTGAAGTGAAAAGACAATTATATCGATAAAAATGAAGAGCGCGTATCTATTAGCGGTCCTGATTTTCGGTATCGTGAGAGCGAGTGATATCGATAAAGAGGTGAGAAAATTATTGTTTCTTTTTTTTGTTTACGTGTGTGGATTGCGTTGTTTTTGTCGATAATTAAGTGTTTATAAACGAATGATTACAGAGTAAGAAGAACTTTATTGTAAAAAAAATGTTATGATAAATACCGACACCAGTTAATATTTTTTTATCATTAGATGTTTATATTACACAGAACTAATTTACACATAATCCCATCGTAAATGTCTTATTTGTAAATAAGTTGTTGGTGTGCCTATATCAAATAAATAAATATATTTATATCAAAGTAAATATAATTTTTAAAGAAGAAGTTTAATGTGAGTGATGGTGTCTATGTCTTGATTCTTCAGGGTGTTAAAAATTGAGCTATGGGTGATACTATCGAAAGCTGACTTTGTGTTATTATTGCTTTATACTTAGCAGCTTTAAGCAGAGAGAAGTGGAAAAAGAGTAGAGACGCCTTTGTCCTGCTGTGGGAGAACACAGAATTTTAATAATAATAATAAATATAATTTTTAATCAATTCTAATTTTATTATAACAAATATAAATTTTCAATTAGCTCAAATTAGAATTAATACACTAAAGAATGAAATAAATATTAATTTCAAAGTTATTATCAGAATTGTGAGTCGACTTGTCTGAAATCAATTCGCACGTAATTAAATTAATTACTTCTCAACTGGAAGTAATAACCGCCCAAGGATTTCTTTGATAAAATTTTCCAAATTATAAGTAGTCGCGTATTTAACTAAAAGAAACCAATTTATTAAAATGTCAATTAAAACTGATTCCGACCGTCACGAAGAAAATTAAAATTGTATTAATTAATCTACATCGCAATTTCTTCAAATAATTTCAGCCTTTTTAGTAGACAGTTATTAATTCCTTAATTATGAATAGTCAATTTAGTAAAAAGTTTTACGTTTTCTTTATGAGTAAAAATGTTTGTGACAGTTACTTTACAATTAAATCACGTCACTGGCTTTAAATGATAAATGATTATATTTCTGCAGATTTTTTTTTTGCTGTGGGTTTTGTTATTATTAAATAAATAAACTTCTCTAAGTAGGTTTGTTTGTTCAGACGCCAGCGCATCAAGCTACTACAACCTGTCAAATTTCTTTAATAGATTTTCAACTTTGTCGCTAAAGCATAAGGTTCAAAGTTGATTGGGAAAATTTGACAGTTTCGGGTAGCTTGATGTGCTGGCGTCTGTACAAACACTTTTACACGTCAATCACGTTTTAAAACTAGAAGGGGTCGGTCGATGTATTTACATTATTTATTTTTTTACCGATGTTTTTATCGACAATCAACAGTCACTGGGTCACAACACAATGGTGTTAAAAGGGAGTTAAAAGCGTACGATGTCAAAAATTGCTTCTACAGACTGCATTTGGAAATATTTCAATTTTATCTATTGCCCAGACTCTGAGACATTGATAAACGATCCTATAGTGAAATTGGTTCCATATCTTGACACATTGCATTTCTAAACTCTCAGTCAGGGCTTTATCAGACAAGATAGTTTTAGTATCGGCCATCGACAATTTTACGACTCAATCTGACTCTTTACGTTCGTAGTGGAAAGAAAGAAAATTAGGTATTTATTTGGTTACAGTACAAAAAATGGAATTCTTTCATAGTGGGTATCTCGCGGCTGCATTAAAAGATTCATTTTGGAGATAATGTCAGACATATGCTTTCTGACGCTGGTTTTCTAGTGAATATTTAGGTAGGTACTATTATAAACTAAATATATCATAATTTAATATGCTTGTCACAAATAGTTTCGATGTGATGTTAAACTGCTATCAATCGTCAGATTATCATCATTATAAAGACTCTCCTAAAAGCTGTTTATTATTCCCGCATCATACCTAAACTATATTCGTCAATTTTTATGTTCGTTCTCACACGTAATCCCTTCACTGGCAACGGAAAAAGGTATTTCAGAACTTAAGCGGAGATAATATTCAATTATCGGGAGATTATCTGAAAATATTATGTGGTTTTTCATCGAGTTTAGGGTGGTATTATCACCACTCTGTCGGAAGTGGGTTTCCATTGAAGCGATTTTTATCCGTGAACATCTGAGGATTGTATTTATTCGATGGTTTGTGTGGTTTGGTAATAAAACTGGCCAAGTGCGAGTCGGACTCGCACACGAAAGGGTCCGTACCACAAGGCAAAAACGCCGAAAAAAACACGTTTGTTGTATGGGAGCCCCGCCCCTTAAATATTTATTTTATTTTGTTTTTAGTATTTGTTGGTAAAGCGGCAACAGAAATACATAATTTGTGAAAATTTCAACTTTCTAGCTATCGCGGTTCTTGAGATACAGCCTGGTGACAGACAGACGGACGGACAGACAGTGAAGTCTTAGTAATATAGGAGTATTCATGTTGACCTTGATAAAATTGATTTTTCGAAATGAGATCTTTACGCTATTATCTCATTCTCATTATCAATACAAATCAACTGTCGAATTATCAACTTTTGACGTATCAGCACATCAAGCTATCCGAAACTGTCAAATTTTCCCAATAAACTTTGAACCTTATGCTTTTGCGATAAAGTTGAAAATCTATTAAAGAAATTTTGACAGATTGTAGTAGCTTGATGTGCTGGCGTCTGTACGTACAGCTGTCAGATACAATATAAGAATTTTGTATCATATCAATCATGATGTACCTTGTTTGTTATCGTAATCGTTTTAACACTAAGTTGGCAACAACATAAAAATAATTTTAGTAAAATTCCAAATGTCATTACTTGGCAATAATATTGTAATATTTTGTAGTGGCAACTCGCATACTTCCGTTTCCTTCCTTAGCCATCTTACAAGCAGCTTGCACGGTCACGTACTTTTTCTACTCGTTAATTTTTATATTATAAAATAAGATACTGTATTTGTGTCAATGGTTGTGTACCCAAAGCTGTACAATAAATAGTGTGCATCTAAAAGCGTCTTTAAATTGAAGATTCCTCCTGGTACGCAGCCCGAAAATTACTCCTGGCGTGGCATAGCAGGACGCGTGCCCGCCACACTATAAGGTTGAATATCAAGTGCTCATCGTAGATAATGTATCTATCTTAGGCGGTTAGATAGTTAAATTTTCTGGTAAGACAATTACAAAGTTGACTGTCTACCTAAAATAAACAGGCAAAAGCTGCCAAAACTTTTAATAACGTAGGTAAACAGTTCTATAAACTAAAATAAAAATATTGTGAGTTTTCTTTGTAATTCTGTAGTTTCTACCATACCATGGGAGGAAAATGTGACTTTATGTGTGTGTGTAGTTAAGAAGAAATTTATGTAACACTAAGCTAACAAATGCTTTTACGTGTATTTTCCTTATTTGATTTCCTTCGTCAAATGTGACGTCAAATAATAATAAACATAAATAACACGAACGTATTTCCACAGTATAACTTTTCCGTAGTGTTATTTCCGGAAAATTCCTGGGAGCAGGTGACCCATCTTACGAGTTGTAGGCCGTAGGTTCGAACCCAGACATGCGTTTTACTTTGTGTAAATTATGTCATCACCACCATTGCTCTCAAAACGGTGAAGGAAAACATCGTGAGGAAACCAAATGTTCGAAGACATGTGGCATCTATCAAGACGCACTGGGCCTGCGTGGTAGATTACAGACTAGTAAAAGATTAAGAGATTTATTTACTTATGATTTTATTTGTTAGTTATCTATGAATTCCTGACATATTTTAAATTTAATTATTATTTTTTTATTGTAATCTATTGACATGCCACCTTAATTGTAATTGCTTCTGTTAATTTTGTACGCCATATATATTGGCAAGCATAGTGCACATACTAAGACAACAAAATATCTGTAACCATACCAATGTTAACAAAATAAATGATTGATTGATTAAAAAAAATGATCAAGAAGAAATTGATTTAAGGTGAATGGGTAGTTGAGACCGAGAAATTAAAATTTTCTTACGTTTTTTGCAATTTGCAGGTCAGTGTCAGATCTTGATCAAAATATGATTCGCGACATTATCAGGTACATATTTACAGAATTATACCTAATCATTAGAATCATTAATACATCTTTCTAAGTTAGATTTCTACCATAAATAAACAGTTTTCCATAAGAGATTGGTGGTTGGTGGTCGGTTGGTCGGTTGGTGGCGGAAATTCAAACTTAGCCACCACCACACCACCACCAAAACCACCACCACCACCATTAAAAGACAACAGTATCATTAAGACAGAGACCCGTTACATACCGTGACCCCTCCGTGCCTCGGAAAGCACGTTAAGCCGTTGGTCCCGGCTGTCATTCGTGGATCTTTGACAGTCGTTACGGGTAGTCAGAAGCCCGAAAGTCTGACAACCTGCAGTCTTACCAAGGGGTATCGTATTACTCAGTAACTGGGTTGTGGAGGTCAGATAGGCAGTCGCTCGCATGTAAAATACTGGTATTAGACTGGAAGCCGACCCAACATAGTTGGGAAAAGGCTAGGCAGATGATGAGTCTCATTAAGACAGAGCGTCGAAAGCTAACAGCCAGCTAATTATCACATTACAACGAATGCCAGACATCACGATTATCGGTATTTGACTGAAAGCGGTTCTCTGCCACACTTGAGTGCGTGCACGCAACTCGACTGCTAATGAATTTTCTTTGAATTGTTATGGCGCATTGTCCTGAGACACACGAGTGGGTAGGTTGGTCAACATTTAAAATCACACTAATATTATAAAGGCAAAAGTTTGTGAGTGTGTGTGGGGGTGTGTTTATTTATTTATTTATTAAACTTTATGCACAAGTAAAAACTGTACAAAGGCGGACTTAATGCCTTGGGCATTTTCTACCAGTCTACCTTAGGGTGATGCAGAGACAATACACAGTAGGTGCAATAACAGAAAACAGCTTAGAAAATAACTAGAATATAAAAATAAATACTTAGATACATACATACAACAAAATATAAAAAAAATAAAAAGTTTATATGTTTGTTACTTCTTCACGGTCAAACGGCTGGACCAGTTTTGATACAATTTTGTATGGAGGTAGCTGACACCCTGGATTAACATATAGGCTACTTTTTATCCAGATTTTCCCACGGGAAAATGAAACCGCGGGGCGCAACAAGTAATTAAAGGAAAGAAAGAAAATAATGATTATTTGGCACGTAAGCACACACAACTGCCCCCAGGCTAGGTGGAGCGCTGGTAGCAGCTGGATAAGAGCTGCCAAAAATTGAGTTGAATGGCGTGCAATAGGAGAGGCCTATGTAGAAGAAGTCCTGAAGTCCTGAAGATGAAGTACACAGAGTCATCATCTGCCCAGCCTTTTCTTATACTACTCTTTGTAAAGCTTTCAACTTGAAATATTACAAAAACGACCGTATTATCACTTCGGAATGAGAAAGTTAGTGGATAAGCCATAGATTAAAACAGAAGAAGAACTAGCAGGAGATCGAGGAGGGGGGTGGTTCAGGGGATCAGATCGAAATAAATCATCCAAGCGTACAATTTATCGCAAATCCTTTGACTATTATTGAAGGTGGAAACAATTACAATCAGCCAACCGCAGCGGCCGTGTGTATCATAACGGATACATCGAAGCGAGCGCAAGCTAAGCGTATCTTAATTATATATTACAGTTAACTCCAATTAATAACTTAATATATCACATCTGTAGGCATTGCAGTCATTCGTAGGTCTATGACAATCGGTACAGTTTGAAGCCCGAAAGTCTGACCACCAGTCTTACTAAGGGGCCGCGTGTTACCCAGTAACTGGGTTGTGGAGGTCAGATAGGCAGCCGCTCCATGTAAAATACTGGTATTCAGCTGTATCCGGTTAGACTGGAAGCAGATCCAACATAGTTGGGAAAGGCTAGGCAGATGATTATGTGTTACCCAGTAACTGGGTTGTGGAGGTCAGATTGCATTTGTTCCATTAACATGAAGCGAAAGCAGAGCAGTATCGTACGATACTGATTTTTCTGCATCCGGTTAGTTACATTATGTAAAAAAAAAAAAATATTATTAAATTTATTATTATTTATTTATTTTTAAATTGTATTTACTAAATAAATAAATAAATATGTTGAATTGTTACATAAAATTAATATTTCGTATTTTGAATCTAGTTTAGGTTTGAAAAAGAAACTCCAGCCAATAATTTTCCCACTGCTGGGACACAGGCCTCCTCTCTTCGAGAGATAATGTAATCCACCACGCAGGCTCAGTGCGGGTCGGTAGATGTCACATGTCTTCGAATTTTTTGATTCTAGTATACCGCTTTCAACACGACGTTTTCCTTCACCATTTTGAAAGCATATTTTTTTTTTTTGTGATTGGCATCTCGCAGTTCAACCTTAGGGGTTGTCGACTGCTTAACCGGGCTTTCCTGTGGATGCCTCAATAAATTAAGGCCTCCAGGCAGGGCATAAAAAACTTAAAAACTAAGCGACTACACGCTAAGGGCACCCCCTGTGGGGTACGAACCTCGGCTTAGGGCGTCGCTGGGAGAGGGCAGCAAGATGGGACAGGCTGGATCAGATTATTATTATTTAAGCTTGATGAGATCGGCTTTTCCTATCTGACTGCTCTGAGAAGAAAAGCTGAAACAAACTCAGAGCTCACAGTCGGGAATTTAAATCTACAGGCTCAGCTGCGGCGCGGGTTGGCACTACATCGAGCAAGACCATTTTGAAAGCAGTGGTGATGAAATTATTTATACTAAGTAAAACACCTGCCTGCAACTCGTGAGTTGGGGCTCAGCTCCTGAATGACAACGATTAATTTTAACGGCCTTCAGAGTAGAGTATATAACTACCTATACTATTCTGGAGGAAGTGTGTAACTGCAAAGTAATGTCTACGGGTAAAATCATGTTTATTACAACGATATCTTGGAAACTTGTGTATTTGCTGAAGTGTAAGGAACGGTTCTTACTGTAAATTTTCTGAATAATATCCTTATATATAAATAGTTTTTTTTTTTTTATTCGGAATGTTTTAATTTGTAATTTAACTATTTACACTAGATACTAAACTAAATGACTAACTTACTATACAAATAAATACAAAAAAAACTGGCCAAGTGCACACGAAGGGTTCCGTACCACAAGGCAAAAACGCCGAAAAAAACACGTTTGTTGTATGGGAGCCCCCCTTCAATATTTATTTTATTTTGTTTTTAGTATTTGTTGTTATAGCGGCAACAGAAATACATAGTTTGTGAAAATTTTAACTGTCTAGCTACCGCGGTTCTTGAGATACAGCCTGGTGACAGACAGACGGACGGACGGACAGCGAAGTCTTAGTAATATTGTTCCGTTTTTACCCTTTGGGTACGGAACCCTAAAAAGGACATTTAGGCGTCGAAGTACTCGTCAGCTGTCATCCGGAAACGTGCCCAGAAGACTGGGCAGCATTGCCACGTTGATAGTACGTGAACCATGCAGCAGTGATTCACATACTGATAGTCGAAACGTTCGGCAAAAGCGCTCAGGATACTGTTGGGACTGGCCCGCACCCTACGCACCAGGGATGTGCACCGCTTGCGCATGATTGTGTGGAAACAATCCACACGCGACTCGGCGAAAATACCCGACGCGTTACAGAAGCGAGGCGGCTCCAAGAGCACCCTGAACGTGTTATTGTACTGGACGCGTAGAGCTCTGTAATAGGGTCCCGTTTTTAACCTATGGGAACCTTAAAAATTAAAAAAAAAAGAATTTTGCGGTCTGTTTAAAATGAACTGGCAAACTATTTCTGGCTAATTGTTTTAAAGGTGAAGCCCAACAGATGGGCAGTGTATTCTTGGTGATAAGGTGCAAAGGAGAATCACACTCTAAAACCTATCGTACAGACGCCAGCACATAAAGCCACTACAATCTGTCAAATTTCTTTAATTGATTTTCAACTTTGTCGCTAAAGCCTAAGGTTCAAAGTGGATTGGGAACATTTGACAGTGTCGGGTGGCTTGATGTGCTGGCGACTGTACCTACCATACAATAATGTGAACAGCTCCATTTAAATTTAAAGTCTTCATCTTTGAACTGGACGATAATCTTCCAAGATACGATGGGAACCATGCCTTACATTCAAGAAAATAGCAAGCGAATCAGTTCACTCTGATAATTATTATGAGATGCCATCGTTCTAAGAAGGCACTTCGCCCCGTGCTGGGACGTAATAACGTTATACAGGCTCTTGATTTAATCACGTGTCCTTCTGAAGAGTGATTTATCTCGTCATACTTGACGATTTTCCCTTTGACACACATATGAGAGGGTGTAAAAAGATCCAAAGATGTGGATTCTTTACATTAAATTATGTAACATTGCACAAAAATAATTGCTAGGAAACGACTTTTATTTTTGGTGAGTTCTGTTTAATGAAACTTCGGAGAGTGTGCGCAGGAGCTTCACGACCTGATCCCACCATCGCCCTTTTACCACCGGACAACCAGACGTACTGCAGCGTACCATCCGCACTTGGTTGATATCCCGACGAGTCGTACTCAGCGCTTCTCCTCCACTTTTATTATGCACACAACCAAAGTGTGGAACTCTCTGCCGGCCTTCTGTTTCCTCCCACATTTAACCCGTCTGCCTTCAAATCAAGAGTGATCTTCTGGACACGCTCGTTCCATCATAGACTTCATCTATCGCTTTCCATCAGGCGTTATCGGGGTACCAATAAAAAATAATATAAAAAACTGGCCAAATGCGAGTCGGACACGCACACGAAGGGTTCCACAAGGCAATAACGCCGAAAAAAACACGTTTGTCGTATGGGAAAATAAAATATTAAATGTTTATTTAATTTAAATTTTATTATTTATTATGTATTAAAGTAAAAATACAACTGAGTATTTTGTGAATATTTCAAGTGCCTACCTGTTGCCATTATTGATATCGAGCAAAAAAGGGCAAAAAAGTCGCGTTTGTTGTATGGGAGCCCCCCTTAAATATTTATTTTATTTTGTTTTTAGTATTTGTTGTTATAGCGGCAACAAAATACATCACTGTGAAAATTTCAACTGTCTAGCTACTGCGGTTCTTGAGATACAGCCTGGTGACAGACAGACGGACGGACGGACGGACGGACGGACGGACGGACGGACGGACAGCGAAGTCTTAGTAATAGGGTTCCGTTTTTACCCTTTGGGTACGGAACCCTAAAAAACACCAATGCGCGAATTCCACCAACTAGTGAAATTTGCCCTAAATAATATCCAGTGGTAAATTTTTAGGTACTTATGTAATCCTAAAAAACACGTAGGAAAGATAAATTATTACATTCCATAACTCAGCCTTAATCACTGAATTACAGGACATAAATTGTTTTACACATCAATTTCAGCTGTATTACAAAGAATGTTGATTACACATTGCTCATAATTATAATGACTTGTTTGGTACTTCGTGACACTTTATGGTCGTCACTAAAAGTACTTAGTGTTATTATATTAGTGGCACTATTATTACTTACTAGCTTCTGCCCGCGACTTCATCCGCGTGAAATTTGTTAAGAGCCTATACTACCTCAAATGGCTTAGCATGATCCTCCGTTATGTCGAAAATTCTGCAGCATTAATTTTGAAATAAATATATGCTAAAGTTGAGGATTAATGTAAGGTCTTATGTTAGACGAAAACACGATTCCATAAAATTTTCTCGATAGAAAAAAAATCCCAAGTTACCTCCAAACCGAACAATAAACCGCTGGTATTCAAAAAATACTTCAAATTAGATCATGAAACTTTGCATACTAACTGAACTAACTATAAAGCAGGTCTTATGTTAGTTAGTTTTTTTGAATTACCTTTATTGTCACCGTAAAAAGCAAATACCTAAACTATTGGCGCTGCCTCCCGCCCAGCACCGCACTCTGTCTCGCTTTCACACAGTCCGCGAGCAGTATCGTGCGAGCGAGATAAAGAGTGAATTTTAGCCGAGGTAGTATAGGCTCTTAAGCCTCCGACCCATCTCCTCGCATCACATCGCCTGCCCTATTAGTTCCTTTTCGCTTATCGTTCTTCTCACTTTTTTCTTTTTGCTCGGCTCCTAAGGGTCCTACCATAACCATAATCAGCCTATAATGTTCCCACTGCTGGGACACTGGCCTCCTCTCGGTGAGAGGGTTGGCAGAACTCACATGTCTTCGAATTTTTGGTTCTAGGACATGCCGGTTTCCTCACGATGTTTTCCTTCACCGTTTTGAGAGCAGTGGTGATGAAATAATTTACACAAAGTAAAGCGCGTGTCTGGGTTCGAACCTACGACCTACAACTCGTAAGTCGCGGCCGTTACCACTTGGCCACCACTGCTAAGGGTCCTAGGGTGGTGTTAATAGCTTTTCTCAAGAATTGGACTTGAAAATGCAACAAGAATTTTCCAAATCCGACTGAGAGTTCCGGAGATTAGAGCGTTCAAACAAACAAACTCTTCAGGTTTATTATTAGTAGTACCAGCTGCGCCCCGCGATTTCACCCGCAGACCCGCACCCCCTTGGGAATATTGGGATAAAAGTAGCCTATAATAATATGTTAATCCAGGGTGTCAGCTACCTCTATACAAAATTTAATCGAAATTGGTCCAGCCATTTGAGCGTGAAGAAGTAACAAACATATAAATACACACACACACACACAAACTTTCGCCTTTATAATTATTAGTGTGATAATGTAGATTAGTATAGACATTATAGCAATTATTGTAATTACTAGGGGAATTTGTTCATGCTGGAATTTGGACATATGTTCCTTTTTAGGGTTCCGTACCCACGGGGTAAAAACGGGACCCTATTACTAAGACTTCGCTGTCTGTCCGTCTGTTCGTCCGTCCGTCTGTCTGTCACCAGGCTGTATCTCATGAACCGTGATAGCAGACAGTTGAAATTTTCACAGATGATGTATTTCTGTTGCCGCTATAACAACAAATACTAAAAACAAAATAAAATAAATATTTAAGGGGGCTCCCATACAACAAACCTGTTTTTTTCAGCGTTTTTGCCTTGTGGTACGGAACCCTTCTTGTGCGAGTTCGACACGCACTTGGCCAGTTTTTTAGTGTTTGTATTTCCTGTGCGTATCCCAAATAAAATATTTTTCTTTCTTTCTTACGAAATATGTCTCTACAGACGATTTTTAAGATCTTTGTATGTAATCACCTATGTTTTACAAATAAATATGCTTATTCTTATGACATTTTTGTCACACTCTTTGTCTTCGTTCATCAAATTCATCTTCCATTCATAATCGTACCGTCAGCAAACATCTCGCTAAATCGTAACATTATAATAATCTGCCGACTCCCAAAGTACTATAATATTAATTATCTCTTAACGCTACCTCTTTAAGAACAAAGGGAAACAGGGAGGATAAGAGACCCTCATCCTCCGCTAATCCCTGTTGATTTTGTTGATGAATAGGTACCTTAAGTGGATGTGTGGATGTTGGTAGTAAGAATAGTCCGCGCGGAACTATAGTCGGACTTTTAATTAGCTGCAGTAAAATGACAGCTTATGAAAGAAAGGAAAGAAAAATGCGTTTATTGGCATTACATCAAAATAAGTACACCTTAGAACTATAAAAACAGAAAACAAAGATTATAATGCCAAAAGGGCCTCAGCTCAGCATAATGTCAGATGACAACACAAGGTGTACCACCTCAGCTGCAACCCACGAGTGCCATACGCTGGAATAACAAACACATAGAGATATGTGTGTCCGTAAAAATAAATTAACAAAATCAAATAAAATGTTGCGACATTGTTGTGTGTGTGTTGTATTGTGTTAACGAAAAACTGCGTACTACCTACATTTAAAACAAATAAATAAATAGAAAGTATATATATGTACAGTTCGCTTCACAAATAAGGTACCCCCCTTGGTATTGACATCAAACCTATTTAAGTTTTTCGTAATGTAACGTAAGTGGCGTGTTGGTCTAATGGTTAACACTGCGGCTTGGCGATGCGGTGGTCACGAGTTCAAATCCGCGGATGAGAAGATTTCTTTTTCCTTTATTTTATTTATTTATTTATTTACCCTTTTTTTAGTTTCTTTATTATGTGATTTTCGTTAATTATTATTTAAGAAATCAAATGGAGGTTTGTAATAAAAGCTAGGCATTTTGATAAACAATATTCATTTATTTTTCTAATTACATTTCTAGGACTTCATGGAATCCACTTCCAGGTTGAGTATACAGTTTTCTATCTGTGTTAAATTGGGGTTATTTACTTAGAATATTAACTAAACACAAAAGAGATACCCTGGATGAGGTTTAGAACGTTTAACATTAGATAAAGGTTCGTTTATATATATATTTATAGAAACATAACTACAATAATATTTATTTATTTAAAGTTGTGAAAACAGATTTTTTTTATACTTACTTATCGGAAAAAAACCTTTAAAAAAAAAGAAATTTTGTCTTTTGTGTCTGTGAATTACAGAGGAAGAATCAACATGCTAAACTATAATAGTATAGCAATATACATCTTTCTCTTTTATCACATTTTCTAATAACCCTTATTTAACACAACATTAGAAAAATATGTGAGGTCAGATGGTGCATCGTTAATACATTACAAGAATACTTGTAAACCAGATTATCTGGATTGATAATAATTATAAAGGTTGTTTGTTTTTGATTAACTACGAGATAAGGATCCCACAAATATTGGGAATTAATAACACTTGCTCATATATGTTCCAACGCAATTTTATCAGATACGTTACACAATCAATCTGCCGAGTAAATTGCCTTATAATAACGGAGAGGATGTCACAGTCTATCACTTCTTGAAGTTTTGAAGGGTGCCACTAAATGAACTTTCACAATATTACGTTGTCGCTCCATTTGTATTTTCTCTGGCCTTGGCGATCACATTAATTCACATCACCCGTCGCGCGTCGCTTGATACCTTTGTATCCATCTACGAACTGTTTTTCTCTGCAATGAAAATAATAATATTAGAAATACATAAAAACATCCAACTAGTAAGTAATAATGCAACATTATTGCAACAATAAATAGGTAATAATTATGTGGAAGTATAACATAAATCTTACCGTTATGCCCATAACTCGTGCTATTTTCTTTATGCTTTGTTCCTGTTCCCAGATAACAACAATTTTAGCCTTCAAAAAAGTTGTTAATCAAACCATACCAACGGTTAATAGAATCAACTGGTCAAAAACTTAATAAATTTGATAATATTACGACGAAGATAATTACACACAAGCGAATCGGCACGAAAACGAAACCATTTAAAAAATAATTATACCCTCAATCACAGTTTACTAAATAAAGCGAAGAAGTATTCTAAATTCAACCTTAACTCGCAGTTCATACAGCAGTTAAGTTTCTGAAGTAAAATGACGGTAGTGCAACAATCGGAATCGACACATTATATTCAACCAAACAAGCTAATTTCAACCTTATCTTTTAGTTAATTGAGGAGTTAATGCGTATTGCATTTTGTAAAACTAAGGTATTAAATATAAAACGAAAGTTGAAATTTAAACCTTATTATCTAGAAGATTAGACCGTTAATAACCTTGTTCGTTTTATGGAGTAATACTATTCCAATTTTCGTTGTGGTTGACAACTGAGCCAATAGCCTAGTAGAATAAGACACGGTCTCGATGATCGGCTGGCGCCTGGTGATGCGGGTTCGTATCTTAATCGCACGCAAAGTGTCTTTTTGTAAGTTATTCTTGGTATACGGTTCGGCCAGAAGGAAGCCGAGAATTATTAAAAACTTGAATGAAACTTGCAAATAATATCTGAGGCGGACCGTTGGATGCGCTCGGGCAGAGATGGGTGCGGCGGCGGGGGAGGGAGCTGCTCAAGGCTCACGTGACGCGCCGGCGCCCCGCGCCGCCGCCCGCCGCGTCGCTCGAGCGACGAGCGACGGCGGGCCCGAGCGTGCTCGGGCGATAGTCTTTAAGTCTTGGGGGGGTTCCATTTCTCTGACGCTGACTGTACTATAAGACAAAATCGTGTGACTACATTGTCTTCTACTACGAAACGGATTTTCATGCGATGTGTTACTTAAATGACTGAAATTGACGTCTTTATGTTTTTTCGCGGCCATCAACCAAATCTTGTTTTTTTAACGAAACTTATTTGACATTCATATCTCTAAACTCAGTCCGAAATGAGTTAATAAGAAGTCGTTTTACTGCAGCTAATTAAAAGTCGGACTATAGTTGGCCGCGCCTCGGAGGGGACGGGGGTGAGGGCGGCGGGGTTGCCTATTGTTCGCAACGCACGTGCTCAGTCATGACAAAGCGCCCCCGCCCCTCCGTCCCACCGCTCACATATCTAAGGCGCGGCCAACTAGTTCCGCGCGGACTATAAGTAATATTTTTGTGTTTTTAATCAATAGCTTTTGGCCGCGATTTTGCCCGCGTGGGTGTTGGAAAATATCCTACGAGAACTTACTACCGAGATTAAAAGTACCCTCTGTGTTAATGTCCGGTTTTAAACTATCTGTGTGCTAGATTTATCTGTAATATTGAGTATGTATATTTTTTGCTTTTTATATTTATAACCATTTAAATTGCAATGCCTTGACAGGCATTGCAACCTATTTATTGTTAACATCTACAAAATTCTTTATACTTAGTTCGCAATAAGGAATTTGAATTAGAAATACAATCGCGAATTCACACAAGTACTTTTTTCTAGTACTTTTGATTAGAATACTGCTCAGAAAGTCGGTCATCTTTCAATCACGATTCAAAAGACACCTAGCACTATCTAGCATCTTAAAGCCATTGTGACCGTCGAAAGTTATTGTGGTTTTCCTCGGGAACAGTATTTTTTTCCTGGATGAAAGGTATCCTATATTACATAACAAACGAATACTTCTATTTGGCGAGCTCGGTGTCCGTTAGAATTTCATTCGAATACATCTATTGGTTTCTTAATAAACTTCAACTATGTATATCCAACGAAACTGGTTACTTATCTCTTTTGGTGACTGAACATTTAAGAAAGTACAAATTTTAATATAATAATAATAAATTTATTTCAGACCATAAGTCCATAATAACTACACACAATACAATTTTATACACAAAAACATACATACCATACATACATAAAAACAAATAGCTACACAAAAAATACACTAAGAAAACACACTATTTTAAATATTGGAATGACGCACGATGAGTGGTCATCCATTTCCACATCATTGGACTGTCTGTCCTGTCGGCTACTATAGCCACCAAGAGACTTTAATAGAATTATTAGTCCGTTCTTACTCAAGTTTGAAAATGATGGATTAATTAATATAAATCCTTCTTTGTGTGGGCGGAATAAGCACTTAACGAACAACAAGCTTTATTAGACTGTATAATTATTAATATCATAATTAACCACTTAATAATAGATTGGGTTGGTATTCAATTTAGTTTGTTACTTAAAGTTGAGGGAATTACGGTTCAATCATTAATTTCTTGATGTTTAAAAGTATTTTATGAATGGAACGTGAAATAGGCAGAAAAAAAAATGAAAAATGTCAGAGAGGCAGTCGCTCCATGTAAAATACTGGTGTTCAGCTGCATCCGTTCAGACTTGAAGCTGATCCTAATAAGTTGGGAAAAGGCAGCCAGATAACTAAAATTAATTCATTATTCCGTAGCGAAAACAATACAATAGTGACACCAAGTAGTTGTTCCAGGTCTGTCTGTTTGTGTATGTGAGTTTAAATGTTTGTAAACGCACCCACAATACAGGAGAAATTCCTAGAGTGGGGCAAAGTTTAAAAAAAAACCTACTATCATTTAGGCCTATAGAATATGGTCTTCAGTCTTTACCTACGCCAAAAATCCTTATCTACTTTCACAAAACCCACAAGTACTGCTAGGCAATTGCGTAACACATTATCAATCGGAATCGGTTTCATTTTGACAGTTCGACAATATTCATGTTTTGTACTTATTATGACGGTAATATACTCTAGATCTATGAGTGTCTCCAGGGTATTTCCGTAACAACTTAAATGGCAATAGGTATATTTTATTCCGACAGTTAAACAATATTGCGTTATCTACACTGTTGAGCTGACAAAATTTTCAAACATACAAAGCAATTGATTACGAACTTTTTTGAAATCCATCGGATTGCGATTGAAAGTGTACAATTACTGCTGGAAAATGACAACGAGTATTAATAAAGGCTCAAAGTAGCAAAAAACATCAATATTAATTATTTTTTTAAACACACCTATTATTTTTTTCGCCAACTTAAATTTTTTTTTTTGCAGGCAATGACTTCGAAAATACTATATTTGATAAAAAAAGAAAAAGTTGGCAACCCTAAGTCTGACCGATAAAGGAAGATAGAATACAAATTGTTTGTGGTCAGCTTTTTTAACAGATTATGCAAATACAAGACTTTCCTAAGTCTACCCTCTGTGGTCATAGTAAAACTTCACCACTAAGATATGCTAATTAAATCACAGAACCTTAGCCGTACCTAAGTTTGTCTGAAGTTTATAACTTTAGTATCTAAGTCTCGTGAAAGATAAACTTTGTAACTTAGTTTTTTTAAGTTAGTGTAGGCTCTTGATAGTGCGGATTCATTACCTGGGTTTTGGCATTTCAACTTTCTCCTGTTTGTGCTACTAAGCGCCGTTGTGGTGTTTGGGTTTGTAATGTCTCTCAAAGGCTGCGTCACAACACCCTGGCCTCCGACTACCGCATCCAGTCGGTCCCACCCACCTTCGATCCTCGGTACATCTAGCTGAGGGGCGTCCCACACTACGCTTGCCGATACGCGGTCTCCACTCCAGGACTCGTCTACTCCACCGGCCATCGGTCCTTCGACAGACATGGCCAGCCCACTGCCACTTCAGCTTGCTTACTTTGCAAGCTAAGTCGGTTATTCCGGTTCTTTTCCAGATAACTTCATTCCTGATTTCATCCATCAAAGAAGCTCCCTTGACCTTGAAGACCTTGAATTTGTAGACCAGGCCCGACTGTCAGTGTCCACGTTTCGGCACCGTATGTCAGAATGGACAAGACGCATTTGATAATGTCGTACATAATGAAAAGTCACAATCTCCTATTTTTTACCACTGATACGCCATTTTGAATTTAGGAGATTACGAATTTTTCACACAATGTTATCAGCATTGTCTTAGAGTGGTTGTCAAATATATGTATGTTTTACAAAATATTGTAAAACTTTTTCAAAGAGTCACGGTGGAGTTTCTTGCACATTCTTCTCCATACGAAACTACCTCTTGGAAGGGGCGACTAGAATCAATTCTATTTTCTTGTAAATTTTGACGTTCAAGAGTGCCTTTTAATCACCTACTTGATACTAATGATTTGATTATGACTTTATAACATACCTTATAATATGTTCATGTTTTCTTCACCATAATTGCGTAACACAATATCAATCTCTCTCACAGCGATACGGTCGAGTACGTTCGACGCCCAAGGGCGAATTCCACCAAACTTTTATACCTAGAATAAGTGTTATCCTAAGAATAAACTTTGAATTTTTGACAGTTTTTCCATACTGTAAAACGTAAATTTTTTTCCACGGCTAAAAGATGACTTTGGTGAAATCTGCCCTTAGTGACCTTTTGTTTTTGTATTTATTTGGATACAGGCTGATTTTTCAATCGACAGATATATTTTATTCGTGGAATAAAATTGACGTCTGACAGATTTTGTATCGAAGAACTGTCAAAAATGTAAAATTATTCCTCGGATAAAATTACCTGGCGTTGGAAAAATCAGCCCTTAGTCGTTCCAATAGTAAAAGTGTAAAAAATATGAACAATATGCTGTCTTAAAAAGCCAGTTTAATCAAAACAAAAGTGTACAGTTTCATCCACACTGTTCAGCCCTCGATAACTGTTCACAGCAGCTGTGGTCGTGGTTCGTGGCTAAACATCGGAACTTTATAATTACGTTTTCACTTGTCGCTATAATAATTAACGACTCCAGTCGATGCTAAAGTTTCATTAAAATTGTTGAGTGAGTTATAACTTTGTAAGTAAGAAGCGATGAGCGATTTAAAAATAAGTTTTTTTTGTTTGCCATTTGAACGCGTTTTCTGAATGCTGCCCATTGATTTTTGTAAAGTCTCGTTTTGTGTTTATCTTATCAACCGATGAGAAAAAGGAGGAGGCTCTCAAGTTGACGCGTATGTATTATATTTTTTTTTAGTTTATTAAGTAACAAATGAACATCTGCAAATTCAAAACTACACGAGACTTACAGAGACTACAAAAACTGCAAATGAGTAAGCGAGTACTAATTTTAAATGACTATGCATTCATAACTATTAAGGCAAATTTAGTTCTTCAATGTGTATTTAATAAGAAATGCTAGTCCATTTATTAGCATTTCTTATCAAACACTCATTGAAGAACTAAATTTGCCTGTTTCTCATAAAATGTTATTGTATACCTAAATTAAATAAACATAAGCCTTTGTCTCGTAGTCAACTGCGAATGGTTAAAAATTGATTGATAATGTAAAACACACCAGTCAATCAATCAATTTAGCCTAACAAGTCCAATTACTCCCACAACTCATCACATTACAACACAATAACCTCGCAAAAACTTCACCACACAACATGTTTTGCATGCACAAGCTCTATTAATCAGTATCTCCTATAATTAGAACAAATCACTCTCTTTAAGAAAGTGTCCGCTTTCTCCTGTAACTTGGGCGTTGCCATTCAATACCACGTATCAATTGTCTGGAAAGTAGGGCAGACGTACATGAGGCGTGAGAATTGTATCGTCAGTATAAGGTAGGCGTGGATAAGTTTTGTCATAACTGATTGATTAATTAAAAATCTGCCAAGACGAGCCAAGCGAAGCGCAAGGGCACTACCTACCTTTTCTCGAAGCACTTCGTCGTATTTTTGAACCTTCTTAATATATTGTTTTGGGTCATTTTCTTTGACTGTTAGTAGTTGAAAGGTACCCATGTCCTTTTCTATACCCCTGACAATGTATATGCAAAATGTCATGATGATTGGTTCAGTGGATTAGGCGTGAAAAGGTCACAAACAGAGAAACTTACTTTCGCATTTATAATATTAGTTAACTAACAAGATTATTCTTCTTTAGGGCTAAGTTATAACAGCTGCACGGATCAAACGATCAGGTTAAGCCACGCCTGCCACGGTTGGTCCGTGGTTGGGTGACCATTTTTACGTACCAAGACCCCTTCGTGTCTCGGAAAGAACGTTAAGCCATTGGTCCCGTCTGTCATTCGTGGATCTTTGACAGTCGTTACGAGTCGTCAGATGCCCGAAAGTCTGACAACTAGTCTATCGTTACTACTAGTTCCCAGTAACTAGTAGTAACGATAGACTAGTTGATAGTAGATTAAGGAGGGCAGATATGCAGCCGCTTCATGTAAAATACTGGTATACAGCTGCATCCGGTTAGACTGAAAGCCGACCCCAAAATAGCTGGGAAAAGGCTAGGCAGATAGATTGGTATTGCGCGCCATTCAACTTTATTTTCGGCAAATCTCATCCAGCTGCTACCAATTTATAAATAATAATTTTCTTAAAACATTTACCACTTTAATTACTCGTTAATTATATAATACGGTTTTAAAAGTTTGCAAGTTTTCGTCCATTAATCACCTCTGACATTTTGGATGGTGTTTACAAACTTTGCAAAGTAATGAACTTTATTACGCCGTACCTACATACTCTGAAATTTATCCTCAACCGAAAGACGTCCACTGCCAGCAGTGGACGTCTTTTATGTCCAGACATAGGCCCTCCACTTCGACCGGTTCTGTGCTTCCCGCATCCAGCGGATTCCTGGGGCCTTCACAAGGTCCACCTTGTGGGCCTTCCAACGCTACGTCTTCCGGTACGCGGTCGCCACTCCAGAACCTTTCTGTCCCATCGACCATCTGTTCTGCGAGCAATGTGCCCTGCCCATTGCCACTTAACTTTTGCAATTTATCGGGCTTTGTCAATCACTGCGACCCGCGGTTTCACCCGCGTAAGTGTCGATCTCGTTGGAATATCGGGATAAAAAGTAGCCTATATGTTAATCCAGGGTGTCAGCTACCTCCATACAAAATTTTATCCAAATTGTTCTAGCCGTTTGACCGTAAACGATCATCTGACTACGTATTGTAGTAACTTTTTGTTGGAACATTGTGATGCATTTCCGAGGAAGGGAGAGTGTATCTTGTATTTATGGGAAACGGAATTTGAAAGTGTAATTTATTAATTTCTCACTCGTAATGTGATCTCTATAATACCCAATGATTTTGTAAGTAAAAAGATGTAGATTGGTTATGTTTAAAAAAAACCGACTTTAAAAAAAAAAACACTACAAAGTGAAAAATAACTTTAATTTCGGAAGTTGGAGTCAAAATACGAAAATGCGGAAACCACCGACATCGGCTTCCGAAATTAATAGTAGATTATGCACCGAGGGGCTAAAGTTGTGTCTTATGTCACGGGCGTTATATTGAATCTCGAGCGCAATGAAGGATTCGGGATTTAACTCACGAGCGAAGCGAGGGAGTTAATACAAGAATCCTGAATGCCGCGAGGGATTCAAGCTAGCCCAAGGCAAAGACACCTTTAGCCCAGAGGAGGATACTCTACTTTTTACACCTACTGTGAGAAAATAATAGCCATAGTACGAAAAACAAAGTATTTAATAAATAAACAAACAGTAAGAATAACATAGGAGCTTCATTTAAAAAAGTTTCAACATTAATAGGTGTGAAAACTTTCGATTTCTTTGATTGGTGGCCTTCCGATTTCCTCTTTAGAAATGCTAATAGCTTAGCGTATGTCTTGATGTCTATATTGTGTTTCATGCTTATTGTTGACCTAAGCATTGAATAAGTACACCATTAGGCTACTTGACTTCTGAGTACAAGATAAATGCTGAAAATACACTAATAGAACTGGTTCCGAAATGGACTTGACGCCTTTCGTACTTTTCCATTTTTGGAAATTGTCGTAGGCTTATATATAAGTTTCCTTTGACTTTTCCAGCAGTAAAGCATTGGAAATATTATTAGCTTCGGTTGTAAATGAATTCAGGAGTACAATCACTTTCATCACTCGACATTTTATAATACTTTGTTGATAAATTTAAAGTTTAAATGCCAAAAGTTCGCGCCTTTATTGCGTCTACCAATAAGTAGCCAAGACACGATCAATTCGATTTTCAAAAAAAAAGTCTCATCTACGGTTTTGTCGTGTGTGTCTATTGATATCATTCTCATGGAAGTGGCGTTTGTGTAAACTAAGCTTTATACAGGGCTGGTAGAATAGTTTTGGATGATTGGCTGTATGCATTTTGAATTTAGAACGTCATTGGAGACGCTCGTGAAAATAGAGTATTTTTTATAAAATGTGATAAATCGACTGTAGTATAGATAGGTTTTACTATTTATTTATTTATTCACAAAATCCATAGCAATCTTTGCGCAGTTTACTTAAAATAAATTAACTAACGTTACAGCCAATTACTATTACGGTATTACGGCGCGGTACGGTATTTGTTATTATTAATGCCAGTTTTAATGTTATTCCATTCCTTTTAAAAAATGGTTCGTAGTTATCTAATTATTCTTACAATATTATGTCTTCGAAAACATGGCAACGGTATGAAGAAGCAGTCATTATGATTTTGTAGGAAATCGAGAATATCATCCACGCGTAGTAAGGGTATCGAGAATAGCTTTCCTCTTTCTGGCACCAAAGCAAAGTGTAAAGTAACTACATATGTATATAGGAACCAAAGAGTGTTTGTTAGTATAGTGAGCATGTGAGATTCCAAATTCAAATCACATTATTGACCAGCGGGTCATAATGAAATCCAGTACAACATTATTGACCGGGTGTGCCCCCGGCCACTAATGACTCACTTTAGGTTAAGGTTGCTTGACATATAATTTGACATTTTCGAGCAGGTGGTGTGAAAAGTTATTTTTCACTTTGTAGTGGTTTTTTTTGGAAGTTAGGTTAAAAAAGTTTTTTTTTTGTGGATGGGAAATCATCAAATGACGCCTCCCGCTCTGCGTGGAGCGGAAGGGAGTGTTAGACTCTTACTGACTAAAACTCACCCGTGTTCCTTCCTTAGCCCTTTAGGTTCCAGGCCAGCGGTAACCCTTTCGGACAATCCCGCTGACCCGGGAAATGCGGGATCTAAGTGTTAACTAAACAGCTAATTAAACCAGTTGGCTGCGACATATACAAAGTAAACCGCCTGTCTGGGTTCAAACCCACGACCTGCAACTCCTAAGTCGGAGCCCGTCTTGGTCACCACTGCTCCCAAGGGCACAGGGGAAAATATAAAGGGGGGGGGGGGTATATATTATAGGGTGTTGTGTACCGCCGGTTTCGTGGCCGGCTACATGACACCAGTCAGCGAAACACGACGCAGACACTTCGTGTTCGTTAGTTTTTTTAGTGTACTTAATTATAATGTGTATAAATACATACAATATTTATAGTATTTTTAAGTTATTAATATTGTATTGTATGTATTTTATATGGGCCTTGATGCCTGAAATAAATGGATAAATAAATAACGCGGGCGGTACATTTAATTAAATGTTTCAAGATTTAAACAATCAATTAGTAAAATTGTTAGCTTTGAGTCTTGGGATCAAACAATAACATTTTCATCATGTACTAAAGTAGATTATAATGGACAAAGTACACAACGGAGGGACAACTTATCCGGATTTAACCCACACCGCGCTACTTCAGGCAACGTCTCAGTTAAGCGGTCGGCCTATAGGGTTGGCTTCCAGTCTAACCGGATGCAGCTGAATACAATTGAAAAAAAAATATTGGTGGAGTGACTGCCTATCTGACCTCCACAACTCAGTAACTGATAAGACTGGTTGTTGACAAAAGCCCTTTGAATTCTTGTACTATCGTTTTAATGATATATCATTTATTTATTCCTGTTGGAGCGGGTACCAGCTTCCATACATTTGTGGCATCATCTTTTTATTGGCTCAAAACTTTTCCACTTCCACTTGTAATTTAAGTTACAAATTTGTCTTGAGGGGCTCGTGGCTAAAAAAAAACAGCCGCACAGGTCGACAGATCAGGTTAAGCTACGCTTGCCGTGGTTGGTCTGTGGATGGGTGACCATCTTTATATACCGTGACCCCTCCGTGCCTCGGAAAGCACGTTAAGCCGTTGGTCCCGTTTGTCATTCGTGGATCTTTGACAGTCATTACGGGTAGTCAGATACCCGAAAGTCTGACAGCCAGTCTTATCAAGGGGTATCGTATTACCCAGTAATTGGGTTGTGGAGGTCAGATAGGCAGTCGCTCCATGTAAAATACTGGTATTCAAATATCATCCGGTTAGACTGGAAGCCGACCCCAATACGGTTGGGAAAAGGCTAGGCAGATGATGACTTATCTTCTTTCATCTCCTCTTTTCAGACAAAATCCCCAGAAGAATCGCTGAAGCGAGGGCTGACCAACAAATGTGTGCAGCGGGAGACGTCCTCGTGCATAGCCATCGAGCTGGTGGGCTACGTCGACAGGATGCTAAGGACAGCATCCTTCCAGCTCGGCGAAGATGTTATGATTGTTGATGAGAGGTAAGCTATCTCCAGAAAATGCCAGTCAATGTGTTATCCTTGTATTAGACAGTGCTACATTGTAAACAGGTTTCATTCAATAAAAAGATTCTCAAACAATTAGGGGATTCAAAAGGAAATAGGAGTTTTATAAAGTCAAAGTCAAGTCAAAGTCAAGTCATTTATTTCAAATAGGCACATTAAAGGCACTTTTGAACGTCAAAAAAAAAAAACTAAATAGAAATGATTCTAGTCGCCCATTCGAAAAGGTAGTTTTCGTATGGAGAAGAATGGGCAAGAAACTCCACCGTTACTCTTTTAAAAATGTTTTACAAGGTCTTGTATACATAATAAAAATTATATGTGAACACGATGCACCCATAATAAAATTAGTCTACCACAAAAGGTAAAAAGAATTAAAAATTAAGCAATGACAGGTAAATCAAATAAGTGATAGATACATGGTGCTCACATATTTACAAGTTATTAAAAAAAAAAAATGCAAAAGTAGTTGAACTTTAACAAGTGTGTGAGCCACTGTAGTCGCAGATTGTAAAAATGAATTAGAATAAGATGTCATAATTAAAAATATATATATAAATTAAATTAGGAACAACTTTGATTTTGTCTAGACTTTTAGATTGTCCTATGGAGCAGGACCAGCATGTTTCCAAACATTCTTATCTTGGATATAATCCTCTAATTTGTAATATCTTTGTTTACAAAGTGTACTTTTAATAAGAGTTTTAAATTTTCTTTCATTTAATTGCAATATGTCACAAGGTATTTTGTTGTAGCATTTAACACAGTACCCCATAAAAGATGTATGTACTTTAGATAATCTAAAAAAAGGTTGATCTAATTTATCTTTATTTCTAGTATTAAAATTATGCCTATCACTTATTTTATTAAAAAGATGTTGATTTTTTCTTACATACATAATATTTTCATAAATGAATTGGCAAGGTACCGTCATGATATTAACCTTTTTAAATAGTTCCCTAAGAGATTCGCGACGACGTAGATTGTAAATGGCTCTGACAGCTCTCTTTTGTAAAATAAAAATGGATTCAATGTCAGCAGCCCGACCCCATAGTAAAATGCCATATGACATAATACTGTGGAAGTAACTAAAATAGACCAAACGCGCGGTTTCTACATCTGTTAACTGTCTTATCTTTCTAACAGCATAAGCGGCGGAGCTTAGCCGCCCCGCAATAGATGTTATATGAGGTCTCCATTGTAATTTCTCGTCTAGCGTGATTCCTAGGAAAACTGTCTGATCAATAAATTCTAGTTTTTGGCCATTCAATATGATTTCACATTCGCTACTTCTAACATTCGGTAATTTAAATCTAATGCATTTGGTTTTTTTTTCATTAAGTACTAAATTATTTACCGTAAACCAATCTTGGACCTGAAGAATAGAGTTATTCACGTCGTCAAGATTTTGTGACCGTCGGTCTATTTTAAAGATTAACGATGTGTCATCTGCAAATAACACCATCTTCGGTTGATTTTGAAGTAATTGGGGTAAATCATTAATGTAAACTAAAAAGAGGAATGGACCCAATATCGAACCTTGAGGAACACCCATTGTCATTTCAGACCCTAATGAGTTTACGCCGTTTACTTGAACTTTAACCTTTCTATCTTTCAGGTATGATCTTAGCAAGTCAAGTGCTGCTTTTCTAATTCCATAGTGCTCCAGTTTCATCAGAAGTGTCTCGTGGTTTACGCAATCGAACGCCTTAGAGAGGTCGCAAAAGATTCCAATGGCATCTTGTGCTTCTTCCCAGGCGTTAAAAATGTTCTTTATTAGGGTAACACCGGCGTCAGTAGTGCAACGCCCTTTGGTGAAACCGTACTGGTGTTCATGAAAGATGGAATTTTTATTAAAGTGACGTAACATTTGATTGAGCATCAACTTTTCAAACACCTTACTGAGAACTGGTAGAATTGACACAGGTCTATAATTGTTAGGATCTTTACTATCACCGGATTTGAACAATGGTACTACTTTACTATGTTTCATAAGATCCGGAAAGACTCCTTGGTCAACACTGGTGTTAAATATGAAAGCTAAATAGGGCGCAATAGTTTCGATATGATCCCCTAGGGCATCGTAGTGGAACATTGAGTGCTGTGTAGTCCCCTGGGGGACTGGGCTAGGAGATTTTGGTGGAACGAGCGAAAATAATCACTAGTTGGAGTCTTAGGTCAGTATTATAGAATGATACTCGACGGTGTAATCTATCAATGTAAATACATTATCTAGTTCAAAATACGTTTTACGATTAATTTGACAGGACTAAACTAAAATTTATCTTCTGTCCTTTTCTTAATGAAATAGAAAGAAAAGATGCACTTAACCTAAATTTAGTTTAGTTTGTGAACAAGGGAATAAGCACCATTGCCTGTTTCAAGTTACGAAACTACCTGGTTCTCCGTTTTCCGCCAACTTAGTCTGTTCCTGCCACTTTAAAGTTTTTTGTCGTTCAATTCCAATATTACTATTGTGGCGGCATCTACAACGCCACATGGCACATGTGACGTCACGCAGAATAAAATTCTCCATCGTGCAAGCAAATTTCCACGCACGACATCCTCCATAATTTACAACGTCCCGACAACAACCTTCCACCATTCCTGCACGACTCTTTTTTTCGAGCCATTCAACCAGGAAACTCTTTGAGTGAATAGCTCCAAATCAAGGGTACTTTAACAAAAATAAAAAACTGACGAGAAACGTCTTCAATCCCAAAACTCTGGAATACTTCCCCGAAAGGTTTCAAAAGTACGTAACCCTGAATTATACCGTCATTAAGGGGCTTACATGACCTAAAGCGCGGTCACTGTCGGACTGCATAGAAAAGAAAGAGAAGCGCGATGACACAACGCTGGTAATTTATTGCAAAATAAGAAGCAATTATTTAATTACAAAAAATCTATTGTTTGGACTAAAAAACTAAAACATTAATATTTTAGTATGTTGCTTGTAGAATGTGACAAAAAATTAGAATGATTATGTGTATACAGGGTGATTGGAAGATGGGTGCAAAGCTTTAAGGCGAAGATAGTACAGGCAATTCAGAACCATTTAAGCCATGGTTGTCTTAGACGAAGTCTTACCACTTTTTTTTTACCAATTTCTTAAGATTTTTTTCGAAAATTCCCAAAGTTTTAACTAAACTACTTATTTATGGCCAAATTGAATGATAAACGAATTCATTTTTATTGTATTTAATTAAAGTAATGTGTAAGCAATCTAGCAAAACATGTCTTAGGCCTCTGTGTCGTTAGACATTTTTTTTACAGACATTTAAAGTTCATAAAACATTTTAAAATTCATAAATATTTTTTGTAAACCTTATTTAAAAAAAAACGGAGCGTGCTTTTTTTGTTCAAACCTTTTTGAAAACATGCTTGATAATCGCTTTTTCTATTGAGGTAACATTGACGCGGATATCTTACAAATTATTGAAATTAGGACCTAAAAACCAATTTGAGGGAGAAATTTTAAATTTTTGGCAGACTAAATAAAACAACATTTGAATTTAATTTATTTATGTTTCATGTTCAAAATGTTGTCCGTGATTTCTAATACAAGCACGGCTCCGTCTTCTCACTTCTGTTGTTGTTATTTTCACCATCATCTTCAGTTTCATTGTTTCAAACTCTGAATTCATTCTCTCTATCAGTTCTTCTCTCGTGTTTATTTCCACATTCGTATACACTAGCTCCTTGGCCCCGGCCCCACACGAAAAAGTCCAGCAGGGTCAGATCTGGTGAGCGAGCGGGCCAAGGGATGGGTCCATCTCTGCCAATCCAGCTGTCAGGAAAACAATTATTTAAGAATAGAATAGAATAGAAATACTCTTTATTATGTACACCAAATAAATTACAGACATAAAAATAGAAACTGTACATAGGGTGACACAATGGGCGGTCTTATCGCTAAAAGTGTTTACATTTAACATCCAATGCGTTGGACAGCCGTCTTGCTGAAAGATGACTACTGTTTCTTGCGAATATCGGGACACCGGTTTCCTCTATCAGCTCTGGTAAATCCACTTGTAGAAAGTGCAAATCATTTTCACCATTGAAAGTCTCCGGTAAGAAGTGGGGCCCAATCAACGTCCTGCAAATTACTCCAGCCCAAACATTGACAGAGAATTTCCTCTGAAACGACACCTACTTCCTAAAATGTGGATTGTTGTCTTTGGCGGCCCATTCATGAAGGTTATGAAAGTTTGTAATGCCCTCCCTAGAAAATTTGAATTTGAAATCAATCTTGTGGACGGACGAAAGCAAATTTTCTAGGGAGGGCATTACAAACTTTCATAACCCACACAACACAACACATGGGGAACACTTAAATAATTGCTTTCCTGACAGCTGGATTGGCAGAGATGGACCCAACCCTTAGCCCGCTCGCTCACCAGATCTGACCCTGCTGGACTTTTTCGTGTGGGGCCGGGCCAAGGAGCTGGTGTATACGAATGTTGAAATAAACACGAGAGAAGAACTGACAGAGAGAATGAATTCAGAGTTTGAAACAATGAAGCTGGAGATATGATGTTGAAAATAACAACAACAGAAGTGAGAAGACGGAGCCGTGCTTGTATTAGGAATCACGGACAACATTTTGACCATGAAACATAAATAAATTTAATTCAAATGTTGTTTTATTTAGACTGCCTAAAATTTAAAATGTCTCCCTTAAATTGGTTTTTAGGTTCTAATTTCAATAATTTGTAAGATATCTGCGTAAATGTTACCTCAAAAGAAAGAGCGATTATCAAGCATGTTTTCAAAAAGGTTTGAACAAAAAAAGCACGCTCCGTTTTTTTTAAAATAAGGTTTACAAAAAGTATTTATGAATTTTAAAATTTGTTATGAACTTTAAATATCTGTAAAAAAAATGTCTAACGACACAGAGGCCTAAGACATGTTTTGCTAGATTGCTTACACATTACTTTAATTAAATACAATAAAAATGAATTCGTTTATCATTCAATTTGCCCATAAATAAATAGTTTAGTTAAAATTTTAGGAATTTTTGAAAAAAATCTTAATAAATTGGTAAAAAAAAAGTAGTAAGACTTCATCTAAGATAACCATGGCTTAAATGGTTCTAAATTGTCTGTACTATCTTCGCCTTAAAGCTTTGCACCCATCTTCCAATCACCCTGTATAAGTATGGTTTTGAGAGCAGTGGTGGCCAAGTGGTAACGGCCGCGACTTACGAGTTGTAGGTCGTAGGTTCGAACCCAGACAGGCGCTTTACTTTGTGTAAATTATTTTTATCACCACTGCTCTCAAAACGGTGAAGGAAAACATCGTGAGGAAACCGGCATGTCCTAGAACCAAAAATTCAAAGACATGTGACATCTGCCAACCCGCACTGGGCCCGCGTGGTGGATTACGGCCCACTCCTTCTCACCGAGAGGAGGCCTGTGTCCCAGCAGTGGGAACATTATATTTTTCTGATTTGGTTTACTGTGGTCGTTCATATACTTTTATTGTTTCTAAAACTTGCGTTTTTTGTATTTAGGTCCTGTAAGCCCCTTAATGAAAAACTTTTTTATCTTAAACTCCGTTAAATTGTTCCGGGATTTACGGAATTCTTTCCAAACGTTTTATGAAGAAGGTTTTTTATGCGGATTTAAACTTGTTGTACAAGATTCGTTACTTACTGGTCTTTGGTGTTTCATTATCTTGTTGATAATGGTTTGTTTACAGAGTGATACCTATTAGACAAGATAGCGCAAAAGTGGTCACCCGGTGTTCATTGGCTGTGGTTCCGTACCTCAGAAGGAAAAAAACGGAACCCTTATAGGATGACTTTGTTGTCCGTCTGTCTGTCTGTCAAGACCCTTTATCTTGGGAACGCGTGGAGGTATCGAGTTGAATTTAGAACCATAATATAGTTAGTCCCTTGAAGCTGTGAAAAAAATCAAACATCTAAGTTTACAATTGACTTGAATTTAAACATTTTGAAGTAGGAAAATTATTTGCCTTCGGATCTATACCTACGTGTAGGTACTAATAACATAGTAACAAAGAAATTTTGTCTATTTTCTGTTTATCTGGCTAGATGTTCCAGATTGGCGCAAAAACGGCTTAAAGGAATGGGATGAAATTTGACACACAGATAGTTTATAACCTGGATTAAGACAAAGGGTACTCTTTATCCCGGTAGTACGTTCCCGTGGGATATTTGCCTACACCCACGCGGGCAAAACCACGGCAAAAGCTAGTCAGAATACACGAGCCGGATTTGAGTGTATACTCAATTTCACAAGTGGTGAAGGTCTGGGCTTATAGCCTGACTAGCAGCGCCCCGCGGTTTCACCCGCATAAGTGTCGATCCCGTCGAAATATGGGATAAAAACTATTCTGTCCTTCCCCGGGATGCAATGTATCTCTCTGCCAAATTTTATCGAAATCCGTTTAGTGGTTTAGGCGTGAAAACGTAACATACAGACAGAGTTACTTTCGAATTTATAACCATAATATAATAAAGTATGGATTAACAAATAAAAAAAAAAATCTAACAATCCAAAATATATTTTCCAGCCACGGTACGGCAGCAGAAATTCCAGTCAAGTCAGAAACCTTAGCGAGAGCTGGTACAGCACTCGAAGACCAAGCGCAGCAGCTCATCATGGACAAGCTGTGGCACTTCGTCAGCTCCAGGTCCTTGAGGTACAGGCTGCTCAATGATGCGGACCTGGTCATCTCTGGGAAACAGGAGAAGGATGGAAGCCTTGGTGTTGGTAAGTACTGCGGTTGAAAATTGTCAAAATGTGAGTGTACTATTTATTTATAGGTAGGTACAGTCACGAGCATAAGTATGTATGGACTTGGCTTTATTCAAAGACGATTTTCTCCTTTAGTCTTGAATGAAATTTTATGTTATTACGAACAACGTATTTTCGAACCCATAGGTTTGTGTGAAGTGTCGTATTTCAACGTTACATTCGTTATTTCACGAAAAAATTTAAATTGAAAGTGGCCAAGTGTTGACATATTAGTGCTCGTGACTGTACACCTTTCCCTAACCCTCCAAGGAAAACAGGCGTGATACTGTATATCAATTGTTTTGTCCTCCGAAATGATCATTCCATAGATATACCTCAAGCTTAGTCAGATGTAATAATTCGATTCGATTACTGAAGCACATCCCTAAGGATTAATTAGAGATGTGAATCTAGGGATATAATTGGATCAGTATTATTCTGGTGTCATAACCATATCAAAGTGAGTTTGTATTTTCTAAGCATCTTAGGATTTTATTGCTTAAATTATGAACATCATCATCAGCCCACAGCAGTCCACTGCTGGATAGAGGCCTCTCATATGCCATTCAACTCGATTTTCGTTAAATAATGGTGAAAATTGTGAACACTATGATGAAATATGTTTACGTTTATGAAAACCATAGCAATAATCAGCCTATAATGTTCCCACTGCTGGGACACAGGCCTTCTCTTTGTGAGAGGGACTGGGCCATAAATCAACAAACGGGCTCTGTGCGGGTTGATGGACGTCACAGGACTTCGAATTTTTTGGTTCTAGGACACGCCGGTTTCCTCACGACATTTTCCTTCACCGATTTGAGAGCAGTGGTAATGAAATTAAATACACAAAGTAAACTGCCTGTCTGGGTTTGAATTCACAACCGATTAATACTACTGGACCACCATTGCTCCCAAAAGTTGTCTTAAGAAAACCAGGATTAATTTGTGTGAATGTTATTTGAGAATATTTTGTAGAGTATGGGGCGTTTTGTATTTTGTGTGTGGCACTCAAATAACGTTTAAAACAATAACAATAAGAAAATACACGCTTAGTAATGTCACACTACGCATACTTGTTCTTTTTTTGTGTTTGTATTTATTCTTTCATTCTTTTATCAAAATACTATTCAAACTAAAATATCAAAATTAAAATATCTCCATATTAAAGTTAGTCTGAATACAAAAATCACACTAATATTATAAAGGCGAAAGTTTGTGAGTGTGTGTGGGGGTGTGTTTATAAATTTGTTACGTCTTCACGCTCAAACGGCTGGACCAATTTTTATAAAATTTTGTGTGGAGGTAGCTGACACCCTGGATTAGCATATTGGCTTTTTATCCCGATATTCCCACGGGATCGATACTTATGCGGGTGAAACCGCGGGGAGCAGCTAGTAAAATATAATGCTTATAATTTTTGCAGACACCATAGTCAACCATCTTTACTTTTGATTCCAGGTGTAGCAATGAAGCCACCAAAAGTATATGAGAGCGGCAGAGGCCGTCAGAAGCCATTTGGGCCCGTGTTGGCTCTAGCCGCGTTGAAGTTCGGCCTGTTCGGGGCCCTGACCTTCAAAGTCCTGGCCCTCATGGTCGGGAAGGCCCTCCTGATCTCCAAAATAGCCCTGTTATTGTCAACCATTATTGGACTGAAGAAGCTATTCTCTTCTCAGGTGAACGACTGATTATATTAGCATGTTGCATGATGATTAAATTTTTCCAACTTGTTTCTTTTGTTTTTCTTGATTTTGTTGTTTGTCTTGACTTTTCCGAATTTTTCCAATGGGTACGTTTTTGGTGAGATTTTGTTTTGATGAAAATGCTAGGAAAGCCCGCGAAATTCAAATTTACTTACGTTTTTTGCAATTTGCAGGTCATTATTAGGTAGTTTGTTGATCAAATATTATTGCAAACGAAATAAGTATTATATATATTATTATAAATAGTATTTACAGAATTATAATAACTAGAAACACCAATTTTTTAATGATGTCAAAAAATTTGAGTTTCGCGGACTGCCTTAGTGTATCTCCCATAATGGGAATTCGATTGTGTTCACTGCATGTGCACTTTTGCATGTTGAAATAAAGCATTCAGTTGCAAATTGCATGAAATTTTTGTTATGAATCACAATGAGGTTTCGAACATCTGCTTCTATTCTTATGGATTACAATTGCATAAACATATTTTGACAAGGACGGTTAATGTAAATTACCTACAGGTTATTTTTTACAGTGAGCAATATTATATATGTTCATTATAGTCAGGTAAAAACTGCCGTCGTAACCAAAAGAGGCATATTTTAAAAAAGAAGAGCAAAATTATTTATTCTGCAGACAGAAAAAGGCACGTCACAAAAAAAAAATTGTGTGTATTTTAAGCCATTTTCTTTTGTAATGTCCGCTTTACAAAGTAGCCAAAACCCTCGTACAGAATTTAAAGTCAGGCCAAAAGTACCGCCGTAAGCAATAAGGGGCGCATATAAGGAAAAAAAAACTATAATTTCTCGTCTAGTAAGGCATATATTTCTTTTCCTCAGATGCGCCCCTATTGCGGCAGAAAAGTTGTCTTTATAGTTTGAAAGAAAACAACATCGTTCTTCACAAAAGTTATTGAAAAGCAAAACTGGAAGCTTTGCAAAGAACGGATTTCTCGGGCAATTCCAAAGGTTTCCCATTTTATTCCATCGTGATTTTCTAGAAAACCAAGTAGCTCTGTATGAAATTCAATCATATTGCATGCATTGTTTTCACCATATTGAATATCTGTACAGAAATTGGCTGCCGCTAGCTAGAGGATTTATGTGATTATGGAATTCTGGGAAAAATTCTTAGTAAAATAACGTTGCAAAACTGGCAAGAGAGTTTTAAATAGACTTTGCTAATTAGATATTCTTCGGAAATATTTTTACCAAGACAATGGTTGCAACGAAAAAGGAGCAGACTTGCCAAGTGACCTCATTGGTTGTAGGTGCAAATCTTTCAAATATTGAACACAAGTTTAATTAAAAAAGGTCATGAAATGTTATTATGTCACAGAAGTTTGTGACTCTTACGGCCCGGTTTCTGGCACTAACATTATCAACACGTCAATATGACGGCACGGTTGGCGCAGTGGTTAAGCGATTGACTGCTGCGCTGCGTGTCGCGGGTTCGATTCCCGCACGGAACAAATATTTGTATAACCTACAAGTAGTTGTTCCGGGTTTGGCTGTTTGTGTACGTGAATTTAAATGTTTGTAAACGCACCCACTCTATAACGTTCCCACTGCTGGGATACAGGCCTCCTCTCTGTGAGAAGGAGTGGACTGTAGCTAGACTGTGGATGTAGATGTCACATGTCTTTGAATGTTCGATTCTAGAACATGCCGTTTTTCCGATGTTTTCCCGTTTTGAGAGCAGTGGTGATGAAATTAATCACACAAAGTAAAGCGCCTGTCTGGGTTCGAACCTACGACCTACAACTCGCGGCCGTTTCCACTGGGCCACCACTGCTCTATAAAGTGTGACATAAGTAAATACTTATACACGAAGAAATCATGAAGTATTATCATGGCGCAAAAGTTTGTGTTAGATAGCTCTTAGTTGGCCATAAAGCCTGGCCTGACTGCCTCGTTGGTCTCGTGGTTGCAAGCGCGACGGCTGAGCCTGGAGAACTGGGTTCAATTCCTAGGTCGGACAAAGTGTTATTGGGTTTTCCATTAGGAATTTCATAGTAACAGTCCGGAGTTTGGAAGTTGGCGGTTTAATACCCCCGTGCCTCGGAAAGCAGGTACAGTGGTTGGTCCAGCGCCTGATCTCTCCCCGGTCGTGTCGGATTGCCGTCCCATCGGACTGTGAGAGTAAAGGAACAGGGAGTGCACCTGGGTTTAAGCACACACTTGTGCACTATAATATCTCCTGCGCACCTGGCTAATCTCCATTAAGATTGACCACCGTGACCGAAAACGGTTGGGTGGCTATTGTTTTTTTCGTTATAAACCCTGATTTACACTGTGCAGTTTAATTAAATAGTCTAAAATAAAGTAATTTTGCCACATGTTACCTTTATTACTTGACCACAAGTAAAAAAAATGTTGCCATTTTTAATTTCTCGTAAAAAAGGGTAGCTTGATGTATTTTTAAATATAAGTACACGAATTATAATAAGATTTGTAAATGTAATTTAACAGTAGTCAGGAAGCGGAGGTTTAATTTAGAAATTAAAACATCGTCGGTTTTAATTTTTTGCTTCAAATGAGGGTGACTTTTGAAAGATATACACAAACGTGTAGGTGGGTACATAAACAGATCAAAATGTCAGTAGGTATTTTTGGTTTTGTGACATTAGCCTACGGATAATCACACTAATATCGGTTCTCTGCCACACTTGAGTGCGTGCACGCAACTCGACTGCTAATGAATTTTCTTTGAATTGTTATGGCGCATTGTCCTGAGACACACGAGTGGGTAGGTTGGTCAACATTTAAAATTACACTAATATTATAAAGGCAAAAGTTTGTGAGTGTTTGTGGGGGTGTGTTTATATGTTTGTTACTTCTTCACGCTTAAACGGCTGGACCAATTTTGATAAAATTTTGTATGTAGGTAGCTGACACCCTGGATTAACATATAGGCTACTTTTTTATTTATCCCGATATTCCCACGGGATGGATATTTACGCGGGTGAAACCGCGGGGCGCTGCTAGTTTGAAAAAACCTTGGATGAAAAAAAAAATTAAATGTTAATGTTTTGCTCAATAACCGAGATTAAAAAAACTGAAGTGTTAATCGACGTTTGTTGCTGACTGTACCTACCTCTTATTTTAGTATCCCATTGACTGTCCGTGTATCGTTATGATATTGCCTATCAAAGGCCTTTAGAAGGGACACTAGCAAATTAGCTTTTGGAATCCGATCACAGTTTAAAAATTACTAGCAATTTAGATTTTACAATAGCTTCTCTTGAATTGCAGAAAGTATAACTTCAAAAACCTGACTTTTGACAATGAATGTTAATTTAATTTGGTATTTTCTGTTTTTTTGGAATATGGCAAAAAGTCTGCATTCCCCGCCTGAGAAATGGCCCGTGAAAATAAAACAGGAATTTAAATTGAATCCTCAGAGAATCCAGACTTCACGATATTAAAATGGCGTAATTTTTTAGGGTTCCGTACCCAAAGGTTAAAAACAGAACCCTATTACTAAGACTTCGCTGTCTGTCCGTCTGTCCGTCCGTCTGTATGTCACCAGGCTGTATCTCAGGAACCGCGATAGCTAGACAGTTGAAATTATCACAAATTGTGTATTTCTGTTGCCGCTATAACAACAAATACTAAAAACAAAATAAAATAAATATTTAAGGGGGGCTCCCATACAACAATCGCGATTTTTTTTGCCCTTTTTTGCTCGATGGCAACAGGTAGGCACTTGAAATATTCACAAAATACTCAGTTGTATTTTAACTTTAATAATAAAATTAACTTAATATTTAAGGGGGGCTCCCATACAATAAATGTGTTTTTATCGGCGTTTTTGCCTTGTGGTACGGAACCCTTCGTGTGCGAGTCCGAATCGCACTTGTTTAAACCTAGACGTGACTGAGCATTTAGTAGCTGTTTAGTAGGACTGCAGTGTCCGATACAGCTTATAAAATATTTTTATAGCTTATTTAATATTTCCTAAGGTTAAATCAATTTATAGTGTCACTAACTTCTGCCCGCGATTTCGTCCGCTTGTAATTTCGTGCTTCCCGACCTAATCCGGCGCACCGCATCGTCCGCTCGCTCTATCACTTTGTTTTGATGATTTTGATTTTTAGGGTTCCGTATCAAAAGGGTAAAAACGGGACCCTATTACTAAGACTTTATTGTCTGTTCGTCCGTGCGTTCGTCTGTCTGTCCGTCTGTCTGTCACCAGGCTGTATCTCAAGAACCCCGATAGCTAGGCAGTTGAAACTTTCACAAAGTATGTATTTCTGTTGCCGCTATAACAACAAATACTAAAAACAAAATAAAATAAATATTTAAGGGGAGCTCCCATACAATAAACGTTTTTTTATTAAAATTTTATTTTAGCAGACATCCTTTCCATAACTCCATACCTGTTACCTACTTATGACTTGAAGTCATTGAAGTACATTCATATGATTTTTCAAACATTTTCTACTAAATATAATAACTATATTAGTGCAAAAGAACATATTTTGCACTGCAGGAATCAGGTGTTAGTTAAATATTGTAACATAACCTCACTTTTACTTAATCTCGTTATATCTCTTTTCTCAGATTGACAAAATCCGCAGAGTTTTCAGTGAAAGGTTGATAATATATAAGCTATTAATTGACACCACTTTCATATTTTTACACCCAGGCCCAAGATTGCATGTAATCGTTTCAGTCTCCTTTCATTTTGCTAAAAATCTAATTCGAACACATTATTATAAACATTTTAAAGTAAAAAATAGCTAAATCGGTCTAGCCATTCTAAAGTGATGCACTTACTAACGAACAGAATTTCATTTTTATTTAAACACGATTAAATTTAAATTATAAGGATTTTATGGAGTTTTTTGGGGTTATTCACTGCTGATAGTGTTGCTACTTGAAGTATGCGTTGACAAAATCTGTTTTCTTTTGTTTTATCGTGTTGAGATATTGATACTCATCACGTTTGTGTAGTTTACACAAAAAAACAACTACACAAACTGCGCTCCATGACGCCAAAAAAAATCATTAAAGTTACCTGTTTTATGAATTAATTTTTTACGAAGTTATGTATAAATAAATAACACTATAATGGTATGATAGAGACTGAGAAAAAAAACCCATAATGTTGGCTACGGCGACTACGGCGTAGCTTGCGTAGCAAATTTGCTACGAGACCGTCAAATTTTATACAGTGCCAAGCTACGAGTCTGACATATTTTAGATAATTTGGATTTTTAATAGATTTTAAAACTTCGATGAGTGATTACTATTATATTATTTTAATTCAGAGTAAAGTTATGATTAAAAATAAAGTAATACATATATATTTATTTGGTTATACAAACTAAAAATAACAAAATTAAAATAAAGTTGAATTACTTCTGTAACTTTCAACTTGCAAAACATACACAAATTACATATAAAAAAGAATGTGTTTTCTTTTGTTTTATCATGTTTAGTTATGGATACGCTCGTCTGCGGAGTTTCGTTTGACCCTGCAGAGATATATATTATCCTAGCATTTTTAATCTTAATATAAGTTTATATCGAGGAACAAAAAACATTAGTCTAAATTTTCATCCAAACAGAAAGGGACTATCGTTTAAATAAGTTTTCCGTTTTTTACACAGAAGCAGAAGTTTTACAAGACTCCGCAATGTCATGTGAATACCTAAACTATCCGTGAACTAAACTCGTTCTAGTAAAAGTGAACTAAGTACTTTAGAAAAAGGCATGGAACACGTATCACGTAACGGTAGACCTTTTTGAAGTTTTATTAGCATAAGTAGAGGCTAAAAGCCCTATTAATTTTAGTAATATTTTTGGCCTGAACATACAAGTTATAAGGGTAGTCATAAATCTGTAGGGTGCGGAAAGAAGGAGGTTTCACGGGCAGACGGTCTTTTGATAAATTACTTATTTTTCGCTTTAATTTTCCAGCAAGTTAATTCAAAGTCAAAGTCAAATTATTTATTTCAAATAGGCACCTTAAAGGCACTTTTGAACGTCAAAAATTACAGTAAAATAGAATTGAGTCTAGTCGCCCCTTCCAAAAGGTAGTGTTCGTATGGAGAAGAATAGGCAAGAAACACCAACGTTACTCTTTTAAAATATTTTACAAGGTTTTGTACATATAATAATAATAATAATTATGTGAAGAGTACATCACCTAGAAAAAATTAGTCTACCATAAAAGGTAAAAATAATTTAAAATGAAGCAATGACAGGTAAATCAATAAAATAAAACAAATATTTTAGGGGGGCTCCCATACAACAAACGTGTTTTTTTTGGCATTGTTTTTGCCTTGTGGTACGGAACCCTTCGTGTGCGAGTGTGATAGATACATGGTGCTCACATATTTACAAATTATTTACAAATATTAAAACTACTCGTAGATGATTTCCCTAGAATTTTAACAAGTGTGTGAGTTAATCTAGTCACAGATTGTAAAAATCAATGTCGTAAAAATTTTAACAATATAAATTAAATTAGCAACCAGTTTGATTTTGTCTAGACTCTAGATTGTCCTATGGAGCAGGACCAGCATGTTTCCAAGCATTCTTATCTAATTGCCAACACACTAACAGTAGGAATGGCTTTCATTTTGACAGTTCAACAACATTCATCGCGTTATTTACGCTGATGAGCAGACAAATTTTCCGAATTATGAAGCAATGGAATAGCAATATCCTACAGAATTGTTATGTTTTGAATTATGATTGATAGTGTGTCACGAGATTAAATTGCAGGTGATTTATAATAGTTAGAAAAATAAATAAAAATTGTGGAAAAATATGAAAATAGTTATACAATACTCCAGTCTTATCAAGAGGTGTCGTTTTATCCAGTAACTGGGTTGCGGAGGTCAGATAGGCAATCGCTACTGTTGAATACTGGTTTTCTTCTGCATGCGGTTAGACTGGAAGCCGACCCCGAATAATTGGGAAAAGGCTAGACAGATTGATTGAGTTATACGATATTTGCAAAATATTTATAAAACGACTGTTTTTGGAATCTGAGTTGCTTTTCAAAACGATGTCTCAGTAATGCTGTAATGTAAATATTACTTAGAAGTGGCTATTTAAGGCACTAAATTGTTTATTCATTTGTAAAAAAAAAAAGAAGAAATTCCTAGTATGGGGCAACGTTTAAAAAAAAAAATAATAATAGCCTCCCGACCGATTTTGGTCACGGTGGCCAATCTCAACGTAGATTAGCCAGGTACGCAGGAGCTATTATAGTGCACAAGTGTGTGCGTAAACACAGACGCCCTCTCTGTTCCTTTACTCTCATAATCTGATGGGACGGTAATCCGACACGACTGGGGAGAGACCAGGCGCAGGACCAACGGTTTTACGTGCTTTCCGAGGCACGGGGGTATCCGGGCCGTTACTAAGAAATTCGTAATGGAAAAACTCAATAACACTTTGCCCGACCCGGGAATCGAACCCAGGACCTCAGTCGCGCTTGTGACCACGAGACCAACGAGGTAGTCACCATCCATCCAACCATCCATCCATTATTATGAAACAATTAAAAGCAAACGGCAACGCGGCAGGCACAGAATGAGATGACGGGACGAACTCGACTCTTTCCACAAGACTTGGCGTATAACAGCACTAGGTAGGGATAAGTGGAAGGAGGGAAGGGAGGCCTTTGCCCTGCAATGGACAGAAATGGCTGATAATCACACTAATATTATAAAGGCGAAAGTTTGTGAGTCTGTGTGAGGGTCTGTTTATATGTTTGTTACTTCTTCACGCTCAAACGGCTGGGCCAATTTTGATAAAATTTTGTGTGGAGGTAACTCCTGGAGGACACCCTGGATTAACATAAAGGCCAGTTTTTATCCCGATATTCTCTCATTTACGCGGGTGAATCCGCGGAGCGCAGCTAGTAATAAAATAAAATAAACAATATTTGTAAATCTTACCAAATGTGTTTGTCAGCGTTTAGGAACAATAATTCATATTTAGGAGGCCCTCTCCCAATACACCACAACGAAAAATATAATAAATATTAACTCAGAACCTAGATCAAAGCTTTTAAATAAGTATTTTCTGGGAGAAAACCTTTTTCCCAGTGTTGTTAATTTGTTTGAACTTCGTTTGGTTTGCGATGTCTATTTCTGGTATAAATAACATTGTAACCTTCCTCTAGAAAAGATTTAGCCATTACAATTTATTAATAATTAAATACTTTTTTACGAAGGTTAATTCCCCGTATTAGTACAGCATTGAGGGTTTGTTTGACCTGAACATTTTATTTTTAATGACGGTAATTCTGTAAGACTGTAAAGTCACGAACATTTAATGGAAATGGGTTCAACTAAATGTCCTTGACTTTACAGCTAATGACAAGACGCCTAGAGTTATTTCTTTTTTGGGGGTCGCGCTAGGTAGTACGCGAAATTCAAATTTTCTTACGTTTTTGCAATTTGCAGGTCAGTGTTGATTAAAATATCATTCGTGAGCGTAACAATTATGACTTTACAGTATTATAATCATTAAAATCATCAATACAACTCTCGAACTTCAAACCTATTAAATTACCATTTTCATGAAATATCAATCAACGGGATTATATTACATACAACCTGAAACTGACCTGTAAATTGCAAAAAAAACGTAAGAAAATTTTATTTTCTTGGGCTATTTTGCATATCCCTTTAAACGGCTTTACTTAACTTTTTGTCCATTAGAGCTTGGTTTTGGCTCATGTTGTAAAATTCAGTAATACTAGCTAAGGAATAGAACAATCTTTTAAAATTAAAGTAACTTTATATCAGTCTTACCAAGTGGTATCGTGTTACCTAGTAACTAGGTTGTGGAGGTCAAATAGGTAGTCACTCCGTGTAAAATACTGGTATTCAGCTGCATCTGGTTAGATTGGTAGCCGACCCCAACATAGTTGGGAAAAGGCTATACAGATGATGAGCAGACACATTTTTCGAACATAATTATGACGCAATGGAGTAGCAACATCCTTCAAAATACTTCAGATGCTAATTGATATGTTACGCAATTATAATATTTTCACGAAAGTCAGCCACCAAAATAATCCTGCAGTAAAAAGCAATAAAAGTTTTCTGAAGCTTTTCAGTACAATTTTCTTGGTATTTCATTACGATCGTTCAGAGAAACCATCCGTCTTGTTGCACGTGATCATGAAACATAATGGATCAGTTTCAGAGATATTTAATCAAAATCGTGTAGATGCGTTTAATTATTTATGTATTTACACATAGTAAAATGGATACAGATTATGACATACTTATAATAAATAAGTATTGAGTAAAAAGGACCTGCTTATTTCATGATAATGAAAAATGAAAGTGGACAAATGGACGTTTATAGACGGTCTTCTGTAAATTTGACGTTCAAAAAGTGCTGATTTTCAGTCTAATTTGAATAAATGACTTTCGGTTTACATTTTTTGATTTTTTTAAGTAAATTAGCTTTTAATAAACAATACTGAATGATCATTGCATATTTTTATAAATATGTTTCGCAGTTTTTTTTATTATTTACCCTCCTCCAGTTATTTTAAATAACAGTTAACCTTTTTGTAAATAACTGTACATTCAAATTCGCATGTATTATTTTGACTAATAGTTTAAGTTTATTTAAGGCACAATTTGCATGTTGCAAACACCTGGTACTTTCAAATTAAAAAGGAATTTATTTGTTTTATATTTGGCCATTTAGAATAAGTTTATTAGATTTAGGGCTGATTTTTCAATAGTCAGATATCTGAAGAATAAATCTGACAGTTTGACATATTTTCTATACAAAAGCTGTCAAACGTCAATATTTAGTCCTCAGTCAAAATGTACCACTCAGCCCATATTTGAGTTTTATAGTTAGGTACTCATATTTTATTAGAGATTTTTTTTTCTTACTGTTTTCTTACATTTATTTTATTTATCACTTTGCTGTAAATGGACCTCACTATCGCGCGTAGATGAGACTTTATTATTATTTATAGTTTTATAGGCTGTTACTGAATTCGTGTAGGTTTCTACTCATTTTGTGTGATAAAAACATTTAAATAAGATTCTGTGTTCCGATGAATTATTTTAACTAATGTTTTTTTTTTCTTTAATTCTTTGTTCAAGCTACAGTACATGAATTTGTTAACTGCCTGTATATATGCCTTTTTATTAATTATCCTTCTAATAATATTAGTAAATATTTCTAACAAGTCCCAAAAATTTATGCTTTTGTAAATAATTTCATAACTAATAATATCAATGTTCCCTTTCTTTTCAGTCAATCGATTCAAGACAATCGTTTGGAACTGAGTAAACCAATCTTTTAATGAAAGAACATAAATATACTTAAGTTAAAAGAATTTAAAGTACGAATACTTTTCAGGCTATTGTCAAAAAGGATTAAATCAATTGGATCAATGACACTGAATGGAGTTAACGGCGATACTTACCTCAACAAATAACCATAAAATGAGGCTTATTACACAATCTAATTGCTAGGAAAGATGAAAGATTGAAAAAGAGGACTTTAAAAATACGGGACAAAAACGGGGTACAACAAAAAAAAAACATCATATGACTTGTGTGTGTGACTCTACAATGTAAAATATACATGATAAACATTGCTCACTTTGGTTCCGCAGCAGTCGGATAAGTACACCAAACATACAAAAAAAACGTTCTTTTATATGAAGACTCTTTTAACATCTTTAATAAACGGCAATATTTTTAGTTGTTGTTGTAATTGTAAATTTTTTGGTACGCGAGTCAAAATAAAAGGTACCAAAATGTGACCGAAACTCTGGGAATGGTACTAACCCACCAAAACGCGAAGAAAAGCATCGGAAAAGTGTAATAGGTTTTGTTTATGTAAAAGTTGACAAAAAGTACCAAAGAAAATAAAAATGAAGTAATCATGACTTGTCAAAAAAGTAAAAAAAAAGAAAGAGCAAAATAAGTCAACACACAATGAGCTAAATATTTCCATCTGCTTATTTGTAACAGATAAAATACAGCTCGTTTTTTTGTCAACTTTTATTATATAATTTTTTCAATTAATTAAGTGTATACGTATAATAATGTAAATAAAACTATTTATTTATTTATAACATGTTAACTTTAGATGTACTTACTAACTTGTACAATGATGCTAATTTCGCATTTAAATAACTAAGCATTTGCCTTAATTAAAATATTAATTTATTAAAATTGCATTAATTGTACTGATTATTTATTATGGAATAAACGAAATGAATACTAACACTTTTGTTTTTATCTGTACCTAACCCTACTGACAGATTGGTGTTGTTAAAATTAACAAGGAAAATAATGCTCGGAGGAAGTAAGTAGTAGTTAGTCCAGTAAGTGCTCGTAGGGATCTTGACCATCTTCCAGGCTCTGGGATTGTTATGGAAGCCGTGGAATACCTCTCCACTCCTCAAGCACCTCAGGACATCCACCTCCCTGTCATTACATCACTATGTGCTAGTGACGGTTTCCGGGGGCCCATTATTGAGCGTGCAAGTCACCTCCTGCCATTTTATCCGTGTATATAATTATATAAAACGTTGATCAGGCAGGGGCCATAGTTCTTCCATAGTTCTTGGTAACCAGTCAGGTTAGCCACCCAAACCCATAGTCCAACTTTTTATTTCATATCCTTTCATATCCTTCCATATCCTGCAATAGTCCAACACCAACTGTGGGTTATCTTTGGATACACTTGCATGGTGCATACAGGGATAATCGTCTGCTGGTGCCGAATCAAAATCAAAATAAGTATTTTATTTCACATAAACCTTTAAGGGCACTTAAAAACCCTGGCCTGGCCCTAGAGTTTCAACCCCAAACGGCTCAAACATATACGTTCCAAAGAGATTGGAGTATTTGCGCCGTTTGAGGTTTTCCGCACCTGTAGCAGCTGCCCCAGCACAGCTCACCGTCCTTGGAAGATGGGATGGCGCAAGGGTGTCGACACACGTTGCATCCCACACCAAAGGCCTACCAACCTTCCAAGGTTACTTATTGATTGTAATACTACAGTTTTGCAAAAAATTGCATCACAAAGGAACTCTTTGTTTAATGACTAAAATACGGTAATAGTCAGATGTCCCTTAAGAAATAGTCAGATGTCCCTTAAGAAATAGTCAGATGTCCCTTAAGAAATAGTCAGATGTCCCTTAAGAAATAGTCAGATGTCCCTTAAGAAATAGTCAGATGTCCCTTAAGAAATAGTCAGATGTCCCTTAAGAAATAGTCAGATGTCCCTTAAGAAATAGTCAGATGTCCCTTAAGAAATAGTCAGATGTCCCTTAAGAAATAGTCAGATGTCCCTTAAGAAATAGTCAGATGTCCCTTAAGAAATAGTCAGATGTCCCTTAAGAAATAGTCAGATGTCCCTTAAGAAATAGTCAGATGTCCCTTAAGAAATAGTCAGATGTCCCTTAAGAAATAGTCAGATGTCCCTTAAGAAATAGTCAGATGTCCCTTAAGAAATAGTCAGATGTCCCTTAAGAAATAGTCAGATGTCCCTTAAGAAATAGTCAGATGTCCCTTAAGAAAAAGTAGCCTTCATATAATCAGCCTATAATATTCCCACTGCTGGAACACAGACCTCGTCCCTGTGAGAGGGAGTGGGTCATAATCCACCACGCGGGCCCAGTGCAACCTGCACTGGGCCCGCGTGGTGGGCGCATGTCAAATATCTTCGAATTTTTGGTTCTAGGACAAACCGGTTTCCTCAGGATTGTTTTGTTTCACCGTTTTGAGAGCAGTGGTGATGAATTAATAATACACAAAGTAAAGCGCCTACTTAGGTTCCACGAACTACAAGTCGCGGCCAATGCAAATGAGCCATAATTGCTCTAAAAAAAATTGGCTTAGAATAGAATAGAAAACTTTTATTTCAGACAGGAGTCCATAATTTGACTTAACTTCTATTGTTAGTAAGTTACAAACACAGATATATACAATTAAAATTCAGCGTGGAGTTGCATCCACCTCCGCAACATCGTGCAACCCCACCGATCTGCGAAAACACTGAGAATACTGTTGGTGCTGCCGCGATCACGCGTCATCAGGGATGCTCATCTATTCCTAATAATGGCGGCATCTCAGTGTATTATTATATTAAACGCGTAGGTCGCTGTATGCCCGCTGAGTGAAGGTTATGAGTAAAAAATGGTATGAGCCCTTTACAGATTCAGTTATGCTCGTCATTTTCCAGATGAATTATGATTTCTGTAACAACTAAAGTGCTACTATTCTTTACTTCAAATAGTCATGTTACAATTTTTTTGTTTTTCAACGAATTTCTTTAACGCAGCTTACGGTAGGAGTAAATTGGTAGAAATTGTCTCGTAACGAAAAACCGTTATGCCGTCTCCATACGACTTTCTCTCTCTCAGTCCCTTTCTATAGAAACTTGATTTAGCTTGAAGTACTAATTAATTTAACAATGTTCGCAGCAATCAGGATTCCAAGATCTATTGGATTTTTTTGATAATCGACCCAGATTTTAGTGTAACTGTAATTTTTTTTTTCATAAACTTGTGTCCAATCAATTCCTATAATTAAACTATTTTTTAGAAATATCCATACAAACAACTTTGTGGCCTGAGTGTTTTAGGCTCAATGTAAAAGGGTATTTTTATAGAAGGTTAAAGATCCTTAACAATGAAATTTACAATGTCTAGACAAAATTCCTACGGCTTCTACAATTCAATTACTCCGAGATTTTAAATAATACTTTTAAACAATTTGAATTTAGTCGAGTTACATGAAACTTGTAAATTCGCAGAAGAATTCTTTTACAAGAAAATTATACCCATCTATTGCATAGTGATTGATCTTGTAGAATATTCAATGAAGTGCATAATGAAATCAAGACTTGATTATAGTTTTTATTCAACTTTAAACTGATATAAATCTACATAAAAAAAATCTTAAACTCATTCATTAATTCACTAACAGTTAACGCAAAGCCTTAGGCTACCTTTCCACTGAGATAAGCAAGGATGCTCAGCGAGGGATGTGTGTGAAGCCAGCCAAAACATCGTTTCATTTTTATAGCTTGAACTAAGTTAGCGTTGGTATTGGTTTCGCTACGCAGCCTCGCTCATTTCAGTTCGGGCCTCTTATAATAGTTTTTCCTAAAAATCAACATCCATTTTACAAAAAAAAAAAAAGTTTCGCTTTGTAAGCTTGTTGATTGCCACAGATAGGTGCGAAACAAACACGGCACCGCAACAAAGTAGTGGGTCAAGTGCGGAGGTGTAATCCGCGATATAACGCGGGAAAGAGATAGAATCATAATCAAATCTTTGCTTTAGAACAGGCAGTTTCACTTCTGTTTCGCTTGTCGTACAACGGACAAGTCATGGCGGAACTACAGCGGCTTCGCTGCGACAGTTTTGCGGCGGAGATGTGATACCGCCTTAGAGTTTCATATTATAACTTTTATCAGAGAAAAATGAAAGAAAACACAAGAATACAATAAATTCGAGAGATCAACACGATTAGTGACTAGGTACGGTAATTTTCTCATGAGTTGTTCTTACACAACCACCATCTGGGTAATACTAATACAACTTGGCAATATTATAAGCTAGCAACAGACACCGGTCTAGTTTTAATTCTAATTTAGATTTATAAAATATTTTATGATTTTACAAGTAACACGTGTAACACTACTGGAAGGCTAGCTGTCCTCAATGCTAGCTGATATGTTAAAGCCTCGTATCCACTAGGCAACAATTGACGCGCAACAAGTGTCGCTCAAAATGTTCGGCAGCGTTGCACAACAGCGCGCGACGTTGTCAGCTGGACCGCAATATGACGCGCGGCTTGTTGTTTGTTTCCGTGCAACATGCAGTTGAGCATCAAATGTTGTCGAGTGGAGAGGAGACGTGAGGCGCAGATTTCTGCGCGTCCGTGTCCGTGTGGTGTAACGAACGAGTGCTCATTCGGGTGAAATTCGTAAAAGATCCATAAACCACTCGGAGATCACTGAATACATTTTCTTTATTTTGTAAGTAATTTCTAACCCACCAACGCGGTTTTTTTTTTTGATGCATTTTTCGATACAATTATAACCACCGCCGCTGAAATCAACAATAGTTCCTTCGGCGATACGTTGTCGACTACTGACGCCTTTCAACATGTTGAACAACATGTTGTGCAACATGTCGCGCGCCAAATGTTGCCTAGTGGATACGAGGCTTTAGCAAGCTGTAGGACACTTCAGCGTCAATTGAGTTTGTAAGGAGTAACGACAAAACTGTATTATGTCCTCAATGTGTCCTTCACTGGCCATAAATATACTGCTAGTTTCCAGCGAGATCTAACAAAGAGAAAAGAAATTCTTATTCAGAGCACGGACAATCATTTCGTATCTTGGACCACGTACAATTTTCAAGTACAAATGTTAGTGCAGTAGGTATTGCATCAGACTATAAAATCCTAAGTTAGTAAAATAATGGTCATCTTCACTTCTTCCACTTTTGGTACCGACTCGCCGACGGTGAAAGGAACAGAGAGCACCTGTGTTTGTGCACGCTCTTGTGCTCTATAATATGTCCTGCGTACCTGGATAATCTCCAGTTGGTAGGATAGTCCATACTAATCTTCTATATATAAAAGAAAGTCTGTTAGTTACACCACTTATAACTCGAGAACGGCTGAACCGATTTGGCTGAAAATTGGTGGGGAGGTAGCTTAGAACCAGGAGACGGACATAGGATACTTTTTTTTTTTTTTTTCTTTTTTTTTTTGTAGGAGTAGGGTAGGAGTAGGGTAGGAGAAGGGTAGAAGTAGGGTAGGAGTAGTGTAGGAGTAGTGTAGGAGTAGGGTAGGAGTAGTGTAGGAGTAGGGTAGGAGTAGTGTAGGAGTAGGGTAGGAGTAGGGTAGGGTAGGGGTAGGGTAGAAGTAGGGTAGGAGTAGTGTAGGAGTAGTGTAGGAGTAGGGTAGGAGTAGTGTAGGAGTAGGGTAGGAGTAGTGTAGGAGTAGGGTAGGAGTAGGGTAGGAGTAGGGTAGGAGTAGGGTAGAAGTAGGGTAGGAGTAGTGTAGGAGTAGGGAAGGAGTAGTGTGGGAGTAGGGAAGGAGTAGTGTGGGAGTAGGGTAGGAGTAGGGTAGGAGTAGGGTAGGAGTAGGGTAGAAGTAGGGTAGGAGTAGTGTAGGAGTAGGGAAGGAGTAGTGTGGGAGTAGGGTAGGAGTTGGGTAGGAGTAGTGTAGGAGCAAAACAACGTTTGCCGGGTCAGCTAGTATTATATAAATTCGAAAGTAACTCTGTCTGTCTGTCTGTATGTTACCTTTTCACTCCTAAACCACTGAACGTATTTCGATAACATTTGGCAGAGAGATAGATTGCATCCCGGGGAAGGACATAGGATAGTTTTTATCCCGATATTACTACAAAATCTACACTTATGAGGGTGAAACCGCCGGGCGCTGCTAGTTCTATATAAATAAAACAAAGTCGGGTCAGTTACACCATTTTTAACTCAAGAACGGCTGGACCGATTGTTATGATTTTTGATTTGTTGCATTTGTTTCCGCTCCGTATAGCAGAATAATTATTAAAACATGGGAAATATTCACGAAAAAAAATAATGAAGGAATTCTGAGGCGGGAAGAAGTTTGTGGGGTCAGCTAGTAATTCAGGTCCAGTTGAAAACCAGCGTCAGGCACTAGTTGTCTGGCATTTTTGCTGAACTGGGCCTTTTTGGCGCAGCCGTGACTTTTTATTTTTATTATATTTACTTTTGTTTTTATCTGATGTACGACTATTATCTGACTATCTGGTGTATTGTGTGTCTTTTATTCTGTGCTAAATAAATGTATTTTATTTCTTTTTCTTCTTTCTAATAAAAATTTAAATTCTAAAATGTAATCTATCACAATAATCGTCTATTTTATAGCCGTAGAAGCTAAAGATCTCATTGTACAAGCCAACCCACGTATAAACTAGATGAAAATGTTGACAACATTGAAGTCAGACACATACTTAACACGAATCCTTTAGGTTCGAACTCTATTGTTTTAGAATAAGGGTCGCCCATTGTCTTGTGTCAGGTCATTTATGGAAGATAGGGGATCACGAGCACACTCAATCAAAGAGGGTGTATATTTAGGAACCTAGAGAGGTTGTAGAATGATTTTTAAAAGAGAAGACGATGAATATTTTAGTTTTTTTTTGGAAAAACATCCCGAGGATTTTTGAGTGCACAGCAGGTAAAAACAAAATCAAAATATTTTATTTCACATAAACCTACTTATGCACATAAATATGAAACATCAGAAGCTGGGTACACGGTTCTAATAATTGGACGTTTTCTATAGAGAAGAGCCGGCAAGAAACTCTTGTAAAAATAATGTTAATGTTTTTAAATTACAGTGTGAGTAGGTATGGGAGGACAGTCAATAAGTACTAGTTACTTAACAAAATAGAAAATAGACGACCAATGTAGCTGCAGGAGTCGGTTCTTAACTTTTCGAGTAATTGCTAACTGCATTTACAGATTTTCAAAAATTGGTGCAGTTGTAGCGGTATTTACAGCGCCACATGCAAACAACGCGTCATACTGACGTCACGCAAAATCCTGCATCTCGCAAGCAGAGTTTACCGCGCAACTAGCATAGATACAACGGCCTGACATGGGTCATCGGGTAGTTGCCCGCCAGACACAACACCCGTCTGGTCGGAGGATCCTTTTTCTATGGAGTACTATAAGTGAACTTTACACCCTGTTCCTCACACATCTATACAGTTACTGCTCCGCCTCAAAAATCCATATGTTGAAAGTAGCTTAAATAAACTAAGCTTAATGACCATTTGACCTTAACAAGTTCGTCTGTACTGTATTATGAAATACTTTTTGTCCTGTGATAATTTCGAAGGTACAATTATTTTTGTAAAAAAAAAACAAAAGCAGTAACACGATAGGCTCTGTTCATCTATTTAGAACAGGCTCTAAGACAGTAACATTAGTGGATGAGTGATGGGTCAGATGAAATTACAGATTATAGCATTTTCTTGCCAAAGAATAAAATAGCAATATACACATAGGGGTGACTCGGACTTGAACGAATTTTCATAAGTATTATATCAGAATCGGCCTATTTGTTCCCAGTGCTGGGACACAGGCCTCCTCTCGGTGAGAGGGAGTGGGCCGTGATCCACCACGCGGGCCCTGTGCGGGTTTGTAGATGTTGCATGTCTTCGAATTTTTTTGGTACAGAACAAAACAGCACTTTACTATGCAGTGGTGTCGGATTTGACCGAATTATAAAAAGGTTCTTCCAAAACAAATCTCCATAATTTCCGTCCAGAGTTCCTGCAACACGTTTTGTATAATTTTGTTGTACCTTCGAAGATATTACAATATTTCGACGTCCACGATTGATTTGCTTTGCTGAACCGACAGATATAAGTGAGGAATCTGTTACCAAAGGCACTGAAATTGAGGATGCCGTGACAGATATCGCCAGAGCAGCTGAGAGCAGCAGTGGCCAAAAAAACTATATTATTATTATTTATTTGTATCTATGGGTCTTTGTTACCTGATAATAAATGGTTTATCATTAATATTATTTTACATACCTCGGGACCGGTTCTTTGGAAGGCGTACGAGGGGCCGAAGCCAACTCGCAGAGGCCCCTTAGGAAATTTTAATGCAATGCGGCACCTATTATTATTATGTCCGTCTAGGGCGTCAGCTCCCGGCGGCGTATCCATCACGTCTGCCTTGTAAACCTTTTGTTTGTCGCTTTCCATTCTTCCTCTCAACGTCACCAACCAACCTGTCTAATTTTGGTTACAACATCTTTTAAACCATAACGTTGTTCTTACACATCATTCTTTATTTTTTTTTGTTGCCTCATTAATGAGTTTCGACGCCAGCACAACAAGCTACTACAATCTGTCAAATATCTTTAATAGACTTTCAACTTTATCACTAAACTATAAGGTTCAAAGTTGATTGGGAAAATTTGACAGTTTCGGGTAGCTTGCTAACAAAGAGCCTTAGGCCCTTCGTACACGGCACCATTTCTTTACGGTTCGGCGTAGGTATAAACCGTAGAAAAAACGTGTTTGACAACAAGCTTCCATAGTGATCCATGCAACACTGACGAACCACGCCTACACACGGCGTATAATCCGCGCTGTTGAAAAAACGTATGCGTGTACAGGCTTTCATGGAAATCCCTATAACACTGACAACCGAGCCTACACACGGCGCTTAAACCATAGTTTCTCACGGTAAGAAAAACGTATGTGTTACTTACATAATGATTGACGTGTAAAAATGTTTGTACAAACCTACTTACAGAAATAAAATCATTTATTCATTTATTCATTATTCATTTATACAAAAGTCCTAACTGGCTGATTGTACTTTCGTTCCATAATATATCCACAATTTTTTTTTAAACAAATGAATTTAAATTAAGTTCACACCTGAAATATTTAACTTGCTATCAATTTAGCTTTTTTTTTTGTCTAGGTTAGGTACTGCCGAGCAGCATTGCTGTGTATCAACAGGCACATAAGAATGTAAAACTTTGCCTCCTAGATATACAGGGTACAGTTCAGAAATGTTTGATCATATTTAAAGGTACAGACGCCAGCACATAAAGCTACTACAATCTGTCAAATTTGTTTAATAGATTTTCAACTTTATCGCTAAAGAATAAGGCTCAAAGTTGATTGGGAAAATTTGACATTTTCGGCCAGCTTGATGTGCTGGCGTCTGTACAAGGGGTGCAGAATAAAACAAACTGAACCACTTTCACCATGAAACCAATATTGTAATCGCTAAAATATAATCAGCTGTCCCATAGATTTGAATTGAGTAGATATTGGAGGTTTTCAATTCCATTTGAGGTCTATAACTCGTTTTCCGATGTCGAAAAACTTCGTACGTCTTCGGATCTCGACGTTCGGAACTCGGTCTATATAATAAGCCTTATGCTAAGCATGGAACGCTCCATGGCTCTCTGTGCAGCAATTCTCACAGTTTGTAGTTTCATAGTTTATTAAAATACTAGCTGATACGGCGAACTTCGTACCGCCCCAGAATCAAAACACAAAATGTATGAGAAAATAAATTATCTTCATCATTTTTTTTTCGTGAATTTTTTCCGTATTTTAATAGTTATTCTGCTATTCGGGGTGGAGACAAATCCAACAAAGTAAAGATCATAAAAATCGGTCCAGCCGTTCTTGAGTTATAAATGGTGTAACTAACTTGACTTTATTTTATACTAGCAGCGCCCCGCGGTTTCACCCGTGAGGTATGTCGATTAAAACTATACCATGTCCTTCCTCGGGATCAATCTATCTCTCTGCCAATATCGAAATCCGTTCAGTGGTTTAGGCGTGAAAAGGTAACATACAGACAGACAGACAGACAGACAGTTACTTTCGAATTTATAATATTATTATAATATTAGTATGGATAGGATATAGACAAGTTTTTTCAACAAAAATCATTATATTGTAAAATTACGTGCTAAAACAGTAGGTAGTCTAGAATAAAATTGGCACTGTATTTTCTATAATTTTCAATACATGATAACAAGCAAGCAAGGAGGTTTGATTGAAAATAAATTGAATTTCGTTTCGCACCGGTTCAATGTGTCAAAACGATTTATTGGATTCTTGATGAAATATGTGAGCAGTGAGCTAAAGAAGGCTCTGTTAGACGACGATTTTGATATGGTACATGTACTAGGTTATTGCTACGTGAGGCCTATTTGATTGACAGGCGAAAAATAGGATTCATGGATTATTAACGACTTCAAAAAAAGGAGGTTATCAATTCGACACGTATGTATATAATATTAATGGAACTGCATTATATTCACATATGAAATTCTATTAGGGCTTCCAAACTAATATACAAAATTTTATAGATGTATGTATGTTTGTCCACGCATTTCTCCGCAACTATTAATCGGATCGTGACCCTTTTTTTATTGGCTTACATTTACTTCAACTTAGATACTTAATTTACTATTTAAACTAAAAAAATTAAACCAACTTCAAAAAGAAATTAACTCAAAATTATCTTCATTAGCTCTGCCTTTTTCACACACTTTTGTCTTTTGCGAGTACCAGCCACGGTGGGAGTCAAGCCCGTCCCGCCATTTTCCTCTCGGCCTGCTGCGATGGCGTCGTGCGTTTAGTGGGACCCAATCGCTGGTTCTTTAATAATTAAGATTACTACTTAATTTCACTTTCGAAATAATGTGTGCTTCTGAAGAAAATTACATTATTACCCGGATTAGCTTATGGTCTTCCCTCCAAGTATAATACTTAGTCTTACCTTCATCAGCAGTTCTAAAATACTCCTTATCTGAACTATGGATTGAAAATTGTTGTAATAATAAATAATAACATTTATTAACAATGGTACAATTTATTGTCGTTATACAATAACACACACACACACACACGCTATTGGTACTCTAACATAATATTATAATGTGTGTTTAACTGTTGGTGATCTTCATTTTGTTATATGGTGGGGTGGTGCACGGTGGTCTCCAAACTAGGCGGCGCCTGTATCTCGGGAATTTGTAACATCTTGATTTAAGGCGGAGATTCCTTGAGAACGGTCAAAAAGTTGGTTTCTAAAGCAGTGTATCTCTTAAACCGTAAATAATTTTGACCAAAAAAAAAATCATGATATTTTCAAGTGTTATTTTAATACAGTGATGGAACTCAAATCATAATTAAACATACATTAATGCATCAAAAAATTCGTCAAATACACCTGTTGATTGTCTTTAAAATCAGTTTATCCCTTCATTAACAATTTCAATTATAATAAAAAATATGCCATTAAATTTCTAATGCCAAACTGCATCCAGTGATGGATTATTTATTATTAAATAGTTTTTGTAAATAGATAATTTCTTCATATTTTACAATAAATTACCAGTTTTGTGTCATCGCGCTTCTCTTTCTTTTTTAGGCAGTCCGACAGTGACCGCGCTTTAGGTCATGTAAGCCCCTTAAAAGAGTGTCCTTGTAGTTTCTTGCCCGTTCTTCTCCGAAAAGATCTACGTTTTGGAATGGGCAACTACTCTTAGCTTCAACTTTCTGACTAACTAACCGACTCTTTGACAATTCAAAAGTGCTTGTAAATGGTTTAGTGGTAATAAATGCTTTGAGTTTGGGTTTTGGGGGCCCTCATCAGCCTACTCGGGGACCTGTTTTTATAATATTGCTACTTTTACAGAAGAAAAACGTGACTTACGAAATATTCACGGACCCGAGTCTTTACTACGACTGGAGCAACTGGAAGAGAAATATCGTCAAAAACTTGAGACTACCAGATAGTCTGCGTGGAGCTTAAAATAGATTATTATTATAGTATTTTTAAACTGAAGGCGTAATTAAAATCGTTCAAAATCTATTTGCAATCTCATCTCAGTAACAATCAATGTCAAAAAATTGACAAAAATGTAAGAAAATTCCTTCAATTTCCTTATATTTTTGACAAGTTTTATTTTTGACAGATTGAGACTGAGATCAGCCTGTGAACGATCTTAAAATTCGAGAATTGTCCATCTGATTATATCATCAATGCTTGATGATGAAAGTTAATTCAAAGTTATCAAATAATTTATTTTCCTTATTATTGACATGGCTGTGTGGATTCAGCTTGAAATGAAATGTTCATTTCTGTAAGTAGATCTTATAAGACGTCTCGACTTTTACACGTCGATAATTATTATGTTGATCAATACTTTATAAATAGATGGCGTCGACATTTCCATGCTGACTGATCCCTCAGAAGAAATGCAAACATGGCTCTGAGGATTCAGCCAAAACAAGGATAATTATAGCATTTAATAAACCTACAAATTAAGTTGATCAGTTTTCTTCCTTTATTTTAATTTCTTTAAGTTTTCCTGCTTCTAGTGAAAAGAAGTCTAAAGATTAAAAATTATCACGACAATAAAATAATTGCCACGAATTTCAGATGTTGTTTTCTTCCAAACCTCAATAGCCAATCCATCAACAGCCTTTTCATAGTCTGGTAAATAAATACCTTATGTGTAGGTAACCATACCTTTATAATACTAAGTCCATCAAGCAAGTGAAGGACAAGGGAGCCTAAAAAGGCCACTTTGGCAGAATCATAAAAGGATAACATTATGAATCATAATGGACAGTTAACTGTTAAGTTAATCGTCGAATCCCAGGTGGAGTTTCAAATTTTTTTTTGTCTGTGCTAAAATACAATCGATCCAATCCCAATTTCTTTCATTACACCTACGTAGTGTAGCGAAAAAAGAAAAACACGGACTGTCTTCGCCGATTCATAATGTTATCCTTTTATGATTCTACCAAAGTGGCCTTTTCAAACCCCAAGGTCTGCATCCAGATCTCTGGAGACCTACAGCCGTGTGGCCTTCAAAATCAAAACCCATTTATTCAAACTAGGCCGAGTATCAGCACTTACTGAACGTAAAAAATTACATAGCAAAGACCCCCAAAACGCCCGCCCTTCACAACTTCCTAGTGTTTTAGTTGGGAAGAAGAAGTGGCGCAACAAACTCCCCAGCTGCACAGCTGCAGGAAAATACTACTTCAATCGTCAATGATTACCCAGAATGTTACAGGACTATTTCAATGGCGGTCCGTACACGATGCGACCTCCGAATGTGTTATTACCCAGTTTGAACAGATGATTTAAGGACACCTAAAGGGTCCTCGAAACGATCAATCGCAATAGTCAATGTCTACGTGATTAATATACTTTAGGGAAACATCAACTGAGTGAAGCTAGTCGAACTGTCAAAATCAACTGACAGATCCAACAATCGGTCTTCGTTCAGTGTTCGACACAAGCGTAAGGGTGTGTCTACATTACGTTATATTACACATAAACCTATGTTATGTAACACGTCCACATTATTTAACATTGCTAACTTTTAGAAACATGTTATATAACTATGTTTAAGAACATGTTATGTTACACAGTGTGGACGCACCTTCAGATGACTTTTGCTCGAGACAGCTTCGCGGAAGGGCGCAACTGTAGACAGAGTAAACTATAGACTGCTGCATATCTTCTTTTTCATTCGCACAAGCAATAGAGCTAAGAAAAGAGACAGAGTAAGAATATTTCTGTCCCTTATTGCGTGTCGGCTAAGCACATTAATGTGCACAACAAGTTTAACGTTTATGAAGGAATAACAAAATAATACACCGCGATTAAACAAAAAATAAGATCTTATTCGTGCATAATTCAATAATAGTACATTTGCGCAACTGTGAAAATGGTAAGGTGCAGTGTTGAGATTAAGATTGCCGGATTTTTTTATCCCTTTCGGTGACACGGATACCATGAGTCTATAGATTACTCTGTCTACGAGCGCAACACTGCCCTATCGTAAATATTACAGTTGTACTGTAGTTTTAGTTCAATCATTAAATTTATAATTTTTTAATGAAAAGTTGTTTAATTTGCTTAATACATTGATGCGCAAATTAATCGTCTATGCAATTGAATCCATTGACAATTATTACTACAATTAAAATTGATAGCAATTGATCGTTTCGGGGGCCATTGAGATGCTATTTTATGCCAATAAATAATAAATAAAGTTACTAGAAACACCACTCGGTCTGCCAAGTCTGATGATTTCCTCTATGACCTCTAAGAAGCCCTCTATGACCTTGATCATAACCATCATTCTGACCGTCAAGTAATGACATTTAGATAGGTATTTAAATTCTTAGGAGAAGCCGTGGGCTTCCTACGGGACAATTGCGTAACAAATGGTTTTCACTTTGACAGTTCAAGAACCTCCATTGCGGTATTTACATTTTTGAGCAGACATTTTTCGTTTTTTTTTTTTTTTTTTTAACTTTGCCCTACACTAGGAATTTCTCCTGTATTGTGGGTGCGTTTACAAACATTTAAACTCACATACACAAACAGCCAGACCCGGAACAACCACTTGTAGGTTATACAAATATTTGTACCGTGCGGGAATCGAAACCGAAAAACTGATTTGAATGAAACAATGGATTTGCAATATCCTTCAAAATTATTCAGATTGAGACTGATAAGTGTGCTATGCAATTCAGGTGATGGTTTTCGGATAAGCTAACACAGGACGTATAGTATTACTTAAACCAATTACGTTGGATAAAAAACGATAAATTAAACAAAGTAGTTTTCAACCGGATATTTTAATTTACCTGAAACCGAGTCAACCAATTAGAAAGTTTTAATAAGTTTGCTGGATAATAAATATTTAAGCAACAGGATGTAGTTAGACAGGAGCAATTAATACTCCGGGAAACACGGAATGTTTAATCATTTTCATCTCTCAACTCTCAAGCCAATTATGCTCTTGTAAAATGCAGGTCTGATTGAGTTACAGTTAAATAATAATACATATATCCATGTCGTTAGTCTTCATTGATTTCCAGCTTACAATTAATAATGCCCTTGTTGGAATCCCAATAGGGCTGACGTTTTAATAGACATTATTTTCAACGAGGTTCTAGGTTTTGAACCTTTTCTAGTTTTGATTTTTCAAGTCATCATTTTATTAAACACTCTTTATTCATAATCAGCCTAGAATGTTCCCACTGCTGGGACACAGGCCTCCTCTCTGTGAGAGGGAGTGGGCCGTAATCAACCACGCGGGCCCAGTGCGGGTTGGTAGATGTCACATGTCTACGAATTTTTGGTTCTAGGACATGCCGGTTTTCTTACGATGTTTTCCTTCACCGTTTTGAGAGTAGTGGTGATGAAATAATTTACATAAAGTAAAGCGCCTGTCTGGGTTCGAACCTACGTCCTACAACTCGTTAGTCGCGGCCGTTACCACTGGGCCACCACTGCTCTCTACTAATAGCTGTACTAATAACACTCTATATTAATAGGTCCATATTAGACACCACTGATTTAGCGTACTCCGGCGAAAAAATATCGTCAGTGATGCGCACGATAGTATAAAATAGCTAAAATACAGCAAGTAAAAGAAGAAGAAGAAGAATACTAATATGGTGCCTTCTCTGTATGAGAAGAGAGTTTCGCTCTACGGGACAATAATAAGCATCAACTCAACCTATTGCAGAGCACTGCTGGACATAGACCTCTCCCAGGCTACACCACAGCACCGTGTCAGTGACATATGATGCCATAGTGCGCAGGACGCACTGGTTGAAGACCTTAGTTTTCAGACATAGCGGAATATGAGACGTAAAGATTTGACGAAGTTTTTCAAATGCTGACTAACCCAGTTGGATCCTTCTGTCAGCTCTCTCAAAGTTATTTTTACCGAGCTGGATGACTGACCCTAGGTTGACAATATTCCTTCAACACTTCGAGAAGTGGCCCTTCGATGTGGATTCGACTCGGCAAGACGGCGAATAAAATCAGCATTATCAAAATCAAAATCATTTATTTGCATAAAATGTGGTAGGTACAAAAGATGATAATATAAAATTGTATAGTGCAAAGACACATTCCGCCATGTAATAATGGCACACTCGTGCATTTACACTCGTCTGATCGGAGGATCCTCCCTTTTCTATGGAGGATGTGTGAACTTTACACCCTGTTCCTCATACCTCTATAGTTTTCTTCAAGGATACAATATAATGACCTTTCACTGTAACTTTAGCAAGCCCTACAGTTATTAGCTAAAAGCTTATGAGCAATTAAACATTGCTTTGAAGTTCTTCAACAAGTTCCAATCCAATCTTGATTGGGTCGGAACTGATGAACGGCCTTCCGTTTATCTTAATATTAGTTTCAACTAAGTAGTCTTTGAGTGTTTTCACGTCTCAAAGGAGGTTGATAATAGGTTTCAAAACTTATCATTCCCTGGAGTTGAAACTCCACTTTCTACAAAGGAAACTTTTCATGTAACTTCTGCGTGATATTTTTTACCGTTTATTCCGTTGTTTCCAGTTAATATGGGTAAAATTACCTCCCTAAATAATTTCGCTAACAGTATTGCTTAAAAAAAGTAATTTAAAAATAATTAAACCGCCTTCAAAAAGAAATCAACTCAAAAATATGAAATAACTTTAATTTCGGAAGTCGGTGTCTTGGGATCTGTATTTTAGTTTTTTGCCACCGACTTCCGAAATTAAAGTTATTTCATATTTTTGAGTTGATTTCTTTTTGAAGTCGGTTTAATTTTTTTAAATTACTTTTTATTTCGTAATTTTTAGTTTTTGCACTAGAATTTGACCAAGGTTTTGAGATGTTTTCCATTTGACACTACACCCGTAGCGCGTATCAATACGCCAGGCCGTCACACTTACACGTATTAGTCCATATCTTGAAAATTACTGAACCGATTTTGGTGAAACTTGCACTGTTCCCTAAGTTGAAGTAAATTTAAGCTAATACAAACAAAATGGTCACGATCCGATTAATAGTTGCTGAGAAATGCGTGGACAAACATACATACATACATACGTCTATGAAATTTTGTATATTTGTTTGGAAGCCTTAGTAGATTGTCCTCCTTTTTTTTGAAGTCCGTAAAAAAAAATCTGAGCCTGATTACTACAACTTTCTTTTGCTGTTAAATATAATACTTTCTTTGCGTGAGTGCTTTTCATTTTTGCTTCAATAAAATAAATAAATCTGTCATAGTATTCTGCTAGACATATGCCTCTCCCATGTTGCTTTTACTATTTGCTTAGGTTACTTGATACTCAAAATTCTCCTTTTTATACATTGTTTGAGTTAAACGGTAATCTTTAATTTTCTAAAAGGGGTAATATCAAATGAAACAACCAAAGACTTTGTTAACATTATTTTATTTAACTAAGTGCTGAATAAATAAGTCTTAACAACTTAAATTAAAATAAATTACAATACAAATAATTAAAATAAAGTCGACGGGTTCGCGCATTTCAAAAAAATAAGTATTCAGTCTTAAGGGTGGGGAATTGCAATGTCTTAAAATCTGGACAGGATAAGGACCAAATGGAAGCAAATAGAGAATTTCAAGGTCCAGGGATTTAAAACACTGCTGTTATTTTTAAGCTAAATGCCAGACTGCCACGTTTATCACAAAAATCGGATCAAGCCACGTGACAGACTGGCATTTAGCTTGGCGTTATGCTTGGCATTAAACTATCGCCACTAAACTTGATCCATGGGTGTCCAATTTTGTTTACTGGGACGGCGGCATAGTGATGGGGGGACCATACATCTGTGGCATTACGTACATGGGCATAGTCATGGTCTGGGCTGGATTCAATGGCGGTGTCGGAATGCCGAATAGGATTCTGAAGTAGCGCGCGACTGTCCATAAAACATTGGACGTCTCCGGTAGCCTATAACATAATGATCATGATTATATTACATTACAGTACAATGCAAATATCAATTCAAATTCTGGTTTTGTAGTTGAATCTGGGTGCTCAGTTTCTGAAATTATGGTAGGAGGCATACATTGTAAAGACAAAGGTAAATAAAACGGTATTAATAACTTCCTAAAAGTTTCAGCAACTGAGCATAACTTAGAAATTAACTCGATATTACAATTTCTCAATCTTTAAAAAAATACAATTTCTCACATTAAGGAAATATATTAGGAAACTCATCGAGTTAAATTCCGTTTTTGTAAAATATACGATTTTTATTGATATTTACAAAAAAACCCTCTTAAAATCTAAACTAAAATCAGTGGGACATTACTATAGTACATATCCTGTAATAAAAATAATACCGTCACCAACAAAAAATGTATTGTAATTACAATAAATGCTTCTATAAATGCAAATAACATTACTACTCAAAATTCTATATAATTTCAAATTACAGGTTTTATTTCTTCAGTAGTTGAGGAATGTGTTGATTCTTCTATTACACTTTCCGTTGTATTTTCAACAGTACGTGTACAATTTGATACAACATTAGCTTTATCCATTTTTTTTTTATACTTTCTCCTCTTTCGTCGTCTACTTTTAAGATTATCTTCAAAAATATGATTTTCTAGAGCTTCGTTAACATTTAAGAGACCTTCAAAGACATCTAGGGTCATCATAACCATATTATATGCTGCTGTATAATAACCTGGTTCTTTAGATTTCAATGATTGTTTTAGAACTGATTTAGCATACTCATTAGATTGTTGAATTATCTGCCCTACTGGATCTGTTGCGAAAAAAAATTGTAGGAAATCAAAAAACCCTCTACCTTTACTCTGTGATTCACTTTCATGATAAGACCTTGCATTGGCATTACGATAGTGAGAACTGAAATCTAAACTCCTTTTTGACCTAACGCGACGTTTCTTAGGATGTTTTCTGCGAAATCTTCTCCTCTGTGGACTTTGAGTTACATTTTCTGAGAAAGTGTTCGTATTATTTGAAACAACTATGGGTTTCCAGTCAGATTCACTTAGAACTGTGGTGCTTATTACTTCCGAAGCTTCTTTCTTGTACGGCATAAGTCTACTGTTGTTGGGTTTATAAAAAATTGTAGGATTAACAAAATATTTGACTCTAGGATAAAAGTACGTGTTCGGATAGTTATACTTATACTTTTTAGTTTTGACATATTCGTACAAATCCTTATTCTGTTTCAGTCTATCTAAACTAACGTTTAAATCTGCGTATTTCTTGGGCCTATTCCTATTCCTTTTATGAGTCATTTTCCTCTGAGCTATATTCCTAGGTTGTGGAACCAGTATCTGTCTAGGTTTTTTCACAATCTCCAACTCATCCAGATCATCGTCGACAGGTTCAACGCTGTTCGCTTTTGGAACATCAGAGTTAAGACCTCGGAAGGTGGCGGGCATGGCTCCATAGAAAACGTTCGCTATCGGGTCTATAATAGATTTGACGCCGTCGACGATCGGTTCGAGAAATTTGAGCAGTTTCGACTTACCATCCCATCTCTCCGCCGCTCTTGTTGAGTTTACGAGTAATGTGGGCGCCTGTTGCGACTGCTGAGCTGTCGCGTCGCTTTGGTGTATGATCTCATTGGTCTGACCATGGGCACCCATCGCGGTGGGGCTATACATCTCCGGGGACGCGAATTGTGGGCTCACTCCGCTAACGGAGTATGCGTGCGAGGAGGCGCTCGGAAAATCGATCGGATATTGCGAGTAAAGATACGGGTGGTTTTGTAAACCGACGCTGGAATAAACAATTTTATATTGTTATCGATGGTTCACTCACCTTACTCGATAATCATTTTATGATCTTCAGATGCATTGTCTAAGTCATTTAGAAGTGTCTTTCTCAAGTCAGTCTTATTATTTCATGGAGTTTAAAAGATTTCTCTAATAATACGTCAGATATTTTAAGTTACGTTAACTGTCACGCGTTTAGATCTACCTGTGCATCATATTTAAGCAAATTGCCATCTTTTAGTCTGAAATTATCTAATTTAATATTCCCTACTACATCAAAATATAAATTTGTATCGTGCTTTAGGCCGTCAACAATTTCATAATCTACAACAAAACAAATTATGGCCTTAGCAACAAGAGCTTAAGCTTGAAGTCTTCTGACATCAAATTATCTCAAGTGTACTAAAATGTAAAAAGGTCAAACTTTAATTTCTCATTTAAATTGCTAAAGAGTGATTCGGGAAATTCTCCGTATTTTTAATAACATTTTTATCTTTAGGTCATAAACCTTTTACCGTTACCTATACGTTATTTTTTTAAACTTGGTGCTTACCCTTTGTTTTTATATTTATTAGCCAAAACAAATGCATAGTCTTCCGTAGTATTATTGATGGAAATAAAAATAAAATAAAAATGATGATGACAATTTACTTTTTAGTCAATCACATCGAATTATTTAAACGATGTCAGTCATTGCAACTCAGTTCGTTAATATGATCTGTTAAAAATAGTCATTAGTATTCCAGCAACGGTTATGTCAATTCCATTCCAATACAAGCGTCATTAAAGTCTTTCTAAATGAAAAAAAAATCAGTTACTAAACGAAAACCGGCCTGTCATTCAATCTGTTTATTCTAGAGGTTCTAACAGTGTCTGTATTTATGAGTAAGTAAATGTCATATCTATCGTTATATAAAGTCTTGCTCCAACCTTTAACATTTTCAGGATATTCAGTGTGATTTCGTCAGGTGTGTGCATTTTTCACTACATTGCTCAATTTGCATAGAAATGGTTCATTTACATTATATTACTTTTCTACTGCACTCGGAAGGAACTCGTGTTTGTGGAAAACATTCCTTTAAATATTCAGATTATTTTAAACGAAACATTTACCTCACGAACAGATTACTTGACCCACATTTATATAGTTTTTTCAGGAAAGTGTCTTTTGAGAAATATATATAAACCATTGATACAAAATATAATATCCTTGACGTAAGTTCCGTTACAATTCAGTGTATAGAATAAGCGTTACATATTACATGGAAATTCGATTTTGCGAAGCAACTGACAGACAAAAGCAATTCCGCCGGAATCGTTCTACAGGATCAATCAACAGATCAGCCGCTTTTTGTTGCTAGAGCTGGCAACTCAAGTAGCTGTTTGATGTGCCTAGAATACTGTACCATAGTTTGAGTGTGCACTAGGTCAATAATACTTAGCGCCTAGTCAAAAGATAGCTTGCATTGCCAAAAATACATTTTTTATGAAACGGCATGCGTGTTTAACTGAATAGAAGGAAAAGAAGCAAAGGAGTATGGAAAGATCGTGCCAGGTGGCATTTTGTAGTTTCTGCCTACCTCCATCAGAGGAAGGCGTGAGTTTATGTATGTATGTATACAAAAGAACGTTTGCTCCACACAATGGGTTTTCGCAATTCTATTTCTAGTCATTATTTTATCTTCATTTTAATTTTTAAGGTATGTAAATCCTTAGTGTGCTTCTAGCAAAAAACCACAATCTATCATTCTATCATTGCCATCAAAATAGGCAACTCTTACTTGCTCGTCTGCAAAATATCTCAGACCAAATAATGAATAGATCCCTTGTATATATCGCTTCAATTTTTACTCCAGCCAATATTCGATTCATGAAATGGTACCAAAGGCTTATTGACGTCTTGTCAGATATTACGAATGAATGATTCCCACTCTATATTTTCATACTGGGTGGGAAGCATTCATTTATAACATCTGACAAATGTTATATTATTATATTGAATTTTGTAAAAATATGTAATGGAATTAATAGGAAACACGTGGAAGACGTAGGTGAAGTATATTTTAGGGCGGAATCTAGAATTTTCTCACTGCTCACCTCAATGGTATTCCAAAATTCATCAACTGTGCGCTTACATAAACAGATTTTCATCTACCTAAATATTCTACAACCACAAACATTTCAGTCGTCACGGTAGAAGTAATATCATGCATTGTAACAAGTGCAACTATTTCATCTCAAGTCTCACAAGCGGTGATGCTAGCTACAACGGAACTTTCTTCAAGTAATATTTCATCGTGTGCACGTCAGTCAATAGTCATTACAGTCATGCTTAGTAGATCGTATTAACATCATTTAACACTAATAAATAATAAAATAGAAACTAGAATATCATACATTGGAATGAAAATATTTTTCAAGATTACCATTGAAATTATGGAACATGGAGATAGTACTGATAAAATTAAATCCAGAAGTGAGTATATATTCAAAGAAAATATTTTCATTTATATAAATATATTGGAGAGCCTTGAAATCAATTCTTGTTACGTTTTGCAATTAGGTTAAATTAAATACTAGGAAGCCAGTGTTACTATAGGTATTAAAAGCCTGGCAAATAATAATGATGGAAAATTGAGAAGATGAAAATAAAAGATAAAAATATTGAAAAAAAAATGGTTGCCTGTAAAGTCGGTTTTACGGGCGAAGATTTTACGTGACAACGACCGATCATCCGATCATAGTTGAGTGGGAGAGAGACGCAAGGCATTCGGCGGGCCTCTCTCTCGTTCGGTGACTCATCGTAACGTTACCGAGCGTTACACTTTTTCATAAGTGACTCCCAGTCGCAACCTAATTTAAGACGTTGTCACGTCAAAAAAAAATGTAGAGGAGATTTAAAAGCTCAGTTAAGGGATAATATGCGTAAAGTAAATAATATTCATGGGTCTCGATTAAAATGAATGTAAAGAGGATAGTATTTTTAGATGTGAACAAAAACTGCATATACAATTAAAGACCAAAATCCTATAATTTTCTAAACTGATATTATAAAGAGATTAAATTGTTTTTCTGTAAGTGGTGAGATACTCTAAAAGTACTGATCCGATTACTAAATTTCTTTCACTGATAGAAAGTTATATTTTGCCGAGTGTGAATAGTTGATTTCTACGTGATGCTGGGGTTGCCGCGCTTCTGTAGCGCTTCGGGGATGTTCGCGGACGCACGCGTTCCGGATTTCGGGTCGCTGCTGCGTCTGCGAATCGCATCACTGATGCGTCGGGTGCGCGACAGCCCCAACAGCCTCGTGGGTACTGTAGCCGGCAGGGTAGATGGCCAAATAATAGGTCACTGGATGGCGGCGCACAGACCGTCATTCAGATATGTGAGGTAGGTTTTTATTTTTTAGGTTTTGTTTTGTAGGTTTTAATTAGATTAGATTTTATTTGTTATTTTTTCTTGTTATTTTAATTTTAACGTGTTTTTATGTGTACATTATGGATCAATGGTCTGAAAATAAAGATTTATTATTATTATTATTATAGAGCTGGGGTGGCCAACCGGTCGATCGCGACTATTATTCCAGTCGATCGTGACAAGGAAAAAAATATTTCCAACTACAAACCTGATTTTGCTAATCTAGCGGAAGATGCTCAAACGCAATGCTCACATTAATATTAACTACTTAGTTACTAAGAATAATCCCTCTTAATAAAACAAAAAAAAACTACATATTTGTTTGCTGAACTATGCTGTTTCATATAAGATTTCAAGAAGTATGTAATTGGTAGAATCGCACAGGGTGTCGTCAGTGAACAGTAGATCTTGGGTCTAACCAAGTTGGACACTTATCTTTTCTATCAAAATAACTAGCCTCAATTAAATTACTTTTATCAAGGAAAGAGAGTACTTTAATGGATTAAATTCATTGACGTCATTATCATCTACATCAAAAAAATCTTTTTTAAACATTTACCTTTCCTTTGACTTTCCCGTAGTTAGGTAATAAACCGTAATGGCATCTATCTATTTGTAACCAGAAAGCTTTATTGAATGGTTTGTCCTTTTCCCTGTTCGTAATGAGGATAACTTGACAGACCGTGAAAAAGGTGTGACAGTGACAGTGACAGTTTCCATTAAATCCATGGATGTGTGGAGTAATTCCAATCAGACCTCGTAAATTGGAATACAGAAGGATATTGGAAATGGCGTCAATTTCTAAAAATACCTCGTCAAAGTCAGGATTGCTTATCAAGTCTATTTTTTGTTGATATTTGTCAAGGGTTTCTCTGTGCAGTGGGTCCCGCTTGATGGCATACGACATCACGACAGGCCCTTCCAAAGATGGCGGAATGAGATGGACTTCTTTAATAAAGATTGATCCTTGGCAGCTCTGGACAAAGAGAGGTGGAAAGAGAGTAAGGAGACCTTTGCCCAGCAGTGGGACATTAATGGCTAAATCTCTTTGCAGATGATAGGTACAACTAAAACGAGAACGTTAAAATTCTTTAATGAACCACAGAAATTAGAATTTTTGCACGTTTAGTGCACAATAAGTTAGTTCGCTAGATGAGGGGTGACTGTCGAGATGGCGAGTAATAGAGAACGAATGGATGAAAAAAACAAATGTTGCACCGACCCCAACTAAATTAAGATAAGGTCAGGAGAATTATGATGATGAAGTTTTTTTTTATCATTGAATGGGCCCGCTCTTGTTTTCGATCACGCCTGATGGAAAGCGATGGATGAGGTCTATGATGGAACGAGCGTACCCAGAAGATGCCTAAGGTACTGGAATTCCTACGCATCGAAGAAACAGCAGGCTGCTTGACTTCGGTGGGAGGGTTTTGGCCAGTCAAATAAAGTGTTGGTTGTGACTGTCCAGGATGCGCCGAGCGCTCGGTTCAGTTGAGTAAATGGCGGAAGAAACTGCGCTACACGAGGAGGCATCCCAAAAAAAGCCAGTTAAGTTAGTAGTTTCTTGATTAGTTGTTAGAAGCACCTTTTTTTTTTCAGAAATACTTGTACGTTGTTCAGTGATATACTGCTCAAAGACAAAAAAATATAGTTACAGATAGATAGAAACTATTTTCTTGTATAATAATAACAGCCGCACAGATCGATCGATCAGGTTAAGCTACGCTTGCCGCGGTTAGTCTGTGGATGGGTGACCATCATTACATACTGAGACCCCTCCGTGCCTGGGAAAGCACGTTAAGTCGTTGGTTCCAGCTGTTATTCGTGGATCTTTGACAGTCGTTACGGGTAGTCAGAAGCCCGAAAGTCTGACAACCAGTCTTACCAAGGGGTATCGTTTTACCCAGTAACTGGGTTGTGAAGGTCAGATGGGAGGTCGCTCCATGTAAAACACTGGTATTCAGCTGCATTCGGTTAGACTGGAAGCCGACCTCAACATAGTTGGGAAAAGGTTAGGCAGATGATGATGACCATTAAATTACAACATTAAATTAGAAATTTTATATTGGGTGACGTTTAGGCTATTATACCGCGAAGGGCGATTTTTTAAGAGAACCGTTGGACGGATTAAAGAAAGAAGGAGAGACAATACTATAACCCCTAAAACTTACTTAAACAAGAATTGATTTCAAAATCTCTCAAGATTTTATAAGCCAAGCAATTTCTCAAATAACTATTTTTATTTTTAGAATTTCTTTGCACGTGGTTTTTGTCATCATATTCTCGGTACAGACGGCAGCACATAAAGCTAGCCCAAACTGTCAAATTTTCCCAATCAACCTTGGACCTTATGCTTTAGCGATAAAGTTGAAAATCTATTAAAGAAATTTGACAGATTGTAGTTGCTGGATGTGCTGGCCTGTACTTTGAATAATAGAAACAACCTCAGAAACTCGAGACATCCACGTGCAAACTATTTTTACCACGTCAATATTGTGTCTTGATAACAGCAACGAATCAAAATGTCAACCGTACGTAGGGCCCTATAAAGTACTAATTCCACTTTTGAGTTCTAAAACTTTTACGATTTAAATTCGTAAGAAAAGTTTTTATTTCATAGTTTCCAAGATTCAATTTAAATTAAAAACTATTTTAAAAGTGTTTTATTTTTTTCTAGAAATAGTACACTGTGGTACCAACTCAAGTTGGTTTATATTTCTAATGTTTTTTCGATATTTCAGTTTTTTTTTGGCCTGAGACGAATTTGGATCCTGAGTTAATCGCAATAAGATCTAAAATAATATACATAATAATTATACTTGGCATACAAAATCTCCCAAAAAAAAACAAAGTTACAAAAAGTACTAAAAGTCCCAGTACTCACCCACTTCCATAAGTCTCATACAGTTTCTTGACAGCCATGCCGGCTGTCACTAAAAGTGCCACTTTGCTCGCAAAGAATGCTTTCAACGTAAGCGTAGTAACTATGGCCATGGCAAACATTGCCATGCCTGCTGACTTCATGCCGAAAAGCAAGGGGATTATCACTTGCATCACCTTCTTCTTCTGTCTTCTGCCTGGAATTTTGAGAAGGGAGATATTTATTTATTTGTATTTATATAATATTGTTTATTGCGGATCACACGTACACACAACTCTTATAGTATCAGTAACAATGACTTAAAAACTATGTTAGTAAAACTCACTAACTAACCTATCGGTCACTAATAACTACGTTGTTCAACACGTCATGTTGACATGTGCCTCTGCACACAGTGTCTAATAAAGGGGCTGTCCACTTTGTCATCCAAGGTCTTCCTCCGCAGAACCTGCCCATTATTGACGTCGCCCTTTTTCTCAATATATGGCATGAAAATCATCAACACGGGCTTCCGCGAACAGCTGCGAAGCGCTACAGAAGCGCGGAAGCCCATCAACATCCTAGTTCCATTACTGAACGCGTATTTATACTTGACAGCCATAACACACAACAGTAGTGCCAATGGTTTTCATTTTGACAGTTCAACAAAATTCATACCAACTGGGCCCGCGTGGTGGATTGCGGCCCGCTCCCACTCACCGAGAGGAGGCCTGTGTCCCAGCAGTGGGAACATTATAGGCAGATTATGTAACCAAATTCATTCCGTTATTTTTTAGGTTGTTGAGCCGACAAATTTTTCGAACAGCGCTTGTAACTGAAAGTATGTTACGCAATTAGACGTAAGATGCCCCAGTGAGTAAAGGTTTGGGGTCTATGTCATTTAGTTTTAACAGGGTACCATATTGGGCCTTTAAAACCCCAATCTACGCACCGTAGAAGGGATACCTGAAGGGTTAATTTAACACAAACCTCGTACCTTTGTGTTTTGTAATGTAGTCAGTTGAATATTCAATGAAACTGTTTCCATAATAGATGAACCCAAATAAATTATTGTGATGAAGGCAGAAAGACGATAAGGAATAGAATAAATTATTCATATAAAAAATTGTGCATAATTGGTGCTGTCGTAGACAGAGTAATCTATAGACTCATGGTATCCGTGTCACCGAAAGGGACAAAAAATTCCGGCAATCTTCATCATATTGTCATTTTTACAGCTTCTTACACTGACTGCACCTTACCATTTTCACAGTTGCGCAAATGTACTATTATTGTATTATGCACGAAAAAAATCTTATTTTCCGTTTAATCGCGGTGTAGTTTTTAATATTTCATTCATAAACGTCAAACTTGTTGTGCACATTGATGTGCTTAGCCGACACGCAGTAAGGGACAGAAATATTCTTACTCTGTCTATTTTCTTTGCTAGTGACGTTAATATATTTCTCTTTTTCTTGTGCGAATGAAAAAGAAGATATGCAGCAGTCTATAGTTTACTCTGTCTACGGGTGCTGTACTATCCCATACGAAACTTCAATACCGACTCGACCGAAATGTATGGGACGGCTGATTATTTTTTCGCGACAATGTTGGTATCATGGAGAAAGTTGTTCGGTTTGATGGTTTGTTTTTTAGGGTTCCGTACCTCAGGAGGAAAAACGGAACGCTTACAAGATGACTTCGTTGTCCGTCTGTCTATCCGTCAGTCAAGACCTTTTTCTCAGGAACGCGTGCAGTTAGCCAGTTGAAATTAATATCAAATACTCAAGGCTGCAATCCCTTGAAGCAGTGAAAAAATCAAACTTCAAAGTCAACGCAGTCAAAAGATACGGGCGTTTATGTTCCGGAATCAAAACCTATAGGGTACTTGCCGTTGTTCTAGAATCATGAAATTTGGCAAGAAGTAAAGACCAGAAGGCCATTTCTCGTTTTTTAAAACGTTCAAAATCTAGTCGCAATCTCATCTCGGCGACACAAATGTCAAAAACTTGTCAAAATGTAGGGAAATTAGAGGTATTTTTGACAGATTGAGACTGAGATCAGACTGTGAACGTTCTTAAAATGACAGAATTGCCCCTCTGGTGTCCTGAAATTCAGGCCTATAGCATAGTTTAGGCACCAGTCTCTCACAAAATTAAAATGTTGCCTGATTCTGATACCATGTAATATGTATTTTGTAATATTGTGGTGATTTTTTTAATTTTATTGTTTTTATTACTAAATGGGCCCGCTCTTGACCCCGATCACGCCTGATGGTAAGCGATAGATGAGCTCTATGATGGAACGAGCGTGCCCAGAAGATGCCTGTTCACTCTTGCTTTGAAGGCAGACGGGTTAAATGTGGGAGGGAACACAGATGCCGGCAGAGAGTTCCACACTTTGGCTGTGCGCATAATAAAAGTGGAGGAGAAGCGCTGAGTACGACTCGTGGGGATATCAACCAAGTGCGGATGGTATGCTGCAGTACGTCTGGTTGTCCGGTGGTAAAAGGGCGATGGTGGGATCAGGTCGTGGAGCTCCTGCGCACATTTATCTTAACTTATTTAATTTGAGCATACCTTTAATGATATACGTTGTACGGCAAACAATTTCCAAAAATAATAACAATTATTTCATACTTTCGAAGATACAAATGTAAACCTAGAGACAAAGTTTCTCTTACACAACAAGAGAAATTAAGAGAATACTTTTAATAAAACCTCTGGCTTAAATAAAGTGTTTTACATAATTTCTTTACCAAGTAAGTATGTAAGTTATCTCGCGTCGTAACTGTGGGTAGTATGAGACAACGCTGCTGTATGTAACTTGAATATTCTTCGCAGCAAGTTCTTTAGTTATCTTAAGGGGCTTAAATTTTAGGTCATAAGCCCCTTAATATGTTTAAGTGCTAATATTATTAGCATAGTCTTTAGTCGTACTAGTTTGTGTATTTAGCTTCCATATATTCAATGTTAAAAATTTGATTATTTTCATACAATCTATTCTAATAATAAAGCTGAATAGTTCGTTTGTTTGTTTGTCTGTTTGAACGCGCTAATCTCCGGAACTACCGGACGGATTTGAAAAAATCCTTTTGGATTTGACAGCCTAATTTTTTAGGAAGGCTATAGGCTGTTTAACATCACGCTGTGACCCTTAAGAGCCGAGCAAAAAGATAAAAAGTCAGAAAGAACGCTAAGCGAAAGCGAAGTGATCGCAGGTGATGCGATGCGATGGGATGGGTCGGGGAACAAGTTTAACGTGGCGAAGTGACGAGTAGAAGCTGTGTTAGAAGTTAGTGTATAATATAATGTATTGTCCCTCAAGATGAGCCTCTTAAGCTATGGCTAAACTGAAGTCGACGGATGCGGGACGAAATTAACCGACATAAAGAGGTATGAGGAACAGCGTGTAAAGTTCACTCATACTCTATAGAAAAGGGAGGATCCTCCGACCAGACGGGTGTTGTGTCTGGCGGGCAACTGCCCGATGGTTCATGTCGGGCCGTTGTATCTATGAGTTGCGCGGTAATCTCTGCTTGCGCAATGCAGGATTTTGCGTGACGTCAGTATGACGTGTTGTTCGCATGTGGCGTTGTAGATACCGCTACTGACTAAACGTGACGGACGGTGTCACCTATTTCGTATGGAGGTGTTAAGACTGGCATAAATAGTCACGTGACTTCCTAATTATTAAACCAATCGACGCGAGGAGTCACGTTCCATATCACGCGCGGGATTCACCTTAGTCTGGTCAGAACTTCAATATCGTGTCCTGTGTGCCCGTGCCGCGACAAAACCTACTACACTCGTACCTAAGTTCTGACTTGACACAATTGAGATTGCTTGATCTGACCAAGATTATGTCTGGACTAACCTCTGAGTTTGTTTCGGCCTTTCTTCTCAGAGTAGCCAGATAGGAAACGCCGACCTCAACTAGCTCAATTTTTGTTTTTTTTTTATATTAAGACGTGTAAAAGTGTTTTCGATATTCTGCTTACATAAACAATTTCATTTCATTTCTTAACCAAGGTAAGACAAAAATGCCAAATAATGGATTCTCATAGAAAGTGATTACCGCACACGGACATCATCATCTGCCCAGCCGTTTCCCAACTATGTTGGGGTCGGCTGCCAATCTAACCGGATGCAGCTGAATACCAGTATTTTACATGAAGCGACTGCCTATCTGACCTCCACAACCCAATTACTGGGTAATACGATACCCCTTGATAAGACTGGTTGTCAGACTTTCGGGCTTCTGACTACCCGTAACGACTGTCAAATATCCACGAATGACAGCCGGGACCAATGGCTTAACGTGCTTTCCGAGGCACGGAGGGGTCACGGTATGTAAAGATGGTCACCCATCCACAGGCCCACCGCGGCAAGCGTAGCTTAACCTGATCGGTCGACCTGTGCGGCTGATATTATTTAGCCACGGGCCCCTCAATTTTCCGATTAATTTTGTGATTACTGCACACGGACAATATACATAATTCAAAATGAAAGGGTAGCCTTTTGCCGATGCGTTACCTACTTTTGACGATGCTCAACTGTCTAGTTCAATTTGTTTGTTACACCAAAGGCAAAATAGGCTATTTGATTGGTTTCTGATAAACATCTCAGATTATTTAATGATGTCTAACGAGCCCACAAAAACCTGTTACTTCAAATTACTTAATGTATTTCTTTTAAAAAATAGTAAATAAAAATGTACTGTTTAAATAAGCCGCCAAAACGCTATCTTTAACAATATGGCGTCATGACGTCACGATTCACGTAAACAAACGTTGAAACGGTCGATATACTAGACAAAAGTCATCTGTTCTGTCAACGATAGACAGAAATTTACTAAATCATGACGCCATCTTAAGTTCAGCCAATCCAGACCGTTTTCGATTACGTGGCGCCAGATTTAAAAAGATGAAGTTCTTTCGGGATTGTTTTATAAATAATACATTGTTTTGTAGTAAAATTAATGCAAATCGATTTTAAAAGCGATAATCTATACGAGTGTCAATAATTATGACCTTATTTTTTACATTGTCAAATAGCCTATTGTCCAAAGTTTCAACGAAGTTAATAATACTTAGTGATAAACCTCATACAATTCCGGTGTATAATAGTTATTATGTTCACTAATGTGATTAAAATGAGCATTTCAAGAGAATAGTTTGGTGACGTCCCGAATATATTAATTTTCCGGTAAGTTGCTCTTACAGAACAGTTTATTTCTTGAATAAAGTTGAGATAATTATCCCTCTTGCTAGGGTATCTGTAGACCGGTACATGATGTTGTTTTCCACAACCATGACTATACGTTATTTCCATTATAAAAGTTTTTCAAACATTTTTCCCCAACACACATTCCTCGGCCTTCAAAAACTTCAAACACGATAACCAAAATTACACTTTACTTTCCTACAAATAAAGTTGAAAATCAAACCACTTAATGCTCTCCAACGTTGATTTATACTGTCGTTAGTGCTGCTCGGCTTGCGATTAGTGTCAAATCAATTCATGTCCGGTTATAAAGAAAGTTGAATCCGTATCGATTCGGAGAACAATCGAGCGATTTTCTAATATCTCGAGTTCTAAGTGATGTGAGGAGTAAACGCATGTTAAAAAGATGAGCAGATGTTAAACACGGATTATGATAATAATAGCCGCAGTCAGAGAGGTGTACTAACGCCAATTTTATATGTCAGATAACTTCCAACAGCGCAGTGTTCTTTGCAAAAAAAAAAAAAAACCTATTCCACATTGGCCACCCGCTTAAATGGCACCTGAGTTTATTTACCATTTAATCGGGTGCCCAATGTGGAATACGTCAAAAAAATTTATTAAAAAATCTACTTGTCGGGAAGTAGATTTCTGCATACACTTTTTCTCTATTGCTTGTTATTTTGTTATTCTGTTTGAGTTTCGTTTTTATCTCAACATTGAATTGTATATTCACTCCCCGTTCGTTAAATATTTTTTAGCAAGAGAGAAAGAAAGATTAACGTTTATGGACACAGTTCGTGAAACACAAAATACAAACGACAAAATAAAAAGTAAAAATAATGTTTTAATTACAATTTTTAGTGTATGCCTCACGGCTGCGCCAAAAAGGTTCATTTCAGCATTAATGCCAGACAGATGCTGTCTGACGCTGGTTTTCTAATGAACCTTTAGGGTCAAGTGACAATGACATATTTTCCGTATTATTAAAATTACTAATCAAAAGAACCGTAAATGTTAAGGCTTTTATTTTGTCTTAATATTTATGAATTGATTTAAAAGAGAAACAACAATTTTAATAGAGTCTCTTTGGAATTTCTTGCCCGTTTTTCTCCATAGAGATCTACGTTTTAGAACGAAAAACTAGCTTCAAACTGACCAACTGACAGGCTCCTTGAGTATTCAAAAGTGGTTTAATTTAAATAAATGCATTGACTTTAAGAAAACTCATAACACTATATTTAATTTCTAACTTAACTGTTTTTCCTCAAAGTGAATAACTGTATTCGTTTTGAGTGAAATAAAGTATGTTAAACCGTACAAACTAAAACAAAAATAACATGCCATTTCTATAGAGATTTTCAACATAAACGGTCGCTACCTGCTCCAGATATCCATACTTCCATACTAATATTATAAATTCAAAAGTAACTCTGTCGGTCTGTCTATCTGTCTGAATGTTACCATTTCACGCCTAAACCACTGAACGGATTTCCATAACATTTGGCAGAGAGATAGATGCCATGCCCGGGAAGGACATAGCTAGGATAGTTTTTATCCCGATATTTCCACGGGATCGACACTTATGCGGGTGAAACCGCGGGGCGCTGCTAGTATATCATAAAGACAAGTATAGGCTCTCAGAAAACGAATACGATTACGTATTTATGACAGCAAAAAATATTTATACGTTGACGATGAGTTATCGAATCATAACACAATGAAAATCGACGTTTATTTACTCCCATCTGAATAATTTATCGACGTTCGATTTTAATGATACACTCTGTTCAGGTACCAAAATAAATTATTTGAAGTGTTAAGTGTTCTCACGTTATCATAATTTATTGCGTTTTTATTTGATATAACGAGACCAGAAAAACAAAAGATGAAGAAGCAGAGAAAGAGAGGGACCTAGCAGTGGTCTGATGAACTAGGCCAACTAGCCTAGGGTTCAGACGATGACTTTAGTCAGTTGAAGCTAGAGAAGAAAATAAATAATAATAATAAATAAATAATAAATAATATTCCACAACTATCACACAACGCCGTCTAGTCTCAAGCTAAGCAGAGCTTGTGTTATGAGTACTAGACAACTGATAAACATACTTATATATTTCTAAATACATACATATATAGATAAATTACACCCAGACACAGAACAAATGATCATGCTCATCACACAAACATTTGTCCTGGGTGGGAATCGAACCCACGACCTCCGGCATAGCAGTCATAGTCACTGACCACTAGACCAACAGGCCAGTCAAAAAAATTAGGCTTGGAAAAAATAATTAGGCTTGGAAAATGCCTACTGTAGATTAAGCCGTACCATCATTCATAATCATAATCAGCCTATTTTATTCCCACTGCTGGGACACAGGTCTCCTCTCTTCGAGAGGGAGTGGGTTGTAATTTACCACGCGGGCCCAGTGCGGGTTGGTAGGTGTCACATGTTTTCGAATTTTTGGTTCTAGGACATGCTGGTTTCCTCACGATGTTTTCCTTCACCGTTTTGAGAGCAGTGGTGATGAAATAATTTACACAAAGTAAAGCGCCTGTCTGGGTTCGAACCTACGACCTACAACTCGTAAGTCGCGGTCGTTACCACTGGACCACCGTTGCTCTCTTACAGTACATATTTGAGGAAAAAGCTTTGATCAAATACCTACCAAATAGGGTAAATGGGCATACCTATCTAAGTTTGAGAATCTAAGTGTATCTAAATCTGAAAAGATGTCAGCATCAGCGAAGGGGCTCGTGAGGGCCCAAGCCTGTGGTCAGCGGGATTCTCCGAAAGGGTTACCGCTGGCCCGGAACATAAATGCTAAAGACGGAACACGGGTGGGTTTTAGTCAGTAAGAGTCTGACACTCCCTTCCGCTCCACCCAGAGCGGGAGGGACATTTGATGATTTCCCATCCTCAAATAAAAAGTATTTTCTATCTAGAAACAAAATTAAAATTTAGCAAACATGCTAGATTTTAATTTTGTTAGTGTGCTAGCTAGCCATGTTGATTTGTGAATCAACACAGCTAACTAGCAAATATTTCAGGTAGGTACTACGGATGACAATTTATGACCAACCCCAATCAGATTGAACACAAACATAAACGTAGTAAAACACAATTTTACTGTGCAATATTTATTTACGTCGTTTTAAAATATTCGAGTACTCGACAGCGAAATACGAAATGCTAAAACTTTTATGAATTTTGCTCTTAGACCAAGTTTTTAGGCGCCCTGAATTTGACAGTTATACCCAAATGAATTGGAGTTGTAAATTTTTCTGCTATGCTAAGGAATTTAAGAGGTATTGCGGGTGGTAGATAGAAGCGCTCTCGCCTGTTTTCTTTCTGGTTAATGACCATAAAGCAATGCTTTTGTACGAATAATAAATATTAACTACTTGTATGTCCCTATGTTTTCCTTTTTGATGATTCTTGATTTTTATAAGCACTAGAACCCGAAAAATATGCTCAAAATTGCCGCTGTCAACAGAATCCTAGTGTACAAACTTGCCTTGAATTAACTAAAAAAGAAAAACATAGAGACACTGTATACAGTGTGAGTCTTCATAATGTGCACATATCGAAATGAGGGAAACTAAGCTTAATTTTATCGACGGAAAAAATAAAAAATAAAAATTGTAGCATTTTTAATTAAAATTCGTTTTCGCTGCTTTGACCCCTGTGTAAACAATCGCCCCTCAATTGAGAATTATGTTTTTTTTTAACAAAAATCTGATATTTTTTCATCAATGTTTACAATAATTGTAAAATTATTCAATAAAAGCCCCGATTACCTACCCTTTTTGATTACTTTAAATTATTCTCCATCGTATCAGATTTCTAAACGTTAAAATACCATGTTTATAACTCAATCACAACATTTCCTATCAACTGTTAAAGAAAGTCCTTGCAATCACCATACTTTAGCAGGTAAAGATCCTTTTAAATATTTTTTTTATTTTTTCAAATATTTTTCCGTCGATAAAATTAAGCTATGTTTCCCTCATTTCGTTATGTGCACATTATGAAGACTCACACTGTATATATATCCTTGTTATTCAGTTTATGAAATATCTTTTAAATTGGTCCAATATTGAAGGAGGAAATAGGCGTGAGTCAGACCTCGAATTATGACTTAGGTTTTTTCAAAAGTCTCTCCGACCGCATTTCCTCTTATAGGATTTATCGTTTTACAATCAAAGAATATAAAGGGATCGTATATATTATTTTATGATGCTGTAAATTCTATATTTTCGTCCCGAAAAACAAGTTTGATTTCCGTGCTGGATTTGACATGAGAAGTAATGGGAAATTGAACGAAAGCGCCCCCGTGTTATTACTTGATAACTTTTGTCGCCTTTAGTTATTTACTGTGACCTCTGAGTTTGTTTCGGCCTTTCTTCTCAGAATAGTCAGATAGAAAACGCCGACCTCATCTAGTTTAAAAAAATATAATTAACGTGTAAAAGTGTTTGTACAAACCTACTTACAGAAAATAAATCATTTATCAAGATCCTAATAGTAGATTGTTTGCCAACTTATGAATAAAAATAATATTACGTTTATTTATTTACATACAATAACTTGAGGTATGACATACAATTTTTTTTATAAAACTAAGTAAAATCCTAATTTGAGTAAACAATTACGAACGAAGGCAGAATGTTTTTCGCGCGTTTTTTATTTTTTCAGTAACTTTTTTTTTAAATTTGGCTCGCGCGTTTTCCTTTATCATACAGCCCGTTACTTGTTTATATAATGTTCGTTATTGATATCTTTGGTAATGGGAACTTTTACTAACAATATCCACATTCCAAATTCAAATCACTTTTGCTTTAAGTCCCTAAGGATTAAAGAGCTATTTTAGTCCCTGTTTACGAAGAATACTCTAGCTCTTTTTAAATAGATGTGATAAAAGAGAATTTGTTCAAGCAAAAAGATCTACACAAAATTATTATCAGCGTAAGCGAGCCTGTGAAAAAAAAAAACTAAATGGGTCCAGTGAATCTCCTCAAAAACAAATTCGATCCTATGTTTTGTGCACTTAGGTGTCAAACGAGTGCTTTGGCATTAGAAATAGGATTACCCTGTATCACGAATGCCAATTAAGTAATTAAGTTGTTCTGTTTTCTGCCAATCTTTGACGTTGGAGTTGGAAATAAAAGGTACACACGACAAACGACACACCAAGCTAAACATTTCCACTTTTAGCTGACCTTGCATTGGCTTGCCGTGCAATGAGAAGTCAACTTATACTAGAAATGTAATCATCATCATCATTTCAGCCGAAAGACGTCCACTGCTGGACATAGGCCTCCCCCAAGCACCTCCACTTCGACCAGTTCTGTGCTTCTCGCATCCAACGGGTTCCTGCGGCCTTCACAAGGAAATGTATATAGCTTGATAATTATATCGTCGTGCGTCAACTGATTTTGCGGATCAGGTGTTACTAAAGTTAGCAATATTTAATTTACCTAATGGCGAAGTTAGCAAGCAGCTGGACTATTCTGGAAAAATGTCACAGTAAAAAGTTAGGTGAAGTGAGCTTTAGGTGAGCTGTCATTCCACGTGATGCTAGGGATTGACAATGTTGACAGCTCACTAACTTCACCTAAGTCTGTAGGTAGGGTAAGATTCTTACAGAAAAGATCAGCTGGAATCGCAGTGCCATTTTAAGGACGTCAAATAGTTTATGTCAATTAACGTAGACCGTTAGTTTTTGAAGTGAAAACTTCTTTAAGCGCGTTTGGCTTTTTTTGAGATGGGAAAAAACTGTTGAACTCGCGCCACTAAATAAAAAAAAAAAATATTTAAAAGTACCTGCTTCGGATTTGTTCGACTGTCCTCGGAATGTACTCGGTTTTAATTTGGTTTTAATGTATTTCTGATATGTCAGTGAGTGATTGCAAAGTATTCTGTTTGCGTTTTGTTTTCACTTTTGTCGGCACTCTTGGAGTGCCACTGTTTTTTCTGTATAAATACGTCACGTTTAGCGCAAATGCTACATCCTACTAATATTATAAACGCAAAAGTTTGTGAGGATGAATGGATGGATGGATGTTTGTTACTCTTTCACGCAAAAACTACTAAACGGATTTGGATAAAATTTGGCACACAGATAGTTTATAACCAGGATTAACATATAGGATAAGTTTATCCCGATATTTTCACGGGATCGAAAATTATGCGGGTGAAACCGCGGGGCGCTGCTAGTAAAATATATATTTCTTCTTTTCTTTGGCAATAAACGAGGAAGTATAACCCACTAAGCTGACTTTGCCTTCAGACGAGCAAGTCTGTGTTAAACAAATTCCTACACTGAAAAAAAAAAAAACTTTCCCGAAAGAGGAACTCAAAAAGACATAAATTAACAGCCAAGAAATAAATCATGATCAAGTTTTGGATAATTTAAAAATTCCAGAGTGAAAATGTGAGACTAACACGACTACAGACTGTTCGTGAGTTATTTATGCCTTCCGCTGAACAATGCTGAAAGTTTCTTTTATTTTTAACTCTTTTTTGCAGGCTTTACTTTTATCGAAGGCTGTTTTGTGAAGTATGAAAGTCAATCAATTAATCAGTCTTTCCAAGGGGCATCATGTTGTTTAGTAACTGGGTTGGGAAGGTCTAAAGGCCGTAATTAAAAACGTTCAAAATATAGTCGCAATCTCATCTCAGAGATTAGAGTAAAAAAAAAACAAAAATGTTGAGAAATTGAGTTATTCCGGTTTGATGCCCTGAACCCCCCTCCACTCCCCCCTCCTCGATCATCTGCTTATTCGTCTTCTGTTTTAATCTATGTCTTATCCACTATAAACTTTCTCATTCCGGTTTGATCCGCTTTTTCTTTTGTTTTTATTCCTGAAGGATCGTCAGCAACAAAAATAAGTACAAGGTTTAGAGGTATTTTTGACAGGGACTGAGATCAGACTGTGAACGTTCTTAAAATCAAAAGATTTGTCGCTACATGTATAATACTGGTGTTCAGCTGCATCTGATTAGACTGGAAGCTGACCCCAACAAGATTGGCAAAAGGCAGGCATATTGATTGAAGTACCTAGTTAAGTTTTTTCCAAATAATTTTCTTGTTGGGATAGCTAAGGATTATTTCTTAGCGACTATAGACCTATACGATGCAATATTTGGCTTAAATCAAGATGGGAGTTCCGCATAGAAACGTAAAAAACTGACAAAGTGTGATCTCTAGTCTGACGAATACCGTTTGTTTATTTGTACGTAGCAAATTAATGTCATAATTTAAACAGCTTTTAATAATTTAAACTAGGTAACACGTTTAAACACCAAATAGCGCGGTATCATTAATGTCCAATCATAATTTAATATACGTTTCCCGAAACTTATTGGTGTTGACATATTCTGTCCTGGTCACTGGCAAAGTTGCTGATAAGTAAACATTTTAATTATTTATTGCCCAATCTGACAGTTTGTTATACCATCACTCACCCAAACAAAGTTCCTATAAGTAATACTTGCGTGTCTGTCTGTGAAAAATGGACTAAGTAAACATCCGACTTTCTTTCGCCGATCACCAATTAATTTTATGTAAATGTGCGACATATAAGCGTCGCACACGCAATTTTCTTGCTTGAATGATCGCATAAACGGACATTTGAATATGGATCAGCTGAATTTGTTAATACTGAATGGAAATCGGAAAAAATCGGAGGAAAGTCTGTCCTAGTCATCCGAAACGGTCTGTCGAAGATAGATATTGAGATGTCGTGTGACATACCATAAAAGTACATCAAATCGTTTGAGAGAAAAGTAAAATGCTCTAATTAAAATAACTGCACGCCTCTTCTTCACACGCTATAATAGAAACTAATTCAATGAAAAGCCGTATATGAAGATTCCTTCGCTCGATTTTTTTTACATTCCCACTCGCTGATTGGTCGATTAATGACAGTTATATGTCATTCCTTCTTTAAAATTTACCGTTCTTTGACGTTGATGTGTTGCAAGTTGCGGTGTGTGTAAATTGGAATTATTAACGTGATAATACACTTTGATTGGACAATTATTAGAATTTAATCGATGATTTGATTGGTTAAGAGACGCCATTTTATTGGTGCTAATGGATTACTTTCATTGTACGGAAATGGTACATAAAGTTTACAAAGTACGGTAAAGTTTCGTTAGGTAGGATTATGTATGTAATATGAAGAAGGTAGAAGTTTATTTCATGTCTAAAAGGGAAAGTTACTTTGGCACAATTTGGCTCAATTTGGCACAAGTTTGCACAATTTTGCTATATAGGGAAGTCGATGGAACTCAAACGATTGGAAATTGTTTGGCAATTTTATGATGATCAGGCAAAATGTAAAGCCACGCGTTCCAATGCCTTTTTCATTTTTTTTTTATTAGGAACCTTCTTCCGCACGCACAAAACAACATACCAAAGTTCCATCACAATCGGTCAAGCCATTTTCGAGTTTTCGCCAGACTAACGCACGTCAATTGATTTTTATATTTAAAACAGATGTAGATAGATACATAGATATTTTTTAGAAGATCTACTTCAAAATAAAACTATCATTCTAACAGTCACTTGCACATGTCATAATCAACCTATTGTGTGAGAGGGAGTGGGCCGTAATCCACCACGCGGGCCCAGTTCGGGTTGGTGGATAACACAATTTAAGTCTTCGAATTTTTAACCCCCGACGCAAAAACGACGGGGTGTTATAAGTTTGACGTGTCTGTGTGTGTGTGTGTGTGTGGGGGTGTGTGTGTGTGTGTCTGTCTGTGGCATCGTAGCTCCCGAACGGATGAACCGATTTTGATTTAGTTTTTTTTGTTTGAAAGGTGTATTAGTCGGGAGTGTTCTTAGCTATGTTTGATGAAAATCGGTCCAAGATGGCCGCCGCTACAAAATGGCGGATAACATATTTTTTCACAATTCCCTCAATATGGGTATCAAATGAAAGGGCTTCAATAGTAGAATAAGATACACTCTAACAAATTTTGAATCCAAGATGGCCGCCACAACAAAGTGGTGAATTACATTTTTTTTTCTCAACTCCCTCAATATGGGTATCAAATGAAAGGGCTTGACTAGTAGAATACTATACACTATTAAAAATTTCAAATCCAAGATGGCCGCCACCACAAAATGGCGAATTACATTTTTTTTTCACAACTCCTTCAATATAGGTATCAAATGCAAGGGCTTGACAAGTAGAGTAATTTACACTATATTGAAAGGGAATGAGGAATATTAACTACCTAACGAAACGAAAACTAAAAACTTGAAAAATATAATAAAACAAAAAAATCTGAGAATCTTAAAACGGAAGAATAAAAGAAATGAAATACAAAAACTAAGGAGTCCCTACAAAAAGCATGAAATAAAAAATTAAATTAAAAATTTAAAAAAACCCCGACAAAAATAAATTTAAGGAATCCCTACAAAAAGCATGAAATAAAAAAATAAATTTGAAAAAATCTTATGGAAGTCGGGGGACCTCAGAAGCAGAATAGAAGGTGTTCCACAGAACGGTCCCCCGACTTCCATAAGATTTTTTCAAATTTATTTTTTTATTTCATGCTTTTTGTAGGGATTCCTTAAATTTATTTTTGTCGGGGGTTTTTTAAATTTTAAATTTAATTTTTTGTCGGGGGTTTTTTAAATTTTTAATTTAATTTTTTTTGGTTCTAAGACATGTCGGTTTCCTCAGGATGTTTTCCTTTACCATTTTGAGAGCAGTGATGAAATTAAATACACAAATTAAAGTGCTTGCCTGGGTTCGAACTCACGACCTACAGGACGACACGACCTACCTTTTGGAAGGGTTAACTAGCACCAATTTAATTTTTTATATATTTTCACGTCCAAAAGTGCGTTCTAAGTGCCTATTTGAAATAAATGAGTTAACATTTGACAACTCGTAATTTGTGACCCACACCACGTCTGGGCCATCACTGCTCTTAATTATTTTTTTATTAACATTATGCTTTAGGATTTTGACCTTAGATAATGAAATACAAGAGCGTTTACGACTTACGGCATTTCGTACAAACTTTCAAGCACTTGTTTTTCGAAACGAATGAACCGATTTCAATGACATTTCATATGCGCAAACATGATACCAAAGTCTAAAAGTTACTTAAGAACATTTACGAAATATCTTATTTAAAAAAAGACAACTGGAAATCTCTGTTTCTACGGAAAATTTAAAATCGGTCCAATTTGGCTGTAACAAAAAAAAAATTAAAATGTTCTTAAGTAACTTTTTAGACCATTGTATCCTGATTATGCGTATGAAGTTTAAATAAAATCGGTTCATTAATTTCTAATAACAAGGGCTTGAAAGTTTGTATGAAATGCTTCTTAAATTACATTGATCCATCATCCATACATAAAAAAGATAATGGAGCATAAACATTATAATGGAGCTAATACCATATTTATCGCTACAGAAGAGAAATAAAAGTTTCTCAAAGATTTTCCGAATCTTGTTTTTGTAATACGTGACTAGTGTATAAAATACATGTTTATAACTTTTTCTTTTACCGCATAACATACTTGTGTTGTCCTTTTATTTATTTATTTTTTGTTAAGATGGTTATGATTCTCATTTCGTTTGAATTTGATAGGGTTCCTGTTTATGACAAGCGTTTATGAATTTACCAATTCACAGCTTTATTATTGTTCATTTTGCAGAAGAAAAATGTTCTACTACTTCATTTGTACAGTGTAAAGGCTCCTACAAACAGGCGCGAAACGCGACGTAATCGCGCGACACAAAGACCGCTCGTTGCGCGACTTGCGGTGCCTTTGTGTCGCGCGCGATTTTATCGCGTGTCGCGCCTGTTTGAAGGAGCCTTAAGGTGCCACTAGTCGATATTTTTTCCATACAATTTCATAAATAATAACACACGTTATTATTTGCTTAGGTACTTTTTATTTTAATTTGCAACAATAAGTTTATCTAATAACGGAAAAATCACTGGTTATACGAGTATATGTAGCGGTATCTACAACGCCACATGCGAACAACACGTCATACTGACGTCACGCAAAATCCTGCATCGCGCAAGCAGAGTTTACCGCGCAACTAGCATAAATACAACGGCCCGACATGAATCATCGGGCAGTTGCCCGTCAGACACAAAACCCTCGTCGGAGGATCCTCCCTTTTATATAGTGTATAAGTGAACTTTACACAGTGTATACCTATATAAAAAAGTAGGTTGAACACTTACGTAGACCCAACTTGTTGTTGTGTACCCTCTTGTCATCTTCTTTCTCTTCTTCGTTTTTGCTGCTTGATTTTTTCGCATTCGGATCCGAAACATCTGGAAAAAACATTGTTGTACATTAGAACATTATGACTTGAATGACGTTTAGATTTTTCTTAGTATTCACAACATGACATAAAACGCGGCCAAGTGCCAGTCGGAATCCCACACGAAGGGTTCCGTATCACCATACAATACTTAACACTACATGTTTGGGTTCTTGTATGGAAAAAAAACATATTTATAGATAAGAGATAAGATAAGATAATATTGTATTATAATTTGTTACAATAGCGGCCACATTCTATGAAACAGTGTCAACCTATTACGATTCAAGAGATACAGCCCTGTCACAGACGGACTGACAGACGGGCAAAAGAGCCTTAGTAATATAAATAAATTCATATTCATCTAAAATTAGCATAGCATAAATTTTACATTTCCCCTACATTTTGAATATATCATCATCTTCTGCCTACCTTTCCCCAACTATGTTGGGGTCGGCTTCCAATCTAACCGGATGCAGGTGAGTACCAGTATTTTACATGGAGCGACTGCTTAACTGACTTCCACAACTCAGTTACTGGGTAATACGAAACTTGGTAAGACTGGTTGTCAGACTTTCGGGCTTCTGACGACCCGTAACGACTGTCAAAGATCCACGAATGACAGTCGGGACCAACGGCTTAACGTGCTTTCCGCGGCACGGAGTTGTATTGGTATGTAAAGATGGTCACCCATCCACAGACCAACCGCTGCAAGCGTAGCTTTAGCTGAACAATCGACCTGTGCGGCTTTGTTATTACTTAGCCACAAGCTCCTCTTGTGTTCCTCACATTTTGAATTTATATATTTATTCGCTCAATTTCATGTTTAACGTCAGTAAAAGTGTAATGTAGTGATACCTATATGTGAGGAAATGTTCCATTTTATTTCCCCCATAAAAGTCTTGGTATAGCATAAAATCTTATGCTTGAGAGATTTCTTGTTGAAATTGTATATCATAAAAGAGTGTCCGTGGAGTTTCTTGCCCGTTGTTCTCCAACTACGCTTTGGAATGGGCAACTAGCTTCATCTTTCTGACTGACCGATCCCTTGACGCCCCCCTTCCCACCCCTTCCTTTCTTCCTTCCTTTGAGAGAAAGTTTATGCAACACAGGCTCTATTTGCTTTACCAACCTATCTTTTGTAAGGGGCAACTATACTACACTAGACTTGGTTTCTCTTGTAAGACAATTATTCAAATTTACTTTGACATTATGATAAAGAAAACTGTCTTTGAAACCAAGTCAGTATTTATTCAATTATTCAATTATGATAAAAATAATGTATCAAAACGTGTTGGCACATAAATTATTTGTGTTATAATTAATGTGTAATTCAGTTATTCAGTAATCACACTGAAATAAATACATTATTTTTTTCAGTACATATGAAGTTCTTGTGACGTGCTTATCTAGAAAAAATATTTCACGTGAGTGGAGTGAGTAAAGAACCGAAAATCAATGTAAATCTTTTACGGATATGCAAAAAATATCAAACACTTAAAAAAAAACCGGCCAAGTGCGGGTCGGACTCGCACACGAAGGGTTCCGTACCAGAAGGCATAAAACGTAAAAAAAAGTTTCTTTTACCCCTTTAAATTTTAACTTTATTTTATTATTATTATTTGTTGTTATAGCGGTAATAGAAATACATCATCTGTGAAAATTTCAACTGTCTAGCTATCACGGTTCATGAGATACAGCCTGGTGACAGACGGACAGACAGACGGACAGTGGTGTCTTAGTAATAGGGTCCCGTTTTTACCCTTTGGGTACGGAACCCTAAAAACTAAATTCACAAGCAAGAGAGTATTCCCCCAGTTTACCAGTTTAGTACCTAATTCAAAATCTGTATCCAAAATATTTATTTTAATCATAAAGCAATTCATCATATCTCTCCAAGGAATGTCACAGGACAATGACAAATTGTTCTAACTATTACAAAAATCACGTTGTTCACAAATAATGCTTGCTTAGCGAACTGTCATAGTGATTAATGTGACCTTTTCAAAGGACAACATAATAATTGGTACATGACATACAGTGTTAAGGGGAATGCGCTAGGTTACCCGCGAAATTCTAATTTTCTTACGTTTTTAGGGTTCCGTACCCAAAGGGTAAAAACGGGACCCTATTACTAAGACTTCGCTGTCTATCCGTCCGTCCGTCTGTCTGTCACCAGGCTGTATCTCAAGAACCGCGACAGCTAGACAGTTGAAATTTTCACAAATTATGTATTTCTGTTGCCGCTATAACAACAAATACTAAAAACCAAATAAAATAAATGTTTAAGGGGGGCTCCTATACAACAAACGTGTTTTTTTTTCGGTGTTTTTTCCTTGGGGTACGGAACCCTACGTGTGCGAGTCCGACTCGCATTTGGCCAGTTTTTTATTAATCATCAATACAACCCTGTAAGTCCATCTCGTATAATCCTACTAGCTGCGCACTGCGGTTTCACCCGCGTAAATGTCGATCCTGTGGGAATATCGGGATAAAACGATTATGTTCAGCTAGATTTTTTTGCTGCTTAGGTATACGAAAGTACAAAAATAATCTGTCTACCCTTCAGAGAATTCCAGTTCTCACATGTTTTAATATTTGAGGCCAGAAAGTATAAATCACGTCAAAACCATAATTTGAAAATGAATAAATTATGTTCAAATACCTACGCCATTAATATCTTGAAAGGAAATTGCGTGCGAAACAACGTCTGAACCGTAACTTTGGATGTAAAATTTTCATATATTACCCTCTTTAATAGATGTTAAATAGAATGAACAAATGAAGATGATGTGTCACTTGTCTACTGAATATTTTAAAAACTATCTTTGGATTGTATAAATACAATCTCTTAGCGCACCTCCGCCTGGATTTTTAGAAAAGTGAAAATTAACTCACGGATTTGTTAATCAGTCTTTATATTCATTGACTATTATTATTATGTGATCAAAATTATACATGCTTACAAAAAATATATTATTTATTGTTATTTATTTAATTTAAAACCACAATTATAACACCACCACCACCATTATATATTTTAATGGCATACGCTGTTTTTCAATTTTCCTGAAAAACAACCTGAAAATTCCTGTAAATGACTTTTTCGAGTTGTAACCCTATTTTATCGGCGGTGCGATATTATTTTATAATTGCATAGTTCATATGTGAGAACTGTGTATATACTAAAAAGCTACTTTTACTATTTATTGGGTATGTCTTTCATTGAGTTGAATGTGCCCTGGCGGCTGATGGTGGCGCATGTGTTGGATAATTTAGCTCCCTTCAAAATGGTTGAGGTGAATGGTGCTAATCCAAGCGTCATGTTCGTGAACGGGCACCGTCGGTAGGCACTGGTCTTGTCTTAGCTTATTTTAATTTAATTTCTTTTTTTTTTTTTCTCTTCATTATGGACGTTCTTGACCGTACGTTCTGCATCGTCCTCACATGCATAATTTCAACATGAACAATTTAACCAATATTTTGTAACCATAATTATCATTTTGATTTAAAAGAGTGGCCGTGAAGTTTCCTGCCCGTTCTGCTCCATAGGTACCTAGGTACAGTCAACAAAGGAGTTAAGTATACAGGAGCGTCGGATATATTTGAAGTTTACTAAGAAATCGATGGATGTTCTGGACTGAAATTTAATTTAATAAATGAGCTGTTTGTTTTCTATTAATAAACTAAAATTTTATTCGAGAATATCCATCGGTTTCTTAGTAAACTTCAACAATATCCGACGCTTTTGTATACTTAACTCCTTTGTTGACTGTACATACTACACTTTGGAATGGGCAACTAGCTTCATCTTTCTGACTGACGGCCCCTTGAAAATTCTAGAGTGCCTGTAATTGGATTATTTGAAATAAATGCCTTGAGCTTGAGTCTATCTTGATTACACATCATATTACTATCCTTACTAGGGACTTGTGGCTAAGTTAGAACAGCCGCACGGGACGAACGGTCGGGATAAGCTATGCTTGCCGCGGTTGGACCGTCGGATGGGTGATTTGTGCTTGATTGATGGCAATAAGCCTACCTCTTAGAAAATCGCCAGTTATTTTAAAGTAGCGTTAGTTAGTAGAGCCAGTTATTTTACTGGCAAAATGTGGTTGCCTACAGACGCCAGCACATCAAGCTACCCAATACTGTAAATTTTTCCCAATCAACTTAGAACAAGAGAGTATAGTTAAGTGTTAAGGGGCTTGCATGACCTAAAGTGCGGTCACTATCAGACTGCATCGAAAAGGAAGAGAAGCGCGATGACACAACGCCTGGTAATTTATTGCAAAATATGAAGCAATTATCTATTTACAAAAAAAAAAATTGTTTGGGCTAAAAAATTAAAACACTATATTGCTTTAGTATGTTGTTTGTAGAATAATCTGACAAAAAACCAGAATTATAGTATGTATATTAGTATGGTTTTTATTGTAAAAATAAAGTTTTTAGACGTGTCTGCATGATTTTTTTCTATCATATCAAATTAGTTGTACTATGTTTTCAACACACTATCTACCAAGCATAAATCCTGAAAAATATCATATATTTTTCTGATTTTGTTTACTGTAGTCGATCATATACTTTTATTGCTTCTAAAACTTGCGTTTTTTGCGTTTAGGTCCTGTAATCCCCTTAAGTACAACAAATACACACACGTAAATAATGCAAAATAATCTGGGAATCGAATTATAAATAGAAAACATTGCAGTACAACCTTTGACCCTTTGGTAGACAATAATTAATATTTGCCTCAAATTAATAGCAAGTTTAATAGTAATTTATAGATTGATATACGCACTGAAATTAATGGAACTTATTAACTTGTACATATTATTATTATTTTAGGATTGTTGGCTTTAAAAATTAACTAAACACTTTAAGTAAGGGGGTAAATACCTATTAGATGTTTGTAGTCAAGAACAAAAAAAAAAACAATGGTATTTTTGATTGAATATTGCCTTACTTCTATAGCTAGATTAAAATAGACTACCTCGTTGGTCTTGTGGTAGCAAGTTGCTAGTGCTGAGTTCCTGAGATCAATTCCCAGGTCGAGCAAAGTGTTATTGGGTTTTCCCACACGGAATTTCTCAGTAGCAGCCCGGAGTCTGCATTTGTGCCTGATTGATGGCAGTAAATCTGCCTCTTAGAAAATCGCCAGTTATTTTAAGTAACGTTAGTTATGAAATCCAGTTATTTTACTGGCGAAATGTGGTTGTACCTGAAACTGTAAAATTTTCCCAATCAACTTTGAACCCTATGATTTAGCGATAAAGTTGAAAATCTATTAAAGAAATTTGACAGGTTGTAGTAGCTTAATGTGCTGGCGTCTGTACTAAAGTATTACTTTGTCGAACCACGCCTAATTACGCGTCTCGGCTTCGATTTATTTTGAAATAATAATAATAATCATTTATTTATCTAGACCATAGAATCCAACTTGTTAGTAATTTCATACACATCCTAAACACTAGTGTTAGTACATACATTTGGCAAATTTTGGTAATCATCACACTAATATTATAAAGGCGAAAGTTTGTGAGGGGGTGTGTTTAGGTATATGTTTGTTGCTTCTTCACGCTCAAACGGCTGGAACAGTTTTGATAAAATTTTGTATGGAGGTAGCTGACACCCTGAATTAACATATAGGCTATTTTTTATCCTGATATTCCCACGGGATCGACATTTACGCGGGAGCGGGGCGTAATTAAATTTTAGTAATAAAATAAAAATGTAAAATAAAGTGTAATTAAATTTTAGTATTTGCTAATACTAAAATTAAATTATAAAATTTTACACTTCAATTACAAATAGACACTTCAAGTTTATTTATGGTATAAAAGATTTGTACAAATATAGATCTTACTAGAACATCCAATAGCATAACAAGAGACATTATGAGCCACTGGAGAAAAGAGCAAATACAGAAAAATTTCCCGTCCTCTGAGACGAATTTCCCAACAATAGAACTAGGTGTGTTCCTAAGGGTTTAATCGGAATTACAATTGATAATACTACAGGGAATTGTAGTTATAAATGGACTGTGTTGGACCACGAATACCTACAGAATATTATTGTCAGGTTTTTATTAAAGAAGGTGGGCCGAAACCCGCGCGGGAGGCGGGAGGCATCTTTTTTTTTTTGGAACGAAGTTCTTTAACGCTCCTTTTTCGATTCGAACCCACGACATACGACTCATGTTAAAACACTGCGGTATAATAGCTTCTGACCTTGAAAATCCGATGTTAAAGTCAAGGTCAAAAGTCCAAAAATCCGTCCTTCATAAACACAATTTCCTTAAAATTCATATAATTCAGTATCGCGGCCGTAAAATCTCGCACTTTTACACTCACTCATAATTTCGTTTTTTTATTGACTGTCATAACTCATGTCATAACCTAGACAATGTTTATCGTGTTTGTTTCATTATTTATCTCAGAGTAGTCAGGTAGGAAATGTCGACGTCATATTTATTTTTTTTGTTAACCTTTGTTGTCCCACTGCTGGACAAAGGTCTCCTCCACATTTTTCCACTCTTCTTTGTTCTGTGCCTTCTCCGTCCAATCGGTGACCTTTTTGCTACATATAACGTTAAAGTTTACTGTCATGACGGTAACATTTTGCCTCAAGTTTTCACTGTTTTCGGATCAATAAAAAATAATGTTTTGAACGTTAGGCTCATAAGGAACTGTTTAGAGCAGTTCAGAGTAATGTTTTTTCATTTTTATTTTCCTACTGCTTATTTCTTTCAGTGCACCCATTGTTTAATTTCACCTTCAAATCCCTCACTCCTTCTGCCCTCTATATCCCTCTCAAATGGTCTTGAGCAAATATTACCCAACACGACTTGCCACGCGAGCAAATGTACACGTTATTCTAGAATTATTGCCTTACGAAGATATATCCACAATGCTCCCTAAGGGATAAGTCTTAAACATGTCTGCTATCTATCAGCCTGGGATAGTACTAAATCCAAGGCAACCGATGTTTAAATATTCAGAAAATATGCCGTAGACGGAAAACCCCCTGTGGGACGGCCTAAAATGTAGGTAATTTACGTTTATTCTCGACAAGAAAATTTCAATAAGAATTTATTTGCAGGGTAAGTACTTTTTTTGGATGTGACATGTCTTTTAGCAAAACTACAGCAGTAGGCGAGCCATGGAAAGGCTATTCTTGGAATATCTCTGAGGGATTTTAAAACAGAAATAAGGTGATGCGATAGAGAAGCAGACAAGTCGATATATCCATACTAATATTATAAATTCGAAAGTAACTCTGTCTGTCTGTCTGTATGTTACTTTTTCACTCCTAAACCACTGAACGGATTTCGATAACATTTGGCAGAGAGATAGATTGCATCCCGAGGAAGGACATAGAATAGTTTTTATCCCGATATTCCCACGGGATCGAAACTTACGCGGGTGAAACCTAGGGCACAGCTATTTTTGATAAAAATGTTAGTTACGGCTTTTCACCGTAATTATGACAGCAGTTTAATTGTGCTTCATTTTATATTAAAGTATGATTTCACTTTAAAGTATACAACAATGAAAATGTCACGAATTTCACATGAATTACTCGTGTGAAATTCGTGAGTGATGTATTATAAAGGCCTCGGAACGAGGTAGACCGATGACATGTCTGTGAAGGCCGTAGAATGCGAGAATCACAGAACCGGTTGAAGTGGCGGTGCTTTGGGGAGGCCTGTGTGTGTGAAATGATGATAATGATGAATTACCCTGCGTTTCGAGATAGGGAAATAATCGATGTGAGCGTGCTTAAACCCGTACCGAATTAGCGTGAGCGCGATAACGACGTCTCGTGAATCGTCATAGATGACGTCAGGACATGCGCCATCTTGCGATAATGCCGACCATGCCCTAGAATAATATCACCGTGAGCGCTGTCAAAAATGACAGTGTGTGTGTGAGGATGTGTCAGTGTATGTTTTGTTTTGATTTGCATCTTATCATAAAATTAAAGTAACATGGCATTTTCGAAATTGTGGTTCTGGCTGATAGTCGCCACCTAACCAAAGAAGAAAAAATGTGGTGTTTATACAAAGAAATACTGTAATAATATCGTTTTCACATTGATTAAGCACTGTGAGCGCGTTCACTGGCGTTCCGAATTGTTCACAGCTCTCAGCAGTCATAATCGTAATATCTAAATCGGAATGCATTTGAGAGAATGTGAGCGATTATAGCTAATTCGGAAAGCGCCCTTAGACATAGTATAAATAGTAGCTTCTCGTGTCTTTGGGTGACCGCTTGGTTCTACTAAACTACAACAACTAAAACAAACAATGCAACTTAACGCTTTCAGAGGTTATGTGATGTATGTTTGTGAACTTGAAAAGGATCTACGAGCACGCGTAGTGTTTACGGCGCCGTCGTCGCAGCTTATACGCAGCGTCTACGTGTCATACACGGTGTCTACGCGGTCATGAGTTGCGTCATCGCCTAAAGTCCACAGTAAACAAACACTAAGATCCTAAATGACTAAACTTTACTAAATTATCCACTTACAAAATTGTTTACTACGATAAAGTTTGTAAACAGTAGTTCAGCTAATGACATTTCAAATGACACCGGGGAGTGTCAGCCATATTGGATTATATTTAATGTAGCAGCGGTTGCTAATTGTTGTACGATGCTATTTGGAATAATGTGAAATTAACGAGGTGCCATTTGATCAAATCTATAGAGTACTTTGGGTTGATAAAGTGCAGTCAGGGATAGCAAACATTTGGACAACACTGTTTCTAACCGGTTTATAAATTTATTAAACCATATTTTCATTTAAAAGACTGTCCGTGGAGTTTCTTGCGTTCCGTTCTTCTCCATAGGAACCTATTACGCTTTGGAATAGACCTAGCTTCATCTAAAAAAAAACTAGAACCTTAGAAACTCCATAGACACTATTTTAAATTAAGTTATAATAACGATAATTAAGTAATTAAATTAAGGCTTTTATTGTACAAAAAAAAATGCATTCGAGCCATTTGTGGCATTCCACCATGGGAATCCTGTAAAGCGTTAAAACTCCTCACATTACCCAGCATGTATATTTTAGAATGTGCTAAATTTGTCCGACAGCATTTTGACTTATTTAAAAAGGCTCAAGACCGTTGCCCTCGAAAAGTAAGAGATCCAGATAGCATAGTTCTGCCTAGGGCACCAAAGACTTCTCTGTATAAAAAGAACTGCTACATTAAGAGTGGACTTATCTACAATAAAATACCGAAAAACTTTAAAGATTTACCAAATAATTTATTTTTTGTAAAGTTAAAATTATGGCTACTGGGAAAACGATTTTATTCTATAAATGAATTTAAAATTCATTATGATAAATAATGTGTTTTCAATCTTAATGAATATTGACTGTATTGTAAAAAGTAATAATTGTTAGAAATTAGTATTTAAGGCGCATGCCTTAAATACTTATTTCTAACAATTCCATTGGACATAAACTGATAAATATTGTAAAATTTTGCATGTCAAATGTCTGACTATGTATTAGGAAACTTACTTAAAATTTAAGACCAACGCTGTACCAATACCTAGTGCAAATAAATGATTATGATTATGAATTATATTGTTACATAATATATTGTTAGTTACATCACTAGTGTAGAATTTACCACTATAAACATATAGTACCTACATATAGTGGGAAAATAAAAATTTAAAAACGATCTAATTAAAATTCTAAAGGATTGGCAGTAGGCTTCATAGACTTTACGCAATGTACGTATCATTATTGATAGGCTAGGGAACTGCATGATACATCACGCATGATATTATTATTTTATTTTTTTTATCTTTTAAAGAATATTGTTTATCTTTTTTCTTTTAACTTCTTTTTCATTGAGTTAGCCCTGCTACAGTTAAATTTTGCTAACCGTTTGTTTTTTTATTATTTAATATAGTAATTTGTGGAAAATGTTATGTTAATTTTAAGACAACACTGTTTATGCTTAATATAAATACTGTTTGTTTTCCCAAATGTAATAAATAAACAAAATGCATAAATACAAGATACAAGACGATGTATCTTTAAAGATAAGCACGTTAAAAGCGTCCAGAGTAAAAGCAAAAAGAATAATTAAAAATAAATACATAATTATAATAATCAATGGCAGTTATGATACGACCAGAGTGGGGTAATTTCGTAACACACTATCAGTAGCAACGGCTTTCGTTTTGACAGTTCAACAACATTTACTGCGTTATTTACGTTGTTGAGCAGACAATTTTTTTGAACATTTATACAGCAATGGATTAGCAATATGCGTCAAAGTCATTCAGTTTGAGATTGATAGCACGTTATGTAATTAGAGTGCAGTCCCAGCTGCCTCTCTTTCCGTCCCTTAAAATACAAGACGCTATTTTCCTTTCATGAATTTCACCGCAATAGTTAGTTCTACAAACAATTAATTTTAACATCAAAGGTAGGTACGAGTATAACTACAAATATTGTTTTTTGAACTGTTGATTGGTTCCTTTCAAACTAGTGGCTGAAAATATTTCAAGAGCTTCAATAGGCTTTAGTGTTTCGTTACCTACGGTTCAATATTTTATTATATCTTATAATAATGATGAGAAGTGGTGTTTAGTGGTAACGAAAAAGCGCTTTACTTTGTGACATGTTTATTTAATCAATTCCGACTGCCTATCTGACCTCCACAACCCAGTGAATAGGAAATACGATACATAGATATAATGATTAGGAACCTAATTCAAACATCTTTTTACTGGTATACTTACATACAGTGTCAGATATGGTCAGACCCTCTAATAATAGTCTGACAGTGATGAAATTCTAACCCAAATGATAAATGGTTTTATATCTGTAAATAGGTTTATGCAAACATTTTTACACGTCAATCATAATATATTTAAAAAAAAACTAGATATGGTCGGCGTTTCCTATCTGACGACTATGAGAAAAATAATAAAACAAACATAATAAACATTGCCTAAGTTTAGGACAGTTAATAAAAAAACGGAATTAGGTACGAGTGAGTGCGAAAGTGCGAGATTTTATGGCAGCGATATTGAATTACGTGAGTTACATGGCAAATGTGTTTATGAAGGACGAAATTCTGAAATTTTGACCTTGACCCTTACATCGTTTATTCAAGGTCATAAAATATTTGATCTTAGTGTTATATCATAAGTCGTAGGTCGTGGGATCGAACCCAGACAAGCATTTTACTTGTAAGTAAATTATTTAATTACCAATGCTCTCAAAAACAGTAAAGGAACACATCGTGAGGAAACAGAGATGTCTTAGACCCAAAAATTCGAAGACATCTAGCCTCTTATCCCAAATTCAAATCCACCACTTACCATACCATCATACCATAATCAGCCTATAATGTTCCCACTGCTGGGACACAGGCCTCCTCTCGATGAGAGGGAGTGGGCCGTAATCCACCACGCGGGCCCAGTGCGGATTGGCAGATGTCACATGTCTTCGAATTTTCGGTTCTAGGACATGCCGGTTTCCTCACGATGTTTTCCTTCACCGTTTTGAGAGCAATGGTGATGAAATAATTTACACAAAGTAAAGCGCCTGTCTGGGTTCGAACCTACGACCTACAACTCGTAAGTCGTGTCCGTGACCACTGGGCCACCACTGCTCACACAGCCGATACCATTTTATTTATTTCATAATAAAAGTTTCTCAAGTTAAAAGAAAAAAAAAAAACAGTGGCACTCCGGGAGTGCCGACGAAAGTGAAAACAAAACACAAACAGAATACTTTGCCATCCATAGATATCCGATCACACATATCAGATATAAGTACATTAAAACCGAGTACATCCCGAGGACAGCCGAACACTTCCGAAGCGGGTATTTTTTTAATCGTCTTTTAACAAAATACGCGCGGTTGTAGCTTACGGTAACAGTGGTGCGAGTTCAATGGTTTTTTCCATCTTAAAAAACCCAACGCGCCTAAAGAAGTTTTCACTTCAAGAATAAGACATCAAATAAAGAACCATAATTTTCATTCATAAAAAAAATTACAGCCAAATAAGAACGGGTGACAACTTTTGCGCCATCATTTACTAGGTTTGTGATGTAGCTGAATTCGAACTATGTGTTACAGAAAAGGGATCATACTAAGAATTCCAACAAAAGCAGTTCCTTCAGTGCTGACTATCAGTTTATTCGATAGATTTAATTTATCGTGTTCCATTTCTATAGGCTTCTATCTAGTTACGCCACAATTGCTTGGTTCTCCATCTTTCGTATTCAATCTATCCAACCCGCTTTTTTTTTAAATCGGCGGTCCATTTTGCTAGTGATTCTGATTACAGAATCTGAGAGATTTGTTGAGCGAAATTACACGTATTGTGTTCGAATAGTGACATAACGATCGGTGATGGTTGACAATTATAAAGGAGTTAGGAGAGACGTGTTCCTGCCCGGAACTATGTATGTATTTAATTTTTAATTATGTATGCATACAAATAATGTGGTCCATAAAGTACACATATTATTATTACTACTGTTATTACAATTTTTTTGTTTGTTTGCTTAATTTCACATTTTATTTAATATAGCATGATTTATAACTATGTGACTTTGTAAATTAGATACTCACTCATTTAATATTTCTACACCAGCAATGGTAGTATATGTGATTCCGTCTAATATTAAGATCTTTATGTACCTACGAGCACTAATATGTCAACACTTGGCAACTTTAAATTGCGATTTTTCACGAAATAACGAATGCAACGTTGAAATACAACACTTTATATAAACCTATGGATTCGAAAATACTATGTTCCTAATAATATAAAATTTCATTCATAAATGAAGGAGAAAATTGCCTTTGACTAAGGCCAAGTGTATACATACTTATGCTCGTGACTGTACTCAGAAATAAACGATTCTATTCTGAACCTAACATGTTTCACAGATTAGTGACGACTGCTACTCTTGCACCCCTATGGGAATTCATTGTCATCTAGTTCTCGGATACCGACCCCTATGTAAAATTTCTGCATTAACATCTGTCTTTTTATAGTGTAGATAGAGAGTATTCTATCTTTTGACCTCCTATGTCAATTTGTCTGTTTCTTACAGTCAAAAAATGACAGTTATAGACAGTTACTAAGGAATTTGCTTAACAATTAGTGGTTTATTTATAAACGACTAGCTGACCCGGCGTACCGTCTCAGAATCAATAAATACAAAAGTATGATAAAAATAATTAGCTTCATTATTATTGTTTTGTTCTCTTTCCCATGTTTAATAGTTAGTCTGCTAATCGGGGCGGAGTCACAAATCCAACAAATCAAAGATCATAAAAATCGGTGCAGCCGTTCTTGAGTTTTATATGGTGTAACTAACCCGAATTTGTTTTATTTATATAGCTCAGACCAAATAAAAAACCAACACAGAGGGCTGTCAACACTAAACTGAAGCCGGTTTCGTAAACATGTGTGCACATAGTGAGGTGTAGTTTGATTGTTAATCGTTGTAGATGTGTGCGTGTGTGCGTGTATGCACAGAGCGGAGGTGTAGTTTTTACATGCTTCACTGTATTGTTCGCAGCGCTATGTCTTGACTTTTTGTTTGGTCTTAGTTACTCGTATATAGATATTTATTTATCACAAACACTGCTACCATTACAGGAAGTTCCTAATGCGGTAGCGTGGTCCTTACTTAGACTATATTAAATAACTAGCTTAGGTAAATAACATAACACATATAACATTATTTTTGTGAATTCATTCAGAGAGCATGAAAATAAATCGATCCTGTCAGCCGCTATATGTCAGCGCATATATAAGATAGATATAATGATTAAAGTAAAGTGATGTTCAAACGTCAACAATGTATGGTTAAACCATAGACAGAGTAAAGTATAGACTGCTGCATATCTTCTTTTTCATTCGCACAAGAAAAAGAGAAATATATTAACGTCACTAGCAAAGAAAAGAGACACAAATAAATTAAAAAATATATATTTCTGTCCCTTACTGCGTGTCGGCTAAGTACATCAATGTGCACAACAAGTTTGACGTTTATGAATGAAATATTAAAAACTACACCGCGATTAAACGGAAAATAAGATCTTTTTCGTGCATAATTCAATAATAGTACATTTGCGCAAGTGTGAAAATGGTAAAGTGCAGTGTAATAAGCTGTAAAAAGGATAGTATGATGAAGATTGCCGGAATTTTTTGTCCCTTTTGGTGACACGGATACCATGAGTCTATAGATTACTCTGTCTACGGGTTAAACAGTTGCAAATCACTTCTTAACTTTAAGCAACGTTTATGAATAAAGGGGTTAATATCCCTGACTGTAATATTGTGTGCCAAAACTCTGCGCTAACCTTGTCAAGCCTAGTAACTCTAGTTCCTGTATTACTTGTTAATTAAACGTCATATTGGATGTCTTCATCAGTACTGGGGGCCTAAAAAGGCCACTTTGGCAGAATCATAAAAGGATAACATTATGAATTATAATATGGCGAAGACAGTCCGTGTTTTTCTTTTTTCTCTGCACTACGTAGGTATAATCAAAGAGTTTGGGATTGGATTTGGATTGGATTGATTGGTATTTTAGCACAGACAAAAAAAAACTGAAAAATCCTTCACCGATGGGATTTGATACGATTAACTTAACAGTTAACTGTCCATTATGATTCTGCCAAAGTGGCCTTTTTAGGCCCCCAGATGTTCCAAAACAATATTATAAATTCATAAGCGTGAGATTAACGTGATACTGAAGATCAAATGGCTTGTCTGCATAAACAGTACGGATTATGAAGGGCTGTCTTATTTGAGAAGATTATATTATAATACTAGCTCCCACTAGAGGCTTCGGCCGCGTGGTACATCGATACAAAGCCTATGTCCTGCCTCAGGGTTCAAAGTATCCCTGTGTCAAAATTTCATCAAAATCAGTCCAACCGTATTGGAGATAAGCCGGAACAAACAGACAGACAGACAAACACACATACTTTCATTATGCATTTAGTTAAAAGTTGTTATTTTTATATTGCAAACAGACATTTAGATGATAATCATTGGAAGTGTCATGGCTTATTTTAATTTAATTCAATATAAGAATTGTTTTTTTCATCTTTTCATTACGGACGCTTATAACGTTCTGTATCGTTCTCACATGCATAATTTTTGACATGAATGATGTAACCAATACTTTTTAACCATATTATTTTGATTTAAAAGAGTGTCCATGGAGTTTCTTGCCCGTTCTTCTTCATAGGTACCTACGATTTGGAACGGGCAACTAGCTTCATCTTTCTGACTGACCGACCCCTTGACAATTCAAAAGTGCCTGTAATTGGTTTATTTGAAATAAATGGTTTGAGTTTTTACGCAATAGGTATATTTATTTTGGACTTGCCCTCAACGCTCACCGAGTGGTCCTTGAGCTTAGAAATATCGTTACAGCTGAATTAATTTATTATTTTAGGAAGAGTTGTACCTACAGTAGGTATGCAAACATTTCGCCATTTATGTTTAAATCCCATGTAATAGGGGGCGACCCTATTGCCATCAACCGGGCACAAATCCAGACTCCGGGCTACTACTGAGAAGTTCCAGATGAAAACCCGGGAATCGTACAGACGCCAGCACATCAAGCTACCCGAAACTGTCAAATTTTCCCAATCAACTTTGAACCTTATGCTTTAGCGATAAAGTTGAAAATCTATTAAAGAAATTTGACAGATTGCAGTAGTTTGATGTGCTGGCGTCTGTACATATCTACTCGCTTCTGCTGAGCATAGGGCACAAAGATATTATATATATATATATATTATTATTATATATATTATTTTACCCTCGAATAATTTATCATTTAGTCATAGATATGAGCGAAGCCGCTTGCACAGCTTCGCACACAAAATTTAGATGATAACCAAACTACCCACATGATTATAATAAAACTGGCCAAGAGCGAGTCGGACTCGCACACGAAGGGTTCCGTACCACAAGGCAAAAACGCCGAAAAAAACAGGTTTGTTGTATGGGAGCCCCCTTAAATAATTATTTTATTCGGTTTTTAGTATTACTTGTTATAGCGGCAACAGAAATACATCATCTGTGAAAATTTCAACTGTCTAGCTATCACGGTTCTTGAGATACAGCCTGGTGACAGACAGACGGACGGACGGACAGCGAAGTCTTAGTAATAGGGTTCCGTTTTTACCCTTTGGGTACGGAACCCTAAAAACAAGGTGCCAATAAAAAAAAATAAAAACACACGAAATAAAAGTGACACTATGACGAATAAAATTAGTAACGAAACGTACACAGTGCGTCTCAAGGTTGCACCAAATGGGAGTCCAGCTCAGCATGTGTCAGGCAAATACCTGACGCTGATATTCTGCTGGATCCCTGCTGTGACACACGGACGTTTATAAACGTTCCTTGCACAGTTCTATTAACATTTTAATCAAAGTAAACTTGCTATGAATATGCTAATGGAAAACCTGAACGGTCAATTCACACATACAAAAGAATGTACGTATCTGGGTAGAAGTAGGAATATTGAAAGTGGATGCAGAGACGCAATAAAAATAATGTTATGTTGTTGAATTGGGCTCTTGACACAATCAGCCTATAATGTTCCCACTGCTGGGACACAGGCCTCCTTTCTACTGCTTTCTACTAAAAGGGACGCGGCCTAGTGCGGATTGGTAGATGTCACATGTCTTCGAATTTTGATTGTAGAACATCCCTATTTCCTCACGATGTGTTCCGTCATCGTTTAGAGAGCAGTGGTGATGAAATAATTTACAAAAAGTAAAGCGCCTGTGTGGGTTCGAACCTACGACCTACAACTCGTGACCCGCGGCCGATACCACCGGGCCACTACTGCTCTCAAAACGCTGAAGGAAAACATCGTGAGGAAACGTGGGTGCAGAGACGCAATAACAATAATGTTATGTAGGGCCACTTGGACATCATCATTGTCCTGCAAATCCCATTTTATTGGAGTCGGCGCCACATGTATTTTCTTACATAATTCTCTATTAGTTGTCATCTGAATAATCACCGCTTGTCCAGCCATTTACCATCTTTCACACAGCAGGACCTATTAGACACATGCAGATAAATTGAACGACTTTGTCTAGTAATTTTTTTGCGGGACAGTAGCAAGGTGAAAGGAATAGTAATTCAGCCACGCTCTCAGTCGAAGCGCCGAATATTCAGCTGGTGAAAATGTATGGAAAAGCTTTTTTTTTTTAAATAACCAGCGAAAATTTCAACGCATGTGAAAAATATTTCGTTAGGGTTCAGAATCATGTACCTGCAGATGCCAGCACCTCAAGCTACCCGTAACTGTCAAATTTTCCCAATCAACTGTGAACCTTAGGCTTTAGCGATAAAGTTGAAAATCTACTAAAGAAATTTGACAGATTGTAGTAGCTTGATGTGCTGGCGTCTTTATTCAATGAATCCATGGTAAAAGCTTACTTGTGAGGTTATCTATCGAAGGCGTCCTGTTGAACGTTACTAACTTAGTTGAACTCTATCCATCCATACCAATATACGTATTTCCATACTTATATTATAAATTCAAAAGTTATTCTGTCTGTCTATCGGTCTATTTGTCACTTTTTACGTCTTAACTGATTTGATAGATAGATAGATAAAACGTTTATTCAGTGCAATAAAAGACACAATACAGGCATTAAAAACATCAGAAAAAGTGAAAGAAAAAATAAATAACAAAGATTAAAAAGATAAATTGACCCATAGACACCTAGCTCATAACATCTATAACGGTCGATCACTACTGGGCGGTGTGTGTCTCATGGTTAGACCAAATGGATTTGGATGGGCATATGATACTTTTTCTCTCGATAGTGCGTGAATAATATTTTCGATACCCAAGTTGCTGAAGCCGCGGGCAAGGGTTATAATCAATGATACATCTGCTCCATCTGTTATCGGTTTTACAGCTAATTTGAGCAGCACATTGCAAGTTTTACTTAAACGTTATTTTCATTAAAAGTCAAGAGAGCAAAAAGTATATTTTTACATTATTAAAAGTATTTATAAACGTGGAAGAAAAACAACCTCTAAGTATTCAAAAAACGCTCAAGCAGTTCAATTAAAAATGAATAACCAAAACAACACAGATTGGTGAATGTTTTGAATTATTCATTAGACATCTAACGAGTATCGTGGAAGAAAAATTTCAAGCTGAATTCTTGTTAGGTAAAACCGGAACGCGATTTTGTACTAACGAGATAATTACCGTGCATCATGGACAACGGAAAAGACTTAGGCCTTATTCACACTGCTTAAAGATTCGATAATGCCATTTTATTTAAATGCTATCATAATGACATTACATAAAAAAAAAATTCTACTGTTAGCATTTAAAATCTTTAAGTGAATGTTATAGTTAATTTTACGTTTACGATTATTATTAATAGGTACTGACAATGCAATGGTTATGGAGCAATTACTGATACTAAATCGTGTAAATGTGGTCGCTTTTGTAGTAATTAATTACGATACAAAAACTGTCGTAAATGAATAATAAAATAATTCGTTGCGTTGTTACAAGTAAGTAATTAATATAATATCATGAAAAATAAACAGCCTTTCCACCAGAGATGAGCCAGGATGCGTAGCGAGGGATGTGTGTAACACTAACCAATACCACGCTACGCTAACTTAGTTCAAGCTATAAAAATGAAGCGATGTTATTGGTTGGTTTCACACACATCCCTCGCTACGCATCCTCGCTCATCTCTGGTGGAAAGGCAGCCTAATACTACTGCTCGTCTTGAGGACAATACTGATAAGGATATCGGAACTGAGAATACTGAAGGCAGATAAGAAAGGCTAGAACAATTAGAAGCAGAAAACGTTACCACTGCAACTTCTTCCCTATTACTTTCTCTTGATACAGTAATGACCACTACCACCTACTTAGAAACGTATGAATCATAAAACCTAGTCATAAATTAAAACTCAAACTAACGGTAGCAAAAACAATTCTATCAGAACCGCGTCTTGTACACATTGCCTTAAATGGTAACGGTCTGATGCATCAAGGCGTGCTTACAGATGTGAATTAGCACGCTGTACACGTTAATCTCTGATTGCACTTGATAATTCATTGGCTGTTTCTAACTTTCTTTTTGATATTAAGTACGATTATTGTGTTGCTACTGAAGTAATTAAGGATAGGGATTTTAGAGAAGATGGACAACATCTTGATGAAGATGAGGAATTTGATATGGTTAACATAGAAGAGAAACGGAATAGATTCTTACCGTAGTAAGGGTTTTGGCATTTTGCTATAGACGTTAAGAATAAGTAAAAAAAAAAGGCAAAAAGTAATAGGGTCTCGAAATCAATTTGAAAATAATTTATAGAAACGAAATAACTGAATAAATATTTAAAATGTGAGCGCTTTTTTAAATTTGAATGAAGAATTCTGCTAATGTAGCTTCTTATATTGTGATTATCATAAAAATGGTCATTATAAGGCTGCGGTTTATTAAGTTTCTAAAAGTATTTTTGTTCACGTTATAACATTATTTTAGAAGCTTTTTTATTTCAACGAGATTAAAATGCAAAACTTGTATCGTTATAATGTAAAAATCTACGCAAAACTTTTTATTACTTTTGGAACTAGCTTCTTTAATTTACTTTTATGTGGCTTTATACAATTTTAATATTTAATATAATGGTGCTAGGACCTAACACCTACCTTTAGCAGTTCTTCCGTCATATATCTCCAAATCCAAGGCGTCATTTCCGTCCGCCTGCGAGACTCTGAAGGTGTAGTCACTCCAATCGAAGCTGAACGCGTGACTGTCCAGGAAGTTTGTTAGCCACCAGTCCTTCGACCTCGCCTGCCTCGTCTTCAATGGTTCTATCGTTAGCACATTGAACACCTTCACAGATTTCTGCTGCTTCAAACTCCTCAGAATCTCCTTCGCCATATGATCGATACACGTAGCATTATCACTACAGTTCAGTTCAACAATCGCCCTAACATCCCCCATCAGCATGAAAGCGACCAAAAGGGCAAGGGGATTCATTTTCACCTATGTCTTTTTCACAAACACTGTATCACAGGTCTTCACCAATCCATTTGTGGGTCACGCCTTCCCGAACCATCTACATCGATGGCTACTTGGTTAATGAGTCCCTCTATGCCTGCCTGATCATTTTTATCTGGCGTCACGCTGCACTGACCACCGCGGACGGCGTGTGCAATATTTTTTTCATTGAGTTCTTCACTTGCATGTATACGCTACACCACTTTTCTTTCCACCGTATACGTTTTTATTCAAGAATTTTCCGTGATCCGCGCATTTAAGGTGCTTTATCGCGAATTATTGATGTGTAACATAAAAAATGTTTTCGTTTCGCTTTGGTATACGTCGCTAATAGGTATAGTGAATCAATATTTTACTTTCTTATGTATGGTCAGCAAATTCATTTGGGCTTCAACTTTTATACAATGTCGCTCAGCTTTGACAGGGTTTGTTAATTTTAAGCGAAGAGTAGCTTTTGAGTAATGTGATTGCAGCTTTTGAACTTTGGAGAACCCTTGATTGCGACTGAAATAAACAGAAAATTAATGGATTTTGCTCTTCTCTTCCATGAAAAGGTATCAAAAAGCCTTTTCAAGGTATTGGGTTTATTAAAAAAAGTATTAAAATGGTCGGGAGACGAGAAGGATTGATTGAAAGCTTCAAGAGGTTCTCTATTACAAACTGTTAATTAAATGTTTTTATTCACTCAATATGCGATGAGTACGTCAAAGTTAAAGAAGAACTTCGAGTTTAAGAGCTTATTCAAATCAAAATATCTAATGTTTTTATTAATAGTTGGGACTTTATTGGAAAAACTAATACATTTTCCGAGCAGATTTAGGCATAAAATCACGAAAAAATTCAATTAGTTTCGAGATTTTGATTCAATTTATTGAATTTAGATAACAATTTCGTCGCACCATATGGGTGGTTATTCTTTGAATTTATTCTTTCATAAAACACAGTTAGTGTTTTCGAAAGAAGGGATACTTAAGTACTTGTTTTCACAATATAAAATTCCTAAATAAAAACTTATTTATAAGAGTTGTTAACAATATTGAAGCACTCTATAATATCCGCTTATATTTAAACCCAGAGAAGTTTTCGCGGAGTGGTTAAACCAAAATGGTAAAACTGGTTAAGTGTTTTAGAAATAAACTATAGTAATATTTTTTCACACCCTCTCAAATAAAGATCAAATAGACTATTTTCACCTTTCTGGTTTTTTTTCATGTGTGTACTGTAAAGGTTGTTCACTAAAGTCAACCTTATACAGGGTGAATTTTCCAAGCGGGCGTGGATGGCCAAATCCGAAACTGTGAGGAATAGCGAAAAGTACTCAAAGGAGTCGCGGGCTCGATTTTGATGAAAACTAAAACTGCATCATTGGGTTTTTGAAAAATCAATATTTCTAGCCAGGAATCGAACCCGTTGATTTTGAAAAAAAAACACTGTATTATTACACCATTCGATAGTGTCGCTGATAAGGATCGAATTCTGGGAAGTAATAACATGAGACGTGCGGGGATGTCGATCACTCTAATAAAAATGTAACTCGTTGGTACAGCGCCATCTAGCGGCAGTACCTATTGTGAAACGTATGATAATTTATTATGGTTTTTTTTTTATTTCATACTAGCTTCCGCCCGCGATTTCGTCTGCGTGAAATTTCACCCTCCCCCCATTCACAATCTTAGGGATGGAATTTAGAAAAACCCTATCTTAGTGGATACCTACTCTTCACAAAGAACACACCCTCCAAATTTCATGTCTCTAGGACCAGCGGTTTAGGCTGTGCGTTGATATATGTCAGTCAGTCAGGACTTTGAATTTTATATGTGTAGATTTTGTTGTTCAATGCAAGTCTTTACCACTGTAAAGGTTTAATGCTAAGGATTTTGTATTTGGTACAAAATTATCCAACACCAAAGTTCAACGACTATTACTGTTAAACTAATAAAGTTATCTTAACCGCTATAGTTTTTCTTTAAAGTTCATGAAATGCACTATCATCGTGAATTTTTCCAGATTTTTCAAGCCCGCAGTTTAGCTGTTAGAGGGGAGGGGACGCCCTACTGGAACAAAAATTTGCACTTTAAAGTTTAATATTTCTTGAGCATTAAATCGAAAAATAATTTTAGCAACCCCCAAGTTATTTTAGAACACCTATTCAACGATTCCCCACACGATGAAGTAGACGACGAAAAAAAAATTCATCCCCATTTCATATGTAAGGTTGTAAGTTCCCCTTAAAAAAAATAGTTTCCAAAATTTTATTATACCACTTTGTCGGCGTAGTTGATTCTACACACTTCTACAAAATTACAGCTTTCTAGTACTAACGGTCTCTTAGCAAAACCTCGGACAGACAGACAGACATGACGAAAATATAAGGGTTCCTTGTCAGAACTACGAACCCCTAAAAACTTCTTTAAATATAGATTTAAAGAAATCCTATCGTTGTTTAAATTCTTTGAAGGGCTCATCCAGCCCTTCACAGTACTATGTACTATAGGTACAACTCTGCTTATCTCTTCGGGGAATAGGGGACGTGAAGTTACGTATGTATTGTCAGTCACATTCACGACCAACTCGAAAAAGTCCCCCGTGTCACAAAATTCACTTTAAAATCAAAATTCCAACATGATTAGTCTACCAACATCCGGCTCGAGTTTCAAAGTCTAAAGTTTTCGTAATTACGCATATCATTACCGAGGCGTGACGTTAGTTGGTGAAGTGTTACCAGTTAAAGAAGTTCTAGTTTAAATTGATTCTGCGATAACTGAATAATGCACCAAATGAAGTTTTAAGTTTGGCTCTTTCAGTTTGGGAGTGGTACTTCGAATCTAGATATTGTGACGGCAGGTGGAGCAGAGCCCTATCGGAATGGGTGCCGAGAGACGGTTGAAGGAGCGTTGGTAGACCAACGGCCACTCAGCAATGGGTGGACCAGGCTTTCAATGATGTTGATGATGACAATGATTTGGAATCTTATAATGAGTTTCTTTTTAAAGGTTGGTTCATGATAGAAATTCAAGGCTGTTGTTGTGGCCTTGATCTACTAGAAGTTTTTTACATCTTAATTTCTTAACGAGTCAGCAGAATGCTTTTTTTTTATTTTTTATTTGTGTGATGGTTGGTAATAATGCCGACCAAAGCCTACTGAACTTTTGGCTCAATATCTTTTAGTGTTTGATTTCAGTCTTGGTTTTCCCCGTTTAAATTTTTCTCTCTTTATTTCCATATATTGTACAAATCAATCATCATGCCACGAACGAGAATAATAAAAATGATATCAAAGACGAATTAAATACAAAACAAAAGAATGATTTAAGTAACAAAATTAATAAGGCAATTGAAGACGTACAGAAGTGCTCACTTGTCTTCAATTGCCTTATTAATTTTGTTACTGAAGATGGCTTCATCTTCAACAAAAAATATAGCTCTCCAGAGAAAGCGTTAGTTAGTGACCGGAATAAAAATATATATACTCTTAAATGAAAATGGGTTTTCTGACCACGAAGAAAGTCAACGTCTTGAACTGACGACGAACAATTTAAAATGTAAAACAGCTGAAGAAAAGGCGATAATATATTATTCCAAGAAAGTAGTTTTACTTCATTTCGAGAAATGCTCCCTTGTAACTTGGCTGGGAAATGGAATAATCAGGCAGTAGGTTTAGCAGCGAGAATATATTAATGCAAATCATGGTAGCGAAGATTGACATACAGGACTAGCTGTGCCCCGCGGGGTCACCCGCGTTATTTTGAGGAAAAAACATACTAAAATATATTCCATTACTTTAAGAGCATTACTTAAGATTATGACTTAGTACAGATGCCACCAGGACATCAAGCTACCCGAAACTGTCAAATTTTCCCAATCAACCTTGAATCTTATGATTTAGCGATAAAGTTGAAAATCTATTAAAGAAATTCGATAGATTGGCTGGCGTCTCAACATTACTTCTTGAAGCTAATAGTTCCGCTCTTACTGATCATAGTGTGATGTACAGTCACGAACGAAAGTATGTATACACTTGGCTTTATTCAAAGGCGATTTTCTCCTTTATTTTGAATGAAATTTTATAATATTAGGAACATAATTTATTTTCGAACCTATAGGTATATGTAAAGTGTCGTATTTCAACGTTGCATTCGTTATTTCGTGAAAAATCGCAATTTAAAGTTGCCAAGTGTTGACATATTGGTGCTCGTGTGATGTACACACTATGATCAGTAAGAGGGGAACTATAGGTACCTTTTTTTTAACTTTTAAAGGGAAACAATTCCATCATACATGATTTTTGCGTCACTTTAGCCGTTTACGCAGCGTACGCAACGGAAGCTCTCAAAAGGAATCATTTTTCCCGTTTTTGCAACGTTTTTCATTGATGCTCCGCTCCTATTGATCGTAGCGGAATGTTATATAGCCTATAGGCTTCCTTGATAAATGGACTGTCCAAAACAAATATATATTTTTCAATTCAAACAAGTAGTTCCAGAGATTATCGCGTTCAACCAAACAAACTCTTCAGCATTAAAATATTAGTATATATAAACTTCTAACCACGAAAACTGAAACCATGTTTTCAGTGCATGATTCTGAACCCCCTTGCGTTGTAATTTTTTGTCGGTTATTAAAAAAAAAATAGTTCTGACATACATTTTGACCACTACCTTCACTTTTTTAAGAAAAATCTGTTTTTTTTTTGATAACTGGTTACAGTTTGCGCGCTGGTTAAAAAATTGTCCTTATAATTTTTTTAGATCTATATGGATAGGCCAAGAAGCCTATTATAATTGAATGTAAAATAAATGAAAATGATCATAATTGCGTTAAAAACCATTCGAATAATAGCTTCCTTCCTTCCTTCGCTTTTCTTATTTCATTTCCATTACCACTATTGTACATCTTGCTCACATTGTACATACATTAAAAACTGGAACAACAACACTTGACTTGCTAACGGTACTTACAAATGAAACTTATTTTGTTTAATCAACTGCGTATTGCACGCAATCACTGCTCCAGTAACAAAAAACAATATATCACATTTTGTGTCCGGAACCACGCACTGTTGTCTGTTTTCGGCAGCCCTAGTTCATTTCTCTATTTATAATTGTAAGTTCATTATTTTTGTCACGAAATAATCAAATCGGCACGGTTGGCGCAGTGGTTAAGCGATTGACTGCTGCGCTGCGTGTCGCGGGTTCGATTCCCGCACGGAACAAATATTTGTATGACCTACAAGTAGTTGTTCCGGGTCTGGCTGTTTGTGTATGTGACTTTAAATGTTTGTAAGCGCATCCACAATACAGGAGAAATTCCTAGTGTGGGGCAACGTTTTATTTATAAAAAAAAAAAAATCGTTTCTGATGTCATTATTGTTAATTTAAAATTACTATAGTCCGCACGGTTGGCCGCGCCTTGGGAGGGGACGGGGGTGAGGGCGGCGGGGTTGCCTATTAAGTAAGTAATGACAAAGCGCCCCCCCCCCCCCCTCCGTCCCACTGCTCACATACCTAAGGCGCGGCCAGCTAGTTCCGCGCGGACTATATTTCCTATAAGTATTGCCTTCCTCAGAAAATCTCCCAGAAGTGCCTCTAAGGCAAAGGATAGCCGTGGGGAGACCCTTTCCCAGCAACGCTTGTTGCCCCACTCTTGTACTAAAACGTCAATCTATTTCCTCTATTTCTCTTGATCCCACGTTTGCTCTTTACATCACGCGCAGCATGACTAAGTAGTCAGTAGTAAGAGATATTTATGTATATTCTTCGTAGATATAGAAGTATTTATCTGTCAAAAATAGTCATAATATCCATACAAAGGTGACTTTTTGACATCGTGCCGTAGAAATATTTCAACAATAATTAGTAATTTTGTCTTTCGTATCGTCAGTTTCTATAGTGGTCACGCGCGTGCTGCTAGAGAGTGTTTGTTGTACCACTTCGATAAATCTTCCTAGAGCCAACTATGTTGGGGTCAGCTTTCAGTCTCACCGAATGCAACTGAATAACCGTGCTTTGGGTGGCAGATCTCAGCGATAAGCGTAAGTCCTGGGATGTGTGGCCGGCTTTGGGTGGCAGATCTCAGCGATAAGCGTAAGTCCTGGGATGTGTGGCCGGCTTTGGGTGGCAGATCTCAGCGATAAGCGTAAGTCCTGGGATGTGTGGCCGGCTTTGGGTTTCATCTCGATGGATCTCTTGAACGCAAAGAATGTTGCAGTGAGATTTGCGGTAGACATCAGAAAGAATTGCAGATTTGTCTCGTGAGAACCCTTCGATGTTAATTAAGAAAACGCACAGAGCCGGTTTTTATAAGTGGACTTTGGATTGCCATCGTGGTGAAAGGATTAGCCAATCAGCGTGGATAACTCGCTGATTGCCCAGGGTGCGCCGGACGTATAGTGGTTCTGTAGATACGTCGCTCGGGGAGGCTCCTTTTATGCACCCCAATACTGAATAACTGTATTTTACATGGAGCAAGCACTCTCTGTAAAATACTGGGTTGTGGAGGTAATTTGGTCATATAGACAGACGCTTTCTGACCTCCATAACCGGGTAACACGATACCCTTTGCTAAGATTGGTTGTCGAACTATTGGGCACCTAACTTGTCGTAACGACTGTTAGAACTTTAGGAATGACAGCTGTGACCAACGTCTTAACGTGCTTTTCGAGACACGGAGGGGTCTTGTTATGTAATGGTCACCCATCCTCAAACCGAACGCAAACGTAGGTACTTTAACGTTCGATCAACCACTGCGGCTGTTGTTAAATAACTACGAGCCCCACTGATTGTTGCACCACTTACACTTCCTAAAACAATATCTATTTACTGTGTTATCAATCTTGCGTTCACATACATAATGAATGATTTTTTTTCCGGTCCCAAATTTTTACAGAATGTTCTACCCATGAATATGGACAACTTTTACTATGAGACCAACACTGAAATAACGAAAAAAAAACAGCCGTTTCATACGTTTTAGTCAAGTAGCTATTGAACTTTTGTATGAAACAGCTGATTTTATTTCGTGATTTCAGAGTTGGTCCCATAGTAAAAATTTGGCACCGGTAAAAAAAATCACCTGTATACCTAGTATTTATCCTTATCCCTTCGAACCATCAAATCAGCATTGTCCTCGTCAACGGCGGAAATTCTTTCAAGTTGCAATACAACACCATCTTTTATAAGTATGTCAGTAGCTATAAGTTTATATTGCTATCTCCTTTTAATCATAATAATATGAAAATCATCATCTGCCTAGTCTTTTCCCAACTATGTTGGGGTCGGCTTCCAGTCTAACCGGATGCAGCTGAATACCAGTATTTTATATGGAGCGACTGCTTGTCTGACCTCCACAACCCAGTTACTGGGTAATACTATACCCCTTGGTAAGACTGGTTGTCAGACTTTTGGGCTTCTGACTACCCGTAACGACTGTCAAAGATCCAGGAATGACAGCCGGGACCAACGCCTTAACGTGCTTTCCGAGGCACGGACCCCTCCGTGCCTCGGAAAGCACGTTAAGCCGTAAAGATGGTCACCCATCCACAGACCAACCGCGGCAAGCGTAGCTTAACCTGTACAACTGACCTGTGCAGCTGTTATTATTAGCCACGGGCCCCTCCATAATAAAAAAAAATCCATAATAATCCATAATAATAAAATGAAAATGACAGCAAGATTTATCGATGTTTAAAACCGTCAAGTGTTTTAAACATCATATTTCTTTTACAATGATCATCGTTAATAGAAGCCATTAATGTCCAATTATGAATGATGCTTTTGTGGTTGTAAATTACTGGGTGACTAGTTGATGGTAGGAATTAAACATTTTGAGATATTTTATACGTTATCTTGAAAGTATCAGACGTATCAATCTATTGGGAATGTCTTTTGAGTTATAAATATCTAGTGATACATTTATGAGTCATAATAATCAACAGATCCGTTATCAGTACAAAATAATCTTTAAATAGTATAGAATGGAATGGAATAACGTTTATAATAGTACTACAGTTAGTAATAGTACTAATAATATTAATACTACAGTCAGTTCAAATACACAAAACTGTATATTATGCTTAGGTCTCCTAGCGGGTTGCTAAGTGCTGGTTTTCACCTTCCTGTTTCAAAATCAAAACATTTTATTTCAAAAAAAAATTTAAAAATTTACCCTTTAAACATACTTACATCTAGTATAAAATTTTGTACATTTGTTTGGAAGCCCTAATAGATTGTCATATGTGAATGTAATATTCCAATAGTATTACATACATACGTGTCGAATTGAAAAACTTCCTTTTTTTTAAGTCGGTAAAGACTGCGTATTGTACCTATGTAAAATAATAAACAGCGTACACGATGTCCGTTGTCTATCACTTACCACGCAATCAACACGTCAGCATCAATCCATTATAATAATAATATATATTTATAGTAATGATTGCTTTCTATGATTTATGTAAAATTAATATTCAATTTGACTAAAGTAAATAAAAGTAGAAAAATAACGCGAACGCTGAACACTTTGAGTGATGGAAAGTGATTACTGTGTTTACATTCAAGCAACACATATTAGCTACTGCTATTAGTGATCGTTAGCAGTGGTGGCCCAGTGGTAACAGCCGCGACTTTCGAGTTGTAGGTCATAGGTTCGAACTCAGACAGGCGCTTTACTTTGTGTAAATTATTACATCATCACTGCTCTCAAAACGGTGAAGGAAAACATCGTGAGGAAACCGGCATGTCCTAGAAACAAAAATTCGAAGACATGTGACATCTACCAACCCGCACTGGGCCCGCGTGGTGGATTACAGCCCACTCCCTCTCACTGAGAGAAGGCCTGTGTCCCAGCAGTGGGAACGTCATAGGCTGATTATGCTATGTGTATGTATATGGTATTTGCGTTGCTAAATTTTAGACAACCCCAATTTAAAAACTACGTATATTTTTTCGTATTATTTTTACCTTCGACAGGCTAAGAATAAAGTAATTTTTCACTTTGATTGATTTTTCGTTCAGAAGTTTCACTTTGAGTAAAATATGGCGAATGAGACGCAAAATTGAAGAAAAAGTGAAGCGCCTAATATCGTCTTAAGAGCGTTTATTCCGTACGGCATTTCATACAAACTTTCAAGCCCATGCTTTTCGAAAAACTTCATACGCATAAGCAGGACACAAAGGTTAAAAGTTACTTAAGAACATTTTCGAAAAATAGTGTTACAGTCAAATTAGACCGATTTTAAATTTTCCATAGAAACAGATATTTCCAGTTATCTTTTTTTAAATAAGACATTTCGAAAATGTTTTTAGTAAGTTTTTAGAACTTTGTATCCTGCTTATGCGTATGAAGTTTCATTTAAATCGGTTCATTCATTTCGAAAAACAAGGGCTTGAAAGTTTGTATGAAATTTTGTACGAAGTAAACGCTCTTAATATAATACGTGCATTCTATGCAAATTAACGAATGAGTTTAAGTTGATTCAAATACATTTACAAGATGACCGGTGTTACTAGCCATCAACTCATTTTCTCATAGATTTTTTTGACTTTCGGAAAAAGTCAACAATTTTTTTTAGGAGGGGCTTGTAGCTAATGTCTGCCGCACGGGTCAATCGATCAGGTTAAGCTACGCTAGCCGCGGTTGGTCCGTGGATGGGTGACCATCTTTACATACCAAGACCCTGCCGTGGCTCGAAAGGCACGTCAAGGCGTTGGTCCCGGCTGTCATTCGTGGATTTTTGACAGTCCTTATGGGTCAAAAACCCGAACGTCTGACCACCAGTCTTACCAAGGTACCCCTTGGTAAGACTGGTGGTTACTGGGTAATACGATACCTCGTATTACCCAGTAACTGTGTTGTGAAGGTCAGATAGGCAGTCGCTCCATGTAAAATACTGGTATTCAGCTGCATCCGGTTAGACTGGAAGCCGACCCCAACATAGTTGGGAATAGGCTAGGCAGATGATGATGTTTAGTTTAGTGTTTAGCCTATCAAACTAAAACTCAAACCCTTTATTTCAATTAAACCAATTACAGGCACTTTTGAATTGTGAAAGGGTTGGTCAGTCAGAAAGATGAAGCTAGTTGCCCACCTATACTGTCCCACGGCTGGGCAAAGGACCCCAAGGCCTTCCAAGAACTCTTTTCCCGCGCCACCTCGTACTAGTTTTTATTTTGTTAATTTTGTATTTTCTGTTTCACGAACTGTGTCCAAATAAACTTTTTTCTTTCTTACTTTCTTTTAGTCAGTCAGTAATGAACAGTAATCATTTCACTAATGAACAAATTTTTTACTTTTTCAATTGTATTATTGGCATATAATGATTTAAGGTGTGAATTCACTGGTAATATTAGGAAGTGGTCAATGTATGAAGAATAGGAATAAAATCAACGCACGCATGGACAGAGTCGACGCACGCATAATGATTAATTTCCTATTCACAAAGATTATGAAACACAGAGAGGGCAAAAGTGCTTGGAAAGTATTCTGCCTACTGTAGAGATAAGAGACCAAGACGAGACCGAAGTCCTAGAAAGCTGAAATTCGCAATGCAGGCTAGGATTTCCACACAAGAAAAAAAAAATAAGAAATCTGTACCCTTTACCCTCCAATCCGGGGTTAAAAGGAGGTCAAAGTCTGCATTTCTTACGGATAATATTACAGGTCAGGACAATATCACCGCTAAAACAAAAATAAATAGAGCACACTACAATAAAAAAACACCAAAAACATCTATATAAATAAAATTAAAAGTCCTGACTGACTGATGCATCAACGCACAGCCTAAACCGCTGGTCCTAGAGACATGTGTGTTCTTTGTGAAGAGTAGGTATCCAATAAGAAAGGGTTTTTCGAAATTCCACACCTAAGAGGGTGAATGGGGGGAGGGTGGAATTTCACGCGGACGAAGTCGCGAGCAGAAGCTAGTTTCATATAAAGTAGGTTGGGACTTACTTAACGCTTTCACTGTTAAAAAGTTATCAGATGTTATATAGAGCCAAAGCCCTAATAACCCTATAAAAGCCTAACTCTACAAACCTTACATTTTGTATCATCAAAATGTATGGCTTGGCCGTTTCATTAATTTGTTGCATGACACAACATTGAAACCCACTGACATAATTCCTTACCATAAGCTCATTACGAGTGTCTGTGCGACAGCCGCGAAACGGCCAAACCGTACATTTCACAAATAGGTATTAATTTTATAAAGCCACATCGTACATTTTGTTAAAAAAGACTTGCAATAATAGGATTTGTTATTCTCTGTTTTCTTTATTTTCTGTAGGTACTACTGTGCAATGATAGTTCATCTACTACTTCCGAAGAATTCTCGCTTCTGTATTCTCGCTACTCGGTGTCAGTAACGGTCGACATGTGGCACGGACCTCACGCTTGTAATTGCAGCGCCTGACCGAACGTTTCCGTTATCACCAGGAAACTATCCACTATTCACATTCTAAGTGTTATCGGTGCTTAAATTTGTATGTTTAGTAATATACGTCATTATATAAAAACGTTGCTCAAAGGAGGACTATGTTGGGTTCGGCTTCCAGTCTAACCGGATGCTACTGAATACCAGTATTTTATATGGACCGACTGCCTATCTGGGGGCCTAAAAAGGCCACTTTGGAGAATCTTAAAAGGATAACATTATGAATTATAATATGGCGAAGACAGTCCGTGTTTTTCTTTTTTTCGCTGCACTACATAGGTACAATCAAAGAGATTGGATTGATTGGTATTTTAGCACAGATAAAAAAATGCTTCACCAATGGGATTTGATACGATTAACTTAACAGTTAACTGTTCATTATGTTATCCTTTATGATTCTGCCAAAGTGGCCTTTTTAGGCCCCCTGTCCTCTACGACCCAGTACTTTTATTCCGTGAATTGCATATCAGTACCGAAGTCTTAAAACTACTCTTGCTTTAACCGTTTAATCTCCGCTAGTGAGACACATTGATTTCCTATTGTAATGGGCCGCTAGAGGCCCGTGCCGGGACGGAGCGATTAAACACTGAACTGCCTAACATACTTCCACTTTCCTAACACTGAACCATTCTATTAGAGATCCCTCGGAGGAAGGCATAAATCATTAACTGTCATTAACTTCCACGATCTTACATCCATACTTCCATACTAATATTATAAATTCGAAAGTCTGTTTGTATGTTACCTTTTCACGCTTAAACCACTAAACGGATTTCGATAAAATTTGGCAGAGAGATAGATTGCATCCCGGGGAAGGACGTATGATAGTTTTTATCGACATACCTCTCGGGCGAAGCCGCGGGCGGAAGCTAGTACTTTATAAAGAAAATCACACCGAAACATCGCATAGGTAAAACTTCTACCTATCCACCCACCTAGCGTGAAACAAGAAGGTGTATCGAATCGTTCAGAAACGCGATGTCGTGATGAACCACCTCCTTCCTTCCTGCTTTACATTGTGTTTCTAAACTATCTACATAATTTATTAGTGCATTTATCTTTGTACCTACTTACTGCCTACCTTCTAATATTTGAAGGAAATATTGTTTGGTTATGGGAAAATCCGTAAGTAAATTAAAAGTATAATGTTCATAGGTAATATATTATTGAAATACAACATTTCGTTGACAGGTAATGTCAGAGCGTCGTGAATTCGTGATACAATTATGAAATATGGTAAGAATTACTTTTAAAGAAAGCTATAGATGAGTCAGAAGAGTTTCCGACTGTTTTATCAATGACTGAACCATCAGCAGGAAAGTATGTTTTGTTCTGAAGATCAAAAAACATGCCTGTGGCGTGGTGCACTTTTTTAACCGACTTCAAAAAAGGAAGAAGTTCTCAATTCGGATGTTTATATAAATATATTTTTTTATGTATGTTCGGGCATAACTTCGTCATAGGTATACTTAGATGGATTTGCAAAATTCTTTTTTAGTTCGAAAGAGGTTTATTTGTGCCACTAAAACCCTTTGTTTTGAATACTTACACCAGAAATTCTAATTTGAAATCTTTCTATGTGGTTTTTAATTGGACAACGTAATTTCACAAAAAAGTTCAACACCTAAGTACTTGACCAAAATACATGAAACAGCTGATTTTTTTTCGTGATTTCAGTGTTGGTCCCATAATGAAAGTTGTTCATATTCATTGTAAAAATTTGGGATCGTTAAAAAAAACAAGTAGGTACATATGTTATTGTTAACACAGATTTTGAATTAATAGGTTTAAAAAAAGCTGCTCGCAAATTACTTGTTTTCCTGATCATAACTTTATATAAGGTTATTTTGCGCAAAATGACACCCTATGCCAATTTGCCGTTTTAGCTATTTCATAATGTGCTATCTCGGCAAGGGCTCTCGACTCGATACCGTACCCGGCAAACCGTCAATCAATCCGTGCGCTGATGTTATCATTTAGTCATGAGCGTATACATAATTTACGTAACAAAAATCCACAAAAATAAAATAAAACGTTAACAAAGTAAATTCAAATAAAAGCTATCGACTTTATTGTCAGTTACCTAATGTTAACAGTAATAGATAGGTACGGAGTACGGACGTACGAAAAAAAAAGATCGCGTTAGTTATGTCTTTCACTTAGACTATTGAATTGTTGTGGTGTATTTTAGAGCGGCTACCTATGTAGTTGGTATACCTGTGAAACTGTGCCTCGGAAAGTTACGTTACGTTAAGGCTCCTACACACCATGCCGGCGGCCCAGCCGGCGGGCATGCCGCCAACAAGCCCGGCGGCATTTCCGGCGGCTATTAGAGCCGGGCTTGCAAGCGGGTTGCGCGGGGAGCCGGCGTCATTTAGTAAGAACTAGGAACACAAAGTGTACACTACTAGCTTTCTACGCGGCTGTCACAACTGTAATGATGTTCTGCGGCCGCCAACGGCAAGTGCCGGGCGGCGTGATTATGCCTGCGGCATACCCGTGCGGCAATAACCCGCCGGCTGTGCCGCTGGCACAGTGTGTAGGAGCCTTTACGTTATGCCATTGTTATCATTTCATATATAATATTATGTTTACGCTCAACATTTTGATAATTATGCGACGAAAAATATTTTTTTGAGCTCCGTTTTACGATGGGTTTTTGTCATAACTTTGAACATTTAACAGTCTACCTTTGGGCAGTGCCTTAATTTAATTAACGGCTGCTTAAACGGACATATTTTGACGTTTTAACTTCAAGCAACGTTTTTAAATACACCCTAAAGCCGGGTATCCACTAGGTTCGCGAACCTCTTGCGCTCCGCGGACCCGCAACTGCTCCACATAGCACGCTCTAGGAGCGCGAACGTATCCACTATGTTGTGGAATAGTTGCAGGAGCGCGGAGCGCAAGAGGTACACGAACATAGAAATGTAATATGTGTGTTCGCGAACATAGTGGATACCCGGCTTTAGGTTTGCCTTGTAGTTCTACAAAACGCTACAGAAAAAAATAACATCAAAAAACATTTTGCATAACGAAGTAATTACTCTACCTACTTTTACAATATATTATACAATCGGCCTTATTCTTTTACGCTAATGCTACATAAAGAAAAAGATAGTATTAAAATACTAAACTGACAAAAAAAACCCGGCCCGATAATGTCACAGCGCTCGATAGATGGCGTTGTACCCTCCGGGCCAAATCCTGAATCTCGCTATGGTTTCGTTACGCGAGACAGTACTAGGGTCTTAGGGGAGTGTACAATCGGTACAACAAAACTTCGTCTAGTACTCAGCACTTCTTTGCCCGTGGTATGCGAGAAGAAGATGATGTCATAGAAGAACAAAATTTTTGAATAAATCAGTCTTAAAAAATCCTGTAAAAGTCTGATTTTATTAAATATAGAATGGATTATGAATATCTACATGCATGATCCTTATTTTCTAACTTATAAGGGTTATAATTGTGCGTGTTGATTTTAAGGTTAGAACTTAACTTAATATATAATCTTAATTTTTCTATTAGAAGTTTTAATAAGTTTTTAGTTTTTGGCAGATTGTCGCGTTAAAAGAAGTAAGCAATATTTATTTTAGTTTCTTAAGCTCTTGAAGCTTAGGTACAGTCAGCAACAAAAATCGATTAGCACTTCAGTTTTTTTTTAATCTCATTTATTGAGCAAAATATTAACACTTCAGTTTTTTTTAATCTCAGTTATTGAGCAAAATATTTGTTCAAAATTGCATTGTACTTCTGCTGCAATTTTGAACAAATATTTTGCTCAATATATTGACCGTCATTGAAAATATGGACCATCGGATAGAGGTATACCACAGAAGCCGTGGAGAGCATTTGGCCGACATTTTGTATCACACACAATTTTCATAGACCTTTCTATCATAATAAAAAAAAATTAAGATAATTCTCTGAAAACTTTTTGTTTTATTTATAATTAACATCGTGCGGTATGGTTGGACCACCCTTCATAATATAATTATATTATATACAGATACACATAATTACATATAAATATAAGCACAAATAAATATACAAATATACTAAAAAGACAAATAATGAGAAAATATTACCGTTGTGATGATACTGCCAGTTTCTTGCGAATTTGCTCACCGTAGGTAGATTTTGTCATCGTTTTGTTATTGTACTTTCTTTACATTTTTTTGTCATTTTTGTTTGTTTTTAGGGTTCCGTATCCAAAGGGTAAAAACGGGACACTATTTATATTCTGTCCGTCCGTCTGTCTGTCACCGGGCTGTATCTCAATAACCGCGATGGCTAGACAGTTGAAATTTTCACAAATTATGTATTTCTGTTGCCGCTATAACAACAAATACTAAACAATAAAAAAAAATATATTTAAGGGGGGCTCCCATACAACAAACGTGTTTTTTTCGGCGTTTTTGCCTTTTGGTACGGAACCCTTCGTGCACGAGTCCGACTCAGAGACGACTCCGACTACGAGTCCGACGCATACGTCTTGTTTATTTTTACATCGTTCTCACATTATTTAATTAATCAAAAGTAATGATGTAACTAATATTTTTGTAAAATATAATTTAAAAAGAGTGTCCATGGAGTTTCTTGCCCGTTCTTCTGCATAGGTACCTACGCTTTGGAATGGGCAACTAGCTTCACATTTTTCTGACTGACCTACTTCTTGACAATTCAAAAGTGCCTGTAAAATGGTTTAATTGAAATAAATGCTTTGAGTTTGAGTTTGACTCGCACTTGGCCAGTTTTTTTTGTTTTTATCTGATATCTGATGAATTAAGTGTTCTACACAAAACGCGAAGACTTCCAATCATAGTACACACGTAGTGCAGTTTCTGCCTATGCCTAACGATGATTTCTCGGTTTTAAATTAAACGTACCGTAGCCGGTTTTTTTAATTTTTTAATTTAAATTGAGGGTACGCGTCTGGTTGTACAGACGCCAGCACATCAAGCTACTACAATTTGTCAAATTTCTTTAATAGATTTTCAACTTTATCGCTTAAGCATAAGGTTCAAAGTTGATTAAATGATAAATGATGATAAATGATTTTTATTTCTGTAAGTAGGTTTGTACAACCTACTTACAGAAATAAAAATCATTCATCAATCAAAGTTGATTGGGAATGTGCTGGCGTCTGTACATACATTCGTGTTAACTAAGGGTAACTCGCAACGCGTTAGACTTTAGAGGGTGATCCCGCACCTGGCTAGCTTGCACCCTAAGCTTACACCGCACAAATGGTTCCGTACTACAAGGTATACAACGCTGAAAAAAACGTTTCTTTTATACCCCTTTAAATTTAAACTTTATTTTATTTTTATTATTTGTTGTTATAGCGGCGGCAGAAATACATCATCTGTGAAAATTTCAACTGTCTAGCTATCGCGGTTCATGAGATACGGCCTGGTGACAGACAGATGGACAGTGGAGTCTTATTAAGAGGATCCCGTTTTTATCCTTTGGGTACGGAACCCTAATAAAAAACAAACAAAGATCGTAATCTGTCCTACAAATATCAAGTGATATTTAATGAAAGAACGTAATTAACAACATACGAGAACTACAACAATACAATACAATAAAAGAAAACCGTCGCCCGTATTACAATAGAAAACCTATCCGAGTAAGAACGACACAGCACCACAAAAGACATGCGCTAGACTGAAACAGATATAGTTTGTCAGTGTCGCGTTCGACAGTGAAAGTGCAATCGACTCAAGCGCACGTAGAAAGCCTAAAATAGTTTAATTTTCGTCTTTTTTCCTTTTTTTGGCTGCGAAATGGTAAGAATGATTGGGTTTTTTAGTTTATTTATCGAAAACGAAAGTTATATGATTGATCGGTTACGTTGGTTGAAACAGTTTTAAGTAATATTGTGGCGTGAGTCACAAGTTATTTAAAGAACTCTTTGACATGAATTGTGACGTGCAGTCAGGGGGGCTCGTGGCTAAATAATAACAGCCGCATGGCATTATTGAAATGAAAACTTCTTTAGACGCGTTGGGCATTTTTTGAAATGGGAAAAAACCATTGAACTCGCGACACTGTTATTTCAAGTTAAACAACAGTAACAGTCAAATCGCATTTAGCATATTTAATTGAGGTATGGGGAACCGCAGCAGTAACTTATTTAAATCCACTTCAAAGAATTCAAAATAAAATAATTAAAACTATAATTATATCACTCTAACAAAGACCATAAACAAAAAACGAAACTATTAAATATTAGACAGCTATACATTTATACACTTGCATTCTTATTAAAAACATAACTACAACCTCAATACAAACTAACATACGAATAAAGAAGAAAACAATGTCATAGGTATAATCTAAGAAATAGATATGTCGGCGCGTCTAGAGAATTGGTTCGGCGATGCCAACCTCTTTGCTTAATAATTATTGTTTTTTTTAGAAGATATGTCAACTGTCATTTTGACGTAACACCATGTACTGGGGAGGCGGCCCGCCAGATTGAAGAACAAAACGAAGTGAGGGTACATTCACATGGGTGGATCGTAAAAGACGTGATTGATCGGAAGAATTGTGTTAAGATATCCAGTAGTGAGTAAATTAGTTGCGCTCGCGCCCCACGTACTTGGTGGAACGTCGTTCACGCATTATAGTTAGTTAAATAATTGGATTAGATATCTTGTGATTGTTCATAATGATTTTCACATACTTTCAACTCCTCACCCGCAAACCCACGCAACATAACCTCTTCTGATAAGGATGATCTATTGCCTTTAGATATAAAAACAAACCTAAAGTCATCAGTGCACGCACTAATGACGGCAGAAAGACCATACTATTTGAAGGAGCACGGCTGTACAACGAATTGTCAGACGATATAAAAGAGTGCGATAACGTGAATACAGTTAAAAATAATAAACATGTATGTACATTATAACTTTCTAATACTCTGGAGGAAATTGTATTGTACTGTATTATATTCATCATCATCATCATTTCAGCCGAAAGACGTCCACTGCTGGACATAGGCCTCCCCCAAGAACCTCCACTTCGACCGTTTCTGTGCTTCTCGCATCAAACGGGTTCCTACGGCCTTCACAAGGTCGTCGGACCACTTTGTGGGAGGACTTCCAACGCTACGTCTTCCGGTACGCTGTCGCCACTCCAGAACCTTTCGGCTCCATCGGCCATCTATTATACCACTTTGTATCTTATTGTCATTATAAGCGGACTGTAAGTTCTTATGAGAAAAAAAAAAACATTAAACCGAGCAGTATAAAACGATACGAGTTCTGCTGGATTATTGCGTAACACACTAACAATAGCAATGGCTTTCATTTTAATATTGCAACAGCATTCGTTGCTCTATTTACGTTGTTGAGCAGACAATTTTTTCAAACATATGAAGCAATGGATTAGCAAGTGCAGTATTGCTATTCTGTAAAAATCTCACCGTGAAAACTTAGGTAAAGTAAGCTTAAAGTGAGCTCACTTCACATAAGGTGATCTTTTTACGGAATAGCACCGCTGATCTTTGTAACTGTACAAAAATATTAAAATAAAGTTATTAAAACACTTTTTCATATATTTTTGCTAAACCTATGGCCCTTTCGCGACAATATTTCTCCACAGCCCTTTATTATTGACCGTCACTCTCACCGCATCCAAAAAAAAGGAAAATGGAAGTCACCAAAGAAAATGTAGGTAATGTTATTTCACTATCTATAACATAGATGTACAGCGTCTAGATATGGCACGAGAAATTATGCCTTCTTTTGTGTCACCATAATTTATTAGGCTATATTGTGCTTATGAGTGTTTACGCCGAACGGCATTTCATACAAACTTTCAAGCCCTTGTTTTTCGAAATAAATGAACCGATTTAAATGAAAGTTCATACGCTTATGCAGGATAGAAAGTTACTTTTTTCAAAATTACTTATTTAAAAAAAGATAACTGGAAATCTCTGTTTCTATGGAAAATTTAAAATCGGTCTAATTTGGCTGTAACACTATTTTTCGAAAATGTTCTTACGTTACTTTTTAGACCTTTGTATCCTGCTTATGCGTATGAAGTTTAGTGGTCGCAAGTGCTACTGCTGAGCATGAGGTCCTAGGTTCGAGATCTTGGGATTTCTACAAGGGACAGATAAAATAGAAATCACTATAATAAAAAAGTTCATTTTACGTATGCTCCTTAAATTACAGGAAACCACAGTACAATAACTAAAAATATCCTACTATAATATAATAATAACTATTTCACATATTTTGTGTACCACTGAAGGGAAAAAACATAGTTAAATATTAAGTTATTTTGCGGTGGTCAAATTCTTTTTGTATTTTTAAATAAGGTGATACCTTCTTTCTTATATTTATGGGAGGGACTAATAATAACATGTCATTTTTAGACAGCATTATTATTAGAAGGTATAGACTCTTAGGTAATTGAACTGCCACATCTAGCAACTCTGCAGCTTTTTCCTCAAGTGCAAACCATTGTTTTATTTTTATTCGACAGCATTCAATGTCTTGCTCTTTATAAAAGAGTTATTCTGAAATTATTTGCATAGTATCATATATTTTATTTTTATAATTATGTAAAGATTCGAAATAATTACAAAAAATTATGGCTAATATTAAATCTATTCTAATTTGCATAGCATAATCATAATCAGCCTATAATGTTCCCACTGCTGGGACACAGGCCTCCTCTCGAAGGGAGGAAGTGGGCTGTAATCTACCACACGCGGGCCGAGTGCGGGTTGGTAGATATCACATATCTCCGAATTTTTGGTTCTAGGACAAGCCAGTTAAATACTAATATTAAACTGAAATTAAAAAACGCAAAAGCAAATACCTATAAACATTTTTATCATATTATCTTATATTCATTAGTCATAGTCTACTAACTTTCAAAACGTTTTTTATCTTATTCACTGAAAAATTTATAATTTTAAACAACACTGTAATTTATTATCTGCCTTCTTCATAATACCATTATAATAACAATAACAATACAATCAAAGTTATAACCGATGTAAAATCTAGTTGTCACTTGAAAAGTGTCAAGAGCCAAGCAATTTAACACTTCGGGAGACATTATAATAACTATAATTTTATAGACAACCAGAGTGTGTAACTTTGTGTGAACTAGTTGAATATACTGACTGTACTTGTGTTTTTATTGGGAAATATACTTACAAAATAGAAGCACTCTTATTTATAAACGTTGTTTAAAGTTTAAAAAGACGATTAAACGTAAAAAACATTTATGGTTAAACAGTCGCTTATCATTACATAACATAACTGTAAGCAATGTTTATAAATAAGGTGAAAGATGTTTAGATATGCAAGGTGACTAATGGGATATCTGCTTAATTACAGTACCTAAAGTCTAAAATTAATTCACTGGAGTAAACTGACAGATGCTAATGTCAAATAATGTTGCCATATTTATTGTAATAGTGATGCGTTCCGTTCGTTGTGATTCAGCTCATTCACACAATGTCAATAAGAACATTTATTCTAAAAAGTAATTAATTATAATATATAAGTTGCTCGGCGATTTTTCCAGGCATCCTTTTCCAGAGCCACCTCAATCCAACCTTTAGGGTACGCGTTTAGGCAAAACTTACGCAAAAAAAAACTGTCAAAGAAAACTTCCATATTTTCAAAGTTTGTGTAATTTAACCAACAATTTGCGTGATTCAAAAAAAAAATAAGGTTACCACATATAACATATGTCTCATATACAATTGTTATGCTTCTGTTATAGCTGTTGGTTCTCCTACAAATAAATAAATAACTACAATTACCAGCGCCTTTACTGACCATACAAAACAAACAGACAAACAAAACGAAAACTTTCTTACAACAGATTGCAGAATCGCCACACTTTTTTGCCACTCACTGAGATAGCTTCAAAGAAATCGTTCGGTTTTACTTCTTATTTTTTTAACCAACTATATAAACCTCGCAGTCTCCCTTTCTTGCTTATTGCGCGAATCACCATCAGCGAAAATGTATCGAGAAGTGTCCGTTTTAGTCACCCTAGTTGGAATTACCTGCGCTTCGTTACTAGACGGTGACATCGACTTGGTGGAAGGAGTGCGGTTAGCAAGAATACCAGTGACAAATTCTTTGGAAGATGAAGGGAGATCCTTTGGAGAGAATTCGCCTTTGTTCCGGATGGCGAAGTTCTTGGAAGGACATGAGCTGCACGTGAAGTTACCGAATTTGATTGAAAAGGATCGCGTCACGCAGTTTCTGGCTGATTCGCTGAAGGTCGTCGATGACAGCTATAAAGAGAATTCTGGTAAGTTCTGTGTTTTGTTACAAGTGCTTTTTTTGTGGTGAATATAGCAATCGTTTAGGAATTGCCGTACAATCATTTGGATATGTTCCAATAGTAATGAAGTGACTAAGTAATTCAATCGAAAAGTGCCACTGATAATGTACCAAACTTTCTATAGGATAATACTAGCTGACCCGGCGGAACTTCGTACCGCCTCAGATATTTTCTGTTATATTTTCCGATGTTTTAATGATTATTCTGCTATTCGAGGCGAAGACAAATCGAACAAATAAAAGATCATAAACATCGGTGCAGCCGTTCTTGAGTTATAAATGGTGTAACCAACCTGACTTTTTGTTTTATATACTAGCAGCGCCCCGCGGTTTCACCCGCGTAAGTGTCGATCCCGTGGGAATATCGGGAAAAAAAATATCCTATGTTCTTTCCCGGGATGCAATCTATCTCTCTGCCAAATTTTATCGAAATCCGTTTAGGCGTGAAAAGGTAACATACAGACAGACAGTTACATTCGAATTTATAATATTAGTATGGATTAATGATTGACTGCCTCGTTGGTCTAGTAGTCGCAAGGACGACTGCGTTCGATTCTCGGGTTGGTCAAAGTGTTATTGGTCTATCTGGTTACATGGGACCTAAATATAACTGGGAATATGTGGTTGTACTGTAGGTAAAGTGCACCTGTCTAACGCTTTGGATAATACAGGCGTCATCAAAATCATATAGAACATAAGATCTAGGTATGTTCGATATGATTTTACTACACACGTTTTCAACCATGAGTTTGAGGGGATCTCCCAGAGAATGTCTAAATAAATGGGCTCCTATTTAATCGCTGGGCGACCCCAACTTTGGCAAAAACCATAGTTTTTAGGATTCGGTAATTGCAAAGGAAAAAACGGAACCCTTATACGACTGGCCTGTTGGTCTAGTGGTCAGTGACTATGACTGCTATGCCGGAGGTCGTGGGTTCGATTCCCACCCAGGACAAATGTTTGTGTGATGAGCATGATCATTTGTTCTGTGTCTGGGTGTAATTTATCTATATATGTATGTATTTAGAAATATATAAGTATGTTTATCAGTTGTCTAGTACTCATAACACAAGCTCTGCTTAGCTTGAGACTAGACGGCGTTGTGTGATAGTTGTGGAATATTATTATTATTATCACTTTGTTGTCCGTCTGTCTGTCAAGACCCTTTATCTCAGGAACGCGTGGAGGTATCGAGCTGAAATTAAAACCATATACTCAGGTCTACGGTCCCTTGTAGCTGTTAAAAAATCAAACTTCTAAGTTAACGTAAAAAAGATACGGCCGTTTATGCCGCAAAAAACGCATATTTCGACACTCTCAAGGGAATCAAAATGTATAGAGTACTTCTCGTTAACCTAGAAACATAAAATTTTGCAAGATGCAAGGTCATGTAGCACAAGTAAAGGAAGGAAAAATCCGAAAACCGTAAATTTGTAGTTACATTAAAAAAAAAAACCCGTGTTAAAATATTTACATACCTACAATATTGTACGGAACCCTCGGTGCACGAGTCCGACTCGCTTTTGACCGGTTTTTTATTAGTCATTTACCAATAAACATTGCGTCCATCCAATATTAGATTTATATTCGGATCAAAAGAGACCCATATTTGGGACCAAAATAAAACCAGCATCAATTTTTCTTCATCATATTAATTTTTATTAATATTTATTTCCCTAAAACATAAAACTTCAAACAACAAACTGTCACTTAAAACGTCCGCAAAGCATAGCTGAACCAATTTCCGGTGGAATGCAATTTCCGCTTTCCATAAACGTTCACTCAAGCAGGTTGACTGACAGTAAAGTGATTGTACTTTTATAATGAACAGATTGCGGTAGGGAAATATTGTTTTTTTTTTATCTATGAGGAACCAAAATTGGGCGATTGATTGGCCATTCTCTGCCTGGTAAAGTTAGTAAGTAGACAATATTGTATAATCAGCCTATTGTTCCCACTGCTGGGACCCAGGCGTCCCTGTCTATGAGAGTGGAACATTCATTTATTTCAGGACAACCAACAAAGCATTACACCAAAAATACATGTTAAAATATACATTATTATTACATTTTATAGTGTAGCCTTAATTAAAGGCTGCCACGGCATGCGTTAAACATATGAGTAGGAAATGCAGTTACAAAGCATATTTAACTTATTTTTAGAGATTAAGTGAATGAGAAAGACAATAGAAACTATCTAATCTAACTAGCCTGAACAGCCGGTCGATTCTGTAAAAATCTCACCGTGAAAATATAGGTGAAGTGAGTTTGTTTTTGATAGGAATTGACACTATTGACAGCTCACTCCACGCTCACTTCACCGAAGTTTTCACGGTGAGATTTTTACAGAATGGCACCGCTGTCCCACTGCAGGGCAAAGGTCTCCCTCTCCCTTTTCCACACAATTCTGTCTTTTGCTAGTGCCGGCCAGTCCCTACGGTAGGAGTCAAGCTCGTCCCACCATCTTCGTCTTGGCCTGCCGCGATGGCGTCGTGCGTTTAGTGGGACCCAATCGGTGGTTGCCAAATAGAAACTACAATATAAATATTTCATTTTTAAGATAAAGCCTTCTGCAAGGCAGCCTTGACCATAATCCACCACGCAGGCAGATGCCACGGGTTGGTAGATGCCACATGTCTTCGAATTTTTGGTTCTAGTACATGCCGGTTTTCTCACGATGTTTCCCTTCACCGTTTTGAGAGCAGTGGTGATAAAATTATTTACACAAAGTAAAGCGCCTGTCTTGGTTCGTACCCATGACCTACGACTCGTAAGTTGGGGTCGTTACCGTTCAGCCACCACTGCTCTCATACAAGACCATATTTTGAATGGAGAATAATCGATATTTCCTGCGTGTATTTTACCAGACGGCCTAGTTAAAGTGACATTATTTAGTAGCGATAAGTCGATAACGATGGCTTTTTTGGAACTAGCAGGGGATCGAGGAGGGGGGGTGGAGGGGGCGTTCAGGGGATCAGACCGGAATAACTCGAGAAAACGATATGTTCTAGATGACCGATGTGTTATGTCATTGACGACAGGCATCGCACGTGATGATGATTGTCATAAAAATCGAAAAAGAGGCCCCAAAAAAAAAAAATTGCTTCGTCATAGCCTTTCCTTTAGTCACGCTACCTACGAACAGTAATCTGACTGCCTGAGTTGTGGTAGGGTCGTAAATCGCGCTGGACGTAAATCTTGGCGCTCATACACACGAGCGGCACGCTTCCACAGCATGCAGAGGCAACGCCGTCGACGCGTCTACGGCTGACGTCGACTAGTGTCGACGGCTGCAGTGGCAGTGCAGTGCCGTTGGCAACGTGCCGCTTGTATAGGTATACGAGCACTTAGTACGTCGTACTTTAATTGCGCTTTCATCCATCTCATCATTTTATTTGCACTTCTGTGAAGTAAACACAGGTCTCCCAATGACCGCTACAATTAATGAAATTTTAAATTGCTACTCCCCGCACACGTACTGGTGTTGCCCGTTGACGCTGACGTTCTTCTCTATTGAGATCTAAGTTTTGGAATGGACCACAAGCTTCAACTTTCTGACCAACTGACCGACTCCTTGATAATTCAAAAGTTTGCGTTCAGTTTGAATTCGAAACGCTATCTCAATATTGGCCCTTTTAGGACAAAATAGAATAGGCTTATGAAACACGAATCATCTTAGAGTGTCCATTTTCAAATGCGCCCAGCATAATATCAAATTTCGATGGAAAATTTATGGATGTAGGTGTAGGATTTAAACAGAAACTTGGCAAGCTAAACTTTGGGTCTTCGTGTATGAAGGTTGATATGAGATACGGTTCAGTTAATATTAGGTTAACTTATATATATAAAATACGCCTTATTTAGGTGCAATATCATACAGCTTCTATTTTAAATTAATTAACCTGGTTAATAAAATGTTTAAATGTAGATTACAAGTTCTAATTGGTACGTGTTAGTGGTGCTAAATAATAGTAAGTGTCGACAAAGCAAGTGGTTTTGATTCGCTTATTTTAAAGAACACAAGCATTGGTAGCCCTGTGGTGACGACTCCAACTAACGAGTTGTAGGTGGAGGATTCGAACCCATGCAGGCACTATACTTTGTGTAATTAATTTCATCACCACTGCTCTCAAAACGATGAAGGGAAACATCGTGAGGAAACCGGCATGTCCTAGAACCAAAAAATCGAAGACATGTGACATTACCCCGGCCCAGCGCAGATTGGTAATGTCACATGTCTCGCGGCGTGGTGGATTGCAGCCCACTTCCTCTCGAAGAGATGAGGCCTGTGTCCCAGCAGTGGGAAATTAATGTTCAATTTATAATTCAACATTAAGTTCCCATTTATATATTCCTATAGTGAGAACGATGTAAAAAAGACGTACGCGTTTAAAGCGTCCGAATAGAGAGTGCACCCGTGTTTACGTAAACACTTGTGCACTATAATATCTCCTGCGGTTAATCTCCGTTAAAATTGGCCACCGTGATCTAAATCGGTAGGAAGGCTAACAAACCAACCAACTTGCAGCGCCCCGCGGTTTCACCCGCGTAAGTTTCGATCCCGTGGGATATCGGGATAAAAACTATCATAATATCATTATGTGTTAATACAGGAATTAATGGTCTATCTATGTGCCAATTTTTATCCAAATCTGTTCAACGGTTTACGCGTGATTGAGTAATAAACATCTAAACATTTTCACTGTCACATTTATAATATTACTAGCACCCCGCGGTTTCACCCGCATAAGTTTCGATCCCGTGGGAATTGCGGGATAAAATGTAGCCTATATTAATCCAGGGTGTCAGCATACAAAATTTTAATTTTATCAAAATTGGTCCAGCCATTTCAGCGTGAAGAAGTAACAAATGTATAAACACACACATACATACACACACTCACAAACTTTCGCCTTTATGATATTAGTGTGATAGTAGGCTAATGTATTTTTTTTTCCCCGCAGTGACTGGAAGAGGCAAGGGTGGAGGCGGCGGAGGAACCGCGGCCCTGCTTGGTCTCATGTTTGCGAAGGCGCTTGGCGCCATTGGTATCGGTGGTCTGGGTCTACTGACAATGAAGGTAATACCCTATTATACTAGTAATGAAGGTACAATACGACCGACGTAACTTGACTAAGAACTTTCGCGCATGTTCTCTCACTCGCACTCGCCTCATGTCACCATTTGGTTCCTAAAAAATCTTACTGCGCCGCCTCCTGCGCAAAGTTCGGGCCCGCCAAGTTACGTCGGTCGAATACGACACAACATCCTGCACAAGGCTACTATACAATAGTATAGTAGCCTTGTGCAGGATGTTGTGATGGCACACTGTTTTGGTGGATACCTCTAACAGAGACGGCACGGTTGGTGCAGTGGCTTGCGTAAAGGCTAAAATACACAAGCTTGCTTTTAGCCTACTATTTTGTGAGTGTGCATGTGTAATTCTGTATTCCAGGGCTTTTTTTTTTAGGTGGGAAATTATCTAATTACTTCTCCCGCTCTGGGCGGAGCGGGTGGGCGTGTCAGACTTTTACTGACTAAAACCCACCCGTGTTCCTTCAGTTGCTTGTGCCAGGGGCCACGCTATCTCTTTCGAACCACCCGTGAGCCTGGCAGGCATCGGCCCTCGCGGACCCCGTCAGTTAGTGCTGACATCTCTTTGAGGCGCGCGTGGAACACAACGGACGGCGAGCTTGTATTCCAGGGCCGGAATTCCTATGCCCACTACTTCAAAACCACGTCAATTCCTTAGTTAATCACGCCATCTGCTATTAACGTATTCTCTATGAAACAATGGTGTGGTTTAAACTGCCAAAATACATGTCCGTACGGTTGACATTTCGATTCCTTTCCGTTAACATGACACGATATTGACGTTGTTTGCACGTGGTAAGATTTTGCAGGGAATAATACAGAATTGGGGCAGAATTGGGGATTGAGGGGCTTGTGGCTAAGTACCTAGTAACAGACGTACGGGTCGATCGATCAGGTTAAGCTACGTTTGCCGCCGTTGGTCCGTGGATGGGTTATCATCTTTACATACTAAGACCCTTCCGTGCCTCGGAAAGCACGTTAAACCCAGAGGGTTTCTGAGCAAGCATATGCAGGGCGAAAAGTTGATAGCTGAGTAGGATAGCGTCATGATGAGAAAACACCGAAAATATATTTGAAAAGTTTCTAATAGGAATCCCGTGGTCAGGAGTCCACTTTCAGATTTAAAAAAGGGCCAAAAATAAAATGATCTTTAGAGCCATTGATTTAGGTATGATCGTGTGCATTGCAGCTGGTCTAGTAGGAAAACACCAGTTTTTCGAACATTTTTTTTGTTATTGCCAAAATAAAAGCTTTTGTCAATACGAGAGCGTTACAAAATTAAATTGCAGTTGAACGATGCGAAAACTTTCGCACAACCGCGCGATAATGTACGCGTCACAAACTCGTCCTCGGGGTGTCGGAAATATTTTTTTTTCATTTTAGATCGAAATAGCTTTAGTATTTGATTTTATGACGGGGCTTATGGCTAAGAAATAACACCCGCACAGTTCGATAGATCAGGTTAAGTGACGCTTGCCACGGTTGGTCCAAGGATGGGTCGCCATCTTTACATACCAAGACCCCGCTGTACCTCGGAAATCCGTCTGTTATTCATGGATCCTTGACAGTCGTTACGGTCGTCAAAAGTCCAAAAGTCTGATAACCAGTCTTACAAAGGGGTATCGTATTACCCAATAACTGGCTTGTGGAGGTCAGATAGGCAATCCATGAAAAATACTGGTATTCAGCTGCATCCGGTTAGACTGGAAGCAGACCCCAACAGAGTTTCAAAAAGGCTAGGCAGATGATGATGATTTGATTTTATGACGTTCGTGTATGACCAGGGCCACTCCATAAGCAGGAAATCCATAGTATCGGCCGAAGTTACGGGCGTTTCTACTTCGTATCACTTACTAACGTAAGATTAGTTCGACGGCCGAACTAATAATGAATGACAACATGATTTGACAGCTGTCTCTACTCACGATGTGTTATTGCCCGTCCGAAATATTGAATTTGACACTTGTTTTGACGGATCATCTACTATCGGACGAACCTTTATCTCCATTGATGTACTTAGAGAATGAACCTGATGAACGTCCAAAATTCAGGGGCAATTCTCGTAATTTTAGGAATGTTCACAGTCTGATCTCAGTTCTGTCAAAAATACCTCTAATTTCCCTACATTTTTGAAATTGATTGTCGCTGAGATGAAATTGCGACTAGATTTTGTACGCTTTTAATTACCGGAAATTGCCCTTTTGATACGTTTGACTCGTGAACAGCGGAAGCATATCGAGTGGATGCGAATAGCTATGCTGGTCTGTCTTGCGTGAACAGACCCGAACGCGTCAGCGAGACTGCTGCACACATAACTACGTCTTGTTGAAGTGTACGAAGCTTAGTCTCTGTCGCCTACCTCCTCTCGAACCACCAAGCATGTATAGTATCTAGCACACGGACCGTCGGTTTTCTTCGTCACGCCGCGCGGACTGGCCCGCTTACCCGTAGTAATTACACACTTTTCCTAATTAAAATCACTGTGCAATCATTGTATTTTGTTACACTTATAAACACACTACATTTCCATGAACGTCTTTCGAGTGGAAGTGTTGTGTTGAAGAGATTACAGAAGAAAACAATCTGCTGTCCCTTGTTCCAACTATGTTGAGGTCGGCTCTCAGTCTTACCGCATGGAGATAAATACCAGTATTTTATATGGACGACTGCTTATCTGACCTCCACAACTCAGTTACTAGGTAGGTAAGACCGGTTGTCAGACTTTCGGGCTTCTGACTACCCGTAACGGCTGCCAAATATTTGCGAATGACACCGGGATCAACGGCTTAACGTACTTTCCGAGGCACGGAGGGGTCTCGGTATGTAAAGATGGTCACCCATCCACAGACCAACCAAGGGGTATCGTATTACCCAGTAACTGGGTTGTGGAGGTCAGATAGGCAGTCGCTCTATGTAAAACACTGGTATTCAGCTGCATCCGGTTAGACTGGAAGCCGACCCCAACATAATTGGGAAAAGGCTAGGCAGATGATGATTTTGTAAATTTGAGAGCGTTGTAGGCCTTGGAGACTATGGATTTGGAGTACATTTTCCATTTTATTAAGTACCTACTTGGTACATGTTGACAGGCCTACATTGTCTTGAAAACATTCTAAAAGCGTATTATTTTTTAAAAAGACTAACCGTGGAGTTTCTTGCTGGCTCTTCTCCATAGGAAACGACCAATTGGAACCGTGCACCTAGCTTCTGACGTTTCTTAAATGCCCATGTAGGTTTATGTGAAATAAAATATTGTGTTTATTTTTTATTGTATCTGTTTAGGTATCTTACCCACGGAAAAAGAAGGAAAGTTCTAGAAAAAAATAATAAACGTTTTCTTTCCATCTCCAGGCTCTAGCTGCATCAGCTCTCGCCCTCATGCTGGCAGCCATCGTCGGAGTCAAGAAACTCCACTCCCATGAAGGAGGAGAAGACCACCAGGTCATCTACGCAGGTCACCACGGTCACCATAGACGAAGGAGAGATGTCAGTGACGTCACACCACTCCCTTATAGGGGGTGGACGCAGTATGAGGGTAGTTCGTAGGGTAGATAAGTTTTATTTATTTGTGGGTGTGTATAATTTATTGAAATTATTTATTAAATTATTGTTTTTTTTTAATATTGTGGTGTTTTATATTGGTTTTCACAATTTAATAAACGTAAACAAAAACAGTTTTAGAAAATTATCTGCGACGTTTTATTTTTTAAATGTCGTAGCGTCTTGCTCAGATAGGAGCCTTTTGGCTTCGTATAGCACTTTCCGTTTCATTTTTCTTTTTGTTACTTTAAAAAACTGGCCAAGTGCGAGTTGGACTCGCACACGAAGGGTTCCGTACCACACGGCAAAAACGCCGAAAAAAGGAAGGTTGGTTGTATGGGAGCCCCCCTTAAATATTTATTTTATTTTAATTTTATTATTTATTATTAAAGTAAAAATACAACTGAGTATTTTGTGAATATTTCAAGTGCCTACCTGTTGCCATTATTGATATCGAGCAAAAAACGACAAAAAAAACGCGTTTGTTGTATGGGAGCCCCCCTTAAATATTTATTTTATTTTGTTTTTAGTATTTTTTGTTATAGCGGCAACAGAAATACATAATTTGTGAAAATTTCAACTGTCTAGCTACAGCGGTTCTTGAGATTCAGCCTGGTGACAGACTGACGGACGGACGGACAGACAGCGAAGTCTTAGTAATAGGGTTCCGTTTTTACCCTTTGGGTACGGAACCCTAAAATAGAATGTAATTTGGTTTTTTATTTAAGACTGTGTTTAGTTTAGTTTGTGATCTTCCTGTACGAGTCTCAATAAATACTTTTTCTTTGTTCCATCTTCAAAATGAAGGACTGCCGTAATTTCCATCACAATACACTCAGTTTCCCAGTCACGTACCTACTATTCTTCTCTTCGTTGGAATGTAATCACGATTGCTAACACCCATTGGGGATAAATTGGTACAAATCGATGGATGCTCTAGGATTTACAAGTGGATGTTTTGATTCGGTATGCCCAGTTTACACGGCGGCGGCGATGACCAGTACGATATTTTACGATATTCAGTTGGTGCGTCGACATCCCATTATTCGTACTGAATATAAATGCAGTTTATCATGTCCATGTGATCCCAAAATGACCTATAATATATATAATATATATATTCCACAACTATCACACAACGCCGTCTAGTCTCAAGCTAAGCAGAGCTTGTGTTATGAGTACTAGACAACTGATAAACATACTTATATATTTCTAAACTAGCTTCTGCCCGCGACTTCGTACGCGGATTCTGTTGCTAATGCCAGCGACAACGGGGTCGTCAAAATCGAAGATCTGAAACGTCTGATGTCAAATTCTAAGAGCCCGGGGACGGGAAAACGGCTTGATGCGCGAGACGATTCGAGACGTTCCAGATCTTTCATTTTTGTAAGTCAACAGGAAATGCCCATCAGACTAAACAACTTTTGCTAAAACGTCATTCCTATAATTATGTTATAGTGTCGCTGGGCTTTGGAGTTCCACAACAGGTGTTCCAGATCTTCAAATTTATTCTCACAGCAGAAAATGCTCTTCACGTGGAATATTTTTTGCTATGCGATGCAGCTCGTCCTGAGGTCGACACCCGCAGCCTTCAGTGTCTGCCCCTGCGAGTTATTTATTGTCATGGCGAAGCACACGCTCACAGGAAACTGCACGTGCTTGAATTGAAAGGGGTAATTGTGGCCGGGTGTCACTATTGCCAGGATCGCCCAGAGGACACGGTGGAGCACACGGTGGAGGTCTGCCCCGCTTGGGCGGAGTACCACCGTGTCCTCGTAGAGGCGCGTCCGGCCCTGGTGCAAGCTATGGTCCGGGGCGAGAGGGAGTTGGAGGCAGTCACCTCCTTCTGCGAAGCAGTCATGCTAGCGAAGGAGGTGGCGGGACGGATGAGGGAGAAAGCCTCCCGTCCCAGCCGCCGCGTGAGACGCTCCGGGCGTCGGGAGCCACGGGACGACTCCCGGCCACCGTAGGCGCGGGCCTGCGGGCGGAGAGTAATGGGCAGCTCACCGTCCGATCAGGACCAAGCCCGTGCCGGACGGCGCGTACGTGTTCCACGCGCGCCTCAAAGAGATGTCAGCATCGAGGGCCCGAAGCCTGCCGGGTCAGCGGGATTGTCCGAAAGGGTTACCGCTGGCCCCGAACATAAAGGGCTAAGGAAGGAACACGGGTGGGTTTTAGTCAGTAAGAGACAGTCCCTTCCGCTCCACCCAGAGCGGGAGGGGTCATTTGATGATTTCCCATCCGAAAAAAAAGGGTAATTGTGGGGAATCAGTGGTATACGTGGTATAAACACTGTCTCGCCGACACCACAACCCGTTAGAATTTCCGCCTCAATGATATTTCTCTGCAGCGAGACGACTTTGAGCCGGGTCCCATTGCACAGTTTCGGTGGAGTGAGATTCCGAAGAAGCATAATTGGGACACCGACCTTTAGCTTAATGGTGTGCGCTGGTAGTCCACTTGCACTGAGGGAATTGAGAAATTCTACGGGGTATTGAGTGGCGTCATCTTGGTCGACAACAGTGTTTATTGAAGTCACTTCATATCCCTCAATTTCCGCGAGAATGCATTCATTGATCGCTGAAGGTTGGTCGTTTCTGGGTGTTAAAATGACTCGTTCACGTCACACCCAAGAATTATCTTGGTGCGGTATCCTATTGATGTCCCCGTACCAGGCGAATCAAATCATCTAAGGTGGACACCACTCTCCCAAGTATCTCAGGTAGAACCACCTGGCCACCGTCTACTGGTAGCGTTCCCTCACCCAATTTTAAGAAAAGATCAGAAAATTCTTGGGCGTGTACATTCCCGCCAAGCTGTGCTCTCATATTCATCGTTAAGCGCAACCTATGAATATGTGGCCATAAGAAAGAGCATTTCAACGAAGCATTCACCTCATCAGCCCTAGTTCCTCGCGTCACCACAGGCAGCGTTTGTCGGAAATCGCCGTTTAACAGAACTGTAACGCCACCCATCATTTGCTGGTTCCTGCGGATGTCCTACAAAGTCCTGTTTACCGCCTCTACTGCTTTTCTGTTCGCCATAGTGCATTCATCCCACACGGTTAAAGAGCAATCTTTAAGCACGCGCCCTTTGTCACTGTTGCGTGACACTCCACAAACAACAAATGCGCTTGGTAAGATATAACTTAGAACCAAAAGTTTGACTTGACTTTATGATAGTGTAGCTTGTTGTACCACCAATCAATCTGTTTATTAATATTGGTGTGAAACTCCCCATACAAGTAGATAGGACATGTAAAGTTCTCAGATTTCATAACAGTATCGTTCCTAATGCACATAAAAAATGCAAAAACTAAAAAAAAAGAATTTTACGATTTTTTAAAACAATAACAGTTTTTTTTTATAACCCGGGATTTGAACTCGCACCATCTATTGCGGTAAACGGTCGCCTGACCTTACCGCTAAATTCCCTGTTGACATATGGTTGAAATAGCTGTTCCCTTGCAATTTATAATATTACTGCTCCGCTCCTTTATAAAAATAGCGTGATTGTTATGTTTCCAGGGTTAATTTTTTATTAATTAAATAAATAACATGTCATTTTGGGCATTCAATTATTTTGTGCATTCAATTACGAACCAAAACCTTTTAAAATCAATATTGCTTACCTCCCATAACATACGGCGTGATTATATGTAGCCTAAAGCCTTCCTTGGTTTACAAAGAACATTTTAGCTGAATTTCAATTCAATCTATCCAGTAGTTTTGGCGTGAAGCCTTACCATACACACAGACAAACAGACAAACAGACAAACAGACAAAAACTCTAAAAAGTCACTTTTTGTCATCAGTTACGTTTTTCTAACAAAAGCCACTTATTTTTTCTCGAAAATTCTCAATGTACAGTTTTTCTTTCGTTACTGTTTTATTATATGTATAGATACATACATATATAGATAAATTACACCCAGACACAGAACAAATGATCATGCTCATCACACAAACATTTGTCCTGGGTGGGAATCGAACCCACGACCTCCGGCATAGCAGTCATAGTCACTGACCACTAGACCAACAGGCCAGTCGAACCTATGTACAGTCACGAGCAAAAGTATGTATACACTTGGCTTTATTCAAAGGCGATTTTCTCCTTTATTTTTGAATGAAATTTTATAATATTAGGAAAATAGTATTTACGAACCAATAGGTTTATGTCATATTTCAACGTTGCATTCGTTATTTCGTAAAAAAATCGCAATTGAAAGTTGGCAAGTGTTGACATGTTAGTGCTCGTGACTGTACACAGTAAAATAACATACTTATCATCGTTGTGTCAACAGGGCCTTAGGCACTTAATTTCCCAATCAACTTTGAACCTTATAATTTAGCGATAAAGTTGAAAATCTATTAAATAAATTTGACAGATTGTAGTAGCTTGATGTGCTGGCGTCTGTACACGGCACGATTTTTTTACGGTACGGCGTATAAACTGCGCCGTAGAAAAAACGTGTCCTTCAACAAGCTTCCATAGTGATACATACAACACTGACGACCGTGCCTACACACGACGTATAAACCGTAGTTTTTCACGACAAAAAAAACGTGTGAGGGGGAGAGTCAACACAAAAATCTGATAAATGTATTTTGCTACCTCTTATAGAATGACGCAAACTTATGCAATATTATTATGTGCGTAACTGTAATAAAATGATAGGTAATAATTAAGTTGTTAAAAGTGAGACTTCAGTTCAAATCTTTGAGAGCCGGAGACAAAAGTCGACGAAAGACTTGTGTCAGTAGATATACTTTTAACAGACGAGAAAGAGAGAGTCTTGTATCGACTTTCAAAGTGACTTCGAAAGTCAGTAGACTTTATCATAATTTCTTTACAAAGATCTTACTATAAAAAAAACTCAGCCTGGCGCAATCCACTACTGGACATAGGCCTCTCCCAGACTGCACCACACCGCCCTGTCCTCCACCTTCTCCATCCAGTCAGCCACACGGTCCATCTATCTGGGAGCGTCTCACACTACGCTTGCCGATACGCGGTCTCCACTCCAGGACTCATCTGCTCCACCGGCCACCGGCCATTTGACAAACATAACCAGCCCACTGCCACTTTAGTTTGCTTACTCTGCAAGCCATGTCGGTTACTCCGGAGACCTTACTAAATAAGTAAAAAATGTATTATCTTGAATGAGTTCAGCAAAAATAAAGACCATAAATATAATAATGTATAAAGAACCACTAACTACGAAAGAAAAAAATAAAGCAGTATCTCGTTTCTCTCTAAAGAATTTTATAATAAGCCAAACAAAAAACTTAAAATAAGTAAATAAACAAAAAAGGTCTAAAACTTTTCTCTCGAACGGCCGATACACTTTCACATGTTTTAAACGATTTTCTTTTATTTTTAAAAGCCTTTCACCAGACAATTGTTACTGTCCGTTCACAGATCATTTACGTCTGATTTTGCATCACTGTCCAATTCACAGTGATCTTTATTCTCATTCTAATAAGGTAGCTGTTGCGTTGCTACCATTAACAGGTCTGTCAAAATCATTGTGATCTTTATACTCGTCACATTACGGATTATGTTAGGCTGCTGCTATCACAGGTAAAATAACTGCGAATGGACTTTACAAAATGAACAAGACTGAGTTATGTCAATGTAGTTGCGACATTTTGGGAACATAGTTAATTGATGCAATAGGTGAATTGTAAGATGATGTCTTTTATGGTGGCTCGCCAAGTTTAAACGATCCACCGACTAAGCTTTTCTCCTGTGTCGTGACTGTCGTTAATGTCATACTAAGTACTATTATATGAAGGCCAATCACCGAAATAAAACACGTTCAAAATCTGGTCGTAATTTCATCTTAGCGACAATCAGAGTCAAAAACTTGTAAAAAGATGTAGGGAAAAATAGAGATTGAGTTCGTAAAATTACGAAAATGGGCCCTCTGGACTTGGATAAGGGGCCCACATTCTGTCTGGAAACTATCAAATAACTTCTCCCGCTCTGGGCAGAGCGGGAGGGCGTGTCAGACTTTTACTGACTAAAACCCACCCGTATTCCTTCAGTTGCCTGTGACAGGGGCTACAGTATCTCTTTAGAACAACCCGCGAACCTGGCAGGCATCGGCCCTAGCGGACACTGTCAGTTAATGCTGACATCTCTTTGAGGCCGTCGACCCGGGCGTGGTCCTTACCGTAGGTGCGGGCTTTCGGACGGCGAGCAATGGGCAGCTCGCCGTCCGAAAGCCCGCGCCTACGGTGGCCGGGAATCGGCTGTCAACTCCTCTGTCTGTAGGCCTTACCAATAGTTTCCCATTCGTGATTTGAACTGTTGCAATTTGCAGCACAGAAGTCTATCTGTGAGTCAATGCGCCAACATGTGCAAATCACCGAGGGCATATTCTGTTTGTTAGCCATAAGTACAAATAGTTTTCCGTCCGCTAATCGAACTGATTTTTATAAATACATATTTTTATTTTTACTTTTTTTTTTATAATTAAGTACTACTAAGCTATGGTATGGTCCTGGTTCTGGCAGGCACGACTTTCATGAGAATTACCTAGGCACTTACAGCAATTATTTAATATAAATTTGGGGCATCAAATAATATTTATTTTATTATTTATTCCAGTTCGAATTCAATAGTCATAGTTAAGACAGGACAACGTCTGTCGGGTCAGCTAGTTTAATACCTATAAATTTAATTATAGGTACAGTCACGAGCACTAATATGTCAACACTTGGCAACTTACAATTGCGATTTTTTCGTGAATTAACGAATGCAACTTTGAAATACGACACTTTATACAGACCTATGGGTTCGAAAATACTTTGTTCGTAATAACATAAAATTTCATTCAAAACTAAAGGAGAGAGTCGTCTTTGAATAAAGTCAAGTGTATACATACTTTTGCTCGTGACTGTACTGGAAGTGGTGTTGTCTATCAAGCTCTAAAGCCTAATAGATAATGGTCACAGATACATAATATTTATCAAACAGCCCACTTAGGCCAGTCCACCAAAAACTAAAACTTGAGCTAAATAAAAAAGTGGCACGCCATCTATTAGCGTTTAGATGTACTAAAACAACTGTACCGCTAAGTAGAGTGTAGAACTTTCTCCTTTCTCGCACTTTCCTTGTGTCCCACTGGTTATACTTAACTTTTCAAAGATGGCGCTCTTACGACTTTCACTTTAGCAGTTTAGTAAGCATGCCATCTTGACATAACCGAGGAAAGCACAAACTCTTCCACTGTACTGTACTTTCTCTTCACGTACTTTCGAAATTATTTCATAGATGGCACTATGATAGTTTTTATCAGTTTGACGTCCTATTCTGTAGGTGCTACTCTCAAAGTGGATCATTCTGTAATGAATTAATGATGCAAGCATTATTAATTGTTAATTGTAGACAGTTTGTAGCGAAAATAAAAAATCACTTCACTGCATTGAATAAAAATGAATAATTTTGTAGGTAGACCAAATTTTAGGTAAATATTAAATGTATACCTATTATAAAAAAATCTACGTCAGAGGCCTTAAGTGTGCTCTTAGTAAGTGTCTATCTACACTAATAATAAAGATGATCCGTTTGTTTCAAAGCGCTAATCTTTTGAACTACCAGTGATATTTGTTTCTTTTTTTTGCACTTGATAGCCCAGTTCTTGAGGAAGGTTATAGGTTAGTTAACATTTCGCTATGACCCTGAGGAGTTGATCAAAGAGGAAAAAGTAAAAAAGATCGCTAGCGCAGGCGGGCGATGTGATGCGACGCGGCGTGTCGGGGAAGCAGGCACGCGGACGAAGTCGCGGGCAGAAGCTAGTTATTAATAAGAAAGGTCGTTATGAGGGGTTCACAATCACATTGCATTGCACATAGGTACCTATAGACTTACTAACAAATGTAGTTTTTAGAGTTCCGTACCCAAAGGTTAAAAACGGGACCCTTTAGACTCTATTGTCCGTCTGTCAGATATCTATGGTCTGTCACCAGGCTGTATCTCATGAACTGTGATAGCTAGACAGTTGAAATTTTCACAGATGATGTATTTCTGTTGCCGCTATAACAACAAATACTAAAAATAAAATAAATATTTACGGGGAGCTCCCATACAACATACGTATTTTTTTCAGCGTTTTTGCCTTGTAGCACGGAATCCTTCCGACTTCCCGTCCCGTCCGACTTGCACTTGGCCAATTTTTTTTTTTTTAAATAGCATAGATAAAGAATTCATATACACGTAGCACGCGTACAGCCCCGCCTGATATCAAAAGTGAAGCTTACATTCATCCCACATACATGGCGTAAAGCAGGTTACTGACGTGTAGTGATGCATCTTACTCGATATCTCGATAGACTTGACAACCAACTTGTTTGTTTAGTCTAGCTTGGGGCTCACTGGCGAACAATAGATACTTTGTAATCTAGTGGTGCCAAAACGTGGACACTGACAGTCGGGCTGGTCCACAAATTGAAGGTAGTTCAGCGCGCTATGGTGCAGGCTAAGCTCGCAGTTTCTCTAAAGAATAAAATCAGAAACGAAGTTATCTGGAAAAGAACCGGAGTTACCGACATAGCTTGCAGAGTAAGAGAGATGGGACTAAACCCTATTAATAAAAGTCTTGTGTCGATATTCTTAGAGTTTTTTCCTGCACATCACTAGACAATACAGGAAGTAGGCATCGCTGCAGTATGTAAAACTATGTCACAAGGTGACAGATGTGATCGGATGATTCGACAAAAAAGGCACATCCTCAACACACACACATACATACATGGTGTACATAATAAAGAGTATTTCTATTCTATACATATTATGATATGAACTTCACTTGTTAATGCTGTGAAGTTCTATCCATACTATAATATTATAAATTCGAAAGTAACTCTGTCTGTCTGTCTGCCTGTATACCTTATCACGCCTAAACCACTGAACGGATTACGATAAGATGCTGATTGCCCTTCTGGTTGCCCTGAATGTGATGTGTTTGCGGATGAATGGAAATTAAAATTATTTAATTATTAATTAAAATTATGCGTATAATGTCTGGTGTTCTTCTGTAAGAGAAAGTATGCAAGGGAGTCCACGGTTCCATGTTAGTTTTAAATTATATTATTGTGAACGTAATTATTGTCTCTATGTTAATTAATGTAATTTGTTTTTTACCGTTTTAATGAACTATAAATAAATAAATAAAATTTTGCAGAGAGCATCCCGGGGAAGGACATAGGATAATTTTTATCCCGATATTTCCACGGGATCGACACTTATGCGGGTGAAACCGCGGGGCGCTGCTAGTAATTTATACATGGTCAAATTAACTAGATAAACTCCACAGACGTGATGGGTGTCCTAAACCTAAACAAAAAAAAAAGATTTTCTCAACTCATACTTCAAGTAACATGATTACAAGCGGTCGCTGACCCCAAAACAAAACCATCAAATCTTTTTAGGGTTCCGTACCCAAGGGGTAAAAACTGGACCCTATTACTAAGACTCTACTGTCCGTCTGTCTGTCTGTCTGTCACCAGGCTGTATCTCATGAACCGTGACAGCTAGACAGTTGAAATTTTCACAGATGATGTTTTTCTGTTGCCGCTCTAACAACAAATAATAGAAACAGAATAAAATAAAAATTTAAGGGGTAAACGTGTTTTTTTTCGGCGTTATGCCTTGTAACTACAAGATTTTTCCGGTTTGTCCGCTTTCCCTCTACAAAGTAGGCCTAGATATTACCCATGGAAGGTGAAGATTTCCCGACGGCCGGACATCCTGAAGTGGATAGAGGAAGCAGCCATTATGAGAGAAGCGGCGCACGCGGCTGCAGGCGATCTGCCCTGGTTGGTACAGGCGAGCCAAAAACGCATAGGTATGCGGAACTTGCCATGCAATACTGTAGGTATTTTATTTAGAGTCTCTTGCATAGGGACGTCATCATTTCAGCCGAAAGACGTCCACTGCTGGACGTAGGCCTCCCCCAAACATCTCCACTTCGACCGGCTCTGTGCTTCTCGCATCCAACGGGTTCCTGCGGCCTTCACAAGGTCGTCGGACCACCTTGTGGGAGACCTTCCGACGCTACGTCTTCCGGTACGCGGTCGCCACTCTATAGGGACGTAAATTAGGTGAAATAAGTTTATTTTTGTTAAATGGAAATTATTTTATTTCGTTATCCTATATTGTGTCCCACTGCTGGGCAAACGCCTCCCCTTTTTCCTTTCCTGTACCCTCCCTGTCTGTAGGTTCCTGTCAATGTTAGCTGTGCAAACCTCGTTAGATCTTCACACCAGCTTCGCCGTGGTCTACCTCGACGGCGAATTTTATTTTTGTCATGTATTTAATACCATGATGACAATTATTTAGGAATAATTTGGTTAGTGACCTACGAGATTTTTCAGTAAGTTGTGTTACGCATAGTTTAGCGTTTAAAATTAACCCCTTTATTCATAAACATTACTTAAAGTTAAGTAGTGATTAACGACTGTTTAACCATATATTTTTGACGTTGAAACGTCACTCTAATCATCGTTTATAAATTTAATAAACTCCTAGGTTATTAATTTGTCAGTAACGTCACTTCCGCAGGAAATTAGTTGTAGTACTTTCATGTTTGTTTGAAGTATTTAGGTTGTAATTACATAATTACAGACACACGAGACATGTTAGCTCTCTCTGTGATGGCAATGCATCTGTGATGCCCATAGATATAAGATTACTAGCAGCGCCCCGCGGTTTCACCCGCATAAGTGTCGATCCTGTGGGCATATCGGGATAAAAACTATCCTTTGTCCTTCCCCGGAATGTAATCTATCTCTCTGCCAAATTTTATCGAAATCCGTTCAATGGTTTTGACGTGAAAAGGTAACATACAGACAGAGTTACTTTCGAACTTATAATATTACTAGCTGCGCCCCGCGGTTTCACCCGCATAAGTGTTGATCCCGTGGGAATATCGGGATAAAAAGTAGCCGATATGTTAATCCAGGGTGTCAGCTACCTCCATACAAAATTTTATCAAAATTGGTCTAGCCGTTTGAGCGTGAAGAAGTAACAAACATATAAACACACACACAGATAGTAATAGTGTGGATATCTCTATGATGATGCCACTAGTACTGCAGATGTATGCAGGCGGCATGTGTGTCGACAGCTTGTTACCACGACTGTACCAAGCTAGTATCGTCACTGGCCTTGTTGCGTTAGAAACTTAGCTCTATATACTTATAATAAGCTACTACACTACTAGGCTATAGCCACTACGTAAGTAGTCGTAAACTTAGCTGGAATGTCGATTTCCTAGCCTGTAGGCTTCGTAGCTTTATTACTGGGTAGGCCTCCGTGAATCAAGTAAGTGATTTTGATGGTAGATTAATAGAAGGTCTATTACTATTGATTCTATGGAGTGAGAATACCCCAACTGGTGAAAAAAGTTCTTAAGGTGCCACTAGTCGATATTTTTTCCATAAAAAATTCGGGGGGGGGGGGGGGTATCTCCACTGTTTGACATTGTGCATCCAAAGTTAAACATGTTTTCGTTTTCAATTATTATTAACTTTGTATCGAAACAGAATAGTAAAATAAAAAGTTATGAGCCAACAAAGATTCGTTGTAATTGATTTATGCAGTGGTTTTTACTTAAAACTCGATTTTCCAAAGCACTTTTCGATTTTTTACGCGTCTATCAGTTCGGAACGGTGCTTCTGTGCGTGAGAACTAGACGTTATGCGTGTAGACTAGCATCTAACTGCTCATTACTGATACTAGCTCTGTCGGACACGAAGCCAGGTGAGACAGCGTGCTTTTTGGCCATGACCGCCAGTGAGTTCGAGCTCGCGACTAGTTTACTCTTAAGTTTGAAACTCACTCAAATCGATGCGCTATTATTGTGAACTTATGCACTAAAATAATATTTCGGCTGGTCAGAGTTACAATACAAAATGGTTATTTGGCAAAAAAGGAAAGGTGTTGAACAGACGGTAAGCTGCGGTAAGATATTTAACGAAATTAAGTAAGAAGTTTCTAGGTACTCATCACGATGTTTTGTTTGATCGTTGACCCTCAAACTTAGCAAGGCTTATATATATCTCAAACAAAAATACTATAACAGGAGTCGTAGTAATTAAAAAAAATGTTATTATGTGACTTTACAAAAATAGAAAATTAACTATGAACGCAATTCTTATTGTAACCCTTTCACTGGCACAGCACACGCATAAAAGTCATCTAAATTCGGATAACACTTTCCACAAATCCGAAAACCGAAACACATGAATTATTATTCTACAATCGTTGCCTATCCAAAATAGGTGCCGTTTAGTTCGATCTATTGAATGTAAATTGGCTTATCCTAGGGCGGCATACCATCACATCTGAAAATAGAGATTTGAAGGTAAGTAAAAGGGTCATGGAGTTTCTTGCCCATTCCGCTCAACTGTTGAAATATTGAAAAAATGTTTTTTTTTTTTGCGAAAATCAATCTCATTGAAAGACATCATCTGTTATGTTTTTGAAAATAAAAACCATGCAAATGCCATCTAAATTTATTTACATACAAAATTAGAAGCGTAACAACCATGCGTAATTCAAATTCGTTACCAAATTTCTCAATTACTCCAGAAAAAAAAAGAAATGAAATCAAACCGACATCTAACACTCATCACGACACTCCATTTGATGCACCATCACACACACGATATAAATTTGTAGGCAATTTACTTTGAAAGTGCGTCGTAGAGCGATTTACCTCGAAACATACAAACCGGACGCTGCGCGAGCTCGCGGATATTTATACGAGTCTATGTACGCGAGCATATGTATGTAGTGCTAACTTTTGAATTGCGAATGGAACGTGGTGTATGAGAGTTTGAGCTATCTGTCTTTCGGGTTCCGTGCACACAAGTCACAACTTGATAAAACGTTTTCAAAGGGGTGAATGTCGTAATTTTAAAGTTCTTTTGAATAAATAAAAATTTGGCACCGGCAAAAACCGAACAAAATATTTTACATAAAATAAAATAAATTAGGAGGGATTTGATATTGTGCTTTCATAATTTCTATAAATGAGTCTGTCATTTCTTATACTTAAATAAAATCATTTCTCTTTTTCGGGCTCTCGAAAAATATCTATACCGAAATCTGAAATACGAGTATCTTAACAGTTTCGTATATTTGCAACCACATTTAACATTTTTGACTTTTCCATCACCGTTATGAATGTCACTTTGTCTCAGTCTGGTCTACATTTTACTCATGCTTGCGGTTACTCAACCTTCTTAAGTAACATTCCACAGCCACCAACGTGCACCAACTGTGCCTAAAATCCATAAAAAACAAACGAACAACGAAAGTACACATAACTTTCAAAAACAAGTGAATGGTGCGTAAACACATTGTGATTCGGAGACACGCGTGACGACCATACCAAGTTGATGTCGGTAATTTGACATAGATTTTATTCTTACACATTGGCAACGTATGGAGGAATGCAGGTCAAGTTCGAAGCAAAAGTAAAGAATGTTCTGCAGGTTGAAGTGAACTGCCCCATTTTGTTCAGTTCGTAAGTTCGCTTTCACTGCATGCAATTGCATGCATTAAAATAGCCTGCACGAGAGGCGATACTTAAATATACGTTCGGCATTCCCCGGGCAGTCAATTCTGATGTCACCTTACTCACTAATATTATTGGTGAAGAAGAAAAACTACATGAAATAGCGTATTGTGAAGAAGCAACAATCAGAGACCACTTTTGTGAGAAAAGTTAAAATGAGCAAATGGAAAATGCCTGCCGCGTATCAGATAAGTTGTCGGCTATGAGAACCACAGAATGGGTCCCATTGAGCGGTAGGAGACACTGTGGTAGACCAAAGCAAAGATGGCGGGTCGATGCCTACCGAAAGCACTGGCCCAAAATTGGCAGACAACAGAATTGTGCGGACAACGGAAAAATGAGCTTTTGCTCTAAAGCGGCAAAACACAAGCTAGATAGTTTGACATAAAATAATCAAAAAGATTAAACACACGTAATCTTACTATAAGGTTCTGTAAGAAGTAGATACAATTTGTTTCACACATCTCGCAAAGAATTCGACAAAACCCCGCAACGCTCATAATCTAGTCGTTAAACTGTTTGCTTGCTCCACACACTAATGACATGAATCAAGTTCAAGAGAATCCGATACCATCGTTCTCATTCAAATGAATTAATAACAGAGCGTCTATTGTTTTACTTTTTATCTGACCTGACGAGCTCGAAGGTGACCTAGGCACAATGTAGTGTGGAGCACCTAATTACTGACAGACGAGTTCCCGTGACACGGTCTAGGTTGTGGTAATTGACTGTGAGAAATTATGTGTGCACTCGAGGCGGAGGGAATTTCTTGTAGTAGATTCTGATGATTCATCATACTATTCAATTAAAAAAAAGACAATCTGCCTAGCCTTTGCCAAACTATGTCAGGTCGTTTCCAGTTTCCAAGTGACCCCAGGGAAGACGGTGGCACAGTGGTCACGTGCTGTCGTGCATAGCGAGGCTCAGGGGAGGCCCCTATACAGTCTCCCCAGCGATGTGCCTTACAGGCGTTGCACGGGGGTTCCGGAATTGGTCTTTTAACACCGGGGTAGTTTTAGTGAGGTAAAAATCCCACACTTCCCGACCTCGGACCTCGGACCTCGGACCTCGGACCCGGAGGTCGGGTGCCTTTTTTGAAGGTTTCCCCCCGACAACAAAAAAAAGGCCGCTTCCAGTTTAACCGAATGCAGCTGAAGTATCTTACATGGAGCGACTGCCTATCTGACGTCCACAACCCAGTAACACGATACCCCTTGGTAACACTGGTTGTCAGACTTTTGGGCTTCTGACTACCCGATAATCAAGAAATTGATAATAGGTGGATTGTGTTTTCGAACCCACATGTTGTTCGTCACCAATCCAGCATCGAACCGCGAAGCCACAATGACTGGTAAATAAATGATAAATGATAAATGATTTTTATTTCTGTAAGTAGGTTTGTACAAACACTTTTACACGTCAATCATATGTTTTTTTTAAACTAGATGAGGTCGGCGTTTCCTAACTGACTATTCTGAGAAGAAAGGCCGAAACAAACTCAGAAGTCACAGTCTCTTTTAAAGTCCAGACAAAATCTTGGTCAGATCGTGTGAAGACCATGTAGATTGGTGTCTGAAATGGTCTTTTGAGGAAAGAACCACACAGATTGAGCGGACCTGTCCAATCAGTGCACGCATTTGTCAAAAATCGTGCAGCTCAACTCAGAACTTGAGGAGCTCAACGATTCGACGAACAATACCAAAGACAGGACATTTGGGTAGGCCGCATAAACTACTCAAACTGCCAGATCATGATTAAAACTAAGAAGGAGAAAAGAAATGACCCACATAGTCCTCACATTCACAATAATTAAATAAGAAATAATAATAAAAATTACTTACAAAGTAAATATTCATGTCATTGTCTAAATAAAATTCATCAATGTCAATGTGTATATAAAAAATCCGGACATAATCTTTGAGGACCATGTAGATTAGTGTCTGAAATGGTCTTTTGAGGAAAGAACCACACAGATTGAGCGGACCTGTCCAGTCAGTGCACGCATTTGTCAGTAACCGTGCAGCTCAACTCAGAACTTAAGGAGCTCAACGATTCGACGAACAATACCAAAGACAGGACATTTGGGTAGGCCGCATAAACTACTCAAACTGCCAGATCATGATTAAAACGAAGAGAGAAAAAACAAAAAATTACCCACATAGTCCTCACATTCACAATAATTAAAATCATATAATACTTTGTACAGTAAATGTACATGTCATTATTTAAGTAAATAGATACTTAAAAAAAAAAGAAAATTATTAAAGTGTAAAATAGCAAAAATAAAAACAACATTCTAAACCTATTGGAGCAGCTCAATCCCAAGCCTTTTTGTCCTCAATATAGTCTTTTACAGTATAATAGGCTTTCTGACATAGTTTTCGCTTTATAAAAGATTTGAATTTATTAAGGCCTAGTTCTTGAATGTGGCTAGGAAGTTTATTATAAAAACGTATACATTGGCATCTAAACGAGCCACCTATTTTTTTGAGCCTTGTTGTAGGAACAACAAATTTGTGTTTGTTCCTAGTATTTATGTTATGGATATCACTGTATTTTTTAAACAGATTAATATTTTTATGTGCATACAAAAGATTATCATAAATGTACTGAGAAGGCACAGTCATTATATTAATCTCTTTAAATTTGTCTCTGAGGGAGTGTCTGGGACTTAATTTATAAATGGAACGAATTGCCCTTTTTTGTAAAATAAAAATTGTCTGAATATCGGCGGCATTTCCCCACAACAGAATACCGTACGACATCACACTATGAAAATAACTAAAGTATACTAAACGGGCTGTCTCTAAATCAGTTAAATCACGAATTTTCCTAACGGCATATGCTGCAGAGCTAAGTTTTTTTGACAATTTATCTATATGGGGGCCCCATTGAAGCTTGGCATCCAACGTTAAGCCTAGGAATACTGTGGTATCTTCAGGTTTCAACTCTTCATCCTTAATGAGAACACTAGTTTCTACTTGTCTAACGTGGGGTATGGCAAACTTAATACATTTCGTTTTTTTTCCGTTAAGAAGTAGATTATTGACATTAAACCAGTTAACTACTTTTGCAAGGGCGTTATTTACATTGTCAGTAACCAGCTGCTGACGTTTGAGTTTAAATAAAAGTGAAGTGTCATCTGCAAACAACACTATATCATGTTCATCCCTTATGAGGTAAGGCAAGTCATTTATATAAAGTATTTCCGTGTTACTTAAAAGCTTTTAAACTTTATATAGATAAGAAGCTATTGATTAAAATGGCTTATCAAGATATGCCGGTGGGTCAGGCAATGTTGGTCACCGACTTTATCTAAGCATTTTTGTATTCAAAGGCTAACAAACAACGCTAAGATTTATGCAATAAATTACCGTTAGGTTGTCTGTGGTTAGGGATTGTATCTTGGCCTTGGCATCCGTTACTTACAACAAAGTCCGCACTTTATCTTGTTTTCTTAAGCTTTTTTGAAGGCTTCGTGTAAACTTTGCTATAGATCCCAAGGTAAACCAACTAATACAAATACAAAAAAAAATCAAATACAAAATCGTTTATTATCACAATTAGCCTATTGTACATTATGACGTGTTTGGAGCCTATTTAGGCAAAAAATGCCTGTATTATGAGACTTCGCTCTTCCATATCATTGTCGTATTATACTTATACTAACTGTGATGTGACCCTTGAGACTTAAATATTAAAAAAAATAACTAGGTACTTATAAAAAAAATAGAAATTAAAACGTGAAAAATCAAATTAATAAACAAGTGTCAATCCATGTCATAAGAAGTGGTACCTATTGACATAATTATCCACCATCTTGCTGGATGCTGCAGCATCTTTTCATAAGCTTTCTTTACTCAAAAATTACATGTTAGCCTTCGGTTTTTTGAAAGGAAGGCGTTTGTGATTGTTTGTTGTAATTTCGTTTAATTCATTATGGTTACAGCCAACATTTGACGGCAAATCTGAGGGGCAATTCCCGTATTCTTACGAACATTGGCATTCAAACCTCAGTCTCAATCTGTCAAACATATCATCAGCCGAAAGACGTCCACTGCTGGACATAGGCGTCCCCCAAGCACCTCCACTTCGACCGGTTCTGTGCTTCTCGCATCCAACGGGTTCCTGCAGCCTTCACAAAGTCGTCGGACCATCTAATAGTTGTGTCAAACATATTTTAATAGTTTCTAAGTTCTCTACATTTTTTTACAAGTTTTTGACATTGATAGTCGTTGATATGAGATTGTGACTAGATTTATTTTTTATTTTATTTTTATTGTTGAATGGACTCTCTCTTGACCTCGATTACGCCTGACGGAAAGCAATGGATGAGGTCTATGATGGAACGAGCGTGCCCAGAAGATGCCTAAGGCAATGGAACTCCCACGCATCGACGAAACACAGCAGGCTGCTTGACTCCGGTGGGAGGGTGGTCGCAAACCACGCGGGCGTTAGCCCTATCACCGAAGGGAAGAATTGGACAGTCAAATAAGGTGTTGGGTGTGACTGTCCAGGTTGCACCGAGCACACGGTTCAGTTGAGTAACTGGCGGAACAAACTGCCTAAATATTTGAAATATTTGACGAGACTCTTTAACAATCCCATCGATACAATTCAATACTTTCATAAAATACTTTTAAAGTTTCCATTTCTAGTAATCACTTTCAATCAAGAGTAGTTAACTAATTAAGAAGTGAAATAGTTAAGTATTTAATGAGCAAGAAGATGACATTACAATAGGTTACACTTTCATTTGTGGATGCTGTTCAAATGATGTATGGATGAAAAGTTTAGAGTCATGTGTTTGTTATTTGTCAAGTCGTTTTCTCGGTTTATTGTGTGGTGATGGTATATCACATATGTGTTGTGATATTAGCACCTGTTTTTACGATAAAAAAATAATGTATAGAAGCGGTTATTTTTAGTACGGATACTTTTATTTTTTTATTTTAAATGGGTTTGCTCTTGACTCTAGTGTAGGTCAGACACAGGCCTCCCCTCGGTGAAAGGGAGTGGTCCGTACTCCACCACGCGGGCCCAGTGCGGATTGGAAGATGTCACATGTCTTCGAATTTTTGGTTCTATGCCGGTTTCCTTACGATGTTTTCCTTCACTGTTTTGAGAGCAGTGGTGATGAAATAATTGACATAAAGTAAAGCGCCTGTCTGGGTTCGAACCTACGACCTACAACTCGTCGTTACCACTTGGCCACCACTGCTCTCCCATTTCATGCTAAGGATTAGCTCACTTCAACTAAGTTTTCAAGTTAAGATTTTAACAGAATAGCCAGTTCTCATTTCATTGAATGCTTTAATTCTGGAAAAAAAAAACAACATTACAATGACTTGTTGTGGCACCAAAAAAACTTCACTTCCACGACAAATGACTATAATATCACGAAATTTCATCTCTGCGTAACAATAAGAGATGAGTTTCAACATGTTGCGTGTGAATTTGTTTGTAAAAATATAGCTTTCTAGTTCGTAATGTCATGTAATCTGATCGATGGGGCGTGAGGCAGTGAGAGCGGGGAGCGAAGTTCAACCGAGGTACTGAGCTCGTCCACAATAATAGGGGACTAGCTTCTGCTCGCGACTTCGTTCGCGTGGATGTCGCAAGACACCAATATACAATAACCGCCACAATTTTTAAACTTCCCTATGTAGGTACCTACAGACGCCAGCACATCAAGCTACCCAAAACTGTCAAATTTTCCCAATCAACTTTGCCCCTTACGCTCTAGCAATAAAGTTGAAAATCTATTAAAGAAATTTGACAGATTGTAGTAGCTTGATGTGCTGGCGTCTGTACTACTTTTGTTATACTAAATCTATGGCTAAGCAGATCTGTATACTTAGTAACAACTATACAAAATCAAAATCAAAATATTTTATTTCACATAAGCCTACATGGGCACTTATGAAACGTCAGAAGCTAGGTGCACGGTTCCAATTGGTCGTTTCCTATGGAGAAGAACCGGCAAGAAACTCCACGGTTACTCTTTTTAAAAATAATTGGCTTTTACAATATTTTCAAATTACAGTAGGTATGGGAGGACAGCGTAGGCCTGTCAACAAGTACCAGATACTTGATAAAATAAAAAATGGTCTACAGATCTAAAGTCTACAAGCCCTACAAAGTCCTCACATTTACAAAATAAGAATCTATCAAAAGGATAAATAAAAAATAAAAACGTACTAAAACCAAGTGATATGATTCCCATTACAACCACTAATAAAGAGATGAAAAATAAAATAAAAAATAAACATCGTAATTTGAGAGCATTAAATAGTTACAGACCTGCTTATCCTTTCGAGGAATATTAGGCGTGCTGTTTTATAATGCTATCTGCTTGATCGATGTGGCGTGAGGCATTGAGAGCGGAGTGCGGAGTTCAACTGAGGTAAAAGGGCGTAGTCGACAATAAAGCAATGCCATCAAAAACATGACTTGTTAAAAAAACCAAGTCTCGCAACTCAGTTCATCTACCGTAAAAAATTGTAAGATCCATGTAATGCCAAGTCGGTCAATTTATTCATGTCCCTACTTAAGGGACCTTCTGTCTTAAGTTATTACGTAATTAGCTAACCTAACAACATCTCATAATGACCATATCAATATTAAAAATATTTTATGTTTTATACAGGGTTAAAAGTTGTTCATAATGATGAGTACAATGACCTCTTAAGAGCTTGTTAATGTTTTACCAATAACCCTGTGTAAATAGATTGACTTGGCCATACCTACACAGAACTGACACATTAACACAATCCGGACCCTGCTCCTGTACTTGTGTATTATTTAACACGCGCGTGCTTTCACCCACTCTCGTTTCTTTGCTCGGCTGACCGCCACTTGTTATAATGTGTGGAAATGAGGCGAGGGTTAGGTACTTGTGGGTAAGCTTGTAGTACCTACCTAGTGAGGAGAATGAGAAGTTATTGATAGGAAAACTTGTGGGAAACTGGCTTACTATCTATACTCTTGGCAGGCTTTTGAGATTATTCACAAATTTTAAATCCAGGAAAGTAATTATAAGTATTATGATGATGAAAAAATCACAGTAATCACAGTAATATTATAAAGGCGAAAGTTTGTGAGGGGGTGTGTGTGTGTGTTTATATGTTTGTTACTTCTTCACGCACAAACGGCTGAACGGATTGGAATTAAATATGGCACATAAATAGTTTATAACCGGGATTAACACATAGGCTACTTTTTATCCCGATATTCCCGCGGTTTCTCCCGCATAAGTGTCGATCCCGTAGTAATATGGGGATAAAAAGCTACCTTTATGTTAATCCAGATTGTCAGCTACGTTCATACAAAATTTTATCAAAATTAGTCCAGCTGTTTGAGCGTGAAGAAGTAACAAACATATAAACACACTCACAAACTTTCGCCTTTATAATATTAGTGTGATGATTTAAAGAGTCATCGTACGAACGGCTCCATATCAAAAGCTAGTATCATCAGCTTTACATAAAACTACTTACACCTGTATCACATACCTCATTACACAGAAGTAGGTAAGCAGTAAGCACGGACTCTACCGTAAGTGCTCTACTAACATAGAGCACGTAAGTATGATGGCGCTATATTGTTGTCGTGTGAACTCTACAGTAGAGCAGACGATGGGTTAAGTTGACTGTTTTTAGGGTTCCGTACCCCAAGGGTAAAAATAAGATTCCACTGCCCGTCTGTCCGTCTGTCACCAGGCTGTATCTCATGAACCGTGATAGCTAGACAGTTGAAATTTACACAGATGATGTTTTTCTGTTGCCGCTATAACAACAAATAAAACTAAAAACAGATTAAAATAAATATTTAAGGGGTGGGAGCCCCCCTTAAATATTTATTTTAATCAACAACAAACGTGTGTTTTGCGTCGTTTTTGCCTTATGGAACGGAACCCTTCATGTGCGAGTCCGACTCGCACTTGGCCAGTTTTTTATGGTAGTTTATAATTAGCAGGGTCACGACTATTGAGAGGGCCTCTAACTATAATTATTGACATAGCATTTTAAACGACCACATAGAAAGAAAAAAACTTTCTTATCCCATGAAAAGTCAATATAACTCAAGTTGTCTTGTATAATTTCCTTTCTGAGTTAGATTGAATTGAATTTATTCTGTGAACATAGGTGATTACAGGTGTTTTTCAATATAATGTCAAGTGCACAAACCATGTTAAAGTTAAAGTTATAGTAAACTTATTAGATGATGGATGGATGGATGGATGGATGTTTGTTACTCTTTCACGCAAAAACTACTGAACACATTTAAATGAAATTTGTCACACATATTATAGTTTTTAACCAGAATTAACACATGATACTTTTTATCCCGATATTTCCACGGGATCGATACTTATGCGGGTGAAACCGCGGGGCGTAGCTAGTAAACAATATAGTTTCATTTCATTTCTATCTATCGGGGGGCACGGCAGTGCCCCCGCCAAGTCGAGCAAAAAGCGGCACGGCCGTACCATCCTTTTCTCGAAGCAGTTCAAGCCATTTTCGACCCCCTATAACTTCGTTGTGGATAAAACTAGAGACCTGAATTTTCAGTAATCAAGCAGGTATTGTATAAACACGGTATATTTCAAATTTCATTCAATTTGAACCAGTAGTTTAAGAATTATAACTAGTCAAAGTTTCTTAATTTTGTCACTCACTGACTGACTGACCGATCATCAAAATTCTAAGGCACTTCTAGCAGACATAGAAGCTTCAAATTTAGAATACAATTAGTGTTTAGTGTATAAATCAAGGAAAAACTAAAATATTTTGCAATTTCGGTCCGCTTTTCTAGATACACAAACTGCACAAATAACTTTGTAATCCCATATAAATATATAGGATTACAAAGTTATATTTGCAGTTAATGAATCAGTGTACCTGTATAATTATGTACAATCTAATGGAATAATAGGTGTAGATAGGTACCTAGATATAATTATGTTCAAAGGTAACTTGTAAAATAGACATCAACGGATTATGTTCAAAGGTAAGTTTGGATTACCTATATTATTTGCCAACGATTTGGACGTTCTGACTGACCGATCATCAAAATTCTAAGGCACTTCTAGCAGACATAGAAGCTTCAAATTTAGAATACAATTAGTGTTTAGTGTATAAATCAAGGAAAAACTAAAATATTTTGCAATTTCGGTCCGCTTTTCTAGATACACAAACTGCACAAATAACTTTGTAATCCCATATAAATATATAGGATTACAAAGTTACATTTGCAGTTAATGAATCAGTGTACCTGTATAATTATGTACAATCTAATGGAATAATAGGTGTAGATAGGTACCTAGATATCTGGGGGCACGGCAGTGCCCCCGCCAATTCGAGCAAAAAGCGGCACGGCCGTACCATCCTTTTCTCGAAGCAGTTCAGGACATTTTCGACCCCCTATAACTTCGTTGTGGATAAAACTAGAGACCTGAATTTTCAGTAATCAAGCAGGTATTGTATAAACACGGTATATTTCAAATTTCATTCAACTTGAACCAGTAGTTTAAGAAATTATAACTAGTCAAAGTTTCATAATTTTGTCACTCACTGACTGACTGACTGACTGACCGATCATCAAAACTCTAAGGCACTTCTAGCAGACATAGAAGCTTCAAATGTAGAACACAATTAGCGTTTAGTGTATAAATCAAGGAAAAACTAAAATATTTTGCAATTTCGTTCCACTTTTCTAGATACACCAACTGCATAAATAACTTTGCAATCCCATATAAATATATAGAATTACAAAGTTACATTTGCAGTTAATGAATCGGTGTACCTGAACAAAGTCGCTTCCCGCTGTCTGTCTGTCCCTATGGATGATTGCGCAACGGATTTTGATGCAGTTTTTTTAATAGATAGAATGATTCAAAAGGAAGGTTTATTTGTATAATACATGCATAATATAGTAGAGAAACACTGATAATTTTAGAGGTTTCTAATGTGATGTCGTAAATAAACAGATTTTCTTGCGCTTATATTGCAAAAGCTAGCTGAACCCTACGAGATAGATCAAAATAATGTACTACAGTATTGCACACCTTAAAAAGGTCTACAAAAAAGTCCGCGATGGTATATGTCTATCTGTTAGGGATAACCCACAATAACCATTTTTTATCCTTTACTTTTTACGAGAAATAGTGGCTTGTTTACAAAGCGATTTTAAGCAATACAGCATTAATCTATATCCAATTAGGTACCTTAAATACATTGTGCATTTACTATAGATCAATTTGGCCCTTTGAAGCATGTAATTTAAATGAATATTTTTGAAGATATTACAGATTTAAAAAGTAAGGAAATTGCGGTTGCGCTGGTGAGTTTACCTTAGGCAACGACAGGATAATACGGTTAAGTAGTCACGACCTCTCATCGTTTGGGGTGGGGTGTACCTCGAGCTCAGCAACTCCCCTAAATATCTTGGTATTACCCTGGACAGGTCTTTAACATTCAGCAAAAACTGCAAAAATATCAAGCAGAAGGTGCACACTCGCAACAGTCTTCTTCGTCGACTGGTCTCATCGAAATGGGGTGCTTCGCCTGAAGTTATGCAGACTACTGGACTGGCGCTATCTTTTTCTGCGGGAGAATTCGCGTGCCCCGTGTGGAGCCGTTCTGCCCATGCAAAGCTGGTACTTAATATCGTGTCCTGCGTGTCCTGTCAGCTGCACGTTACAGGAACTGATGGACGCTGGTGAAGTCGCCAAACAAGTAGCCGAATTCTGGGCCAAGTCCATTTAGATTGCTATCGACACGCTAAGAAGAAGAATAAGGTCAACTACGAGATGCCATAGTCAAAAAACAAAAACGCGCTTCGCCCTATTAGCACTTTAAGATTAGCAGCGATCGCACGCGTTTATCGGAGCTCTCTAGCGAGGAAAATAACAATTATCCATATTAATGTTATAAATTCGAAAGTAACTCTGTCTGTCTGTCTGTATGTTACCTTTTCACGCCTAAACCACTGAACGGATTTCGATAAAATTTGGCAGAGAGATAGATTGCATCCCGGGGAAGGACTTGCGGTAGTTTTTTTATCGAGCGAAGAAGCGGGCGGAAGCTAGTATATAATATAATGGAATAATAGGTGTAGATAGGTACCTAGATATAATTATGTTCAAAGGTAACTTGTAAAATGGTCAACGGATTATGTTAAAAATAAAAAGTTAAAAAGGTACCGGAAAGGAAAAAAAGTAGGACTATCTACAAAAAGAAGTGAGATGCCATCAAAAACATACCTTGTAAAAAAAGCCAAGTCTCGCAACTCAGTTCTTCTACCGTAAAAAGTTGTGAGATCCATGAAATACCAAGTCGGTTAATTTATTCACTCCCTACTTAAGGAACCTTCTGTCTTAAGTTATTACATAATTAGCTAACCTAACAACATCTTGTAGTGACCATCAATATTAAAAATCTTCTATGTTTTAAATAAATAAATTGACTTGGCTATCGCCATCGCATGAAAACACAATGTATCTCACAGTGCGATTGCCAAGTCAATTTATTTATTTAAAACATAGAAGATTTTTAATATTGATGGTCACTACAAGATGTTGTTAGGTTAGCTAATTATGTAATAACTTAAGACAGAAGGTTCCTTAAGTAGGGAGTGAATAAATTAACCGACTTGGTATTTCATGGATCTCACAACTTTTTACGGTAGAAGAACTGAGTTGCGAGACTTGGCTTTTTTTACAAGGTATGTTTTTGATGGCATTATTTACTTACCAACCAAATAAATAAACAAAAGAAAACCCTCTTACAGTGACGTCACCACCAGTATTACGTATTCTTCGTCAAAGCAGTATACTTGTCAAACCAACCGTTAAATGTTACATGGTTACGCGTAACGTGAAGGTCAACGTATGATAATCTGTTCGAGAGATTCCTGTGCTGTTAGCATGGAGGTGTTAATTTTGTCTCAGTGTTCAAGGTTTAAAGTTCAAATAAAAGACAATAATGGTCAAGTTCAAGTTCAAGATGGTTCATTAGGGTTCCGTACCCAAAGGCTAATAAAAACGGGACCCTATTACTAAGACTTCGCTGTCTGTCTGTCCGTCCGTCCGTCTGACTGTCACCAGGCTGTATCTCAAGAACCGCGATAGCTAGACAGTTGAAATTTTCACAAATTATGTATTTCTGTTGCCGCTATAACAACAAATACTAAAAACAAAATAAAATAAATACTTAAGGGGGGCTCCCATACAACAAACGTGTTTTTTTATGTTTTTGCCTTGTGGTACGGAACCCTTCGTGTGCGAGTCCGACTCGCACTTGGCCAGTTTTTTTTAATTTGTGCTTTATTTACCTGTTTTCCTGATCGGGTATGCGGATAGGTACAGTCACGTGCAAAAGTATGTATACACTTGGCTTTATTCAAAGGCAATTTTCTCCTTTATTTTTGAATGAAATTTTATATTAATAGGAACATAGTATTTTGGAACCCATAGCTATATGTAAAGTATCGTATTTCAACGTTGCCTTCGTTATTTCGTGAAAAAATCGCAATTTAAAGTTGCCAAGTGTTGACCTAATGGCGCTCGACGACATGTCAATATAATAATATCATGTTATATATTTCCAGCATTGTATTTGCTTTTCTTACAATGAGAAGTCTAAAATAAATTGTACTGAGAATGTTGTAATGGCAGACTCCAATAATACTTTCAACCTAAGAATTGAACACAGGATCTCATACTCGCTCATGCTCGCTAGACTAACATTACTAAATAGTAGATTGTATTGATTCAAAGTACGTCACTAGAGCTTAAAATAGTGTTGCTCCCGAGGTGGACACTCTGCTTTTTAGCACCCTCTATGAAAAATCAAGTAACTGCAACTTATGAATAAGAATAGTACGTTTATTTAGTTACATACAATTTTGAGTAAACAATTACGAACGAAGGCAGAATGCTTTTCGCGCGTTTTTATTTTTTTACATACTTTTTTTTATTTGGCTCGCGCGCGTTTTATTTGTTCATACAGCCTGTCACTTGTACATCAATGTTCGTGAGTGATCTCTTTGGTGATTGAAACTTTTATTAACAATATCCACATTCTGAATTCAAATCACGTTTAGTCCCTAGGAATTAAATAGCTATTTTAGTCCTCGTTCACGAAGAATACACTAGTTCTTTTTGAATAGATGTGATAAAAAAAATTGTGTTTTATTATTTTTTATGTACGCACGTCAAAATAGCAGGAAATCGACATCTTTTGAGTAGGTAAACCATCGTTTCAGCCCGGAATCATCCATGCTAGGTATATGCCTCTCCTTTTCTCTGCCATACTTCTCAGTTTCGTGCGTCCCTCAGGGGTTTCCCGCGACTTAGACGATATCGTCAACCCAGCGCGATTTTGGACGGCCCTGGTTTCTATAGCCTAACCTTGGCCACCATTCAGTCACAGTTTTACTCCTACGGCCATCACCTCGTCTAACTAGATGGCCTGCCCAACTCCACTTGAGGCACATCGCCCTGTCCCCGACGTCGTAGACTTTCGACCAACGATGGACAAGGCGATGACGCCGCCGCCGCGGGAGACGCTCCGGGCATCGAAGGCCGCGTGACGACTCCCGGCCACCGTAGGCGCGGGCCTGCGAGCGGAGAGTAATGGGTAGCTCACCGTCCGATCAGGACCAAGCTCGTGCCGGACAGCGCATACGTGTTCCACACGCGCCTTAAAGAGATGTCATCGAGGAGGGGCTCCCTTCGGGCCGAAGCCTGCCGGGTCAGCGGGATTGTCCGAAAGGGTTACCGCTGTCCCGGAACATAAAGGGCTAAGGAAGGAACACGGGTGGGTTTTAGTCAGTAAGAGTCTGACACTCCCTGCCGCTCCACCCAGAACGGGAGGGGTCATTTGAGGATTACCCATCCGCAAAAAAAAAAAAGAAGGCGATGACGACAACGGAGTAGGCACAAAGTTACTGCTTATTTCTTTAGAGTTTTGCTTAATACTTTTAAAATTATCTCAATCTTGGATCTCCGTTAGCATTCAGACTTTAAGACGATCTTCTCGATTGGTTACATCTTCTATGAAAGCTTAAAATTTAACAAAAATGAAAGTAAAGTTCTTCCGACACGAAATATCAATAAAATTGAATATAATTAATTGTAGGAAATGTAAAGCACCTTAAATTGAAGATGATGGCAGTCGGATTTAATTGTTATTGACGCCATTATTACGAGTAGATGAACGTCGTTAATATCTATGGTTTTGAAAGCGAGGCGTCAGTGCAAGCGTTTAGCGATTTGAAATTAAACTAAGGGATAATTTTTCAATCGACAGATAATTTTTATTCGTAGAATAAAATTGACGTATGACAGATTTTGTATGGAAGAACTGTCAAAAATTCAAAATTATTCCTCGGACAAAATTATCTGCTCTAAATCACTTGTGTGTCTTGCATTTACTTAATATTCAGTGTCAAGCTTGTACTCATCTTATGGTTGGTAATTATGTGTTAATTGATGAGACGTTACCAGTAACTCAAATTCCTACATATAAATCTGTAATATATAAGGTGTACATAATAAATAATATTCTATTCTATTCTAACTGGGTTGTGGAGGTCAGATGGCCAATCCCTTCATGTAATAATACTAGTATTCAGCTGCATCCGGTTAGTCTGGAAGCCGACCCTAACATAGTTGGGAAAACAGATCATTTAAAACGACAAAAACTTAGACAATTCAATTGGACTTACAGTATTTTTATCTCACAAAGCGACACGCGCTTTACTAAGTGTACAAACACGCTGTTTGCCTGAAGACGAGTAGCGTCAGCACATAACACACACACACACACGCACGCTTCCGACTTCGCCATTGTCTCGGACGGTACCGAGAGCTGCTCCTGCGCTTACACACACATTCACAGCCTATACCTTGGTAAAAAAAACAAGTAAAGCGCGCTCCATAATAAAGCCTTTTATTCGGACCATAAATATACAATTACTTTTTCTTACACTACTGCACTGTTACATAAAAAAGAAAAAAAAAGTAATTGTATATTTATGGTCCGAATAAAAGGCTTTATTATTTATATTATTATTATATAAAGCGCGCTCCGCTTCATGAGATAAAAATACTGTGTTTATTTGAATTGTAGCTTTTGCGTTTTTAAACACCAAATACAAATTCGGAAAGGAATTAAAATTATGTGAATTTTGCATAAATACCAGTAGGTACGTACACCCGCTATAAGTATGACCACCTCTCGCTCTTCAGAATAATATTTCGACTATAGTGACTTTTGAATACCAAACACTTTACTTTCTCCCATACAAGTTAATTTGTGAAGCATTCTTTATGGGCTTTATGGTGAAGTACCGTAATGTTTCATTTTGTTATTGTGGCTAAGAAAGATAACGTCAATATTATAATATCGAATTTCCTTTTACTAAAACAAGTATGTTTTTTTTCCTTACCAATAATGGGGGTGCTTCATCCATTAGCTCAGTTTCCCTTAAAAATAAAATTCATTTATTTCAGATAACTAATTGATCCATACAGTACAATTTAAAATGGGCCCGTGGCTAAATAATAATAACCGCAGAGGTCGATCAGTTTAAGCTACGCTTGCCGCAGTTGGTCTGTGGATGGGTGACCATCTTTACATACCGTGACCCCTCCGTGCCTCCGGATTCGTGGATCTTTGACAGTCTTTACGGGTAGTCAGAAGCCCGAAAGTCTGACAACCAGTCTTACCAAGGGGTATCGTATTACCCAGTAACTGGGTTGTGGAGGTCAGATAGGCAGTCACTCCATGTAAAATACTGGTATTCAGCTGCATCCGGTTAGACTGGAAGCCGACCCCAACATAGTTGGGAAAAGGTTAGGCAGATGATGACAGTCCGATTTAAAATTAAAATTAAATAGAAATTAAAAATAGAACCCAGTCCTACCAACCACATTAAGTACCAACCTCTCACACCTCTACCATCATAACAAAAAAATACCGCAGCCTAAGCAATAATAGCATGTCGAGCACATTATTATAGCATTTCTCTTGTATGACACTAACCATCACTATGACAAGCAATTCGTACATTACACACAAACTCGTACGCATTAGAATAACATACATTATACAGGCTGTGCAATTTGGAGTGAAGCCAAAATGAGCGGATGATGTTTGCGTTTTTAATCAGGTATACTCCATTTGAAATAAGATTAGACATTTAAATAAACCTTTTTTACAGCCCCTTCAAACGATTTTGAATTCTATTGCGTTGCTTGCATGACATCAATTTTTTGCTATTAATACCATCTTTATGCGTAGAAATATATATAGAAGAATAGGTATAGAAGTCAATATACAAAAAAGGTTTATTGAAATGTCTAATCATATTTCAAATGGAGTAATAGGTACCTAAGGCTGCCAATTTAAATGGCTTGTTTCGCGTTGTTACTAGTATAGGATCAGTTTGAACGTTTCCTATCAGGTGCATTTTATGGCTGTAAGGAAACTTATTTTTGAAGGTAGCCACAACACACAGGACGATTTACTTGCGTAAGTGTAGACTTGCACAAGTCTGCGTGACGCCATTGTGCACACAATTGGCTCAGATGGTCGCTCTAATTCATCCCAGACACTGCATTGCATACTTGTGCAAGTCCTTCGCAAGTATATCGTTAGTTATGAGGTCTGCATTATGTCAGGAGGAACAAATTCCATTTTGGCTAAGCCATATTTTACAAATGGATCTCCACAAACTAATTACCAAAAGCTACAAATATTCTATAGTATATCTGCTGTTAATCTTTCAAAGCTTTTGCCTTTTCATTACGACTTTCGTTGATATTTTCTTGATAACTAGAACATACATACAAAGATTGTAAGCTAACCTACCTTAAATATCACAACCTAAACTTGACAACCAGTCTTACCAAGGGGTATCGTATTACCCAGTAACTGGGTTGTGGAAGTCAGATAGGCAGTCGCTCCATGTAAAATACTGATATTTAGCTGCATCTGGTTAGACTGGAAGCCGACCCCAACATAGTTGGGAAACGGCTAGGCAGATGAAGATGATGATGATCACAACCTATACTTGCAGAGTCAAAGACCAACATAAAAAAAAACAGTTATTAAAAAAAAACAGCCTGTATCTAAACGCACAACACAAGCGCATACGCAAAGCATAATCATAATCACATTCATTCATTTCAAAAATACTTTTACTTTACAAACTACAAAAGTAAAAATATACATACTTACCTACTCAATACTCATACTGTGAAGTCGACGAACTTATAAAAAAAAAAGTGAAAGGGTTCTCGGGTATTCGAGATGCACTATTCGGGTTCCGGATATAAAAAACATAAATACTTAATTGGAGGTTAGCGATTGCGTGATGTGATGTGGATGAAACACTGGTATAAATGGTTTGATATTTGTTATGATACGTGAAATATGAGCTTGGGAAAAAAACAAGTGAATTAATATGAGACTGAGGAACGTCTTTTGTTTTTTTGTCCGGTGGCCAGTATTTATAATTTGGGAGCTTTTATTACCCACGACGACGACGACATCGACGGTACGGAGACGGTATAAGTGGTATAATTATGCGTTTGGGGTGCGAGGATGTGTGTGCAAACCAATGTACCAGTTATCTCCAAAACTACTAGTCCGATTTTGATGCGGTTTTCAGTGATGTTGAATTTGATTGGTGCATGTTCTTAGATAGGTGTTACGGTGACAACTCAACAGAGGGCGCTGCAGTAACATTTGTTTGTATTTATGTTGCGATTTATCTCCAAAACCACTAGACCGATTTTGATGCGGTTTTCATATCTTCTCTTCCCTTTATGTATATAATGACTCTATGCTCTTTAAAAAGTTTGAAATAAACCCTTCTAACTTCTAATTTCAGACAATTTTCAACGCAGATATGTAATATCTATAAAAAAACAGTCAACAAAAGAGATAAGTATGCAGGATCGTCGGATATATGTAGTTGAAGTTTAGTACGAAACCGATAGATGTTGTCTATCAAAGAAATTTTACAGATTGTTGTAGCTTGATTTTAGACCTAGTTTATCTTTCTCGCGTCGCTCAGCGCTTGGAAATCGGAGTTTTCATCCGTCTTGATTCGTGCAGATATTTTTGTGACTAAGCTTGAAGAAAGTTATATCCTGATGTCCAACCTTACCTAATCATGAAAGTAGAATACTTGTGTGACTCAGGCAATGGGTTCGTGAGCTTTGTGTACGCATACAGGACCTAAACGCAATAAACGCAAGTTTTAGAAACAATAAAAGTATTTATGATCGACGACAGTAAACAAAATCAGAAAAATATATGATATACTTCAGGATATATGCTAGGTAGATAGTGTGTTGAAAACATAATACAACTATTTTGATAGCATAGAAAAAAAAATGAAGATACCTATAAAAACTTCTTTTTACAATATAAATAAACCATACTAATATACATACCGTCATTCTGATTTTTTGTCAGATTATTCTACAAGCAACGTACTAAAACACTAGTGCTTTAATTTTGTAGTCCATACAATAGATTTTTTGTAATTAAATAATTGCTTCATATTTTGCAATAAATTACCAGCGTTGTGTCATCGGGCTTCTCTTTCTTTTCTATGCAGTCCGACAGTGACCGCGCTTTAGGTCATGTAAGCCCCTTAAGCTACACATAACCAGTATAAGCTGACTTCGGAACCCTAATTGCGTAACACACTATCAATCGGAATCTGAATCATTGTGAAGCAAATTGCTAATAATCCATTGCTTCATTAGTTCGAAAAATTTGTCTGCTCAACACGTAAATAACGCAATGAATGTCGTTGAACTGTCAAAATGAAACCGATTCCGATTGATAATGTGTTACGCAATTGTCCCGATGATTGTACGAAAAACCTTTAATGCGAGATCAGCTTTAGTTGGAAATCTAATAATATAGTAATACATATTATCTAGATGTTGATTATGATACTTTCTTGATAATTAATTCTGAAGGTCGGTTAAGGTCGCGCGTGTTTGGACTGACTGACAGATAGACATGACATTCATAATTATAAATAATACCTACTTAATTGGTTTATCTTTCTCGTTTTGAATTCGTTTTGACGGCACGGTTGGCGCAGTGGTTAAGCGATTGACTGCTGCGCTGCGTGTCGCGGGTTCGATTCCCGCACGGAACAAATATTTGTATGACCTACAAGTAGTTGTTCCGGGTCTGGCTGTTTGTGTATGTGAGTTTAAATGTTTGTAAACGCACCCACAATACAGGAGAAATTCCTAGTGTGGGGCAAAGTTTTATAAAAAAAAAAAACATAATCATCTGTTCCCTAATTGCGTTATACATTATCAATCATTTTGAAGGACACCATTGCCGCAGGATACATAATCATCACACTAATATTATGAGGGCGAAAGTTTGTGAGTGTGTATGTGTTTGTTACTTCTTCACGCTCAAACGGCAAGACCAATTTTGATCAAATTTTGTGTGGAGGTAGCTGACGCCCTGGATTAACATATAGGCCCCGGAACCCGGCCCGAAAACCGGCATCTCCTAGAACCAAACATATTAAGATATGTGACATCTATCAACGTACTTGGCCCACGTGGTGGATTACAAATCTCTCTCGTCAAGAGGAGGCTTCTGTCCTATCAGTGAGAAAATTATAGGCTGATTATGCTTTGACTCTCCAGAGTGTGTTTACCTCCTAGGTTCTGTCGTATTAACACCTGAACCTTTGAACCTGAACCTTTTTGGCGCAGCCGTGAGGCACACACTATTGTTGTTGAAACATTGTTTTCTTTTTTTTTTAAACGTTGCCCCACACTAGGAATTATTCCTGTATTGTGGGTGCGTTTACAAACATTGAAACTCACATACACAAAGAGCCAGACCCGGAACAACTACTTGTAGGTACAAATATTTGTTCCGTGCGGGAATCGAACCCGCGACTCGCAGCGCAGCAATCAATCGCCTAACCACTGCGCCAACCGTGCCGTCAATTTTGTGTTCCAAATAAACTTTTTTTCTTTTTTTCTTTCTTAACATGACCTATATCATTAGTAGGTATAGCTCATGCCCTAGTCAAAATTAGCTAATAGCAACGTGGTAGCGATGCCAAAGGGTGTGCTGTACGTACATTGTGTCACCATTCAAGTAGGCAATTGTAATCCCACTAATATTATAAAGGCGAAAATTTGTGAGTGTGTTTGCATGTTTCTTACTTCTTCACGCACAAACCGCTGAACAGATTTCGATGAAATTTGCCACGCAGATAGTTTATAACCAGTATTAACACATAAGATACTTTTTATCCCGATATTCCCACGGGATCGACATTTACGCGGGTGAAACCGTGTGGCAAATGAATTCTTGTCATTTATACGTATTTAAGTGCCTATATGGCTGACTGTACTTATGAACATTGGCCACTTTCCTATGACCTTTCAACTATGTATGGGTCATAAATCTGCTAGTGATGTTCTTAGAGTTATTTACATAATAATGTACAGGATAAATATCTCAGCTTTATAGTGGCACTGACCCCTGTTTATTTTTACGTTGTTCTCACAAATACAGCATGCCGCTCTAATGTCGACATTAATTTATTTAACACACGGATGCGGTTTAGCGTTTTCATTTTATGAACATACTAGCTGCGCCCCGCGGTTTCGCCCGAGTAAATGTCGATCCCGTGGGAATATCGGGATAAAAAGTAGCCTATATGTTAATCCAGGGTGTCAGCTACCTCCATACCAAATTTTATCAAAATTGGTCCCGCCGATTGAGCGTGAAGAAGTAACAAACATATAAACACACCCCCACACCCCCACACACTCACAAACTCTCGCCTTTATAATATTAGTGTGATGTGATTAATTTCAGTAAACATCCTCATCTGCCTAGCCTTTGTCAAACTATGTTGGGGTCGGCTTCCAGTCTAACCGGATGCAGCTGAATACCAGTATTTTACATTGAGCGACTGCCTATCTGACCTCTACAACCAAGTTACTAGGTAATACGATACCCCTTGGTAAGACTGGTTGTCAGACTTTCGGGCTTCTGACTACCCGTAACGGCTGTCAAAGATCCACGAATGACAGCCGGGACCAACGGCTTAACGTGCTTTCCGAGGTACGGAGGGGTCTCGGTATATAAAGATGGTCACCCATCCAAAGACAAACCGCGGCAAGCGTAGCTTAACCTGATTGATCGACCTGTGTGGCTGTTATTATTTAGCCACTTAATTTCAGTACCTAAACGTTACTTTTTATTTATTTATTTCCAATTTTCTAAAATATCATCTTTGAGCAACCTGTACATAAAGAACTGTAGCGCAGGGGTCATTTGCCGGAGTCATGGATCATAATATCGCATCAATGAAATTAAAATGAATAACATGCAAAGAGTAGGCGATTTGAATGAAAGAGAGCCCTATGTCAGGGAGCAGCGCAGGCGAGTTATTCCGGTCTGATCCCCTGAACCCCCCTCCACCCCCCCTCCATGATCCCATGATTGTTCGTCTTCTGTTTTATTCTCTGTCTTATCCACTATAAACTTTCTCATTCCCGGTAGTTTTCAAATTAGGAATTATTATATTGTTATAATTTTTATTACTGGCCACCATTCCTACAATGTCACTATGATAGCTGCACGTTGTAGAAGTAACAAGAGTAGTATACCCAGGATTTTGTAATATCTTGATTTAAAAGAGTGTCCCTGGAATTTCCTGGTCGTTCTTCTCTATAGAGATCTACGTTTTGGAATGGGCTTCATCAATGCTTCATCTTTCTGACTTCCGACCCACTCTTTGATTCAAAAGTACCTGTAAAACATGTTTTGATTTTGAAAACACGAACAACTTTTCAACAACAGTAGTCTTTAGAAACGAAGTTAGTCGATTTCTGGGTTAACAATGACCGACATGCCGGTCGACCTTGAAACCGGATAAACGAGTTTATCAAAATAAACATTATGATAATAAATGGTAAACAGTTTTGTTTAGCTTGCAAACTCTTTTATAAATTTTTGTAATAAGTTACCAACGCAATTTGAAATAGATTAGATATGGTCAATTTTTTGCGGTAAAGGTACAAGTAAACAAGTAAGGGTTATGATTTATGATAAGCCTAGTGGCACCTATCTGCCCCGATTTAAGACTTGTAGGTCGTGAGTTTGAACTCAGGCAGGCACTTTGTGTATTTAATTTCATCACCACGGCTCTCAAAACTGTGAAGGAAAACATGTAACGTGAGGAAACCAACAAGTCCTAGAACCAATACTTTGAAGACATGTGACATCTACCAACCCGCACTGGGCCCGCGTGGTGAACTATGGCCCACTGCCTCTCACAGAGAGAAGGCCTGTATCCCAGCAGTGGGAACATTATAGGCTGATAATGCTGATGATTCTCACAGTCAACAAATCATTTTGAATTTGAGATGGCATCACAGGATACTTAAAATGGCGGATGCACATACTTTTGTGCATAAACCTTTCATGTCATTTTTTGTTTTGTTAATTATTCTTGACAAGATTTAACTTTTTATCATAATTTAAGAACAATTAAGTATTGATTAAGTGAATGCAATCCTCATTAACATCGTAAAGACGATATAATAAAATTTATTTAAATACCAGACATATTTAGACAGAAAGTTTAAAAGTCTAGCTTCAACTGAAAGATTGTTATGTAGTATGTAGCAAAAGTGATATTCCAAAAGACTATTATATCAATTTGAAAAGTCGTAAGCCAACCATTAACTTTCATAACAATTTGTTATTAATGTTTTTTTTTTTGAGAAATGGTGGATCAGTCAGTGGTAACTGCCCTGACTTACGAGTTGTAGATCGTCGGTTTGAACCCAGACAGGCTTTCCTTTGTGTAAATAATTTCATCACCACTGCTCTCAAAACGTTGAAGGAAAACACCGTGAGGAAATCAGCATGTCCTATAGAATCAAAAATTCGTAGACATGTGACATCTACCAACCCATACTGGGCCCGCGTGGTAGATTACGGCCCATCACTCACCGGGAGGAGGCATGTGTCCCAGCAGTGGGAACAATAAAGGCTAATTATGCTTATTTTATTTTTTGCTATGATTTATTTTACTAACTTGAGGGAAATCTTCTAACCATAATGTCAAATTCAAACTCAAAGCATTTATTTCAATGTCTTTTGTATTGTCAAAGAGTCGACCAGTTATTCAGAAAGTTGAAGCTAGTTACCCATTTCATTTTAAATAGGCATATAAAAGGCAATTTTGAACGGCAAAATTTGCAAGAAAATAGAAATGATTCTAATAACCCATTACAAAACGTAGATCACTATGGAGAAACTTTGGAGTTTCTTGTCCATTCTTTTTTAATATCTTGATTTAAATGAGTGTCCTTGGGGACACTCATTTAAATCAAGATATTAAAAAATCCTGGGTACATTATTCTAGTTGCTTTACTATGTATTTATTAAGTTGTTTTATTAAATTTTTATGTGAGAACAATTTAAAATCCATTTGTAAAGGTGGTTTTTATAACAAAATAATGAAGACTTCAATACAGTTATGCACGCAACGAATTATTAACGAAAACTTACATATTATATTAACAAACACATACACAAACACTGATATAATTGTATAACAGTGTTTTAATGTTATCATGACAGCCGTTTTGTTTCCGAGGTTTTAATTCAAGACATAAGGCTGAAAATATGTGGATCATACTGTAAATAAGCCGCTATTCATTTTAATGTCACACTTTTGGGATAAAGAAATGACAAAGCTTTTAAAGTGTAAATTAAAGCGGTGTTAAAATTAACTGTAAACTGAGTAAATCATTAAGAGCATGCTTGTAAAACTGTACTTAATATAAATAAACAACTTCTTTTAAAATCGTAAAGCTTTATAATGGAAGCATGATATACAGAGCACACAACCACCAACCAAAGCAAAACCATAAACAGTTATCCATAAACCAATTCCCAGCAAACAATAACAATTAAAAACGGAATGAACTTTCGCACTACACTAACCTACTGAAAACTAGTCCAAAGTTAAAACCTTACCTACATAGAAACCCAAAACATTCGCAAAACCCAACCCAAGTTCATGACCCCCACAATGACCGCACAAACCTTTCGTTACGAAACCTGGATGTTACTTTTACTTCCAGGCTGAGAAAGTCCAATTCGGTGGTTGCCATACTTGAGGGAGGCTATATAGGAGCGACGCGACTGCCGGCGCGCAGACGTAGCTAACTCTCACAATGAGGCGGTCGACAGTCTTGCTCTTATTCGCGGTCGCACACGCGCTTCCCGCCCAAGACTCCGGCCACACAGACAACGACATAGACGGCCTAACAGACTGCCTCAAAAAAGAATCAACAACATGTCTCAAATACAAATTCTTCTCGTTCGTCGACAAGATGATCGGACAAAAGGAATCGTTCTCCCTCACCGATGGAGTGACCGTCGTCAAATCCGGTGACGTACCGACCGACACTGGAGCACCGAGGGCCTTAGATCCTGTTTCGCGGTTGAAGAACTACTTCGAAACGCATTCCTTGAGAATAGAAGTGAAAGGTTCCGATGTGATTGACGCGGTGTCGAGTGCAGGGCGCGCGTTTGAAGATACAGTGTCATCATTTACCGAAGATAATGAAATTAGTGAAGGACGTGGGAAAAAGAAGAAGGCTGCTAAAATCCTGGGACCTTTAATAGCGGCAGTGGCTTTGAAGCTGATGGCGTTAATGCCACTAGCTATTGGAGCGATTGCATTGATTGCAGGAAAGGCGTTGCTGATCGGAAAGCTTGCCCTAGTTTTGTCGGCGATTATAGGGTTGAAGAAGTTGCTGTCTCAGCAGAAGCATGTGACTTATGAAGTGATAGCTCATCCTCATCATACATCGAGCCATGATTACAGCAGCAGCAGTGGAGGGACGAGTGGTTACGGTGGTGACTCTGGAGGCTCTTCATATAGTAGCAGCGGGAGTGGAGGCGGCGGTGGTCACGGCGGCGGCGGCTGGGGACGCTCGTTCGAAGCTCAAAACTTAGCGTATTCTGCGCAGAAACCTTAGCGACCCGGTTCCGTGGCACCTTTTCCGCTGATTTCTCCGATCTTCAATGTATTTAAGTATTATTTACCTTGTACGGATGTGTGTGTGTCTGTTATTTATTGAGTGATTTATTTTTTAAATTATAAACGTCATGCCATGACCTGTGAAATGTTATTTGATGACGTTGTTTGCCGTTTTATTTCTTAGTCACTTCAAGTCATTGTTATTTTATTTTTTTCGAAATGTTTCTCTATTTATTTATTTGTATATACTTCGTTTATGTTAGTATTTTAGTTGGTAATGTATATTTTTATTTAAAACTCAGTACCTGGCTTTAATATTGTTAAGTATTAATTATTTAAGACTGTGTATGTATTTCGTTATTTATGTATATTTCCCCACGAGTATGTTAGGTATCAAAGGTTTTATTTATTTCGTATATAATGTTATGTAGCTAATTCTTCCTAAATACATATAATTTAAATAATGATCGTTGTAATAATGTAATTAACGATACAAAGATATTTAATTGTTATAATTATTACAAATAAAAATATGCAATTTTGTTCTGTGTTTTACTGACGTAACAATGTTTTGTGTCTTCGTTAACTAATGAATAAATAAAGAGAGCTTTCAAATGCTTAAAGAGAGAAAAAAATCCCTAGTACAGTATTTAATTGACATGATTATTTAGGTCTTTATAAATCGTAGCTGACCGCATCAGTCATTTAAATGTTACAACAGTGAGAAAGCATATACGATAAGCTAGATTTGTAAAATGGAATTTTAATAGGAAGTTCCTAATTCTTATCTCCCTACAATATTTTTACAATTTCCTCAGAATTCGTATATATGATCATCGTGTTTCATATCCTGCCAGTCAATGAAAGTCACTCTACTTGAACTGCATTATTATTTAATTTTAACATCGTTTTGTTCCGATGAACTATCTGAAGCTACAGTTACTACATTCCTTTGCATCTATAGTAATTATAGGAACGTTATTTTACTATAATTTTTGACCTAAAATGCTGTTTTATTTTCATGATAAGTACTTAGTCGAACGTACATATTATTATCTTCACTTCTGGAGATGGGTTGGTAACCCAACCATGGGTTTCTGGCAGATTTATCAAGCTTACGTAATCAAATCTCGTAACATGTAATATCATTATTAGCACCTAAATGTTACTTTTATCAAGAATCACAAAAGCTAAAATATTATGACATTTTTGACTTCAGATTCACGGTCAGAGCTTGTATCAGAATTTCAGAAACATGGGTTTAGTTATGTAACTGGCAGATATTTTGTTTCAGAGGTGGGGCAAAGTGTTACATTGGGTTTCTCCATCAAGAATTTCTCAGAAGCAGCCCGGAGTCTGGATTCCTGCCCAGTTGATGGCAATAGGCTCGCTTCCTATTACATGTGCCATCCATACTAATACTAATATTATAAATGCAAAAGTGTGTCTGTCTGTTACCTCGTCACGCTTAAACCGCTAAACCGATTTAGATAAAATGTTGTATAGAGATAGTTTGAGTCCCAGGAAAGGACTTAGGACAGTTTTTATCCCGATATTCCCACGGGATGGAAACTTATGCGGGCGAAACCGCGGGGCACTGCTAGTAAACATATAAACATAACTGGTGAAAAGCGACATTTTGCCGATAACTATTAGGTACACATCTGCCTAACCCTTCTGGAAATACAAGCGTGATGTTATTTGTTGATATTTAAATAATAGGTTACACAAGCTGAGCCCCGCGTTTTCAGCCACATCAGTGTCGATCCCGCGGGAATATCAGGATAAAGAGTATAATATCTGTTAATCCTGGTTATAAACTATCTGCGTGCCAAATTTCATCCAAATCCGTTCAGCCGTTTGTTCGTGAAGAAGTAATAAACATACAAATACACTCACAAACTTTCGCCTTTATAATATTAGTGGGATTACAATTGCCTCCTTGAATGGTGGGTGACACACGTACAGCACACCCTTTCGCATCGCTACCACCTTGCTATTAGCTAATTTTGACTAGGGCATGAGCTATCCTAATGTTAAAGGTCGTGTTAAGAAAGAAAGAAAAAAGTTTATTTGGAACACAAAATACAAAATTAACAAAATAAAAATAATGTTTCAACAACAATAGTGTGTGCCTCACGGTTGAGCCAAAAAGATTCATAGTTCAGGTTCAAAGGTCCAGGTGTCAATACGACAGAACCTAGAAGATAGACACACTCTGGACAGTCACCATCACATCATCTTGGCATAAGCATTATGCTTATAAATTTCCCACTGCTGGGACACAAGCCTCCTCTTGACGAGAGAGATTCGTAATCCACCACACGCCAACTACGTTGATAGATGTCACATATCTTAAAATGTTTGGCTCTAGGACATGCCGGTTTCCTCCACCGTTTTGAGAGCAGCGGTGATTAAATAATTTACACAAAGCAAACCACCTGTCTGGGTTCGAAGCTACGACCTACAACTCGTAAATCGCGGCCGTTACCACTGAGCCATCACTGCTCCATCATCTTCATGACTAAATTAATGAATAATTAAATGAGCTACTCACATTAAAAGCCCTGATAAATAGAAGTCTCGTGCACCCAGGATATTTATTACCTTCATGTGATTCCATTGAACTTACCTACAAACTTGCCGCCATAACTTTTCTATCTCAGATTTAAAATGGCGCTTTACCCCTAATGGTAGCTCTACTTTAAATATAATGTGCTCATAAAGGAAATAGTAATTATACTTACAAATAATGTGCACATAAATGTCATATGTATGACTGTACATCTATTTCTCGTTAGGTCGAGAGATCTACCGGTCGATTCTGTAAAAATCTCACCGTGAAAACTTAGGTGAAGTGAGTTTGTTTTTGCTAGGAATTGACACTATTGACAGCTCACTCCACGCTCACTTCACCTAAGTTTTTACGGTGAGATTTTTACAGAATAGCACCGCTGGAGTTAAGACCACTCTAGATTTAATATGTATGTTATTGAGTTGGTATTAAAACTATGTGTTACTTTTATGGAATACAAAATAACATAACTGGTTCAAAGATTATGTTGAGGATGCACAAAAAATATAATTACTGTAAAAACTGACACCTTTGCAAACTCATAAAAACGAATGCACTACTTAATTAACTGGTCTTAAATCATGTGATCAAAAAACTGTTATTGAGGTGCTAATTGGTAGCTAAAATATTATTTAGAATGAGGTGGATCAAAGCTGCTGATTTCTTCAAAAGGCCAGACATGGCCTTGCAATAAAATTAGTTTCTTTCAGCATTTCTTCTCGGGAAACAATCAGCTAGGAAAAGCCAGCACCATCCAGTTTGACCAATAAATGTACGTGTAAAAATCTACTTACGGAAATAAACATCATTTCATTTCAATGTTTATGAAAATACAGATTTTAGATGCAAATGTGGGAATTTGAGGTTGAACGTCTGGCAATATTGATAGAATAGGAAATGATAGACGATGAGCATGACAACACTGCATGGAAGTAGAAGTGACAGATACAAAATACAGCAAGAGAAAGAAGGTAGGTAAAGAAAACCAGAAGACGAAATTAATAAAATAGAAGATTTCAAACAAGACAAATCGTTTCACTGAACACCTTGATCCCACACTAATAAAACTGCTGCTTAGAATCGTATCTTCTTTCCAGCTAAAGCATTAGGAAGTGGTAAAAGGCGGCGTTTTGGGGGACTTTCTTATGTAATTTTGACGTTCAAAAAGTGCTGCTTCTCAGCCTACTTTAAATAAATAAATGACTTTTGAATTCAGCTTCCAGCTTGACATGTCAATAACTCTTCGTTTGCTGATTTGCAGTCTTCACTCAAGGACTCTGGCTACTTAACCGACCATCGATACATCGATATATTGGCAGCGATGACGAGCCTTCATACAGCTGGTTGACTGCAAGCTCTGTCGCTGACTCAAGCACTTCGAATTAACTTCAACCGCTGCTGGACAAAGGCCTCTCTTCTCTTGTGCCAATCCCCACGCTCCTGTGTCACCCTTTTTTTTTGTGGTGGAAATCATCAAATGACCTCTCCCGCTCTGGGTGGAGCGGAAGGGAGTGTCAGACTCTTACTGACTAAAACCCACCCGTGTTCCTTCCTTAGCTCTTTATGTTCCGGGCCAGCGGTAACCCTTTCGGACAATCCCGCTAACCCTCCTGTGTCACCCTCATGCAGGTTTTGCCCGTGATGCAATGTCGTCTGTCCATCTCGCCGCCATAGAATTTATCAATCAAAGATGATTCTAGACTATAAACAATGTCCGCCTAAAAGAGGAAGCTCATTACTCCTACATTCAAGTTTCACTTTAACTTCATTCAAACTTCGTGCTTTCTCACCAATTCCATGGGAATTAGGAGATCTGTTTCTAATTACAAAGTAATTTGTTTTATCACGTCTCCATCATTGTTAGAATGTAATGTAAGTACCTACATACAAGATATTCCTTCCATAAATTTCTTTTTTCTTTCTTTCCCACAATTATTTTGGAGTTAGAGTCAAGTATAACAAGGTTTTGATCATCGGAGGGGTGTGATTACGGCCCAAATAAATAAGATTTTCAAAACAACTTGCTTCCAACCAATAGTATCTACACAATTACCACAAGCAGCCTTTTGTTTTTAATCAATCATCTAATCCTATCGCAGTTCACTACTTATAGAAAACAAAAATAAAATTGAATAGTTACAATTTCAATTTTCACAAAGTGTGTATATTGTGGTTATAACATCAAATAATTGCCAGGACCAACCTTCTCGCCAAAACACCATTGACCCGCGCTATTCGGGTTATTAACGAACTTCACGTGAAGATCGATGTATTTACATGCCTTTTAGGTGAACTCGCAAAAATACTGATGTTCTTTTTATGTTATATACATAGGTAATGTAGACGAGTAGGCTCTAATTGTTGTTTTTATTTTACTTTATTTTAATTAGGCAATTTAGTGCATAATATTATTTTTAGATGTTAATACTTGTACTGTGTGTTGTTTTGAGATGTTAATGCTTGTTTTAAGTGTAGTTTTTACGTTTTTCATAGTTTTAAATTGTAAGTACTTAAGTTAATTTTAAGACCACGCTATCGCATTAGGTATACACCTGTAATGATAGTGGTAGGGAGATTTTGATAAATAAACATAATAAATAATAAAAATAAAATAATTGTACGGTGGTACGGAACCCATCGTGTGCGAGTCCGACCTGGACATAAGATTGTTGGAAATGGTACATACCACAACGCTAGAAAACTCGCAACATTTCAACTTTCTTTGAATATTTACACTATGCAAGGTGCATGTCAATTGTTGTTACTAATATTAATTAGTCTTATATTATATTCAGTTTAAAATCTTAAACGTACGTCAATTCATGCAAATCAATTTATTGAATCTACATCGTGTTTGAAAATTAAGTTCTTGTGTTAGGAAAACATTTGACGGCTCCTAGGAAAATGCGAAAAAAATTAATAAAATGAAACCTGAAGAGGATTTCAAATAAATATATTATTTACTAGCTTCTGCCCGCGACTTCGTACGCGGATCCTGTTGGTTATGCCAGCGACAACGGGGTAGTCAAAATCGAAGATCTGAAACGTCTGATGTCGAATTCTAAGAACCCGGGGACTGGATAACAACGGGATGCGCGAGACGATTCGAGACGTCATTTTCAGGCAATAATGAACCAATAGGATGGTAAACTTGGCCTTGCACTTTGAATGTTGGCATAAATGGGCCTTCTGAAATCTGTTTCGCAACAAAAGATGTCATTTGAAAGGCATTATTGTACGAACGTATGTTGTCCAAGAAATGTTTTGACTGTGGATGGTCACCGATTAGCAGTGATCTTAATATTTCTGGAGGATTTTGTAATATTTCAATATGTACTTTCCCACCTGAGCAACACATACCGTTTGTTTCTTTTTGCTATTTAACAGCTTCACAAAAAGTAAAATTTTTACCCATACCTCCGATGGCGGAATATGTGGCGTAGTCAATCATAGGAGTATACGTAAATGCACTCCGTTCCTTATCAACCCAAGGAAGGTCGCCATGCCCTACGGCTATATCTTGGGACACATCCGATTCTTCAGATGATATCGACATTCTGTTCAGAGAATGTCGAAGTCGATCAGAATTCAAACGTTCGTTGCGCTCTTCTTAATCTGTCTCTTCGTGCCGTACTCCAGTCCAGCAATTCTTTCTTTCTCACTTTCTGATTATGAATATTTTGTTGTGTGCGTGTTCGGAACAATGTATGATAATCTCACCGTATCAGCGGTCAGTCGCGCATCATATTCTTCACTGGTCTCTAGGGATCTGGATGTAGATGCGTAAATACGCTGAGAACGCAGGCGTGCTTCGCGATCCGAAGAGGTTTCCACGGAGCGAGTTGCAGCCTGATGTTCTCAAACAGCATCAAGTCTCTCCTGACGCTCTTCGGTAGATTCTTGGGATCTTATGATCCTCAATCTTTTAGCTCCTTTGGAACATTGGGAAAGATTTGACCTCTTTCTAGGCATGGTTATAGTTTTATTATGAAGATACCTGATCAATTAAAATCTAAGTGACTGCTCCCCTACCAAGGGTGCCCAGACACGGGATCGTCTGGCCCATGTGCTGGTTTGGTCCCTGGGGTGGTCACGGCGTGTTATGTGTTCTGGTGCGCCGGTGATGGGGAGTACTCCCCAGCGGAGGGTCCGGTGACGGACAGCCGCGGCGGGTTCACGGATGAGTGCTAACGCGTGCCCATGTTCCCGCCGTAAGCGGCAGAGGAGGACACAGTGGAGTTTTAGTGGGTTAGAGTCCCACATAACTGCACTATCTCCCCGTGGTAGTGCAGAATGCATGAGCATTTCTTCACGTTAAAAAAAATAAATGGGAGTTTTGGCCAGTAGAGTCAAATTTTCAATGATATACCATCGTCATCGAAAATCAGTCCTAAACTGTTACCACCTTCACCGCGTGGAGGTGAAATTAGTGATAGCTTAGATTTCCACATCAGATGTTTCTGATCTTCGATTTTTATAAGTCAACAGGAAATGCCCATCAGACCGAATAACTTTTACTAAGACGTCATTCCTATATGTGTTATGGTGTAGCTGGGCTCTTGGAGTTCCCCGTCAGGTGTTCCAGATCTTCAAATTTATTCTCTCAGCAGAAAATCCTCATCACGTGGAACAATTTTTGCTATGGTACCATTTTTGTATCTCTTATAGTTAAGCTGGTCTGTTTCGGTTCTGCATCAGGTGTTCAAGTTTCCAAGAAACATTATAGCCTGAATGTTGTCCAGCCATAATAACTATACAACAAAAAAAAATCATTCAAATCCGTCCAGTAGTTCCGAAGATCGGACGCGCAGGCCCGAGGCGTGTACGTACTCTGATAGAATACCTTAACAAATGTTCGCCGTGATTCTTTAAATTGACATAACTTTTTTATTTATGAACCGATTGACATGAAATAAACACTAAATGTTAAGTGAAGCCTACTACAATATATTAGTGAAAACCGCATCTAAATCGAATAAGCCGTTTCTGATATTAGCGTGCACAAACAAACAGACAAACAGACAAACAGACAAACCGACAAACAGACAAACAGACAAAAAAAAAATTAATTACAATTTCGGGTTCGGCATCGATATAATAACAACCCCTGCTACTTTTTTTTTATATATTTCCATTGTACAGACACCACTTTTCTACAAATTTATTATATGTATATAGATTTTTATTCAGTTAAGCTAGGCCTTTGCCCAAAAGTAAGACAGCGTGATAAAAAAAAATAAAAAAAAACAGTGGCACTCCGGGAATGCCAACAGAAGTGAAAACAAAACACAAACAGAATACTTTGCCATCACTCACTGACATATCGGATATACATTAAAACCGAGTACATCCCGAGAACAGCGGAACACATCCGAAGCAGGTATTTTTTTAATCGTCTTATAAACAAACACACGCGGTGTCACAGTGGCGCGAGTTCAATGGTTTTGTTGAGTCTTCGGTCAGCTGGACCCGGTCGCTTCTGGACCCGTGGGTCCAGTTGGCCACATCATTTATTTCCCATCCCAAAAAATCACCTAAAGAAGCGCCTAAAGAAGTCTTCACTTCAAAAAGCTAGAAAGTAGTTCAGAAATAGACTATAAGCCCTATAGGAATTCTCTGCCACCTACTGGACCTTAAGGCGATGCAGATACTAACAATTGCTCTGTCAAAAAAAGCAACGTACAGTCAACAAAGGAGTTAAGTATACAGGAGCGTCGGATATAGTTGAAGTTTACTAAGAAACCGATGGATGTTCTGGACTGAAATTGAATTTAATAAATGAGCTGTTTGTTTTCTATTAATAAACTAAAATTTTATTCGAGAATATCCATTGGTTTCTTAGTAAACTTCAACAATATCCGACGCTCCTGTATACTTAACTCCTTTGTTGACTGTACATACGACTGCCAGCATGCAGACACTCGAAATAAGTGGCCGAAAATTGAAGTATACTTACAAATAAGTATTTGTGTTATGTTCCCACGTACGGAGATAGTGTGCTATTATAATCTCCTTGTACAAATATTATGTGTTAACTTTAATTGGCGTGGACCAAGCTATGCGATTTGGGCGATAACTTTTTGTATTTCCAACTTTTTTATAATACTTATCTACCAATGCTGTATCCATACTAATATTATAAATTCGAAAGTAACTTAGCAGTCTGTCTGACCTTTTCACGCCTAAACCACTGAACGGATTTCGATAAAATTTGGCACAGAGATAGATTGCATCCCGGGGAAGGACATAGGATAGTTTATATCGATATACCTCGCGGGTGAAGCCGCGGGCAAGGCTAGTCAAGAATAGAATAGAATACTCTTTAATATGTACACAATATAAATTACAGACATAAAAATAGAAACAATACAAAGGGTGACACAATGGGCGGTCTTATCGCTAAAACCTATCTCATGCTCCAGTCTCTCACAAAGTTAGCTCCTTGTTCGTGCACTAGTGTCAAAGTCTAGCATTAAGTTCATAACTTGTGTAGAGAAAATAAACGTTTTATTATTACTATTATATTGTCGTTAAAATAATAGTAATTATTAATATTTTGATTTAATCAACTCTTTCTAGCTTTCTTTTTGATTTATTCTTTGTTCGTTCTGAAGTTTTGCCCCCACATTCGAAAAATTCTTACTTTGTCCCATATCACTATTGAACTGATGCTTCGTCCCAAATAACATGTACTTTAAAGGTACAGTCAACAAAATTTTCTTCTATATTGAATCTTCTATATAGAAAACCTCTACCCAATCCTTAGGGAAAACAAGGATTTATTTACAAGGGATTTTATGTTATATTGAATGAAAAAAAAAATGGTTTTTGCAATAGCAAACACAATGCAATGCGTATGCATTTTTTCTTCAAATAAGAAAGCCAATTACACTTGACAAATGATCCTAGAAACTTTTTAATGTCTCACCTGCAGCCCGCAGGCACGCTTTAGGTATAAATATAACTAGCCACTTGTGAACGAGGTGATTTAGACTAATGGCCGCGGTGAACCAGTGGATTTATAACACTGCTATTTGCGGTCAGTACTTCAGACCTCTTTATTATAGATAAAGATATAATGTTTGTACTACTACCTTCCGCCCGCGGATTCACCTGCGAGGTATGTCGATAAAAACTATCCTATGTGCTCCCTGGTATGCAATCTATCTCTCTGCCAAATTTGATCGAAATCCGTTTAGTGGTTTAGGCGTGAAAAGGTAACATACAGACAGACAGACAGAGTTACTTTCGAATTTATAATATTAGTATGTTTAAGGATGGTATTGAATTAAATAGAAGGTAAATAAAGGAATTTAGTTTTGTATCAAACGTGACCGAGAAACGTAGGGTTGTGAGTTCAATTCCTGCTTGTTGCAATATTTACTTTAGTAAACAAGTAAGAAACTGTTAGAAATCTAAAATAGAGTAAAATATTCTATATTATGTACAGCATTCGAATTACATAATATAAATGTAGCATCTAGATACGTTACAAAGAATCTATTCAAATGATCCAATAAAAAAAAAACTATTCATATTTATTTTAAAAAGAAACCATGATTTTCATCCATGATGATGATTCTTTCAAATTATTTAAACAGTGTGCAAAAAGACACAACCAAGGCAAAAAGATGAACAACACTAAAATAAAATAAACTGGTGCACAAAATAAGAAATAAAACACCGGTGTGGTGGACAGTGAGTTTTAATACGATCGCTACCTCTTATGCCTGCCCCGCTACCGCTTATAACACGCACCACACAGCTTTCCTTATATCCAGGTCGGACATTTGCCCCTAACAGAGAAAGGTGTACTTACTGACTACGGTGAAATCACTCATCGCGCACGTTCGTATTGCGATAAAAGTAAAATTTACTTGTATCATCTTGCTTAGAGTATGTTTATGACAGTTAACATAGGTCGTTATTGCTACTATCACAGTAGATAGGACTAAAAACGTACAGGATACACCGTTTGAAAGTCAAATGGGCTGCTATTATTACTGATGCTGTAAGCCTGCATCATCCCACTGCTGGGCGAAGGCCTCTCCCCATGATTTCCAGCTCGTTCGATCCAGGGCTAAAGACCACTGGTCGTTTGTTTTGTCCAGCTCGTCCCACCATCTTCTATGGGGTCTGCCGCGACGTTGCTATTATATTTTTTTTACACATAACTATCTACATAAAATTGTTGTCAAACAGCTTCTAGATATCCTACATAGGATTTAGGTTCCAAGATAACCTGCGTGGTTTTAATCTGTGGGAAGACGATATTTTGCTCCATTTTTTCTAGAATGTAGAGGTTTTACTGCGGATTTCCCTACTGAATACTATGTATTAACTATCACTATTATGTCCGCTATTTCTAAATGTTCTGTGACATCTGCGGTGCTATTCTGTAAATCTCACCGTGAAAACTTAGGTGAAGTGAGCGTGGAGTGTGCTGTCAATAGGTCAATCTCTAGCAAAAACAAACTCGCTTCACCTAAGTTTTCACGGTGAGATTTTTACAGAATCGAGCGGCCGGTCGATTCCGTAAAAATCTAAATTGAGTAAAGGTATGTTAAAATCTAATGTAAGGAGTTTATTTCTCGGTAACGAGGAATCTGCCTTTACCGAGAAATAAATTCACACTTTATGCCTGTAGTATTTATTTATTTCATAGTTTAGGCACACAAATGTACAGACGCGGGCATAATGCCATATGCATTTTTTTGTACCAGTATTGTGAAAAATTAGTAAGTGTTATGGTATCATTTTGTCATGAAATAGGTATGTGAAACACGCTAAGGGTTTGGTCGGGCCGGCGCGGGTGGGTTGCGAATACTTGCGGACGTGGCTCCGGACACAGACATCTCCAGACGGACACGTACTTAGTTTAGAATCTGTAAGTGCGTGTTCGCGGATCGTCCGTAATCTGTCCGTGCCGGTGCGACCGATCCCTGAGTGAAACAGTACATCATCATCATCATCATCATTTCAGCCAAAAGACGTCCACTGCTGGACATAGGCCTCCCCCAAGCACTTCCACTTCGACCGGTTCTGTGCTTCTCGCATCCAACGGGTTCCTGCGGCCTTCACAAGGTCGTTGGTCCACCTTGTGGGAGGCCTTCCAACGCTACGTCTTCCGGTACGTGGTCGCCACTCCAGAACCTTTCGGCCCCATCGGCCATCTGTTCTGCGAGCAATGTGCCCTGCCCACTGCCACTTAAGTTTGGCAATTCTGCGGGCTATGTCGGTTACCTTGGTTCAACAGTACATAGTTTGGTAGTATTTATACTATATTATGTGTATCTATCAGGCGCTTCTCGCCATCAAACTCAAAAGTCTGGCGAGTTAAATTGTAAAAAAAAAAAAATATTATGATTCATAATGTTAATCTTTTATGATTCTGCCAAAGTGGCCTTTTTAGACCCCTAGGTCTTACCCGCGGTGTTTTGTAGGTTGTCTGTATCTGTTGCTCTGCTAACTTCCTCCTAAGGTCACGTACACGCATGCGTAGTCCGCATCTCTAAGAGAAACTCGTGAACAAAACTCTTAATTTAATTATAATGCATTAATTTCTAAATAAAACATGAATTTGGGAACCTTTATGATCACGTTTAAGAACTTTCTCTTAGTAATTATATTGGCCTGTACATTACCGTAATTAATTCAAAATTGAACGAAGTACTGGCCACTTATCTTTATAGTTGTAAAAGGCTGATGATGATGGCTCGGTTAATGCATTTGGCTTGCTGCGCTTCAGATCGCAGGCTTAAATTCAACAATGATCACCATATTTTGTATTATTTACACATAACGAAGAGTAGAAGAAACGTAGTTTTTGGTTGCTTGACTTCATAAGTTTTTTTTTTATTTGAAATGGGGTTGCTCTTGATTCTAGTCTAGGTCAGAGGTGACATAGACAAAGACGACGATGGAGTGAGCTCACCCAGAAGAAGCCTGTTCACTCTTACTTTGAAGAGTTCGGGTTGTATGCTCTCGGAAACACAGACGCAGGTAAAGAGTTCCACTATTTTGCTGTGCGCATTATGAAAATATTGATCCAGATCCACAAGTTGTTTCAAATCAGGGTGTTTGAAAACTTTGAAGATGAAGCCGGGGACTCTGTAGTTATATGGTAGTATCACCCAGCTTTGCAAAAGGATTGATGATCGCAGTGTTTTCTATAATAATTATGTTTTAAATTCCGCAAAGAAGGATGACGCTCAAATCATAATATCAAAATATTTTAAACTTCACTGAAACTCTTACAAAATGACTTTCACAATGTTTTCAAATTACAGTGTTTAACACAGTGTGAGGACAGTGTAGGCCTGTCAACAAGTACAAACAAAATAGAAAATGGAAATAAAAATAAAAAACAGTGGCACTCCAGGAGTGCCGAAAGAAGTGAAAACTTGAAAAACTGGCCAAGTGCGAGTAAGACTCGCACACGAAGGGTTCCGTACCACAAGGCAAAAACACCGAAAAAAAACACGTTTGTTGTATATGCCCCAGTTAAATATTTATTTTATTTTGTTTTTAGTAGGTATTTGTTGTTATAGCGGCAACAGACATACATAATTCCTGAAAATTTCAACTGTCTAGCTATCACGGTTCTTGAGAAACAGCTTGGTGACAGACCGACGGACGGACAGACAGCGAAGTCTTACTAATAGGGTCCCGTTTTTACCCTTTGGGTACGGAACCCTAAAAAGCATAGCAATTTTATAAATATGTTTGAAGGTCATTCTTCCCAAAGAAAATGTACCGCGCGTTGATGTCTTTATAAAGGCCCAAACCTAAAACAGAGGTGTCGGTTACGATAGAAGTGTCGCGAGTTCAATGGTTTTATCCATAGATATCCGGTTTATCCCATCTCAAAAAATACCCAACGCGTCTAAAGAAGTTTTCACTTCAATAATATTAAAAAAAAACCTATTTAGACCGAACTACATCATTGCCATTACAACTGTAACAAATATTAATTAATATCCTGTATACGCTGCCCTTACCACCCAACAATAATTAATTCCTTACATTCATCATAGAGTTCCTTACATTCATAGACCAGTGGTGGCCAAGTGGTAACGGCCGCGACTTACAAGCTGTAGGTCGTAGGTTCGAACCCAGCCAGGCGCTTTACTTTGTGTCAATTATTTCATCACCACTGCTCTCAAAACGGTGAAGGAAAACATCGTGAGGAAACCGGCATGTCCTAGAACCAAAAATTCGAAGACATGTGACATCTACCAACCCGCACTGGGACCGCGCGGTGGATTACGGCCCACTCCCTCTCACCGAGAGTAGGCCTGTGTCCCAGCAGTGGGAACATTATAGGCTGATTATGTTACATTCATTACATCATCAGATTCTTTAGAGAGTAAATTAAAAGATCAATCAAACAGGAAAACTTACTTCAATGATCATTGGTAAATCCCCAATACGAAGAGAGATACTTATGACCTAGACACAATCTTTCCAATCTATAGGATACGACGATTATAGAGAGAAAATACCTGATATTTGTAAACTAGGTTGGAAAAGCAGGAACTAACCGGTTGTAAACAAGTTCTGTGCGTGTAAGAAAAACGGACGACACATACAGAGAAATTATATTCATGCTGCGTTTATTTGGGTGGGCAGATGTTGAGGTTGGAGGGGCCCGTGGCTAAATAATAACAGCCGCACAGGTCGATCGATCAGGTTAAGCTACGCTTGCCGCGGTTGGTCTGTGGATGGGTGACCATCTTTACATACCGTGACCCCTCCGTGCCTCGGAAAGCACGTTAAGCCGTTGGTCCCGGCTGTCATTCGTGGATCTTTGACAGTCGTTACGGGTAGTCAGAAGCCCGAAAGTCTGACAATCAGTCTTACCAAGGGGTATCGTATTACCCAGTAACTGAGTTGTGGAGGTCAGATTGCCTATCTGACCTCCATGTAAAATACTGGTATTCAGCTGCATCCGGTTAGACTGAAAGCCGACCCGAATATAGTTGGGGAAAGGCTAGGCAGATGATGAGATGTTGAGGTTGGATTTTAATCTAAGGGGCTCGTCTTTTGAACCTTAAAAAGCTTAAGTAGCTCCTAACAGTCCTTCTTCAGGTCTCAGGGTTCATGGTTTAGACGTAAAAAGGTAACAGACAGGCAAAATACTTTCGCACTTATATTATTAGTATGGATTGGACCTTATTTTCTTCGACTGATATGGTAGTGTCAAAAATATTGAGATGTCATTTCTTGTCGTGTCACAGAAAATTCAGAAGACAGAGTTTTCATTGTGGCTTTGCAAAAAATGGTATCT